>CM038145.1:118715411-120138635 GCA_021437245.1 Aegilops speltoides
ACGCCAAGACGTGAGGTCGACGGGCGGGCCCCACGGCCGTCATCGTCAACCTCGGGCCAGAGAGGGTGACGACCTCACCGGCGCCGCTGTGGTCGACGGCGAGGCGATCTGATGGCACTAACATGCTCAGGACAGAGTCGCCGTTCGGGTGGAGGTGGATTTGGTCGCCGGGGAGCTGGGGTTTGCTAGCGATGAGGAAACCGACGGCAGAGCTTCGGGAGGTGCTTGCCCCAGTCGATTTTGGCTGCAATAGAGAGTGGAAACAGAGGAAAAATGGTAAGGGAGGTGAGGCGGTTCCAGATCGAGAGATAGAAGAGGCGGAGAGAGCTTGCACCCTGAGATCGACGGCGGCCCGAGGCGGCAAAGCTCGAGCTTGATCTCGAGCTCGGGCGCTTCTGGAGATGAACTAGGGGTGCAGGGGGCCTATTTGGAGTGGACGAGTGGTGGTGAGAGGAGGGCTCGGGGATGCCTTACATAGGCGAGCTGCGGTCCACCGTGGGCTCGTGCGCTGGTGAGCTCGTGCTTGGCGGTACGGGCCTCGGGAGGGTGCTGTACCGAGTCTAGGGCGTTCGTGGGGGTGGACTACACCTAGGGGAGAAGAGAGGGAGCGGGGAACGCGGCAGAGTGGGTTCCCATCGCGGCCAGCGATTGGCGTGCTCGGGCGGTGCTCTGTCCGCACGTGAGAAGAGCCGGAGAGGGAGAGAGATGAGGGGGACAATAGTGTAGTGTGTTGCGGACGTCGAGGCGCCTCGTCTGGCGTGAGGGGGAGAGCCGAGGTGGCTGGAGGTGCTGTGGGGCGGCAGTCAAGGGAGCGCATCAGAAGACTCTGAGCGCCCAAATCGCCGGCATGGCCATTTTCTATGCAATGTGGGCGCGGCCAATGGTGTCTGGTAGCTCTAGGGGGGAGTAAAGAAGAGGGGAGGGGCATTGGATGCCCTGGGGAGCCAGTAGGAACGGAGTGGGGTCGAGAGAGAGAGAGAGAGAGGGAAAGGAGCTGTCCAGAGGGGTAAATAAGGTGGTTTCACCCCTTAATTATTGATCTGAGATGCAGCCATTGCTACTGGAGGTAGAAGAGGTCTAGGAGGGGCAGTGGTAAAAAGTTGAGGCCATGGAGAAGAGTGGAGGAGGTCAAAGTAGTTGTTTTGGTAAAGTGGAAGAAGGCGTTTGTTATTGGTTTGGACAGGTAAATGAATTCCATTTGGCATGAGACTCCACAGGGTGAAATGGCACATATAATTAGGGCCTTCCACCCATTTTGAGCTTATTTGGGCAATGTTCACAATGTAACTTTTGTAAACCCTAGAAATCCACAGAAATGGACTTGCTTAGATCTAGCTAAGCTAAACTCTTCTCCTTGGTGCACCACTTGGTGTAGTGTCATCATTTGGGGTTTACAGCATGCCCACAAAGGTTGAGAGCAAAATAAGAAAGTTAACAATGTAAAGTTGTTCAAATTTGATTCTGGACAGAGAGGGTTTTGAGGCACTTTGATCAAGATATCATTTTCTCCAACTTGTGCCATTTGGTCTAGATACATACTTGGACCATTGGAGAATGTGCACCAAGTTTGAGAACATTTGGACATGTTTGGCAATGTAGAGTTGCTCAAACTTCAAAATGGATAGAAATGGTTTTGTGGAGATTTGGTGATGTTATGATGTTCTCCAAGACATGAGGCTTGGTAAGATCATCCGACATGTCATATGTGACATGCTAGTTTTTTCTTGGAATGTTTAGAGAATATTTCCTTTGGAAATATTTCAAAATGTTGAAATATCCAGAAAGGGTTTTTGAGGGGTTTGACCAATATTTTGAACATAACCATGTGTTGAAACTCTTATATATGGAAAATATATGTCCACTGAGTTTCCCTAAATTTTCACAAATATTTTGAAAGTATTAAAATAATTTTAACCTATTAAAGACCATTTCTGGCCTTAAGAAAAAGCCTTTAAATAAAATAGGAAAATAACTTTTAAAATTATATTTTTGTGGTTTATGGGAGTCCTATATCTAATAGGATTCAAATTTACCTTTTGAAAGATTTTTCATACCCCAAATCAAGTACTTGTAGTGCAAACCTCAATTTAGGGGTTTTTGGAAAACTAAATTTAGAAAATGCTTTTTGGCCAAATTATTTTTGTAAGAAAAGTTCTATATTGTACTATACACATGGCATGATCATTGGGGCTAAAGTTTGGAGCAAGGGGATGAAGTATAGAAGGTGGAGTTGTGTTGACCCTAAAGAGCACTTGAAAATCACAGAGAGAAAACCAACTCAAATAAAAAGCCAAATAATGCAAAAGTTTTTGTCAAACCACACATTATCATGATTTAATAGCTTAAATGTTGTTGCATGAAAATAGGGTGTGACAGACCTACCCCCTTACAAGAATCTCGTCCCCGAGATTCCCAAACTAGGCGCGGAAAGGAGTATGGAAACTTGGATTCGGGGTAGTCTTCACGTCCTCATACTACTTCTGTTTCCGAGTGGTGCTCCATTAAAGCTTGAAGTTCTTGATGGCGTGGCTTCGTATATGTCATCCTGCTTGATCCAGATGCAATTGGGGTCTCTCTCATAGGTCATATTGGGCGGGAGGTCGATGGCTCGGTGATCGATGTCCTTGTAGAGAGAGGACTAGTTAGAAAGTCGGAAACATTTTCGAAATGGTGTTTGTGTGTAAAAATGTTGTGCACAGTGGGTGACTTAGGTGGTAGCTCTAGCTGGTAGCCGTCTATCCTTCGTCTTGCACTGACCTCAGAGGGGGTTGTTAAATCTTGGTGTGAGCTTCCCTTTGACATGGAAATGCTTGGTTCCTTTGAGAGAAGTGGCTTGCAGATACACCTAGTCTTTGACACGGATATTTACTTCTTGACGATGGTGGTTGGTGTAGTTCTTCCTTTTGGACATGGCGGTTTTAAAATGTCTTCTAACCAGCTGAACGACTCTTCTTCCGTTTTCAGGTAGACAAGTATGTCGCCAAATAAAGATGACAAGTAACTTGTCCAAGTATTCCATGAAGTCTATGGGGTACGCAAAGTAGGCTGGGGTATTGGTGGTGGTCTCGATTGAGCATTGGCAAAGGTCTTCTCGTCCTAGAGCCAAAGCTCGTGGTCATGATCCGACCATGTTGTGGTTTGGTGGGGCTTAAGAGTTTTAAGGATTCTAGTGTGCGCGTGAACGTTTATCATCTTATCCTTAAGCACAGTTTCTGAGATGCCAATAGTTCTACCTAGTCTTCACATCATATTACCAAAAGAATCATCTCGTATAGGTCAACTCCAATCATCACTCATGTTATTCATATCCTCATGGCTCCCGAGAGGGGGTCTAACAAAATCATACCTTTCAACCATACCCAAACTCATATGCATGGCTATCCTAAGGAAACACGTCGCAAGCCACTCCAAGATCTTGTTTCCTTCCTATAAATCAACTCCAACAGACATTAACTTCCATTAATCACTACAAATCCAATGTCGATGGTGTCCCACATGATCTTCTAATGTCCTATAATTGCCAAATACTTGAAAGAGCTATCTCTACTATAGTCAGTCCACCAATTCCCATCTTCGGGGTCAAGTAACTTCCAACCTCAAGCTTATATAGATCCCTAAATCAACTCCGACAATTAATCCAATCTCCTAGTTTATTATCCACCGAGAAACATGGTATCATAATTGAGATCATCGGTATAAATCCAATTAAATCTGAACCATGTAGACTTACTCAGCATCTAGACTCCCTTAGGATCACCTATTTAATCCAAATATCATGGCCAACTATCTTCTATCAACATCCCCTGGCTAATTCAAATCCTTATACCTTCAAGAATTTCATCCTGCGATCATAATTGTCCTACAAAATCCAATTTACTCCACGGGTAATGAATGCTATGCTACTCTATTAACATGATCCCACCAAGTTCATTAACTAACATGAAAACCTCATAATCCACCGAAAGTCTCAGATAATTCCTTAAGGTCTCTGATATAAACTCATCAAGTCATTTGTCCTATATCAATATCCTCAGCATAGGTCTACGAGTCCGGGTACTACCTTAGGGTGATAATGTGCTCGTTCACTATGTCCACTAGTTCCATAATGAACCACTGGAAGGTTACGGAGGCTTAGTTGGTTCTCTTGCAATCTTGTGGGTTAAGCACTTGGTTAGGGATTCAAGCTGGGTTATCTCATGAAGTCTCAAAGGGTCTAGGGATGGGTTTCCAGTCTTGAGGGGTAAACATAACTCTTGAGGGTTGCACTTGGTCGAGGAGGTTGTAGAAAAGGTCTTCAGTACTAGCTAGTTGCCGAAGTAGAATCGTTGGTGTATCTTGCCTTGCCGGTCTTCAGTTGAGGAGATAGATGAGAGGGAAAAGTAGCATAGAGGAGGGGGATGCCTAAAGGGGTTCTATAGCACAAGTGCAAACAAACAGGTGCCTAAAGGCCACACACAATTCCATTAAGATAAGATAGGTGATATAGTCACATACATGCTGCCTAAGGCAAAAGTGCGACTTATATCGAAACACAAACAGATAAGAACAAGCAACACTCAACATGGTTTCATTTGAACCATCATATGGACTCGACAGTGCATAGAGGGTACACGACTTATCCTACGCTAGGGGTCCTTGGATTCAGTATTCATGCTTGCTTCATCACTTTAAGAGAAAGGCGTTCGGTTTTCAGCTTCTAGGTTCCCCTGGTTGCTAATGGACATGCAACAGTCGGCTGCTTGTTGGGACACATCCTATTAGTATGCCCGAGTTCACCACACCCATGACATGTGACAGAAGCAAAAGGGTTGCTACTCAGTCTTGGGTGTTGTCATCGGGGGCCTGACGATGATCCTCTATGAGGTGGATATGGAAATCCATTCCTATGCCTTCTGCGTGGGGTTTGGTGGTGAGCTCTCTGAAGTTCCTTGATTTGCTGCTCCTGATTAGAAATGTGGGCTCCCAGGGCAGTGATTTGCTATTCTTGCTCGACCACCTTCTTCTTCTTGAGGAAGTGGAGGTGCAGAAGTGAAGGGAGATCTTGACGAGCCTTGAGAAATGCTTCGGTAAGGTGATGTAGAAGGTAGTCTCCTGCGTTGACGAAGCGGATCTGGTACTTGAGGGTTGGATCCTCGTCTTCTAGGGAAATCATCAATTTATTCGGAGCTCCAAATCCGCTCTTGCCAGGTAGGTAGCGGGTGGCATGTTCTTCTTTCATTTCTGGAAGGAGGTCTTGAAGACGGAGGAGTGCTTCGTATGCCACTTGCTGAATGGCTAGGTCTCTTGTTGGCATAGGTGGTCCAACGAAGAACCACCCCTGAGGTAAGATCTTGGCAGGCACAAAAACCTTGGCGTAGAACTCCTTCTCGAACACATCATTTCCAGTTCGTGCAGGGTGTATATGGCCATTAAGGGATAGTGGCATTGTTGGAGGCAATCTTTTAGAAGTGATGGAAATCCTGTCGTAAGGAGTCCCAAGGGGGCGACGGCCATCTACAAAAGTTGAGTAGGAGGGGTCAATACTGAAAATATCCCTCAGTTTTGGGAAATCTCAGAAAAAAGGCAAGGTATAGGTGGGTTTGATGATTTGTTTTATCCTAACTAACGATCATGCTAACTAAGGCTTCCTACAGTCAGGATGGCTCTGATACCAACTCTGTGGGGACCCCGACTCATAAGTCGAGATCACCGAATGCACGTGTACAGTGATCCTAGATATCAATGCTAACTGAACACACAGTAGCTGAATAACAAGAGTCTTACATCCATACATACCGTCTTACACAAATTGTGACCATTATGGTCAAGTCTTACATAGATAAGCCTTAAGGGATGAACAACAAATGAAACATAAGCAGCGCAAATCTTTGCTGATAAGTAGAACCCATGCCATCTGCCTTAACCCTACAGGCATTCTGACTGGGAAGCATCCTAGTTTGCATGTTCGTCTCCAAAGAACTCTTCTTCGAACTCCTGCTCTTCCATGCCTGGTCAATTAAATAACCAATGGCAAGCCAATGAGTACTTTGAATGTACTCGCAAGCAACCCATGATTTGGTTCAAAGTAACAATGCAACTATACAACAAGTAAGCAACCTAGCTTCAAGCTAGTTGAGATGTCCTATCAACTTGTGAGATATGCATCAATGAACATGGGTAACCTTGTGAACAGGTTACAGATATCAACATAAATGGAGTTTGGATCAATGCCATTTCATTCAACATGTCAAGTCACCACCTTGACGCAAATAGCTCTCTTCCACACACACATGCACCGAGATTGTAAAATTTCTAGACATAGTTTAAGTAGCACCTCCCAACTGTCCATGACCGTGGACATGGCTATTCAAATAGTTTGACACTCTGCAGAGATTGTGCACTTTACCCACAAGATCCGGGAAGATTTTGTGTCATCCACGATCCCGCAGTACCTCAAGTACTCGGGGGAAGCACCCGATCATAATTTTTCCCTATACGACACTAACATAGGGTCCACTCGTTGATACACGGCCCTCGTGTATAGGCAAAAGATCATGGGACTCTGCCCTTTTCACATTATCACGCATACACGAAGGGACCAACGGTGTATCCGGTGCCTTGTGAAAACAGTCATGGCCGCCTATCCAAGCACGACCCGTCCCAAGAGTGACCTCAAGTCACCCCCATCGCTAGTAATGTGGGCACCATGCTAGTATCAGCTTAAGTAATCAGTAATGCCCCGTCCCATAAAGGGGTAGAGTGGTTGCACATGTTTGGTTGGGACGGTAAATACACATAAATCTAATCCATCATTTTACACACACACACACACACACACGCCAAAAGCTCTCTTCGGTGCACCACTTCTTTCTCAAGTGGTGACCTTAGTTCAACATCTCCCAAAGGCATTAGGGGCACCCGATGGGGTTTCCGAAGGAATGTAACCATGAAGAGTTCATGGTACACATGCATCATTATGCATCACCTAGTCTCTTGACAATGCAATCATGAACTAGTCTCTTGACCAAGGTATGCATCATGTGGTGGTTCACAACAAGTTTACCACCGTCATATTTCATCATCATGCAATCGACAAAAGGGTACCGATGAACAAGAGGGGTGTCATGGTCAAAGGGCTGCTTGCCTTGTTTGGCTTGGTCTTCATGTTCTTCAAATCCTTCTCCTTCTTCTTCTTCAACAACTTCGTCTAATACGGGATCTAATCGTCGCAAGAAAATAACGAGAAAATCAGGCAATAGTAAAACAAAAAACCAAAGTGCTCAGAAAAATGTCAATTTATTTTTGATAAATACTAGGGGGAAATCTAAGAAGGGGAAAATTACTAGTTATGGATTTGGAGTTGTGTAATAGGATAAATGGATTTTCTGAGGGGAATATAAATGCTCAAATTTGAATTTAAATTTGAACAGTGCAGAAAAGTTTGATGGATATTTATGAAAGTTACACCATTAAATATGAGGGATTTTTAGAGAGATTTAGGAGTTGGAAACATTTAATTTGGAAAAATATTTCCTGTGGAATTTTTTCAAGTTTCCGAAAAAAGGAAAAGAAGAAGTAGTCTTTGCGTAATGGGCCTATTCAGCCACAAAGGCAAAGAGCCTCTGGGGAATCCAGCCAGCGAGGTTACCAAGTCGGCGATTTCGAAATACGCCCTACCAACGCAGCGATCGGTGCGCGCGTGTTTGTGTTTTAAACCTGACGTGTGGGACCCATACGTTCGTACGTGAGGCTGACGGGCGGCCCCCATGGCCATCGTCGTCAACCTTGGGCTAGAGAAGGCGGCGAGCTAACCGGCGCCGCTGTGGTCGACGGCGAGGCGATCTGACGGTACCGACGTGCTCAGGACGAAGTCGCCGTTCGGGTGGAGGTGGATTTGGTCACCGGGGTGTTGGGTTTCGCCGGCGACGAGGAAGCCAACGGTAGAGCTTTGGGAGGTGCTTTCGCCGGTCGATTCCAGCTGCAATAGAGAGGGGAAACAGAGGGGAAATGGTCAGGGAGGTGA
This sequence comes from Aegilops speltoides, assembly GCA_021437245.1. NCBI lineage: Eukaryota > Viridiplantae > Streptophyta > Magnoliopsida > Poales > Poaceae > Aegilops > Aegilops speltoides. The sequence continues at coordinate 118,723,414 of CM038145.1, forward strand.
GGCGGTTCCAGATCGAGACATAGAAGAGGCGGAGAGAGCTTGCACCCCGAGATCGACGGTGGCCCGAGGCGGCAAAGCTCAAGCTCATTCTAGAGCTCAGGCGCTTCTGGAGATGAACTGGGGTGCAGGGGGGCTATTTGGAGTGGGAGAGGACGAGTGGTGGAGAGAGGAGGGCCCGGGGATGTCTTATACAGGCGAGCGGCGGTCCACCATGGGCTCGTGCGCCGGTGAGCTCTTGCTCGGCGCAACGGGCCTCGGGAGGGTGCTGTACCGAGTCTAAGGCGTTCATGGGGGTGGACTACTCTTAGGGGAGAAGAGAGGGAGCGGGGAACGTGGCAGAGCGGGTCCCCACCGCGGCCAGCGACTGGCACGCTTGGGCGGCACTCTGTCCGCATGCGAGGAGAGCCGGAGAGGGAGAGAGAGGAGGGGGCCGACAGTGTAGCGTGTTGCGGACGTCGCGCCTCGGCTGGCGTGAGGGGGAGAGCCGAGGTGGCCCGAGGTGCTTGGCAGGGGGCTGCTATAGTGCGGGAGCGCACTCTAGCGTGCTCCAGAGCGCCCCAATCGCTGGCATGGCCATTTTCTACGCAAAGTGGGCACGGCCAAAGGTGTCTGGTAGCTCTAGGGGGAAGTAAAAAAGAGGGGAGGGGCATTGGATGCCCTGGGGAGCCAGTAGGAACGGAGTGGGGTCGAGAGAGAGAGAGAGAGAGAGAGAGAGAGAGAGAGAGAGAGAGAGAGAGAGGGAAAGGGGCTGTCCAGAGGGGTAAATGTGGTGGTTTCACCCCTCAATTGTTGATCTGAGATGCAACCATTGGTACTGGAGGCAGAAGAGGTGTAGGAGGGGCTGTGGAAAAAAGTTGAGGCCATGGAGAAGAGTGAAGAGGTCAAAGTAGTTGTTTTGGCAAAGTGGCAGAAGGTGTTTGTTGTTGGTTTGGACAGGTAAATGAATTCCATTTGGCATGAGACTCCACAGGGTGAAATAGCACATATAATTAGGGCCTTCCACCCATTTTGAGCTTATTTGGGCAAAGTTTACAATGTAACTTTTGTAAAGCCTAGAAATCCGCAGAAATGGACTTGCTTAGATCTAGATAAGCTAAATCCTTCTCCTTAGTGCACCACTTGGTGTAGTGTCATCATTTGGGGTTTAGAGCATGCCCACAAAGGCTGAGAGCAAAATAAGAAAGTTGACAATCTAAAGTTGTTCAAATTTGATTCTGGACAGAGAGGGTTTTGAGGCACTTTGATCAAGATATCATTTTATCCAACTTGTGCCATTTGGTCTAGATACATACTTAGACCATTGGAGCATGTGCACCAAGTTTGAGAACATTTGGACATGTTTGGCAATGTAGAGTTGCTCAAACTTCAAAATGGACAGAAATGGTTTTGAGGAGATTTGGTGATGTTATGATGTTCTCCAAGACATGAGGCTTGGTAAGATCATCCAACTTGTCATATGTGACATGCTAGAATTTTCTTGGAATTTTTAGAGAATATTTTCTTTGTAAATATTTCAAAAGCTTGAAATATCCAGAAAGGGGTTTTGAGGGGTTTGACCAATATTTTGAACATAACCATGTGTTGAAACTCTTATATATGGAAAATATATGTCCACTGAGTTTCCCTAAATTTTCACAAATATTTTGAAAGTATAAAAATAATTTTAACCTATTAAAGACCATTTCTAGACTTAAGAAAAAGACTTTAAATAAAATAGGAAAATAACTTTTAAAATTATATTTTTGTGGTTTATGGGAGTCCTATATCTAATAGGATTCAAATTTACCTTTTGAAAGATTTTTCATACGCCAAATCAAGTACTTGTAGTGCAAACCTCAATTTAGGGGTTTTTGGAAAACTGAATTTAGAAAGTGATTTTTGGCCAAATTATTTTTGTAAGAAAAATTCTATATTGTACTATACACGTGGCATGATCATTGGGGCAAAAGTTTGGAGCAAGGGGATGAAGTATAGAAGGTGGAGTTGTTTTGACTCTAAAGAGCACTAGAAAATCACAGAGAGAAAACCAACTCAAATTGTCGGTGTCAAAACCGGCGGATCTCGGGTAGGGGGTCCCGAACTGTGCGTCTAGGCGGATGGTAACAGGAGACGAGGGATACGATGTTTTTACCTAGGTTCGGGCCCTCTCGATGGAGGTAAAACCCTACGTCCTGCTTGATTAATATTGATGATATGGGTAGTACAAGAGTGGATCTACCATGAGATCAATGAGGCTAAACCCTAAAGCTAGCCTATGGTATGATTGTTGTAATGTATGTTGTCCTACGGACTAAAGCCCTCCGGTTTATATAGACACCGGAGGAGGCTAGGGTTACACAGTAGTCGGTTACAATGGTAGGAGATCTACATACCAGACGCCAAGCTTGCCTTCCACGCCAAGGAAAGTCCCATCCGACACGGACAGTAGTCTTCAATCTTGTATCTTCGTAGTCTTCGAGTCCGCGGATGATGATAGTCCGCTGTTCGACACCCCTAGTCCAGACTCCTCAAGAGCCCCTTAACCAGGCTTCAATGATGATAAGTCCAACAAGCGTTTATAGTCTTGGCGTTGCAAGGCGGGTTCTCCTTCAAATTCCATGTACCGCGAACAAGATCGGCTTCATCTTAAATACTGTGTTCCTCGGCTTCTACGCCAAATAATGACCTTTTTCCACGCATCGCACGAATGCGAAAACCAGGGTGTCTTTTACGTTTTACCCCCTAGTCGTGCGAGCCGTCCGCCTACAAAGGAGGCAAAAATCCAGATCCAAACCACACCATCTTCCTCCCGCGAATATTTCATCGGAGCGCCTTTGACCTAAAAATCCATTCCATCATGGACCGTCGACGCGGCTCCTCTTCTCGCGCTCCCAGCCCATCGCCAGGGGATTGGAGGAGGTGCTCTGTTCAGAACGAGCTAGTGAAGCTCCAAGCGGGGATATCTCCTCCGGCCTTCATGGTCCCGGTTCGAGCCGGGCTGGTCACTTATCAAGGTGGGAGGCAAGCTGAGGCTACCCCAAGCCCCAATAAAGGGGAGCGAGTATGCTTCGTCCCCTATCTGATAAGGGGACTCGGATTCCCAATACATCCGTTCCTCCGCGGGCTCGTGGAGTTCTACGGACTCCAGCTTCACCACCTCACACCCGCTTCTGTCTTGCATATCGCGGGCTACGTAGCTCTTTGCGAGCTGTTCCTAGGCATTGAGCCCCATTTTGCATTGTGGAAGAGGCTGTTCTGCCTCGTACCTCGTTCTCACGAGGGGTCCATATATCAAGTGGGCGGCGTCGAAATATGGTGCATCGCCGGGACCGGATACCCATCCGGTACTCCCAAGAAGGCGTCCAAAGACTGGCCTTCAGAGTGGTTTTACATAGGAGACGCTCCATTGCCAGACCCAGTCCGGATTGGCCTCCCGGAGTTTAGTGCTGTTAAGAAACGCCTCAGCTGGCGCCCACGGAGCCCCCGCTTGGAGGAGGACAAGAGCGTCCATTACTTGATGGGCCGCATACGATTGCTGGCCCACTCTGGGTTGACCATGATTGGAGTCATGGTGATATGCATCATGCGGGGGGTACAACCATTGCAATATAGAGGCCACCCTATGTGGGATTTCAACGGGGAAGATGATGCTACCCGTCATGGTCAAGAAGGGCCGGACTCGACCGAGGACTCGTGAAGATCCTGCCCATCAGATAAGGGGAGAAGGAGGACTTCCTTTGAACGAACCCTTTAAATGGGTTTTCCATGAACAACCCTAGAGGATGGGTAAGCGAACACTTTTAAGGGCTCAACCCATGCATTCGAAGTTTAGGTTTCTTACATTATGTCTTCGGCGCAGGATCTACGCCAGACTGTGGAGGACATGGTAAGTCCTGCTCCGCAACCCGAGGATCCAGAAAGATCCCTAGATCCGGCCTCCGAAGAGGATCCGGACATCGAGGTGGAGCTGATCGATGGGTGTCGGTGTCAAAACCGGCGGATCTCGGGTAGGGGGTCCCGAACTGTGCTTCTAGGCGGATGGTAACAGGAGACGAGGGACATAATGTTTTTACCCAGGTTCAGGCCCTCTCGATGGAGGTAAAGCCCTACGTCCTGCTTGATTAATATTGATGATATGGGTAGTACAAGAGTAGATCTACCACGAGATCAAGGAGGCTAAACCCTAGAAGCTAGCCTATGGTATGATTGTTGAGATGTATCTTCGTCCTACGGACTAAGGCCCTCCGGTTTATATAGACACCGGAGAGGCTAGGGTTACACAGAGTCGGTTACAATGGTAGGAGATCTACATATCTGTATTTGCCAAGCTTGCCTTCCACGCCAAGGAAAGTACCTTCCGGACACGAGCCGGAGTCTTCAATCTTCAATCTTCGTAGTCTTGGAGTCCGGCGGATATTGATAGTCTGGCTGTCCGAACACCCCCTAGTCCAGGACTCCCTCAATGGGGTATTTCACCAGCTCAGCATGGACAATGCTTTGGTTGCCATTACGGCAGACTACCCGGATGGTCCGCTTCCTGTGTGATCGTGATGAGGTCCGGACACCATTATCTCTTCTTTGCCCATTTCTAACCTTCGCGAACGATGGTATTTTGCAGGAAGCGCCTTCACGGCGGGAAGCCGAGCCCGCGGCGGCTGACCTACAGAGGTCAGTCCGGACCAACAGGCGGAAAAGGAGTGCGGTGCGGACAGAAACGTCGCCGCAAAGGTATAGCTCGTATGTGAATTTTCAGAGCAACATTCCTAGGAAGCGTCTGAGTGCTCATGATCTTTATTGGAGAAAAAGCGCTCGCCGGACTGCGGGCGCTGAAGTTGCTGATCCAACCCACACCGGCCAGGCTGCAGCGCCCAGCCCGGAGAGGCAGGCAAGTGCAAGACGCGGGCCTGATCCTTCTCCAACGGAGGATACCGACAGACTGTCTGCCACCAAGTCTAAGGTGGAGAGCGCCATGAACCATAGGCGCCGCTGGACAGTATTTCGTGAAGCGTGCTTCTCCCCTGAGGCATTAGACGCCTTTAACGCGGGGGACGCGCATCTCCGTGCCGCACAAGATGGTTTTACCAGAGCCACGGAGCAGTATGTGAAAGACATACAGGTAAAGGAATTTTAATGGTTATATATACCAGTAGCCCCCGAGACTTAAAGTAGTTATGTTAACTGATTTAAGGATCATTTGAAACGCAGGCTCTTACCGAGAAGAATGCCTAGCTGTCTCGGGAGCTGCAAGGGTGCAAGGCCCAACTCGAGGTCAAGACTTTGCGCCGCAGGAGGAGACGCAGAGACCCTCCCCGTAACACACTTTTATTAATAAATAGAAGCGCTGGGCGTGCGCCAAGAAGTCTAATGATGACATTGCAGGTGCCACGGACAAGATCCGGACAGTAAGATCAAGGCGCCAAACTAAAGGCCGGCGAGAGTGTGCTGAATAGGGTGCAGCAAGAAAGGAACAAGCTCTAGGATGCCAACGCCAAGCTCGGAGAAGAACTCAAGGCGCCGAGCCGAGCTGTCCGCCCGCTAAGGAGAATCAGTGGCCGTCGCGGCATTTATAGTAAGTGCTTGAGCGGACTCCTTTTAAAGAAGAGTTCGGTGAGGAAGCAAATTGACATAGTATGTCTTGTAGGTATACTCACAGGTCGCCCTACGGAGGAGATGCCCGTATCAACGGGTGATCAACTTCCGAAGTTGTTGCAACCGCCGAACGAAGTTCGGCAGAAATGAGCGGCGTCGTCCAGCGTTATGGCCAGCCCTCCCTACCCGAGGGCCTTGGGGAGCTTCGAGAAGCTTCAGGAGTGCGGCAACGCCTGCTTGTGGAAGATTTCGCTTGCCGTCAAGGTGCCGAGGAGGCTTGGGCCCCGTGAAGACGCTACATAAGAAGGCGGATCCCATCCACATGGCAAGTTGGACGGTGGGGCCCGATGGGAAGGAGATCCCCGTGAGTTTAGCATACAGCCAGGTAGAGTTGGCTGCTAAATTTTCCCAACGGGCTGTAAATTAGACAAATTCGTTAGACGGGATTGAGGAGGAATACAATCAAGAATTTGACAATGTATGTTTTCCTTTAAAGTGACATGTCAAATGCCTTCTAGCCGGATTGTAGATCATTTGTCTTTGCCGATCTTTTTCGCTTCAACCTCGGGACCCTAGAGTGCTGAGTGTGTCCGAATACCTTTTTGGTTAAGAAACAACCGTGGTATGCATGGAGACCAAAGCGTAGGGGTCATTAGTGCTTTATCGCATAAGTGCCCAACTAGTTATGTTATATTACATGGTTAGTAAGAAACATCTTCTAGGGAGAATAGTTCCGTTAAGGGTTCCTTTCTCGAGGCATGCCCTAAAGTGCATGTCCGAACTGCAAAGAAAGAAAAACATCTGGGGCGGATAAATAAATAGGTAAAAGTCATCTTTAAGTCACCGACCAAATATTCCCTTAAGAACGCTTAGCTTTCGCTTCACCGATCCGAGGTACACATCCGGTGACCCGGCAAGAATAATTGCAGAGGTGCTCCCTTTACCTCCTAGACGAACAATCGGGAATGTAGGGGTAAGCACAGGAGCCAGGCAACCCAGCTTGGCCAAAACTTAAGTCATATCGATGCATATAATGGTGAGTAAAAGGTACATGTGGAAGCTTGACACATGTGCTCGGTATGAAACCCTCATAATTGAGCTTCTGTAAAAGAAGCCCCCAGGAATAATGAGTGCAGATGGCACATCATCTGTATGCGAAAAGTGCGAAAATAGGCCCATAAGGGCTTTTGAATAAAAAGGTATGAAAAGGGAAAAAAAGATAGCCGAAGTGTAAAAGTTTGGACGGGGGAAGGGGACGAACTCTTAGTCCGGCGCTAGGCATAGAATCGTCGGAGGCGGGCTACGTTCCATGGGTTCGGCTCGAGTCGGTTATCCGACGCATTTCAGAGACGGTATGCTCCGCCAACAGACTTGATCGATAATGAAGGGGCCCTCCCATTTGGGCTTGAGCTTGTCCTTTTTCTTGTCCGGCAGGCGTAGAACTAGTTCACCAACGTTGTAAGTCTTGGCCCGTACTTCTCTGCTTTGATATCTTTGGGCCTGCTGCTGATAAAATGCGGAACGAGCCTTCGCGACGTCGCGTTCTTCCTCCAATGTGTCCAAGCTGTCCTGCCGATCGAGCTCGGCCTCTCTTTCCTCGTACATGCGCACTTGAGGTGAGTCATGAATGATGTCGCAGGGCAAGACTGCCTCTGCGCCGTATACCATAAAAAATGGTGTGAATCCGGTAGTACGGTTAGGCGTTGTCCGCAGCCCCCAGAGTACGGAGTGGAGCTCCTCGACCCAGTTCGTGTCGGATTTAGTAAGTGACCGCACTAGTCTGGGCTTAATGCCGCTCATTATTAGACCATTTGCTCGTTCCACTTGACCGTTGGTTTGAGGGTGATAGACTGAAGCGTAGTCGAGCTTGATGCCCATATTTTTGCACCATGACTTAACCTCGTCGGCTGTGAAATTCGTGCCGTTGTCGGTGATGATGCTATGGGGGACTCCATAGCGGTGTACTACCCCGGATATAAAGTCTATCACTGGTCCGGACTCTGCCGTTTTGACCGGTTTGGCCTCTATCCATTTGGTGAATTTATCCACCATGACCAATAGGTATCTTTGCTTGTGGGTTCCCCGTTTTAGGGGTCCAACCAAGTCAAGCCCCTGCATCGCGAACGGCGGTAATGGGTATAGTTTTGAGGCGGTGGGCGGCATGTGGCTCGATTAGCAAAGAGTCGACAACCAACGATTTCTAGACTAAGTCCCGAGATCCGCTCGGGCCGTTGCCAATAAAATCCTGACGGAATGCCTTTCCAACAAGGGCCGGGCTGCCGCGTGGTGTCCGCCTAGTCCGCATGAATTTCAGCCGGGAGGTTTCGCCCTTCCTCTTCGGAGATACACCTTTGAAGGACTCGTTGTACTTTTCTTATAAAGTTCTCCTCATGGACCTTGTAGGCTTTCGATCGACGGACTATGCAGCGGGCCTCGTTTTGGTCTTCGGGAAGTTCCTACCTAAGCAAGTAGGCTAGGAAAGGTTCTGTCCACGGGGCGATTACTGCCATTATGACGTGGGTTGAAGGTGTTATGTCATCGGCTGAATTGCCGATTGGCGCGGTTTTTTCCGGTTTGTCACTTCCGGGATCCTCTTCCCATAGTACGGATGGCTTGAAAAGCCGTTCCAGGAAGATATTTGGAGGGACAGCATCACGTTTGGCACCGATGCGTGCCAGTACGTCGGCCGCTTGGTTGTTATCTCGGGCTATGTGATGGCATTCGAGTCCTTCAAACCGAGCTGACATTTTTAGGACAGCGTTGCGATATGTTGCCATTTTTGGATCCTTGGCGTCGAAGTCTCCGTTTATTTGCGATATTGCAAGGTTTGAATCCCCGCGCACCTCTAGGCATTGAATGCCCATGGAGACTGCCATCCGGAGACCATGTAACAGGGCCTTGTATTCGGCTGCATTGTTGGAGTCCGTGTACATTATTTGAAGTACATACTGGACTGTGTCTCCGATTGGGGACGTCAATACGACGCCAGCCCCTAGTCCGGCCAACATTTTAGAGCCGTCGAAATGCATAGTCCAATTGGAGTATGCGCCGTACTCTTTAGGGAGTTCGGCATTGGTCCATTCGGCGACAAAGTCAGCCAGAACTTGTGACTTTATAGCCCGCCGAGGTTTGTAAGTTATGTCGAATGGTAAGAGCTCAATGGCCCATTTTGCTATCCTGCCCATTGCGTCGCGGTTATTTATAATGTCATTGAGTGGTACTTCAAAGGCCACTGTTATCGAACACTCTTGAAAGTAGTGTCGGAGCTTCCGGGACGCCATGAACACCGCGTATGCTATATTCTGATAGTGCGGGTAACGGGACTTGCAGGCGGTTAACACAGTGGATACATAATACACTGGTTTTTGAAGAGGGAATTTGTGCCCTTCTGTCTCTCGTTCGACGACGAGGACCGCGCTTACAACTTGATGCGTTGCTGCGATGTATAACAACATTGGTTCGCCCAGATTGGGCGCAGCCAGGACCGGATTTGTTGCCAATATGGCCTTTATTTCTTCAAGGCCGGCAGTGGCAGCATCCGTCCACTCAAAGTGTTCGATGCGCCTGAGGAGGCGATAGAGGGGCAACGCCTTTTCTCCTAGACGTGAGATAAAGCGGCTTAGAGCTGCCACACATCCTGTTATTGGATAGTGCCTCGAGGGCTAGTGCGGCTGTCTTGTTTTCGGCGCGGAGTGCTATGTCCAGATCACTAACGAGAGTGATTATTCCGCTGGGCCCAGGCATTTTGAGCTTCATGTACCCATAATGAGGTACTGCTTGAAAAATTGTGAATGCCTCTCGTCCCAATATGGTGTGATATCCGCTGCTGAACGGGGCCACTTGGAACATGACTTCTTCGGATCTGTAATTGTCCGGCGAACCGAACACCACATCGAGTGTGATTTGTCCAGTGCAGCGCGCTTCCCGACTAGGGATTATTCCTCTGAAGGTTGTGCTGCTTCGCTTAATACGGCTCCAATCGATTTCCATTTTCCGCAGAGTTTCCTCGTAAATGAGGTTTAGTCCGCTGCCGCCATCCATGAGGACTTTTGTCAGTCGAAAGCCGTCCACTATGGGACTAAGCACCAGTGCAGCTGGCGCTCTGGCTGTTTGGAATTTAGGCTCGTCGCTGGCATTGAAGGTAATAGCTGTGTCGCTCCATGGATTTGTTGTTGCTACTTGGTAAACTTCGGCGAGTCCGCGGATTGTTCGCTTTCGCATATTGTTTGATGCGAAGGTCTCGAAGACTGTTGATACCGTACTGGTGTTGTTGGAGTGGTTTCCCGGGGCTAGGAGCTCCTCGCCACTTTTGGCCACCTGCCGTAATATCCAACATGCTCGAAGGCTATGTGTTGGGACGGCTCCCTCTGTACTATGAAGCTTACAGGGTCCATTGAGCCATCCCTCCAGTAAGGTTCCGTGCCCCTTATTGGGTTTTGGCTTTTTCTTTTTTGCTTCTGGGGCCCGAGTGTGAGGCACCCTTTTATTGCGGACTGGGGTTGGGGCCGGATTATCCCAAAATTGGTTTTCGGTTTTCCGGAAACTCTCCATCGTGACAAGATTTCAGATTATGGACGCCTTGATCAATAAAGCGTGTAGTTTTGCGACGATCGATGGCGTTCGATATTCCCTTGTCCGTGCAATTATTGCAGAAAATTGAGATTGTGTTTTCCTCTCGGCAGTCCTTTATCCTGTCCATAACCAGGAGGAATCTAGCCCAGTAGTGATGTACTGTTTCAGCGGGCTCTTGCTGGATTAGAGATAGATCGCATATGTCTGGGCGGGTGGGTGGACTAAAGTTCGGATCCCTGCCCATCTTGGGGCTCGAAGGCCGAGGAGTTTCCGAATTTGGAAGCTTGGGTTGCTGGACACGATCCAGCAAGTCCGGAGCGGTGCATGGTTTTAAGTTCAATGCTCGATCGGAGTCCGTCCCTCCGCGGAAATCCGGCATGGAGGGTTTGGAAATCCGGACATGAATAGTTTTCAATACAGGCGAAGAGTTGCCGTATTGCTCCTCTACCAGGGCGACGTGGTGGGTGGCCCGGGAGAGTTAATCTCTCTCAGATTGGTTTTAAGCCCAATCTGGTTGTAGTCTGTAGCGACTCCCAGGGCGGCGATACGATCCAAGAGCTCATTAACAGGCGAGAGCTCTATTGGATCCAACTGTTCGGCAGCTTTCGGGCTGACGCGAAGATTGCTTCTAACGACTTGAGAAGTCATTGTCGAAGCGGCGGCCGGACAGGTGGTCATAAGAAAACCACCTAGCCGGATAGTTTGGCCGGCAGCCAAGGCCCCTTCGGTGAAAGCACTGTCTTTGAAGACGGGTGGAGGCATCCGCCCTATCGGTGACGACACAGAGGAACTCTCAATGAAAGCACCAATGTCGGTGTCAAAACCGGCGGATCTCGGTAGGGGTCCCGAACGTGCGCCTAGGTGGATGGTAACAGAGACGAGGGACACGATGTTTTTACCCAGGTTCGGGCCCTCTCGATGGAGGTAAAACCCTATGTCCTGCTTGATTAATATTGATGATATGGGTAGTACAAGAGTGGATCTACCACAAGATCAAGGAGGCTAAACCCTAAAGCTAGCCTATGGTATCATTGTTGTAATGTATGTTGTCCTACGGACTAAAGCCCTCCGATTTATATAGACACCGAAGGAGGCTAGGGTTACACAGAGTCGGTTACAATGGTAGGAGATTTACATATCCGTATTGCCAAGCTTGCCTTCCATCCGGACACGGGACGGAGTCTTCAATCTTGTATCTTCATAGTCTTGGAGTCCGGCGGATGATGATAGTCCGGCTGTCCGGACACCCCCTAGTCCAGGACTCCCTCACAAATAAAAAGCCAAATAATGCAAAAGTTTTTGTCAAACAACACTTTATCATGATTTAATAGCTTAAGTGTTGTGGCATGAAAATCAGAGTGTGACACTACTTCTGCTATGCATGGTACTTATGATGAAACTACTTCTGTGCTTGATACTACTGTGCCATTAGGTGAATTTCTTGATGAACAACTTGCTAGGGCTAGAGAGAATGAAATTCTTGAAACTGATATTATTGAAGATAGTGATGATGAAGGGTCTCCCCCTAAATATGAATTGCCTGTTGTTCCAGAGGGTTATGTTATGGATGAAGAAACTACTAGAGATATTCCTGCTTGCAACGATAGATCTGATCTTAAGAAGTTATTAGCTAAATGTAAACAAAAATCTCAAAATGCTAGAATGAAATATGACCCTGCTTTTGCTACTTCACCTATCTTTGTTACTGATAAGAATTATGAATTCTCTGTTGATCCTGAGATAATTACTTTGGTTGAATCTGATCCTTTTTGTGGCAATGAATCTGAAACTGTTGTGGCACATCTTACTAAGTTAAATCATATAGCCACCCTGTTCACTAATGATGAGAAATCTCGCTACTATTATATCCTTAAGATATTTCTATTCTCATTAAAGGGTGATGCTAAAACTTGGTTTAATTCTCTTGATCCTGGTTGTGTGCGTAGTCCCCAGGATATGATTTATTACTTCTCTGCTAAATATTTCCCTGCCCATAAGAAACAAGCTGCCTTGAGGGAAATATATAATTTTGTGCAAATTGAAGAAGAGAGTCTCCCACAAGCTTGGGGAGGCTTCTCCGATTACTTAATGCTTTGCCTGATCATCCTCTTAAGAAATTATATGGACTAACCAATGCTTCCAAGGACCACTTGGATAGTTCTGCTGGTTGTGTTTTTAGGGAAAGAACAGTCGATCAAGCTGAATTGCTATTGAATAATATGCTGACTTATGAAAATAATTGGACTCTTCCTGAGACAATTCCTGATCCAACCGAGCCAACTCCTGAGCCAATTCCTGAGCCTATTCCTAAACCAACTCCAAAGAGGATGGGTGTTCTATTTCTCAGTCCTGAAGATATGCAAGAGGCAAAGAAATCAATGAAAGAGAAAGGTATTAAAGCTGAAGATGTTAAGAATTTACCTCCTGTTGAAGAAATAGATGGTCTTAATATACCACCTATTGAAGAAACACATGGTCTTGGTAACCCAACATAGGTAGTAAAGGTAAATTCTCTCTATAGATATGATAAAGTTGAAATCCCGTCTACTAAGTTTGCTAGCCAATGTTTGGATGAATTTGATGACTTTATGGCTAGACAAGAAAATTTCAATGCTTATGTTGGTTGAGAATAAAAGATTAATGCTTACATGATTGGATGCTTGAGTGATTATATGGCTAGAGTTAAAGGTGAACTTAAACTCATTAGTAAATATGCTTCTTTGGTTACCACTCAATCAGAACAAGTACGTAAAGCTCAAAGTGATTTGCTCGATGAATTAAATAATAAACATGATTTTGCTGTTAGAGTGACTACTAGAACTGGTAAAATGACTCGGGAACCTTTGTATCCTGAATACCACCCTAAGAGAATTGAGCAAGATTCTCAGAGAAATAATTTAGATACACCTAGTCCTTCCAGAAAGAAGAAAAAAAATGATACGACTTTGCATGATTCTAGTGAACCTGTTATAGACACACCTGAGAATCCCAATGATATTTCTATTTCTGATGCTGAAACTCAATCAGGTGATGAACATGAACCTAGTGATAATGTTAATGATAATGTTCATGTTGATGCTCAACCTGGCAATGATAATGATGTAGAGATTGAACCTGCTGTTGATCTTGATAAGCCACAATCAAAGAATCAACATTATGATAAGAAAGACTTTGTTGCTAGGAAGCACGGTAAAGAAAAAGAACCATGGGTTCAGAAACCCATGCCTTTTCCTCCTAATCCATCCAAGAAAAAGGATGATGAGGATTTTGAGCGCTTTGCTGAAATGATTAGACCTATATTCTTATGTATGCGCTTAACTGACATGCTTAAAGTGAATCCTTATGGTAAATACATAAGGATATCATTACAAATAAAAGAAAGATACCGGAAGCTAAAATTTCCACCATGCTTGCTAATTATACTTTTAAAGGTGGAATACCTAAGAAACTAGGAGATCTAGGGGTACCAACTATACCATGCTCCATTAAAAGAAACTATGTTAAAACTGCTTTATGTGATCTTGGAGCCGGTGTTAGTGTTATGCCTCTCTCTTTATATCGTAGACTTGAATTGAATAAGTTGACACCTACTAAAATATCTTTGCAAATGGCTGACAAATGAACTGCCATACCTGTCGGTATTTGTGAGGATGTGGCTGTTGTGGTTGCAAACGTCACTATCTTAACGGACTTTGTTATTCTTGATATTCCCGAGGACGATAGTATGTCGATTATCCTTGGTAGACCCTTTTTGAATACTGCAGGGGCTGTTATTGATTGCAACAAAGTCAATGTCACTTTTCATGTTAATGGTAATGAGCATACAGTACACTTCCCGAGGAAACAACCTCAAGTTCATAGCATCAATTCTATTGGAAAAATTCAAACTATCATTATTGGAGGCTTTGAATTTCCTCTTCCTACTGTCAAGAAAAAAATATGATATTCTTATTATTGGGGATGTGCATATCCCCGCTGAGGTAACCTAGTGTTATTCGAAATTTCTCCGATTCCATGTTATTCGGAATGAGTTTGTTAACAAGACTTGATCAACCTTGTTAGTGGATTCCTTTTGATGATCATGAGATGGATGAAGTTAGAAGGCACAACCTTCTGTACCCTCTTTTTACTTTTTGTTATTTAGAATAAATAAAGCAAAAATGGTATTTTCTGTCTGTTTTCTGAATTATCCATGCAATAAAAAATATCCTGAAAATAAAAGTTCTCCAAATGCCCTGCCAATTTAGTATGATTTTTTCTGGAATATTTGAGAATATTTGGCACTGAGAACACAGCAGGGGGAGCTGGCACCTGGCCATGAGGGTCCAGGGCGCGCCCACCCCTACAGGGCACGCTCCCTGCCTCATGGGCCCATGGTGGCCCCCCTCCACTTATTCCTGCACCCACACACTTCTTCTTCCTCCCAAAAAAATCACCATCCAGCTCAAGCACGAGTTCTAGCTCACTTTGCTGCGATTTTGATCTCCTTGGTCAAAGCTCCATTCAGAAAACTGCTTTGGGAGATTGTTCTTTGGTATGAGACTCCTCCAATGGTCCAATTAGTTTTTGTTCTAGTGCTTTATTCATTGCAAATTTTTGCTACCTAGGTGATCCTGTTCTTGAGCTTGCATGTCAAATTTATGAGGTCCCAAGTAATTCTAATGCATGATATAGGCCCTAGGCACTTGTGGGAGTAGTTGCTATCAGTTTTGTTGAGTTTGATTCACTTTTATTTTGAGTTACTAAAACTTTCAGAAAAAGATGAAGAGATTGTTCTTGAGGGGCTCCTCTAGCCAAGGCTCTAAGGATAAACAAGCTAAGGAGAAAGAAAAGGCCAAGTATAATCTTCCTCGCGTTGCGGAAGTACGGCCGTGTGAATGGCCTTGTAATAATTTCTTGAGACCAGCCAGGATTTATGAAGACTTTTATTCTTTGGCTGATAATGCGGGCCTCACCGACTTCCTCCACGACCAGGCTCAACAATATCTCTGACTCACCAATACTTTCGTGCAAAATTTCTACTATTATCCTAAGAATTCACCTCCTTCAGTAGCTTTTCATTTATATGATGTGCCTAGGGAGATGTCATTACGTGATTTTTGCACGGTTTGCAAAATACCCTTTGAGGGCAGACTAGAGGAACCACATCGTAAAGATGTGGATGGTTTTATCGATACTGTTACTGTAGGGGAATCGAGGAAGGTTTCTGATCCAAGAATAACTAGCATACATTTTCCTGTTTTACGCTACGAGAAGTACGATGGCAAGATACATCCGTCGGAGTTCCTCAGCATCTACACCATCGCGGTGCAGGCTGCCGGAGGGCGCGACGAGAAGATCCTCGCCAACTACTTCCCGCTGGTGCTCAAGCCCAACGTCAGATCTTGGCTCATGCACTTGCCGGACGGCTCCATCTCTTCATGGGCTGACCTGTGTCATCAGTTTGTCGGCGCCTTCACAGGCGGCCACAAACCCCATGGCCAGGAGAGCGATCTGCATCTGCTCGCCCGTATGAGGGAGAGCCTGCGCAAGTACATATAGAGATTCAGCCAGTGCGGAACATCATCGAGCGCCCACCCCGCGCGGTTATCGGTCGTTCCACGAACGCGCGTAACGCAGGATGAGGGAGGAGATGGCGATGTGCAAGATCAGAGATGTCAGCGAGCTTTATGCCCTGGCCGACAAGTGTGCACGAGCTGAGGAGGGAAGGAAAATCCCCGGAGAGGTTGCAGGAGCAGAAGGATCTGACAGTGAGGATACCGCCCCGGCAAGGAAGAACCAGAGGCGGAACAACAGGAAAAGAAAGGCTAAGGATGTGCTAGCTGTTGAGCATTCCGGCAATGGAGGCGGCTCCGACAAGGCCAAAGCCGATGACTCCGGCGAGGCTGTAGTAGCCGCTGACAAGCAGCGTAGCTCCGGCAAGCGGTATTGCAAGATTCACCGCACCAAGGGCCGTGACCTCCAAACATGCAAGAAAGTAGAGCAGATGGCGGAGCTACAGAAAGCTGAGTACGAGCGCCGCGACATGGAGAGAGCCCAGGGAGGTGGCGGAGGATCCGGCAAGAAGTTTCCCGCCCGGGGAGGGCACCGCGGCAAGGCCAAGCCGCGGCAAGGAGACAAGCCTCCCCGTGGCCGCCACAAGGACGAAGAGGAAGATGAGGATGATGAGATGGAGGGAGATGAGACTGATGACCAAGAGTTTCAGAAGGCAACAGAGGTGTTATGCATCGACGGTGGTGCCTCTCTGCACACCTCACACCGCCAACTCAAGCAGTGGGTGCGAGAAGTGAATGCTGCGGAGCCGTCCGTCGAGTCCCGCAGGCCTCTGAAGTGGTCCAGCACGCCCATCATCTTCGACGTTGAGGACCACCCTGATCGCATCACTGCGGTCGGGTGCTTGCCGATGTTGGTCTCGCCAACGATCCGCAACCTCAAGGTCACGAAGATGCTAGTTGACGGCGGGCCGGCCTGAATCTGATCTTCAAAGAAGGTTTCAAGAAACTCCGGATCCCGACAATGAGCTCAAGAAACTGGTACCTTTCAAGGGATAAACCGGAAGGAGCAAGCGAAGGGAAGATCACGCTGCCGATGACGTTTGGCAGCGAGCTGAACTTCAGGACAGAGAGGGTCACGTTTGATGTTGCTGATATCCCATTACCCTACAATGGGATACTCGGCCGACCAGTGCTTGCCAAGTTCATGGCAGCCTCTCACTACGCATACAATGTGCTCAAGATGCCTGGTCCGATAAGTGTCATTTCTGTCCAAGGTGACAAGAAAGATGCACTTATCTGCACCGACAAGATCTACCGGGAAGCAGCAGCCGCGGTAGAACGCAAGCCACTCGCCGCTGAAGCTCCCCGGGGGGAGAAGAAAGCCAAGTCCGGCAAATGTAGCTTTGATGCCCACTCCGGCAAGCGCACCTCTCCAGAGTGCTGCGCTGCCGTTAAGGACACACCATCGAGCTCCGCCGGCAAGTGCAAGAAGGCAAAGGCAGATCTACCAAAGACCAAGCCCGGCAAGAGCAGCTCTGAGGCCCACTCCGGCAAGCGCACCTCTCCGGAGTCTAGCGCTGCCGTCGAGGACGCGCCATCGAGCTCCACCGGCCAGTAAAGCAAAGAGGGCAGTCAGTTTCAAACTTGTTGAGCCGCATCCTTTGAGAGACCGTACCTTGTATGGGAAACCTATGCGCGAAGGGGGCGAGTTGTGGCTAAGTTGCGCCCATTGGTCTGTTTCGAGTCCGCTCAACGATGAAAAGCGCACTGCGACTAGCCCGACGAGCTTTTTCCTGCCGGAGGCAACACCGCCAGCGGGCTGCTGATGTTCCACACTCAGCAAGTGTGTTTGCACCGGCAGGTCCCCTGAAAGCGTGAGGGTGAAGATGTACAAGGGAGGGAAACCAGGGAGGGGTGCGGCCCTGCCGAAGCACGGAAGACGGAAAAGCTAAGTTGCCCAAGCTTGAGTACAGAATACTCCCAGTTTTAAGTTTTTATGTTTTATTCATTGAACGTTCATGCCTTGTATGGAACACCTGTGCGCGGAGGAACCAACTCGTGGTTAAGTTGCGCCCTTGCTTTGTTTTCGAGTCCGCTCAACAATACAAGTCGCGCTGAATCGCCCGAGAAGGTTTCTTGTCGAAATAACACCGCCAATGGGCTCTTGATGTTTACGCACTCAGCAGGCGTGTTAGCGCCGGCAAGTTCCCTAAAAGCGTAGGGTAAAAACGTACAAGGGATGTAATGAAGTAGAGGAAGTAAAGTAGCAAGCCTTGCCGTGGGACGTCCTTTGTATGGGAGACTTGTACGCGGAGGAGCCTAATCGCGGCCAAGTTGCGCCCTTGCTTTGTTTTCGAGTCCGCTCAAAAATACAAGTGCGCTGCAACTGGCCCGAGAAGGTTTCTTGCCGGAAACAACACCGCCAGCGGGCTGCTGATGTTCCGCACTCAGCAAGTGTGTTAGCGCCGGCAAGTCCCCTAAAAGCGTAGAGCATAAACATACAAAGGGCGAAACATAGCATTGCATGGCCCAACATGAAGTTACATCGCAAAAAGTAACTTGATGCGGCGCTGTCTAAGTTGTTTTCCTGACAGAAATAACAGCAGCAAGGAAGGCACCGAAGGGCACGCTGGCACCTGGGCCCCGGCGAAACAGCGTTGCTGGGGCTGCGAGTACCGAAACTCCTTCGCGGAAAGCCAGGATCCCCGGGGACCGCGACGCCAGCGACAAGGACAAGGAAAGGCGCACCGGCACCTGGGTCTCGGTGGAGCCAGAGTTGCCGGGGGCTGCGAATACCAAGATTCATCCCCGGCGAGCCAGAGTCACCGAGGGCTGTGGTATCAGATAAGTTTTCCATCCCTCATCATGCATCCTCTTATGGACTGGGGAATGCGAGGCCGCGACCTTGAACGAGTATGCCTTGTATGGAAAAACTTGTGCGCGGAGGAGCCAAATCGCGGCCAAGTTGCGCCCTTGATTTGTTTTCGAGTCCGCTCAACAATACAAGTGCGCTGCAGCTGGCCCGACAAGGTTTCTTGCCGGAAGCAGCACCGCCAGCAGGCTGCTGACGTTCCGCACTCAGCAAGTGTGCTTGCACCGGCAAGTTCCCTCAAAGCGTAGGGTGGAAACATACAAGGCACAGAATCAAATAAAGGGTATAACCCGGCAACCATTCCCCTCTTTTCATTAAAAAACATCCCAATTCAGTACAAGTCCATAGAGGATGAAAAACATGAAGGAGTGGATTACAAGTTTTAAATGTAGCTAAGGCCCGAAGGCTTACAAACTAAAAAGACATAAGATGCCCGTAATCCCTCTCCTGTTTCTCTCTTCAGGAGGTAGGTCAAGGAGGCCCCGGCAAGAGAAGTTCGCCGGGAAGGGCAAAAGGGGCGCCTAGGTGAGCTACGGGTGCCAGAAGACACCAAGAGAACACCCCGGGGGCCGGCCAGGGGCTTGGCGGAGACGGAGGCGCCGGAAGCAGAGCTCGAAGACGGGGCGGCAGGACGTTAGCACGCTGTCGAGGGCACCACGCCCTCGTACTCCGACTTGACGGCCTTGCCGCCACCCCTCTTCCTCTTCTGCAGCTTCCCTACGCCAGCCGCCCAAGGAGACGGCCCCGGGGAGTTCAGAAGGTCGGCGACCTGGATGATGGGGTCGCCGGTGGCGTGCGAGGCGACGGCTGGCGCCTAGTCGGACTCACCGCCGCCGTCGTCGTCGCTGTCGCTCTCCTCCTCGTCACTCTCGCTCGAGGGGTAGTCTTCGCTATCGGAGAAGCTGTCCACGCAGCATCTCGCCCGGTGCGGAGTCCTCAAGACCTTGACGGCGAGAAGGTCGCCCTCCATTAACTTAAAATGGAGGGTAAACCCCGCCGTCAAGCTGTGGATGCGGGCGAACGTCTTCCACCCTCGATCAAAGTACATTACGCCGGGGGCTGGGGATACGACACTAAATCGAGTGCTGCCGATCCCGCAGCCCCTCATGCGCAACTCCAACATCTCGGGCGGGTCCGGTTGCATCGCGCTTGCAAATGGGGCCGGAAGCCGGAGGCGGCGGCGAGGTGCCCGGCGCAGCTTGATGAAGAACTCCCAGGGATCGTCCCCGGTGTGGACTGCCTTGAGGAGAGGAGCTGCCAGCGGAGACGGGGGTGGCGCACCGCCCCGGCCGCCTCTTCCCCGAGCGCTCCGACCACGTCCTCGACCTCGTCCACAGCCTCGCCCCCTCCCTCTTCCCCTCATGGCCGGCTCCGCCACCACGGGCGGGGGATAGGGAGAGGCGCGCTGCCTGGTGGCGACCCTCGCCACCACTGACGAAGGACCAGGGTTCCCTTCCTCCATGGCGGATGGGAGGAAGAGTAGCAAAAGTTGAAGAAAGAGGGAGGAGGAAGTGCGGGATTTTTGCACTCCCCTTCTGCCCTTTTTAAGGAGCAAGGTGGGGGCTCTGCCGCCCCGCTCAGCCAATCGGAGCACAGGGAGGGCAGAGGAACGGGGCCGACCCACCACCTCCGCCCGTGATGACTCGATTTCCCACCTTCGCCGCCCACGACCCCACGCGCATGGGAGCCGCGTGGCGGGGAGGCGGAGCCAAGGCGATAGACGAAGTGACTTCTCCCTGCCCCGTGATCACAGGAGTGGACGCCCTGAAAATCGCACGCACCGCCCACGCCTCCCACGACGCCGCAATCGACGCGTGCTGTTGCGAGAGGACGTGGTGGACACGGAGTCCGGTTCTGTGGCCCTGTGCCGCAGCGTGCCGCAGACTTATCTTGGGCCTGGCCTAACAACGCTCGGCACCGTGTATGGCCCAGGCCCGGGGGCTCCTGTCGGTGTACTAAAGTAGGGGGTACCTTAGTACCCCGAACTTGTGCACGGGCAGTCGCAGCACCCCCGCGGCAAGGCTTGCCGGGCGCCCACCAAGGCCCTCCGTCATTGCCTATTACTGCCATTCAAGAAGAAAGTATCAACTGAGAAGACATAGATCCCGGCAAGAGAAGCTTGCCGGGGAGGACAAAGGCACCGGCAAGAGGAGCTTGCCGGGAAGGCCAACCAAGGCGTTTCCAGAAGACTTGCCATGGCGCCCCGCGCGCCCCGGCAAGACCCGACGACCGGCAAGCTTGCCGGCACAACAAGAGAAGGGCCGCGGCAAGGCACTTGCCGCGGCAAGGCTGCCACCCTACACCCAAACTCCAGCGCATCCAGCGACGTGTCACCCCAGGGCCGTCCCAGGGGCACGTGGCGAGATGCTGCACAGCCATGCGGAGCGAGGTGGCAAGCGGAGCTGACAAGGAGGCCATCGTGGCAACCGGTGGCTCACCTAACGGTCGTTTCTTTGCCTTTGTTATGGCGACAGACGGGCATTAAATGCCCTTGTCCCCGCCGTTAGAGTTAGGTAGGGACCTTTGTTGGTCCTTGTTGTACCAACCTGCGTTTTACCTTTCTACCCCTCTTCCTCGCTGCCACCTATTGGCGCCCCATCGATTATAAAAGGAGGCCCATGCGCATGTAGAAGGGGTTCGGTCCATTCGACACACGCAACACCACCATACGCTCGCACTCTCGAGCAAGATCAAATACAAACACAAAGCAGCAGTAGGAGTTTTATCTCCCCGAAGAGCTCCGAAGCTGGGTAAAAATCGCCCGTCTCCCCCGCGCGCCCGACCTCGATCTGCTCTGCGCACGCCCTCCGCTCCCTTGCCGGACTAGAAGGGGCCCCCTGCCCCATAGGTGCTCATGGCCACACACAGAGACGCCCCGACAATTTTGTTCCATGCTTTATTTCGTGATAACTCTGTTTGTATGGGTGCTATTATTGCCAAACGTTTAAGCCTGAACCGTACAAAGGGCCCCATCTCTAGAGGTATCTATGCTGCACGCCTTGCTAAACATTTTGGGATACCTATTAGGCATTTTGAGAAAGAAGAAAAATTGCTGCCTCCTACCTTTCTAGATTACAAGAGCATGGTAGCACATGAGTTTATTGTTAACAATGATGATAAGATGCTTTTGTATAATTTGAGATTTAATAAGAAACACAATGAGATTATTGTCTTGCCTGCGCCCTCTTTGTTTGATTTAACTACAGGACCTTATCTCGTCTTGTCGTGGGACGTGTACGCACTTCGTGGCCAGACATCCGCTCCAGAGCCTGAGCCGGAACCACCACTTGACCCTTATCGTCCATCATCTTATCAGTGGGATCCGGAGGAGATCGCCAGTCAGTAGCAGTACAATGACACTCCTCAGTACACCGGGGAGAGTAGCCGTGATCCGTGGGCATAGACCAACTTAGGCCAAAAGCCTAAGCTTGGGGGAGTACGTAGCTCTCACCGACATTACATTCATGTTCACACACTCATTCTAGTTGTCGGTGCTCATACTTTTTCATTGTACTATCCATGCTAGTTTAATTTCTTTTTCTAGCTCTCTTCTTGTGTGTTTGATAAACCTTAAGAAAAAACCAAAAAAACTTAGTTAGCTTACTTTCCATTTGTAGTAGTAATTAAAAAGAAAACCAAAAAGATTTCTCGTTCTTCTTTCGCTTGTTGGGAGCTTTCCCATGTAAATAGTTTTATTTCTTTTCTTTCCTTTGGGGTGGATAGGAGAACACCATAATGAAAATGTTTAGTGGCTCTCATATGCATGATTGCTGATTTAACCAAGAGCCCATATTACCTTGTCTTCTCCCTTGATTTGAATGCTTGCAGATTCCAGCTTAGTCCAATGCACGTGCACTATTATTATACACACCGTTTGGTCGTGCAAGTGAAAGGCAATAATGACGATATATGATGGACTGATTGAGATGAGAGAAGTTGGTATGAACTCGACCTCTCTTGTTTATGTAAATATGATTAGTTCATCATTCCTGATTCAGCCTATTATGAATAAACATGTTTGCAATGACAATTAGAGATTATAGTTACTTATGCCATGCTTAATTAGCTAGGAGCTTATAATGATTTACCTTGCGTGCCAACATGCTATTAAAATGGTTGTGATGTGGTATGATAGGGTGGTATCCTTGTTTGAATGATTTGAGTGACTTGACTTGGCAGATGTTCACGGATGTAGTTGAAAAAAAAATCAACATAGCCTTCACGATATTTATGTTCATGGTGGATTATATCCTACTCATGCTTGCACTCGGTGTTGATTAATTTTAATGCATGTTCATGACTGTTATCACTCTCTAAGTTGGTCGCTTCTCAGTCTCTTGCTAGCCTTTACCTGTACTAAGCGGGAATACTGCTTGTGCATCCAAACTCTATAAACCCCAAAGTTTTTCCATATGAGTCCACCATACCTTCCTATATGCGGTATCTACCTGCCGTTCCAAGTAAATTTGTATGTGCCAAACTCCAAACCTTCAAATGAAATTCTGTTTTGTATGCTCGAGGAGCTCATGTGCCAACTAGGCCTGTGTGTATCTTCCATGTTAGGTGGGTTATTCTCAAGAGGAGTGGACTCCGCTCCTCATTTACGAGAAAATGGCTGGTAACTGGGATGCCCGGTCCCATGCTCAAATAAAATCAAAATAATTAAACAAAACTCCCCCAGGATTGTTGCTAGTTGGAGGCACCCATTGTTTCGTGCAAGCCATGGATTGATGCTTGTTGGTGGTGGGGGAGTATAAACTTTACCATTCAATTTGGGAACCGCCTATAATGTGTGTAGCATGGAAGATATCGAGATCTCATAGTGGTTATGTTGACAGTGAAAGTGTACCGCTCAAATTTTTTTTATCTCTATTTCAAAATCGAGCTGTGGCACCTCTACAAATCCCTGCTTCCCTCTGCGAAGGGCCTATCTATTTACTTTTATGTTGAGTCATCATCCTCTTATTAAAAAGCACCCGCTGGAGAGCACCATTGTCATAGTCTATATTGGGTATTACTTGACAGGATCTCTTTTACCATGAATTACAATGTTTAGTCAGTCCTTGATCTTTAAAGGCGCTCTGCATTTATGTTTTGCTGTCTCAGGAAGGGCTAGCGAGATACCATCTTGTCATATCACATTATGATTGTTTTGATAAAGTGTTGTCATCCGAGTTTTATTATTGTTGCTCGCTAGTTGATTATGCCATTGATATGAGTAAACATGAGACCTAAGTGTTATTGTGAATATGGTTAGTTCATAATCTTTGCTGAAAACTTGAATGCTGGCTTTACATATTTGCAACAACAAGAGCAAACAGAGTTTGTAAAAGTTTTTCTTTATCACTTTCAGTTTATCAACTGAATTGCTTGAGGACAAGCAAAGGTCTAAGCTTGGGGGAGTTGATACGTCTCCGTCGTATCTACTTTTCCAAACACTTTTCCCCTTGTTTTGGACTCTAACTTGCATGATTTGAGTGAAACTAACCCGGACTGACGCTGTTTTCAGCAGAACTACCATGGTGTTATTTTTGTGCAGAAATAAAAGTTCTCGGAATGACCTAAAAATCCACGGAGCAACTTTTCATAATTAATAAAAAATATTGGCAATAGAAATAGTGTCACGGGGCCCACACCCTGTCCACGAGGGTGGGGGCGCGCCCCCTCCCCCTAGGCGCGCCCCCTGCCTCGTGGGCCCCCTGAACGTCCACCGACCTCAACTCCAACTCCATATATTTGCTTTTGTGGAGAAAAAAATCAGAGAGAAAGTTTCATCGCGTTTTATGATATGGAGCCGCCGCCAAGCCCTAATTTCTATCGGGAGGGCTGATTTGGAGTCCGTTCGGGGCTCCGAAGAGGGGGATTCGTCGCTGTTGTCATCATCAACCATCCTCCATCACCATTTTTATGATGCTCACCGCCGTGCGTGAGTACTTCCATCATAGGCTTGCTGGACGGTGATGGGTTGGATGAGATTTACCATGTAATAAAGTTAGTTTTGTTAGGGTTTGATCCCTAGTATCCACTATGTTCTGAGATTGATGTTGCTATGACTTTGCTATGCTTAATGCTTGTCACTAGGGCCTGAGTGCCATGATTTCAGATCTGAACCTATTATGTTTTCATGAATATATGTGAGTTCTTGATCCTATCTTGCAAGTCTATAGTCACCTATTATGTGCTATGATCCGACAACCCCGAAGTTGTCGGCGTTCTGGGAATGGGGGTCCCCAGACTTGCCTGCCTGCGGCCTGCCGTGTGGCTCAACCGGTGGCCCAGTACGGCCAGTCTTCAATCAACCAACACTCAAGACCCTCACGAGGGGCCAAGCCTCACAGGGCGGACGGCGCAAGGCCTCCTCAGGGGCGGCCTCACCAGGCAGGCTCGCAAGGAGGCGGAGAGATCAAGGAAGGGGGACCTCGCGAGGTGCCCATGATGCAAGCCATGACGATCAAGACCAGGAGGGCGCCTGGTGGGCGCCAGCCCGCACAGTGTCCTTGTTTCCTCTTTGGTGCAAAGAGGGCAAGCGTAGGCGCGGAGTACCGAGGCATCAGGCAAATGTTTCCTTATCGGTGCAACGAGACCAAGACCAGCAGGATGGCAGGACGGAGGTCACCAGTGCCTTTGGCAGGCGAAGACCACCTTTAGTCAGGTTAGCTTGTACTAGTTGTCCCCTTTCCAAATGGATGTTGTTGGATCCCTTCTCGCTCAATATTTGGGAAGAGGACCAGGGCCTCTATAAATAGAGCTAGCCACCACACTATAAGGGAGAAGTAAAGTTCAGCTGCACACCACACCAGCCCAAGAACACCTCTCCTCGTGAGGTTGTTCTTCCCTTGTACTATTCATCATCAGCCCAAGAGGCAATCCACCACACCACACACTGGATTAGGGTATTACACCACAACGGTGGCCCGAACTAGTATAAACCTCATGTCTCTTGTGTTGTTCATCGTTCTAGCTTAGGGATCGCGGCGAGGCTGAGGGCGTGTTTTGGTAGGGAGAGATCTTCGTGCGCACCCCAGAATTCGAACCTTAAGGGTTTTGCCAGAACCTGATATCCGACAGAAGTGACAATAATCAGGATACTTCTCGGTGATGACCGTAGTTTGAGGAGTTCATGTATTCACTATGTGTTAATGCTTTGGTCTGGTACTCTATTAGAAGGATGCCTTAATATCCCTTAGTTTCCATTAGGACCCGCTGCCACGGGAGGGTAGGACAAAAGATGTCATCAAAGTTCTTTTCCATAAGCATGTATGACTATATTTGGAATACATGCCTACATTACATTAATGAACTGGAGCTAGTTCTGTGTCACCCTATAACTATTACATGAGGAATCACATCCGACATAATTATCCATCAATGATCCGATGCCTACAAGCTTATCACATATTACACTTTTGCTTATTTCAAATCCGGCCGTTATGGGATCCCTTCCCACCAACATTTGGGAAGAGGACTAAGGGCACTATAAATAGGACTTAGCCACCACCATAGATGGAGAGATCTGATCTAGTTCGCATCCCACCAGCTCTCTCGAGTGCAAGACCATCTCACCTCCTGAGGCCAGTTCATCCACTATACCAGTTCATCCACAGCCCTCTGAGGCAATCCACCAAAACGATGGAGTAGGGTATTACACCGCAAGGTAGCCCGAACCAGGATAAACTACCGTGTCCCTTTGTCTCTTCGAGCTCGTCGCACTAGACTTTGGAGAATCGCGAGTAGGCTGGCTGGGTAGGTTGAGATTTCCTTACACACTCCATAGTTTGAACCTCTCAAGGGTTTGCGGAGCCCGTAATCCGATAGTTACATTCGATCTTAGACACATAGTTCGGGACCCCCTACCCGAGATATGCCGGTTTTGACACCAACACAGAGTGTGATGGCAGTTCCTTACCTCCCCTCATTCTAGAGGGAACGGTCTTGGTTTTAGTATCCTTCAGATTCTTCATAGTGATAAATAGATAATACTCCCAAGTGACTCAACAAATATAGCTATGCTCCTCGGCACCGGCGCCAAAAAAAGGCCTTGATAACCCACAAGTACAGGGGATCGCAACAGTTTTCGAGGGTAGAGTATTCAACCCAAATTTATAGATTCAACACAAGGGGAGCCAAAGAATATTTGCAAGTATTAGCAACTGAGTTGTCAATTAAACCACACCTGGAGATTAAATATCTATAGCAAAGTGATCAGTAGCAAAGTAGTATGATAGTTTTGATAATAGTGGTAACATCAATAGTAACGGTAACAGTGAGCAATGATTTTGTAGCAAGTGTAACAGTAACAACAACAGTAGTAACTTAGCAAGAACAATATACAGGAAATTCATATGCATTGGATTGGTGAATTTGTTGGGTGATATTCATCATATAACAGTCATAACCTAGGCTGATACAAAAACTAGCTCCAGTTCATAAATATAATGTAGGCTTGTATTCCGTAAATAGTCATACAAGCTTATGGAAAGAACTTGTATGAAATCTTTTGTCCTACCCTCCCGTGGCAGCGGGGTCCATAAAGAAACTAAGGGATATTAAGGCCTCCTTTTAATAGAGAACCAGAACAAAGCATTAACATATAGTAAATACCTGAACTCCTCAAACTACGGTCATCATCGGAAAGTATCTCGATTATTGTCTCCTCGGGGTTTACAGATCATAACATGTAATAGGTCAATGTGACTTGCAAGATCGGATCGAGAACATAGATATAATGGTGAAAACATAAACAGTTCATACCTGAAATCATGGCACCCGGGCCCAAAGTGACAAGCATTAAGCATGGCAATGTCATAACAACATCAATCTCAGAACATAGTGGATACTAGGGATCAAGCCCTAACAAAACTAACTTGATTACATGATGAATCTCATCCAACTCCTCACCGACCAGCGAGCCTATGAAGGAATTACTCGCTCCCGATGGGGAGCATCATGGAATTGGCGATGAAGGAGGGTTGGTGATGACGAAGATCAAAGATACCCCTCTCCGGAGCACTGAACGGTCCAGATCTGGCCTCCCGATGAAGAACGTGAGGTGGCGTCGGCTCCGTATGGTGGAATGCGATGAAACTTCCTCCCTAATTTTTCTCTCCGAAAATAGGTACTTAAGGAGTTGGAATTAGGGTCTGCAGGACCACAACGTGGCACAACTATCGGGGAAACCGATCACCTATGGGGTCACAAGGATCCCTTCTACGTTCGACGGGGGGGTTAGTTGCACGAAGAGCAGGTCGAGCCATTAGCACACAGATGATTTTTATCCAGGTTGAGGCTGCAAAGATGCGTAATACCCTAGTCCTTCTTTGTATGGTTATATGTGTGTTCTTGGGCTTTTGAACTAGCTATGTTGCGTGCTTTGTCCAAAAGTCTGAATCCTCTCTTTGTGCGCCTTGGGCCTCCGTTTATACACAAAGGGGTTGCCACAGTGGCACACAGGAGGTGGCAAGCTACAGTGGTACGAG
The DNA here is from genome assembly GCA_021437245.1 of Aegilops speltoides. Taxonomy (NCBI): domain Eukaryota; kingdom Viridiplantae; phylum Streptophyta; class Magnoliopsida; order Poales; family Poaceae; genus Aegilops; species Aegilops speltoides. Next base: position 118,751,397 of record CM038145.1, read on the forward strand.
TTTATCGCTCGACAACCATAGGACGAGCGCATTTAATGCGTTGCCTAGGTTTCCTCTCGCTTTATTGCGGACGACAACAGGGGCCATCACATCCTTCACATCCTCCTGCCTCGCCATGCGTCCGAGCTGATGAGGCATGCAGCGCCACGCTGGTCAACCAGCTGCTATGTTGGCGAAATGGTAGGCTTCCACGAAGATCTACATGCCGCCACATAGGCGCCTTCTTAGTTGGCATGCCTATCCTCGCATTGGAGTGGTGGTGAAGTGGCAAAACCTTGCCGGGCGCGGGTCTGGCCGCGACCCAGCGATCGTCCTCGGCAAGGCTTGCTGGGGGTCTTGGAGTCGGCTCTGGCAAGGGTCTTGTTGGGGGTCTTCATCTTGTGACCCCACGTGGATTCGTGGGTTGCCAATCTTCATCAGGGGCTGCATGCTACCAGGCATGTGCTCTCCAGATCTTCGTCTTAATGTTGTCGATGGTGTCAGAGCTCTCAACCCCAAGGGTGGTGGCCCTGCTGGTCTCTTCGCAAGCTACCGTAGAAAGGAGCTTGTCGGGGGCCTCGCAGGTTGCTTCGGCAAGGCTTGTTGCCGGGCGTGGCCCTGCCAGCCTTCTGCTGCTTGTCACCTTGAGCGTCTGTTTTGATATTCCTTGTACCTGTCTTGCCTCCTGCTGCCCTCCTCTACTTTGCCAAGCCCTGCTGAAGGCGTGGCTGCAACCGTCCGTGCACAAGTAAGGGGTGCAGAAGTACCCACACTTTTGTACACCGACAGGAGCCCCCGGGCCTGGGCCACACATAAGCTCAAGGCATAGTTGGGCCAGACCCAAAGCAGTGCGCGGGAGAGCATGGCAGAGGTGAACCGCCACGATCTTTCTGTCAGTTGCGCTTCCTCACAACCCGCGTCGAGTGCGTGACATGGTGGTTGTGCGTGGGATGGCCTCAGCATTCTTGCTTCATCTCGTAGTCGATAGCAACGAGACGGCCCGTGCTTTCCTTATTAAAAAAGGAAGGAATTTGTAGGGGTGCTACTCATTTACTAACTAGACTCAGGTCGCAGCTTGCATGACGCCGCACCCCACGATCATGGGGTAGAAAAAATGCCACCCCCCACCTGTCCTCACACCCCCTTCCGTTTCGCCAAATATCCCTTAAGCCTTGGGAATGGCGGGAGGTGGACGCGAAGGACGTGTGCATTAACGGTAAGGTGAAAACCCAGGCGTTTGTTGATTGGAGGAACGGGTCGACTCCAATTCCTCGTGCTTCCGAAGGCTGCATTGGCCGCGCGGGGCGGCCGCCCATTGGGCTGGGTGGCCCGGGCCTGGTCCTGCTCTTCTATAAGAAGGAGGGAGGGACGGTGCTTCTCCGCATTCACCCTCTTCTCTTCCTCTTGCTTGCTATCTTCCTTTCTTTCGCCATGGTGAAAGGGCGTGCCGGCACCTCGACGGCGGCGACGAGGGCTCTGGCTCAACAATGCGTTCCTCCTCCCCCGAAGCCTCTGGAGGTGGAGCCTGCCCCGAGGGGGAGAGGAAGGTGACGGGGGCGAGGTCGTCACGACACCTGGGGAGGAGGTGGATGGGGCGATGCTCCAGCCGCGCCCTCGCCGGTGGCTCTACCTCTGATGGGCGGCCACATTGGGGACCAGCCCTACGAGTTCTTCATCAGGCTGTATAGGCCTGTGCGCAGTCGCCTCCGGCTTCCAACCCCGTTCGCCCAAGTGATGGAGCAGGAGGCCCCGCGGTCCTTGAGGTTCACATGAGGGGCTGCGGGAATGGCAGCATATGGGCTGACGTTGACTTTCCTTGCCGTCACGTCATGTATCTTCGTCAGGGGTGGAAAACTTTTGCACGTGCCTACAGCTTGACGGAGGGGCACTCTCTCCATTTTAAGTTAATGGAGAGCGGCCTGCTCTCCATCAAGGTCTTTGGGAACTCCGGAATCCGCTTAGGGTCCTACATGGAGAGCTCCACAGACGACGAAAGCTCCTCCTCGAGCGACAACGGTGAGGAGGACTGTGCCAACGACGATGACGGCAGCGGGCGGGAGGACGACGACTCCGACTCCGGTTGACCGCCAGTGGCCGCACCATCATCTGGCCCGCTCCCTCCCCCGGCAACACGCCTTGTCGGGGGCCTCGTCCTGCTGTCCCTTGTGACGGTGGTTGGCGGGCTTCCTCGTCAAGCTCTCCATCGCCCAGTTCCCCATGCCCATCACCTTGCGCGGCCTGCCGTACCTGGGGAGGAATAGGGCAAGAAAGGGGATTACTGGGCACTTATCTTTTTCTCAATTTGTAGGCACTTGCCAAATCTTAGTTTTATAGGAAATGTAATCTACTGAGCCCATGCTTATGTTTTGTAATATATGTACTTGCATTAGCATATCAATGAAAAAGTTGAGCTTTTGCCGGGAACTCATGCACGGATATGTTTTTGCATAGGCAAAGTGACCCTTTAATGAAAATAAATGAGTCTCCCCGGCAAGCTACCTTGCCGGTGCTCCTGTGCCTGCCGGATAGCCACATATACTGGGTTACAGGCGCAGGGTCCAGCCCCCTGCCAAACTCTTCTTTTGCCCAAGATTACTACAACTACCCCAACCGAAGTGGCGTTCGAGTCGGGGATGCGAGGACCCTAGTCTAGACAGAATGGCAAGGTTTTCTAATGCGCAAGTCACAAATTACGAACATTAATGGGCAGGGGAGGAACTTTATCTGATTAAGTTGTTGATGGACATGCCATGCCAAGCAGTCTTCTCGATTTCTTGCCGGGGCGTTGTTAGTGCGGCCGGAGGGACGAGAGGGCAGGGGCATGGAGCCTTGGAGGTTTGCCAACACCTGTTAGAATCTAAGGTAGCACAATATCCTTGACAAGTACACATGCATACATATACATATATAAACATGGAAATTAGCAGGAAAACGTACATGCTAAAAACTATCTAGCTGCGCGCAGGGTCTGCGCTTGGCTCTATACATAGGGTTACATGCCTTGCCGGTAAGGCTAGTACAAAAATGGAGTTGCCGGGGCTCCCACCAACCACACCCTATGGGTAAAACTTGCGAAGATGTTTGATATTCCAGGAGTTGCTCACTGGAATGCCATCTTCGGTCTTCAGGCGGACTACGCTGAGTCTGGTGACTTGTATTACCTGATAGGGGCCTTCCCACTTTGGTGTCAACTTGTTTGATTTCTTGGCAGACTGAACGCGCCGAAGAACAAGGTCGCCTTCCTCAAGGCTTCGGGGCGTGAACCTTGCGGCTATGATAGCGGCACAAGGCTTGCTGATAGCGAGTGGCTCGCACAGCAGCTCGAAGATGATCTTCCTCAAGGAGCATTGCATCATCTTGGCGCAACAGCTCTTGCTCAAGCTCATCATAAGCGAGCACTCGAGGTGACCCGTATATGAGTTCAGTGGGGAGAACTACTTCTGCACCCTAAACCATGGCAAAGGGTGTCTGGCCAGTGGCTCGATTTGGTGTCGTTCTGATTGACCAAAGAACCGTTGGCAATTCATCAATCCAGCGCCTTCCACACTTGCGCAGCTTGTCGAAGGTTTTTGTTTTGAGGCCTCACAACACTTCAGCATTTTCCCTTTCCACTTGGTCATTTCTCCTTGGATGGGCAACAGAAGCAAAGCATACCTTGCTACCTAGGTCCTGGATATACTGCATGAAGGTGCGGCTCGTGAACTGTGTGCCGTTGTCGGTGATGACTCTATTTGGCACACTGAAACGGCAAACGAGTCCCTTAAAGAACTTGACGGCTAATTGCGGTGTCAACTTCGTCACCAACTCCACTTCCGGCCACTTTGTGAACTTGTCAATCGCAATGTACAAGTACTCAAAGCCCCCGGCAGCACGGGGAAAGGGGGCCAGTATGTCGAGCCCCCAGACCGAAAATGGCCATGAGAGGGGAATTGTTTGAAGGGCTTGAGTTGGTTGATGAAGCTTCTTTGAATGAAACTGGGATGCTTCACACTTGGTTACTAGTCCCGTTGCATCCTGGAGGGTAGTGGGCCAGAAGAAACCTTGCTAGAATGCTTTGCTGACAAGGGCTCTTGACCCTATGTGGGAGCCACATATGCCTCCGTGTATCTCAGCCAACAGCTCCAGTCCGTCCTCCCGAGGAATACACTTCAATTTCATGCCATTTGGCCTTCTTCTGTAAATGGCATCATCCACAAACTGGTACATGCTAGACCGGCGGGCTACTTTCTCTGCTTCTTCCTGCTCCTTAGGGAGCTCCCCTGTTTGGAGGAAACAGACTGTATGTTGTGCCCATGTTGGAGCCTGGGCCTCGAAGGCAAGGACCAAATGCATGCTTTCTAATGTGGCGGTAGCTGCCTCAATGGCAAGGGCCTGGGCCCCTGTCGAGGGCTGCTTCTCTCCAGCAAGCTTAGGGTACCAGGCAAATTCCTTGCCGGCGGCTCCTGGGAGCTCTGTGGGAAAGTATTTGCCCGGGCCTACTTTCATTCGCTTGTTCTTTTCTGCTGATCTGCCTCGACGACAAGGGAATGGGCCCCCATCGGGGGCTGCTGCTCTCCAGCAAGCTTAGGGTACCCGGCAACTTCCTTGCCGGCGGCTCCTGGGAGCTCTGCAGGAAAGTATTTGCCGGGGCCTACTTTCCTTCGCTTGTTCTTTTCTGCTGATGTCTCGACGGATGGCTGAGTTAATTGAAGCACAAAGGTACATGGTTCCACGGGCAGCTTGAGGGCAGCGCATTTTGACAGGTCATCGGCAATGTTGTTCTCTAATGATAATAAGCTTCCTGATCCCGATGTCTGCAGCGATCCTGAGACCAGCGAGCATCCCCTCGTAATCTGCGGTGTTGTCGGTCGACCTCTCGTGGGGAAAGTGCATTTGGATCACGTACTTGAGGCGTTCTCCGGTGGGCGCGACGAGCAACACGCCGGCACCTGCACATTGTAACGAGAAATCTCCATCGAAGTACATAATCCAATGACTACTTGCCTCTTTGCCGGGAAGGGTGGTTTGTTGAACTTCTTCGTCGGGCGTGGATGTGCATTCTGCTATGAATTCGCCAAGGCTCTACTCTTGATCATTGAGGTGCTCTCGAACTTAAGGCCAAAGCTTGACAGCTCCAACGCCCACTCCACAATCCTCCCAGTTGCATCTGGGTTATGCAAGATCCGTTGCAAAGGGATGCGTGTGACGACGGTGACTTCATGTTCTTGGAAATAATGACGTAGCTTTCTCGAGGCCATAAGGAGGCCGAAAATCAATTTCCGCATCCCAGAATACCTTGACCTAGCTCCTCGCAAGAGGGATCTAACAAAGTATATTGGGTGATGCATCACCTTCTTCTTCCGCTTTACCTCGCTTGCTTGCGCAGACGCTATCTTGCCGGGATGGGATCCTGCCGGGGGCTCTCCCTTGCCTTGATCAGATCCTGCCGGGTCCAACTCTTCTTCTAAGGGCCTTGCCGCTGCTCTCAACTCTTCCTCAACTTATCTCTGCGCCAATAGTGCAGCACTGACCACTTGATTTGTTGCCGCCAGGTATAGCAGCAATGGCTCTTGTGGCTTGGGCACGACTAGTATTGGTGTAGAGGAGAGGTATCTCTTTAAGTCATGCAATGCTGCCTCTGCCTCCGGGGTCCATTTCATTGGACCTGTCGTTATCAGAATCTTAAAAAAGGGGAGGGCACACTTAGCAGATTTAGAGATGAACCTACTCAGGGCGGCAACGCAGCCGGCAAACCTTTGGATATCTTTGACCCGTCTTGGCGCCTCAATCTGCTCAATTGCTTTGATCTTGTCAGGATTTGCTTTGATTCCACATTGAGACACAAAGAACCCAAGAAGCTTGCCGGACGGAACGCCGAACACTCACTTCTCTGGGTTGATCTTGAGGTTGATCCTGTGCAAGTTTGCAAAAGTATCTTCCAGGTCCTGCACGACCGTGGTCGTGTCCTTGGTTTTGACTACTATATCATCCATGAGCTTCCATATTTCTATGGAGCTGGGGCTCAAAACCAATTTGGATTTCTCGGGCGAATGTTGAACCAGCGCTTTTCAACCCGAAAGGCATCCGCACAAAACAGTACGTACCACATGGGGTGATTAACACGGTCTTCTCTTCATCTTCCTTCGTCATGAAGATCTGATGATACCCTTAGTAAGCATCAAGGAACGACAGCAGATCGCACCCAGCAGTGGAGTCGACTATCTGATCGATACGTGGCAATGGGAAAGGATCCTTTGGAAAGCCTTTATTGATATCAGTATAGTCGATACATAGCCTCCCCTTTCCATTTGCCTTACGTACTACGACCGGACTGGCCAACCACGTCGGGTGGAGAAATCCCTTGACCAAACCTGCCGCCTCCAACTTCCTGATCACTTCGACGATAAACTCTTGTCGCTCCAAAGCTTGCTTTCTGACCTTCTGCTTGACGGGCCGTGCATGGCGGCAGACAGCAAGACGGTGCTCAATCACCTCCCTGGGAACACCGGGGATGTCGGAGGCTTGCCATGCAAACACGTCCACATTCGCCCACAGGAAGGCAACGAGTGCGCTTTCCTATTTGCTGCCAAGGGTGGAGCCTATGACGAAAGCTCCACCCGTGCCATCCTCCTTGATGGACACCTTCTTGGTTTCCGGCGGGACCGCTGTCGGTGTAAAACTAGCGGATCTCGGGTAGGGGGTCCCGAACTGTGCGTCTAAGGCTAATGGTAATAGGAGGCGGGGGACACGATGTTTACCTAGGTTCGGGCCCTCTCTATGGAGGTAATACCCTACTTCCTGCTTGATTGATCTTATGAGTATTACAAGAGTTGATCTACCACGAGATCGTAGAGGCTAAACCCTAGAAGATAGCCTATGATTATGATTGTTGTTGTCCTACGGACTAAACCCTCCGGTTTATATAGACCTTTGGAGGGGCTAGGGTTTACTGAGTCCGATTACTGAGAAGGGAATCTACATATCTGAATTGCCAAGCTTGCCTTCCACGCAAAGGAGAGTCCCACCCGGACACAGGACGATGTCTTCAATCTTGTATCTTCATAGTCCAACAGCCCGACATAAGCATATAGTCTGTTTGTCCGAGGACCCCCTAATCCAGGAATCCCTCAGGAGCCCTTGAACCAGGCTTCAATGACGATGAGTCCGGCACGCAGATCGTCTTCGGCATTACAAGGCGGGTTTCTTCTCCAAATACTCCAAAGTAGATCTCAAACACAAGAATTGTGTCCGGCTCTACAAAATAAATTCCACATACCACCGTAGAGAGTAAAATATTCCACAAGTCTAATCTGCTGACAACTTTTCATAGCATGACATCACGCCATGGCCCGGTCATTATTCGAACTGTTTTCTCAACCTCCTACTGCACATCTTGCGAGGCGGTTTTATTGGCACATCTTGTCGAAGTAGATATCGTGTCCCCTTATCACGGGATTCTCATCAATACGGGCGTCGGTAACCCAACCGCTCCATTAGTATGACTCCTAGGATTGGGCAGGTTCCAAACGGCCGCGCGGAGGATGCTTGACATTCATCCCTGTCGGACTTTGGGTTCCGGTAAAACCCTCAAGGTTCGAACTCTGGGGTGCGCACAAAGATCTTCTCCCCACCGATCCACGCCCCAAAGCCTCGTCGTGAATCTAAGCTACATGATGGACAACACGAGGGACACAAGGTTTATAGTAGTTCGTGCCATCGTTGTGGTGTAATACCCTACTCTAGTGTGTGGTGGTGGGTTGCCTCTGGGGCTGATGATGAACAATACAGAGGAAGAACAGCCTCGCGAGGGGTGTTCCTGAGCTGGTGCAGTGTTCTACTTGGGATGGATCTGATCGTCCCATTTCTACGGTGGTGGCTATCTCTATATATAGAGGCCCTGGTCCTCTTCCCAAATATTGAGCGGGAAGGGAGCCAAGAACGGGCATTTTGAAGGGGAACAACTAGTACATGTTATCCTGACTAAAGTTGGTCTTCGACTGCCAAAGGCACTGGCGATGACGCTGTCTTGGGCTCCACCGTGACCTCCGTCCTGCCGCTCTGCTGGTCTTGGTCTCGTTCCACCGATATGGTAACCTTTGCTTCATGCCTCGGTACTCCGCGCCTGCGCTTGCCCCCATTGCACCAAAGAGGAAATGAGGACACTGCGTAGGCTGGCACCCGCCTGGCGCTGGACTGGTCTTGACCGTCATGGCTTGCGTCACGAGCACCTCGCGAGGTACTTCCTGCCTTGATCTCTCTGCCTCCTCGGGAGCCTGCCTGGTGAGGCCGCCCCTAAGGAAGCCTTGCATTGTTCGCCCTGCGAGGCTTGGCCCCTCGCGAGGGTCTTGAGCTTGGGTTGAAGAAGACAGGCCATACTGGGCCACTGCTTGAGCCACGCCGCAGGCCATAGGCAGGCAAGTCTAGGGACCCCCATTCCCAGAACGCCGACAGTAGCCCTCGAGCCCAAAGCGCTCTCGGACTTGGCTTAGCAGCGAAGCCAAAGGGCATGTGCGAAGCGCTACGGGCCCCAAAGGGCAAGTGGCGGTTGATTGGACGTGGGCGTCTCCATTTCCCCACGCTCCCCCAATATCCGCCTGGCTAGGTGGCCACAAAATTTTACACAGTTATTCCTTCCTTGCTGCCCGCGAGCTCCCTATTCCCCTTTCTTCCTTGAGCCTCGGTTTCCACCTCCAATCTGACTTGAGCTCTGCCCCCTTCCGTTGGCATGGCGGCGATAAAAAAGGAGAAAGGGAAGAAGCCCGCGCCCTCTGCCAGCTCGCCTCCGGCAATCACGCCCGCCGTCGGCCGGTCGCTGATACTTAACCCAGAAGCCTTGGACAAGGTCCGCTCCACCCTCGCCTCTAGATTTAACGACTGCGGAAGGATGATGGCTTGGCCTGCGTCCCATGCCTCCTTCGACAGGATCATCACGGAGGTTCAATTCTTCGCTGACGCCCTGTGGGCTGGCCTGGTTCCCCCTTTCTCTGCTTTCTTCAATGTGGTGCTTTCCCACTACCAAATCCATATGATGCATCTCGATCCTCATTCCATTACTCTTCTTGCTGTCTTCGCCTTCGTCTGCGGAGCCATGGTGGGCACTGCCCCTTCCATTGCCCTCTTGCGCCACTTCTTCTCCTTGAACCTAACCGACCCACCGCAGTGCTCGGGGTGAGTGAGCTTCCAGGCCATGCCAGAGACGGACGCCTCGGGGATTGATTTTGGCCTTCCACCTTCCATGAGCGGGTTCCGGACGCGGTGGCTGTACGTGGATGTTGGGGTGCCCAGCCCCCTGCTCGCGCATCCGACATTGCCTGCTATCCCCAATGTAGGCTGGGGTCACGAGAAGCTCGCGAGCCCCCAGCTCTCCTTTGTCTGGCGCCGATTCGAGAGGTTGAGGGCGCTTGGCATGACGGCGCCCCAGGTGGTGAAGGAGTTCCTCCAGTGTCGCATCGCTCCTCTCCAGCACCACTCCCGATCGATGTGGACCATGACTAGGTATCAGGACCGCATGAGGCTTCAGGAGGAGGATCTTGCGCGTGAAACAGTGAAGAAGGTGTTGGAGGTCTTGATTGGCGGCCCTTCTCCGGGCGACATCCGTCATGGGGGCGGCCTCCTGTATCTTTGCTCGGGCAGGGCCAAGTTCATGAGGCAGATGCCCCATTTTGACGAATGGCGGTTGCGCCCATCCAACCTCGTGGGGCCCCGTGAAAATCCCATCGCCGTGGCTCCTCCCCCCGTCGCCCACGTCGATGTTGCCTCAGGAGGTGGTGCAGGGAGGCAAGCATCACTGGAGGCTGGGGGATTTGGTGTCGAGATGTCGATGTCGTGTGGGGCTCCCGAGGCATCATCCTCCGAAGCTTGCGAAGCCCGTCCTGAGGCGGTCGTTGATGAGGGGACACGATCTGCGGCTCCTGAGGCCGAAACCCACGAGGCCTCGGCAGGCCACAAAGAGGTAGGGCATGATCGCTCCTTTCGTCCTGGTGCCCCTGAGGCAAGTCTCCTTGGTGCTTCTTCGTCCACGGCACGCGCAGGCCCTCACGTCGAGAGCTTGGGTCGGTTCCGCATAGACTTCGACACCCTTCGTAAGAGGAAGGAGGCTTCGAGTGGCAGTGATCGCCCCTGCCGCCCGTTGAAGCACAGGAAGTACTTCACCATGGACGAGTAAGTACCTCATTCGTGTAGCTCCTCAATTGTTGGTCTCTTTCCTAATGGTGGCCTTTCAGGATCACTCCCACCAAGCTCGCGGAATCTGCCAAGAAATGACTTCCTCCGGCCTCGCCTTCATCGTTGACCTTGAGTGCCCCGAGCTCGCGTACCGCCCCTGATGCGGATTCGTCCGGAGAAGCAAGCTAGCCCGCATGGTGCCTCGAGCCCGTGTTCTCTGATCGTGGAGAGAGAATGGTTGAAGTCGATACGTTTCTTCTTCTGGGGATGGGTCTGCGCCTGCCCGGGTCCCTTGCGGGGCCCGTCCGGTGATTGTGGGGGCACCGGCCCCTTGCCGAGAGGGGGAGAACCACTTCAAGGCCCTCCGCCAACATCGGTGGCGGAGGACGATATCGACGACGTGCTCGAGCGAGCGCGGGAGCGCAGCACCATCCACCAAGAGTTTCTCCGAAAGGCGACGGACGCGGTGGGCCAGCTCGATGGAGAGCTCGCGGATGTGGACGCGCGTCTTGAAGCCGAAGGCTTGCGGCTGGTTGAGGAGTAGCGAAAGCTGAAGGTGGCCGTTAGCATTGCGCGTCATTAGCGTGATCTTGACAATGCAAAGGCCGAAGGATCTCTCGTGGCCTCGCGAAAGGCCTGCTCCCGAGCCATTGAGGAGGCTCAGGAGGCAGACCGACGACGCAAGATCACGGAGAAGCACGCGTGGGAGCTCCAAGCCTGGAGCACTTCCCTGGAGCAGCAAGTGGAGCTGCGCCAACCTACCCTTGCATCGCTGAAGGCGACGCCTGTCGAAGAGGAGGAGCTCCGAAAACGCGAGGAAGCGCTGACGCTGGAGCCTGCCAAGCGCAACCTCGATCTAGAACGGTTGGAGATGAAGGAGCGCCAGGTTACCCAGGCGGACGACGACGTTGGCGCGCGGGAGGCCCGAATACAAGGAGGGATCGACCGCCGCGTGGCGGAAGTTTGCACGGGTCTTGTGCGCGAGTATGGCGAGAAATTGGAGCTGATTAAAGCCGAGGCTGCGGGCAGGACTACCTCTCTCAGGACCAAGCTGGATGAAGCGACGCAGCGCGCGGAGGCCACCGCAGCCGCCCTAGTCGCGGCACAGGCTGAGTTGGCCTCCTCCCGTGCCGAGTTGCTTCTCCTCCAACAGAGGGTCGATGATGCCGAGTCAATTGTGCGGCAGAACGAAGATGAGATTCACAAGCGGCAGACGCTGGAGCACATGCATGGCCCCATGCTCCAAACGCTCGGGGACAGGGCCAACTCGGCCCTAGGCAATATTTGTGATGCGACCGTTTCGCAACCTCATGTGACCAACTATGTCGGCAATCTCCAGTTCTTCACTGACGTGGTGACGCATCTGGAGAATCGCTCTAAGAGAGCTCGCCTGCTTGTCGAGGAGAGGAGCCGCGTCCTGCTCGCGTGTGCATTCTCTAATGTCTTCTGCCACCTTCAGGATAGGTATCCTCACTTCTACTTTAACGTTGTCATTGCTCCGGTGCCCGTGGTCATTCGGGGCGACCTGGCGCGATGGGTGGAGGACAATGTGGATGCACTTGTCCGGGCCTTCACCTCTGATGATGATGGGGTAGTAGTTGCTGCGGATGAAGGTGACGTGGTGGACGGCGCCGAAGATGGCACCAACGATGGCGATGGTGAAGCCAGCGACAGCGATAGTGGCGCCAGCGATGCTTCTGGAGACCATCAAGAGGATGCGGTGAGCGACATGTCTGATTGATTCTGCGCCCCCTACTATTTATTCTACGTGGAAAAAGCTCGGGTGTGGCCCTAAAGGTTGTAAGAGCATTTTGGGAGGGGAAGCCACTCATGTAAAAAGGATTGTTGTCCACACATTGTTACGGAGGGCGCTGAATGGGTGCCCGCATGGTGTTACGGGCCCTGTGATGGGTTAGTTGCTATGATTTTCCCTTTATCCTGGGCGAACCCTGAGTAGGCTTGTGGTGGTTCCCCGAGGGTCCTTTGGGAGACTTGTTGGCCATTTGGTGAGGGCCTTGCGAGAGCGAGCGCTGGCCGCAGGATGGCATGCGCGAGGGTGCCAAACCCAGCCCCGCCCGCGAGTGGCTCGCGAGGGGAAGGCAGCCAGTGCGAATTCCAACTTGGGCAGAAACCCAAATACGAGAAATCACGCGAACAAGACAAGACACCCCTCCCCGCACACGCAAACACAAATTCAACTTGAACTTAAATCCGAAGCGAGAAAGCTCGACCACATAAAAGGAAGCGAAAAACAAAGGCCGTGTCCGGCACCTAGTCTAGTCTTCGACGTCTTCTCACCAGCGCGGAGCTAAGTTCTGCCATTGGGCATGAGATGGAGCCCCCGAGGCCCGAGGGCGGCTCTCCGGAGACTCCGGGGCGTGTACAACCCCAACTCATTATTACATGAGAGAGTCGCGGCAGCGAGCTTCATAGGCACTGGGCCTTCCTCATAGGTACTAGCCTTGCTTCATATCACCAGATGAGGGCCCCGCCTTGTGCCACCCACGACCGCCATTGACGATACTGTCGCGGCCGGATGGGTGGCGCGGCACCTATGGGGCCGGGGCCCCTTCGTGTGTTCGGTACGGGGCGGAGGCTGCGCGGAGAGCAGATCGAGGCGGCGACGCTGAGGATTTTACCCAGCCGGACGCGATCGTCGCGTAAAACCCTCTTGCTGCATTGTGTTGTATTGTGTTTGGAGCTTGAAGAGCTACGGTGGTGGCTTCGGCGTGAGAGTTGCAAGCAGTCGAACCCCCCTACGTTGTGCATGGGCCTCCTTTTATAGGGCAAGGGGTCACCGACAGGTGTCAACATAGGGTAGAGGGTAAAAATGTAAAAGAGGTGGTAGTTGAAACAGTGCGGGAACAGTGCAGCTACAGTGCTTTCTACCTACTTTTGACTGAGGGGGACAAGGGCATTAAATGCCCGTCGCCGTCGCCCAAAAGCTCCGCCATTGCGTCTTCTTTCGCCACGGCGGCGAAGCCACCACCGTGGAGTGCCACCGCATTCTTCATGCAGTACAACCACCCGCCACGCGTCTCTGGAGAAGGCTGGAGGCGACGCGTGGGCAAATGAGCTGGAGTGCGGGCACGTAGCACAGCTCTCCCCGGCAAGCTCCTTGCCGGGGCCTTGATCTTGCCGGGCCCGGGGGCTTGTCGGGCTCTGTGACTTGCCGCCCCCCGGGTCCTCGCCGGGCGGGGCGCCGAGGCGTGACTTCTGTGATGTGATCTTCTGGTCCTCCCGACGAGCTCCTCTCGCCGGGGATCTGTAGGAGTAACGTAGCCTTGAGCCTGGAATGGCCTTCCCGGCAAGCTCCTCTTGCCGGGGTCTTGAGTTTCTATCTTATATACTTTGTTCTTGAACGGCTTGGTGTGGAGCGGAGATGATCTCCGGCAAGCATTTGATGGATCTGGTTGCGGGGAGCTGGGGCTGCCCGTGCACAAGTTAAGTCTTGAGGTACCCCTACCTTAGTACACCGACAGGAGCCCCGGGCTGGGCCATACACGGTGCCGGCTGTTGGGCCAGGCCCAAGGCAGTCTGCGGGCGCCTGGAAGCCCACGGGCGCGTCGAATCCTTCTTTGCATCTGTCGTCTCCCCTCCCGCAGCGGCGCGTTGATTGCGGTGTCGTGGGAGGTGGGCGGCGCATGCAGCCTTTAAGGCATCCACCCGTGATCGTGGCGCGAGCGGGTCGCTTCACCTGTCGCTCTGGCTCCGCCGCCACGCGCCCTCATGCACGGGGGGGCGTGGGCGAAGGTGGGAGACCGAGCCGTCCACGGGCGGAGAGGGCGAGTCGGCCCCGCCTCCTCTGGCCTCCTCGCTTCCTGATTGGTCGAGCGGGGCGGTTGAGTCCCCACCCCGCCCCTTAAAATAGGGCGGAAGGGGTGCACAACGGCCACACTCACCCACTTCTCCCTTCGTCTTCATCTTCTGTTCTTCTTGCCGTCATGGAAGGAGAATCCGGTTCCTCGGCGGTGGCGGCGCTGAGTTGCCTCAGGCAGCGCACCGCTCCCAACCCGCTCCCGTGGTGGTGGAGCCGCCCACGAGAGGGAGAGGAAGGCGTGGCGCGAGACGAGGTCGGCGTGGCCGAGGCGGTCGGGAGAGGCGGCCGTGGCGACGTGCCTCCCCTGTCTCCCCGGCGTCTCGACCACGGCGCGGTCCACACGGAGATGACCCCAGGAGTTCTTCATCAAGCCGCCGGGCGCCTCGCCGCCGCCTCCGGCTGCCCGGTCCCGTTCGCGGACGCGATGGGACCGGACCCACCCGACGTGATGGAGCTACGCATGAGGGGCTGCGGGATCAGCGGCACTCGGGTGAGTGTCGTGTCCCCAGCCCCGGCGTGATGTTCTTCGACCGAGGGTGGAAGACATTCGCCGGATCCATAGCTTGACGGGGTTCACCTCCATTTTAAGTTGTTGGATGGTGATCTCCTGCGCCGTCAAGGTCTTCGGCGACTATGGAACCCGGTGCGCTGCTGTGTGGACAGCTCCTCGGATGCGAAGGCCCCTCCTCGGCGAGAGTGGCGAGGAGGGAGCGGCAGCGACGGCGAGGGGATGGCGGGCCCGACTAGGCGTCGGACACCGCTGCCTCGCGCCACCGGCAACCCCTTCTTCGGGTTGCGGGCTGAACTCCGGGGCCGTCTTCTTGCGGCGGGCGTAGGGAGGCTGCGGAAGAGGAAGAGGGGAGTGGCGGCAAGGCCGTTCGTCGCAGCACGAGGGCGAGTAGCCTTCGATAAGCGTCTTGACGTCCCACTACCCGTCTTCAAGCTCGCCTCCTCGCCTCCGACTCCGCCAAGCTCTGGCGGGCCCCGGGTGTTCTCTTGGGGTCTTCTGGCGCCCGTGGCTCTTCGCGGGCTTCAGGGGCTTGTCGCTGGCTCTCCGGGCATGCGTTCCCCATGCCCGTCACCTTGCGCAGCTCCTGGGGCATGGCGGCGTCTCCGCCACGCCCTCCTAGTCGCTCCTTTCGCCCTTCCCCGACAAGCTCTTCTTGCCGGGGTCTTCTCTCCCCGGCAAGCCTGTCTTGCCGGGGGCTCCTTGACCTACCTCCTGAACTCCTGAACAGAGAAACAGGAGAGGGATCACGGGCACCTTATCTTTTTAGTTTGTAAGCCCTCGGGCATTAGCTGTATTTAAGAACTTGAAATCCTCTCTGTCATGTTTTTCATCCTCTACGGACTTGTATTAAATTGGATGTTTTTAATGAAAAGAAAGGAAAGCTTGCCGGACTGAATCTTTTACTTGACCGCGTGTCTTGCTTGTGCTTACGCTATCGGGGAGCTTGCCGGGGCGAACACGCTTAGCGACCGCGGGACAGCCCGCTGGTGGTGTCACTCCCGGCAAGCAACCTTGTCGGGCGATTATGACGTCTATCTTCTTGAGCAGGCTCGGAAGCAAGGTAGAGGTGCAGCGCACACTTGGGTTTGTTGAGCGGACTCGAAACAAACCAAGCGCATAATCGGGCCACGACTCGGTTCCTCCACGTCACGGTTTTTACAAGACACGATCGTTCAAAGACGATCCGCATCTCCCCTGTCCATGAGAGGATGCATGACGAGGATGAAAACTTATCTGAAATAGCAGCCCCAGCAACTCTAGCTTGCGGAGGCGAATCTTGGCGTTCGCAGCCCAGCAGGGGCTGGCTTGCCGAGGAGAGCCTTAGCAATCGCAGCCCGGCGACCGGGCTTGCCGGATCTTAGGCGCTGGTGTGGTCTTTTGGTTCTCCTTGTTGCTGCAATTTTAGCCATGAAAATAGCTGAGGTAGATATGCGATTGCTCAATGCACATGTATGTGTATATAAATCTTGGCTAAGCAAGGCGATGTCGGGCTTTGTCCTTCAGTATGTTTGTACTTCACGCTCTTGGGGAGCTTGCCGGGGACACGCTTAGTGACCGCGGGACAGCCAGCTGGTGGCGTCGCCTCCGGCAAGCAACCTTGTCGGGCCGATTCTGACGCTTAACTTGCGGCGTGGCTCGGAAGCAAGATAAGGGTGCTGCAGCACACTTGTGTTTGTTGAGCGGACTGGAAACAAAACAAGTACGAATCGGGCCACGACTTGGTTCCTCTTGCGCCCAAGCCTCCCATACCAAGGGCATCTCACGGCAAGGCTTGCAACATTACACCCTCTACCCAGCATCCTTTGTGCGCCGCCTTACGCCGAGGAACTTGCGGCGCTTAACGCGCTTGCTGAGTACGGGACATCAGCAGCCCGCTGGCTGGCGTCGCTTCCGCAAGCAACCTTGCCGTGTCTAGTTCGCGGCAACGCTTAACTTGTCGAAAGCTTCGAGCAAGCGAGGGTGCGGCTGGTCGCCTTCGCTCTTTTACTCGTTGAGTGTGTTGAAGCGAAGTAAAGTGCGGCTATCCACAAGCAGGCTCCTCAGCGTGCAGGTTTGGGCACAAGCGACAAATGCGAGAGGATATAGCGAATAAAAAGCATGATATTAAGGAGTGCTCGCTGCGAAGCGAGCGACTTAGCTTTTTCTTTTTCTTGTTTCTTCGCACTACCTGGAGGTGCCCAATGGTGCGTTCTCGACGGCGGCGCAGCACTCGGGAGGTGCATTTGCGGAACGAACGCTAGAGCTGTCTTCGCCGGGCTTAGAGCGTTCGAGGAGCTGCGCTCGTCGAGTAAGCACCGAGCCGCCCTTGCCGGACTTAGAGCTCGATGGCGTCCTCGGCGATCGCGTAGCGCTCGAGGAGACACGCTTGCGGGCGTAGGGGAGCGGGAGCGAGCGGCGCGAGGCGGGTGCGTGCTCGGACTCTTAGTAGCGATAAGAGGAGCAGGTCTTGTCGGCGCTTCGCTGCTCATGCTCGGACAGCGGTCCGGAGCATCCCGCGAGCCCCCGGCATGTTCTAGCCCGGCATGCGGGCACCATCTTCGTGGGCACGGCGCCGCTGGGTTGTGGTGCGCTGGGATGGGCGTGGGTCTCACGGAGGCGGCGTGGTCCTCCGCCTCGCCCTGATCTCGAGTGGCACCGCGAGCACCCTCGCCGGTGTCCACCCTTCCACCGGCGTCTCCTCCGCTTTGCCGTCGGCTCCGGTGGCGGCGGGAAGACGGAGATGGGTCTGCGACCCTCAAGCTCTCGTCTTCGGGCCATGATGCGATTGTCGATGAAAGCCGACGGCTGGAGAGGTTGATGAAGAGTCTTTGGCATGAACGCCGGATCAGGTTCGCACAACCTCGGCGCCCCTACCGGGCGCGCCAGAGATGTCGCGGCGGATGGGTGGCGCGGCACCTATGGGGCCGGGCCCTTCGTGTGTTGATGCGGGCGGAGGCTGCGCAGAGAGAAGCGGTCGGCGACGACGCGGGATTTTACCCAGCGGGCGCGATCGTCGCGTAAACCCTCATGCTGCATTGTGTTGTATTGTGTTTGGGAGCTTGAAGAGCTACAGAGTGGCTTCGAGCGTGAGAGTTGCAAGCAGTCGAACCCCCTCTACGTTGTGCATGGGCCTCCTTTTATAGGGCAAGGGGTCACCGACAGGTGTCAACATAGGGTAGAGGGGTAAAAATGTAAAAGAGGTGGTAGTTGAAACAGTGCGGGAACAGTGCAGCTACAGTGCTTTCTACCTACTTTTGACAGAGGGGGACAAGGGCATTAAATGCCCGTCGCCGTCGCCCAAAAGCTCCGCCATTCGTCTTTTCGCCACGGCGGCGAAGCCACCACCGTGGAGTGCCACCGCATTCTTCATGCAGTACAGCCACCCGCCACGCGTCTCTGGAGAAGGCTGGAGGCGACGCGTGGGCAAATGAGCTGGAGTGCGGGCACGTAGCACAGCTCTCCCCGGCAAGCTCCTTGCCGGGGCCTTGATCTTGCCGGGCCCGGGGGCTTGCCGGGCTCTGTGACTTGCCGCCCCCCGGGTCCTCGCCAGGGCGCGCGCGGGGCGCCGAGGCGTGACTTCTGTGATGTGATCTTCTGGTCCTCCCGACGAGCTCCTCTCGCCGGGGATCTGTAGGAGTAACGTAGCCTTGAGCCTGGAATGGCCTTCCCGGCAAGCTCCTCTTGCCGGGGTCTTGAGTTTCTATCTTATATACTTTGTTCTTGAACGGCTTGGTGTGGAGCGGAGATGATCTCCGGCAAGCATTTGATGGATCTGGTTGCGGGGAGCTGGGGCTGCCCGTGCACAAGTTGGGGTACTGAGGTACCCCTACCTTAGTACACCGACAGATACCTGAAACCAAGGACGACGCCAATGGGGTACAGGGGACGCCAGCAGTTCCCCCGACGACCACAGGTCCTCTGCTAGGGGCAGGCCTTGCGGCACCTCCCCAACAGAGGGCCTACCTCCGAGAAACACCTTGCTCTGCGCGCCGTGGGAAGGGGCCCGGCTCCCGGCCCCTCTCCTGCAGCCCCCAGTGCACTCCTCCTTGCGGGAGGGAGGCTGCCGAACTGGGGTAGCCTTCCGCTGCAGTGACCTAGACTTCCTGCGACCCATGGTTAGCATAATCTTGCTCCTGAGGAATTAGCGGTACTCGATAGCTGTTGCCGCCGGCGCGGTTGGCGAGGCCGCCTTGAGGCTCCTGAAAGGGCTCGGCTTCTTGGGTCTCTTACTCCCAGCCTGGCTAGAGGAATGAGCCATGGTCTTCTTCCAGTGCGTATTCCCGATCCACCATGTGGGTCATGTAAGCTTCTGAGGTCGCCGCCCCGAAGACTTCGCCGTAGTGCCCCACGCTCCACGCGGCTTGGCTCGAAGCACCATCTTGGGGGTGATAGGGCGGCGGCCCACCCGGGCCGTAGGCGGCGACGCGCATGCCCTCGCTCACCAAGGGCGGTGCTGGTACAGCTTGACGCCCGGCGCTGATGGTCGAGCTGGTGTTGATGAAGCCTTGGGGTACGCTTGAGGGCGCACGGGCGTGGATGGGCCCGCTGTGTGATCCACCCAGGGCCTGGGGTGGAAGCTGGACGCAGAAAGGAGGCGCCCCTGAAGCAGCGACATCCAGGAGCTCGGTGACGCGCTCCAGCAGCACGTCATGGCTGCTTTCTTGCAGCCTGCACCATAGCAGTTCTTGAGCCACCATGAGAGTGGCCTTCATGTTCGCCTGCTCCCGTCGGGTGTGCGGTGTTTGTGGCCGTGACGTGGTTTGAGGCCCTTGATGTTGATCACACTTGCCGAAGGGTGAGGGTAGGTGGTGCTTAACCGCGTCGCCCGCGCCCCACATCGCTCTGTGTAGCGCAGGCTGCCTGAGGTGCGGGGTTGAGGTCACCTTGGGCAGGCGACGTGGCGTGGGTAGGCCATGCCGCCCAGCGGTTGGCGTTGGCCGTCGAGTTGCCGGACATGGATGCAATGAAGCAGTGGAACGCAGGACAGCGGAAGAAAGATTCCTGCACACCTCTACCTAGCGCGCAAAATGTCGCATATCGGCTTCCAGCAAAACCCTCAAGGTTCGAACTCTGGGGTGCGCATGAAGATCTTCTCCCCACCGATCCACCCCCCAAAGCCTCGTCGCGAATCTAAGCTACACGATGGACAACACGAGGGACACAAGGTTTATACTAGTTTGGACCATCGTTGTGGTGTAATACCCTACTCTAGTGTGTGGTGGTGGGTTGCCTCTGGGGCTGATGATGAACAGTACAGAGGAAGAACAACCTCGCGAGGGTTGTTCTTGAGCTGGTGCGGTGTTCTACTTGGGATGGATCTGATCGTCCCCTTTCAACGGTGGTGGCTATCTCTATATATAGAGGCCCTGGTCCACTTCCCAAATATTAAGCGGGAAGGAAGCTAAGAACGACCATTTTGAAGGGGAACAACTAGTACAAGTTATCCTGACTAAAGTTGGTCTTCGACTGCCAAAGGCACTGGCGATGACGCCATCTTGGGCTCCACTGTGACCTCCATCCTGCCGCTCTGCTCGTCTTGGACTCGTTGCACTGATATGCTAACCTTTGCTTGATGCCTCGGTACTCCGCGGCTGCGCTTGCCCCCTTTGCACCAAAGAGGAAACGAGGACACTGCGCAGGCTGGCGCCCGCCTGGTCTTGATCGTCATGGCTTGCATCACGAGCACCTCGCGAGGTACTCCCTGCCTTGATCTCTCCGCCTCCTCGCGAGCCTGCCTGGTGAGGCCGCCCCTGAGGAAGCCTTGCGTCGTTCACCCTCCGAGGCTTGGCCCCTCGCGAGGGTCTTAAGCTTGGGTTGAAGAAGATGGATTGTACTGGGCCACTGCTAGAGCCACGCCGCTGGCCGTAAGCAGGCAAGTCTGGGGACCCCCATTCCCAGTACGCCGACAATCCCCTTTATAAAGAGGTCGAGACATGTCCTTATCTTCCCATGCTTGATCCTTCCCTTCCCCCACCTTGAGTTCCAATATCCAAGGTTCAGTCCAACTGCTTCGGACCTTCAACCATGTCCGGATCCAACCTTCAAGGCCGGTGGATGGCCTCTTCTATCATAGAGGAGGACATCAAGAAGCTTAGGAGGCTAGGTACTTGACCGCCGAAATCCTTCACAGGCTTCCTGCTCAAGGGCAGGTTATCCCTACCCCCAAACCCAACGAGAGTGTCTTATTTGTCTCCCACTTCCTTCGAGGGCTAGGCTTCGGTCTTCATCCCTTTGTTAGAGGGCTCATGTTTTATTATGGGCTAGATTTTCATGATCTAGCCCAGATTCCTTCCTTCACATCTCAACGTTCAACGTTGTGTGTGAGGCCTTCTTCCGCATTACCCCACCACTACTAGGAAAAGGGCTATAGATGATATGGCTACTAATGGCGCACCAGACATGTGGTGCGCCACTACTATATAGTAGTGGCGCACCATGTGCTGGTGTGCCATTAGTATGAAAGACACTAATGGCGCACCAGAGACATGGTGCGCCACTAGTAACAAAAAAATTTTATTATTATTTTTCCAAAAATACTAATGGCACAACAGGGCACAGTGCGCCATTACTAGTTCTAACTAGTACTGGCGCACTGTGCCCTGGTGCGCCATTAGTATTTTTTTGCAAAGCTACTAATGGCGCACCAGGGCATAGTGCGCCATTACTAGTTTAAACTAGTAATGGCGCACTGTGCCCTGGTGCGCCATTAGTATATTTCTTTTTTTGCAAAACTACTAATGGCGCACCACCAGCAGGTGCGCCATTAGTAACCAGGGTTACTAATGGCGCATTTGTATGTGGTGCGCCATTAGTAACCTGGGACCAGCCAGATATTTTGGACAACCACACCTACCCACTCACTTTCCCCACTTCATTCTCTCCACCTCCTCCTCCAAACTTGTCTCGGCTGCCTCCTCCTCCTCACATCATTTGCACCATAGATTCATCCAAATTAAGTGGTTAAATTACCTTTTGTTAATAGGTAAGTAAGGGGGAAGCTATCTTTATGTTGTTCTCCCTCCAACAACGTGCACATGCACTTTTTATGGCCTAGCTAGATCTATGTATGTTTGTGGTGTTGCATATGTTTGTGGTGTTGCATATATGTTTGTGTTTGCAGGTACTGGTATTTGAAATGCGGTAGTTGCCAATATTTTGCCGGAATGTTGATTCATTTCTGTTTCAGCGAGAATTTTGGCACTATGCATTCTTTTTGGTCCAATTTTTAGGGAAAGTCATGCCAAAAATTTTCTTGGTTCCAAATATCGTTTTGCTCTACCCCGCAGGCGACCATGGTCCGCACGATGACCGAAGGCATCGTGAATAGGTTTTTGAGCTCCGTGAAGGCCAAGATGCTTCAAAAGAACGAAACGGAGATAAGATGTCCATGTCGAAGATGCAAGCTGAAGAGCCTTATTGCAGACCCGGATTCCGGGCAGGTGCAAGACCACCTGCTCTTGCATGGTTTCATGGATGGCTATCGGTGGCAAGGTGATGAATATGACTATGAAGTCGTCCCTGGGGGCCGGGCAAGAAATGAGGAAGGGCGGCAAGACAACCACCGTGGCTCGGGCGGGCGAGAAGACGAAGAGTCTGCAGGACATGATCACGATGGTGATGCTGTACACAGTCATCATGTAGAAGATGCTGGACATGATGATGAGGAAGATGCCGGAGCAGACGAAGGGCATGATCTTGAAGATGAAGATGCCGGAGCAGACGATGATGGACCATCGATGGGATGGGTGCAGGACCCTCATATTTAAGAGCTGCTTCTCAAGCAGACGGATAGCGCAGGATCTGCCGCCCGAGAGAAAGCCAAGCTAGATCAACTGGAGATAGACACGGTTACTCCATTGTATGAAGGATGCAGGCCTGAGGATACCCGCCTGAAAGTAACGCTCATTGCTCTGGACATGAAGGTAAAACACAAAATGACCGACGCATGCTTCGACGAGAACATGTCATTCTGGCATGAACGTCTTCCCAAGGGGAACAAGTGCCCGACCAGTTTCGAGGAGGCGAAGAAAATCATGTGTCCTCTGGATTTACCGCACGTGAAATACCATGTGTGCATGAACAATTGCATCATTTATCGGGACAAGCATGCGAAATCTACCATATGTACCGTGTGCGGCGTCACTCGATACAAGAAGAGGAAGAAAGCTCCTCAAAAAGTGGTGTGGTACTTTCTGATCACTCCTCGTCAGCAGCAGTATTTCGCGGACCCTAAGGTAGCAAAGCTCCTACGTTGGCACGCAGATAGGGAGGAGCAGAAGCGAGAAGATGACGCAAATGATCCGGAGATAAATAAAAAAGAGAAGATGCTGAGTCACCCTAAGGATGGGAGCCAGTGGCAAGCGTTGAACTTCGAACACCTAGAATTTGGGAAGGATCCAAGGAACATCGTGCTGGGCACGAACACCGATGGAGTCAATCCGTTTGGCAGCCAAAGAAGCACACATAGCACCTGGCCTGTGTTTGTGTGGATGTACAACCTTCCCCCTGGTTGTGCATGAAGAGGAAGTACATAAACATGAGTATGCTAATTGAAGGGTCGAAACAACTAGGGAATGACATCAATCTGTATCTGGGGCTGCTGAAATAGGAGCTAGACACGCTGTGGAAAACGCCAGCCAATACGTGGGACGCCGCAGAGAAAGAATATTTCCCTATGAGAGCCGCACTGCTCACGACGGTGCACGACTATCTCGGTTATGGATATCTCGCGGGGCAGGTGGTCCACGGATTTTCTGGATGCGTCAGGTGCATGGATGACACAACGTATCGCCAGCTAGATAGAGATCTCGGGTCTTCAAAAACCGTGTTCATGGGACGTTGAAGGTGGCTTCACGACTATGACCCGTGGAGGAAACGCAAGGATCTGTTCGATGGTGAAACCGAGCCCCGAAGACGCCCGCGTACGAGGAGTGGCGAGGAAATAGATGAGCTGTTGAAAAATTGGAAAGATTGCCCACTGCCGGGAAAGAAGCGAAAGGCGCCAGAGCCGGGAAAGAAGTGAATGGCGCCAGAGCGGCTGCTGAAGGTATGGAAAACGAGGTCTGTTTTCTGGGACTTGCCGCACTGGAAGTTCCACCGTGTGCCTCACAACCTTGATGTCATGCATATCACGAAGAACGTATTCAAGAGTCTGCTTGGTACCTTGCTCACCATGCCAGAGAGGAAGATGGGCCGAAAGCAAGGGCAGACTTGAAATCAATGGGCATCAGGGAGGAGCTTCACGCTAATGATGATGATGATGAGGCGAAGCAGGACACGGAAAGTCGTCGCAAAGGCAAAAATGCCAAGAAGACCGGAAATGACTTCCCTCCCGCGTGCTTCACTCTAAGTCAGGAGGAGATCGATCAGTTTTTCACCTGCCTCGTAGGAGTAAAACTTCCTTCTGATTCTGTGGGAAGATAAGCAGATACCTAGACCCAGTGAAGCAGATGTTCAGCGGGATGAAGTCTCACGACTGTCACGTGCTGATGACGCAGATACTTCCAGTTGCAATCCGTGGGATCGTGGACGCTCATGTCCGTGAAACGCTATTTGGCCTATGCGACTTTTTTGACGTCATCTCTTGGAAGTCGGTTGGCGTGAGGCAACTCATAAGGCTACAGGAAGAGATCATGGTGATACTATGCGAGCTTGAGATGCACTTCCCGCCCGTATTCTTCGACATTATGGTGCATCTGCTGGTCCATATCGTGGAGGATATCATCCAACTCCGGCCGACGTTCCTGCATAGCATGATGCCGTTCGAAAGGATGAATGGTGTCATCAAAGGATATGTTCGCAACATGTCACGTCCAGAGGGAAGCATAGCCAGGGGCTTTCTGACCGAAGAGTGCATCTCCTACTGCACAAATTATCTAGGCATCGAGAACCCCGTTGGTCTGCCAGTCAACAGGCACCTCGGCAGGCTCGTTGGATGGGGTCACCGTGAGGGTCGCCGCGAAATGCATGTCGACTTCGAGGGTCGACTCGCCGACTTTGAAAGAGCAAACCTAGTCGCGCTACAACACATAGACGTGGTCGATCCTTAGGTGGTAGAGCAGAAAACCTTTATTGAGAAGACGTACAATGACCAAGGCCAACAGAGGACAGATGGAGATATAATCAAAGAGCAGAACTCATGTTTCATGCGTTGGTTCAAGCAGAAGCTTCTGTCGTACCCTTTACATGAGGATTCTTCGCGGAAGAACAACTCATATTCGCCTTGTCACAGGCGCCGAGCACAACGATGGCGTATGAGGCATACGATATCAACGGCTACACATTCTACACGAGGAAAGGACATGAAGAGCGATGGTTATCGAACTCGGGGTAGCGATGGAATCCTACACGGTAACGACAAGGATAGATACTACGGAAGGATCGAGGAGATCTGGGAGCTGAGCTACGCTGGAGAGAAGGTCCCGATGTTCCGTGTCAGATGGGCCAAGATCGTCATAAAAGAAGACCGGTATTTCACCACCACGGTTATACCCGAAGCCAAATCCAAGACTGTGGGCGCAAACGTCACCGCGAAAAATGAGCCATGGGTACTGGCTTCCCAAGTGGACCAATGCTTCTTCATTACCGACCCACCGAAGCCCAGTCGTGTTGTCATGAGGAGAGACAAAAGGAAGATCATCGGAATGGATGGAGTCGCCAATGAGCATGACTTCGACAAGTACGGTGACGCGAAGATGGAACATGACGACGATGATGAAGTATCAGCATACACCACAAGAAGAAGCAGGACCACCCTACCTAAAGGACGTCCGTTCAAGAGAAGAACTCCATTTACGAAAAATAAGGGCAAGAAGCTTGTGAACAGATAGCTAGCTAAGACCGATTGTATTTAAATTGTAGCCTTCATTTCTCGATTGTATTTCATGGGCACTTTTTGAACTCACGAATATTTTAAAATTACATGGACACTCGATCTCGATCCCCCTCCATCTCGATCGTATCCCACCTCGCCAGATCTGGTCCCCCTCGCCGCCGAGCACCCTCCGCACCCTCTCCCCCGCTCCACCGGCCGCCGCCGTCTACCCCCGCACCCTCCCCCGCTCCACCGCCGCCGACGACCCACCGCAGCCTCCCCCGCTCCACCGTTGCCGACGACCCACCGCACCCTCCCCGGCCCGCTCCACCATCACAAATGAATGCAACTAAAATTCCAAAAAAACAAATTTGATTATATTTTCAAATAACAAATTTTATTATATTTTCAAATATTAAATTTGATGATATTTTTTCATATTCATAAACATTTTCAAATAACAAATTTGATGATATTTTTTAAAAATTATTACTGTTTTTATAAAAAATATTACTGATTCATATTCATATTCATTTTCTAAATAATTATTAGATGCAACAAAAAATAATAAAAAAATTACTTATGGCGCACCTCTGGCTGGTGCGCCATTGCTATCTAAAAAAAAGATTACTAATGGCGCACTGATCGGGGATGCGCCATTGCTATCTAAAAAAAAGATTACTAATGGCGCACCGATCGGGGGTGCGCCATTGCTATCTAAAAAAACATACTAATGGCGCACCGCTGCGGGGTGCGCCATTAGTAATCTCCCCCCTAGCTAATTCCTCACTCTCCCTCGCCAGATCCCTTCGTCCCTCTCCCTCGCCATATCCACCTGCTGCCCCGACCCACGACGCCGCCGCCCCGACCCCGCCGGACTCCACCCCCGCCACCTCGCCCCTGCACCCCACCACTGCCTCCCCCGCCTCCCACTTTTCGCGCCCCCACCATCTGCAGCTCCCAGCAGCCGCCTCCGCCCCCATGCCCATGCCGGAGGAGGAGGACTAGGAGGAGGACGACGAGGAGGAGGAGATGACGACCTCATCTACCTCAGCTCAGCCAGGCCACGCGACGCCGCCATCCGCGCGCTGCTCTGCTCTATTGCGGCGTGGTCTTGTGCCGGCCCCGAGCCCTAGGGATCCGGCACGACCGCGGCTTCCTCCGGGTCCAAGGCGGACGGCTGGCGCCGTGTACGCCCTCGACTGCAAGTGAGCCCCTCCCCTCCACTACCTTCTTCTTCTTCTTCCTCTTGCCCTCAACCTCTGCTCTGAGTCTCGACCGCTATGCAGGGCCCGTCCATCTCCGGCGAGCTCACCACACCACGCGAGCTCAACGACCGCTGTGCAGGGCACCACCACGCAGGTGACCCTTCGAATGTTAAAATTTCAACATTTTGATGGAGTACAGTCAGAATTGTGTATGATTGTGCCTAAAGTAGATAATAGTGGACTTTAGGCTTTTTTAGAGGTAATACTAGTGAATTTCAGTGTCAGACCCTGCATTTTGTAACATTTCATTATCATTAATAAAGCATGAAAATTTGGACCAACAAAACCTTTTTGCATTATTTGGCTATTATTTGGAGTTGGTTTTCTCTCTGTGATTCTTTCAAGTGCTTCTTGAAGTCAACTACTCCACCCTCTATATTTCATCTCCTTACCCCAAGCTCCTGACCAATGACCATGCCATGTGTATAGTGCAATATAGAATTTTCTTACAAAAATAATTTGGCCAGAAAGTATTTTCTAAATTTAGTTTTCCAAAAACCCCTGAATTGAGGTTTGCACTGCAAGTACTTGATTAAGGGCAGTAAAAATCCTTCCAAAAATATATTTGACTCCTATTAGATATACGATACCCAGAAACCACAAAAATATAATTTTAAAAGTTGTTTTACTATTTTATTTAAAAGCTTTTTCTTAAGGCCAGAAATGGTCTTTAATAGGGAAAAATTATTTTATTGTTTTAAAAATATTTGACAAAATTTAGGGAAACTCATAGGACATATATTGTCCATATATAAGAGTTTCAACACATGGTCATGTTCAAAATATTGGTCAAATCCCTCTAAAACCCTTCCTGGATATTTCAAGCTTTTGAAATACTTACAAAGGAAATATTCTTCAAAAATTCCAGGAAAATTCTATCATGTCACGTATGACAAATTAGATGATCTTGCCAAGTCTCATGACTTGGAGAACAAGATAACATCATCAAAACCCCTCAAAACTATTTCTGTCCATTCTGAAGTTTGATCAACTTTACATTGCCCAATGTGTCCAAATGTGCTCAAACTTGGTGAACATGCTTCATGGGTCCAATGATGCATCTAGACCAAATGGCACAGGTTGGAGAAGAGGAAATCTTGGTCAAAGTGCCTCAAAACCCTCTCTGACAGAATCAAATTTGAACAACTTTGTTCTACCAACTTCTTCTCCAAGACCCCAACTTTGGTGAGCCTGATCATGTGACCAAATAAGGCTACCACACCAAGTGGTACATCAAGGAGAAATGATCTACTCCACTGGATCTACACAAATCCATTTCTGCCCATTTCTAGGGTTTGCAAAAGTTGCATTGGCAACTTTGCCCAAATAATCTCCAAATTGGTGGAAGGCTATATTTATATGAGTAATTTCACCTTGTGGAGTCTCATGGCAATTGGAGTCCATTTGCTTGCTCAAAACTCTATCAAACACCTTCTGACATTTTGCAAAAACCACTGTTTTGACCCCTTCCACTATTCTTGGTGAGCTCTAATTTTTACCACAGCCCCTTCTAGTCATATTTTACCTCCAGTAGGTTCTCCTAGCTCAAACTCAATTGTTGGGGGGGATGAAAATCCCTCTCTCCCTCTCTGGACAGCCATTTTCTCCCTCTTCCTCACCTCCCTCCTCCATCCAGTGGCCATCCAGGGCATCCAATGCCCCTCCCCATTTGTTTACTTCCCCCTAGAGCCCTCAGACACTAGTGGCCAAGCCCAGAGCGTGGGAAAAATGGCCATGCCGGCCATATGCACGCTCTGGGCTGCTTCTGATCGCCTCAAGACCGTAGCCGCCCCTTCCAGCCGCTTCCCGCCACCTCGGCCCTCCCCTCACGCCAACCGTCGCCTCGGCGTCCGCGACCGCCACGGCGCTGTCCCCTCTCTCTCTCCTCCTCGCGCCTCCGCTTAGCGAACAAGGGCCGCCTGAGCGCACTGCAGTGGCGTGCTCACACTGTGCAGTGCCTCGGCCCCCTGCTCCCTCTCTCTTGTCACACCCTGATTTTCATGGCACAGCACTTAAGCTCTTAATCATGCTAAAATGTGGTTTGACAAGAACTTTTGAGTGTTTTGGACTTTGCTTGATTGATTTTTGTCTGCTGGTTGCTAGTGCTCTAAAAAATAAAATAAATCCTCCAACTTCTATACTTCATCTCCTTGCTCCAAAAACCTTTCCCAATGATCATGCCATGTGTATAGGACATAAAAATATTTTCTTACAAAATAATTTGGCCAAAAGTATTTTCAAAATTAGTTTTTCAAAACCCTGAATTGAGGTTTGCTTTGCAAGTACTTAATTAAGGGCAGTAAAAATCTTTCGAAAATATATTTGATTCCTATTAGATATAGGATACCCGAAACCACAAAAATATAATTTTAAAAGTTGTTTTACTATTTTATTTAAAAGCTTTTTCTTAAGGCCAGAAATGGTCTTTAATAGGGAAAAATTATTTTATTGTTTAAAAAATATTTGACAAAATTTAGGGAAACTCATAGGACATATATTGTCCATATATAAGAGTTTCAACACATGGTCATGTTCAAAATATTGGTCAAATCCCTCTAAAACCCTTCCTGGATATTTCAAGCTTTTGAAATATTTACAAAGGAAATATTCTCCAACAATTCCAAGAAAATTCTATCATGTCACATATGACATATTTGGTGATCTTGCCAAGTCCCATGTCTTGGAGAACAAGATAACATCATCAAATCCCCTCAAAACCATTTCTGTCCATTTAGAAGTTTGAGCAACCTTACATTGCCAAACATGTCCAAATGTTCTCAAACCTTGTGAACATGATCAAGTGGTCTAATTATTCATCTAGACCAAATGGCACAAGTTGGAGAACAAATTAACTTGATCAAAGTGCCCCAAAACCCTTCTGTGCTCAGAACCATATTTGAACAACTCTACATTGGAAACTTTCTCCTTTTGATCTCAACTTTTGTGGACATGTTCTTATCCTCAAATGATGACACTACACCAAGTGGTGCATCAAGGAGAATAGATTTGCATGACTAAATCTTGGAAGGTCCATTTCTGCTGATTTCTAGGGTTTACCTAAGTTACATTGGCTACTTTGTCCAAATGAGCTCAAATTTGGTGGCACACCCTATTTCTAAGTGTCATTCCATCCTGTTAATTCTCATGGCAAGTTGAATTAATTTGCTTGCCCAAACTTGCATCAAACACCTTCTGCCATTTTTCCAAAAGCACCATTTTGACCCCTTCCACTAATCTCCATGGGCTCAACTTTGTGTCACAGCTAATTCTA
Source organism: Aegilops speltoides (assembly GCA_021437245.1). Classification (NCBI taxonomy): domain Eukaryota; kingdom Viridiplantae; phylum Streptophyta; class Magnoliopsida; order Poales; family Poaceae; genus Aegilops; species Aegilops speltoides. Next base: position 118,781,181 of record CM038145.1, read on the forward strand.
GCCCCCTTATACCTCCAGTAACAATGGCAAGTGTTCAAATCAATTATTTGGGGGTGAAACCGTCACTTTCTCTCTCTGGACAACCTCTTTCTCTCTCTCCATCAACCTCTCTCCTCTCCTACTGGCTCTCCAGGGCATCCAATGCCTCTGCACACTTCTTTACTACCCCCAAGCACTACCAGACATCAGTGGCCGCGCCCACATTGCCAAAAAATGGCATGCCGGCCATTTGCACTTCTGGAGGCTTCTGATCTTGCTCCCAAGCTGTAGCCGCCCCCGCCAACCGCCTCCGGCCACCTCGGGCCTCCCAGGCGTGTCCCACGAGGCCGCCTCGGCGTCTGGAACACGGCAAGCTGCCGAACCCTCCTAAACCTCTCCCTCTCTCCTCCATGGAGCCCGCCTGAGAAGGCGCCAGAGGGCGCGCCCACAGTGCACCACGGCCCCTCTATTTAGAGGCCCTCCCGAGCTCTTCTCACGGCTTCCGACCGCTCTCCCTCTCCCCAAAGAACCCCTCAGACACACTCCCTCTCCCTCTCGTGCCCTCCTGCTCCCTCCATGGCCGAGGTGCCGGCGCTGGTCTCCGCCCAAATTCCCGCAGACCAAGCCTCCCTCCCTCCTTTGGACCCCAATGGATCCACCTCACGCCGACGAGGCTCCTCCGCCCATTACCTCATCCTCTAGCACCCCGCAACCACGGAACCCCTCTTGCCGAGGCCGTCGTCCGCCCTCCCGTTGAGCTGCTCGCTCTGGTCGCCCCCATGTCCACGCGCCACCCGAGCGCTGGCGTGGAGTGGGGCATCCGCTTGAACCACTACCACGCCGTCCGATGCAGCAGAGCGGCCGGAACCACGGCGACCGGCGCCCTCCCTGTCCCCTGTCGCGAGGAAGAAGAAGGAGGCGGAGAAGGAGAGAGAGCCGGTGGGACCGGATGTAAGTGACCACGAGGGCCGGGCCCACAAGTTAAGTGGACACGGCTTCCTCCGGAGCCGTCTCCCGCAGCGAACGCGTACCACGCCAAAGCCGCCTTCAACGTGGTCCCTCGCTGGCGTGTGGCCGAGAAAGCTGGGCGGCCCAGCGACGCCCTTCCGCTAAACCTCGCCACGATGTCAGGCCGCCGCCACGGATCCGGCCCATTTCGGTAAAACCTTTGTCTTTTTCTTTTTTGAGGTATTTCAAAATCTCTAAACAAGTCAAATGGACTCCAAATTTAATGATTCAAATTTCGGTGGCTCCATAAATCAAGCTCTATTTAATAGGCCACAGTGGACATTTTGTTGTCCCTGGTTTTTCTTGAACCTTTTAAAAGGTCATTTATCCACATAAGTCCACTTCAAAATCCATATTGTATTCATTTCAACTCCAAATCCAGTGAAACCAATTTCTAAATGTTTCTAAAATCATGCCTGAATTAATGGGTACTTTTACTCATTTTTATAAAATGGCATTCTGTGTACAACTTGTGGATCCATCAAACCCCTTGATTCCATCCTATCGAAATGTTTAGAAATATCCATAGATCCACTTCCATTCAAACCACTTTGGTCATCCCTCATATGACTAGAGGTACCCCAGAAAAGTCCAACTCATATTTTTAGAGCACTTTTATTTCCTGCCCTGTTGTGTTGCTTATTATGCTTGCTTTCGACGATAGTTGACGAAGTAGACGGAATGCTCGGAGTTGGACCAGAGATATTTGAAGACCTCGAAGACTTTGTTAAACAGGCAAGCAGCCCTTTGACCATGTCTATGGAACCCTTTTTATGCATGTCATTTAGCTCTTTATTATTGTTGCATCGGAATCATGATGAAATGGTGAACCACGTGGGTTGGTTGCCACGGTTACTTCCTCGTTGATACTTGCATTGTGCATGGCCCTACCTTCTTATGAGGGTTATGCCGGTGGGAGTAGATAGGATGCTAAAGTAGATGCTATGCAAGAAGGGATGGGGATATGCATGGTGAAGGAGGCAAAGTGATTTCAAAAGTCTTTTGAAAACCCGTCGGGTGCCACTTATGCCCGAGGGAGATGATGAGATGGGTGACCACTTGATGGCGAAGTGGTGTGCCAAGGAAAGTGTGTGTTGTTTTCAAAACGGATTGGTCGGAGTTGCGACCGTTATTCCAACCTTACATGCGCGACCACTCTACCCTTATATGGGAAAGGGCATTATTGATTACCTAGGACGATACTAGCTTGGAGCCGCATTACTAGTGACGGGGGAGAGTTGGTGCTCTCTCTCGGGACGGGTCGTGCTGTAGGGCGGCCATGACTGTTTTTCACAGGCACCGAACACACCGTTGGTACCCGTGCTTGTGGTATATGATGAATATCGGAGCGATGCTCCACAATTTTATGATGTGAAATGTTGGGCACGGGGGTTACTACCAATCGAGTGGACTCCATGTTAGTATCGCCTAGGAAAGGTAGTGATCGGTGCTTACCCGGGTACTTGAGGTACCGCTGGTCGTGGATGACACGGAAGTTCCCGGATCTAGTGGGTAAAGTGTGCAACCTCTGCAGAGTGTAAAACTATTCGAATAGCCGTGTCCACGGTCATGGACAGTTGGGTAACCGCTCTTGGGCTACGTCCACTTGTTTTCAAACCCGGTGTGTGTGAGATGATGATGTTGTCTTGGATCAAGTCAGAGGACTTGACACGATTGAGATGGGTTGGTGCCCTCTCTGTTTATGATAAATGGGTTGGTGCCCATTCTATTTATGTTGATATCTGTGACCAGTTCTCATGGTTACTTGAATTTTCTTGATGCATGCTTTATAGGTTGTTGAACATGTCCTTGCACTCAAAACTAGCTTTATGCAAACTTTACCTATGTCATGCATTGATGTACCTTGAACCAAATCATGGGTTGCTTGCGAGTACATTCAAAGTACTCATTGGCTTGCCACTGGTTATTTCATTGACCAGGCATGAAAGAACCGGATATGATGAAGAACACTTCGGTGACGAGCATGCGAGCTAGGACGTTTCCCAGTCAGAATGCCTGTAGGGTTAAGGCAGATGGCATGGGTCCAAGTTATCGACAAAGATTTCCGCTGCAATGTTATACTCAAGACTCGACCATAATGGTCCTACTTGTGTAATACGGTATGTATGGATGTAAGACTCTTGTTATTCAGCTTCTGTGTGTTCAGTGAGCATTGATCTCTGGGATCACTGTACACGTGCATTCGGTGATCACGACTTATCAGTCGGGGTCCCCACATCTCTCTTCTTCCCTTGGGCGTAGTCGACCCCCACGAACGCCCTAGACACGGCGCCAGCCCCTCCCGAGGCCCGTAGCGGCGAGCACAAGCCCGCCGGCGCACGAGCCCACGGTGGACCGCTGTTCGCCTACTTAAGGGCATCCCCGAGCCCCTCTCTCCTCGCCAATCACTCCCTGCACCACCAAGTAACCCCCCTGCACCCCCAGTTCTTCTCCAGGAGCGCCCGAGCTCGAGATCGAGCTCGAGCTCCGCCGCCTTCAAACTCCGGCGAACTCGTGGTACAGGCCTCCGTTGCCATCTCTCTCTCCCGATCTGGACTCTCCTGACCTCCCTGATCATTTCCCCTCCGTTTCCCCTCTCATTTGCAGCCTGAAACGACCAGAGCCGTCGACACCCGAAGCTCTTCCGCGGCAAACCTTGTCGCCGGCGAACCCCTGCACTCCGGCGGCCAACTCCGGCACCACCCGAACGGCGACACGACGAGGAGCCCAGCGGTGCTATCAGCTCGACCCGCCGTGCCCTGCATCGCCGCCGGTGAGCACGCCGGCCTTCTCGTCGCATGGTCGTCGAGAGAGATGGCGGGCCCCGCTTTGTCATCCTCACCTCTCTCGCCTCTCTCTCCCCCTGGCAGATGGGCCCGCTCGTCGGGTTTGAAAACTCAAGGCTGCGGCTGTCTTGTTGGCTCGGCTGGGCCGGCCTGCTGGCTGGGCCGCTGCCCTGCGGCTGTTCTGGCCCGGAAGGCACAGTGCTCCTTTTCTTTTTCTTTTCTGTCACTTCTTCCAATAATTCCACAGGATTAAATAATAATCCAAATGCAATAATTCCAACTCCTAAATTCTTCTAAAAACCCCACCTATTCATTGGTGTAACTTTCATAAGTACCCATCGAACTTTTCTGTATAGTTCAAATTTGAGCATTTAAATCCATATTTGAAAATCCATTTCTCCCATTATGCTACACCAAATCCCAAACTAGGAATTTTCCCCTTCTTAGTTTTCACCCTAGCATTTTACAAAATCAAGTTGACATTTTTCTGAGCACTTTGACTTTTCTGTTTCTATTATTGCCTTATTTTTCTCGTTATTATTTTGCGACGAGAGATTGCGTTGTTGACGAAGGAGTTGGACCAGAGGACTTTGAAGACCCAGAAGACCTTGTTGAGCCAGGCAAGCAGCCCTTTGACCATGACTATGAAACCCCTTTATATGCATGTCATTTTTAGCTCTTCATTATTGTTGCATCGGGTCATGGTGAGATGGTAAACCACGAGGGTTGGTTGCCTCCGTTGTTTTCTTGTTGATACTTGCATTGTGCATGGCCCTACCAACTCATGAGGGTTATGCCGGTGGGAGTAGATAGGATGCTAAGTAGTGCTACGCAAAAAGGGACGGGGATATGCATGGTGATGGAGACAAAATATTTTCAAAGTCTTTTCGAAAACCCCGTCGGGTGCCACCTATGCCCGAGGGAGATGATGAAATGGGTGACCACTTGATGACGAAGTGGTGTGCCAAGCACAGGGTGTGTTGTTTTCAAAACGGATTGGTCGGAGTTGCAACCGTTATTCCAACCCTACATGCGCGACCACTCTACCCTTATATGGGAAAGGGCATTATTGAGTACCTAGTCCGATACTAGCTTGGAGCCCGCATTACTAGTGACGGGGGAGAGTTGGTGCTCTCTCTTGGGACGGCGTCGTGCGTGCTGTAGGGCGGCCATGACCATCTTTATGGGGCACGGACACACAGTTGGTACCCGTGCGGTGGTATGTGATGAATATGGGAGCAAGGCTCCACGAAAATGTTATGTGAAATGTTGGGCACGGGGGTTACTGCCAATCGAGTGGACTCCATGTTAGTGTCGTCTAGGGAAAGGTAGTGATCCGGTGCTTACCCCGGGTACTTGAGGTACCGTGGGTCGTGGATGACACGGAAGTTCCCCGGATCTAGTGGGTAAAGTGTGCAACCTCTGTAGAGTGTAAAACTATTCGAATAGCCATGTCCACGGTCATGGACAGTTGGGTAACCTCTCTTGGGCTACGTCCACTTGTTTTCAAACCCAGTGTGTGTGAGATGATGGAGATGTCTTGGATCAAGTCAAAGGACTTGACACGATTGAGATGGGTTGGTGCCCACTCTGTTTATGATAAATGGGTTGGTGCCCATTCTATTTATGTTGATATCTATGACCAGATCTCATGGTTACTTGAATTCTCTTGATGCATGCTTTATAGGTTGTTGAGCATGTCCTTGCACTCAAAACTAGCTTTATGCAAAACTTTACCTATGTCATGCATTACTGTACCTTGAACCAAATCATGGGTTGTTTGCGAGTACATTCAAAGTACTCATTGGCTTGCCACTGGTTATTTAATTGACCAGGCATGGAAGAACCGGAGTTCGAAGAAGAGTTCTTTGGAGGCGAACATGCGAACTAGGACGTTTTCCCAGTCAGAATGCCTGTAGGGTTAAGGCAGATGGCATGGGTTCTATTTCTCGACGAAGATTTCCACTGCTTGTGTTTCATTTGATGTTCAGCCCTTAAGGCTTTATCAATGTAAGACTTGACCATAATGGTCATAATTTGTGTAAGGCGGTATGTATGGATGTAAGACTCTTGTTATTCAGCTTCGTGTGTTGGTGAGCATTGATCTCGGCATCCTTGTACGCGTGCATTCGGTGATCACGACTTATGAGTCGGGGTCCCCACAGAGCTGGTATCAGAGCCATCCTGACTGTAGGAAGCCTTAGTTAGCATGGACGTTAGTTAACTTGAGACCATCTAAACCTCTCTTCTTTTCTGAAGCTTATCCCACCCAAGATGCATTTTCCCTTATTGACCTCTCCCATTCAACCTTTGTAGATGGCTACCGTACCCGAAGACTTCCTGACCACCGGATTTCCCGTGCTTCTCGAGGATAGCCTCAAGAAGTGCCAGTTCCACCGAGCCCCCACTTTCACCTACCATGAGCATTGGATCAATGACGCCGAGACGGAGTATCATGTGGAAGTGATCGTGAAGGCCAATGACTCTCCAACAAGCTGGTTCTTCGAGGGACCCCAGATGGCAACACTAGTTCTTGCCGTCGAGGCGGCAACCCTCAAGGCACTCACCGCCTCGAGACCTTCTTCCAGAGATGGCAGACGAGTTGGCAACCTGTTTCTTGCCTTATCGGAAGGAAGGCGAGGATGAGAGCAATGCACCAGCTCCACCATTAGAAGAAGGACTTCCACTCCGATTCCAGACCTACTTCAGCCTTTGTGCCGATAGTTTGGCACAACACTTGGCCGCGGAATCAATGGAACTCCGAAAGGAACTTCACGAGACCAAGGCACTTCTTCGCCAAGCACAAGAGAAGACGGATAGGATCAAGAAGGAAGGTGCTCCCCCTGGACAGCCCGCAATCGCATACAGAGGCGGAAGACCCCCAAAGGATGGAGAACCACCACAGCAACCCCGCATGAGCGCAAGGGATTACCGCAGGCTCTTCACCCCACCAACAAAGCAACGCCGCGTTGAGCTCCTCCACTCCCCCACCCCTTCAAGCAATGAAGAAAGCCTCATGATGAAGAGGAGGAAGACCAGAGAGCCGGACTACGCGACCGAGCATTCCACCACTTAGGCATCATTCACAACTTGGATATGCCCGTTAGTAACCCTACGGTAGGATAGGTCGTGTACCCTATATGCTAAGTCGAGTCCATGTAATGGTTCTTATGAAACCATGTAATGTTGTGTTTGCTTTTGTTGTGTTTGATGGATGTCGTGCTTTCCTTCGGGAACTTGTAAACGACTACATCACCCATTTGGACTTTAATGAATGTGTTTGGCCCTTTTGGCCCTTGCATGAAAACAATTAGTGTCATACCAACCCCCTTACTAGGCATCCCATCTATGTTGCTTTCCCCATCTTTCCCCAATCATGAAACCTTGACCACTCCAACAGGATGCCTGTTGTAACACGTACTGGTACCTCTACCCAGCAGCAAGAAGCCGGAGGTTCTGCTGAAGCGGGAGTCAGCCAGGACCAAGCCCAAGGACAGACTCCACCCCCACCACCTCCTCCAAGCATGGACATGGCTCAGCTTCTCCAAGCCTTCCGAGAGGAACGCCAAGCCAACACTGCAGCCCTCCAGATGATTGCTCAAGCTGTCAATCGCCAGCCGGCGGGGCACGGCCATGGACGTTCCACACTGGTGGAGTTCAAGAAGCATGCACCACCCACTTTCACCGAGACTGCTGAACCCACGGATGCACGATCGGGTCCGCACCATTGAGGATCTGCTGGCACTAGTCGGATGCACTGAGGACCGTGATAAAGTGGCGTATGCTGCCCATTGTCTCGGGGGGACTGCCAGAGCTTCGTGGGATGGATTCAAGGCTATGCATGTTGAGCAAGACATCACTTGGGACACCTTCAAGACAGAATTCCGCAAGGCCCACATTCCCTCTGGAATCATGGCCATCAAGAAGCGTGAGTTACGAGCCCAAGCAAGGTAGTAGCACTGTCAAGGAGTACATGCAGAAGTTGAGTGTTCTCTCAAGGTATGCCCTCGAGGATGTCAATGCGATCTTTGCCAAAAGGGAGCGCTTCATGGAAGGCCTTAACGGACTCTGCAGACTCGCTTGTTGTGTGTGACTGCCCAACCTTTCTGATCTGGTGAACAAGGCACTCATGCTTGAGGACAAGCGGCGTGCCTTGGATGACACTTGTAAGCGCAAGATGATCAGCAAGGGTAGCTCCGGCAACAGAAGCCTCGCCTGTGGCAGCCAGCCCGGTCAAGCCAACCTATCGGCTGACCAAGAGCTCCTGTACCCCGCACCAACTATCCACCTCAGCGGTATGCCAACCCCAGGCCAGCTTACAACAACCCCAATAACAATGCTGGCAAGGGCGTCATCCCCAACCAAGTCACTTGCTTCGGATGTGGACAGCCAGGACACTACTCCAAGAATTGCCCCAACAAGAAGCCCGACGCCCCGCACCCCAATGCGTAGAACCCAGGCCAAGGCCGTGGAATGCCTGTCACACCCTGCATTTTGTAACATTTCATTTTTATTATTAAAGCATGAAAATTTGGACCAACAAAAACTTTTGCATTATTTGGCTTCTATTTGGAGTTGGTTTTCTCTCTGTGTTTCTTTTCAAGTGCTTCTTGAAGTCAACTACTCTACCCTCTATACTTCATCTCCCTACCCCAAGCTCCTGACCAATGACCATGCCATGTGAATAGTGCTATATGGGATTTTCCTACAAAAATAATTTGGCCGAAAGTATTTTCTAAAATTAGTTTTCCAAAACCCTGACTTGAGGTTTGCTTTGCAAGTACTTGATCAAGGGCAGTAAAAATATTTCCAAAAATACATTTGACTCCTATTAGATATAGGATGCCCGGGAACCACAAAAGTATAATTTTAAAAGTTCTTGTTCTATTTTATTTAAGGGCTTTTCTTAAAGCCGAAATGGTCTTTAATAGGAAATAATTATTTTCTGTTTCAAAAATATTTGACAAAATTTAGAGAAGCTCATAGGACATATATTGTCCATATATAAGAGTTTCAACACATGGTCATGTTCAAAATATTGGTCAAATCCTCTAGAACCCTTTACGGATATTTCAAGCTTTTGAAATATTTACAAAGGAAATATTCTCCAAAAATTCCAGGAAAATTCTATCATGTCACATATGACATATCTGTTGATCTTGCCAAGTCTCATGACTTGGAGAACAAGATAACACCATCAAAACCCTCAAAACCATTTCTGTCCAATCTAAGGTTTGATCAACTTTACATTGCCAAGTATGTTCAAATGTGCTCAAACTTGGTGGACATGCTTCATTGGTCTAATAATGCAACTGGACCAAATGGCACAGGTTGGAGAAGAGGAAATCTTGGTCAAAGTGCCTCAAAACCCTCTCTGACCAAAATCAAGTTTGAACCACTTTGCACTACCAACTTTTTCTCCAAGACCCCAACTTTGGTGAGCCTGATCATGTGACCAAATAAGGCTACCACACCAAGTGGCACATCAAGGAGAAATGATTTACTCCACTGGATCTACACAAACCCATTTCTGCCCATCTCTAGGGTTTGCAAAAGTTGCATTGGCAACTTTGTCCAAATAAGCTCAAAATGGGTGGAAGGCCCTAAATATATGTGACATTTCACCCCTTGGAGTATCTTGGCCAGTGAGGATCATTAGCTTAACCAAAACTCCATCAAACACCTTCTGGCAAAATACTAAAAAGCCTCCTTTTGCCACTTTCACTAATCTCCTTGAGTTAATCTCTTTGCCACAACCCCTCCTCACTTCCCTCTGTCACTCAGGCACTTTTCTACCCGAAGAAGCAATGTGGAGGAAGGGGGGAATCAAGTTTGTCCTCTCTAGACAACATTTTCTCTTCTCTCTCCCAGCTTCTCTCTCTCCCTTCTGCACCCCAGGGCATCCCAGGCCTTTCTCTGGTCTTGTCCCCTGCCGCTGTAGCTTCCAGACGAAAAAAGGGCCAAGGCCTTGTGAAAACCGCGGATGCCGGCCAAAGTCGCTCTGGGCGCCTGCCAGAGCGCCGACCGTTGGCGCGCGCCCCCGACCGCCGTGCCTTCCCATCGCGCCGGTGATGTGCCTCGGCGTCTGCTACACGCCGCCGTGCCGCCCCTCTGTCGCCCCTCTCTCTCCCCTCCTGCAGTAGCGTGCCCAGCGCCGCCCGGCTCGGCCAATGGCTGGCCTCACACGCAGGCGCCAGAGCCCTCCTCGCTCTCTCTCCTTCTCCTGGCATCCTACTCCATTCCCACGAGCGCCGTGGACAGCTCCAACTCTTCTCCCTCGGCCTCAGAGCTAATCCCTTGGTGCCAGAGGCCACGCCCACGGTGAACCGCGGCCAGCCTATTTAAGGCGCCCGAGCCCTCCTCTTCCTCCTGTCGCTCCTCCACGCACCCAATCCACCCTCGAACCACCCACTTCGCTCCAGAGCCGCCCGAGCTCGAGATCGAGCTCGAGCTCCGCCGCCTCGGGTCGCCGTCGATCTGGGTATAGGCCTCCTCCGCCCCGTTTCTCCCTCGAATCGGCCTCCCCTCGCCTCCTGATACTTTCCCCTCTCTTTCCCCCTCGTTTTGCAGCTGGGAACGGCCGGAGCCACCGGCGCCCAAAGCACCTCCGCCGCGGGACCTCGTCGCCCGGCGGCAGCCACCCGGCGACCGTCTCCACCACCACCAGATCCGCGACTCCCTCCTGAATCCAGCGGTAGCCCTGCGCTCCTTCCGTGCCTCATCGCCGCCCGCGAAGCTCGCGTCGCCTCGGCGGAGGTAGACGGCGGCCGCCGTGGGGCCGGCTGTCGACCTCACGCATACGGCGGGTGGGATCCACCGTCAAGTTTAAACGTACACACTTGACAGCCTGAGACCCGCCGTCGGCGAAGGCGTATTCGCCTTTACGCTTCGACGTGGCGGCGCGTGGGCTGGGTTTCCCCCTGGGCCTGCTGCTGCTGTGGCCTCTCTGGCCCAGTGGCACAGCGCCGTTTCCCTTTTTCTTTTTCTGTGATACTTCCAAAAATTCCACAGGGCAGTATATTAATCCAAATGCATTGATTCCAATTTCTAAATTCCTAGAATATTGCAATCTATTTAATGGTGCAACTTTCACTCAGATCCAATCACCTTTCCTTTTCTGTAAATATTTAAATGTGGTTTTTGACATTTAAATGAGCCTTTGAAAATCCATAACTCCTGTTTTTGCTACTCCAGAACCAAAACCAAAAGTTGCCCCCTTCCTAGCTTTCCTCCTAGTATTTTACAAAATTAAGTTGACATTTTTCAGAGCACTTTGACTTTTCTGTTTTTATTATTGCCTTATTTTTCCATTGTTTTCTTGCAGCGTTAGATCCCGTGATTTGTGAGGTAGCCGAGGAAGAAGGAGGAGCAGGCTTGGAAGACTTTGAAGACCAAGCCAACCAAGGCAAGCAGCCCTTTGACCATGACTATGATACCCCTTTATATGCATGTCATTTTAGCTCTTTATTGATGATGCATCGGAATCATGGCGAGAGGGTGAACCACATGGGTGGTTGCCACGATTACAATTCCTCGTTGGTACTTGCATTTGTGCATGGCCCTACCTTCTTATGAGGGTTATGCCGGTGGGAGTAGATAGGATGCTAAAGTAGATGCTATGCAAAAGGGATGGGGATATGCATGGTGAAGGAGGCAAGTGATTTCAAAAGTATTTTCGAAAACCCCGTCGGGTGCCACTCATGCCCGAGGGAGATGAAGAGATGGGTGACCACTTGATGACGAAGTGGTGTGCCAAGCAAAGGGTGTGTGGTTTTCAAAACGGATTGGTCGGAGTTGCGACCGTTATTCCAACCTTACATGCGCGACCACTCTACCCTTATATGGGAAAGGGCATTGTTGAGTACCTAGACCGATACTAGCTTGGAGCCCGCATTACTAGTGACGGGGGAGAGTTGGTGCTCTCTCTTGGGACGGGGTCGTGCCAGGTAGGGCGGCCATGACTGTTTTCACAGGGCACCGGACACACCGTTGGTACCCCGTGCTTGTGGTATGTGATGAATATGGGAGCGAGGCTCCGCGACTTTTATGATGTGAAATGTTTGGCACGGGGGTTACTACCAATCGAGTGGACTCCATGTTAGTGTCGTCTAGGGAAAGGTAATGATCGGGTGCTTACCCCGGGTACTTGAGGTACCGCGGGTCGTGGTTTGACACGGAAGTTCCCCGGATCTAGTGGGTAAAGTGTGCAACCTCTGCAGAGTGTAAAACTATTCGAATAGCCGTGTCCACGGTCATGGACAGTTGGGTAACCGCTCTTGGGCTCGTCCACTTGTTTACAAATCTGTGTGTGTGAGATGATGGTGTTGTCATGGATCAAGTCCAGGACTTGACCCGATTGAGATGGGTTGGTGCCCCTCCGTTTATGATAAATGGGTTGGTGCCCATTCTATTTATGTTGATATCTGTGACCGGTTCTTACGGTTACTGGAATTCTCTTGATGCATGCTTTATAGGATGTTGAACATGTCCTGCACTCAAAACTAGCTTTATGCAAAACTTTACCTATGTCATGCATTACCGTACCTTGAACCAAATCATGGGTTGCTTAAGTAGTACATTCAAAGTACTCATTGGCTTGCCTTGGTTATTTAATTGACCGGGCATGGAAGAACCGGAGTTGAAGAAGAGTTCTTTGGAGGCGATCATGCGAACTAGGGCGCTTCCGGTCGAGAATGCTGTAGGGTTAAGGCAGATGGCATGGGTTCTACTTATCGATGATGATTTCGCTGCTATGTTTCATTTGATGTTCAGCCCTTAAGGCTTTATCGATGTAAGACTTGACCATGATGGTCACTATTTGTGTAAGACGGTATGTATGGATGTAAGACTCTCGTTATTCAGCTTCTGTGTGTTCAGTGAGCATTGATCTCTGGGATCACTGTACACGTGCAATCGGTGATCACGACTTGCAAGTCGGGGTCCCCACAGAGCTGGTACCGAGCCATCTGTTGTAGGAAGCCTTAGTTAGCATGGACGTTAGTTAGAGCGAGACTATCCCCTAGATTACCCATATACCTATGTTTTATGTTAGCATCCCAAACACAGGACACATTCCTTTATTGACCCTTCCCCTTCCACTTTTTGTAGATGGCCGCCGTACCCGAGGACTTCCTGACCACTGGGTTTCCCGTGCTTCTTGAGGATAGCCTCAGGAAGTGCCAGTTCACTCGAGTCCCCACCTTCTCCTACCACGAGCCGGGTCGACAAAGCACCAAGAAGGAGTATCACGTGGAGGTAGTCGTGAGGGCGAATGACGCCCCGACGAGCTGGTTCTTTGAGGGACCCCAGATGGCGACACTGCTTCTCGCCGTGGAGACTGCTGCCCTCAAGGCACTGACTCGCCTCCGGGATCTCCTGCCAGAGATGGCAAGAGAGCCAGCCACTCGTTACCTGCCTTATCGTAAGGAAGGTGACGACGAGAGCAGCGCACCAGCACCACCCTTGGACGAGGGACTTCCTCTCCGCTTCCAGACCTACTTCAGCTTGTGTGCCGACAGTCTGGCACAGCACCTGGCCTCGGAGTCGACGGAGCTTCGGAAGGAACTCCGCGAGACCAAGGAGCTCCTCCGCATAGTTCAGACGAAGGCGGACAGGATCAAGAAGGATGGAGCACCCCCTGGACAGCCCGCGGTAGCTTACCGAGGCGGACGACCCCCACAGGTCGCAGCTGCCGAGGGAGCACCTCAGCCACGCCGTATGACGGCAAAGGAGTACCGCAACCTCTTCAAGACACCACCAGCAAAGCAGCGCCGTGTTCAGCTCCTTCACTCCTCCACTTCCTCAAGCGATGAGGAGACCGAGACAGATGATGATGAGGAGGAAGACCCAGAGGAGCCAGAATACCCGACCGAGCATTCCACCACTTAGACTCCGTTCAGGACTAGGATAGGCTAGCTCGTAGCCTATGGTAGGATAGGTCGTGTACCCCTTTTTGCGAAGTCGAGTCTTGTAATGGTTCTTATGAAACCATGTTATGTTGTGTTTGCTTTCAACTTGCTTTGATGAAGTCGTACTTTCCCCTTCGGGAACTTGTAAACGACTACATTTCCCATTTGGTTTAATGCATGAGTTTGGCCCTTCTGGCCTTTGCTTTACTTAAATTGTGTCACACCACCCCCTTACTAGGCATTCCATCTCTCTGCTTTCCCTCATTGTTGTCCCTATCATGAGACCTTGACCACTCCAACAGGATGCCTGTTGTAACACGTACTGGTACCTCTACCCAGCCGCAAGAAGCCGGAGGTTCTGCTGAGGCCGGAGCCAGCCAGGACCAAGCCCAAGGACAGACTCCACCACCACCACCTCCTCCAAGCATGGATATGGCTCAGCTTCTCCAAGCTTTTCGAGAGGCGCCAAGCCAACACTGCAGCCCTCTAGATGATTGCTCAGTTGTCAACCGCCGGCCGGTGGGCACGACCATGGGCGTTCCACACTGGTGGAGTTCAAGAAGCATGCACCACCCACTTTCATCGAGACTGCTGAACCCCTGGATGCAGACGACTGGGTCCGCACCATTGAGGATCTGCTGGCTCTAGTCGGATGCACTGAGGACCATGACAAAGTGGCGTATGCTGCCCTTGTCTCGGGGGACTGCCAGAGCTTGGTGGGATGGATTCAAGGCTATGCATGTTGAGCGGGACATCACTTGGGACACCTTCAAGGCGGAATTCGCAAGGCCCACATCCCTTACGGACTCATGGCCATCAAGAAGCGCGAGTTCGAACCTTTGAAGCAAGGTAGCAGCACGGTCAAGGAGTACATGCAGAAGTTCGGTGTCCTCTCAAGGTATGCCCCGAGGATGTCAAGACCGATCTTTGCCAAGCGGGGCGCTTCATGGAAGGCCTTAACCGGACTCTGCGATACTCGCTTGTTGTGTGTGACTGCCCGACCTTTCTGATCTGGTGAACAAAGGCGCTCATGCTTGAAGACAAGCGGCGTGCCTTGGATGACACTCGTAAGCGCAAGATGATCGGCAAGGGTAGCTCCAAGCAACGAAGCCTCGTCCGTGGCAGCCAGCCCCGCCAAGCCAACCTATCGGCAGCCAAGAGCTCCCTGCACCTCGCACCAACTATCCACCTCAGCGGTATGCCAACCCCAGGCCAGCTTACAACAACCCCAATAACAATCTTTGGCAAGGCGTCGTCCCCAATCAAGTCACTTGTTTGGATGTGGACAGCCAGGCACTACTCAAGAATTGCCCCAACAAGAAGCCCGACGCCCGCGCCCCAATCGCAGAACCCAGGACAAGGCCGTGGTATGCCACCGAGGAACCAAGCTCCCGCAACTTGCCCAACAATGGCAGGGTCGTGTGAATCATGTCACATGGAAGAAGCCCAGAAGACCGGACGTCGTCTTTGGGTGCGTTCCTTGTCAATTCAGCACCATAACTGTTTTGTTTGATTCGGAGCCACGCATTCTTTTGTCACCCAAAGTTTTGCATTAAAGAGTGGCATGACCCTACACCCTAAACAACCCTATGGTGGTACAAACCCCCGGAGCAGAGATGAGAGCCAAGATAGGATGTAAAGGAGTCGGGATTACCATTAACGGGGTAGACTTCCTAGCAGACCTTATCATCCTAAAATCACAAGGCTTGGATGTGATCTTGGGAATGGATTGGCTCAGCAAGCACCAAGGCTTGATTGATTGCGCCAACCGGCGGTCACTATGACCAATGACCGAGGAGTCGAAGTCAGATTTGCCTCCAACCCCTCTCCCGCTCAAGCCAACCAAGTCAACTGTCTGACTGAAGTTGGATTGGAGCAAGTGCCAGTAGTATGCGAATATCCCGATGTTTTTCCTGACGAGCTACCAGGAATGCCTCCTGATCGGGACATTGAGTTCGTCATCGAGCTCATACCCGGAGCAGGACCCATCTATAAGAAGCCTTATAGGATGGGATCGGAGGAGTTAGCAGAATTGAAGAAGCAGCTGGAAGAGCAGTTGAGGAAGGATTTATCCGCCTAGTGCCTCCCCTTGGGGATCGCTTTATTACATTTGTGGCAAGAAGGGCGGTACCATCCGCTTATGCATTGACTACCGCTCCCTCAATGAGGTTACAATCAAGAACAAGTACCCACTTCCCAAGATTGAAGATCTGTTTGATCAACTCAATGGGGCCAAGGTGTTCTCCAAGATCGACCTCGGATCTGGGTACTACCAAGCGAAGATCAGACCACAAGATATTCGAAGGCGGCATTCAGTAATCAGATATGGCTCTGTATGAATGCGGTCATGTCCTTTGGATTGACCAATGCCCGACTTACTTCATGTATCTCATGAATAAGGTCTTCATGGAATATTTGGACAAGTTCGTCGTTGTCTTCATTGATGACATTCTTGTCTTCTCGAAGTCGGAAGAAGAGCACGAGCAACACTTGAGGATGGTCCTAGACAAGCTTCGAGAGCACCAAGCTGTATGCCAAGTTCAGCAAGTGTGAATTCGGCTGCGTGAAGTTGGATTCTGGGTCATGTTCTAACGAAGAGGATTGTCATCGACCTGCTAAGATTGAAGCCGTGGTGAATGGCAATCCCGAGCAATGTGAAGGAAGTCGAAGCTTCCTCGGACTCGCGGGATATTACCGCAAGTTCGTTGAAGGATTCTCAAGCATTGCCCGACCCATGACTCAGCTCTTGAAGAAGGACAAGAAGTTGAATGGGCCTTGAAGTGCGAAGAGAGCTTCGAGGAGCTGAAGAAGAGGCTAACCACCGCTCGATTCTGGCCACACCAGATATACACAAGGAGTTTGTGATATATTGTGATCGTCAAGAATCGGATGGGAGGTGTTACGATGCAAGAAGGCGAGTCGTGGCCTACCTTTCAAGGCAATTCGACCCCACGAAGAGAACTACGCTACTCATGACCTTGAGCTAGCAGCGATGGTTCATGCCACGAAAACTTGGCGACATTACCTTTTGGGGAAGCGATGTGAGATATACACGGACCACAAAAGTCTGAAGTATATTTTCACTCGGAGGAATTGAACATGAGGCGAGAAGATGGCTGGAGTTGATAAAGGATTATGACCTCGGTGTTCAATACCACCTGGAAAGGCTAATGTGGTAGCAGATGCATTAAGCGGAAGGCTTGCTCCTTGAATGCTATCTTTGAAGCACAAGCTACCCGCCTTGTATGAGGAACTTGAAAGCTTGGGTTGGAACTGGTTGCACCAGATTCTTGGCCAACCTCGAAGTTAAGCCTACCTTGATGAATGATATCAAGAAAGCTCGGAAGGGGCATGAGAGTATCGAAGGCATCAAAAGGAAGATCAAGGCAGGCAAAGCCTCGGGATTCTGAGAGGATGAGGAAGGAATTGTGTGGTTTGGGAATCGGTCTGCGTGCCCAACAAGGTTGAGCTCAAGAACCTGATCTTGCAAGAAGCTCATGACAGCCCATATTCCATCCACCACGGAGGCACCAAGATGTATCAAGACACGAAAGAAAGATTTTGGTGGCACGGGATGAAAAGGAGATCGCCACCTATGTTGCAAAATGTGGCGTATGCCGAGGGTCAAAGCTGAACATCGGCGACCTGCTGGATTACTCCAACCACTCAAGGTTCCCAGTGGAAATGGGATAAAGTCGAATGGATTTCATCCTTTGGACTACCTAGGTCAAACAAGGGACATGACTCCATCTGGGTCATAGTTGACCATTTGACCAAGGTGGCCCACTTCATTCTGTCAAGACAACCTACAAGGGAACAGTTAGCAGTCTCTACATCAACCGAGTCGTGAGCCTTCATGGTGTTCCCAAGGAGATTGTGTCAGATCGAGGAACCCAGTTCACCTCAAGGTTTTGGAAGAAATTCCAGGAGGCCATGGGGACCAAGTTGTCCTTCAGCACTGCTTTCCACCCACAGACCGGAGGTCAGACCGAGCGAGTGAATCAAATACTCGAAGACATGCTCCGAGCCTGTGTCTTAGCTTATGGAGCTAAGTGGGAAGATTGCCTCCCTTTCGCCGAGTTCTCTTACAACAACAGTTATCAGGCCAGCCTCCAGATGGCACCATTTGAAGTGTTATACGGGCGGAAGTGTCGTACACCTCTCAAGCTGGTCGGAGGCGGAGAAGGACTTGTCTTTGGGCTGATATCCGCCGTGAAGCGAAGAGCAAGTCCAGCTTGTCCGAGAGGCGTCTGAAGTCTGCCAAGTCAAAGCGGAAGAGCTATGCAGACTCACGTCGCGAGACATAAACTTCGAGTTGGAGACCATGTCTATCTCGGTCACCCTCTCAAAGAGAGCCAGCGCTTTCATGTCAAAGGAAAGCTCGCACCGAGATACATTGGCCCTTCAAGATCCGGCGGCGAGGAGAAGTGGCTTACCAGTTGGAACTTCCACGAACTTTACGATGTGCACTGGCGTGTTCCACGTGTCACAACTCGGAAGTGTCTCCAAGTTCGAGACAAGCCCGACCTCTACAAAGGCGTCAATCACCAAGCCATTGATCTCCAACCTGATTTGACGTATCGTGAGCGGCCCATCTGCATTCGGATGAGGCTGAGCGACACACTCAAGCCGCACCATCAAGTACTTCAAAGTCCAATGGAGCAATCACACAAGCGAAGCCACTTGGGGCGTGAAGACTACCTTAGATCCGAATTTCCGTACCTCTTTCAAGCCTAGTTTAGGAATCTCGGGACGAGATTCTTGTAAGGGGGTAGGTCTGTCACACCTGCATTTTGTAACATTTCATTTTATTATTAAAGCATGAAAATTTGGACCAACAAAAACTTTTGCATTATTTGGCTTTTATTTGGAGTTGGTTTTCTCTCTGTGTTTCTTTTCAAGTGCTTCTTGAAGTCAACTACTCTACCCTCTATACTTCATCTCCCTACCCCAAGCTCGACCAATGACCATGCCATGTGAATAGTGCTATATGGGATTTTCCTACAAAAATAATTTGGCGAGAAAGTATTTTCTAAAATTAGTTTTCCAAAACCCCGACTTGAGGTTTGCTTTGCAAGTACTTGATCAAGGGCAGTAAAAATATTTCAAAAATACATTTGACTCCTATTAGATATAGGATGCCCGGGAACCACAAAAGTATAATTTTAAAAGTTCTTGTTCTATTTTATTTAAGGGCTTTTCTTAAAGCCAGAAATGGTCTTTAATAGGAAATAATTATTTTTCTGTTTCAAAAATATTTGACAAAATTTAGAGAAGCTCATAGGACATATATTGTCCATATATAAGAGTTTCAACACATGGTCATGTTCAAAATATTGGTCAAATCCCTCTAGAACCCTTTCTGGATATTTCAAGCTTTTGAAATATTTACAAAGGAAATATTCTCCAAAAATTCCAGGAAAATTCTATCATGTCACATATGACATATCTGTTGATCTTGCCAAGTCTCATGACTTGGAGAACAAGATAACACCATCAAAACCCCTCAAAACCATTTCTGTCCAATCTAAGGTTTGATCAACTTTACATTGCCAAGTATGTTCAAATGTGCTCAAACTTGGTGGACATGCTTCATTGGTCTAATAATGCAACTGGACCAAATGGCACAGGTTGGAGAAGAGGAAATCTTGGTCAAAGTACCTCAAAACCCTCTCTGACCAAAATCAAGTTTGAACCACTTTGCACTACCAACTTTTCTCCAAGACCCCAACTTTGGTGAGCCTGATCATGTGACCAAATAAGGCTACCACACCAAGTGGCACATCAAGGAGAAATGATTTACTCCTTTGGATCTACACAAACCCATTTCTGCCCATTTCTAGGGTTTGCAAAAGTTGCATTGGCAACTTTGTCCAAATAAGCTCAAAATGGGTGGAAGGCCCTAAATATATGTGACATTTCACCCTTGGAGTATCTTGGCCAGTGAGGATCATTAGCTTAACCAAAACTCCATCAAACACCTTCGGCAAAATACTAAAAGCCTCCTTTTGCCACTTTCACTAATCTCCTTGAGTTAATCTCTTTGCCACAACCCTCCTCACTTCCCTCATCACTCGGGCACTTTTCTACAGAAGAAGCAATGTGGAGGAAGGGGAATCAAGTTGTCCTCTCTAGACAACATTTTCTCTTCTCTCTCCCAGCTTCTCTCTCTCCCTTCGCACCCAGGGCATCCAGGCCTTTCTCTGGTCTTGTCCCCTGCCCTTTGTAGCTTCCAGGCCTTAAAAGGGCCAAGGCTTGTGAAAAACCGCGGATGCCGGCCAAAGTCGCGCTCTGGGCGCTGCCAGAGCGCCGACCGTTGGCCCGCGCCTCCCGACCGCCGTGCCTTCCCATCGCGCCGGTGATGTGCCTCGGCGTCTGCTACGCCGCCGTGCCGCCCCTCTGTCGCCCCTCTCTCTCCCCTCCTGCAGTAGCGTGCCCGCGCCGCCCGGCTCGGCCAATGGCTGGCCTCACACGCAGGCGCCAGAGCCCTCCCTCGCTCTCTCTCCTTCTCCTGGCATCCTACTCCATTCCCACGAGCGCCGTGGACAGCTCCAACTCTTCTCCCTCGGCCTCCAGAGCTAATCCCGCGGGTGCCCGTAGGCCACGCCCACGGTGAACCGCGGCCAGCCTATTTAAGGCGCTCCCGAGCCCTCCTCTTCCTCCCTGTCGCTCCTCCACGCACCCAATCCACCCTCGAACCACCCACTTCGCTCCAGAGCCGCCCGAGCTCGAGATCGAGCTCGAGCTCCGCCGCCTCGGGTCGCCGTCGATCTCTGGTACAGGCCTCCTCCGCCCTTCTCCCTCGAATCGGCCTCCCCTCGCCTCTTGATACTTTCCCTCTCTTTCCCCTCGTTTTGCAGTGGAGGCGGCCGGAGCCACCGGCGCCCGAAGCACCTCCGCCGCGGGACCTCGTCGCCGGTGAAGCAGGCCACCCCGGCGACCGTCTCCACCACCACCAGATCCGCGACTCCCTCCTGAATCCAACGGTAGCCCCTGCGCTCCTTCCGTGCCTGATCGCCGCCGGCCGAAGCTCGCGCGTCGCCTCTGGCGGAGGTAGGCGGCGGCCGCCGTGGGGCGCCACTGTCGACCTCACGCATACGGCGGGTGGGATCCACCGTCGAGTTTAAACGTCTACAAGACGCGCAGCTCTGAGACCGCCGTCGGCGGCGTATTCGCCTTTACGCCTTCGACGTGGCGGCCGCGTGGGCTGGGTTTCCCCCTGGGCCTGCTGCTGCTGTGGCCTCTCTGGCCCAGTGGCACAGCGCCGTTTCCCTTTTTCTTTTTCTGTGATACTTCCAAAAATTCCACAGGGCAGTATATTAATCCAAATGCATTGATTCCAATTTCTAAATTCCTAGAATATTGCAATCTATTTAATGGTGCAACTTTCACTCAGATCCAATCACCTTTCCTTTTCTGTAAATATTTAAATGTGGTTTTTGACATTTAAATGAGCCTTTGAAAATCCATAACTCCTGTTTTTGCTACTCCAGAACCAAAACCAAAAGTTGCCCCTTCTAGCTTTCCTCCTAGTATTTTACAAAATTAAGTTGACATTTTTTTGAGCACTTTGACTTTTCTGTTTTTATTATTGCCTTATTTTTCCATTGTTTTCTTGCAGCGTTAGATCCCCGATTTGTGAGGTAGCCGAGGAAGAAGGAGGAGCAGTGCGGAAGACTTTGAAGACCAAGCCAACCAAGGCAAGCAGCCCTTTGACCATGACTATGATACCCCTTTATATGCATGTCATTTTAGCTCTTTATTGATGATGCATCGGAATCATGGCGAGAGGGTGAACCACATGGGTGGTTGCCACGATTACAATTCCTCGTTGGTACTTGCATTTGTGCATGGCCCTACCTTCTTATGAGGGTTATGCGGTGGGAGTAGATAGGATGCTAAAGTAGATGCTATGCAAAGGGATGGGGATATGCATGGTGAAGGAGGCAAGTGATTTCAAAAGTATTTTGAAAACCCGTCGGGTGCCACTCATGCCCGAGGGAGATGAAGAGATGGGTGACCACTTGATGGCGAAGTGGTGTGCCAAGCAAAGGGTGTGTGGTTTTCAAAGCGGATTGGTCGGAGTTGCGACCGTTATTCCAACCTTACATGCGCGACCACTCTACCCTTATATGGGAAAGGGCATTGTTGAGTACCTAGACCGATACTAGCTTGGAGCCCGCATTACACAAAGTGACGGGGAGAGTTGGTGCTCTCTCTTGGGGCGGGTCGTGCGGTAGGGCGGCCATGACTGTTTTCACAGGGCACCGGACACACCGTTGGTACCCGTGCTTGTGGTATGTGATGAATATGGGAGCGAGGCTCATGACTTTTATGATGTGAAATGTTTGTACACGGGGTTACTACCAATCGAGTGGACTCCATGTTAGTGTCGTCTAGGGAAAGGTAATGATCGGTGCTTACCCGGGTACTTGAGGTACCCATGGTGCGTGGTTTGACACGGAAGTTCCCGGATCTAGTGGGTAAAGTGTGCAACCTCTGCAGAGTGTAAAACTATTCGAATAGCCGTGTCCACGGTCATGGACAGTTGGGTAACCGCTCTTGGGCTACATCCACTTGTTTACAAATCCTGTGTGTGTGAGATGATGGTGTTGTCATGGATCAAGTCCAGGACTTGACCCGATTGAGATGGGTTGGTGCCCACTCCGTTTGTGATAAATGGGTTGGTGCCCATTCTATTTATGTTGATATCTGTGACCGGTTCTTACGGTTACTGGAATTCTCTTGATGCATGCTTTATAGGATGTTGAACATGTCCTGCACTCAAAACTAGCTTTACGCAAAACTTTACCTATGTCATGCATTACCGTACCTTGAACCAAATCATGGGTTGCTTGCGAGTACATTCAAAGTACTCATTGGCTTGCCACTGGTTATTTAATTGACCAGGCATGGAAGAACCGGAGTTGAAGAAGAGTTCTTTGGAGCGATCATGCGAACTAGGGCGTTTCGGTCGAGAATGCTGTAGGGTTAAGGCAGATGGCATGGGTTCTACTTATCGATGATGATTTCGCTGCTATGTTTCATTTGATGTTCAGCCCTTAAGGCTTTATCGATGTAAGACTTGACCATGATGGTCACTATTTGTGTAAGACGGTATGTATGGATGTAAGACTCTCGTTATTCAGCTTCTGTGTGTTCAGTGAGCATTGATCTCTGGGATCACTGTACACGTGCAATCGGTGATCACGACTTGCAAGTCGGGGTCCCCACAATGCCACCAAGGAACCAAGCTCCCCGCAACCTGCCCAACAACGGCAGGGGTCGTGTGAATCATGTCACTACGGAAGAAGCCGGGAAGACCGGACGTCGTCTTTGGAGTGCGTTCCTTGTCAATTCAGCACCATAACTGTTTTGTTTGATTCGGAGCCACGCATTCTTTTGTCACCCAAAGTTTTGCATTAAAAAGTGGCATGACCCCTACACCCCTGAATAACCCCATGGTGGTACAAACCCCCGGAGCAGAGATGAGAGCCAAGATAGGATGTAAGGGAGTCGGGATTACCATTAATGGGGTAGACTTCCTAGCAGACCTTATCATCCTAAAATCACAAGGCTTGGATGTGATCTTGGGAATGAATTGGCTCAACAAGCACCAAGGCTTGATTGATTGCGCCAACCGGACGGTCACTATGACCAATGACCGAGGAGTCGAAGTTAAGTTTGCCTCCAACCCCTCCTCTACTCAAGCCAACCAAGTCAACTATCTGACTGAAGTTGGGATGGAACAAGTGTCGGTAGTCTGCGAATATCCCGATGTTTTTCCTGATGAATTACCAGGAATGCCTCCTGACCGAGACATTGAGTTCATCATCGAGCTCATACCCGGAGCAGGACCCATCTATAAGAAGCCTTATAGGATGGGATCGGAGGAGTTAGCAGAATTGAAGAAGCAGCTGGAAGAGCAGTTGAGGAAGGGATTTATCCGCCCTAGTGCCTCCCCTTGGGGATCACCTGTTCTGTTTGTGGCAAAGAAGGACGGTACCATCCGCCTATGCATTGACTACCGCTCCCTCAATGAAGTTACAATCAAGAACAAGTACCCACTTCCCAAGATTGAAGATCTGTTTGATCAACTCAATGGGGCCAAGGTGTTCTCCAAGATCGACCTCAGATCTGGGTACTACCAACTGAAGATCAGACCCCAAGATATTCCGAAGACGGCATTCGTAACCAGATATGGCCTGTATGAATGCACGGTCATGTCCTTTGGATTGACCAATGCCCCAGCTTACTTCATGTATCTCATGAATAAGGTCTTCATGGAATATTTGGACAAGTTTGTCGTTGTCTTCATTGATGACATCCTTGTCTTCTCGAAGTCGGAAGAAGAGCACGAGCAACACTTGAGGATGGTCCTAGACAAGCTTCGAGAGCACCAACTGTATGCCAAGTTCAGCAAGTGTGAATTACGGCTGCGTGAAGTTGGATTCGAGGTCATGTTCTAGCGAAGAGGGATTGTCGGTCGACCTTGCTAAGATTGAAGCCGTGGTGAATGGCAATCCCGAGCAATGTGAAGGAAGTCGAAGCTTCCTCGGACTCGCAGGATATTACCGCAAGTTCGTTGAAGGATTCTCGAGCATTGCCCGACCCATGACTCAGCTCTTGAAGAAGGACAAGAAGTTCGAATGGGCGCTTGAAGCGCGAAGAGAGCTTCCAGAGCTGAAGAAGAGGCTAACCATCGCGATTACGGCCACACGGATATACACAAGGAGTTTGTGATATATTGTGATCGTCAAGAATCGGATGGGAGGTGTTACGATGCAAGAAGGCGAGTCGTAGCCTACCTTTCAAGGCAACTACGACCTCACGAAGAGAACTATGCTACTCACGACCTCGAGCTAGCAGCGAGTGGTTCATGCCGGAAGACTTGGCGACATTACCTCTTGGGGAAGCGATGTGAGATATACACGGATCACAAAAGTCTGAAGTATATTTTCACTCAAAGGAATTGAACATGAGGCGAGAAGATGGCTGGAGTTGATAAAGGATTATGACCTCGGTGTTCAATACCACCTGGAAAGGCTAATGTGGTAGCAGATCGTTGAGCGGAAGGCTTGCTCCTTGAATGCTATGCTAAAGCACAAGCTACCCGCCTTGTATGAAGAACTTGAAAGCTTCGGGTTGGAACTGGTTGCACCAGGATTCTTGGCCAACCTCGAAGTTAAGCCTACCTTGATGGATGATATCAAGAAAGCTCGGAAGGGCATGAGAGTTTTGAAGGCGTCAAGAGGAAGATCAAGGCAGGCAAAGCCTCAGGATTCTCAGAGGATGAGGAAGGAATTGTGTGGTTTGGGAATCGCATCTGCGTGCCCAACAAGGTTGAGCTCAAGAACCTGATCTTGCAAGAAGCTCATGACAGCCCATATTCCATCCACCCTGGAGGCACCAAGATGTATCAAGACCTGAAGGAAAGATTTTGGTGGCATGGGATGAAAAGGGAGATTGCCACCTATGTTGCAAAATGTGACGTATGCCAGAGAGTCAAAGCTGAACATCAGCGACCCGTTGGGTTGTTGCAACCCCTCAAGGTACCTGAATGGAAGTGGGACAAAGTCGGGATGGACTTCATCACCGGTTTACCCAGGTCAAACAAGGGACATGACTCCATCGGGTCATCGTTGACCATTTGACCAAGGTGGCCCACTTCATTCCTGTCAAGACAACCTACAAGGGGAACCAGTTAGCCAGTCTCTACATCAACCGAATTGTGAGCCTTCATGGTGTTCCCAAGGAGATTGTGTCAGATCGAGGAACCCAGTTCACCTCAAGGTTTTGGAAGAAATTCCAGGAGGCCATGGGGACCAAGTTGTCCTTGAAGATTGCTTTCCACCCACAGCACCGGAGGTCGAGACGAGCGCAGTGAATCAAATACTCGAAGACATGCTCCGAGCCTGTGTCTTAGCTTATGGAGCTAAGTGGGAAGACTGCCTTCTTTTCGCCGAGTTCTCTTACAACAACAGTTACCAGGCAAGCCTTCAGATGGCACCATTTGAAGTGTTATACGGGCGGAAGTGCCGCACACCTCTCAATTGGTCAGAGACCGGTGAAGGACTTGTCTTTGGGCCGGATATCCTCCGTGAAGCCGAAGAGCAAGTCCAGCTTGTCAGAGAGCGTCTGAAGTCTGCCAAGTCAAGACAGAAGAGCTACGCTGACTCACGTCGTAGAGACATAAACTTCCGAGTTGGAGACCATGTCTATCTCCGGTCACCCTCTCAAAGGAGCCCAGCGCTTCCATGTCAAAGGAAAGCTCGCTCCGAGATACATTGGCCCCTTCAAGATCGTGGGCGACAAGGAGAAGTGGCTTACCAGTTGGAACTTCCACGAACTTTCGATGTGCTGGCGTGTTCCACGTGTCACAACTCGGAAGTGTCTCCAAGTTCGAGACAAGCTCGATCTCTACAAGGGCGTCAATCACCAAGCCATTGACCTTCAGCCTGATTTGACTTATCGTGAGAGGCCCATCTGCATTCTGGATGAGGCTGAGCGACGACTCAAGCCGAACCATCAAGTACTTCAAGGTCCAATGGAGCAACCACCTTTGAAGGAAGCAACTTGGGGCGTGAAGACTACCTTAGATCCGAGTTCCTGTATCTCTTTAAAGCCTAGTTTAGGAATCTCGGGGACGAGATTCTTGTAAGGGGGGTAGGTCTGTCACACCCTGCATTTTGTAAAATTTCATTATCATTAATAAAGCATGAAATTTGGACCAACAAAAACTTTTTGCATTATTTGGCTATTATTTGGAGTTGGTTTTCTCTTTGTGATTCTTTCAAGTGCTTCTTGAAGTCAACTACTCCACCCTCTATATTTCATCTCCTTACCCCAAGCTCCTGACCAATGACCATGCCATGTGTATAGTGCAATATAGAATTTTCTTACAAAAATAATTTGGCCAGAAAGTATTTTCTAAATTTAGTTTTCCAAAACCCCCTGAATTGAGGTTTGCACTGCAAGTACTTGATTAAGGGCAGTAAAAATCCTTCCAAAAATATATTTGACTCCTATTAGATATAGGATACCCAGAAACCACAAAAATATAAATTTAAAAGTTGTTTTACTATTTTATTTAAAAGCTTTTTCTTAAGGCCAGAAATGGTCTTTAATAGGGAAAAATTATTTTATTGTTTTAAAAATATTTGACAAAATTTAGGGAAACTCATAGGACATATATTGTCCATATATAAGAGTTTCAACACATGGTCATGTTCAAAATATTGGTCAAATCCCTCTAAAACCCTTCCTGGATATTTCAAGATTTTGAAATATTTACAAAGGAAATATTCTTCAAAAATTCCAGGAAAATTCTATCATGTCACGTATGACAAATTAGATGATCTTGCCAAGTCTCATGACTTGGAGAAAAAGATAACATCATCAAAACCCCTCAAAACTATTTCTGTCCATTCTGAAGTTTGATCAACTTTACATTGCCAAATGTGTCCAAATGTGCTCAAGCTTGGTGAACATGCTTCATGGGTCCAATGATGCATCTAGACCAAATGGCATAGGTTGGAGAAGAGGAAATCTTGGTCAAAGTGCCTCAAAACCCTCTCTGACCAGAATCAAATTTGAACAACTTTGTTCTACCAACTTCTTCTCCAAGACCCCAACTTTGGTGAGCCTGATCATGTGACCAAATAAGGCTACCACACCAAGTGGTACATCAAGGAGAAATGATCTACTCCACTGGATCTACACAAATCCATTTCTGCCCATTTCTAGGGTTTGCAAAAGTTGCATTGGCAACTTTGCCCAAATAATCTCCAAATTGGTGGAAGGCTATATTTATATGAGTAATTTCACCTTGTGGAGTCTCATGGCAATTGGAGTCCATTTTCTTGCTCAAACCTCTATCAAACACCTTCTGACATTTTGCAAAAACCACTGTTTTGACCCCTTCCATTATTCTTGGTGAGCTCTAATTTTTACCACAGCCCCTTCTAGTCATATTTTACCTCCAGTAGGTTCTCCTAGCTCAAACTCAATTGTTGGGGGGGATGAAAATCCCTCTCTCCCTCTCTGGACAGCCATTTTCTCCCTCTTCCTCACCTCCCTCCTCCATCCAGTGGCCATCCAGGGCATCCAATGCCCCTCCCCATTGGTTTACTTCCCCCTAGAGCCCTCAGACACTAGTGGCCAAGCCCAGAGCGCGGGAAAAATGGCCATGCCGGCCATATGCACGCTCTGGAGCCGCCCCCTTCCAGCCGCTTCCGGCCACCTCGGCCCTCCCCCTCACGCCAACCGATACGCCTTGACGTCCGCGACACGCCATGGCGCTGTCCCCCTCCTCTCTCCTCCTCCCCGCGCCTCCGCGCTAGCGAACAAGGGCCGCCCGAGCGCACCAGTGAGCGTGCTCACACGCGCGGTGCCTCTGGCCCCCTGCTCCCTCTCTCTCTTCTTCCCCTGGGCGTAGTCGACCCCCACGAACGCCCTAGACACGGCGCCAGCCCCTCCCGAGGCCCGTAGCGGCGAGCACAAGCCCGCCGGCGCACGAGCCCACGGTGGACCGCCGTTCGCCTACTTAAGGGCATCCCCGAGCCCCTCTCTCCTCGCCAATCACTCCCTGCACCACCAAGTAACCCCCCTGCACCCCCAGTTCTTCTCCAGGAGCGCCCGAGCTCGAGATCGAGCTCGAGCTCCGCCGCCTCGGGACTCCGGCGAACTCGTGGTACAGGCCTCCGTTGCCGTCTCTCTCTCCCGATCTGGACTCTCCTGACCTCCCTGATCATTTCCCCTCCGTTTCCCCTCTCATTTGCAGCCTGAAACGACCGGAGCCGTCGACACCCGAAGCTCCTCCGCCGCAAACCTCGTCGCCGGCGAACCCACCTGCACTCCGGCTGCCAACTCCGGCACCACCCGAACGGCGACACGACGAGGAGCCCAGCGGTGCTATCAGCTCGACCCGCCGTGCCTGCATCGATCGCCCGGTGAGCACGCCGCCCTCTTGTCCTGAGTCGAGAGATGACAGGCGGGCCCGCTGTCATCCTCACCTCTCTCGCCCCTCTCTCTCCCATCTGGCAGTGGGCCCCTTCGTCGGGTTTGAAAACTGGGCAGCTGGCTGTCTTGCTGGCTCGGCTGGGCCGACCTGCTGGCTGGGCCGCTGCCCTGCGGCTGTTCTGGCCCGGCAGGCACAGTGCTCCTTTTCTTTTTCCTTTCTGTCACTTCTTCCAATAATTCCACAGGATTAAATAATAATCCAAATGCAATAATTCCAACTCCTAAATTCTTCTAAAAACCCCACCTATTCATTGGTGTAACTTTCATAAGTACCCATCAAACTTTTCTGTATAGTTCAAATTTAAATTCAAATTTGAGCATTTAAATCCATCTTTGAAAATCCATTTCTCCCATTATGCTACACCAAATCCCAAACTAGGAATTTTCCCCTTCTTAGTTTTCACCCTAGCATTTTACAAAATCAAGTTGACATTTTTCTGAGCACTTTGACTTTTCTGTTTCTATTATTGCCTTATTTTTCTCGTTATTATTTAGCGACGATAGATTGCGTTGTTGATGAAGGAGTTGGACCAGAGGACTTTGAAGACCTAGAAGACCTTGTTGAGCCAGGCAAGCAGCCCTTTGACCATGACTATGAAACCCCTTTATATGCATGTCATTTTTAGCTCTTCATTATTGTTGCATCGGGTCATGGTGAGATGGTAAACCACGAGGGTTGGTTGCCTCCGTTGTTTTCTTGTTGATACTTGCATTGTGCATGGCCCTACCAACTCATGAGGGTTATGCCGGTGGGAGTAGATAGGATGCTAAGTAGTGCTACGCAAAAAGGGACGGGGATATGCATGGTGATGGAGACAAAATATTTTCAAAGTCTTTTCGAAAACCCCGTCGGGTGCCACTTATGCCCGAGGGAGATGATGAAATGGGTGACCACTTGATGACGAAGTGGTGTGCCAAGCAAAGGGTGTGTTGTTTTCAAAACGGATTGGTCGGAGTTGCGACCGTTATTCCAACCTTACATGCGCGACCACTCTACCCTTATATGGGAAAGGGCATTATTGAGTACCTAGTCCGATACTAGCTTGGAGCCGCATTACTAGTGACGGGGAGAGTTGGTGCTCTCTCTTGGGACGGGTCGTGCCAGGTAGGGCGGCCATGACCATCTTTATGGGGCACCGGACACACCGTTGGTACCCGTGCGGTGGTATGTGATGAATATGGGAGCAAGGCTCCACGAAAATGTTATGTGAAATGTTGGGCACGGGGTTCTCGCTAATCGAGTGGACTCCATGTTAGTGTCGTCTAGGGAAAGGTAGTGATCGGGTGCTTACCCCGGGTACTTGAGGTACCGCGTGTCGTGGATGACACAGAAGTTCCCCGGATCTAGTGGGTAAAGTGTGCAACCTCTGCAGAGTGTAAAACTATTCGACTAGCCGTGTCCACGGTCATGGACAGTTGGGTAACCGCTCTTGGGCTACGTCCACTTGTTTTCAAACCCAGTGTGTGTGAGATGATGGAGATGTCTTGGATCAAGTCAAAGGACTTGACACGATTGAGATGGGTTGGTGCCCACTCTATTTATGATAAATGGGTTGGTGCCCATTCTATTTATGTTGATATCTGTGACCAGATCTCATGGTTACTTGAATTCTCTTGATGCATGCTTTATAGGTTGTTGAGCCTGTCCTTGCACTCAAAACTAGCTTTATGCAAAACTTTACCTACGTCATGCATTACTGTACCTTGAACCAAATCATGGGTTGTTTGCGAGTACATTCAAAGTACTCATTGGCTTGCCACTGGTTATTTAATTGACCAGACATGGAAGAACCGGAGTTCGAAGAAGAGTTCTTTGGAGGCGAACATGCGAACTAGGACGTTTTCCCAGTCAGAATGCCTGTAGGGTTAAGGCAGATGGCATGGGTTCTATTTCTCGACGAAGATTTCCGCTGCTTGTGTTTCATTTGATGTTCAGCCCTTAAGGCTTTATCAATGTAAGACTTGACCATAATGGTCATAATTTGTGTAAGACGGTATGTATGGATGTAAGACTCTTGTTATTCAGCTTCTGTGTGTTCAGTGAGCATTGATCTCTGGGATCACTGTACACGTGCATTCGGTGATCACGACTTATGAGTCGGGGTCCCCACATTCAGTTAGTTCCACATCTTCCCAAGCTTTCAACTAGTTCTACTCATACTCTACTACTACGCATACTGGATTTTGATTTGAGCTGTACTCCACTGGTCAGTCTGTAATTTTCATTCCATTGGTCACTGTGGATTGCAAGGCCAATGCAGCACAGTGATGAAGAGAGTGATTTTGCTCTCTGTCTCATCTGTGCGACAGTGCGAGACTGTGTGCGTCGTAGCGTGCTACAGGAAACTAGGGACAAAAGTATGCTTTGAGGCAGGGCAGGCAAAAAAGCATTTGTTGTGTGTAGGCGTAGAGATTGCACATGGAGGGAGGTGTTGTTAGGATATGGGTGCAGATTCCTGGTCCATGCCATGCAGCATGAGCATGATCATGAACGTGAGATCAAGAACTCAGCTCTACTCGGATGGAAAAAGGACTTGGCTGTCCCATTGGACAAGTAATCATCTCCTACCATCATCTACCAGTAGCTAGCATGAGTATATTATTATCTACTGTTAGTTCAAAGTGATCATTTTTGTTGAACCAGTGTTCCTGTGATCATATCATATCTGCATGCATAAAGTGGTGTGATGGGTAGGTCTGGGCTGGAGAAAAATTCAGTTAGGTATAGTTACAGAAAAATTCAGTTAGGCTTTTTTAGAGGCAATACTAGTGGATTTTAGGTATCTATTTTCTTGTCCTTCAAATAGGGGCAAGACTGTTACAGAAAAATTACTAAATACAGTTAGCTACTGTCAAAAAATTCAGTTAGGTATAGTTAGCATCATGTAAGAAAATGGCCATAATGTGCCTTGATAATGATGTATTTTGTCATAAAAATATATAGTGGACTGCCATGATAATGACATGGTCCTATGTTTGCAAGCTGTCATAATGTTTTCATTCAAAAACCATGGAAAAACATTGTTTTGTTGATCTGTTAAGTTGAGTGAGTCATTAGAGGGTACAAATTAATCTGTCTTGTTGATCTGTTTCGGTTGATCTGTTTTGGGGGGTTGAGTGAGTGAATCAAAACAATCCCCCCTCCTCCTAAATACTGTCTCTGCTTCGGTTGATCTGTTTTGTTCCGTAGCTCTGCTTTCCTACTCTATTTTTCCTTTCTCGTATGCTGAAACTGAAAAAGCACCTGGAATAGTGTCTGAGAGCCAGGAGCCAATGGGTGTGCGGCACAAGTTCTAGCACCACGAAGATTTTACCACTCCTGTTTGTGTAGTTGCTTGTTTTTACTTTAGTTGTGGCTGCTTTCTTCTTGTATCATAAATGAAGTCAAAGAAAGCATTTCTGAGATCAAAGATGATTCCTCATTTCTACCGTTGCTATGTGCATGTGTGTGGCTTTGTTGTGTAATTTTCATTCACTCAGCTCCAGGGCTTGAAGTTGGTGCTACTGCCTGGATTTAAATTAGTTGCCAATTCACATGTCAACTACTGAACCCTCATGAATATTCATCCATTCTGGTAGTTCTCATCTCACAGCTATTCTGAAGCACTCGAACGATAATGTCTTGAAATAGCCCACCACAGTTTGTTTAGAAAAAAATGTTTGTTTGCACCTCATCTACTGCTTGAAATATATTAAGCCTGAACCATTACACCTGCTTAGCATATGATGGGGTCCAAAATCTGTATAACAGTTTAATTTTTTTTGCATGCAAAGGTTCACCCAAATTGCCATTAAGAGAAACTAGAGCTCGCTACAAAGTCTCGAATTCTAATCTTTATAACTATGTGCTTTCTTTTCTATATTTTCTGACAGGTGGCACATTTGTTTCTGATGCCATATTTGTTGGTTTTTTCTGGAGGGTGATGATGTCATGTCTCTACCGTAGATTAAAATAAATGTAAGTTTAAAAATATGAGAGAAGTTGTCTTGACTAATTACAATGTTTATGTAAAAAAGAATAGTAGGATGTGTCATGTCTCTACCTGAATTTGTCGATGGATGTGCGGCACAAGTTACAGCACCAGGGATATTTTACAACTCCTGTGTGTGTAGTTGCTTGTTTTTACTGTAGTTGTGCCTTCTTTCTTCTTGTATCATAAAAATATCCCTGCTGTTGTACTTGTGATGATGTTGTACTTGTGATGATGCTACTTGTGATCTTCTGAAATGACCCATTGGCGACTTCATTACGTGGGGATAATGATTTTGTAGGTACCCCGAGAGGCCCTTGAGTTTGCCGGAATGTCGATTAACTTCCGTTCTGGCAAATTCGGGTACTCCATATGTCCTATTTTCAGCAAAGGTCATGCTGACATTTTCCATGAATTTTAGCATGACTTTGCTAAAAATATGACATATGGGGTACTTGCGACTAATGCATGGGCCGGGGTATCTTAGTACTTAATTAGGTAGGATCAACTGCCCCGCCATTCTTGCTGCATTAAACCATAGGTGGCAATAGAGCCAAGTGATTAGGCCCAACTTAGAATTCTCCTTCCCTTTTCTTGATAGGGTATATTATTAGAAGATACCCATATATATCAGTCAACCTATGGTGCCTCGGCATCGATAAACTCTAAATGATGAAAACTTAACTTAGCATTTAGGGTGCTTCGGCGTCGACAAACCCTAAATGATAAAACCTTGGCTGTTAGGGTGCCTCGGTGTCGATGAGAACCTAAATTATGTACGCTTAGGCTTTTAGGGTGCCTCGGCGTCGACAAACCCTAAATGATAAAAGCTTAGCTTTTAGGATGCCTCGGTGTCGACAAACCCTCAATGATGAGACCATGATCTTGTTTCTTGACAATAACAAACTTTTTGACCAAACTTTTTTCCTATTTAGAGTGAAACATGGCCCATAACGATGATGCCGGCAGTTCGAGTGGCAAGCAATTCTGGGAGCTATCCCAGGAGATGGAGGAAGAACCTCACCGCTATGAGGACGCCATGGGAGACACCGATCCTGACTACACAACCCCTAGTGGCATCGGGGATGAGACCACTGAGGGTGCCGCCGAGGATGCCACCACTGATGATGGCAGCGCACACACAGATGGCAGCCAACCGAAGAGGCAACGGAAGGACCTGCGCCCGAACGTGCTCGGCACCGTCAAGGAGGAATTTACTGAAGTGAAATCCGACGGGCATCCAACGGCGCCCAAAGCAAGGGGTACTCGGTTCAGCTCGGGTGCATTCTCCGGAGCACCGTCTCGATCAACACAGAGAACCTAAGGCATAAGGACCGAGGGAATTTGCGCAGCCTCCTCTTCACAAAGCTACACGAATGATACAAGTTCCATGCTGACTTTGCAAACACACGCCTCTCGGGGAATAAAGTGAACAGTGCCGCCCTCACGAGGATGAGCACGGCCCTTTCTACTTGGAGAAGCACGGTGAAGGCAATGATTGAAAAAGGTGATAGTTATAAGAGATCAAGGCGAAATATCCTTTGATCAGCGAAGATGACTACAAGGAGTTCAAGATCAAGTGTGAGAGCAGCGCAACCTCCGAATCAAGTCAGTGGGGGAAAGAAATGTGGCAGTTGAACTTAGGGGTCCACCAACTCGGTCCCGACGGTTACAGAGTGGCGGAGCCTATATGGGACAAGGAGGACGCAGAGCGTGCCGAGCAAGGCCTACCGCCCCGCTTCGAGAAATACCATGACAAGCAGACCAGAAACTTTGTCAGGGCCCGGTACAAGGAGGACCCGGTAACAAAGGAGCTTACCACGGATCCGAAGACCAGGGTGCTTGAGCTTGTTCTGGTAAGGAATACACCCCCGCGTATTTAGCTCCATATGGTTGCATTCTAATTAATCCCAAATATTTCTAAATGGTTCATGTTCCTGCCATAGGACACTGAAAGCAGTAGCGTGGGGTCGTCTCAGAGCTCCCCTTTCGACACCCCTTTAAATAGGGCGTTGAATGTAATGAAAAACAAGGATAAGCTCAGTCACCCGTCGTCAGTTGGTCGTGTGGCCGGCAAAGGCTTGTCCACAAAATGGTCGTCATACTATACCGCTGGTGGGCGAAACGATAAAAAGACCAGCTCGGAAAGCCAGTCGCGCGAGGTTGAAGCACTCAAGGCACAAGTGGCACGGATTTTGGAGATTGTCCAAGAGCAAGTGCAACAACAACTGGGAACGACGCTCACCATTCATAGTGCCTACCTAGATTCAGGGGCTGACGACGTGGATTGCGGGCGGCCAACAGGGGCCTCCCACGGTTCCCAGCTTCACGGCCAGCAACTCGCACAACACGCAGGCAGCGCCATTGGTGTCTCCGACGGAGGCAGTATTCGTGTCTGCGGCGCCGGCACGGGCATTGGAGCTTAATGCACCCTGGTGTACGCCGGCCGGCACCTCGCCAGCAAGCGGCCCCTCCGTCAGTTGCATGCCCACCATTAGTGGTGCCTCGACAATAGCCAAGCTCGACGGCATCACGGTAACTAAGCCTCTCGGCCGATGACTTCATCTCCTTGCCTTTGACTATGCATCCCTGATGCCCTACATGTTTTCGCAGGGCGCCGCCGACGTTCCTTGCACTCTCCTGCACTTCGTGGGCGGCGAGTTGGTCAATGTCGCCAAGGGCAGAATTGTTCAACCGGGCAACCGCGTGTTCCACGGTAATCCGATGCCACCCACCTTGTATAGGGTTGAACTGGTTCGGTTGCTGCCAGGCTGCGACAAGTTGTTACCTCCGATTCGACCTGCTGGGGCCAACAAAGATGATGTGATGACCCTCAACGCCTGCGTAAGCTGGCCCCTGCTTTGGCCGAAGAGCCAGATTCGTTTGGGGGAGGGGGACACCACCCCACAGACAAGACCGCCAGTCGTGCCGGAGCCAATCCATGGCAACACCGCCACAATGCTACCAGACATGCCAGACATCCCTATGGCACAGGATCCGGACATGCATATGGCACAGGATCCGGACGACGACGACAACGATGACGGTACATTTACCAACGTTGAAAAGTACTTTGCCGAACATGGGTACAGGACGAATTCTGCGGGCTTCCTTCTCAAGAACCCAACCCTGAAAAAGACGACCGCGATCTAGCTGGAACGGCAGAGAAACCCAATTGCAACAGGAGTTGTCTGGCGTTCAGTTCTCAGGAGACGCCTCCAGCTGCCGCCTTCACTGAGCCTCAGATAGCCGAGGTGCGAAATAGTATCAGCCCCAACACGCTCAAGAAGGCGGTCTGTGAGCAGAACTCGATCCCATTACAATAGATCAAGAAGAAGGGACAGAAACAAAAGACTAACAAGGGCGCCGATGCGAGCCAGCCGGCACCGAGTACGACCCGTGCTCAGGACGGGCCACCTTCACCTAAGGATATCTCAAGGAGGGTGCATGTGGCGGGTAGGGCGATGCTACTGACAAATATGCTCAATGCTGCAACCGGTGCTATGCGGAGTCTGCATGACAGTGTTCTTAATTTGGAGAAGCGGCGTGTCTCCCAGAATGATGTGGCATACCCGGTTTTCGTGGCCAAGGTGCCAGAGGGCAAGGGGTTTGTGGATAGAACCATCAGGGGTACGATCGTCCTACGGTTTGATGACATATTTGCTATGTTTAACCTTAATCTGCTGCACTACACCTTCGTTCGGCTGTTTTCACTGAGTATGGCGATGCAGATCATTAGAGACAAGACCCCGGACATCGGGATAGTCGACCCCTTCTACATGCGTGCCAAGATCTTGGGCAGCGCTGGGGACCGGCATGTCGCGAGTTCACACCTCAAAGGCGTCATCCTGGCAAACCCAGATAAGGATAACTTCCTCGTGCCTTACTTTCCCGAGTAAGTCATCCCCTAACCGCCCCGTAACATATGATTTCTTAGATTTCGATCATTCTTTTTTTCCTAACATTCCATGTTCTGTGCAGTGACACACATTGCACACTCATCCTCTTAAGCCCGAAATATTCCACGACCACGTATTTCGACCCGGACCGTGACTCCAAGATAGACTACACAAATATCAAGAAAGTTCTTGATGATGCTCTCACCGGCTACGCCACATCTGGAGGTACCTTTAAGAGGCCAGTTCATAGGTATGGCAGGCACGTGTTCACCCACAATACGACGTTCCCCTGCGTCGTGCAGCCGCCTGGCGGTCAGAAGGATGCTTACTATGCCCTCCATCACATGCGGGCAATCGTACGGGACCATAATCACCTTCTGCTACCAAATAATCTCAAAGATTGGGCCGCAAGCTTGGCGGCAATCCAGGACGCGGACCTCCAACAAAAATTCTTTCGCATCCAGTCGGAGTTTGCAGAAATCATCCATCAAGATGTCCTTCGTACCTCGGGGCAGTTCTACCTCAGATATCAACCGTTCAACAGTGAGATAGACACAACGCTACAAATGCAGGCTGACATTGCCCGCGACTTCATGACCATCACGAAAGACGGCGGCTTCATCCACGCTCCGGTCCCATGAGTCGAGTCGAAAGTAGTGATGCTATTTGTAGTTCTGAAACATCGATTAGCTCATGTTGTAATTAAACTTTAATGAACTTGTATGTCTCTTTGATTTGGACAGTCGTTCAACTTAGATATAATCCATGCTATTTAAGTAGGACCATGAAACGTGATATTAATGTCTTGCTTTTCTCTTCCGATCCTTTTGTTGCATACTTATATATTGCTTATGTATTTTCTGTTGTTTGGCTTGTGCATAGAGATGCCGTCGTATGTCGTGTACAAGGGTAAGGTTCTCAGAGTCTACGACGACTGGGAGGAGTGTCGGTGATAGGTTCACCATTTCAGCGGTAACAGTTACAAAGTGTACACCACTAGGGTGGAGGCGGAATCTAGATACGCGCGCTATCTAGCGGGAGAGAAGAGGGACCGTTGGAGGAACCGGATGAAGACCAGTTTCATCACGATGATGCTCATCGTGATGACCGCAGCTCTCTTCTATGTGATGGTAGTTTAGATGATCGATATCGACTTGTAATGTGAAGGCAAACTCGCTACTCGCGGTCTCGAGACTTGTAATGTTCTATCTTTGTTCGGTCTTTTGAATTCGGAGACTAATATGATGAATTGTATTCGGAGACTAATCTTCAATTGTATTCGATGAATCTGCTATTGCCGTGTGGTGCTGTCTATATTCTGTCTAATAATATATTTTGTAACCTGTGCAAATATCAGAAAAGAAAAGAAAAATAATCCCTAATATTCATACTAATGGCGCACCACTCAGACTCTAATGGCGCACTGTAGAAAGGATACTAATGGCGCATCACCCCAAAGTGCGCCATTAGTATGCCAAAGCACATGGGTAAATATGCCCCCCTGGGAGGCATACTAATGGCGCATGTTGGGCTATACTAATGGCGCACTGCGTGGTGCGCCATTAGTATGCCAGATACTAATGGCGCACCAGTGGTGCGCCACTAGTATTTAATACTAGTGGCGTGGTGCTAGTGGCGCACCAGTAGTGCGCCATTAGTAGGCAAAACTGGTGCGCCACTAGCAGGCCTTTTCCTAGTAGTGCACACTTCGGCTTATGGCTCAAGACTTTCAATGTGAAGACGAAGATGATCGACGGGCGACACGCGGAGTGCGGAGGTGCTATAATAAGTAAAGGTGTTGATGTTTTATGGCCAAAGGGTTCCTTCCCAGAAGTTTCTGACCTATGGCAATGGGAGTGGTTTTATATCACAGCACCCCAAGGTAGAAAGTGGGCGGCCGCCCCTGCCTTCCACTCCACTTCTCCGCCACAGCTTGCATCATGGGTCAACAAGGGGCTGGACTGGGGATCAGGTGATGACGTGCGGACATTGCGAAGCCGCATTCAGGATCTCATCAAGGAGGACATCAGTCTTGTCAAAGTAATCAAAGTAATGCTAGTTTGTCGTGTCCTGCCATGCCAACGTCCACTTCTCCATATGTGGGAGTTCAACCCGGAAGGATCGCGAACTGTTCAGCACTTCTTCGGCATGACGCTCGAAGCGATGTATCAATTGTTCTTCGGATCACGAATTAAGTGTCCGGACACAACAGAGGATCCAGGCCTCGATTGCATCCATCCAGATACCCAGGTAAGTAATTCCACAATCGAACATGTTGTCATTATATTTGTCACAACACTATCCTGAAAAATTCGGCAGACCCTGTATTAACAAGGATATTGGCTCGCGCACCTTACCAAGTGCTATCAGGGAAGGACAAGGAGAACACTGGGGAAGCCGAAAGAAGACCTCATGCTGGAGGTACGTTACGCATCATAACTGTGGAAATTAGTACTCCCGTTTCGAAGGATGAACGGGGAGGAGAATCTAGTATCCCATCGCCCCACGGGAAGAAAAGGGCCGCCCCCGAAGACTCGAAAGCAGAGGTCTCCAAACGAGGGAAGAAACTTTTATCACAGGGCCCTGCCCCAGAGGGCAACATTGCTGCACAATGCCCACAAGGGGGCCAGCCGTTAACCGAGCCGTAAGTGAACAAAGGTGTTTTGTAAGGATATCCCGTTCTTTTTCTGAGGATAGCGACTAAGACGTATGTTTTGAAGTTCGGCTTATAGTCTCCCTCAACAATCTTCGTCCTCGGGGGATCTTCTTTCGGAGATGATGGAGAGCGAAACGCTTCCTCCTACTTCTCCGCCTCATGAGGTGGACGACCCTGAGGTGTCGTCTCGGAGGATCTCTCCCGATCCGCAAAGGCCAGAAGGTAACTCTTCGGCCGTCTGAGGTCTGTGATGTTAGGCTCCTAGAGAGACCAACAGAAAAAGCCCCGGACTATCCGATATACAGCAGGACACATTGACATGTCTCCTGTGGCAAGCACCTATCTCAGAGGCACATCATACCTTAACGGGTACGGTGGTTGAGAGGATTTCGTCTGCAAAAAGCGGGTTGAATGAAGCTTTTACAAGCCTGCTAAGAGGCTTTGAGGATCACTGTGATATTTTATGATTGTACCGTAAACGCAAGGTGCACTGTGTATAGATAGTAGCCCCTAAGACTCTGGTTGCCATCCTAACGGGGCGATCAGAGGATCAAAAATATAAATAATCTCAGGTAACAATGGTGCCAATTTTGTACACAGGCGGCTGCAGCTCCGGCGGCTGCCCGGACTGCCGAATTTGCCGAACTGAAATGGCAACTTGATGTGGCGGATGAAGATATCACGCTTGTGAATAAGCAGCTTGACGAGGCACAGGGTATGTATATTTGGGTGGTCAGCCAATATTAATAAGAGCATGATGCTGGGATTTATAATATGCTTTTACTACGGATGGTGCTGCCGCCGTGGAGACCCTTCAAGCTGAGCTTGCCTGTGCCAAGGAGCAACCAGGATAAGTAATGCGGCTGCCAAGAAGGCAGCTGCTGAATTAAAAGCCGAACAGGCTGCTCATCGCCAAAGTAAGGATAGAATGGCCAACATGGCTCTTGAGCTACAGAATGCCGCTAGCCGATATGAGCTTCTCGAAAGGAAAAACCAAGCGAAAACGATTGACCTAGAAAGGGCCTTACAGGTAGCGAGGGAAACTCGCTCTAAGATCAGAGCGGCTAGGGAGGAGCTCTGGCAAGCCGATGAGATCGCTGCTGGAAAGCCCTTTTTATTGAGAACTAAATTCGACGATCTGAAGTATGCCCCCCTTGATCAGTTGTGGAGTTCTCCAGACGCGTACTTGGATTTGTCAAAGAGTGCTGCCAATGCGACATAGTATTTCTGAGATCAAAAAGATCATCAAGCGGAAAGATTGTTCTGGTCGCAGTTTAGTGCTCCAAGGCGTTCGCTGCTGTTGAACGAGCAAATGGCCGAATGGGCCGAGCTCCATAGGTTATCTGGGCTTGCCATGAAGGCTGTCATGGATCGCCTATGGCTGGAGGAACCAAGTCCGGATAGTTATTTTGGTTTGGTGCAACGATTTATTGTTGCTGTGCCGCATATCGATGCTGTCAAACGGTCAGCGTGCATAGAGGGTGCGCGGATGGCCCTTGCCCATGTTAAGACATACTGGGCGAGGATGGAGGCCACCGATATTGCAACCAGGGGTCCACCCGGGGGCCAGGACTCGCCCGAGCACTATTTTGAAGAGTCTTAGAAGGTGCCCGTTTAATAGAGGCTCAATGCTCAAAGAATATCATGTACAAATGACATGTATCTTGATTATAAAAACAATGCTTTTGATAATAAAGGATATATTTATACCTTTGCCCATGAAGTATTGTAGTGCCTCCTGTGCGGCCGTTTATGTATATATGTATATAACCAGAAAGTTTGCTGTCGCCGGCTTCAGCCCACTCACGTATAACGTGGGGGTGTTTGGTAAAAGCGCCTAATCACACTTGATCCAACGTCTTGGTCCGTTAAGGAGGTGGTAGCACGGAGAATGAGGCAATCTGACTATATAGCTTTAACACTTTCACTTAGCCATAGGAGTTTGACAGTGGGCTACTATATAGCCCCTAGTATGTCTGCGTTTATCTGAATACGGTGCGTTTACATACGTGACCGGAAAACCGGTCCTTCATTAATGCGGAGGAATCGCGAATATTCCGCTGAGTCTTTGAGTGGTTGACCAATCTCTCACTTTATCATGACAGTCAGTTTTCGGCTTTCTCTACTGAGGTGCTTATCCGGATGAACCAGGGAACAATCGCAGTAGTTGTCCCTGTGCCACCTTAGCCGATAGAGCGGAACGTAAGGTAGCAAAACAAAGGAGCCGGGCAAAGCCAACTATTGACCAAAGACATGATTCGGAGTTGATGCATATAAGGCCAAACTCGCGACGCCGAACACTCCCGAAGGTATTCAGACTTTACAACATATACTGGGCAAAATACAACCCTCGATAATGAGCCCTGAATTTCAAGGTACGTGCATCAATCCGGCGTGACGAAAGAGCGCCTATGGTGAGAGTATAGATCTCAAAAAACACACTGGTTGCTGCCTCTATAACGTCTATTTTAGAATGGCGAATCATACGCTCGCCAGTAACGCCGGTATCCCTCTTGGTCATTTTAAGTGGCAGGAGGGTATGATACAACAAGAGACAATAAAAAAGGTTTACACAGGGTCTTAATCTAGAAAGAAACCTTTGAACAGGGCCCTGCTACACGTCTGCGCCTTTGTCTTTGTTGTCCCGTACCTTTGAAGGGTATAGCATGATGGTCATTTGAAAAAAGAAAAACACAGGTGAAAGAATCTGGTGCGACCATGCATAAAGTCGGTTTATCTTAATGAACCGTGAAAATTCAATCTCTTCAGTGTAAATAGAGTCAAGCCGAACTATGGAACTTTTACATGCGAGAAGCCCCCCGCACCACATATGGGGGCATTGTGGTTAATCAAGCTTAGGTTTATCTGAGCTGCTACAACTAGGTGTGCACCGAACACGTCTAGCCGTGTCCGTTGTCTCGGAAACCAATGAGTTGCTCGGGTTGGAAAGGCCATTCTGTGATTCGGCTACTAGAGCCGCCACGTATATATTCTTCCATACAAAGAGAACGCTCTGTGTTTCCGCTGATTGTGATAACGCCACATGGACCGGGCATCTTGAGTTTGAGATAAGCGTAATGCGGGACTGCATTGAATCGAGCAAAGGCCGTTCTTCCGAGTAGTGCATGATAGCCTCTTCGGAACGGGGCAAAGTCGAAGATTAGTTCTTCGCTTCAAAAGTTGTCAGCAGAACCGAATACAACCTCCAATGTTAAAGAGCCCATGCAGTGGGCCTCTACGCCTGGTATTACTCCTTTAAAGGTCGTACTGATTTGGTTGATTCTTGAAGGGTCTATCCCCATCTTGCGGACAGTGTCCTGATATATCAGATTAAGACTACTGCCACCGTCCATGAGGACTCTGGTGAGATGGTATCCGTCGATTATTGGGTCGAGCACCAAGGCAGCCGAACCCCCATGACGGATACTAGTCGGATGATCCCTGCAATCAAAAGTGATCGGGCAGGCCGACCATGGGTTGAATTTGGGGGCGACGGAGTGCGCATTTGTGCTTCCTCTTTGGGATGTGGGTGGCATAAATCATGTTCACTGTTTTGACCTGCGGTGGAAATTTTTTCTGTGTCCCAGTGTTTGGCCAGCGAGGTTCGTCCTCATCTGCACTTAGCGGCTCCTTCCCTTTGTGTTCGGCGTGTAGCTTGCTGGCCTGCTTGAAGACCCAGCATTCTCTGTTGGTGTGATTCGCAGGTTTCTCGGGGGTGCCATAAATTTGACAGGACATGTCTAGAATTTTATTTAGGCTGGACGGACCATCTCTACGGCCATTAAATGGATTTTTCTGTTGACCAGGTCTAGAGCCCCTGAATCCTGTGTTTACCGTTGTATTAATTGTCTAGGCTATCTTCATTATTTCGACGTTTGTTTTTATTGCGTCGTGGTCTTCCATTGCCATCCCTGATTTCGGATGTGCCTGGACCGTTGGTGCTGCAGCGGGACAACCAACTATCCTCGCCCGCGCAAAAGTGGGTCATAAGAGTTGTTAGGGCTGCCATTGTCCTTGGCTTTTCCTGGCCGAGGTGTCTGGCAAGCCATTCGTCCCGGCCACTGAGTTTGAAAGCTGCTAGGGCTTCGGCATCCGGACAGTCGACGATTTGGTTCTTCTTGGTGAGAAATCTGTTCCAAAGCTTACGGGATGACTCTCCGGGTTGTTAAATTATGTGACTTAAATCGTCTGCTTCCGGAGGTCGG
This sequence comes from Aegilops speltoides, assembly GCA_021437245.1. Taxonomy (NCBI): domain Eukaryota; kingdom Viridiplantae; phylum Streptophyta; class Magnoliopsida; order Poales; family Poaceae; genus Aegilops; species Aegilops speltoides. The sequence goes on from CM038145.1 coordinate 118,824,614, forward strand.
ACATAGGTCCTTTGAAAATTAGCCCTGAAAGCGCCCTCGAGTTCCTCCCAGCTTTCAATGAAATTTTTGGGGAGGTTTTCCAACCAGTGCCGAGCTGGTCCTTTCAAATTAAGGGGCAGGTATTTGATGGCATGGAGATTGTGTACGTGAGCCATATGGATGTGAAGAATAAAGTCCTCGATCCAGACCGCAGGGTCTGTCGTTCCATCGTATGCCTCGATGTTTATGGGTTTAAACCCCTCTGGAAATTCATGATCCAGCACCTCATCGGTGAAGCATAGGGGGTGCGCGGCACCCCTATGCTTGGCTGTGTCGTGGCATGGGTCTGACGGCTGTAGTATTCGGTGTTGATTTCGAGCTGATAGTCGATCAGTATAGCCAGTTTGGTGGCCGTGATCCTGCATAGGAACACGTTTCCTAGATCCATAGATGCACCTGGTCGTACCAGCTCTTTTGTCCAGGTGCTCACGTAGATCGTGTGCTGATTTGTGTGCGGCGTCTTTCGCCGCTTTGTCTCGGCCACGAGGTGGTTGGTCTGGCAGATCGGCCATATTGCTTTTCGGCGGAATGGGCACGATAGTCTCATCGTCGAATTTGGGCAGCAGCTTATGTTTTGGATAGCTCGTTGTCTGGCGATGACCGCCGTATCTTTCCTCAGTGTCGAGCACTTCATTCCATCTGTGGTTGAGCGTATCCTGCGTGGCTTTAAGCCATTGCTTCTGCTTTGCAAGATCCTCGCGGTGGCAATAAGCCTCTTGTGGAGGTGCTCTTGTTCCAAGTGTTTTTCTGGGATGATATGTGCATCGTCGTCCGGACTGTTCTCCTCTCTGGAGACAGGTTTATAAGTTTTGTCTTCGGCATCACTGTGATTACACAGCGGCCCCGAATTGTGTTCGTCGTCTCCTTGCTCATCCTGCTCCATCGCTGGGTCTACGGGGTCTTGAGCATCATCCCGGGAGTTATTCTTTCCTGTGCTGGTATCGCTGTTTTTGCTATGGCGGGGTTTAGAGCAGCGCCGCTGACGTTGGCGCTTTGGCTGCTTCTTGAGAGGATTATCCTCCCTTGCATCCTTTTGATCCTCGCCATTGTTTTCTTTGGGTGTATCCACCATATATATGTCGTACGATGAGGTGGCTGTCCAGTGCCCTGTGGGCGGTGGTTCTAGTTTTTCTCCGGCATCGTCGTCCATACCGTCAATGTCTTCGGAGTCGAAATCAAGCGTGTCGGTCAAGTCGTCGACAGTGTCTATTAAGTGGGTGGTGGGTGGGTAACAAATTCCATCGTCGTCCGCTTCCCACTCAAGTCGGACATAGTTCAGCCAAGAGTCTCCTAACAAGGAGAGAGATTTTAATGAGTTTAGCACGTCGCCCAAGGACGAGTGCTAAAAGATGTCCGCGGAGCTGAACTCCAAGATCAGTGCCCAGTCAGATCCGATGGGCGCGGATACACGCGGTTCCGAGCCTATGGCCGGAGACGAGTCTGAGGGTCCGATGACACAGACCTCAGTGGAAGTGAAATCTGTGTTCGGCTCTAACACCGTTGAGTGTGCGGCTTCCGTGGTGGGGTCCATCCTCCCGTCCTCAGATGGCGCGATCTGCACTGGATCTAAAGCTAGGGCAGCTGCAGGGGAGATATCCTGAACACCGTCCGATGGCAGATCTAAGTCATGCTCATCGTGGTTGTAGGGTGCACCTGTGATGGGCTCGAATCCGTCGAAGATCAAGTCTCCACGAATGTCGGCTGTGTAGTTCAGGCTACCAAACCTGACCTGATGGCCAGGGGCGTAGCTATCGATCTGCCACAGATGGCCAAGCGAGTTGGCCCCCAGTGCGAAGCCGCTGAATTTGAAGATCTGTCCGGGGAGGAAAACCTCACCCTGAAATGCGTCGTTGTAGATGATTGAAGGAGCCATCAAGCCTTATGGTGACAACATAGTTGAACTCTCAATGAAAGCACCATGTCGGTGTCAAAACCGGCGGATCTCGGGTAGCGGGTCCCGAACTATGCGTCTAAGGCTAATGGTAACAGGAGGTGGGGGACACGATGTGTACCTAGGTTCGGGCCCTCTCTATGGAGGTTACCCTACTTCCTGGTTGATTGATCTTGATGATATGAGTATTACAAGAGTTGATCTACCGCGAGATCGTAGAAGCTAAACCCTAGTAGCTAGCCTATGATTATGATTGTTGTTGCCCTACGGACTAAACCCTCCGGTTTATATAGACACCAGAGGGGGCTAGGGTTACACAGAGTCGGTTATAGAGAAGGGAATCTACATATCCGAATTGCCAAGCTTGCCTTCCACGCAAAGGTGTGTCCCACACGGACACGAGACGAAGTCTTCAATCTTGTATCTTCATAGTCCAATAGTCCGGCATAAGCATATAGTCTGGCTATCCGAGGACCCCCTAATCCAGGACTCCCTCAACCGCCTTGGACTTTTTGCTCTTGCCGGTAGAGCTCTCTGGTACGTCTCTAGCGGAAACACAACACTCCGAGGAGGCGTGTTTGCCGAAGAGGGTACATGAGCCCCTGCCGGAGCCAAGAGTCTTGCCGGCGGCCGAAGCCTTATTGGTCCTCTTCTCGGTGGTAGGAGCAGGTGCCTTGGCGGCAAATGCTGCAACCTCCTCTCGATAGGGCTGATAGGCGTAGATGAGCGCATCCTTCCTATCGCAGCTGACGGTGATGATGCTCACCAGGCCAGGCATCTTCAACTTGTTGTATGCGTAGTGCGACGCTGCCATGAACTTGGCCAGCGCATGGTGGCCAAGGATCCCGTTGTATGGCAACGGGATCTCAGCGACATCGAAAACGATCCTCTCCATCCTGTAGTTGAGGTTGCCACCAAATATAACTGGCAGTGTGACCTTTCCCTTGGGCTGACTCCTCCTCAGATTGATCCCTTGGAACGTGCCCGTCTCCTCGAGATCTTCATCGAGGATCTACAGCCTCTTGACCGCGTTGGGCGAGATCAAGTTAGGGATGGCCCCACCGTCAACTAAAATCTTCGTCACCTCGAGGTTGCATATTGTTGGGGATACCAACAACGGCAAACACCCGACTGCATTGGTGCGATTAGGGTGATCCTTGGCATCGAAAACAATAGGCGTGTGGGACCACCTCAACGGTTTCTGGGTGTCGACCATTGGTTCCGTTGCATTAATCTCACGCGCCCACTATTTTAGCTGGCAGTGGGAAGAATGCAGCGAAGCACCTCCATCGACACAAATGACTTTTGTCGCCTTCTGGAACTCATGCTCGGTTGATTCATCATCGTCATCATGATCATCATCCTCATCCTTCTTGTCACAGCCTCGGGCAGGCCTCTCTTGTTGCTTTTGCTTGTTGCCACGTCCCCCTTGGCTGCCGCGATTCTTGCCGAACCCTTCAGCGCCTCTTTGGCCCTTCTCCTTATCTCATCTCTCCTACTCAGCCCTTTGCTTCTCCATCGGCAGCTCCACTTGGCAGTAGTTCTGGAGGTCGTGGCCCTTGGTACTGTGAACCTTGTAGTACTGCTTGTCTGATCCCTCAGGCTTGCCGGCCGACGCCAAGGCCTGGCAGGCATCGCACCCGGCAACCTCCTTGCTGGGGTCGTCAACCTTGGCCTTGGCGGTTTTGGGGTCGTCGAATTCCTCGACGGCAAGCATGGTCTTGCCCTTGCGTTTCCTGTTACACCGCCGGTGCTGGGGCAACGATGTTTTTGTCTTCAGAGTCACTTCCCACATCGGCGTCTTCGCCGGGGTACTTCCTTCCTTCCTCCGCTCGGGCACATCTATCAGCCAGAACGTACAGCTCGGCAGCATTTGTGACCTTGTTCATGGCCAACTCTTCACACATCTTTCGATTGCGCATGTTCTGGTGGAATGCGATTGTCACACCCTGATTTTCATGCCACAACACTTAAGTCAATAAATCATGCTAAAATGTGGTTTGACAAAAACTTTTGAGTGTTTTGGACCTTGCCTTGATTGGTTTTTGAGTGCTGTTTGCAAGTGCTCTAGAAATCAAATAAATCCTCCAACTTCGATACTTCATTTCCTTGCCCCAAGCTTCTGCCCAATTATCATGCCATGTGTATAGAGCAATATAGTATTTTCTTACAAAAATAATTTGGCCAAAAAGTATTTTCTAAAATTAGTTTTCCAAAAACCCTTGAATTGAGATTTGCACTACAAGTAGTTAATTTGAGGTGTGAAAAATCTTTCCAAAAATATATTTGAATCCTATTAGATGTAGGACTCCCATAAACCACAAAAATATAATTTTAAAAGTTATTTTCCTATTTTATTTAAAATCTTTTTCTTAAGGCTAGAAATGGTCTTTAATAGGAAAAAATTATTTTTATTGCTTCAAAAATATTTGAAAAAATTTAGGGAAACTCATAGGACATATATTGTCCATATATAAGAGTTTCAACACATGGTCATGTTCAAAATATTGGTCAAATCCCTCAAAAACCCTTTCTGGATATTTCAAGCTTTTGAAATATTTACAAAGGAAATATTCTCCAACAATTCCAAGAAAATTCTATCATGTCACATATGACATATAAGATGATCTTGACAAGTCTCATGACTTGGAGAACAATATAACATCATCAAATCCCCTCAAAACCATTTCTGTCCATTTTGAAGTTTGAGCAACTTTACATTGCCAAACATGTCCAAATGTTCTCAAACCTTGTGAACATGCCCAAATGGTCTAATTATTCATCTATACCAAGTGGCACAAGTTGGAGAACAAGTTATATTTATCAAAGTGCTCCAAAACCCTCTCTGACCAGAATCAAATTTGAACAACTCTACATTACCAACTTTCTCTCCTTGATTCCAACTTTTGTGAGAATGATCACATGACCAAATGAGGCCACTACACCAAGTGGTGCATCAAGGAGAATTGATTTGCATGACTAAATCTTGGTAAAGCCATTTCTGCTAATTTCCAGGGTTTACCAAAGTTGCATTGTCAACTTCCTCCAAATGAGCTCCAACTTGGTGATCAACCCCATTTCTACATGACACTTGATCCTGTGAATCTTCACATCATTTGGAATCCATTTGCTTGCCGGAACCACCATCAAACACCTTCTGACAGAAACATAAAATGCTTGTTTTAGCCATTTCCACACATCTCCATGAGCTGAGCTTTTTCCCACAGCCTCATATGGTCCTCCTATACCTCCTGCATCTTTCCCTGCCCGAGAAGCCATGATGAAGGGGGTGAAAAGCCCATTTTTCTTCTCTGGACAACCACTTTCCCCTCCCCTTCTCATCTCTCTCTCACTCCTGGCAGGTTCCAGAGCATCCAATGCCACTTTTCCCCTTGTTTATTCCCTCTGCATGCCTTTGACACTAGTGGACACGCAAGTGCGCGCGCAAAAGCCACGCATGCCGGCAAAAGACGCGCTGTGGAGCACGCTACCGTGCTCCCGACCGTTGACACGGCGCTCCCGTCCACCTCGAGCCTCCCCCTCGCGCCAGTCGAGGTGCCTCGGCATCCGCAACACGCTACGCGGTCAACCCCCTCCTCTCTCCTCCTCCCCGCGCCTCCGCGCTAGCAAACAGAGGCCGCCCGAGCGCGCCAATGGTGCGGCTCACACGCGCGCGTCTCTGGCCTCTGCCCACTCCCTCTCTCTATATCTGCCGATGTAGTCGACCTCCAGGAACACCCCAGACACGCCCACACGAGCCCCCGTGGCTTGCAGCGATGGCAACAGCCTCGCGGGCGCACGGCCCCGCTGTGCACCTCGCCCCCTTCTATTTAAGGCCACCCCGAGCCTCCTCTCTACTCCTTTACCTCTCTCTCCCTCCCAGAGACCCCCTGGATCAACTCACTCCTCCTCTCGCGCCCTCCATAGCCCTCCATGGCCGGAGAGCCGCCGCCAGCTTCCACCTTAATTCAGCCCAGCCCGAGCTCTTCTCCCTCTCCTCTCTCCACCAGAAGGCTCCCCTGAGCAAGGCGGAGCTCCCACGCTCTTTCCCTCGTCCGAGGATGCACCGTATCGCCGTAACCGCCGCCACCGCCGACCTCCTCCGCCGCGGCAAATGCCGTGCTCGACCCTGAGCTCCTCGGTGGTCGTGCCACCCATGGATGGGCGCGGCATCGCCTCCTAAGTGCGCCGGTGGGCAGAGCGTCGCCGGGGACGCCCTGTAACCCCGGCAATCACCGGCGGGTGTCACCCCTACCTCTGCTCTGTTCGAGCGGGAGGAGGGGGATGAACCCGACAGGCGGGCCCCGCAGGTCAGCGACCCACCCGGCCGGCCCCGCGGTTTAAGTGGAAGCGGGTCGACTGGAGTCCGCCTCCCCCCGCGCGGAGGCGCATTCCGCTTGGAGCGCCTTCGACGTGGCCTCTTCTCCCGCGCGGCTACGCAGCTGGGCCGGCCCGTCAGCTATCCCTCGCCCAGCGCGCAAAATAAGTGGTATAGCCTTTTCCCTTATTCTTTTTCCAGTCAACTTCAAAAATCTCTAAACAATTCAAATGGACTCCAAATTTGATGATTCAAATTTCTAGTAGTTTCTAAAATCATTCCCTACCACATGGTGCTATTGCCATATTTTTACAGAAGCATTTACTTCACAAATATTTATCAAAACCCCATTTTTCCATTTCTGTGATGAACTTTAGAAAATCGCAGGGAGCCCATTTTTGATCCAAATGCCATGATTCAAATCCCTAGATGCTTCTAAATTCATAACTTAGTTTTTGAACATTTTTACTAATACTTTCTATATCACCTCAAATGATGGTCTATTTCTTTATATATAGCCAACTTTGCAAATTCATAGGAAAATCATCTCAACTCCAAATCCAGTGAAACCAAATCCTAGATGCTTCTAAAATCATCCTTTGTTAAATGGGTGCCTTTGCTCATTTTTCAAAAATATATTTCTGTACACTTCTTGCAAACCCATTAATCCCTTGATTCCATCATATTGAAATGTTCAGAGATGTCCATTGATCAAATCCTAATGAAACCACTTTGGTCATCCCTCATATGACCAGAGGTATCCCAGAAAAGTCCAACTCATATTTTTAGAGCACTTTTATTTCCTGCCTTGTTGTGTTGCTTATTATGGTTGCTTTCAACGATAGTTGACGAAGTAGACGAAATGCTCGGAGTTGGACCAGAGATATTTGAAGACCTCGAAAACTCTGATGAACCAGGCAAGCAGCCCTTTGACCATGTCTATGAAACCCTTTTTATGCATGTCATATAGCACCATATTGTTGTTGCAACGGAATCATGATGAGGTGGTAACCACTTTGATGGTTTGCCACCGAACTTCCTCGTTGATACTTGCATTGTGCATGACCCTACCTTCTTATGATGGTTATGCCGGTGGGAGTAGATATGATGCTAAAGTAGTGCTACGCAAAAAGGGACGGGAATATGCATGGTGAAGGAGGCCAGTATGTTCCCAAAGACTTTTGAAAACCCCGTCGGGTGCCACTAATGCCCAAGGGAGATGTTGAGCTGGGTAACCACTTGACAAAGAAGTGGTGTACCGGAGAAGGATATGTGGGTGTGGTTTCAAAAACGGATTGGTTGAAGTTGCGAGCGTTATTCCAACCTTACATGCGCAACCACTCTACCCTTACATGGGAAAGGGCATTATTGATTACCTAGACCGATACTAGCTTGGAGCCCGCATTACTAGTGACGGGAGAGTTGTTGGTGCGCTCTCTCGGGACGGGGTCGTGCCAGGTAGGGCGGCCATGACTGTTTTCACAGGGCACCGGACACACCGTTGGTACCCCGTGCTTGTGGTATGTGATGAATATGGGAGCGAGGCTCCACAACTTTATGATGTGAAATGTTGGGCACGGGGGTTACTACCAATCGAGTGGACTGCATGTTAGTGTCGTCTAGGGAAAGGTAGTGATCGGGTGCTTACCCCGGGTACTTGAGGTATCGCGGGTCGTGGCTGACACGGAAGTTCCCCGGATCTTGTGGGTACAGTGTGCAACCTCTGCAGAGTGTAAAACTATTCGAATAGCCGTGTCCACAGTCAAGGACAGTTGGGTAACCGCTCTTGGGCTACATCCATATGTTTACGAAACCTGGTGAGTATGTATGGATGAGTGGAAAGAACTACTTGGGTCAAGTCAAGGGACTTGACATGATTGAGTTGGGTTGGTGCCCACTCTATTTATGTTGATATCTGTAACCTGTCCTCGTCGTTACTTGAATTCTCTTGATGCATGTCTTACAAGTTGTTGAACATGTCATTGCACTCAAAACTAGCTTTCTGCAAAAATTTACCTATATCATGCATTGTTGTATCTTGAACCAAAACATGGGTTGCTTGTAGTACATTCAAACGTACTCATCGGGCTTGTCCTGGCTATTTACTTGGCGGGCTTGAAAGAACAGGATATGATGAAGAATACTTGTGTGGCGAACATGCGAGCTAGGACGCTTCCCGGTCGTAATGCCCGTAGGGTTAAGGCAGATGGCATGGGTCCAAGTTATCGACGAAGATTTCCGCTGCAATTTTATACTCAAGACTTGACCATAATGGTCTTACTTGTGTAATACGGTATGTATGGATGTAAGCCTCTTGTTATTCAGCTTCTGTGTGTTCAGTGAGCATTGATCTCTGGGATCACTGTACACGTGCATTCGGTGATTTCGACTTATGAGTCGGGGTCCCCACAGCGATAATGACGGCAGCGGGATGAACATCGGGGATGTTGTACTTCACACGGCTAAACCTCTTTATGTACTTGCACAAGGATTCGCCGTCTCTCTGAGGGATCACGTGCAAGTCACTTGCCTGCCCAGGAGCTACGTGGCCGCCTATGAAGGCACCAACAAACTCGTGGCACAGGTCGGACCAAGAAGCAATGGAATCTATTGGTAGATGCATCAACCCCTGACGTTGGGCTTAAGGGCCAACGGGAAATAGTTGGCGAGTATCTCATCGTCTCGTGCCCCGGCAGCTTGCATCGCGATAGTGTAAACGCCCAGGAACTCAGACGGGTGAGTCTTGCCGTCGTACTTCTCTGGGACATCTGGTTTGAACGTGCGGGTGTTGGGCCACTGGAACTGCACAGCTCGCGGGTGAATGATGGGCAAGTGATTGCATGGCAAGTCGCTAGCATCCCCATGGCAAGTCGATAGTAGTCCGGGCATCCTCCTTGAGGCGCTCTCGAAGAACTTGATATTGATCATGGCACGTCCGTGGGTCTGATGACGCCATGTAGACGTTGTCCCGGGTGTCGCCCCGACGGGCCGACCATGGCGGAGGGGCGTGCACCGTGGTTGCGGCGTCCTCGACCCTTCCACTGCCTACACGCGTCGGCTCGTCATTTCAGCGCCGCGAGGGGCTTGCTCCCTGGTGGCCATCCCTGTTGGCATGGCCAATAAGGCTTTGGATAGCAGCCCTCCACTCTTCTTGCTTCTCCAAGACAGGAGGAAAGTTGAGGAGCAGCTGCGCTCGCGACAGCGCTTCCGCTCGTGTGGATAGCAGCGAGAGGCGCGAGGAATGGGAGGAACTCCGGACTTCTAACAATGTCAGAAGGAGTCCCATCATGATTCCGTGGCTGCGAGCTCTTTTCGCCTCCATCATGGTGTGCATGTTGGCCCTGCGTGTCTTGAGAGTGATGCTAAGGGCTCTTGCCGTGGCGACGCCCGGGTCCTCAACATCGCGGCGTGGTTCGTCGTGCACGAGCTGAGAAGACCATGGCATGCGCGTTGGCAAGGTCGATCTTCTGCCCTTGGATGTCCCGCAACCACCCAAAGGTGGCACAGTTCCATCCCTGGGCACGGCAGCGCGCCGACTCTCTGTCGCTGTTGCGGAGGACGCCGACGGCCTGGCTTCTTCTATTCAGATGGTGTGGATGATCTCGATCTCCTCCACCACTGGCGCCTGCCCCGTCGCCAGCTCGCGCGGGTGCGTGCGGAGCGGCCCCAGACGGGCCGTTCGCTGCGGTCGTCTTCTTCTTCAGGGCCATGGAGATGTAGGAGCTACTGCACTAACTAAAGACCAGATTCTCACAACTAACGCCCTCTACTTGGCGCGCCAAAGATGTCAGGGAAACCGATCACCTATGGGGTCACAAGGATCCCTTCTACGTTCGGTGGGGGTTTAGTTGCACAAAGAGGAGGTCAAGCCGTTAGCACACAGAGGATTTTTATCTAGGTTCGGGCCGCAAAGAAGCGTAATACCCTAGTCCTGCTTTGTCTGGTTATATGTGTGTTCTTGGGCTTTCGAACTAGCTATGGTGCGTGCTTTGTCCAAAAGTCCGAATCCTCTCTCTATGCGCGTTGGGCCTCCTTTTATACACAAAGGGGTTGCCACAGTGGCACACAGGAGGTGGCAAGCTACAGTGGTACAAGTTTATCGCTCGACCAACATAGGACGAGCGCATTTAGTGCATTGCTTACATGTCCTCTCCCTTTATTGGGGACGGCAACAGGGGCCATCACATCCTTGGCCACTCCTCCTCACCTCGCCACGCGTCCGGGCCGATGAGGCATGTAGCGCCACACTAGCCAACCAGCTGCTAGGTTGGCGAAATGGTAGGCTTCCACGAAGATCTGCGTGCCGCCATGCAGGTGCCTGCTTAGCTGGCATGCCTAGCGTCGCATTTGAGTGGTGGTGAAGTGGTGAAACCTTGCAAGGCGTGGGTCTGGCTGCGGCCCAACGATCATCCCTGGCAAGGCTTGCCAGGGCCTTGGAGTCGTCCCCGGCAAGGTTCTTGCCGTGGTTCTTCATCTTCTGATCCCACGTGGATTCGTGGGATGCCAATCTTCATGAGGGGCTGCATGCTACTAGTCATGTGCTCTCCAGATCTTGGTCTTAACGTTTCGATGGTGTCAGAGCTCTCAACCCCAAGGGTGGTGGCCCTGCGGGTCTCTTCGCAAGCTGCCCCGGTAAGGAGCTTGCCAGGGGCCTCGCAGGTCGCCTCAGCAAGGCTTGTTGCCGGGCGTGGCCCTGCCAGCCTTCTACTCCTTGTCACCTTGAGCGTCTGTTTTGATATTCCTTGTACATGTCCTGCCTCCTGCCGACCTCCTCTGCTTTGCCAAGCCCTGCTGAAGGCATGGCTGCGACCGTCCGTGCACAAGATAAGGGGTATAGAAGTACCCACACTTTTGTTAGCCGACAACAACCCACCTGGGTGCGCCTAAAGGGGGTGGCGCGGCCTGGTGGGTTGTGCTCCACTAGGGACCCCCTCTGGTGGTTCTTGGCTCTAGTAGTTTTCTTTTATTGGAAAAAATGTAACACCCCGGATGTAACTTTCCATAATTGTAACTCCAACTCTTTCCATTTCTGGCTATTTGTTGTGTTATTTCCTCCGTGGTTGGGTTTTTGTCTTTTGTTTTGCATTTTGTTTATGTCATGCATCTCATCTCATAGCATCATGCGCATTGCATCTTCATGTTTTCATAAAGCTTGCTTCCGTTCATACTTGCCGCGTTGCCCACTTGCCTTCGTTGACCGGTCCGACTCCAATCAGGTTTTCGATTCCCTCTGGTCTGACCATTTGACCCTCTCTACACTTTACTCAGACCCTCGCGCGCGTCCGGAAGTTGTCCCGAACCTGACCCGCTCTGTCGTTACCAATGGGTCTGGATCATCCCCAAACGTCCCCTAATTATCTTTGGTTTCTCTTTTGGACTTTCGAAGCCTATTTTATCTCGACCATCCAATTTTTGATCGGAGGATCTAAATTCATATCCTCTTTCCTATATATAGACCCCTAGTCCATTTTTAGATCAAACCCTAAATTCTAGGACATTTTCCCCCTAGCCGCCACCACCTATAGCCTTTCCCTCCTCGGATCAGCCCCCGCCACCCATCAAATCCATCTATCTGCAGCGCCACCCACCTCCCTCGTTTTCTTCACCGAACCAATCCCGCGGCCTCCTCCCGATCCACCAGCCAGCCACCACCAAATCCTCCTCCTTGCCTCGTCAAGCCCAAAGGAGAGGAGCTCCTCCTCTGCCTGACGGCCACCATCCTTGCCTCCTGGATCCTCCCGTCCCCGAGCTCCAACCTCTCGATCCCTGGCACCTCTGCGTCGAGGCGTCCGAGTTCCTCGCCTGTTGTCCGCCGAAACAAGCAGGAGCTTGTCCATGGCGCCTCCTTCTGCTTCCCCTCATACTATGTTTTTGGCTTCTTTCCGCTTGTGCTTCTCCTTGATAGTTCCGGTAACGTTGCAGTTGTGAAGATTCGTTTGACTACGTCCGTTTGTCTATTTCATGGACTCATTCTTCTTCTTTGCGGGATCTTAGGCAAGATGACCATTGCCCTCGATATCACTTCTATCTTTGCTTGTTAGTTGGCTCGTTCTATCGCTATGATGCGCTACCTATCACTTGTTTACCATGCCTCCCATATTGCCATGTCAAGCCTCTAACCCACCTTTCCTAGCAAACCGTTGTCTGGCTAAGTTACCGCTTTTGCTCACCCCTCTTATAGCGTTGCTAGTTGCAGGTGAAGTTGAAGATTGCTCCATGTTTGAACAGGATTATTTTGGGATATCACAATATCTCTTATTTTAATTAATGCATCTATATACCTGGTAAAGGGTGGAAGGCTCGGCCTTTTGCCTGGTGTTTTGTTCCACTCTTGCCGCCCTAGTTTCCGTCATACCGGTGTTATGTTCCTTGATTTTGCATTTCTTACGCAGTCGGGTTTATGGGAACCACTTGACAGTTCGCTTTGAATAAAACTCCTCCAGCAAGGCCCAACCTTGGTTTTACATTTGCCTAAAAACCTGCTAACTTTCCCTTGTGTTTTCGCTAGCCCGAGGGTCATCTTTAATTTAACCCCCCAGGCTAGTGCTTCTCTCAGTGTTGGTCCGAACCGAGTAGACTGCGGGGCCACCTCGGGGAAACTTGAGGGTTGGTTTTACTTGTAGGATGTCTCATCCGGTGTGCCCTGAGAACGAGATATGTGCAGCTCCTATCGGGATTTGTCGGGACAGTCGGGCGGTCTTGCTGGTCTTGTTTTACCATTGTCGAAATGTCTTGTAATCGGGATTTCGAGGCTGATCGATTCTTCCCGGGAGAAGGAATATCCTTCGCTGATCGTGAGAGCTTGTGATGCGCTAAGTTAGGACACCCCTACAGGGTATAAACTTTCGAGAGCCGTTCCCGCAGTTGTGTGGCAGATGGGAATTTGTTAATGTCCGGTTGTAGAGAACTTGACACTTGACTTAATTAAAATGCATCAACCGCGTGTGTAGCCGTGATGGTCTCTTTTCGGCGGAGTCCGGGAAGTGAACACGGTCTTTGTGTTACGATTGTGCGTAAGTAGTTTCAGGATCACTGCTTGATCACTTCTAGCTTCTTGACCATTGCATTGCTTCTCTTGTCGCTCTTATTTGCGCATGTTAGCCACCATATTTGCTTAGTACTTGCTGCAACTCCACCTCATTACCGCATCCTACCCATAAGCTTAAATAGTCTTGATCTCACGGGTTTTGAGATTGCTGAGTCCTCGTGACTCGCAAGATACTACCGAAACATTTGCATGTGCCGACAATACCAGTGCAGATGATGCTATCGAACTCAAGTGGGAGTTCGACGAGGTCCTTGGCCATTACTACATGTCTTTTCCTGATGATCCGTAGTGGAGCCCTGTTGGGACGATCGGGGATCTAGCATTTGGGGTTGTCTTCTTTCTTTTGGATTTGTCCTTAGACGGACCTATGTGTGTACTCTGATTGATGTATGATTTATTTAAGTACTTGTGTGAAGTGGCGATTGTAAGCCAACTCTTTATCCCTTTCTTGTTCATTACATGGGATTGTGTGAAGATGACCCTTCTTGCAGAAAAACCATAATGCGGTTATGCCTCTAAGTCATGCCTTGACATGTGGGAGATATATCCGCATCGTGGGCGTTACAAGTTCGTAATCAGAGCCATCCCGACTTATGAGCCCCTGCATGATTGAATCGCTGATGTTGTTAAGTCTAGAACAAAAATGTTTTGAGTCTTAGGATTATATATATCGGAGAGTAGGATTCTTTTTACTCCTCAGTCCCTTCGTCACTTTGGTGAGGCCACATGACATAGATGTTTTGTCTTTCCTCTCCTCAAATTTCACTAAAAAAATTTAGGATCACGTGGGTATCTTGGGATCGTTTCGATATTCTTGTGACGAGAACATTGTTCTTGGTGCCTCCTGACATTTAGGGGTTGTGGCACTGTCCCGGGGAGTTGAGCTCCGAGGTGTTGTCGTAAAAAATTTATCGTTGCAGTTCTGGAATACCTGAGTTACGCCGACATCGAAAATCTCTTTTATGCACCTAGTGGTAAGATAACCTTGACGCCACCCAGTACTAGGGCGGGAGTTCAGGAGTATTGCCATAGCTAGTATAACGGATGCTTTTCGAAGGTTGAGGTACATGATTTCCGAAGGTTTCTTGGTTATGTGTTGACGGATGGATACAACTTGGATGTAGGGATTGTTAGTTTTGGGTGAGATATATACTGCTTCCCATGTATCCCCAACACTAGATTGCATAACCAGAAAGTTTCAGGAGTTTTATACGTGGGAATTCAAGTAGCTCTTAGAATATCTTTTCGACAGATGCATGATATGAGATTGGGGTTCGACGTCTAGTGATCCGCCTATCCACGGTCGGTTTTACAGTGGTCTCATTGTGTCTTAAGGAGTCCTTGGCTATGCTGACTCAGGGAAGCTTCGTATGTCATGTGCACTGCCTTGTACATGATTGTGTTGTACGATCGAGCCCATGTGGGCCCCACCACAAAAAGTTTGGACGCAATCTCTACAATATGTTTGTTTCCGGCATATTATGCAAGCCAAATCCTTTGTTTTGTTTTATTTGTGGTATTCGAGTTGCTTCGATGTCAAGTGTTGATCCATACCTTCCCTAAATGGTGTTCACATATTTCTATGGGAGTGCTAATCCTTCTTGATCATTGAGGTTGTCATGTTAGTTCTTTTCCAACCGGCATGCTTCTCTCCAGGCTAATACTATCATTTTTTCCCATTCGCGAGATCAATTCTAAGTTTTCTCAATAGTATCCATTCCATCTACCCAAGTTGCCATTGTTTTCCTGCCCTCCCACCCTTTTTTCTTCAAGGACTCAGATTTATTAATCACGTATCCTTTTATTGATGGAAAGTATCTCCATTCTTTTCCGTCAATGCTCTTATCAGGTGATTCTCAGGAAGATACTAACGGAGCTTCAAGTTTATTATTCTTCGTTCTCTTTTCTTCTCCGATGGATCCAATTCAAGCTTTGTCAAGCATATCCTTTCCCCGTTTCAAATGTTTTGCCATGCCGGTGCACCGCTTAATTGCTCACCTCTCTCTCTCTCTCTTCATATCCAAAGTGCCGAGGATATCTCACAAGATTTGTGTCTCCATTATTAATCTGTTCAAGCTATTTCGAGATTATTATCTCATTCAAGTCATTTAATTCAACCTGTGCAATCCCCCTTTCAATCAATCGTTCAACGGTGTATCTTTTTAGTGGGCCCTAACCCACAGGTCTCTTTCAGGACTTACCCGACTCTTCTGATTTTCCCGGAGCTATTCTCAAATTCATTTCAAAGTGTGACGTAAGAATGAATTTTCATTAGTCACATGCCTTCTCCAAGGTCGCTTTCAAATTCTTTTCATCTTTGGATCAACCTCTTTGTTTTTCATTCTCCTGGAGTATCTCAAAGATTCATGGTGGTGATTCTCGTCGTCATTCTCGGTTTTCGAAGACCGAAGAATAGTTCCTCTTAAATCTGTAACTGTTCTTTCAAAGATGCGTAGTTCAAGCTTGATTGCATCCTCATAATTGTTTTTGATTGTGACTATTCTTCTCTTACTATCCGGAGCATTTCATGAGTTGTTTCCATTTCTTACCTGTCGGGGATATACCCTGCGGTATAAACCGCCGGATGTATGAACTGGCTAGAGTTTGGCGGTTCACCGGCAACCCACTTGGACCTGGCGGTATAAGATTCATTGGTAATCCGGCAGGTGGGTCAGAGGAGCGACAAGACCCGGCGGCCCAACGGGCGGTTTATGGAAGGCCGGATCACGCTATGGTGGGCCGGTTTATGAGGAAAGCACAAGGAATATTTTTCTACAAAGGAAGCAAGACTATGACTCAACTTGTAATAGAGTAATCCTAATCCTACTAGGACTAGTCATGTAACCCGCCCCTTCAACATTTATAAAGAGGGGCAGGGCTCCCCAAAGAGGGACGACAAGCAAGAAACAATCTCCAGGGCTAGACACAACTAGAGGAGAGCCGGTTTACAACGACTCCCTCGTGATGATAATGAGATGTAGCCTCAAACAGCATGTAGGGTTTTTACCGGATGATGTTTCCCGGGGCCCGAAGCTGTCTAAACCCTTGTCTTGTGTTGCGTCTCTCGATTCCGCTCAACCCCTCTCAAGCTACCACGTAGATGCGTTGGCCTCACGACTAAGTCCTTACACTAAGGACATCTGCCATGACAATTCCACGACATTACCTCTAAAGGCCATCATATCATAATTCTTCATCCTTAGCTTGTAGCTATCATTCTCCAAATCTTACCGGTGCATCATTCAAATACCCTCTAATTAGTTCATGATCTCTTTGTTCTCTTGTATCTAAATTCTGTCAAGTATCTTATTCCTTTTCTAATTATTCTCGGTGAATTGTGCCTTTGCTACTTTCATTTTCAATTCTTACGGTGGTTCATTCGAGATTCCTCTTCCTATGTTCTCATATTAATTTATTCGTTGTTTAAATCCTACAGATGGATCGTTGAAGACTTTTCTCTAGTTTACCCTATATCTCCCTTAATCCTTTCTACGAGAATAAGTAGTATGCCAAATCCGTTGTTTGTCATCAATTTAAATTGGTGAGGGATACGCATAACGTAATTCTTATTATTGTTTCATCCAAGTGATCCAGTTTCTTCTTTCCAAAGTTGTTCATCATGTCACATTTCTCGGTTCGAGATGCTTCATCTTTTCTTTTCTGGAGTTCCAAGTTTTCCGCATTATCTCGTCGCCAAGCTCCATCTAAATCATCGCAAGGCTTCACCTTGTGTTTTCAACTTTCCTTTCGTCTGATCATTCTTTTAATTACCAGAGTTCTTCATGAGGCTCTACATGGTGGTTCGTCAAGGATTCCTTTCATTCTTCATTTGTTCTTCAAGATTTCTCTCGGAGTCATGATCCACCAAGCTACACTCTAAAATAAACATGGTGCTCAACACATGTTTTGTTTTGTGGAGTTCAAGCATTCTTCATCTTGCATCCGAAGTGCAATTCTTCCTACCTAATCTTTTGACATGGTGATATGTCATTCTTGACAATTTCCTTTCGTGCTTCATGATTCACAAGTTGTCAGGAATGACATATTTTAAACGCATCACTTTCTTCCTTGGAGTTATCTTGGTATAGGTTTCACCTAAAGCCTTCGCTAAGGAATGTTGCTAATTGTGGTGCCTATCGATAATCCAAGTTTCCTCCTATTCTCTTATTAAAAGGAGTTTTCATCACCTCGCTGATCTCAATCCAATGAACTATTTCCATCAGTGGCCTGTTGTCACCTCATCATTTTGAGATGTTTGCCATAAGCCCACAACAAGCTTGTGCTTTTCATTGTTGGTTTTCCAACAACTCCGTTCAATTCTTCTTTGCAAGGTTGCTTTCCAAGCTCATTTGTGGCAAAAGTTGGCATTTTCTTCTCCATTTTGTTATTCCAATGATCTATGTTCTATTCTTTCTTCCGGAGGCATTGTGATGTTACTCTCTTCGACCCATCATCTCATTTTGTAAATATCATGTTCTTTTCCTTGCCTATCCGTTTAACAGGAGTGTTATGTCCTCTGCTCAAGTTCTTTTCATATTATCAAGTCTTGCATCTCTTTTCAACCGGAGTGCTGTCCGAATTTGTTCTTCCTTGTTCCTTGTTTATCTCGTTTCAACCATAGTGGTTTCAATTCCTTCTTGTCCATTGTACTCGTTGTTCATAGCTTTGCAACCTCCAAGGTTCACATGTTGTTCCTTGTTTCTATTTTCTAGCGCAGTGCTCTCAATTGTGTTCAACTTTGTTATGTTCTTTCTTTCAACTTTTCAACCTCTCAAGGTTCTTTGGTTTCACTCATTGGTCGAAGAAGCAACTTAGTTTTACCTCTTCTCTTCCTCTTCCGTTTCTCTCCGGTGCCATCCTAGATCTCGGGACGAGATCCTCTTGTAGTGGTGGAGTGTTGTAACACCCGAGATGTAACTTTCCATAATTGTAACTCCAGCTCTTGCCATTTCCGGCTATGTGTTGTGTTATTTCCTCCGTGGTTGGGTTTTTGTCTTTTGTTTTGCATTTTCTTCATGTCATGCATCTCATCTCATAGCATCATGCGCATTGCATCTGCATGTTTTCATAAATATTGCATCCGTTCGTACTTGTCGTGTTCCCCCCTTGCCTTCGTTGACCGATCAGAGTCCAACCGGGTTTTCGATTCCCTCTTGTCTGACCGTTTGACCCTCTCTATGCTTTACTCAGACCCCGCGCGCGTCCGAAAGTTGTCCCGAACCCGACCCGCTCTGTCGTCACCAATGGGTCCGGATCATCCCCAAATATCCCCTAATTATCTTCGGTTTCTCTTTTGGACTTCCGAAGCCTATTTTATCTCGACAATCAGATTTTGATCGGATGATCCAAACTCATCTCCCCTTTCCTATATATAGACCCCTAGTCCATTTTTAGACCAAACCCTAAATCCTAGGACATTTGTCCCCCTAGCCGCCGCCACCTATAGCCTCCTCCCTCCTCGGATCAGCCGCCGCCACCCATCAAATCCATCTATCCGCAGCGCCACCCACCTCCCTTGTTTTATTCACCGGACCAATTACGTGGCCTCCTCCTGATCCACCAGCCAGCCACCACCAAATCATCCTCCTTGCCTCATCATGCCCAAAGGAGAGGAGCTCCGCCTCTGCCCAACGGCCACCATCCCTGCCTCCTGGATCCTCCCGTCCCCAAGCTCCATCCTCTCGATCATTGGCACCTCTGCGTCGAGGCACGCGAGTTCCTTGCCTGTTGTCTGCCGAAACGAGCAGGAGCTCGTCCATGGTGCCTCCTTCTACTTCCCCTCGCTGCCTAAGATGAACACCTCCAGCCCTCGGCCTCGTGCCACCTCGAGCCTCCTCACGCCGGCGTCCCAAGCCAACTACCCGGTGCCCTCACACCTCCGCCCGTCCGAGCTCCGGCGAGCCACCAGCAGGCCGTTCCCCTCACCTCTGCCCTTCTCCTTCCTTCCTTCATCTCCTCCTCTCAACTCCCTCGTTCTTCTCCTACAATAGGTGTTCCTTGTACCATGGAAGCCAGCAAGACCACTGCGCCAAGCTTCAAGTTCCACTGCCACTTCTTCGTCGGATCCAGACGGGATTGACCGGATTTTCTCGTCCTCGTCGTTGTAACATCCCAAAATTCTAAATTTTGGAATGTTATAATAAATAGATAGTTTTGATTGTTTGTTTGATTGACTGACTGAAAGGGAGTGAATTTGAAACCTTTGAAAGTTAAATGAGAGGGAATAAAAGGACTTTCCCAGACTTTCACCTTTGCCTTCTGATATCCATGAATTCAAATTCTTTTCACCACAAAACCGTAGAGAGAAGATGACATGACTTCTTCCATTTATTTAAATGACAAGGGGTGTTGAAAATATTTGAATTTCATTTGAAATTATTTCCAATTCATAAACTTCAAGCACCTCAATGATTTTCATGAGAGAAGATAAAATGACTTCTTCAAAACATATGAAATATGAGTTGGGAGTTTAAAAGAATTAAATTCAAAGTTCTTTTGAATTTATTTTCATTTTGGAGCTATTTGAGTTTTATTCAAATTATTTTTCTCCAAAAATAAAATATATGGAAATAGGGTAACATGATTCCCTACATCGGAAAAATGGAGAGAAATAAATTTGAAATCATTTTGGTTTTTTTAAATGATTTTATTGGATTTTATTAGAGCAGTAGCATTGTTTGTTTTATTTAAATTTGTGTGTATTTTATTTGATCTTACAAAAATGTTCAAGTCATAGAAAATATTTTTATGAAAATTTTGATATATTATATGCCTATAGTATATTTCTGTTTTGTATGTTTTATTTTGCTGTCCGCTAACTGTTAAAAAAAACTTCCTCCCCGGACTGGGCCAACTAGGCCAAAGCCCAGCCAGCCGGCCCAAGCCGCCGCCGCCTTCTTCCCCGTGCGCGACCGGGACTCCACCCGTAGTTCGGCGCCGATCCGCCGCCATTTGCCCCTCGGCCAAGGCAGGCCTCGCCCCTTGCGCCCTTTATAAAGGAGCCAGACCCCGACGCTGCCCGCTCCTCCTCGCGCCTCGCGCCACACCGCCGCAGATCTGCCGCCCTTGGCCTCAGCTGTCGCCGCCGCCGAGCTTTCTCGCCGCGGCCCCGCACCTCCCCGAACCCCACAGCCACCACCCACCTCACCGCCACCCCGCGCCGCATCCCTCCGTTCACTCCGCCGAGCCGGAGGGACACCGGAGCCGCCGCCCCGGCCGGATCCTTGCCGCCGCCGCTGTTCTTCCTCACCGCCGGCGATCGCTGCGGTAACCGTCGCCTCCCGTCCCGTCCTTTGGATCTGGATCGAACGATCCATATTTCGTTTTTAAAGCATTTTTTATTCGGTGAACGTTCGTTAGTTAGGGTTTGCACCGAACGGATTATTCTTTTGTTAGTGAACATTTGTTAGATAGCCTTTTCGTTTTATTTTATTTTTGCCAGGGACCCGTATGTGATTAAAGTTTTTACAGATTAGTCCCTCTGTTTCAAACGACCACAACTTTTTACTCGTGTATCCAAATCCAACGAAACCAACGCCCACTTCTTCGTTATGTTCTCCTCTATCCAGTAAAACAACTTAAACATGTTTTCGAAAGCTTTAAATTTTGATTTCAAATAGATTTGTATTTAAACTTCGTTGATCATAACTTGAGGTTTATAACTCCGTTTGAGTTGATTCTTTTTGCAAATCGAAGCTCTTGACCTAAACTTTCTGATAAGGCCAATTACCCCCAATTTTGGTACTATTAGAATTTGTTTTATGCTGCAAGAGTCATTTGCTTGGTTTTGATGTTTTCTGAATCGTACTCTTCGTTCTTTCCGATCTTTTGAGTGATTTCTTATGTGTGGTTACTATTGCTTGCTCACGATAGATTGACCGAAGTGTGACGAGTAGAACTATCAAGAGTTTTGAGTGTGAAGCATCTTCATCAAACATTGCAGGCAAGTTCACACTTTGATCATATCCCTTATTACCCAGTTTTATTGCATTAGTTCAATCCTCCAAACAATTGCATGATTAGGATCTGAATTAAATTGTGGGTTTTGGGAAGTAGATGAGGTAGTACTTATTACCTGTTTTTATTATCAAACCCTTGGGAGTTACTTCTACGTTTGCTTATTATGCCATGCTATGCTAGTAGACGTGGACTGGGTGAGTGTATCCATGACAGATGTGAGTTTGTTAATTAAGGGTTTACTTAAGGTGGCAACTTAAACACACATCTGGGTGGATTGAGGTACCTGGTTTCCAGGATTTGCCTGTTTTTCTTCGGACCGCCACCCAGGCTCAAAGGGATCATAAGATTATTCATGCTAGAAACTTCCGTGTGCAGCCACATGCTACTATGGGCTCTAGCATAGTTGACTAAGTCGTGCGAACTCTTATAGTGGTAGACTAGCTGATGTAGGGGATGTAGGTTGGTACGGTCTACCCTTTACGTAAGGTGCGAGTGCTTCTGAAAGACTATGTCTCTGTCATCCGTTTCTCAAATACCATGAAGTGCAAGAAATCGAATGGATGAGATCGAGTCATGTGAGGAAAAGTGCGCAAACCTCTGCAGAGTGTATAAACTAATCATGATTAGCCGTGTCCCCCGTTATGGACGTTTTGAGTATCTAGTACTTGGATTATCATGTGAATCTCATCATGTTACTTTAATTAATATTGTTGGGTTTTAATGATGATGCTTAATTGGGATTGAGAATGCTGTCAACCATTCTCAATGTTTAACAACCACCATGATAGTTATATAAAATTTATTCCTTTGCAGTAAGGAAAATTTGGCTTTTCGCAAAAACATTATAACCATAGAGCTTCCACCAGCCAAATATGCATGTAGTGATAGCCTTTATTCATCATTGCTCTATGGTGTGAATTTGCTAGTACATTCAATGTATTGATCCTTTGCGGCTGCAACGTCTCATGTTGCAGGATCTTACGACGAGTAAGTGATACGTTAGGGTTACGATTCCTATACTCAACTTTGCCGATCCAGGGATGACACTTAAGCATAGAGACTTGATCCATTCGGGTCGGGTCGCTACAAGATGGTATCAGAGCACATGTTGACTGTAGGACGTGACCCTAGAAACTGGCAAGCCCATAGGAAAGATTTTTCTCTACAACTTTCTTTTCAAAAGAATCTTTTACCTCTCTTCTCTTCTGAGATTATTCAAATATTCCCTTTTAGTGAGACCATACCCCTTTCCCCTTTTGACCCCTCGAAGATTCGGCTGATGAGAGAAGGACCAAATATCGGACAACTAAGGCCACTTCAGAATGAAGAGGATTTTACCGAGCATTATAATGATGGAAACTACGACGGATAAAGACTTCGAAGACTAGGAGAATATGAAGAATTTCAGATTTGGTATGACCAAAGAAGGCTACACTTTTGGAACTTGACAGACTATGGAAGCTGTCAATACCCGAGATCAAGGTGTATCGGAGAAAGACCGAAACATGTAGCGTTAGAACTCAAAGGTTTGTCAAGAAAGCCCCAAGGCAGGAGATATCAATTATGGAATGATAGCTCATGGCAGTAACATGGGCATAAACACGGTTATCCATGATGTTATTGCCCGCTTATACTATTATCACCGGGCTGAGTTAAGCATGCAGATGCATGGTAAGATTGGATGGTAGAAGGCTGATGGAGCATCTGTCAGCAAAGGATGCAGTTTTAACCTTAGCCGGTGTATCCCCAGGATCTGGAGTATTACATCAAGGATTTTAGGATGGACTTTTAGAAGTCATATTTGACAAGGAGGCAATTCGTGAAGAACTCACGAAACTAGAAGCTGAAAGTAGCCAAGCTGGAGGAGTAAGACCTCGAGATACCGGAGATTAGTCAAGAGCTGAAGGATAGAAGGACATGGTTCATGTCAAGGAGGTTGAAACCCAAAATTTTGGAATACAACTCCAGAATTATTAAAGGACGTCATGAGAGACTTCATGTCAATAGAGATGATCTGGCAGAAGAACTTGAGAAGCACAAGCACGACCGGAAGAAGCCATCGGAGACATAAGCAAGTCTTGAAGAATTTGGCAACTTTGAAGATTTATTGACCTTTAGCAGAAGACCAAACCCCGTTATACTTACGTTAGATGCGACGATTGTGAGCTGTCATTTGTTTGTTGTTTTTCCGACAGCCACAAATAAAATATGTCTTTTCAAAACTTTAGTTTGTATTGTGTGTATCCCTCTCGATCTCTCTTATCCCACCCCAAACCCATGGACCCAATAGAGGATGAATGGAGATGAGCTTATATTTTCTGGACCGATGAGTCAGTTGGAGATGGACCAATGGATTCAGAACATGGAGGATCACATGAAGAATAACCCTGTAGTCGGAAAGGATATGCCCAGCATGCTCTTCCGTTCTTTGAAAGAGGTGCTGCTACCTGGTGGAGGATGTACCAAACCATCAATGGATGGCAAGGAGTAACCGTTTGGGAAGAATTTAAGTTGATTCTGCTAAAGTCTCGGCTTGTGTCCCAGAAGTTGAAGCCTTATGGAAAGGATATGAAGAAACCTTGTTGCGTACAAGCTTTGTTGAGAAATAGGACACAACCATAAATAAAACAAGGACAAATACCCTCATAAGCGGGGGTATTACCAAAGGAAGTTAGCCGAGGAACTCAGGGAACTTCCATTGGAGATTGTTCCCCAAGGTTTTGTTGCAGCAACGGAAGTTCAGTCTACATTGTTCGGAAAGATTTGTGAAGCTCAGAAGTATGACAAAGAGATTGCTGAGATAAAAGAGAGGTCAAAGGTTTTTGTAAGGATGAGCACGACACCTTATGGTTTGAGGATAGTATACATGTACCCAGTAATGCAAAGATCAGGAAGTAAATACTTCAGGAGGCTCATGACTCACCATACTCGATTCGCCCTGGAAACACCAGGATGTATTTTGATTTGAAGGAGTGTTTCTGGTGGACTGGTATGAAGAAGGATATTGCGGAGTATGTAGTCGTAGGTGATGTATGCCAGAGAGAGTAAAAGCAGAGCATCAGAAGCCAGCAGTATTAATACAGCCTATGCCGATACCCGAATGGAAGTGGGATAAGCTTGGCATGGATTTCATTACCAGATTTCCCAGAATCCGAACGGGACATGATTCTATCTGGGTAGTAGTTGATTCGCTTGACCAAAGTGGCTGACTTTATCCCAGTGAAAACCACTTATACAAGTGAGAAGTTGGCCAAGATATATTTGACCAGGATCATATGTCTGCATGGAGTTCCGAGGACCATCGTATCAGATAGAGGAACACAGTTTACCTCAAAGTTTTGGAATCAGCTGCACCAGACTTTGGGTACTAGGCTAGAGTTCAGTACAGCCTTTCATCCGTAGACGGATGGATAAATCGAGAGAGTCAATCAGATTCTGGAGGACATGTTGAGATCGTGTGCGCTAAATTATGGATCTAGTAGGAATGATAATCTACCTTACGCGGACTTCTCATACAACAACAGTTACCAAGCCAGTTTGATGATGACCCCTTTTAAAGTTTTTTATGGAGAAGGAGCCAGACACCGTTGATGTGGGATGAAGTTGGAGACCGTCAGTTGTTTGGATCAAATGTGATCAAGGATTCCGAAGAGAATGTTAAGTTGCTTCGAGATAGACTGAAGGTAGCTCAGTCCTGGCAGAAGAGTTATGCAGACTCAAAAATGCAAGGAGGAAGTCTATGAAATTGGACATAGAGCATGTCTTCGTGTGTCCCCTCTGTGAGGAGTTAAACTATTTGGAGTTAAGGGAAAGTTAGCTCCGAGATTTGTAGGACCATACCGAGTTTTGGAGCATATGAGAGAAGCGGCCAACAAGTTGGAGTCACCAGAAGGACTGTCAGAAGTTCATGATGTGTTTCATGTTTCCCAGTTGAAGAAGTGCCATGCAGGGATGGCCAATATTTCCCCGTAAGGACGCTTGACCCTGGAAAGGATAATGATGTTCCACGAAGTGGAGTATGGACTTCATAAGTATATGTTTTATCTCAGTATGTTGGATATCCCACGAGGATGAAGAGATGAATTACTATTGGATATAAAGGAGGTATATGTTGGAAATATGGATCAATGGAAATTACATGATGAGTCTGAGTAATCATGTACTGGTTTGGTGCCAATAGAAGGAAGAAAGACATTACAATTGGATGGATTTTGAGTATGCTAGGAAGATGTAAGTTGAAAGTTGGAATAATGATCAGAAGCCCGAGGATAAGTTCAAGGACTACAAGTGATGAGATGGGCCATAACCCACAGGCCCCAGGACCTGCCAAGAAGCAAGCACATTCTTGCTGAAGGGAAAACCCTGGAAGAAGTTACGATTTTATCAACCGACGATTCTATAGGAGTTTACACAAAACCTGAGAGTTGTTAAGGAACGATAGATGTTTGTTTGGCTTGCAGAATCAATGTATTTATCCGAACTTGGTTCGTCGACAAGAGAAATTCTGCAATGCTTGTGAGGATGACCGAGTGTTAGAATGCGAGATTCGCTAAACCATGTACAAGGTAATGATTTGGGTGCGGGATGGATCGATCACCATACCGACTTACTCTTAATATTCTCCTTGCTATATGGGATGGAAAATCTGAGTGACTTGCCTATAGTAGAGAGACGACGATATTAAAACCTTGTTTGAATCGTAGAATGGTATAGCAATTTTTCTTCTTGTACATGGCAGCCGTTGCCAATCGTAGGATATACGGTGAGGTTCAATCCAGACCCATTTTCTTGCAGGAGAAATCATAAATTGTTGACCACCATGAGATATTGATATTTGTTTAGTATTGGCGCCAGACCCGTCAGCTAAGAAGACCCAGTCTCGGAATAACCGTACGAAGATGAAAGGACATGAGTAATGAGGAAAAGGTTATGCCACCACCGGAAGAGCTAGAGAAGGAATGGTCTTGAAGATCTGAGAAGACCAACACTATCAAGAATAAGGATGGAGCATATGAGTTTTGTTGGAACCGTAACCATGCTTCTAAGGGTGGTAGCACCCCAGACTCCGGAGATGATCGATGGATTTTGAGAAGACCCCGACCCTAACCTATTTCTTGCTAGCCTCTCTGAATCTCGAGGACGAGATTAATTTTAAGGGTGGTAGGTTTGTAACATACCAAAATTCTAAATTTTGGAATGTTATAACAAATAGATAGTTTTGATTGTTTGTTTGATTGATTGACTGAAAGTGAGTGAATTTGAAACCTTTGAAAGTTAAATGAGAGGGAATAAAAGGACTTTCCCAGACTTTCACCTTTGCGTTCTGATCTCCATGAATTCAAATTCTTTCCACCACAAAACCCTGGAGAGAAGATGACATGACTTCTTCCATTTATTTAAATGACAAGGGGTGTTGAAATATTTGAATTTCATTTGAAATTATTTCCAATTCATAAACTTCAAGCAGCTCAATGATTTTCATGAGAGAAGACAAAATGACTTCTTCAAAACATATGAAATATGAGTTGGGAGTTTAAAAGAATTAAATTCAAAGTTCTTTTGAATTTATTTTCATTTTGGAGTTATTTGAGTTTTATTCAAATTATTTTTCTCCAAAAATAATATATATGGAAATAGGGTAACATGATTCCCTACATCAGAAAAATGGAGAGAAATAAATTTGAAATAATTTTGTTTTTTTAAAATGATTTTATTAGATTTTATTAGAGCAGTAGCACTTTTTGTCTTATTTAAATTTGTGTGTATTTTATTTGATCTTACAAAAATGTTCAAGTTGTAGAAAATATTTTTATGAAAATTTTGATATATTATATGCCTATAGTATATTTCTGTTTTGTATGTTTTATTTTGCTTTCCGCTAACTGTTAAAAAAAACTTCCTCTCCGGACCGGGCCAACTTGGCCAAAGCCCAGCCAGCCGGCCCAAGCCGCCGCCGCCTTCTTCCCCGTGCGCGACCGGGACTCCACCCGGAGTCCGTCGCCGATCCACCGCCGTTTGCCCCTCGGCCAAGGCAGGCCTCGCCCCTCGCGCCCTTTATAAAGGAGCCGGACCCCGACGCCGCCCGCTCCGCCTCGTGCCTTGCGCCGCCATCATCAGCGCCGCCGCGCCAGGCTGTCGCCGCCGCCGAGATTTCTCGCCGCAGCCCCGCAACTCCCCGAACCCCGCAGCCACCACCCACCTCACCGCCGCCCCCCGCCGCACCCCTCCGTTCACTCCGTCGAGCCGGAGGGACACCGGAGCCGCCGCCCCGGCCGGATCCGAGCCACCGCCGCTGTTCTTCCTCACCGCGGTAACCGTCACCTCCCGTCCGTTGGATCTAGATCGAACGATCCAGATTTCGTTTTTTTAAAAGCGTTTTTCTATTCGAGAACGTTTGTTAGTTAGGGTTTGCACCGAACAGTTTTTTTTTTCTTTCGTTAGTGAACGTTTGATAGATAGCCTTTTCGTTTTATTTTATTTTTGCCAGGGACCCGTATGTGATTAAAGTTTTTACAGATTAGTCCCTCTGTTTCAAACGACCACAACTTTTTACTCGTGTATCCAAATCCAACGAAACCAACGCCCACTTCTTCGTTATGTTCTCCTCTATCCAGTAAAACAACTTAAACATGTTTTCGAAAGCTTTAAAATTTGATTTCAAATAGATTTGTATTTAAACTTCGTTGATCATAACTTGAGTTTTATAACTCCGTTTGAGTTGATTCTTTTTGCAAATCGAAGCTCTTGACCTAAACTTTCTAATAAGGCCAATTACCCCCAATTTTGGTACTGTTGGAAATTGTTTTATGCTGCAAGAGTCATTTGCTTGGTTTTGATGTTTTCCGAATCGTACTCTTCGTTCTTTCCGATCTTTTGAGTGATTGCTTATGTGTGGTTACTATTGCTTGCTCACGATAGATTGACCGGAGTGTGACGAGTAGAACTATCAAGAGTATTGAGTGCGAAGAATCTTCATCAAACATTGCAGGCAAGTTCACACTTTGATCATATCCCTTATTACCCAGTTTTATTGCATTAGTTCAATCCTCCAAACAATTGCATGATTAGGATCTGAATTAAATTGTGGGTTTTGGGAAGTAGATGAGGTAGTACCTATTACCTGTTTTATTATCAAACCCTTGGGAGTTACTTCTACGTTTTCTTATTATGCCATGCTATGCTAGTAGACGGGGATTGGGTGAGTGTATCCATGACAGATGTGAGTTTGTTAATTAAGGGTTTACTTAAGGTGGCAACTTAAACACACATCTGGGTGGATTGAGGTACCTGGTTTCCAGGATTTGCCTGTTTTTCTTCGGACCGCCACCCAGGCTCAAAGGGATCATAAGATTATTCATGCTAGAAACTTCCGTGTGCAGCCACATGCTACTATGGGCTCTAGCATAGTTGACTAGGTCGTGCGAACTCTTACAGTGGTAGACTAGCTGATGTAGGGGATGTAGGTTGGTACGGTCTACCCTTTACGTAAGGTGCGAGCGCTTCTGAAAGACTATGTCTCGGTCATCCATTTCTCAAACACCATGAAGTGTGAGAAATCAAACGGAAGAAATCGAGTCATGTGGGGAAAAGTGCGCAAAGCTCTGCAGAGTGTATAAACTAATCATGATTAGCCGTGTCCCCGGTTATGGATGTTTTGAGTATCTAGTACTTGGATTATCATGTGAATCTCATCATGTTACTTTAATTAATATTGTTGGGTTTTAATGATGATGCTTAATTGGGATTGAGAATTCTGTCAACCATTCTCAATGTTTAACAACCACCATGATAGTTAAATAAAATTTATTCCTTTGCAGTAGGGAAAAATTGTCTTGTCGCAAAAACATTATAACCATGGAGCCTCCACCAGCCAAATATGCATGTAGTGATAGCCTTTATTCATCATTGCTCTATGGTGTGAATTTGCCAGTACATTCGATGTACTGACCCTTTGCGGCTGCAACGTCTCATGTTGCAGGATCTTACGACGAGTAAGTGATACGTTAGGGTTACGATTCCTATACTCAACTTTGCCGTTGGTGTTGATGGGAATCCACAACCTTGTTACTTCCGCTATTTTGGATTGAGGTAATAGTATTTATGTTACTTTATACATGTGATTTACCTCTGTTATAAATCCTCGAGTACTGTGTGTGTCAGCATACCGATCTAGGGATGAAACTTAAGCACAGAGACATGATCCTTTCGGGCCAGGTCGCTACAGTCGTCCCTTGGACTTGCCAAGTTCTGCCGTGGACCTGTGTGCCACCGGCCTTTGCTCGCTCGATCCCCTGCCCTACCTTGACCACCTCCTGGGTCGAGCATTGACCAAGTCCCCTCCGCCTCGTTCGATCCAGCCAGGAGCAGCCCAGCTGGCCCAGTTTGCCTCTGCCTCACCGGGCCAAGCCCATCGGTGAGCAGTCCCCTCCAGTCCCCCTCATGTACCCTATCGGGCCAGCCAGATTCGGCTCGCGTACGTTTTTTTCTAGATCTACCATTTTGCTAATTATCCAGTGCTTTACAGTTTTACAGAAAAACCCTCAAGCATCATGCATATAATAACTCCACAACCGTGCATCGAATTAAAATGTTTTATATATGTGAAATGCTAAGAATTTCATCTAGTTTAATAATTTGCAACTTTCATCCCTGTTTAAATGTTTAAATTGCGGTTTTCTTCATTGTGCTTAAATAACATGTTAAAATGATTTATTTCATTACTAAATAACCTTAGCTCGGTTTTAAATAAAATTTATATTTAAATGGACTGGAAAATGCATAGATTAACATGGTGCACTTTATTTTACTGTTTAACAACATTAAAAATATGGTTTAGGGCAGAACAGTAGCTAATTCAAAATATGCACATGGGGATTTTTCGGATTTGTTTGTTGTTGTTTCCGACCTCATTTAAAATTGCCTAAATAGTTAGTTTACTTTTGTTTCACCTCTTGCCATGTTTAACAACATTTAATATTGTTGTGTACCTAAACAAGAGCAAACTAAATAACTTGAACGTGGTGTTGCATCAATATGCAACTCGTTGCATATTGAGCTCCACTTAAACTGTAGTTTGTTTGTGCATATTGCCATGCCATGGCTCTTTAAACCGGACATGCATCATACTTGATTGTGCATCATGCCATGTTTATGTGATGGTTGTTTACTATATTATTTGCTTCTTTCCTGTTGCGCTTCTTCTTGATAGTTCTGGTAACGTTGCGGTTGTGAGGACTCGTTTGACTATGTCCGTTTGTCTTCCTCATGGACTCATTCTTCTTCTTTGCGGGATCTTAGGCAAGATGACCATTACCCTCGATATCACTTCTATCTTTGCTTGCTAGTTGGTACATTTTATCGCTATGCTGTGCTACCTATCACTTGTTTACCATGCCTCCTATATTGCCATGTCAAGCCTCTAACCCACCTTTCCTCGCAAACTGCTGTTTGGCTAAGTTACCGCTTTTTCTCAGCCACTCTTATAGCGTTGCTAGTTGCAAGTGAAGTTGAAGATTGCTCCATGTTGCAATAGGATTACTTTGGGATATCACAATATCTCTTATTTTAATTAATGCATCTATATACCTGGTAAAGTGGGGAAGGCTCGGCCTTTTGCCTGGTGTTTTGTTCCACTCTTACCGCCCTAGTTTCCGTCATAACGGTGTTATGTTCCTTGATTTTGCGTTCCTTACGCGGTCGGGTTTATGGGAACCCCTTGACAGTTTTCTTTGAATAAAACTCCACCAGCAAGGCCCAACCTTGGTTTTACATTTGCCTAACAACCTACTAACTTTAACTTGGGTTTTTGCGAGCCCAAGGGTCATCTTTATTTTGACCCCCCGGGCCAGTGCTTCTCTAAGTGTTGGTCCGAACCGAGTAGACTGCGGGGCCACCTCGGGGAAACTTGAGGGTTGGTTTTACTCGTAGGATGTCACATCCGTTGTGCCCTGAGAACGAGATATGTGCAGCTCCTATCGGGATTTATTGGCACAGTCGGGCGGTCTTGCTGGTCTTGTTTTACCATTGTCGAAATGTCTTGTAACCGGGATTCTGAGGCTGATCGGGTCTTCCCGGGAGAAGGAATATCCTTCGCTAATCATGAGAGCTTGTGATGGGCTAAGTTGGGACACCCCTGCAGGGTATAAACTATGGAGAGTCGTGCCCACGGTTGTGTGGCAGATGGGAATTTGTTAATGTCCGGTTGTAGAGAACTTGACACTTGACTTAATTAAAATGCATCAACTGTGTGTGTAGCCGTGATGGTCTCTTTTCGGCTTAGTCCGGGAAGTGAACACGGTCTTTGTGTTATGATTGTGCGTAAGTAGTTTCAGGATCACTTCTTGATAACTTCTAGCTTCTCGACCGTTGCATTGCTTCTCTTCTCGCTCTTATTTGCGTATGTTAGCCACCATATTTGCTTAGTGCTTGCTGCAACTCCACCACATTACCCCATCCTACCCATAAGCTTAAATAGTCTTGATCTCGTGGGTTTTGAGATTGTTGAGTCCTCGTGACTCACAAGATACTACCAAAACAGTTGTAGGTGCCGACGATACCAGTGCAGATGATGCTACCGAACTCAAGTGGGAGTTCGACAAGGTTCTTGGCCGTTACTACGTGTCTTTTCCCGATGATCAGTACTGGAGTCCAGTTGGGACGGTTGGGGATCTAGCATTTGGGGTTGTCTTCTTTCTTTTGGATTTGTTTGTAGACAGACCTATGTGTGTACTCTGATTCATGTATGATTTATGTAAGTACTTGTGTGAAGTGGTGATTGTAAGCCAAGTCTTTATCCCTTTCTTGTTCATTACATGGGATTGTGTGAAGATGACCCTTCTTGCGAAACAACCACAATGCGGTTATGCCTCTAAGTCGTGCCTCGACACGTGGGAGATATAGCCGCATTGTGGGCGTTACAAAATATTTCTCCAAAAAGTTTCATTCCATTTTGAGAACTTCTATTTCAGCACAAAAAACAACACCATGGTAGTTCTATGAAAACAGCGTCAGTCCGGGTTAGTTTCATTCAAATCATGCAAATTAGAGTCCAAAACAAGAGCAAAAGCGTTAGGAAAAGTAGATACGACGGAGACGTATCACCTTGCTCGAGCGCATCCTTGGCTGAGTTTATGTCCCCGATAAAGTAGAATATCGCCAATGTGATATCTTGAGGATGCAGGTGATTGACGGAATGTGCTATCAATGCAGAGACATTGACATGGAGCAGTTCCGCGGGTGTGGCACATGCGTGATTGCACGCTGTCAAGCTCTACTGGAAGAGGCCCAACAACCCCAAGAGCCTACCAGTGCCAGCAGCTCCGCAGGCAGAGACGGGTATGGTGGCCGTGAGTCCGGACACTCGGAATGAATGGCCGCAAGGGTGCTATCTGATCATGGAGCCCGAGAAGACCATTGTCAGAAGGCCGCCAGCTCAACCTTTTAGCCTATATTTTATTATAATTGTATGCAAATGTCGCATATCGACATTTTAAGTCACTAAGCATATGTAGGTCATGTGTGTTTTGGGTGTTGCCGCATGTGGGATTTTAAATTATCTTGAATATGTAAGACAATTATTAACCGTTGCCATTGTAAATTTTCCTCAATGATGAGCAGAGTGCGGGCAAGGACGCCAGAGCGGAGCGCGCCACGGCTGCCTCAACGCTGAGCAAAGTGTGCAGACGGACGCGAGTAGAGCGTGTCGCCGTCGCTTCAATGACAAGCAGAACCATGGGGGCCGCGAGCAGAGCGCGCCGCGGCCGCTTCAACGGCGAGCAACAACACGTGCTTCGTGCAATTCTGGTCAACCTTCTGGCACCCCGTGGAAGGCACGATGGCTCATCCATCGGACACGATGGTGATATCTGGACCGTGCGCGATAGTGGGCAGACACATACAGATCCGACAACGCGAGCCCACGTACGCCATCCGGGGACCATTTCGGGCTTCGAGCCCAGAACCATCAATAAATTATGAGGTTATTTCTCGTCACATTCCAGATTAACACACAATAAGTAATTGCAAATCTGTTCACACTCATCAAACCAAAACGTGTTCCCACTTAGCACTGGGCTATAACAACTACCCACTCGAAAATTTGGTCTTTCCTCTCCTCATAACCCAAAAAATAGGTCTTTCCTGTCAAGTCGTTTTGCCATGACCAGTAGGAGCTGTTTCGGGTCGACATATAACCAGGGAGCAAAGACCAAGGCTGCGGAAGCACTAGAGAGGTCCCGCCGCAATGCGTCAGTTGCAGCAGAGATGTCCAGGCATGACACGAAGCCCTCGAACGAGCTCTCATCGGCAGGCGAGGGCTCTCACAAGGACACTTACCATGTCGGCGATCGCGACGAGCTGGCGATGCTGAACTCCTTGGCCAGCGAAGACGACAGTCTCGCTGGCCAAATTAAGCAATAGGAGCTGGTCGATGGCTTGGTGAAGTTGCTCGAGATTAGCGATGCCTCGGTTGAGAAGGCGACCCGCCTACTCGTGTAACTCATGGGTGACAATGCAAAGCTCCTCAAGGAGCACGCCAAGAAATAGGAGGAGGCCGCCGGCTAGAAGAACCTGCATGACCAAAGGAGAGCCTCGAGGATGACGCTGAAAGTGGTCGTGGAGGAACTTACCAGTGACTTGAAGAAGCTCCGCATCGAGCGCGAGGTACAGGTGGAGGAATCTGAGGCTACTGTCAAGCAAAGTCGTGAAGATGTAAAGAAGAGCTGGAGGAACTCGTCGACGGCTATCCATCGAGGAGTAGAGACAGTAGCGACCCAGATCGTTGTCTATGATTTCCTTATTCTCATGCCCCTCTGTCTTTCAGGCATTGCCGCATGTGGCATTTTAAATTATCTGGAATATGTAAGACAATTATTATTCGTGCTATTGTAAATTTGTCGTCGTATTATTCGTTGCCATTGTAATTTGTCGTTGTATTATCCGTTCACCCATGTGGCTGATACGTCTCCAACGTATCTATAATTTTTTATTGCTACATGCTATTATATTATCAGTTTTGAATGTTTTATATGCATTATTATGCTATTTTATATTATTTTTGGGACTAACTTATTAACCTAGAGCCCAGTGGCAGATTCTGTTTTTCCTTGTTTTTGAGTTTTGCAGATAAGAAATATCAAACAGAGTCCAAACGGAATAAAACTTCATGATGATTTTTATTGGACCCGAAGACACCCATAGGACTTGGAGTCCAAGCCAGAAGATCCACGAGGCGGTAGCAAGAGTGGAGGGCGCGCCCTAGGGGGGCGCCCCCTGCCTGGTGGCACCCTTGGAGATCCCCTGACCTACTTCTTCGTCCTATATATTCACATATATTCCATAACCCTCAAAGAGAGCCACGGGAATACTTTTCCACCGCCGCAGGTCTCTACCCTCGTTAGATCCCATCTGGAGGCCTTTTCCGGTGCTCTGCTGGAGGGGTATTCGATCATGGAGGGCTTCTACACCAACCCTATTGCCCTTCCGATGAAGCATGAGTAGTTACCTCAGACCTACGGGTTCGTAGCTAGTAGCTAGATGGCTTCTTCTCTCTTTTTGATTCTCAATACCATGTTCTCCTTGATGTTCTTGGAGATCTATCTGATGTAATATTCTTTTGCGGTGTTGTAGGATCGAAAGTATGTCCGGGTGAGTAGAATACTTGACCAAATAAAATCCTAGCCTTTTCCCAATTTTAAGTCTTGGCAGATTTTAGCAACTTAACACAAGTCAAGCAATCAACCTACACATGCAATTCTAAGAGTATAGCAGCGGAATGTAAATCATTGCATATGAAGGTAAAAGGAAGGAGTTTGGAGGGAGCAAATGCAATGTAGATACGGAGATTTTTGGCGTGGTTCCGATAGGTGGTGCTATCGTACATCCACGTTGATGGAGACTTCAACCCATGAAGGGTAACGGTTGCACGAGTCCATGGAGGGCTCCACCCACAAAGGGTCCACAAATAAGCAACCTTGTCTATCCCACCATGGCCATCACCCACGAAGGACTTGCCACACTTGGGTAGATGTTCACGAAGTAGACGATCTCCTTTCCCATACAAACTCCTTGGTTCAACTCCACAATCTTGACGGAGGCTCCTAGGTGACACCTAACCAATCTAGGAGACACCACTCTCCAAAAGATAATAGATGGTGTGTTGATGATGAACTTCTTGCTCTTGTCCTTCAAATGATAGTCTCCCCAACACTCAACTATCTCTCTCACACAGATTTGGATATGGTGGAAAGATGATTTGAGTGGAAAGCAACTTGGGGAAGGCTAGAGATCACGATTCTTGTTGTTGGATTGGAATGTCTTGGTCTCAACACATGAGTAGGTGGTTCTCTCTCAGAAAAAGAGTACTTTTAGTGTAGGCACATTTTGATGGCTCTCTCTCAAATGGAGAAGGGGGTGGAGGGGTATATATATCCTCCACACAAAATCTAACCGTTACACACAACTTACCAAACTCGGTGGGACCGAATAGTGAAACTCGATGAGACCAACCTGGTTCAAAATGTGAATGTTAGGATTTTTGGTGGGATCGACAATACCAACCCGGTGAAACCGATACGCTAGGGTAGGGCAAAACCTCATCTCGGTGAGACCGATCACATGAACTTAGTGAGACCGATTTCAGTAATAAGCAAACAGAGACTTGGCCAGGCAAACTCGGTGGGACCGATCGCTCATTTCAGTGAGACCGAAATGTTACGAAGGGAAACAGAGCGTTTGCAATCCCATCTCGGTGAGACCGAGATCCCTATTGGTTATACCGAACTGATTAGGGTTTCTGGCTATGGCTATGTCAAGTGAACTCGGTGGCGCTGGATAGATTAAATAGGTGGGGCCGAGTTTGACTTTAGGTTTAGGACATATGTGGAAATGAGAAAGTGGTTGAGGGCTTTTGGAGCATATCACTAAGCATTTTGAGCAAGCAAGCCATTAAGGAACACCTCATCCCCTTTTAATAGTATTGGCTTTTCCTATGGACTCAATGTGATCTTTGATCACTAAAATGAAAATATAGGGTCTTGAGCTTTTGCCAATGTGTGTCCTAGCATTTTGAGGGGTCCACATCTCTTGTCCATGCCATACCAATCATTGAACTTTCTGGAAAATTAATCTTGAATGGATATTAGTTTAGTGAGCTATATGTTGTTATGAATTACCAAAAGCACACGGGGATTAGTTGCACTTCCAATCTCCCCCTTTTGGTAATTGATGACAACATATAGATCAAAGCTTTGACAAATGATAATATGAATGAAGTACATCGTCGCTTTGAGAAGTATGTGATAAGCAAGAACTCCCCCTAAATTTGTGCATTATTTAAAATTTGATTTTGAATGCAAATGCACAATCAATTAGGATCATGGGTTACTCTTCCATGTCACATACATCTTGGTGGATCGCTCAAAATGGTAGAATATGAAATATGCACTCATTACCAAGATAAGATATGAATGATCATACATGAGAGATGGAATATCATCATTCAAGCATAAACATTAAATTATGATATGATCAAACACATGATCAAATGAGCATCTCACACAGAAGCATAAATAATGTATCACCCAAACAAGCAAGCAAATAAAGTAGCAAGAGAGGCAAAAGAAGCAAAGCACACTCTCTCTCGAAGCCTATGATCTATACACTTTCTCCCCCTTTGGCAACAAGTTACCAAAAAGCATAAAATGCATAGTGCTATGCGGCTCTCTAACCATGATCTCCGGGAGCTCCGGAGTGCGAAGGTGGCGTGGAGAGCAGCCCAGCAATGAATGCATCCAAAGAGGTCTGTGGAGCTGTTGGAGTTGCAACTGGAGGAGCAACAGAGGTTGTAGCTGCAGGTGCTGATACTGTAGGTCTGGGATCAGTAGCAACTGGCACAGCTGTGGACCTTGACCCTCTTGGGACTTGCTAAAAAGCATCTGTTGTAGGTCCCTCATCTCTGTATTCAAGCTCTTATTGAATCTTCTCCATGGTTGATTGAATTTCTATGACCTTCACATCTAGATCATGTATCTTTGTTTCAATTATCCTTTTAAGACTCTTGATTTTGTGTCAGGGTGGCCAATCCTTTCTCAATCCTCAAAGTAGCCTGAATGAGATAACCAAGTTTATCTTGTTTGGACTGGAGAAATATCTGGGATGCCTCTTCAGCACTTGGTGTCCTGGCTGCCTTTTGTGCTTGTGCTTTTCCTTTCTTCTCCTGAGCCTCTACTAAATTAGGATGTGAAGTATCGATGACAACCACATTGTCTTCAAATTCAAGCAACATGGAAATGTGCTCCTTGTCCAAGAGATATGTGCCTTTTCCCATCTTGGAGTTGATGAGCATATGAATGTGTGGAGCATATCCACATGATCTCTTCTGATCAGGAGTAGTCCTCTTGATTGTCTCTACAATCAATGTCATCACTTTGAACTTCTCTGGAATGTCAAACATGTGCAGCAAATTGATGGAATGCCCTCTTATCATCTTGTCATCTCCAGACTTGGGCAACAATGTGTGCCTGAGGATAGTGTTGATGGTTGGCAGTCCTGACAGCAAATAGTATATTGAGCCAAACTTGTGAGTATCCAAGGCAGCATTAGGAATCTCCTTATACATGTGTGCCACGGAGTTGTGTCCTTTTCTGGGCTTGGCATACACATCTGTGTCATCCTCATGCTCTTCAGGGTCATTGATAAGCTTGGCCCACTCAGGTATAGAAGATTGGTACCTTGTACCCTCAGTCATCGAAACAATTTTACCATCTGGGTAAAAGTTTGTTGTAGAGTAAAACTGCATCACCATCTCATCATTCCACTTGGTGAGCTTATGGCCAACAAAAGTGTCAACTCCAGTCAGTCTGAAGCTATCATGAACTCCTGGGAAGTGATCTGCATTGTTATCAATGTTAGTCCAGTCAACCCATCTCATACCACTGACTATGGGCTTCTTGTCCAGGAGCACAGTCTCATAGAAATCTTGTTGCTCCTTTGTATGGAACCACAACTGTCCTCCTCCTAGGGGCAGATGGGTCTGTCTGCCTCCATAGCCTGAGACATGCATCCTTTCTCAGCTTCATGTTTTCAGCCAAAGTATGTGTATCATCATGATCAGGGATCTTGGGCTTCAGTTTTCTAAGCACTTGGGCTTCTTCTTATTCTTCCACTTCAGGCACAGGGGCCTTGTTTTTTTTCAGAAACTGCTATGTTCCTCGTTGATATCTTGGGTGCTGCAGGCTTAGAAGCTTGAGCAGCAGCAGCAGCCTTGGGGGCAGTCTTTTGCTTTGATGGAGCAGCCCTTACTTGATGGCATCCCCCATCAACTTTGGGGTTTTGGCAGGAGGTGCATCTTGCTCTTCCTCCTCCTCATCTGAATCTCTGACCATAGATGGTCTGCCAATTACTCTGGCCATGGTCTTCTTGACCCTTTCCTTCCTCTTCTTGCCCTCACCAGTCTCCTTTGGTTCAAGAGTCAACTCAATGGTTTCCTGTGTTGAGGCTCTGGCTTTGGACAATGGAATCCTCTTGGCAGGTGCCTTCTTCTTCAATCCTGGCTTGGTTGTAGCTGTTGTGCCAAACTCTTTCTTGACAACCTTTTTCTTGGAAGTGACTTCCTCATCAACCATAAAATCTTCATCCTTTGAGTCAGATGTTTTCTTCTTCCTCTGCCTGGTTGCAGCCTTACGCAGGTTGCTAGGAGTACTTCTGCTCCCATCGTCATAGCTGTTAGAGGGACTAGTGCCCTCACTCAAGGGAACCTGTTCCTCAGACCTGTTTTGGCTGTCACTGTTGTGAGACATGGGTGAAAGCTAAAGGCTGACCCCTAACTCGGCGGTGAACTCGCTACGGCGACAATAGCCACGATGATTCCATTGACGGCGGCGGAGACCAGCGGCAGGAGGTCACTGGCGATGGAGGAGACGATCCGAAGACCTCGCATTGGCAGAGTTGGACAGCACGGGCGAACAGTTTTAGAGAAATTTTCAAAATTTGACCCGTGGGTATATATATCCAGACCCTGCCGGTGTGACCGAGTTGAGCAACTCAGTGGCACCGAGATGCAGAATCACAAGTGGTTATTGCAACTCGGTGAGACCGAAAGGTTCAAATCGGTTGCACCGAGATTGAAACCTAGATCAACTCAATGAACTCGGTATGACCGAAAGGAATGAATCGGTCAGACCGAAATACATCAAGAGGTTTTGGACGTTTAAGTCTATGACAAATCGGTGGCTCTGAGTGAGTGCTCCTCACCCAGAGGGTTCGAATCTGACTTGATCAAACTTTGTGATGTAGCATGAATAGAGTTTGTTACAAGAAAAGCATAGATAGCTAGAGGGATTGCCTAGGCATTCTTGTCCATCCATTTAGCAAAAGAAAAGATCAAACAATCAAAGCAAACAATGGATGTCCTCGAATGAAGAAAATTGTGCAACCAGCACGGTCACATAATAATATAGGAAATGAAATATGTGGCAAAGCATGCACAAACACTCTAGCATCTATCAAGCAATTTGGCGATGACTAGGCCATCTATATATGAGTATATAGACTTAGGAGTCAAATGAGAACATTTGATCATAGGTCATACTCATCTTTAAGCACAAGTGGGGTTACCACTTTTACATAAAACATTGTTGTGTTCACACTGTTAGAGTTGCTTTAGCTCAAGTCTTAGAGTAAATCTCCCCCTCGATGTGATATCCCCTTTTAGAGGGATGAACTAACCATGGGTTTTATCGATGATGACTTCATGTAGATGTTGAAAATGTGGATGCTCAAAGTTGATGTAGATCATTTGGAGCAATCCATTGGAGTTAGTTGCACTTTCAATACCTACATAGGTTAGTCCCACAAGGAACAAACAAGGATATCCATGGTCATAGAGTGAAGTACACACAAGATGATGTCCATGAAAGCATTAGGTTACCTTGTCCCTTGACATATTAACAAGAGGGTTTGTGACTCCTTGAACTAGTGCATGATGTGGAAGTTGATTGCACTTGTCCTTGCCAATATGAATATGAGTGAAGTATGTTGGCGGAGTCACCCTCAAGAACTCTCTAGTTCTTCTTCTTCGGGATCCACATCATCTTGATGGGAATCCTTGGGGTTGAAGATGTACTTGATGAAGTAGAACTTGAAGTAGTCTTGAGAACCCACTTGACCAAGGCCTTTGGATCTTCTTCAAATGCATCAGTCTCCTCTTGAAGCTTATCATTGCCTTTTAGCTTGTGGTCTTGTGATGGAAGATCATCTTGAGCTTGTGTCCCCTTGAATGAAGTAGGATCATACTTCCCTTGTTGAGGAACAAACTTCGTCTTGGGGTGTTGATCTTGTTCCCACTCAACTCCATTGGCATTGAACTTTCGTTCAAAACCAACACCTTGATTCTTCCTGTGCCTTCCTTGCTTGCGTAAAATTTCCTCAAATTGCTTACTTCCGGCAAGGCTCTTGTAAACACCTTTCTCTATAATTCCCTTCAATAAGCTATTTTCTTGCTCAAGTGTAACTTGGCTAAGATAATCATTAGTGGAATCAAGACAACTACTAGAAGCAACAATATTGGATTTAGCATGATTATTGTTACTACTAGAAGAAGAATCTTTCTTACTCTTGCTGCTAGATTTTACTAGTGGCATGTAAGTAGACAAGAGTAAACGCTTGGCAATGTAAGAAGAACTTTTCTTCCAAAGATCATCATAGATGGCTTTTAAGAACCCATGTTCTTGCTCTATGTTGAGCTTCTGGAAGCATAGCTTCTCATGAGTTTTTAAAGTTCTCGATGATCTTGTAAAGTAGTTTCATGAGATAACTTAAGAGTGTTTAGTTCTTTAGTTAAATGCTCAGTCTCCTTCTTATAATTGTCATTCGTTTCATTTTGATTAGCATGATTAATAGCAGTTTCATGATAGTTTTCGTCACTAGAATTGTCAAAAAGTAACTC
The DNA here is from genome assembly GCA_021437245.1 of Aegilops speltoides. Lineage (NCBI taxonomy): Eukaryota > Viridiplantae > Streptophyta > Magnoliopsida > Poales > Poaceae > Aegilops > Aegilops speltoides. The sequence goes on from CM038145.1 coordinate 118,865,811, forward strand.
ATCATCACCTAGCAAATCATCTTCATCACTATTGAAATCGATATACTCGAGGTGTGATACCTTGGGGCCTTAAGCCATGAAGCATCTTCCAATTCCTACATTTGGTGAGTCAAATATGTCATAGGAGTTGGTTGACACATGTGCAAGACCGACAACACCTTCATCTTGAGGATATTCGAAGTCAGAGTGATAACTTCTCTCGGAGTGGCGGTCGGAGTCAGAACCAGATACCCATTCACCAACATGAGCTTGATGTCTTTGTTTTGTGTAGCTCCTTGATGACTTGTCCTTCCTTTCCGAATCCTTGCTCCTTCTCTCTCTTGGAGGTGATTCTTCTCTTCTACTTCTTCTCTCTCTTGGAGGTAATTCTTCTCTTCTACTTCTTCTTTTAGGTGAGTCTTCTTTTCTTTTGTATGGGGCCGTACATTCATTGGAGTAGTGTCCGGGTCTTCCACAGTTGTAGCAATTACATTCACAACTTGAAAATCTTTTGTCGTGGTAGGATCTTGACTTGGAGCTTCTCTCTTTGCTTCTACTCTTGTAGAATTTGTTGAAATTCTTCACCATTAAGCTCAATTCCCCATTGAAGACTTGTTTTTCACTTGTTGTGGCAGGAGCATCACATGAGGCTTTATAAGCACCACTATACTTGTTGTGAAGCTCTTCTTTATCCTTGAGTGACATCTCATGAGCAACAATTCTTCCAATGACTTCGTTTCACTTGAGATCTTTGTAATTGGGCATCATTTGGATCAATGTGCACACGGTATCATATTTTCTCTTCAAGGCTCTTAGGATCTTCTTGATGATGAATCTATCAATCATCTCTTCACTTCCGAAGCCGGCAATCTCATTTTGTGATGAGAGCAAGCCTAGAGTACATTTCAGTGACACCTTCACCATCCTTCATTTTGAACTTGTCAAGCTGACTTTGAAGCACATCCAACCTGGATTCCTCGACGGACTCGATACCTTCGTGCATATCAATTAAAGTATCCCAAATTTCCTTTGCATTCTGAAGACGACTGATTTTGTTAAATTCTTCGGGGCACAATCTATTGAAGAGGATATCGCAAGCTTGCGAATTGTATTGCAGCATTTTCAACTCTTCCATAGTTGCTTCGTGATTTGGTTCTCTCCCATCAAAGAATTCACCTTGCAAACCAATACACACTATAGCCCAAATGGCGGGGTTATGTCCAAGAATATGCATTTTCATCTTATGCTTCCAACTAGAAAATTTAGTACCGTCAAAGTAAGGACATCTATGGTTGTAATTTCCCTCGCTGGATGCCATACTCTCCTAGGTTGTGAAACTAAGGCTATGATCACCAAAGCTATGGAAATCAAGGCAAATTGAGACCAAAGCTCTGATACCACTTGTAGGATCGAAAGTATGCCTAGAGGGGGGGGTGATTAGACTACTTGACCAAATAAAAATCTAGCCTTTTCCCAATTTTAAGTTTTAGCAGATTTTAGCAACTTAGCACAAGTCAAGCAATCAACCTGCACATGCAATTCTAAGAGTATAGCAGCGGAATGTAAATCATTGCATATGAAGGTAAAAGGGAGGAGTTTGGAGGGAGCAAACGCAATGTAGATACGGAGATTTTGGCGTGGTTCCGATAGGTGGTGCTATCATACATCCACGTTGATGGATACTTCAACCCATGAAGGGTAACGGTTGCATGAGTCCACGGAGGACTCCACCCACGAAGGGTCCACGAAGAAGCAACCTTGTCTATCCCACCATGGCAATCGCCCATGAAGGACTTGCCACACTTGGGTAGATCTTCACGAAGTAGGTGATCTCCTTGCCCTTACAAACTCCTTGGTTCACCTCCACAATCTTGAAGGAGGCTCCCAAGTGACACCTAACCAATCTAGGAGACACCACTCTCCAAAAGGTAATAGATGGTGTGTTGATGATGAACTTCTTGCTCTTGTGCTTCAAATGATAGTTTCCCCAACACTCAACTCTCTCTCACACAGATTTGGATATGGTGGAAAGATGATTTGAGTGGAAAACAACTTAGGGAAGGCTAGAGATCAAGATTCTTATGGTTGGATTGGAATGACTTGGTCTCAACACATGAGTAGGTGGTTCTCTCTCAGAAAATGAGAAGTGGAAGTGTAGGTACGTTTTGATGGCTCTCTCTCAAATGGAGAAGGGGGTGGAGGGTGAGGGAGTCCCGGACTAGGGGGTGTTCGGATAGCTGAACTATCACCTTTGGCCGGACTCCTGGACTATGAAGATACAAGATTGAAGACTCCGTCCCATGTCCGGATGGGACTTTCCTTAGCGTGGAAGGCAAGCTTGGCAATACGGATATGCAGATCACCTACCATTGTAACCGACTCTGTGTAACCCTAGCCCTCTCGGGTGTCTATATAAACCAGAGGGATTTAGTCCGTAGGACGAACAACAATCATACCATAGGCTAGCTTCTAGGGTTAGCCTCTCTGATCTCGTGGTAGATCTACTCTTGTACTACCCATATCATCAATATTAATCAAGCAGGAGTAGGGTTTTACCTCCGTCGAGAGGGCCCGAACCTGGGTAAAAACATCGTCTGCCTTGTCTCCTGTTACCATCCGCCTAGACGCACAGTTCGGGACCCCTTACCCGAGATCCGCCGGTTTTGACACCTACATTGGAGCTTTCATTGAGAGTTCCTCTGTGTCGTCGCTTTTAGGCCCGATGGCTCCTTCGATCATCAACAACGACGCGGTCCAGGGTGAGACTTTTCTCCCCGGACAGATCTTCGTATTCGACGGCTTTGCACTGCGGGCCAACTCGCTTGGCCATCTGGAGCAGATTGAAAGCTACGCCCCTGGCCATCAGGTCAGATTTGGAAGTTTAAACTATACGGCTGACGTCCGCGGAGACTTGATCTTTGATGGGTTCGAGCCACAGCCAAGCGCGCCGCACTGTCACGATGGGCATGATCTAGCTCGCTGCCGGACGGTGCCTCGAGGCGCAGATAAGTGTCCGCTCCGACCCTTAGCTCGAGCCGATCTGCGCCGATCGAGGACGGGTGGCTGGACACCGCCTCGAGGGCTGTTACCTCTACGGCGATAGAGCCGAATACCAACCCTGTCCTTTGTGAAGCTCGTGACTCCAAGGTGCCAGACTCCTCTCCGGACTCCGAACCTCCCGCGCCCCTACCAATCGAATCTGATTGGGCGCCGATCATGGAGTTCACCGCTGCGGACATCTTTCAGCACTCGCCCTTTGGCGGCATCCTGAATTCGCTAAACTGTCTCTCTTTATCCGGAGAGCCCTGGCCGGATTATGGTCAGGACGGTTGGGATGCAGACGACGAAGAAACTCAAAGCCCACCCACCACCCACTTCGTAGCCACTGTCGATGACTTAACCGACATGCTAGACTTCGACTCCGAAGACATCAACGGTATGGACGACGATGCAGTAGACGACCAAGAACCAGCGCGATACAAAGGCCTTTGGAAGGCCACCTCGTCAGACGACATTTACATGGTGGACATCCCAAAGGATGGGAATGGCGATGGAACAACGGAGGATGACCCCTCCAAGAAACAGCCTAAGCGTCGGCGTCAGCGGTGCCGCTCCAAATCCCGCCACAGCAAAAATGGAGATTCCGGCACCGGAGACAATAACACCCCGGACAGTGCCGGAGACAACCTCCTCTAGCAGGATTCAGCGCAGGAGGATGGAGAAGCCATGTAACGCCCTCGATGCGGCTATATCTCGCACGTGTCGAAGCACGACTTGGAGGCATAACCGCATTGAAAGCAATGTCGCAAGTGAGGTAATCTTCACACAACCCATGTAATACAAAAGGGAAAGAGATACATAGTTGGCTTACAATCGCCACTTCACACAATTACACGAATAAAGCATTACATCATCCAGATACAATCAAGGTCCGACTACGGAACCAAAATAAAAGAAGAACCCCAAATCGACATAAAGTCCCCGATCGACCCCAACCGGGCTCCACTCTCGATCAACTAGAACGAAACAACACAAAGGGCAAGATCTTCAACGAGCTCCTCCTTGAGCTTGGTTGCGCCACCGCTTTCGTAACATAGGCACCGCAAACTGGTTTTGAAGTATCCGTGAGCCACGAGGACTCAGCAATCCCATTACCATGGGTATCAAGACTAGCAAAGCTTAATGGGAAAGGAAGGGGTAAAGTGGTGAGGTTGCAGCAGCGGCTAAGCGATATGGTGGCTAAAATACGCAAATAAGAGCGAGAAGAGAAACAAGCGGAACGGTCGTGAAGCTAGCAATGATCAAGAGGTGATCCGAACACCTACTTACGCCAAACATAACCCGAAACCGTGTTCACTTCCGGACTCCGCCGAGAAGAGACCATCACGGCTACACACTCGGTTGATGCGTTTTAATTCGGATCAAGTGTCAAGTTGTCTACAACCGACATTAACAAATTCCCATCGCCACATAACCGCGGCACGGCTCTCGAAAGTTTAAACCCTGCAGGGGTGTCCCAACTTAGCCCATGACAAGCTCTCGCGATCATCGAAGGAATAGACCTTCACCCAGGAAGACCCGATCAGTCTCGGAATCCCGGTACATCAAGACATTTCGACAATGGTAAAACAAGACCAGCAAAGCCGCCCGATGCGCCGACAATCCCGATAGGAGCTGCACATATCTCGTTCTCAGGGCAACACCGGATGAGACATCCTACGAGTAAAACCAAACCTCGAGTTTCCCCGAGGGGGCCCCGCAGTCTACTCGGTTCGAACCAGCACTTAGACAAGCACTGGCCCGGGGGGGCTGAAATAAAGATGACCCTCGAGAGAGCGACTCCCAAGGGAAAAAGTAGGTGGTGGTGAGGCAAATGGTAAAAGTCAATGTTGGGCCTTGCTGGACAAGTTTTATTCAAAGCGAACTGTCAGGGGGGTCCCATAAATCACCCGACCGCGTAAGGGACGCAAAATCCGGGAACATAACACCGGTATGACGGAAACTAGGGCGGCAAGAGTGGAACAAAACACCATGCATAAGGCCGAGCCTTCCACCCTTTACCAAATATATAGATGCATTAATAATATAAGAGATATTGTGATATCCCACCAAAACCCTGTCCACCATGGAGAAATCTTCAACTTCACCTGCAGCTAGTAACGCTATAAGAGGGGCTAAGCAAAAGCGGTAACATAGCCAAACAACGGTTTGCATAGGAAAGGTGTCAAAGGTTAGGGGTTCATGGCAATATGGGATGGCTTGACAAACAGGTAATAGGTAGCACAGCATAGCGAAAGAACGAGGCAACTAGCATAGCAATGATAGTAGTGAGATCCAGGGTAGCGGTCATCTTGCAAGCATCAAAACAACATGCTACAGCACCCCAACATAATAACAAAAGGCATGGGCATGAATTACATGTAAAGCATAACAAAACATGAACACTGAGCTATCTCCAGAAATCACTAGAACATGCTCAAAAAGACATGGAGATATTGCAAGTAATAACAGTTTCAGACTTTAGTAGAAATAACATCAGGTTGCAATGTTTAGAGCTATCAAACAACATGTTACAGGAACTTATCATGGAAAACAAAGGCATGGCATGAAACTACTAATAGCATATATCAAAAGACCCTTACTGACCATGAGCCAAAAGGGCACGGAAAATATGATGGCACCCATGTAAACATGGCAAGTTATATTACAGATTTGAACATGGCAGGAACAACGATAAGTAGGCATGTTCGTGAGCTTGAACCACTCACTACAGAGCAATACATGGCATGGCAAGGCAACCAATCATAAGTAGATATGTTTATGAAGCTAAGCATGGCAAGAGCAAGGTCATAGCATACACGGATCAACTACAACGACCTCGTGAAAATTGAATCTCATGCAAACAATCTGTCAGGAAACATTTTCAAGCAACTTTGGAGCAAGAAATGAACATGTTCCAGCAGGCTATAATTGCAACCAAGGGCATGAATGGATAGATCATGACATGTATATCAAAACATGTTTATAGAGCATCCCCAGATTATGCATAGATTGATTAGTGGAAGCATGTTAACATGGCATCAAAATATAACAGAATCTGTCAGGAAAACAACAGCAGCAACTACCCTACTTTACAAGCTTGATACGCTCAGCACACAACTCACAAAAATACAAGGTCAACACCTCTGGAAAGATGGCATGGCATAGTCCAACATTCATGTAGAGCTCAAGTTCATAAGGCACACATAAATCATGGCAAAATGACAAAAGAGCTCGTGGCCGATAAGATTCTCGAACTAACGATCTGAAGCTCTTCCAACAGCATTTCGGGCATCAAGATGAACTCAAATGAAAATGATGCAATGGAATGAAATGATGTACTCGTCGAGGCGAACAATTTGACATATTATACGCACGAAACGGAGCTACGGGTGCGAAGATGTGATGGCAATGAAAATGACATGAAAATGTATGAAATCTGGGACTTAGTGAAATCGGGGGGGAGGTCAACCTGCGGGCACGGTTTTCGAGGCACGCCGGAGAGCTCGCCGGAGATGGGCGGAGAAGGCGGATCCGGGGCCGGGGAGACCTCCTCCGGCCGGATCTCGCCGGATCCGGCGCGGGAGCTCGAGGAGGCGGCACCGGTGGGCTCGGCGGCCTTGGCTGGCAATGGCTTGGCGTGGCAATCTGTGAAGCGGCGAAGGAGCCGGGACAGCAGCCATGGCGGGAGTAGGGGCGGCGGGCCTTGAGCTGCAGGCTCGGCGAAGCTGGGCGTGGGCGGGCGTGGCTGCGCCGGGCGTGTGGCGGTGTGGCGTGGGCATGCGGTGGCAGCGCGGCGAGGAGGAGGCCGGGCGGCGGGGGGCCGAGGAGCGAGGCGGCGGGGCGGCGAAGGGAGAGCGGGATGGAGCGGGCGGCGGCGGATGGGCCCCTGGCTCGATCCCGCCCGGGCGGGCGGCGGCGTGTGAGACGCGCGGGGCTACGTGTGTGTGGTGGCTGGTGGCTTGGCGCGGCGACGATGACGTGGCGCGACGGGATTCGGTGGGGCGACGTGGTCGGCGGACGTGTCCGGCGCGGGCGGACACGTCCGGCGGCGGAGAGGGGAAATTTAGGGTTTCGGGGGAAATCATCCGCGAATTTGGAATGGGGGGTGCTTATATATAGATAGAGGGAGCTAGGAGTGTCCAAATGAGGTGCGGTTTTCGGCCACGCGATCGTGATCGAACGACCGAGAGCACGGAGGGGAGTTTGCTGGGCTTTGGGCAACTTTGGAAGGGGTGTTGGGCTGCAACTCAAAGAGGGCTTTGCGGTTACCCGGTTAACCGTTGGGGTATCAAACGACCTCCGAATGGCACGAAACTTGACAGGCGGTCTACCGGTGCTATACCAAGGCCGCTTGGCAAACCTCGGGCCATTCCGAGAAAGTTTAACACCCGCTCACAACAGGAGAGAAGAAGGGGACGCCGGAGGACATAGGAGTGCCGGATTGCAAAACGGACAACGGGAAAAATGCTCGGATGCATGAGACGAACACGTATGCAAAAGAGATGCACATGATGACATGATATGAAATGCATATGATGACATGGCAAAGTGCAACGCAAGCAAATGACATGGCAACGAAGGCGAATAACTGGCGGACACCTGGCGCATCGGATCCGGGGCGTTATAACACTCCACCACTATGAGAGGATCTCGTCCCGAGATCTAGGATGGCACCGGAGGGAAAAAGGAAGAGGAAGATAAGAGGTAAAACTAAGTTGCTTCTTTGACCAAAGAGTGAAACCAAAGAACCTTGAGAGGTTGAACACATTGAAAGAAATAAAATAACGGAGATGACCAAGATTGCAAACAATTTGTTGGCCAAGAGGAACAAGTAATATGATGAGAACCAAGAGGTTTAGTGATAAGATAGATATTGAAACCACTCCGGTTAAAACTAGATAGAGAAGGAATAAGATTGATATAATTTGGGCAGCACTCCGACTGAAAGAAGAAGGAAAAACTTGATGAGAAGAAAAGATATTGAAGAGATAATACAACACTCCGGTTAAATGGATAAGCCAGCAAAGAACATGATCCTCACAATTCGAGATGATGAGTGAAAAGAGCAACATCACAATGCCTTCGGACGAAAGAATAGAAGATAGACCATTGGAATAAAAGAATGGAGCAGAAAATGCCAACTTCTGCCACAAATGAGCTTGGAAAGCATCCTTGCAAATAAGAATTGAACGGAGTTGTTGGAAAATCAACAACTAGAAGCACAAGCTTGTTGTGGGCTTATGGCAAACATCTCAAAATGATGAGGTGACAACCGGCCACTAACGGAAACCATTGTTTGGATTGATATCAACAAGGAGACGAGAAACTTATTTCACCGGGAGGACAAATGAAGAACTTGGGTCATTTATAAGCATCATAAATAGCGACAATCCCTAGGGAAAGCTTTTAGGTGAAATATAACCCAAGATAACTCCAATGAAGAGACTGATGGATTTAAAATACCTCATTCTTGACAACAATATGAATCATGAAACATGAAGGAGATTGTCAAGAGTGACATAACACCATCTCAAAAGATAAGATAGAAGGAATTGCACTTTCGAATGCAAGATGAAGAATACTTGAACGCCTCAAAACAAAACATGTGTTGAGCACCATGTTTATTTTTGAGTATAGCTTGGCGGATCATAACTTCGAGAGAAATCTTGATGAACAATTGAAGAATGAAAAGAATCCTTGACGAAGCACCATGTAGAGCCTCCATGAAGAACTCCGGTAAACAAAAGGGTGATAGAAAGAAGGAGAAGTTGAAAACACAAGGTGAATCCTTGCAATGATTTAGATGGAGCTTCGCAAATATATAACCGAGAGAACTTGAAACTTCAAAAAAGAAGGATGAGCAATTGAAACCAATAATTTTTGATGAACCTCCGGAATAAGGAATTAATCACTTGGATGAACAAGAATAAGAATTATGTTATGCTTATCCTTCAGCAATTAAATTGATGACAATCAATGGATTTGGCATACTTCTTATTCCCGTAGAAAGGATTAAAAGAGATATAACTTAAACTTTAGAAGGTATTGATGGAACCACCGGTGGGACTGGAAAGAACGAATGAATTAAATGATAACGAAAGAGGTGAAATCTTGAACGAACCACCGTAAGAATTGAAATTGAACGAAGTAGGGTGCATCACCGGTAAGAATTAGCAAATGAACGAAGGTGCTTGAGACACACTAGATACATGAGAACAAATAGATGAAGAACTGATTAGAGGATATTCGATTGATGCGCCGGCAAGATTTGGAGAATGATAGACGAAGCTGAGAATGAATAATTCTTCTAAAATGATGGCCTTCAGAGGAAAGAAATGGAAACAACTCATGAAATGCTCCGGATGGTAAGAAAAGAATTGTCACCATCAAAACAATTATGAGAGGATGGCATGAAGCTAGAACCGTGAATATTCAAGAGAATGGAACAAGGTTAAAGAGAAATCCTTCTTCGGTCTTCAAATGATGAGAATGACAATGAGAAACACCACCAAGAATTATTGAGCCACATCGGAAGAATCAAAAGCGAAGAGGTTGAGCCAACTATGAAAAGAATTTGAAAGATCTTGGAGAAAAGCATTTGACTGATGATAACTCATTCTTACGTCAAACTTGGAGAAGAATTTAGGATAGCTCTGGGAAAATAGAAGAGTCAGGTAAGATCCTGGGAAAAGACCTGTGGGTTAGGGCCCACTCAAAAGAAAACACCGTTGAAAAGATTTAAACGAGATGTTGCACCGGTTGAATTAAATGACTTGAATGAGATACCAATCTCGAAAGAGCTTGAACGAATGCAGAGTGGAACATGAATCTTCGAGATATCTTGAGCACTCTGGAATAATAAATAGCGAGAAGTAGAATGATAATGAGGTTCACCGGTATGAGAAGACATTGAAATGAGGAAAAAGGTATGATCAACAAAACTTGACTTAAATCCACCGAAGAAGAGAAAGGAATGAGGAATGACGAACTAGTAGAACATCTTCTTGAGAACCACCGGGTAAGAACATTGATGGAAAAGAATGAAAAGACTTCACATGAATAAATGGATACTTGGTAAAGAATTCTTAGTCCTTGAAGAAAAAGGGTGGGAGGGTGGGAAAACAAAGGCAACTTGGGACGGATGAAATAAACACTGTTGAGAAAACTTAGAATAGATCTTGCGGATGGGGAGAATGATGGGATCCACTTGAAGAGAAGCACACCGGTTGGAAAGGAATTAACATGACAACCTCAATGATCAAGAAGGATTAGTATTCACATAGCAATATGAGAACACCGTTTAGGAAAGGTATGGATTCAACATTTGACTTCGAAGCAACTCGAATACCACAAATAAAACAAAACAAAGGATTGGCTTGCAGAATAAGCCAGAACAAACATATGATAGAGATTTCGTCCGAAGTTTTCGTGGTGGGGCCTACACGGGCTCAATCAGACAGCACCATCATGTACAAGGCAAGTGCACATGACATACTGAAGCGTCCCAGTCGGCATAGCCAAGGACTCTTTAAGACACAACGAGACCATTGTAAAACCAACCGTGAATAGGCGGACCACTAGGCGCCGAACCCCAATTTCATATCATACATCCGTCGGAAAGATATCCTAAGAGCTACTTGAATTCCCACCTATAAAACTCCGAAACTTTCGGTTATGCAATCTGGTGTTGGGGATACAGGAAGCAATATATCTCACCCAAACTAACAATACCTACATCCAATTGTATCCATCCTTCAACACATAACCAAGAAACCTTCGAAATCGTCTACCTCAACCTTGAAAAGCATCCGTTATACGAAGTCATGGCAATACTCCCGTACTCACCTCAAGATTGGGTTAGCGGGGTTATCTCACCAACAACTGCATAAAAGAGATTTTCGATGTCGGCGTACTAAACTCGGTATTCGAGAACTGCAACGATAACATTATGACGACAACACCTCGAGCTCAACTCCAGGACACCTCCACTAAAAACCCTGGCGACGGAGGCACCAAGACAATGTTGTCATCATAAAACCATCGAACGATTCGAGATACCGCGTGATCCAAAAAATTTTTTAGTGAAATTTGAGGAGAGGAAAGTCAAAACTCTCGTCGGAGACCTCACCAGAGCGACGAAGGACCGAGGAGTAAAAAGAATTCTAACTCTCCGATATATATAATCCTAAATGACTCAAAACATTTTTCTAGACACAACTCGCCGCTAAAAACGATCAAGCGGTGGGGCTCCTAAGGTCGGGAAGGCTCGATTACCAACTTAGCGCCCTCGATGCGGCTATATCTCCCACGTGTCGAAGCACGACTTAGAGGCATAACCGCATTGAAAGCAATGTCGCAAGTGAGGTAATCTTCACACAACCCAAGTAATACATAAGGGAAAGAGATACATAGTTGGCTTACAATCGCAACTTCACACAATTACATGAATAAAGCATTACATCATCCAGATACATTCAAGGTCCGACTATGGAACAAAAATAAAAGAAGAACCCCAAATGCGACAAAAGTCCCCGATCGACCCCAACTGGGCTCCACTACTGATCAACTAGAACGAAACAACACAAAGGGCAAGATCTTCAACGAGCTCCTCCTTGAGCTTGGTTGCGTCACCTGCTCGGTAACATAGGCACCTGCAAACTGGTTTTGGAAGTATCTGGTGAGCCACGAGGACTCAGCAATCCCATTACCATGGGTATCAAGACTAGCAAAGCTTAATGGGAAAGGAAGGGGTAAAGTGGTGAGGTTGCAGCAGCGGCTAAGCGTATATGGTGGCTAAAATACGCAAATAAGAGCGAGAAGAGAAACAAGCGGAACGGTCGTGAAGCTAGCAATGATCAAGAGGTGATCCTGAACACCTACTTACGTCAAACATAACCCAGAAACCGTGTTCACTTCCCGGACTACGCCGAGAAGAGACCATCACGGCTACACACTCGGTTGATGCGTTTTAATTCGGATCAAGTGTCAAGTTGTCTACAACCGGACATTAACAAATTCCCATCTGCCACATAACCATGGCACGGCTCTCGAAAGTTTAAACCTGCAGGGTGTCCCAACTTAGCCCATGACAAGCTCTCGCGATCATCGAAGAATAGACCTTCACCCAGAAGACCCGATCGGTCTCGGAATCCCGGTACATCAAGACATTTCGACAATGGTAAAACAAGACCAGCAAAGCCGCCCGATCGCGCCGACAATCCCGATAGGAGCTGCACATATCTCGTTCTCGAGGCAACACCGGATGAGACATCCTACGAGTAAAACCAAACCTCGAGTTTCCCGAGGGGCCCCGATCTACTCGGTTCGAACCAAAGACTTAGACAAGCAACGGCCCGGGGCTGAATAAAGATGACCCTCGAGAGAGCGACTCCCAAGGGAAAAAGTAGGTGGTGGTGAGGCAAATGGTAAAAGTCAATGTTGGGCCTTCTGGACAAGTTTTATTCAAAGCGAACCGTGAGGGGGTCCCATAAATCACCCGACCGCGTAAGGGACGCAAAATCCGGGAACATAACACGGTATGGCGGAAACTAGGGCGGCAAGTGGAACAAAACACGGGCATAAGGCCGAGCCTTCCACCCTTTACCAAATATATAGATGCATTAATAATATAAGAGATATTGTGATATCCCAACAAAACCCTGTCCACCATGGAGAAATCTTCAACTTCACCTACAGCTAGTAACGCTATAAGAGGGGCTGAGCAAAAGCGGTAACATAGCCAAACAACGGTTTGCATAGGAAAGGTGTCAAAGGTTAGGGGTTCATGGCAATATGGGATGGCTTGACAAACAGGTAATAGGTAGCACAGCATAGCGAAAGAACGAGGCAACTAGCATAGCAATGATAGTAGTGAGATCCAGGGTAGCGGTCATCTTGCAAGCATCAAAACAACATGCTACAGCACCCCAACATAATAACAAAAGGCATGGGCATGAAGTACATGTAAAGCATAACAAAACATGAACACTGAGCTATCTCAAGAAATCACTAGAACATGCTCAGAAAGACATGGAGATATTGCAAGTAATAACAGTTTCAGACTTTAGTAGAAATAACATCAGGTTGCAATGTTTAGAGCTATCAAACAACATGTTACAGGAACTTATCATGGCAAACAAAGGCATGGCATGAAACTACTAATAGCATATATCAAAAGACCCTTACTAACCATGAGCCAAAAGGGCACGGAAAATATGATGGCACCCATGTAAACATGGCAAGTTATATTACAGATTTGAACATGGCAGGAACAACGATAAGTAGGCATGTTCGTGAGCTTGAACCACTCACTACAGAGCAATACATGGCATGGCAAGGCAACCAATCGTAAGAAGACATGTTTATGAAGCTAAGCATGGCAAGAGCAAGGTCATAGCATACACGGATCAACTACAACGACCTCGTGAAAATTGAATCTCATGCAAACAATCTGTCAGGAAACATTTTCAAGCAACTTTGGAGCAAGAAATGAACATGTTCCAGCAGGCTATAATTGCAACCAAGGGCATGAATGGATAGAGCATGACATGTATATCAAAACATGTTTATAGAGCATCCCCAGATTATGCACGTTAACATGGCATCAAAATATAACAGAATCTGTCAGGAAAACAACAGCAGCAACTACCCTACTTTACAAGCTTGATACACTCAGCACACAACTCACAAAAATACAAGGTCAACACCTCTGGAAAGATGGCATGGCATAGTCCAACATTCATGTAGAGCTCAAGTTCATAAGGTGCACACATAAATCATGGCAAAAGTGACAAAAGAGCTCGTGCTGATAAGATTCTGGAACTAACGATCTGAAGCTCTCTTCCAACAGCATTTCGGGCATCAAGATGAACTCAAATGAAAATGATGCAATGGAATGAAATGATGTACTCGTCGAGGCGAACAATTTGACATATTATACGCACGAAACGGAGCTACGAGTGCGAAGATGTGATGGCAATGAAAATGACATGAAAATGTATGAAATCTGGGACTTGGTGAAATCGAGGGGGAGGTCAACCTGCGGGCACGGTTTTCGAGGCACGCCGGAGAGCTCGCCGGAGATGGGCGGAGAAGGCGGATCCGGGGCCGGGGAGACCTCCTCCGGCCGGATCTCGCCGGATCCGGCGCGGGACGGCGAGGAGGCGGCACCGCGGGCTCCGGCGGCCGTGGCGGGCATGGGCGGCGCGGCAACGCTGGGCGAAGGAGCCGGGACGGCAGCCATGGCGGGAGCAGGGCGGCAGCGGGCGGAGCTGCGCAGGCTCTGGCGAAGCCGGGTGGCAGCGGGGCCGGCGGCGGCGGCGCGCGGCGCTGGTGTGGCGTATGTGCGGGCGCGAGGCGGAGGCCGCGGCGGGTCGGCGTCGAGGAGCGAGGCGGCGGGTATGCGCCGGGCGGCGAAGCGGGAGAGCGGGCTCGGCGGAGCGGGCGGCGGCGGATGGGCCCATGAGGCCCGATCCGAACCCCTGGCCATGGCGGCCTTGGGGACGCTGTAGCGTGGGCTACGGATGTGGGTTGGCTGGCGCGGCGTGGCGACGATGACGTGGCGCGACGGGATTCGGTGGGGCGACGTGGTCGGCGGACGTGTCGGGCGGCGGGACACGTCCGTGGCGGAGAGGGAAATTTAGGGTTTCGGGGGAAATCATCCGCGAATTTGGAATGGGGGGTGCTTATATATAGATAGAGGGAGCTAGGAGTGTCCAAATGAGGTGCGGTTTTTGGCCAAGCGATCGTGATCGAACGACCGAGAGCATGGAGGGGAGTTTGCTGGGCTTTGTGCAACTTTGGAAGGGGTGTTGGGCTGCAACTCAAAGAGGGCTTTGCGGTTACCCGGTTAACCGTTGGGGTATCAAACGACCTCCGAATGGCACAAAACTTGACAGGCGGTCTACCGGTGCTATACCAAGGCCGCTTGGCAAACCTCGGGCCATTCCGAGAAAGTTTAACACCCTCTCACAACAGGAGAGAAGAAGGGGACGCTGGAGGACATAGGAGTGCCGGATTGCAAAACGGACAACGGGAAAAATGCTCGGATGCATGAGACGAACACGTATGCAAAAGAGATGCACATGATGACATGATATGAAATGCATATGATGACATGGCAAAGTGCAACGCAAGCAAATGACATGGCAACGAAGGCGAATAACTGGCGGACACCTGGCGCATCGGATCCGGGGCATTACAAGCCAGCCCTCATGAGAGAGCGGCAGACAGAGAGGTAGAGGACGATAATTATATGCCTCCCTCCGAAGACGAGGAAAGCCTCGACGACGACGAATTTGTCATGCCTGAGGATCCCGTCGAACAAGAGCGTTTCAAACGCAGGCTTATGGCCATGGCAAGCAGCCTCAAGAAAAAGCAGCAATAGCTTAGAGCTGACCAAGACTTGGTTGCCGACGGATGGACTGAAGTCCTTGCGGCCGAAGAGTATGAACTCGAACGCCCCTCCAAGAGCTACCCAAAACGCAGGCTGCTACCCCGATTAGAGGAGGAAGCACCCAAACCTACATCACCAGCGCATGACGCGGCCGACCGGCCACCTTGTGGCCGCTATAGAGAGGCCTCTAGGCCCTCCGCTAAAGCTGCACCCCGGCGTCGCTCGAAAAGTACAAAGCCACGGGGGAGTGCGCCAGACTTGTGAGACATATTGGAGGACAAGGCAAGACAAATAAGATCAATCTACGGATCGCGTGGGCACCCCACGATATGTGATGACAACCGTCGCGCCGGATACAGCAAATCCGGCCGGGCCGAACACAATAGACAAAGCTCATTTGAGCTGCGTCGTGATATAGCCCAATACAGAGGCGCCGCACACCCACTATGCTTCACAGACGAAGTAATGGATCATCAAATCCCCGAGGGTTTAAAACCCATAAACATTGAATCATACGACGGCACAACAGATCCTGCAGTTTGGATCGAGGACTATCTCCTTCACATCCACATGGCCCACGGTGATGATCTACACGCCATCAACTACCTCCCACTCAAGCTTAAAGGACCAGCTCGGCATTGGCTCAACAGCTTGCCAGCAGAATCAATTGGTTGTTGGGAAGACCTGGAAGCCGCATTCCTTGATAACTTCCAGGGCACATATGTGCGACCACCAGACGCCTATGACCTAAGCCACATAATTCAGCAGCCAGAAGAATCAGCCAGACAATTCTAGACACGGTTCCTAACCAAGAAAAATCAAATCGTTGACTGTCCGGATGCAGAGGCCCTTGCAGCCTTCAAACACAACATCCGCGATGAGTGGCTTGCCCGGCACCTAGGCCAGGAAAAGCCGAAATCCGTGGCAGCCCTCACAACACTCATGACCTGCTTCTGCGCGGGAGAGGATAGCTGGCTAGCTCGTAGTAACAACATGACCAAGAGCCCTGGTAATTCGGATAACAAGGACACCAACGGCAGGTCGCATCGCAACAAGAACAAGCGTCCCATTAATGGCGACAATACTGAGGATACGGCAGTCAATGCCGGATTCAGATGCTCTAAGCCCGGTCAGTGGGAAAAGCCATTCAAAAGAAATACTCCGGGCCCGTCCAATTTGGACCGAATACTTGATCGCTCGTGCCAAATACACGGCAACCCCGAAAAGCCATCCAATCACACCAACAGGGATTGTTGGGTGTTCAAGCAGGCAGGCAAGTTAACTGCCGAGAACAATGACAAGGGGCTGCATAGCGATGACGAGGAGGAGACCCGGCCACCGAACAATTTAGGACAAAAGGGTTTCCCCCCACAAGTGCGGACGGTGAACATGATATACGCAACCCACATACCCAAAAGGGAGTGGAAGCGAGCACTCAAGGAAGTATATGCGATGGAGCCAGTCGCCCCAAAGTTCAATCCATGGTCCTCCTGCCTGATCACTTTTGATCGAAGGGACCACCCCACTAGCATCCACCATGGTGGATTTGCCGCATTGGTTCTAGACCCAATCATCGACGGATTTCACCTCACTAGAGTCCACGATGGACGGCGGCAAGCAAGATGAACTGCTTTATCAGATCTGATGGGCAAGATGGGCATAGACCCTCAAGGATTAAACCCACAAAGACGACCTTCAAAGGCATCATACCAGGTGTAGAGGCCAATCTATGACAGCTCGATTACACTTGAAGTGGTCTTCAGATCCCCGGATAACTTCGGAAGCGAGGAGTTAATCTTCGACATAGTCCTGTTCCGCAGCGGCTATCACGCACTGCTCGGACGAACCGCATTTGCATAGTTCAATGCGGTGCCGCACTACACATACCTCAAGCTCAAGATGCCAGGCCCTTGAGGAGTCATTACGGTCAACGGAAACACCGAACGCTCTCTCCGAACGGAGGAGCATACATCGGCTCTCGCGGCGGAAGTACAAAGCAGCCTCTTAAGGCAATTCTCGAGTCCGGCTGTTAAGCGGCCGGACACCGTCAAGCGCGCCCGGAGTAACCTACAACAAGACCGCCTGGCATGTTCCGAGCATGCGTAGCAATGCTGCCCCAACCACAGCCCTCGCGAAATCGCGAGACCAGTACCACGTGTACATAACTACGCTCTGGAGATACCATGGGCATAGGGGTAGGGACACGACCACGGCATGCCCGGAGAGCGGCTCAACCGCACCAGGGCTCCCAATTGTGTCATTCTTTTTTTCTTATTCTCAGGACTCCATTTTCCAGAAGCCCTGTCCGGCAGTAGAATTGCCGAACTCATGATGCAACAGCCAGGGAAGAAGAAAAGCTACGTCGAGCATCCAGGTGGTCTCTATTATGAGCAGTATACCTATTTTACATACCATCCCACAGCCTACCCCGGGAGGGGGACATGTTAAAATAGTCCCATCCCTTGCTTATCGCACTATTTGTATCATTCTGCTTTCATTGCAGTATTTTTTGAATAAACAATGCATCGCTTTTTGCCTATTATTGCATTCCTTTTTCTATCTATATATGTTCACTTATGACATGTTGCATCCATACGCTTTGGTACGGCCAAATACACCAGGGGCTTAAGTTCCCCAAAATATGGTGTGATAAGTCCGAACACTTTCACAAGTGCGGCACCCCAAACTTATAGCATTATATGCATCGACTCCGAATCATGTCTTGGGTCAATAGTTGGGTTTACCCGGCTCCCATGTTTTGGTACCTTACGTTCCGTTATATCGGCTAAGGTAGCGCTGGGAGAACCACTGCCATTGTGCCCCAGTTGAGCTGGGTTGAGCACCTCAGTGGAGAAAGCAAAAACTGGTCGTCATGATAGGGCGAGAGCCAGTCGCTGTTCGAGAGGTTTTTTTGAGTCCCTAAAGACTTATGCCGCTTAGAGCGAGTAGCCGGCTTTGTCCGGCCCAGGCATGGATAGCGCCCCGAATTCGGTCTTCCGAACACTAGGGGCTTCCCCGAAATTTAAAATTATAGAATTCTATGCCTAAGTGGGAGTGTTCAAGCATTATAAGTCCGGTTGCCTCGTTCGTTGTGTTGAGAGCCTCCCTTGAAGGACCCAAAAATGGGAACAAGAGCGCTCAAGTTTATCCCGAACACCCTAGCACTCGTAGCACGGGGGCTAAAGCCAATGACTTTTCATCTCTCAGATTTGATAAACGGCTGCACAGAAGTTAATATTTTAAATTAACAAGCGTTGCTTAGCACATATGAACAAAGGTTTCAGCGTACAGGATAACAAATGCGAGTCTACTAACAAATTACATCTTTGGAGCACTCACCCGCTATAAGGCGGGCACCCTTCAGGACACCCTTATAGTACATCTCGGGCGTGCGATACTCCTTGCCCGGCGGTGGCGCGTCCATCACAAGCTTCTCGGCGTCCATCTTGCCCCAGTGCACTTTAGCGCGGGAAAGGGCCCAACGGGCACCTTCAATGCTGATTTTAACGCTTGATGACTTCAATCCATGGACAAAGGCCCACCAGCCGCCGCACTGCATCAAGTAGCTCCTGTGCATGGCTTCTTTAGGCCACAGCCGAACTATGAGGCCTTTCATGGCCTGTTCGGCCACCTTGTGGAGCTCGACCAGCTGCTTCAGCTGGTCGCTCAGGGGCACCGGATGTCCGGCCTCAACATGACCAGAACACCTTTTCCGTCGAGCTCCCCTCCTCGGCTCGGTAGAATGCGGCAGCATCGGACACACTGGGCAGATCTGCGAATGCTCCTGGAGAGCTCCGGATTCGGGTAAGTAACAAGTAATTCACTTTCACGTGCTTGCTTTGCATGAAGAATGCCTTACCCGCTGCTATCTTCTTTATTGCCTCAATTTCCTGGAGGGCATTTTGGGCTTCGGCCTTAGCGGCTTTGGCACTCTCAAGAGCCGAGGCGAGCTCAGACTCTCGAGTCTTCGAGTCACGCTCCAAACTCTCGTGTGTTTCCCCGAGAGCCTGGAGCTGTTGCCGCACCTCCGCCACCCACGCCTCCTGCTTCTCTCACTCGGTGCGTTCCGCGGATGCACTTTTTTCGGCCTTGGACAACGCCTCCTTCAGTGTCGCCACCTTGTTCGTGGCCCCTGCAATACTCACGTTATTCCTGTCATTTTTTGCAACCAAATCCTTTCTATAAGGTATTACTTACCTTCCTTGTCCTCGAGCTGCTTCTTGGCATGGCCGAGCTCGTGCTCGGACCGCTTGAGGCTATGCTTCAATACATTGACCTCCGCAGTCAGTGCGGCAGAGGTCAGCAGCGCAGCCTGCATTCCCATATTGACATGCTTATGTTAGACTCCTGCGTATATCTTTTTAGATCCTCAGTTCGGCTTTTCTTTCTGAACACCAAACTGAGCATCAGGGGCTACTGTCCATGCGGTACTATTTTTACATATCTTAATTACATACCTCAAAGCCTGTTAGAAGGCTGGTATAGGCTTTAGTCAGCCCGCTCTTGGCGGACTAAACTTTCTGAATCACCGCACTCATAACAGTGCGGTGCTCCTCGTCGATGGACGCGCCATTGAGCACCTCCAGCAAATTATCCCGTGTCTCCGGCTGGACGAAGGTCACTGGTGTCGCAGTCTCGCCCTTCTTACGAAGGAGCCGCCCGCCGGACTCTGGAACCACTAAAGGTTCTGGTGCGGAGTCTGGCCCAGGGCCGAACTCAGAACCCTTTGGGGGTTGATCCCCCTCGTGCCCAAAGTCCGGGAGGTTGCCTTGCGGCACCTCCGGGACCTCCTCCTCCTGCTGGCCGGGCCCCTTTCGGGACCCCAACTCGGCGTCCTCAGCAGCGCGAGGAGAGGAGGCGGCCGGAAGTGATGTACTATTCACATCCGACGGAGCCAGGGAGCCGCTCGTTGAAATATCAAGCCCCTCCTTGGGCGGCCTGCAGGGTTGTATTCGGCGTTAGAAGACACTACGCGACAAAGGAAAAATCATGAGTTATTCTGGAATCCGGATACTTACAATCTCGCCAGGGGCTTGGCCCTCGAGGGCCAATCCTCTTCGCCGTAGTCGGTGTTGGTAGAGTAGTCCGGAGGAAGGGTCCTTCCCTTCTTGGACCCTCCAGCCTCCCCAGTTGGGGAGGCCTTCCTTTTCTTCTCTCCCCCCGCTGGGGGAGAAGCCTCTTTTTCCTCCTCCCCGTCTTTGTGGGAGGAGTCCGCCTCGGAGTCGTCGGACGATGAGTCCGACAACACCTGGCGCCGGGAACTCCTTCGAGTTCCCGTGGCCTTCTTCTTGGCCTTCTTCTCCGGCATCACGTAAGGCGCCGGAACCAACAGCCCCGTCAATCGGGCGTCCGCTGGGTCTTCTGGTAAGGGAGCCGGACAGTTAACCTGCCCGGACTTCTTCTGCCAGGCCTGTCAAAGGTAAGGGAGTTTGGATCCCGCATAGAGTCAAACTATGAAAAACAAGTGTACCATAAAGGGTAAAATAGCTTACCTCGCCGGCTTGACGCTGCGAGCTGAATCCGCGATCTTTGGTAGCGGATGCGGGAGCCTCGGCGCCCTTGAACAGCACCCTCTAGGCGTCTTCGTATGTAGTGTCGAAGAGCCTCCTCAAGGTCTGGTGCTATGCCGGATCAAACTCCCACAAGTTGAAAGCCCGTTGTTGGCACGGGAGGATCCGGCGGATGAGCATGACCTGGACTGCGTTGACAAGCTTGATCTTCTTGTTCACTAGGTTTTGGACGCAGGTTTGGAGTCCGGTCAGCTCTTCCAAATCACCCCATGTCAGGCCCTTCTCTTTCCAGGAGGTGAGCCGTGTGGGGATGCCAGATCTGAATTCGGGGGCCGCTGCCCATTCAGGGTCACGCGGCTCGGTGATGTAGAACCACCCCGATTGCCACCCTTTGATGGTTTCCACGAAGGCGCCCTCGAGCCATATGACATTGGGCATCTTGCCCACCATGGCGCCTCCGCACTCTGCCTGCTGGCCGCCCACTACCTTCGGCTTGACATTGGAGGTCTTCAGCCGTAAGCTGAAGTGGGGTTTGATGCGGAGGAAGGCCTCGCACACAATGATAAACGCTGAGATGTTGAGGATGAAAATTGGGGCCAGATCGTGGAAATCTAGGCCGTAGTAGAACATGAGCCCCCGGACAAATGGGTGGAGTGGGAAGCCCAGTCCACGGAGGAAATGGGGAAGGAACACCACCCTCTCATGGGGCCTGGGGGTGGGGACGAGTTGCCCCTCGTCTGGAAGCCGATGCGCAATGTCGTTGTGCAGGTATCCGGCTTTCCTCTACTTTTTGATGTGCCCCTCCGTGACAGAGGAGGCCATCCACTAGCCTCCCGCTCCGGACATGGCTGGGGAAGGTTGAGGCGAGATGTGCGGACTTGGGCGCTGGAGCTCGAGTACGCGGAAATGGATAAGAAAAGGAGGAAGAAGGCGTAGGTAAAAAGGTGGATCCTTATCCCCTTATATGGACGGACGAAACTATGTGTCCCCACCGGCCTGGTAAAACTCGCTTGTCTCCCAAGCGTCGTAATCAATGGCGCAGTTGGGTTACCCACGCCCGTATTGATGAGGATCCCGCAATAAGGGGA
Organism: Aegilops speltoides; assembly: GCA_021437245.1. Lineage (NCBI taxonomy): Eukaryota > Viridiplantae > Streptophyta > Magnoliopsida > Poales > Poaceae > Aegilops > Aegilops speltoides. The sequence continues at coordinate 118,887,824 of CM038145.1, forward strand.
GACGATCTCTGCTTTGACAAGACGTGCCGAGGAAACCGCTTCGCTAAACGCGCTAAGGCGGAACAGTAAAAATGATTCGAATAAAGGCCTGGCCGTGGTGTGATGTCACGCCACGGAATACGTCAGCAGATTGAACTTGTGTAAATATTATTCTCTCTACGGTGGTATGTGGAACTTATTTTGCAGAGCCGGACACTATCCTTGTTTTCAAAATCTTCTATGAAGTATTCGGAGGAGGAACCCGCCTTGCAATGCCGAAGACAATATGCGCGCCGGACTCGTCATCATTGAAGCCTGGTTCAGGGGCTACTGAGGGAGTCCCGGACTAGGGGCTGTCCGGATAGCCAAACTATCACCTTTGGCCAGACTCCTAGACTATGAAGATACAAGATTGAAGACTCCGTCCCGTGTCTGGATGGGACTTTCCTTGGCGTGGAAGGCAAGCTTGGCAATACGGATATGTAGATCTCCTACCATTGTAACCGACTCTGTGTAACCCTAGCCCTCTTTGGTGTCTATATAAACCGGAGGGTTTTAGTCCATAGGACGAACAACAATCATACCATAGGCTAGCCTCTAGGGTTAGCCTCTCTGATCTCGTGGTAGATCTACTCTTGTACTACCCAATCATCAATATTAATCAAGCAGGAGTAGGGTTTTACCTCCGTCGAGAGGGCCCGAACCTGGGTAAAAACATTGTGTCCCTTGTCTCCTGTTACCATCCGCCTAGACGCACTGTTCGGGACCCTCTACCCGAGATCCGCCGGTTTTGACACCGACAGAGGGGTATACATATCCTCCACACAAAATCTAACCGTTACACACAATTCACCAAACTCGGTGGGACCAAATAGTGAAACTTGATGAGACCAACCTGGTTCAAAATGTGAACGTTAGGCTTTTTGGTGGGACCGACAATACCAACTCGGTGAGACCGATGCGCTAGGGTTAGAGCAAAACCCCATCTCGGTGAGACCGATCACATGAACTCGGTGAGACCGATTTCAATAATAAGCAAACAGAGACTTAGTCAAGCAAACTCAGTGGGACCGATTGCTCATTTCGGTGAGACCGAAATGTTACGAAACAGAAATAGAGAGTATGCACTGCCAACTCGGTGGGACTGATCGCTCATCTCTGTTAGACTGAAACGTTACAAAGGGAAATAGAGAGCTTGCAATCCCATCTTGGTGAGACCGGGATCCTTATTGGTGATACCGAACTGATTAGGTTTTCTGGCTATGGCTATGTCAAGTGAACTCGGTGGCGCCGGATAGATTAAATCGGTGGGGCCTGATAGATTAAATCGGTGGGGCCGAGTTTGACTTTAGGTTTAGGACATATGTGGAAATGAGAAAGTGGTAGAGGGCTTTTGGAGCATATCACTAAGCATATTGAGCAAGCAAGCCATTAAGAAACACCTCATCCCCTTTTAATTGTATTGGCTTTTCCTATGGACTCAATGTGATCTTTGATCACTAAAATGAAAATGAAAATGAGCTATATGTTGTTATGAATTACCAAAACCACCCGGGGATTAGTTCCACTTTCTGGTGTGTTTGTCGAGATTTGATGAATTTTGGATTTATGATCAGCTTATCTATGAATATTATTTGAACCTTCTCTGAATTCTTATATGCATGATTTGATATCTTTGTATTTCTCTTCGAATTATAGGTTTGGTTTGGCCAACTAAATTGGTTTTTCTTGCAATGGGAGAGGTGCTTAGCTTTGGGTTCAATCTTGCGTGATTTCACCCAGTGACAAAGTAGGGGTAGCGAGACATGTATTGAATAGTTGCCATCTTGGATAAAAAGATGGGGTTTTCATCATATTGCTCGAGTTAATTCAACTACATCATGTCAACTTACTTAGGGCATTACTCTATTCTTTATGAACTTAGTACTCTAGGTGCATGGTGGATAGCGGTCGATGTGTGGAGTAATAGTAGTAGACACATGCAGGAGTCGGTCTAGTTGATACAGACGTGATGCCTATATGGATAATCATTGCCTTGGATATCGTCATAACTTTGCGCTTTTCTATCAACTTCTCGACAGTAATTTGTTCACCCACCGTATTATTTGCCATCAATAGAGAAGCCTCTAGTGAAACCTATGGCCCCTGGGTCTATTTTCCATCATACTTATTTCTGATCTACTATTTTGCTATCTTTTATTTTCAGATCTATAAACCAAAAAAACCCAAAATATTTAGTTATTTTTTATTTAGTTTTATCTATCTCTATCAGATCTCACCTTTGTAAGTGTCAGGACCCATGCCGGCCAGCCTAAGTGTTCCGGAGCAGTAGCAAGCCGCCATGGATATGTGGAAGCACTAGGAGACATTTCCCGGTAAGAGAGGCTGCCAAGAATAAACAACTAGGTTGTCAGATCCCACACATACCAAGCATTTCAATAATCATACACACAATATGCTCGATATGTGCAAATATAACGTGGCATCACAACATGACTCTACAACTCAAAGTATTTATTCATTAGGCTCCAAGGAGCCAAGTATTACAATCATGGGTATCATGACCCTACATTCAGAGAATACAAGTCAAAGCACATGCAGAAGCTTAACATGTCCGAGTGCATTCATCTACAAATGAAAAGGGTTGTGAAGCATAACTATCTACAAGACCCTCCAGAGGGCACTAGATCGTAGCTGAGGTAACAAGCTAAACGCAAAACATAAATTAAGCAAACGTTAGTACAAATGTACCCAGCAAGACTTACATCAAAACTAGCTACATATGCATCATCTATTATATATAAAAAGTAATTAATGAGCAAACTAGAAATTAGAGAAATACTCTAGAAAATCACACAATAATTAGAAACATCCGACCTTTAATTTATTAGACCAAATAACCACAACCGGTAGATTAGAGTTGATAGAATTACCCACCTATGCCATTTACTAATTTTCACTAGGCCTTTTCTATTGATTTATTCCACGTAAAAAAGGTTTCCCATAACTCTACTCAATCCCCGTAGCTTTCTTTACCCTAAAAAAAGTTACCCATCCTGAGTCCTCACGTCGCCGCCGCATCTGCCTGGAGATCACCTCGATCCTTCTCATGGAGCAAGATGATCCTCTCCTCCCCTACATGATGACTACACCATCATGGAATCTTCTCAGATTTAGATGGAGATCATAAATACATTATCTTGCTGGAGCCGCTCCTTCCATACATGGCTAGCTGCACCGTCGGGGCGGCCGACACGATCCAGCGGACATGATGATCCACAGAGATCAAGATGCTATGTAAATATACCCATCATGATGGCCGACGATTCCCCTTGGATGAACGACTGGTGTGATCTAGCTGATGTGAAGATCCACACATAGCAAGATGTATATATGTTTGGCCAGCGGCAGAAGGTTCCTTGATTCTTTACACCATCAGGTCCTGACGCTCTCCCTCCCTCTCCTTGATTCTTTACACCATTAGGTCCTGACGCTCTCCCTCCCGATAATTATGAATAATGCAGACAAATCAGATCAAGTCCTTTGTGGAGGTCTGCAGCATCAGATAAACAGATATTGCACATGCCCAGGTGATCTAGCTAGGCACCGGTAACTACATAAAAGGTACCATCTATTTCTCCATAAATTACATCATATGGTCTATAGATTGTTATATATTTTGATATTTTTCTTCTTCTGTATCACACTTAGTAGGCCCGAACAGTGACATAAGACGATGTCTGCAGTATGTCTGATGCAATTATTTGATACACCTTCTTTTAGAGGTATTGTGTGAATGGAAGATCATGCTTATGTATTCTTCCTTGCTCCGCCTACTATTTGGTTTCGGGTGAACATTGCAGCTGTATCACAACTTGATCTTGATTACGTCGGGAAACTTTTCCGTGGAAATCGTGGGTCAACAGAACTACAAAAGCTTGGTGATAGAGAAATAATAGAACGACTTCCCTCTCATGCTTGGACTATGAGGTCATGTGTGCAGACTACTAGAAAGTTGGAGAAATTTACATTTAGCAGGAAGAAGGTGAAGTGCATATACCTTCCTATGTACCCACACAAGCCCTGTGGTATGTACTTCAGATGGTAGTATATTTCATTGTTTTATGTTTATGCTGACTTAATTTGTGTTTTTTCCTATGTAGTCTATTATTCAGAAGTTCAATGATTTATACCAATCTTATGGACAGAATGATTTTTAATATTAATGCCACTGTCATCTGAAGCTTGATACTTTGTATGCACTCTAATCTTCAGAAGTTGAGGTTCACCTGCAGCTTATACTTAGTTAGATCTACGGGCTTCTATGTGTAAATTCTAGGGAAAAAAGAATTCGGAAAGCTTGGAGCTGGAGCGCGTAGCATGTTTTTCTTGGTGTGACGTACATGGACAGGTTGCTGAAGAAGAACAATAGGGAAATCTCACATGGGCGAGCAAGTAGTTCGGTGTTGGTGGTCTGCCATGGTCGTTTAATATCCTAGAGAAGACGGTATCATCACCCTCAACGTACAAAAGAAAACGACATGAAGTTTTGGTTTTGGCATGATCGCCAACGAAACTCCTTGAGTGCATTCTTACTGGCTGCAACATGCTCCTCGAAAATGGACAGTTAACGGCAGGTTGATGCATGCCTAGCCACAACTGGTACTGTAAATCAATGGCTTGATTACAATTTTTCCTTAACCATCACATGTCAATATATTTATAGGTGATTACTATTTTAGTATATGTTCACACCTACAAGATGATGCTAATTAAGTTCAACACAGGCAAAGCTGCCATCGTCGTTAGCAGGGCAGCAAAGTTCTTGTGGCATCGAGACTGTACAGAAATGAACCAAATGTTGAGACCAGATGCAGCCGGTTAAAATTTATCATGGTTTTTGATTATGTGATCTGACAAGATGTTCGAAATGCTATTTCGCAAATGTATTGTTGTATGCTTAACTACTAAACTTTTTAATTTAGCTCTCTTATCTTCAGTTTTTAGAGTCAAATTTGTATTATTTTTTATATACATATGATTATGCATATTCAATTTCTTTCAGTCAATGGTGTTATGTCTCAGGGAAGGGATGGATAACTTGAAGGACAAGTTTGCTGAAAAGTTTGTAACTTATTTCCAAGGTACTCAACCATAACACTGCATGAATCCCCATTTTCTTGCTGATGTAGCCATACAAACTTAGAAACTTTAATGTCCTTGATAGTATTCATTCTAGAAAAATTATTTTAATATTGCATGTAAATAGCTATAATTTCATATATATTCCTATATATACCAAGTTTGCAAATTAATGATACACACATCTACAAGTCGTAAGTAAATGTGTTATATGAAAAAAGAGAAATAAGCTACAAATTACCACAAACTTAATGAGAAACATGCAAACTTTTATTTTATTAGATAAAATGATGTAGATATTAGATAATATTTTATGTAGAGAAATTACCCACCATTTCCATTACATAATTATAATGTAAAAAAAGGTATCGGTCCTGCCTTTTTCGTTTTTCTTATCTCCACCACATGTACGTTGCTTGCCTCATGGGATCCTAACAAAAAACTTTTATTTTCTCCACCTTCCATGACTCATGGGATCTTAATTAGAAAACGCTACATCAGAAGCTAGCCTAGCATGTATTATGTACGCATGCATTCTCCACCACGTGGACCTTGCTTGCGTCATGGGATCCTAAAATAACATGCAGCACAAGCTAGCCTGGCTTGCTATATATACAACGCATGTACTCATCGAAAACAATAAGCAAATTAACACAAAAATTAAAATCATCTAACCATTGATATGATGGATACTTATATTTCAATAAAAACTAACTGTTCTGATTCAACCTTTTTCTTGAGAAGATACCAGATATAACTTATAGGAGAGCCACTACATGGTGGTATCGACTGTGTACCAGATAAGAAGTCGCATGGATGTGATGACTTTCTAGATTTCTTCTCGTGGACTAGCATTGAGTATGCCCCTGCGGTCAGACAAAGGAAGTGCGGGAAGCCTAGAACACACATGTTAAGGGAAACTGTTGACGGCACATGTGATGTGACCTTCATCACCATCGGATCTTGGAGTGGGCAAGTGTTATATGTCTTCATTGTTGACTATCTTTAGCAGGGTCATGCTGATGTTATAGGAGAAGGCATGGAACTCCATTGCCATCAACTTGCATTAGTGCGACAACCGTACTGTTCTTAGTAGCCAGATCCATAGGGAGATTTGTGAAGGAGGGCAGTTGGAGCCTTGAAGTACAACAACAAGCTAGCAGGGGTGTCATTCCAAGACTCCTCTTTGTTGGAAACACCATGAGTTGTATCGGGGAGAAAAGGGAGAAACGAAATTAAGAGGAAAAAGAGAGGGCACACCATGAGCCCTTGGCTAAAAGTTTGTGTGTGTGCGTTCTTATGATTTTGATGTGGTCACTCGTGTGGACGAATTCCAACACTCTTGGACGCTTGGTATCCTTGGCTCTGTGTGCAAGGACGTTGACTAGGATGTATTGATACACGGGTACATGAGAAAGATTGGTGAAGCAATCTTATTTGCAGAAAACGTACATGTTGTCTTATATGTGTTATTTTCTTATTATGCAACCATCATTAAGTATATCCATATTTGATTGGGAAAAGTATATCATGGTAGTTGGAGGATAAGTATGATATTTTCCCTAAAGCAAAATTATAGCCGAATCTTTTTTTTGTAGGGCAATGATAACTGAATCTATATATTCATGCCTGTCGACAAAAGAGATGCCCTTAGAAAAGGACTTCAATCTTCTTTGCTTTTACTTACAATTATTAGAGGTTCTAACTAATTACAATCTGGCAATGCATAGAGTTTCAGATCCTTACCACAAGAGACATGTCACTTCTTACAAGATAGGAAAAACAATGCTTGCAGAAAGTTCGAAATGCTATTGTCCGCCAATGTATTGTTGTATGGAAAATTGCTGAACTTTTCTATTCTGCATCTTCAGTTTGCATAGTCAAGTTTGTAATATTTGTGATATACATATGATTATGCATATTCAATTTTTTAAGTCAATGGTGTTATGTTTCAGTGAAGGGATGGATAACTTCAAGGGAAAATTTGCTGAAAAGTTTCTAACTAATTACCAAGGAACTCAACAATAACATTGCATGAATCGATATTTTCTTGCTGATGTAGACATACAAACTTAGAAAATTCAATGTCTTTGATAGTATTGCTACTAGAAAATTATTTTAATATTGCATGTAAATGGGTATAATTTCATATATATATTCCTATATCTACAAAACATGCATATTATTGGTACACACATCTACAAGTCGTAAGTAAAGGTGTCATTTTTAGACAGTCCTTAAGAAATTTATATATGCCTATATGGAACCATTAACACCTGCTTATTACGTGATTATAGAAAAATATCCTTAAAATGGAGAACCACGCTACAAACACCATTAAACAAGATAAACATAAATTGTGCAACGGGTTTGATCATAACAGTTGGTGAAACAATGCATGGCATGTAGGTACAAGATTCATTTGAAAAATAAATATTCAAATGTCAACAAGGAAACCAAAGTTATCTAAGATGCTATTTTGTTTGCAAAAGGAATTTTTTTACATTTGTAAAATCCTAGCCCGCGCATCGAGCGGGCCACTTTGCTGGTCATCAACAAAGGGATGGTAGGGTTTAACTGCAGCAAGCCAGCTTTGACTCGGTGGCTATCCTAAACTACGACTGCAAGCAACTCTTTTGAGGTGGCGCACTCGAGTCCACATATTCAGCATATCAATACACCACTATGGATCTGCTCCCGTCCTCCTACGGGAACGCCATCCATAGCACTCACACTTCTCTTGCGCATTTTAGAGTATCCACTTTCACTTGTCTATGAACTGTATAGGCAACCCAGAGGTCCTTTACCGCGGACGCGGCTATTTGAATATATCATTTATAACCCTGCAGGGGTGTACTTCTTCACACATGTTTCCATCACTTAGCTTCTGCACACGACATGTGCTCAGCAGACTTCAAGCAAAAGCCGACGTGGGTGTAGACCACGACCTGACTAACCACACAAGTCTCTAGTCCAGGTTTATCGCCTATTCAGGTTCCATTCGCAGGGTGTCCGACCGAGGTTTCCACATATGGCCCCGAACGATGTGTAAAGGGTTCCGAGCCACCAAATGGGCGCCCGGCATACCCGGCCATGTTCCTACCGCATCACAGCCCACCCCTCGAGTCAGCACTGCACACAGTCTCCAGCAAACTACAAACACCAAAAACTACTTGCAACTCCTGGACAGAGGACAGGGGCGGTTAATAAGTCGAGCGGGGTCATATTTCATGGTCCAACATGTGGTAGTAGCTGTTCATGGATCACAAACACAGAAATCAGCTCCTGAGGACGGTTTCAATGAGACAACCCACCATGTACTCCTATATGGCCTCTCACCGATACCTTTACCAAATTGTGTTCACACACTTAGCTCTCAACAGTATGATATGTTCACAACTTTCCAATTCATCCCCGATGAATCAGACCTAGCACAACTCTAAGCATAGCAGGCATGACAAACAAGCATGAATGAGTAGGCACATCAGGGCTCAAAAAACTCCCACTCATGCTAGTGGGTTTCATCTAATTACTGTGGAATGACAGGTCATGCAGACGAAAAGGGCGTTCAACTATCACAGCAAGTAACAGATGAATCGTTGTTGTCCTAATGCAGTAAAGAGAGAGGGAGTGAGAGATTGGGATTGTATTGGAATGAACAAGGGGGTTTTGCTTGCCTGGCACATCTGAAGATAGTATATTTCTTCGTCTGTGTCAGCGAACTCATCGTCGAAACCACTGGGCCATCATCTCATCGGTAACCTCCTCTGTGTGGACCCGAGCGGTGTCATTGATGCCCGAATACATCCACATCGAGTGATCATGGGCCTGGAGCAGCTGGATGCATCGACTAGGAAACACTTCCAGTAAATCCATGCCAGTCACACCCTGACGGACCAACTGGACTACCCGCTCAACTAGCATGTTCATCTCTACTTTCTCCGCAGCAGACACGGTTAGTGAAGAAGGATGCTGGACTCGATCTAGGGTAAAAGGTAGGAAGACCGGTCGACTGACTGGGGGTCAGAATGTCTTGGCAATAAAACAAGGTCGACTGCCACCCTCTGACCGACTCGGGAAGTGTCATAGGAGGAAAAGTTCTCCTCTTCCTCATCCGAATCCCTAAACCCCCGCACATCTGAATCACGTGCGTCCTCTCGTTAGTCGGATTTGCCTTCTTCATCGACTGAGAACGAAAAGTGAAGATATGTTTGAAAAGATCCCAGTGTGGTCTACAGCCTAAGAAGTTTCACACATAGAAATGAATGCGGAGAGGTATGTGATGGTGTTGGGAGAGAAGTGGTGAAGCTGAGCACCGAAATAGTTCAAAAAACCCCGGAAGAAAGTATGTGGGGGCAGGGAGAAACCACAATCGACGTGAGTTGCTAGGAGGACGCACTCACCCGCCCACGGCTGAGGCTCGATCTCGTCCCCCGCCAGCCTCCAAGTCCCATCGGCGATCAAACCCGCGGCAGACAGATCCTCCAGATCCACTTGCCGGAGCATGGATCGAATCCAGTCCCCTGGATCCAACCAGGCGGCAACTCAGACCTCGACGGCGATCCCTGACTCGTTTTCTTGCCCTTCGCTATCATCATTGCTTTCTTCGCACGCTCCAGTGCCGCCATCTTGTCCTTCACCATAGTGGCAGACTGCGCACGGGTGGAGCAACAATGTCGAGAAAAAAAGAGGACGCGGTGGAGAAGTAGAGGAAGGAGAAGGGGAATAGGAGCGCATTGTGCAAATGCATTGGCCTCGACGCTTTTTATGGGCCTACTTCCGAGTGGCTGACGCGTGGGCACAAGCGATCCTGTCAAATCCCGCAACAGTCACGCAATGGATACGTGGCGGTGTAGGACCTTGAGAAGAGGTGTCTAGAGGGGGGGGGTGATTAGACACTAAGTACTAAAGTTGCAGTTTTTAAGATTCTTTGGGTTTAAGTGGAGTTTAGGCACAATTTCAACATTCACAATACATATCAAGCAAGCATGCAAAGAGTATATGAGCAACGGAAAGTAAAGCATGCAACTTGCAAGAAAGTAAAGGGAAGGATTTGGAGGTTTCAAACGCAATTGGAGACACGGATGTTTTTGGCGTGGTTCCGATAGGTGGTGCTATCGTACATCCACGTTGATGGAGACTTCAACCCACTAGGGTAACTGCTGCGCGAGTCCACGGAGGGCTCCACCCACGAAGGGTCCACGAAGAAGCAACCTTGTCTATCCCACCATGGTCGTCGCCCACGAAGGACTTGCCTCACTAGCGGTAGATCTTCACGAAGTAGGCGACCTCCTTGCCCTTACAAACTCCTTGGTTCAACTCCACAATCTTGTCGGAGACTCCCAAGTGACACCTAGCCAATCTAGGAGACACCACTGTCATGCCCAATATGCGACCCTATCCAAAAGGAACTCGAAGGTCCCACCAAGGATAGACCCGCATATTGGAACGCTTTTGCAAGGTGGATATCATTACATCAACATTACATAATAGATGGGGATACATCCAATACATACAATGACATATGAATACAACAATACAACATACAAGAACAACATCCGACTACAGATGAATCATAAACAGAAACTCAAACAATATCCACCCTGCTAGCCCAGGCTGCCGACCTGGAACCTATCCCCTGATCGAAGAAGAAGAAGAAACTTCAAAACAAGCAACATCGCTCTCGCGTCAAGATCATCGCAATACCTGTACCTGCAACTGTTGTTGTAGTAATCTGTGAGCCACGAGGACTCAGCAATCCCATTACCATGGGTATCAAGACTAGCAAAGCTTAATGGGAAAGGAAGGGGTAAAGTGGTGAGGTTGCAGAAGCGGCTAAGCAAGTATGGTGGCTAACATACGCAAATGAGAGCAAGAAGAGAAGCAAAGGAACGGTCGTGAAGCTAGCAATGATCAAGAGGTGATCCTGAACACCTACTTACGTCAAACATAACCGAGAAACCGTGTTCACTTCCTGGACTCCGCCGAGAAGAGACCATCACGGCTACACACGCGGTTGATGCGTTTTAATTCAGATCTGGTGTCAAGTTATCTACAACCGGACATTAACAAATTTCCATCTGCCACATAACCGCGGGCACGGCTCTCGAAAGTTTATACCCTGCAGGGGTGTCCCAACTTAGCCCATGGCAAGCTCTCGTGATCAACGAAGGAATAGACCTTCTCCCAGGAAGACCCGATCAGTCTCGGAATCCCGGTTTACAAGACATTTCGACAATGGTAAAACAAGACCAGCAAAGCCTCCCGCTGTGCCGACAAATCCCGATAGGAGCTGCACATATCTCGTTCTGAGGGCACACCGGATGAGCCAGACGTCGGGTTGGCATAGACCCTGGTTGCCCAGGGGGCGCCGGACATTGCTCGGTTTGGACCAACACTTAGACAAGCATTGGCCCGGGGGGGCTAAAATAAAGATGACCCTCGAGAGAGCGACTCCCAAGGGAGAAGTAGGTGGTGGTGAGGCAAATGGTAAAACCAAGGTTGGGCCTTGCTGGACAAGTTTTATTCAAAGCGAACTGTTAGGGGGGTCCCATAAATCACCCGACTGCGTTAGGAACGCAAAATCCGGGAACATAACACCAGTATGATGGAAACTAGGGCGGCAAGAGTGGAACAAAACACCAGACATAAGGCCGAGCCTTCCACCCTTTACCAAGTATATAGATGCATTAATAATATAAGAGATATTGTGATATCCCAACCACAATCCTGTCCACCATGGAGAAATCTTCAACTTCACCTGCAACTAGCAACGCTATAAGAGGGGCTGAGCAAAAGCGGTAACATAGCCAAACAACGGTTTGCATAGGAAAGGTGTCAAAGGTTAGAGGTTCATGGCAATTTGGGATGGCTTGATAAACAGGTGATAGGTAGCGCAGCATAGCGATAGAACGAAACAACTAGCATAGCAATGGTAGTAGTGAGATCCAGGGTAGCGGTCATCTTGCCTGAAATCCCACAAGGAAGAAGAACGAGTCCATGAAGAAGACGAACGGATGAAGCCGAACCAACCGTAGACGAACGAATCCTCACGATCGCAACGAAACAGGAACTAACAAGAAGCACACAACATGGTAAACACACCACACATGAACAAGGCATGATGCACAACAAGCATGATGCATGACCAAGCTAGATGAGGCTACTCATGGCAAGAGATGATGCAAACAAGAACAACACATCAAGGCAAGTTTAAATGAGGCCGGGAACAACATATAACAATTCCGGTAAGTCCTCATATGAAAATTTCGAAATTGGTCCAGAACTGAAAAAACATTATGTTCAAGTTGTTAAACAGCAAGTTAAGATGCACCACTATGAACTACATGAAATTCTAGTCAAGTTACATATAAAGTTCATTAGATTTGGAGCTACGGTCTAGAAGATATGAGCAAAACAAGTTAAACATGGCATTGATGCAAAATGCACCCAAACATCAAGCAAATACACCAAAACAAGGATGCAACATAATAATATGAAGCTACATGCAAAATCAAGCAAGTTTCATATAGAGCACACTCAAAACGGAGCAACGGTTCAACACATACACTCTATACAAGGCATAACGACAATCTGTCCATAACAGCAACTAGGCATCTTGCAAGCATCATAACAATAAGCTACAGCACCCCAACATAAAAACAAAAGGCAGGGCATGAAGTACAGGTAAAGCATAACAAAACATGAACACTGAGCTATCTCCAGAAACAACTAGAACATGCTCAAAAAGACATGGAGATATTGCAAATAATAACAGTTTCAGACTTATCAGGAAATAACATCAGGTTGCACTGTTTAGAGCAAGCAAACAACATGTTACAGGAACATATCATGGCAAACAAAGGCATGGCATGAATCTACTAATTGCATAGATCAAAAGTCCCTTACTGACCATGAGCCAAAAGGGCACGGAAAATATGACGGCACCCATGTAAACATGGCAAGTTATATTACAGATTCAAACATGGCAGGAACAACAATAAGTAGGCATGTTGGTGAGCTTGATACACTCACCACAGAGCAATACATGGCATGGCAAGGCAACCAACAGTAAGAAGGCATGTTTATGAAGCTAAGCATGTCAAGATCAAGGTCATAGGGTGCATGGAACACTAGCAAAACACATGGGAACAAGTGAACTTAATGTTAACAGGCTGATAGCAACATTATCAAGCAACTTTGGAGCAAGATATGAACAATCTACAGCAAGCTATAAATGCAACCAGGGGCATGAATGGAGAGGGCATAACATGTAGATCAAAACATGTTTATAGAACATCTCCAGATTATGCATAGAATGATTAGTAGAAGCATGTTAACATAGCAACAAAATATAACAGAATCTGTCTAGCAAAACAGCAACAATAAGTACACTACTTAACAAGCTCAATTCACTCACCACAAGTCATTGCATGACAAGATAAGCATAGCATCATCAAGAAGACATGTTTATGCAACCAACCAAGGCAAGAACAAGTCCATAGCATGCAAGGATCAACTATAGCAAACTTGGCCATATTGAATAACATGTAAACAATCTGCCAGGAAACATTTTGAAGCAAAAGTAGAGCACTCAAATGACATGCTAGACTACTCCATAATTACAAACAAGGGAATGAATGGATAGACAATAACCATATGTTCAAAACACCCTTACTGAAGTATCTCAAAATATGCATGGATCTCTCTGTAGCATCAAGTTTATATGGCATCAAAATAACAGCAGAACAGGGACCAAAATCAGCAATATCACGAAGCCTAGTTTGCATGCTTGTGCTAGTCACCACATTGATCACAAAAATACATGGCATACACCCCTGGAAAGATGGCATGGCATAGATCAAAACACATGAAGACATCAACCTCATAGGATGCACACATCAATCATGGCAAAAATGACAAATGAGCATGTTATAACAGTTTCAGCAGATTAACATCGACATGCACTCTTCCAACAGCATTTCAGGCATCAAGATGAGCTCAAATGAAAATGATGCAATGGGATGAAATGAAGTGCTCGTTGAGACGAACAATTTGACATATTATACACACGAAACGGAGCTACAGATGCAGAGATGCGATGCAACAAACATGGCATGATAATGTGAAAAATTCGGGGACTTAGCAGATTAGCACCTCGGGGAAAAGTCAACACGGCCGGGATCTCACCGGAGAGACTCGCCAGAGTTGCGGGAGGAGGTGGCCGGAGCTGGAGGAAGACCGGAGGAGCTCGGGGCCGGCTGGATCCGGTCCGGCCCGACCGGATCTCGCATGGCGGGGTTTCGGAGCAGGCCGGACGACGAAAGTGGCGGGCAGAGGCGCGCTGGGGGCGCAGCTCGCGGAGCTTCGCCGGAGTCGCGGGCGGACGGTGCTGCGCCGGGCGGCGTGGGCGGAGCTGTGGCGGGCTGCGCGGGCGGCGCGGAGGCGACGGCGCAGCTCCGCCATGAAGCAGGCGGCGCGGGCGGCCGGGACAACGCCAAGCGGCGGCGGGCGGCGGAGGCGCGCGCTGGTCCGCAGCTGGGCGAAGGCCGGCGGCGGGCGCGGACGGGTCATGGGCGGAGATGCTGTGGCTCGCGCGGGCCAGCCACGGCCTGGCGGCCGGGCGGCGCGGGCGGCAGCGGCTGCCACGTGGCGGACGCCGGTTCGCTGAGGGCGGCGGCGCGGACATGTCCGGTCCGATCCGGACGTGTCCGGCGGTGGAGAGGGAGCGGGGGTAGGGTTAGGGTAGGAAATGATCCGGGATTTCGGGGGAGGGGGTGTTTTTATAGGTAGAGGGAGCTAGGAGAGTCCAAATGAGGAGCGGTTTTCGGCCACGCGATCGTGATCGAACGACCAAGAGCATAGAGGGGAGTTTGTTGGGTTTTGGGCCGCTTTGGAAGGGGTGTTGGTGTTGGGGAACGTAGCAGAAATTCAAAATTTTCTTACGTGTCACCAAGATCTATCTATGGAGAAACCAGCAACGAGGGGAAGGAGAGTGCATCTACATACCCTTGTAGATCGCTAAGCGGAAGCGTTCAAGAGAACGTGGTTGAAGGAGTCGTACTCGTCGTGATCCAAATCACCTGAGATCCGTGTGCCGAACGGACGACACCTCCGCGTTCAGCACACGTACAGCCCGGTGACGTCTCCCATGCCTTGATCCAGCAAGGAGAGAGGAAGAGGTTGAGGAAGACTCCATCCAGCAGCAGCACGACGGCGTGGTGGTGGTGGAGGCGTGGCAATCCTCTGAGGCTTCGCCAAGCACCGGGAGAGGAGGAGGACTTGGGAGAGGGGGAGGGCTGCGCCAGAACTTCGTGGTCAGCTCCCATGCGCCTCCCCACTTTATATAGGGGTGGAGGGGCTGGTTTCTTGCCCTCCAAGTCCATTGGGGCGTTGGCCAAGGTGGGAGGAAAGAAATCCCATCATTTCCTTCCCCATCGATTGTTATCCCCCTTTTAGGGATCTTGATCTTATCCTTGGGATATGATCTTATTCCTTCTAAGGGGGATCTTGGTGCGCTTGACCAGGGGTGTGGGGCCTTTCCCCACTACCACGTTCATGTGGGTCCCCCATGCAGGTGGGCCCCACTCCGAACCTTCTAGAACCTTCCCGATACAATACCGAAAAATCCCGAACATTTTCCGGTGGCCAAAATAGGACTTCCATATATAAATCTTTACCTCCGGACCATTCCGAAACTCCTCGTGACGTCCGGGATCTCATCCGGACTCGAACAACATTCGGTAACCACATACAAACTTCCTTTATAACTCTAGCGCCATCGAACCTTAATGTGTAGACCCTACGGGTTCGGGAGACATGTAGACATGACCGAGACGTTCTCCGGTCAATAACCAACAGCGGGATCTGGATACCCATGTTGGCTCCCACATGTTCCACGATGATCTCATCGGATGAACCACGATGTCAAGGACTCAATCGATCCCGTATACAATTCCCTTTGTCTAGCGGTATTTTACTTGCCCGAGATTCGATCGTCGGTATAACGATACCTTGTTCAATCTCGTTACCGGCAAGTCTCTTTACTCGTTCCGCAACACATCATCATGTGATCAACCCCTTGGTCACATTGTGCACATTATGATGATGTACTACCGAGTGGGCCCAGAGATACCTCTCCATTTCCACGGAGTGACAAATCCCAGTCTCGATCCGTGTCAACCCAACAGACACTTTCGGAGATACCTGTAGTGCACCTTTATAGTCACCCAGTTATGTTGTGACGTTTGATACACCCAAAGCACTCCTACGGTATCCGGGAGTTACACGATCTCATGGTCTAAGGAAGAGATACTTGACATTAGAAAAGCTCTAGCAAACGAACTACACGATCTTTGTGCTATGCTTAGTATTGGGTCTTGTCCATCACATCATTCTCCTAATGATGTGATCCCGTTATCAACGACATCCAATGTCCATAGCTAGGAAACCATGACTATCTGTTGATCACAACGAGCTAGTCAACTAGAGGCTCACTAGGGACATATTGTGGTCTATGTATTCACAGGTGTATTACGATTTCCGGATAATACAGTTATAGCATGAATAAAAGACAATTATCATGAACAGGGAAATATAATAATACTTTTATTATTGCCTCTAGGGCATATTTCCAACAGTCTCCCACTTGCACTAGAGTCAATAATCTAGTTCACATCGCCATGTGATTAACACTCACAGGTCACATCGCCATGTGACCAACATCATCAAATGAGTTCTGGGGTTTGATCATGTTTTGCTTGTGAGAGAGGTTTTAGTCAACGGGTCTGAACCTTTCAGATCCGTGTGTGCTTTGCAAATTTCTAGGTCATATTGTCAATGCTGCTTCCACGCTCCACTTGGAGCTATTCCAAATGGTTGCTCCACTATACGTATCCGGTTTGCTACTCAGAGTCAATCGGATAGGTGTTAAAGCTTGCATCGACGTAACCCTTTATGCCGAACTCTTTATCACCTCCATAATCGAGAAACATGTCCTTATTTACTTCAAGGACAATTTTGATCGCTGTCCAATGATCCATTCTGGATCATTCTTGTACCCTTGATCGACTCATGGCAGGGCACACTTCGGTGCGGTACACAAAGATAGCATACTATAGAGCCTACGCTCGAAACATAGGGACGACCTTCGCCCTTTCTCTCTTTTCTGCTGTGGTCGAGCTTTAAGTCTTAACTTCATACCTTTCAACTCAGGCAAGAAATCCTTCTTGACTGATCCATCTTGAACACCTTCAAGATCATGTCAAGGTACGTGCTCATTTGAAAGTACTATTAAGCATTTTGATCTATCTTATAGATCTTGATGCTTATTGTTCAAGTAGCCTAATCCAGGTTTTCCATTGAAAAAACACTTTTCAAATAACCCTATATGCATTCCAGAAATTCCACATCATTTCTGATCAACAATATGTCAATAACATATACTCATCAGAAATTCTATAGTGCTCCCACTCACTTCTTTGGAAATACAAGTTTCTCATAAACTTTTGTATAAACCCAAAATCTTTGATCAAAGTACATATTCCAACTCCGAGATGCTTACTCCAGTCCTTAGAAGAATCATTTGGAGCCAGATACCTTTTAGCATCCTTAGGATCGACAAAAACTTTCGGATTGTATCACATACAACCTTTCCTTACGAAGACTGGTAAGGAAACTCGTTTTGACATCCATCTGCCAGATTTCATAAATGCAGCTAATTCTAACATGATTCCGACGGACTTAAGCATTGCTACAGATGAGAAAATCTCATCGTAGTCAACTCCTTGAACTTGTGAAAAACTCTTCGCCACAAGTCGAGCTTCATAGACGGTGACATTACCGTCCACGTCCGTCTTCTTCTTAAAGATCCATTTATCTCAATGGCTTGCCGATCATCGGGCAAGTCCACCAAAGTCCATGCTTTGTTCTGATACATGGATCCTATCTCGGATTTCATGGCTTCTAACCATTTGTCGGAATTTGGGCCCACCATCGCTTCTCCATAGCTCGTAGGTTCATTGTTGTCTAGCAACATGACCTTCAAGATAGGATTACTGTACCACTCTAAAGTAGTACGCATCCTTGTCACCCTACGAGGTACGGTAGTGACTTGATCCGAAGTTTCATGATCACTATCATAAGCTTCTACTTCAGTTAGTGTAGGTGCCATAGGAACAACTTCCTGTGCCCTGCTACACACTGGTTGAAGTGATGGTTCAATAACCACATCAAGTCTCCACCATCCTCCCACTCAACTTTTCGAGACAAACTTTTCCTCGAGAAAGGACCTGATTCAAGAAACAATCCCTATTGTTTTCGGATCTGAATTAGGAGGTATGCCCAACTGTTTAGGGTGTCCTATGAAGATGCATTTTATCCACTTTGGGTTCGAGCTTATCAACCTGAAACTTTATCACATAAGCGTCGCAGCCCCAAACATTTAAGAAATGACAGCTTAGGTTTCTCTAAACCATAGTTCATACGGTGTCATCCCAACGGAATTACGTGGTGCCCTATTAAAGTGAATGTGGTTGTCTCTAATGCCTAACCCATAAACGATAATGGTAATTCAATAAGAGACATCATGGTACGCACCATATCCAATAGGGTGCAACTACGATGTTCGGACACACCATCAAACTATGGTGTTCCAAAGTGTATTAATTGTGAAACAATTTCCACAATGTCTTAATTGCGTGCCAAAGCTCAGAACTCAGAGACTCATCTCTATGATCATATCATAGACATTTCATCCTCTTGTCACGATGATCTTCAACTTCACTCTGAAATTACTTGAACCATTCAATAATTCAGACTTGTGTTTCATCAAGTAAATATACTCTACATCTACTCGAATCATTTGTGAAGTAAGAACATAACGATATTCATCAGATGCCTCAAAGACTCATTGGACTGCACACATCAAAATATGTTACTTCCAACAAGTTGCTATCTTGTTCCATTTTACTGAAACACGAGGCTTTTTAATCATCTTGCCCATGTGGTATGATTTGCATATCTGTGATTCAAAATCAAGTGAGTCCAAACGATCCATCTGCATGGAGTTTCTTAATGCGCATACACCAATAGACATGGTTCGCATGTCTCAAACTTTTCAAAATGAGTGAGTCCAAAGATCCATCAACATGGAGCTTCTTCATGCTTTTACACCAATATGACTTACATGGCGATTGCCACAAGTAAGTGGTACTATCATTACTATCTTATATCTTTTTGGCATGAAAATGTGTATCACTACGATCGAGATTCAATAAACCATTTCTTTAGGTGCAAGACCATTGAAGGTATTATTCAAATAAATAGAGTAACCATTATTCTCCTTAAATGAATAACCGTATTGCGATAGACATAATCCAATCATGTCCATGCTCAACGCAAACACCAAATCTCGATGGTAGAGGGAGCGTGCGATGCTTGATCACATCAACCTTGGAAACACTTCCAACACATATCGTCAGCTCACCTTTAGCTAGTCTCCGTTTATTCCGTAGCTTTTATTTCGAGTTACTAACACTTAGCAACCGAACCGGTATCTAATACCCTGGTGCTACTAGGAGTACTAGTAAAGTACACATTAACATAATGTATATCCAATATACTTCTACCAACCTTGCCACCTTCTCATCTACCAAGTATCTAGGGTAATTCTGCTCGATGGTGGTTCCTTTATTACGAAGCACTTAGTCTCGGGTTTGGGTTCAACCTTGGGTTTCTTCTTTGGAGCAGCAACTGATTTGCCGCTTCATGAAGTATCCTTCTTGCCCTTGCCCTTCTTTAAAACTAGTGGTTTCACCAACCATCAACAATTGATGCTCCTTCTTGATTTCTACTTTCATGTGTCAAACATCACGAATACCTCAAGGATCATCATATCTATCCTTGATATGTTATAGTTCATCACGAAGCTCTAGCAGCTTGGTGGTAATGACTTTGGAGAAACATCACTATCTCATCTGGAAGATCAACTCCCACTCGATTAAAGTGATTGTTGTACTCAGACAATCTGAGCACAAGCTCAACGATTAAGCTTTTCTCCCTTAGTTTGCAGGCTAAGAAAATTGTTGGAGGTCTCATACCTCTTGACGTGGGCATGAGCTTGAAATCTCAATTTCAGCCCTCAAAACATCTCATATGTTCCGCGACGTTTCGAAAAACATCTTCGGTGCCTTAATTCTAAACCGTTTATCTGAATTATCACGTAGTTATCAAAACATGTATGTCCGATGTTCGCAACATCCACAAACGACGTTTGGGGTTCAGCACACTGAGCGGTGCATTAAGGACATGAGCTTTCTACTGTCCACATAATCGCTACTGTCAACTTTCAACTATATTTTCTCTAGGAACATATCTAAACAGTGGAACTAAAGCGCGAGCTTACGGCATAATTTGCAAAGATCTTTTGACTATGTTCAGGATAATTAAGTTCATCTTATGAACTCCCACTCAGATAGACATCCCTCTGGTCATCTAAGTGATTACATGATCCAAGTCAACTAGGCCATGTCCGATCATCACGTGAGACGGTCTAGTCATCATCGGTGAACATCTTCATGTTGATCGTATCCTCCATACGACTCATGCTCGACCTTTCGGTCTCCGTGTTCCGAGGCCATGTCTGTACATGCTAGGCTCGTCAAGTTAACCCTAAGTGTTTTCGCTGTGTAAAACTGTCTTACACCCGTTGTATGTGAAGGTAAGAATCCATCACACCCGATCATCACGTGGTGCTTAGAAGTTTACTTAACTGTAGCAATGGTGCACGATTAGGGAGAACACTTCTTGAAATTTTGTAAGGATCATCTTATTTACTACCGTCGTCCTAAGTAAACAAGATGCATAAACATGATAAACATCACATGCAATCAAATAGTGACATGATATGGCCAATATCATTTTGCTCCTTTGATCTCCATCTTCGGGCTCCATGATCATCATCGTCACCGCATGACACCATGATCTCCATCATCATGATCTCCATCATCGTGTCTCCATGAAGTCGTCTTGCCAACTATTACTTCTACTACTATGGCTACCGGTTAGCAATAAAGTAAAGTAATTACATGGCGTTGTTAAATGACACGCAGGTCATACAATAAATTAAGACAACTCCTATGGCTCCTGCCGGTTGTCATACTCATCGACATGCAAGTCGTGATTCCTATTACAAGAACATGATCAATCTCATACATCACATACCATTCATCACATTCTTCTTGGCCATATCACATCACATAGCATACCCTGCAAAAACAAGTTAGACGTCCTCGAATTGTTGTTTGCATGTTTTACGTGGCTGCTATGGGTTTCTAGCAAGAACATTTCTTACCTACGCAAAACCACAACGTGATATGCCAATTGCTATTTACCCTTCATAAGGACCCTTTTCATCGAATCCGTTCCGACTAAAGTGGGAGAGACTGGCACCCGCTAGCCACCTTATGCACGGTGCATGTCATCGGTGGAACCTCGCCTCACGAAGAGTACGTAAGGTCGGTCCGACCGCTTCATCCCACAATACCGTCGAAACAAGATTGGACTAGTAACGGTAAGCATATTGAACAACATCAACGCCCACAACTACTTTGTGTTCTACTCGTGCAAAGAATCTACGCAATAGACCTAGCTCATGATGCCACTATTGGGGAACGTAGCAGAAATTCAAAATTTTCCTACGTGTCACCAAGATCTATCTATGGAGAAACCAGCAACGAGGGAAGGAGAGTGCATCTACATACCCTTGTAGATCGCTAAGCGGAAGCGTTCAAGAGAACGGGGTTGAAGGAGTCGTACTCGTCGTGATCCAAATCACCGGAGATCCTAGTGCCGAACGGACGGCACCTCCGCGTTCAGCACACGTACAGCCCGGTGACGTCTCCCATGCCTTGATCCAGCAAGGAGAGAGGAAGAGGTTGAGGAAGACTCCATCCAGCAGCAGCACGACGGCGTGGTGGTGGTGGAGGAGCGTGGCAATCCTGCAGGGCTTCGCCAAGCACCGCGGGAGAGGAGGAGGACTTGGGAGAGGGGGAGGGCTGCGCCAGAACTTCATGGTCAGCTCCCATGCATCTCCCCACTTTATATAGGGGTGGAGGGGCTGGTTTCTTGCCCTCCAAGTCCATTGGGGCGTTGGCCAAGGTGGGAGGAAAGAAATCCCATCATTTCCTTCCCCACCGATTGTTATCCCCATTTTAGGGATCTTGATCTTATCCCTTGGGATATGATCTTATTCCTTCTAAGGGGGATCTTGGTGCGCTTGACCAGGGGTGTGGGGCCTTTCCCCACTACCCACGTTCATGTGGGTCCCCCATGCAGGTGGGCCCCACTCCGGAACCTTCTAGAACCTTCCCGGTACAATACCGAAAAATCCCGAACATTTTCCGGTGGCCAAAATAGGACTTCCCATATATAAATCTTTACCTCCGGACCATTCCGAAACTCCT
This sequence comes from Aegilops speltoides, assembly GCA_021437245.1. Lineage (NCBI taxonomy): Eukaryota > Viridiplantae > Streptophyta > Magnoliopsida > Poales > Poaceae > Aegilops > Aegilops speltoides. The sequence goes on from CM038145.1 coordinate 118,910,407, forward strand.
CGTGACGTCCGGGATCTCATCCGGGACTCCGAACAACATTCGGTAACCACATACAAACTTCCTTTATAACCCTAGCGTCATCGAACCTTAAGTGTGTAGACCCTACGGGTTCGGGAGACATGTAGACATGACCGAGACGTTCTCCGATCAATAACCAACAGCGGGATCTGGATACCCATGTTCGCTCCCACATGTTCCACGATGATCTCATCGGATGAACCACGATGTCAAGGACTCAATCGATCCCGTATACAATTCCCTTTGTCTAGCGGTATTTTACTTGCCCGAGATTCGATCGTCGGTATACCGATACCTTGTTCAATCTCGTTACCGGCAAGTATCTTTACTCGTTCTGCAACACATCATCCCATGATCAACCCCTTGGTCACATTGTGCACATTATGATGATGTACTACCGAGTGGGCCCAGAGATACCTCTCCATTTGCACGGAGTGACAAATCCCAGTCTCGATCCGTGTCAACCCAACAGACACTTTCGGAGATACCTGTAGTGCACCGTTATAGTCACCCAGTTACGTTGTGACGTTTGATACACCCAAAGCACTCCTACGGTGTCCGGGAGTTACACGATCTCATGGTCTAAGGAAGAGATACTTGACATTAGAAAAGCTCTACCAAACGAACTACACGATCTTTGTGCTATGCTTAGTATTGGGTCTTGTCCATCACATCATTCTCCTAATGATGTGATCCCGTTATCAACGACATCCAATGTCCATAGCCAGGAAACCATGACTATCTGTTGATCACAACGAGCTAGTCAACTAGAGGCTCACTAGGGACATATTGTGGTCTATGTATTCACACATGTATTACGATTTCCGGATAATACAGTTATAGCATGAATAAAAGACAATTATCATGAACAGGGAAATATAATAATACTTTTATTATTGCCTCTAGGGCATATTTCCAACAGTTGGGCTGCAACACAAAAGAGGCCTTTTACGGTTACCCGGTTAACCGTTGGGGTACCAAACGACCTCCAAATGGCACAAAACTTGACAGGCGGTCTACCGGTGCTATACCAAGGCCGCTTGGCAAACCTCGGTCCATTCCGAGAAAGTTTAATACCCGCTCACAACAGAAGACAAAAGGGGAACACCGGATGACATAGGAGTGCCGGATTGCAAAACGGACAACGGGGAAAATGCTCGGATGCATGAAACGAACACGTATGCGAAATGAAATGCACATGATGACATGATATGAAATGCAGATGATGACATGGCAAAGTGCAACATGCAAGCAAATGACATGGCAACGAGGGCGAATAACTGGCAGACACCTGGCACATCGAAACCGGGGCGTTACACCACTCTCCAAGAAGTAACAAATGGTGCGTTGATGATGAACTCCTTACTCTTGTGCTTCAAATGATAGTCTCCCCAACACTCAACTCTCTCTCATAGGTTTTGGATCTGGTGGAAAGAAGATTTGAGTGGAAAGCAACTTGGGGAAGGCTAGAGATCAAGATTCATATGGTAGGAATGGAATATCTTGGCCTCAACACATGAGTAGGTAGTGCCCTCTCAGAAAATGTATGCTGGAAGTGTAGGTTCAGTCTGATGGCTCTCTCCACAAATGAAGATGAGATGGACGGGTATATATAGCCTCCACACAAAATCTAACCGTTACACACAATCTACCAAACTCGGTGGGACCGAATCGTTAAACTCGGTCGGACCGATTTAGCAAATAATGTGACCGTTAGGATTTTCGGTGGGACTGAAATGCAACTCGGTGAGGCCGATATGATTAGGGTTAGGGCATAACGTAATCTCGGTAAGACCGATTACACAAACTCGGTGAGACCGATTTGGTAAAAATCTTTCCAGAGAGTTGGTCAGGCAAACTCGGTGGTACCGGTTACTCAAACTCGGTGGGACCGATTTTGGTAATAAGTTATCCAGAGAGTTTGCATTGTAATCTCGGTAGTACCGATTGCTCAAACTCGGTGAGACCGATTTGATAATGGACATACACAGAGAGATTAGAATCCCATCTCGGTGAGACCGAGATCCCTATTGGTAAGACCGATTTGCTTAGGGTTTGTGGCAGTGGCTATGACTTTGGGAATCGGTGGCGCCGGATAGGAAGAATTGGTGTGACCGATTTTGGCTATGGGTTTAGGTCATTTGTGGAAGTGGGAAAGTAGCTGAGGGTTTTGGAGCATATTGAAGGAAATATGCCCTAGAGGCAATAATAAAGTTATTATTTATTTCCTTATTTCATGATAAATGTTTATTATTCATTCTAGAATTGTATTAACCGGAAACATAATACATGTGTGAATAGATAGACAAACATAGTGTCACTAGTATGCCTCTACTTGACTAGCTCGTTTATCAGAGATGGTTATGTTTCCTAGCCATGGACAAAAGAGTTGTCATTTGATTAACGGGATCACATCATTAGGAGAATGATGTGATTGACTTGACCCATTCCGTTACCTTAGCACTTGATCGTTTAGTATGTTGCTATTGCTTTCTTCATGACTTATACATGTTCCTGTAACTATGAGATTATGCAACTCCCGTTTACCGGAGGAACACTTTGGGTACTACCAAACGTCACAATGTAACTAGGTGATTATAAAGGAGTACTATAGGTGTCTCCGAAGGTACATGTTGAGTTGGCGTATTTCGAGATTAGGTTTTGTCACTCCGATTGTCGGAGAGGTATCTCTGGGCCCTCTCGGTAATGCACATCATTATAAGCCTTGCAAGCAATGTGACCAATGAGTTGGTAACGGGATGATGCATTACAGAACGAGTAAAGAGACTTGCCGGTGACGATATTGAACTAGGTATTGGATACCGACGATCGAATCTCGGGCATGTAACATACCGATGACAAAGGGAACAACGTATATTGTTATGCGGTTTGACCGATAAAGATCTTCGTAGAATATGTAGGAGCCAGTATGGGCATCTAGGTCCCGCTATTGGTTATTGACCGAGAATATTTCTAGGTCATGTCTACATAGTTCTCGAACCCGTAGGGTCCGCACGCTTAAGGTTTCGATGACAGTTATATTATGAGTTTATGCGTTTTGATGTACCGAAGGAGTTCGGAGTCCCGGATGAGATCGGGGATATGACGAGGAGTCTCGAAATTGTCGAGACGTAAAGATCGATATATTGGACGACAATATTCGGTGTTCGGAAAGGTTCCGAGTGATTATGGTATTTTTCGGAGTACCGGAGAGTTACGGGAATTCGCCGGGGAGAAGTATTGGGCCTTATTGGGCCCTACGGGAAAGAGAGAGGGGCTGCCTAGGGCAGGCCGCGCATCCCCCCATGGCCTAGTCCGAATTGGACTAGGGGGAGGGGCCGCACCCCCTCCTTCGTTCCCTTCTCTCTTCCCCTTCCTTGTCTCCTACTCCTAATACATGGAAGGACTCCTAGTTGGACTAGGAAAGGGGGAATCCTACTCCCTGTGGGAGTAGGAAGCCCCATGGCGCGCCCCTCCTAGGGCCGGCCTCCTCCTCCCTCCCTCCTTTATATATGGGGGCAGGAGGCACCCCATGAACACACAAGTTGATCTACGGATCGTTCCTTAGCCGTGTGCGGTGCCCCCTTCCACCATATTCCACCTCGGTCATATTGTCGCGAAACTTAGGCGAAGCCCTGCGCCGGTAAAACATCAAGATCGTCACCACGCCGTCGTGCTGACGGAACTCTCCCTCGACACTCGGCTGGATCGGAGTTCGAGGGACGTCATCGAGCTGAACGTGTGCTGAACTCGGAGGCTCCGTACGTTCGGTGCTTGGATCGGTCGGATCGTGAAGACGTACGACTACATCAACCGCGTTGTGCTAACGCTTCTGCTTACGGTCTACGAGGGTACGTGGACGAACACTCTTCCCTCTCGTTGATATATCATCACCATGATCTTGCGTGTGCGTAGGAATTTTTTTGAAATTACTACATAACCCAAAAGTGGCATCCGAGCCTAGGTTTTATGCGTTGATGTTATATGCACAAGTAGAACACAAGTGAGTTGTGGACGATATAAGTCATACTGCCTACCAGCATGTCATACTTTGGTTCAGCGGTATTGTTGGATGAAGCGGCCCGGACCGACATTACTCGTACGCTTACGCGAGACTGGTTCTACCGACGTGCTTTGCACACAGGTGGCTGGCGGGTGCCAGTTTCTCCAACTTTAGTTGAACTAAGTGTGGCTACGCCCGGTCCTTGCGAAGGTTAAAACAGAGTCTATTTGACAAACTATCGTTGTGGTTTTGATGCGTAGGTGAGAACGGTTCTTGCTAAGCCCGTAGCAGCCACGTAAAATTTGCAACAACAAAGTAGAGGACGTCTAACTTGTTTTTGCAGGGCATGTTGTGATGTGATATGGTCAAGACGTGATGAGATATAAGTTATTGTATGAGATGATCATGTTTTGTTGAAGTTATCGGCAACTGGCAGAAGCCCTATGGATGTCTCTTTGTTGCATAAGATGCAAGTGCCAAATAATTGCTTTACTTTATCGCTATGCGATAGCAATAGTTGCAAGAGCAATAGTTGGCGAGACGACCATGTGACGACACATTGATATAGATCAAGATGATAAAGATCATGGTGTCGTGCTGGTGACGATAAAGATCATGACAGTACTTTGGAGATGGAGATCAAAGGCGCAAGATGATCATGGCCATATCATGTCACATATTTTGATTGCATATGATGTTTATCTGTTATACATCTTATTCTTGCTTTGATTTACGGTAGCATTTTAAGATGATCTCTCACTAATTATCAAGAAGTGTTCTCCCGAGTATGCACCGTTGCCAAAGTTCGTCGTGCCTGCACACCACGTGATGATCGGTGTGATAAGCTCACGTCCATCTACAACGGGTGCAAGCCAGTTTTGCACACGCAGAATACTCAGGTTATACTTGATGAGCCTAGCATATGCAGATATGGCCACGGAACACGGAGACCGAAAGGTCGAGCGTGAATCATATAGTAGATATGATCAACATAGTGATGTTCACCATTGAAAACAACTCCATCTCACGTGATGATCGGATATGGTTTAGTTGATTTGGATCACGTGATCACTTAGATGACTAGAGAGATGTCTGTCTAAGTGTTAGTTCTTAAGTAATATGATTAATTGAACTTAAATTTATCGTGAACTTAGTCCTGGTAGTATTTTGCAAATTATGTTGATCAATAGCTCGCGTTGTTGCTTTCATATGTTTATTGTTCCTAGAGAAAACTGTGTTGAAAAATTTTAGTAGCAATGATGCGGATTGGATCCGTGATCTGAGGTTTATCCTCATTGCTGCACAGAAGAATTATGTCCTTAATGCACCGCTAGGTGACAAACCTATTGCAGGAGCAGATGCAGACGTTATGAACGTTTGGCTAGCTCAAAAGGATGACTACTTCATAGTTTACTGCACCATGCTTAAACGGCTTAGAATCGGGACTTCAAAGACGTTTTGAACGTCATGGACCATATGAGATGTTCCAGGAGTTGAAGTTAATATTTTAAGAAAATACCCGAGTTGAGAGATATGAAGTCTCCAACAAGTACTATAGCTAAAAGATGGAGGAGAATCGCTCAACTAGTGAGCATGTGCTCAGATTGTTTGGGTACTTCAATCACTTGAATCAAGTGGGAGTTAATCTTCCAGATAAGATAGTGATTGACAGAATTCTCTAGTCACCATCACTAAGTTACTAGAACTTCGTGATGAACTATAGTATACAAGGGATGACGAAAACGATTCCCGAGCTCTTCGTGATGTTGAAATCGACGAAGGTAGAAATCAAGAAAGAGCATCAAGTGTTGATGATTGACGAGACCACTAGTTTCAAGAATAGGGCAAAGGGAAAGAAAGGGAACTTCATGTAGAATGACAAGCAAGTTGTCACTCCCACGAAGAAGCCCAAAGCTGGACCAAAGCCTGAAACTGAGTATTTCTACTGCAAAAGAAATGGTCACTGGAAGCGGAAATGCCCTGAATATTTGGTGGATAAGAAGGATGGCAAAGTGAACAAGGGTATATTTGATATACATATTATTGCTGTGTGCCTTACTAGTGTTTATAGTAGCCCCTGAGTATTTGATACTTGTTCGGTTGCTAAGATTAGTAACTCAAAACAGGAGTTACAGAATAAACAGAGACTAGTTGAAGGGAAAGTGACGATGAGTGTTGGAAGTAGTTCCAAGATTGATATGATCATCATCGCACACTCCCTATACTTTCGGGATTAGTGTTAAACCTAAATAAATGTTATTTGGCGTTTGCGCTGAGCATGAATATGATTTGATCGTGTTTATTGCAATACGGTTATTCATTTAAAATCAGAGAATAATTGTTGTTCTGTTTACATGAATAAAACCTTCAATGGTCATACACCCAATGAAAATAGTTTGTTGGATCTCGATCGTAGTGATACACATATTCATAATATTGAGGCCAAAAGATGCAAAGTTAATAATGATAGTGCAACTTATTTGTGGCACTGCCATTTGGGTCATATCGGTGTAAAGCACATGAAGATACTCCATAAAGATGGATTTTCGGAATCACTTGGTTATGAATCATTTGATGTTTGCGAACCGTGCCTTTTGGGCAAGATGACTAAAACTCCGTTCTTCGGAACAATGGAACGAGCTACTGACTTATTGGAAATAATACATACTGATGTATGCAGACCAATCAGTATGAAGGCTCGTGGCAAGTATCGTTATTTTCTGACCATCACAAGATGATTTTGAGCAGATATGGGTATATCTACTTGATGAAACATAAGTCTGAAATAGTTGAAAGGTTCAAAGAATTTCAGAATGAAGTGAAAAATCATCGTAACAAGAAAATAAAGTTTCTGTGATCTGATCGCGGAGACGAATATTCGAGTTACGAGTTTGGTCTTCAATTAAAACAATGTGGAATAGTTTCACAGCTCACGCCACCTGGAACACCACAATGTTATGGTGTGTCCGAACGTCGTAACCGCACTTTATTGGATATGGTGCGATCTATGATGTCTCTTACTGATTTACCAATATTGTTTTGGGGTTATGCATTAGAGACAGTTGCATTCACGTTAAAAGGGCACCATCTAAATCCGTTGAGACGACAGCATATGAACTGTGGTTTAGCGAGAAACCCAAGTTGTCGTTTTCTTAAAGTTTGGGGCTGCAAAAGCTTATGTGAGAAAGTTTCATCCTGATAAGCTCAAACCCAAATCGGAGAAGTGCGTCTTCATAGAATACCCAGAGGAAACTGTTGGGTACACCTTCTATCACAGATCCGAAGGCAAGATTTTCGTTGCTAAAAATGGATCCTTTCTAGAGAAGGAGTTTCTCTCGAAAGAAGTGAGTGGGAGGAAAGTAGAGCTTGATAAGGTAATTTGTACCTTCTCCCGAATTGGAAAGTAGTTCATCACAGAAATCAGTTCCAGTGATTCCTTCACCAATTAGTGAGAAAGCTAATGATGATGATCGTGAAACTTCAGACCAAGTTACTACAAAACCTCGTAGGTCTTCCAAAGTACAGTCCGCACTAGAGTGGTACAGTAATCCTGTTCTGAAAGTCATGTTACTAGACCATGATAAACCTACGAACTATGAGGAAGCGATGATGAGCCCAGATTCCACGAAATGGCTTGAGGCCATAAAATCTGAGATATGATCCATGTATGAGAACAAAGTATGGACTTTGATTGACTTGCTCGATGATCAGCAAGCCATGTTAAATAAATGGATCTTCAAGAGGAAGACGGACACTGATAGTAGTATTACTATCTACCAAGCTCGACTTGTTGCGAAAGGTTTTCAACAAGTTCAAGGTGTTGAATACGATGAGATTTTCTCCTCGTATCGATGCTTAAGTCTGTCTAAATCATGTTAGCAATTGCCACATTTTATGAAATCGGCAAATGGATGTCAAAACTGCATTCCTTAATGAATTTATTTAAGAAGAGTTGTATATGATGCAACCGAAGGTTTTGTCAATCCTAAAGGTGCTAACAAAATGTGCAAGCTCCAATGATCCATCTATGGAATAGTGCAAGCATCTCGAGTTGGAATATACGCTTTGATAAGTTGATCAAAGCATATAGTTTTATATGGACTTACGATGAAGCCTGTATTTACAATAAAGTGAGTGGGAGCACTACAGCCTTTCTGATTAGTATATGTGAGTGACATATCGTTGATCAGAAATGATGTAGAATTTTTCTGCAAAGCATAAAGGAGTGTTTTAAAGGAGTTCTTTAAAAATAAAAGACCTCAGTAAAAGCTACTTACATATTGAGCATCAAGATCTATTGAGATAGATCAAGACGCTTGATAAGATTTACAATGAGTACATACCTTGGCAAGATTTTGAAATAGTTCAAAATGGAACAGTCAAAGAAAGAGATCTTGCCTGTGTTGCAAAGGTATGAAATTGAGTAAGACTCAAATCCCGACCACAGCAGAAAATAGAAAGAGAATGAAAAGTCATTCCCTATGCCTCAGCCATAGGTTCTATAAAGTATGCTATGCTATGTACCAGACCTATTGTATACCTTGCTCTGAATTTGGCAAGGTAGTACAATAGTGATCTAATAGTAGATCACTGGACATTGGTCAAGAATATCCTTAGTAAAGACTAAGGAGATGTTTCTCGATTATGGAGGTGATAAAAGAGTTTGTTGTAAAAGTTACATCAGTGCAAACTTTTACACTGATCCAGATGACTCTAAGTCTCAACCTGGATACATATTGAAAGTGGGAGCAATTAGCTAGAGTAGCTCCGTGCAGAGCACTGTAGACATAAAATATTTGCAAAATACATACGGCTCTGATTGTGACAGACCCGTTGACTAAGCTTCTCTCACGAGCAAAACATGATCACACCTTAGTACTCTTTGGGTGTTAATCACATAGCAATGTGAACTAGATTATTGACTCTAGTAAACCCTTTGGATGTTGGTCACATGATGATGTGAACTATGGGTGTTAATCATATACAGATATGAATATTGGTGTTAAATCACACGGTGATGTGAACTAGATTATTGACTCTAGTGCAAGTGGGAGACTGAAGGAAATATGCCCTAGAGGCAATAATAAAGTTATTATTTATTTCCTTATTTCATGATGTTTATTATTCATGCTAGAATTGTATTAACCGGAAACATAATACATGTGTGAATACATAGACAAACATAGTGTCACTAGTATGCCTCTACTTGACTAGCTCGATTATCAGAGATGGTTATGTTTCCTAGCCATGGACAAAAGAGTAGTCATTTGATTAACGGGACCACATCATTAGGAGAATGATGTGATTGACTTGACCCATTCCGTTAGCTTAGCACTTGATCGTTTAGTATGTTGCTATTGCTTTCTTCATGACTTATACATGTTCCTGTAACTATGAGATTATGCAACTTCCGTTTACGGAGGAACACTTTGGGTACTATCAAACGTCACAACATAATCGGGTGATTATAAAGGAGTACTACAGGTGTCTCCGAAGGTACATGTTGAGTTGGCGATTTCGAGATAAGGTTTTGTCACTCCGATTGTCGGAGAGGTATCTCTGGGCCCTCTCGGTAATGCACATCATTATAAGCCTTGCAAGTAATGTGACCAATGAGTTGGTTACGGATGATGCATTCTGAGCGAGTAAAGAGACTTGCGGTGACGAGATTGAACTAGGTATTGATACCGACGATCGAATCTCGGGCAAGTAACATACCGATGACAAAGGGAACAACGATGTTGTTATGCGGTTTGACCGATAAAGATCTTCGTAGAATATGTAGGAGCCAATATGGGCATCCAGGTCCCGCTATTGGTTATTGACCGAGAATAGTTCTAGGTCATGTCTACATAGTTCTCGAACCCGTAGGGTCCGCACGCTTAAGGTTTCGATGATGCTTATATTATGAGTTTATGAGTTTTGATCTACCGAAGGAGTTCGGAGTCCCGGATGAGATCAGGGACATGACGAGGAGTCTCAAATGGTCGAGATGTAAAGATCGATATATTGGACGACTATATTCGGAGTTCGAAAGGTTCCGAGTGATTCGGTATTTTCGAGTACCCGAGAGTTACGGAATTCGCCGGGAGAAGTATTGGGCCTTATTGGGCTCGGGAAAGAGAGAGGGCTGCCTAGGGCAGGCCGTGCGCCCCATGGCTTAGTCCGAATTGACTAGGGGAGGCCGCACCCCCTCCTTCCTTCCCTTCTCTCTTCCCCTTCCTTGTCCTACTCCTAATACATGGAAGGACTCCTAGTTGGACTAGAAAGGGGAATCCTACTCGGTGGGAGTAGGACTCCCCATGCGCGCCCTCCTAGGGCCGGCCTCCTCCTCCCTCCCTCCTTTATATACGGGGCAGGGGCACCCCATGAACACACAAGTTGATCTACTTAATCGTTCCTTAGCCTTGTGCGGTGCCCCTTCCACCATATTCCACCTCGGTCATATTGTCGCAAGCTTAGGCCAAGCCCCGCGCGGTAGAACATCAAGATCGCCACCACGCCGTCGTCGTCTTGTGGAACTCTCCTCGACACTCGGCTGGATCGGAGTTCAAGGGACGCCATCGAGCTGAACGTGTGCTGAACTCGGAGGCTCCGTGACGCTCGGTGCTTGGATCGGTCGGATCGTGAAGACGACGACTACATCAACCGCGTTGCAGTTAACGCTTCGCTACGGTCTCACGAGGGTGCGTGGACGAACACTCTTCCCTCTCGTTGCTATATCATCACCATGATCTTGCGTGTGCGTAGGAAATTTTTTGAAATTTCTACATAACCCAACACATATCACAAAGCACATGAGGCAAGAGGCTCATTAAGCAACACCTCATCCCTTATTGATAGTATTGGCTTTTCCTATAAACTCAATGTGATCTTGGATCACTAAAATATAAAATGAAGAGTCTTGAGCTTGAAGCTTGAGCCAATCCTTTGTCCTTAGCATCTTGAAGGAGTTCCCATATCCTTTAGTCCATGCCACTCCATTGTTGAACTTATCTGAAACATACTAGATAAAAGTGTTAGTCCAACAGGAGATATGTTGACATTAATTACCAAAACCACCTAGGGAGCACTTGTGCTTTCAATCTCCCCCTTTTTGGTAATTGATGACAACATACATCAAAGCTTTAGATAAAGATATAAGGAATAGCAAGTAAAGCTTTGGGAAGATATGTAACTAACATAGGCTCCCCCCTACATGTATGCAATCATGTAAATATGGAATATAGAATCATATGTGAGCATAACCATGATAGAGTAGGCAATGTGTTACATGCATCTTGGCCATATGCATCAGAGCAAAGAATGTTAAAGAAAATACCTTCATGCTCATGAGTCCTTCTTGCAAACAATATGTACATCAGCAAGAATTCCTCATACACATGATTGTGATGCATATACTTACCTTGCAGTCTTGAGTTGGCTTGGGATGGGATGAACCTGCGTAAACAAGGTTAGATAACACAGATGCATCTACTAGCCAGAGCAAACAAAAGAAACCACAAGAATACCAAGACTGGGATGACATGTAGAGAGTGAGTACTAAGTACCACATTGGATTAGACATGTCCCCAAGAGTAAAGATATGTAATGAATTCAAATGATTTCTTTCCCTTAGATGTCTTGCCCCCTGAATTTAACATGGGATACTAGGAGAAGATAGGGAAACAGAAAATCAGAGCTGAAGGATCAAAGCTGAAAGATATGAATGATGAACAGAGCTGATGTATGCTAGTGCAAATAAGCACAGAAGATCAAATGAACATGTCTCTCCCCTCAAGAAGACATGTGGGCATCTCTCCTCTTGAACACCAAGCATCTGGGATCCTTGAGAAATACTTTCTACTTAAGTATTCTCTCCCCCTGGAATCTCTCTCTCTTTGAGGGTCTCTCCCCCTTAGAGGATCTCTATCTCCCCCTTAAGGATCTCTTTCTAAAAGATAAGCTTTTGATGTTCTCTCTCTCCAAATTATAAGCTTTGATGTTCTCTCTCTCCCTCTTTGACATCAATTTCCAAGAAGGGTCTTCTGGAATCTGTCTAATGGGTTTGATCCTTCAGACACAACACAAAGCAAAGATAAAAATGTGATGCTTGTAGAGGACAAGATTTATTGAGTGGAGTTGGATCAAAAGACACATAGAATATGTGGCAAACTGTTTTCCTGATGTGAAATCGGTGGCATCGAGTGGTTTGCTTCGGTTGTGCCGAAAGGGTTCGGTTGGACCGAAAATAACAAGTCGGTGAAACCGAGTTCATCTCAGAGAAAACACTTGTAACCTCAGCTCACTAGACTAGTAAGATCTCACAAAGATTTGCAAGGAATTTACTGAAAGATGTGCAATGAATTGGAGTGCAGAAAATGCAGAGCAAACAGAAAGAAAATCAGGATGAAGTTTTTTTTGAAAGGGGAAACAAATATGCATGAGATAAATGCAAAAAGCACAGAAAACAACACAAGAGAACTTCATCTAGAGATGGTCGGCGACAAGGTCACCTATGTTAGAGTATATTGACTTAGGAGTCAAGTGAGAGCACTTGATCATAGGTCATACTCATCGTTTAAGCTCAAAATGGGGTTGCCATTTTTCGTGGAAGCATCTTGATGTATTCACATCTTGTCGAGTTGCTTTAGCTCATTACTTGGAGTAAAGCTTCTCTAAGATGGAATGACATACCTTGGTTGGTGGTGTAGTCCATGTAGTTGAACTTGTGCGTGTTGCTAAAAGTTGATTTAGCTCATCAAGAATTTGGAGCACCGCTTGGAATTTGAGTTCATCAACCTACATGGGTTAGATAACATGCAAGATACAAATGTATCCAAGACATAAGATTTTCATCATAAGAGAAATATCAAGGATTAGTCATAAGCTCATGTCTTGCATGTATCCAATGGAGTTTCTACTCCAAGTTTGAAGCATCAATGATGTTCAATTCTCCTCTTAACCTGCAAAACACTTTCTCATTAAGAGGTTTAGTGAATATATCCGCTAATTGCTTTTCGGTGCGAACATGCTTAAGATCAATGTCACCCTTAGCAACATGATCTCGAATGAAATGATGACGAACTTCAATATGCTAAGTTCGAGAATGTTGCACAGGATTATGACCAATTTTAATAGCACTTTCATTGTCACAAAGCAATGGAACATGTCTCACATATATCCCATAATCTTTAAGAGTTTGGGTCATCCAAAGTAATTGAGCACAACATGAACCAGCAGCAATATACTCAGCTTCGGCGGTGGATAAGGATACCGAGTTTTGTTTCTTGGAGGACCAAGACACAAGAGATCTACCAAGAAATTGACAAGTACCTGAAGTGGACTTTCTATCAACCTTCTCTATGGCATAGTCTGAGTCGGAATAGCCAACAAGATCGAAAGAGGCCCTCTTAGGATACCAAATGCCAAAGTTTGGTGTATGAATTAAGTATCTCACTATCCTTTTCACGGCCTTAAGATGACATTCTTTAGGAGCAGCTTGATATCGTGCACACATGCACACACTTAGCATAATATCGGGACGTGAAGCACAGAGATATAGCAATGAACCAATCATAGAGCGATAAACCTTTTGATCAACTGGTTCACCATCTTTGGTCAAGTTATTATGTCCACTAGTAGGCATGAGTGTAGACATACCTTTGCATTCTTGCATATTGAACTTCTTGAATAAGTCCTTGGTGTACTTCATTTGAGAAACAAAGGTACCTTCCTTAGTTTGCTTGATTTGCACCCCAAGAAAGAATTTGAGTTCACTCATCATAGACATCTCAAACTTCTCCGACATTAGCTTCCCAAACTTTTCACTTGAGGGTTAGTTGAACCAAATATGATATCATCAACATAGATTTGGCACACAAATAGTTCTCCATTAATCCTTTTAGTAAAAAGAGTAGAATCAATTTTCCCAATTTCAAAGCCTTTTTCAATAAGAAACTTGGTCAAGCATTTATAACATGCTCTATGAGCTTGTTTAAGATCATAAAGAGCTTTGTGAAGTTTGTAAACATGATTGGGTTTCTTAGGATTGACAAAGCCGGGAGGTTGCTTAACATAAACTTCCTCCTCTATTTCACCATTTAGAAAAGCACTTTTAATGTCCATTTGGTACAAGGTGATATCATGATGATTAGCATAGGCAAGTAAGATGCGAATGGACTCAAGTCTAGCAACAGGAGCGTAAGTCTCACCATAGTTCATACCTTCAACTTGTGTGTAGATTTGGGCGACGAGACGTGGTTTGTTGCGAACTACTTGTCCATCCTCATCTTGCTTGTTGAGAAACACCCATTTGGTACCGATGACGTTGTGGTTGTTGTCGGGCTTCTCAACCAATGTCCAAACTTGGTTCCTTTCAAAGTTATGTAGCTCTTCATGCATAGCATTTATCCAATCCGAATCTTCCAACACTTATTCAACCTTCATAGGTTCAATGCTAGAGATGAAAGAATAGTTTTCACAAAAGTTAGCTAAACGAGTTTTAGAGCGAGTGATTCTCCCGGTTTGAATGTCATTGTAGATTTGCTCGACAGGATGATCTTTAGCAACTCTTGCTCGAACTCGTGAAAGCTTTTGCTTGGGTCTTCGTTGAACATCTTCTTCATCTTGTTCTTCTTCTTCTTGGCCTTCTTCATTGTTGGTGTTGTTGTTCTCTTGTCGTGGTGGAGAAGGAGGTTGTTGACGTTCATCTTGATGCACTTCCTAGTTTTCTTCATCTTGGTGTGTCCCACTTGTGGATGCTTCCGTATCAACTCTTGGTTCACCTTGTTGTGAAGTAGAAGCTTCCACTTGGACGGATGAGGTACTCTCCTTCACCTCCATTGGACGAACTTTACCAATAGCCAGGTCTTGAATTGCTTCCGAATGATCTTTGTCACCTACATCAATTGGCAATTGCTCTACTTGCGAGCCGTTAGATTCATCAAACTTCACATCTACCGTCTCTTCAACCTTTCGGGTGAAATTGTTGTAGAAACGGTAAGTGTGAGAGTTTGAGCCATAACCTAGTAGGAAACCTTCATGAGATTTAGGAGCAAATTTAGAGCGACCATGCTTATCAAGAATATAGAACTTTGAGCCGAATACTCGAAAGTATCCAACTTGGGGTTTGTTACCGGTGAGGAGCTCGTATGCTATCTTGCCGAGTAGCTTGTGAAGATACAAGCGATTTGTCGCATGACAAGCTGTCTCAACCGCTTATGCCCAAAAGTTCTTCGGCGTCTTGTACTCATCAAGCATCGTTCTCGCCATTTCGATGAGCATCCGGTTCTTCCTCTCAACAACTCCATTTTTTGAGGTGTGTACGTAGCCGAGAACTCGTGTGAAATCCCTTCTTCATCAAGAAAGGTGTCCACATTTGTGTTCTTGAAGTCCGTTCCGTTGTCGCTGCGAACCTTCTTGATCTTCACTTCAAATAGATTTTGGGCCTTCCTAGGGAAGTTTTTGAAGATCTTTTGGACCTGCGATTTATCATCGAGAAAGAACACCCACGTAAATCTTGAAAAATCATCAACTATAACTAGACCAAAAGAATTTCCACCGAGACTCTTATAAGAGTTGGGACCGAAGAGATCCATGTGAAGCAGCTCGAGTGGCCTCCTTGTGGTCATGATGTTCTTCACGGGATGTCTTCCTCCAACCTGTTTACCTGCTTGACAAGCACTACGAAATCTATCCTTATCAAATATGACATCGTTAACTCCAAGGATATGATTTCCTTTAATAAGCTTGTCAAGGTTTCGCATACCAACATGAGCTAGTCGTCTATGCCATAACCAACCATTTGAGGATCTAGCAATGAAGCAAGTTTTAGGTTGAGCCTTTTTAGTGAAATCAACAATGTATAGATCACCTCTACGCACACCGGTAAATACCATTTTATGATTGTCTTGACGAAACACTTGGTAATCTACTTCAGTAAATAGAACATTGAAACCGAAATCAGCAAGTCTAGATACTGAAAGTAAGTTGTATCCAAGAGATTCAAAGAGCATGACATTTTGTATGGAGCTATCATGTGATATGGCCACCTTACCGAGGCCAACCACCTTACCCTTTGAGTTGTCACCGAAGGTGACATACTTTCGAGGACTATCATTATCAGCAAGCTCACGAAACATGTCTTTATCTCCGGTCATGTGATCGGTACATCCACTATCAAGTACCCATTCCTTTCCTCCTGACATATATCCCCGAAGATTTGCCATAAGACCAAAATGTCTCATTGCATCATCAAGATCGAAGTCACTGTCATCATCCTCATCATAGTATCCATGTTCAACATCATCATGTGGTGGATCAAGTCCTAGAGAGGGTGATGCATTAGAATGAGTTTGACAATGATCTTGCTTATGAATTTTTATAGCTTCGGAAATAATATCACTAATAATACCAACATTTCCTTTGGCACGCATAAGGTTTGTAAGCTCAAATAGACGATCACCAAACATAGGATCACTAGTATTCATTTTACTCAAGGCAATAGATTTATGGAGAATTTCATCAAGATTTTTCAAGGAATAATCTGGAAATTGTTCCTCAAGAAATTTCCATATGGTGTAGGCACACTTGAAAGTAGGCAAACATCCAAGCAAGTTTCTAGGCAATCCTCTAATGATAAGTTCGGCAGTTGTAAGATTCCTAATCATGTCAATTGACTCATCATGGGTAGGACGCATAGGATCAACATAAGGTGCACAAGGGCTAACAATGTACTTGTTCAAATGATATTGATTGAAAATAACAAGCATCTCATTTTTTTCACTCATGAAAATACTCTCCATCAAGAATAGGCACTCTATGTTTGTCTCCGGACCGGAGTGTTTCAGCAGGGCCAAACGAGCTGCAGAGATACCACCCAACTTCAGGTTGACCACATGAGTGAAAAAGTTCACTGGCGAGTCAAAGCCAGACACATGGTTGGAAGATTATTGAGTGGCTGTCAGATTGGCGTAGGAAATGATAATGTTGCCATGAAACATTTGCCCTTGATGCTAGAAGGGTCGGCTCGGGCGTGGTTGAACCAGTTGGCTCCTGCAAGCATATACTGTTGGGAAGACTTGGCCCGAGTGTTTATCAAAACATTCGAAGGCACTTGCAAGCATCCTGCTAGGCTGACTGAATTGCAGCACTGCATCCAGAAACCGAGTGAAATTTTGAGCGATTACATACAGCGTTGGACAACGCTTCACCGTGTGGTGGAGAATGTTATAGAGCATCAAGCAGTCTGTGCTTTCAAAGAAGGTGGTAGGTACAGAGAGCTCATTCTGAAATCTGGACGGTCTGGGACCCTGACTATGAACCGATTGATGGAGATTGCCACTCGGTGCGAATGGCGAAGAAGAAGACCGCCTCCGCAGCGGCAAAGGGAAAGCTAATGAGCATGACCCCAACAACAACAATCCCAGTCGGAGACAGAACCGCAAAGCTGAAGTCGCTAGTCAAGCAGAGGCGGCTATAGTTGCCGTTCAAGGCAAGTTCAAAGGGAAGTCCAAAGAGTAGAGGATTCCTAAGAAGAAGAGAGATTAGTCGGGCCAGGACGTCCTGGATTTGCCGTGTGTCATCCACATGAAGAAAGATGAGGAGGGTAACCTGATTTTACCCAAGCATACCGCTCGAAAGTGCAGGCTCTTGATTTAGCAGTTCCATGAAGGTCAGTCGAGTGAAAAAGGCTCGAACAAGGATGACGACGAAGAAAAAGCTGCGGATTACCCGAAGGTCAATGCCACTCTGGTGATTTTCACCGATGTTGAGAGTAAAAGTCGACTGAAAGTCATTAACCGAGAGGTGAATATGGCCGTTACACTGACTACCACATATTTCATGTGGTCGAAGACTCCCATAACCTTTGACCAGTCGGATCACCCAGCTCACGTTGCTACCCCTGGGTGGCAGGCGCTAGTGGTGGATCCAGTTGTGGGAGGCACTCGGTTGCGTAAGGTCCTCATGGATCGTGGGATTGGCTTGAACATACTCTATGCTCAGACCTTGAAAGGAATGGGCATTCTGATGTCCCGACTAAGTGAGAGAACATGCAGTTCCACGGAGTCATTCTAGGGAAGAAGGTGAAATCACTCGGTCAGATTGCTCTGGATGTGGTTTTCGGTGTCTCGAAGAATTTTTGGAAGGAGAAACTGACGTTTGAAGTGGTGGACTTTCATAGTGCCTACCAAGCTATCCTTCGTCGACCGGCTTACGCATGTTTCATGGCCCGTCCATGTTACGTGTACCTCAAGTTGAAAATGCCCGGACTGAAGGGTGTAATCACAATTACCGGGAACAGGAAAAGAGCCGAAGAATGCCTTCAGCAAGGATCAAAAATCACTGGTGAGCAGCTGGCCATGGTGGAGTTCGTAGAATACAAGAGAAGTGCATATCCGACTGATTTACTCCGATCCAAGAAGCCAGCTTCCGAGTCCGCTTTCCAGTCGGTGGACGAGACGAAGCAAGCTCACATTCACCCGGAAGATCTTGCGGCCGCTCCGGCGAACATATCCACGACACTCGATAGCAAATAGGAAGCCGCGCTCATCCAGGTCCTCCGTGAGAACTGGGACATCTTCGCATGGAAGTCGTCTGACATGCCATGTGTACCTAGGGGACTGGCCGAGCACCGTCTGAGAGTTCATTCAAAGGCCAAACCTGTCAAAGAACACCTCCGTTGCTCCGTTGCAGAGAAGAGAAAGGCGATTAGCGAGGAAGTGGCTCGGCTCCTGGCAGCAGAGTTTATACGCGAAATATACCACTTCGAGTGGATCACCAACGTCGTCATGGTCCACAATAAGGAGAAGTCATGCCGTATGTGTATAGATTTCAAGCATATCAGTCGGGGCCTACTCGAAAGATCTTTTTTCGCTCCCCCGTATTGATCAAATAGTTGATTCGACTGCGGGATGCGAGCGTCTGTCTTTTCTTGATGCATACTATGGGTACCATCAAATCCGAGTTTACAGGCTAGATGAAATAAAAACTGCCTTCATCACCCCTTTCGGGTGTTTCTGTTATGTCACCATGCCATTCGGTCTCAAAAATGCTAGTGCAACCTTTATGCGCATGATCCAGAAGTGCCTCCTCACTCAGATCAGTCAGAACGTTGAGGCCTATATGGATGATATCGTTGTCAATTCATGCAAAGGTTCTGACCAGCTAACCGACCTCTCTGAAACTTGGCCAACCTAAGGTGGTATGACATAAAGTTGAATCCATCCAAGTGCACCTTCGGAGTGCCTAGAGGCAAGTTACTCGGTTTTATCATTTCCGAAAAAGGAATAGATGTCAATCCCAAGAAAATCAATGCAATCGTCTGAATGAAGCGCCCTGTGCACGTGCACGATGTCTAGAAGCTCACATGTTGTTCTTCAGCTTTGGTTTGGTTCATTTCTCGTCTTAGAGAAAAGGCATTACCTTTATACCGACTGATGAAGAAATACGATACATTCGAGTGGACTCCCGAAGCATAAGCAGTGCTTGTTGAGCTCAAAGCCCTGCTCTCCACCCAGCCGGTGCTCGTTGCCCCGAACAGCAAAGAACCTCTAATTTTATAGATTGTGGCCACTGGTCAAGTCGTCGGCATAGTCCTCCCAGTGGAGCAGCGTATTACATATCTTAAGTCCGGACTCATTGTAAGAAGCTTGTCTATGGTATTTACTTGAGAACGAAGAAAGTTGCACACTATTTCCAAGAGAACTCGGTCTCAGTAGTCAGTGATCCTCTGCTGTCTGAAATCATCGACAATCGAGATGTAACTGGTTGAGTGGCCAAATGGGCCAACGAACTTCTCCCTTTTGATATCTAGTTTGAAGCAAAGGCAACCAAGTCCTAGACACTTGCAGATTTCTTGGCCGAATGGATAGAACAGCAACAGCCGACTCAGATCCACTCGAAGCACTGGACTATCTTCTTCGACGGTTCTAACATGCTGAATGGTTCTGGTGCCGGAGTGGTTCTGGTGTGCCCAAAAGGTGATCGGCTTAGTTATGTCCTCCAGATTCACTTTGATTCATCTAATAACGAGGCTGAATATGAAACACTCCTTTATGGTGCGTATGGCCATTTCACTCGGCGTCCGTCGCCTGATGGTTTACGGCGACTCGGATTTGGTGGTAAATCAAGTGATGAAAGAATGGGACTTTAGGAACTCCGCTATGAGAGGATACTGCAAAGAAGTGATGAAGTTAGAAAAGAAATTTGAGGGTCTGGAGCTTCATGAATCAAAAATCAAGTAGCTGACGATTTGGAAAAAATCGGTTCCACTCGGAAGCCCATTCCTAGCAACATGTTCCTTGAGCACCTCCATTCCCCATCAGTACACGAAGATCCTTTCATTGAATATCCTCTTCAGGCGATATGTCCCTCTGACCCGACTGATACTGAGGTCTGCAGTCATTGACTTGGCTATGGAGATTCTGGTAATTATCCTCGACTGGACAGTGCCATACATTGCATATTTGCTCGGGCAAGAACTCCCAGAGGATGAAGTTAAAGCACGTTAGATTGTCCGCAGATCCAAATCTTTCACTGTGATGAACTGACAACTTTACAGAGAGAGTGTTACTAGCGTAGCCCAACGATGTATTTCTCCGGAGGAAGGTTGGCCGATCTTAGAAGAGATCCACTCGAGGACCTGTGGTCATCACGCGTCCTCTCGGACAATTGTGGCCAAAGCATACCGAGCTGGCTTTTACTGGATACGTGGCAACGAAGCTGCTAACAAGATTGTTCAACACTGCCAGGGGTGTCAGTTCTATGCAAGCTTGTCCCACAAACATGCATCTACTTTGAAGACCATACCGCTCATTTGGTCATTTTTTGTGTGGGGATTGGACATGGTTGGACCACTCAGGACCAGCAGAAGCGGTTTCACCCATCTACTCGTAGCAGTCGACAATTTCACCAAGTGGATTGAAGCTAATGTCGGATTTAGGGTTCCGGCAGACCCTTGAGGTTCGAACTCTGTGGTGCGCGCGGAGATTTCGCCCTCTACCTACCTGCTCCTCGCCGACTCGCTAGGATCTAAACTACGGAAGGAACAACACAAGAGACACAGAGTTTATACTGGTTCAGGCCACCATTGTGGTGTAATACCCTACTCTAGTGTGTGGTGTGGTGGATTGCCTCTTGGGCTTATGATGAACAATACAAGGAAGAACAGCCTCGCGAGGGTCTGTTCTTGGCTGGTGCGATGAACTGCTAGGGGAAGTTCTGTCGCTCTCTCTACTGGTTTCTTGGTGAGCATCCAGATGCCTCTCCCTAGGGGTGGCTAGTCCTATTTATGGCAAAGGCCCTGGGCCTCTTCCCAAATATTGAGCGGGAAGGGCACCAACAATTGGCCATTTTGAAGGGGAACATCTCGTACACTTATCCTGACTATTGGTACTTGCCTGTCAAAGGCTCTGGTGGTGACGCCTGCTTGGGCTCCACAATGACTTCCTTCCTGCCGTTGGGTTGGTCTTGGTCCTGTTGCACCGAAACGGATGCCTTTGCTTGATGCTCTCACCTGCGCTTGCTCCCTTTGCACCAAAGAGGAGAGGAGCACACTGCACGGCTGGCGCCCGACTGGAGCCCTTGGTCGTCATGGCTTGCATCATGCGGCACCTCGCGAGGTACCCCGCCTTGAACTCTCTGCCTCCTCGTGAGCCAGCCTGATGAGGCCGCGCCTGAGGAAGCTCCTTGTCGTCCGCCCCGCGACGCTTGGCCCCTCGCGAGGGTCTTGAGCTTGTGTTGATGAAGATGGGCCATGCTGGGGCCCCTTTTGAGCCATGCCGCAGGCCACAGGCAGGCAAGTCTGGGGACCCCCGTTCCTAGAACGCCGACAGTAGCCCCCAGGCCCAAGGTGCGCCCGGACTTGGCCAAGCGGAGAGGCGAAGGGGCAAGTGCGAAGCGCCACGGGACCTAACAGCCTGCGGCCTTGGGTGCCGCGTGGCAGCTGATTGGACGCGGGTGTCTCCACTTCCCCATGATGCCTCGGCAACTGCACGAATCGACAAGTCCCTGCGCACAAAGCAAGTCATGATTACCTGCGATCGTGGGGGTCGGCGGTTGGCCTCCTCTGGCTTTAAGTACGGCGCGTTGCGTGTCCTTCCAGTCTATCCCCTCTTGCTTCTCCTTCTTCTTCATGGCTCCGTCAAGGAAGTTCTCGGCCGCAGAGAAAGGAAAGGCCCGCCAGGTTGAGCCTACCTCTCCCCCGCCCAAGCGTGGTCGAGGCCACCCTCGCAAACACCCTGTGGCTTCCACGGCGGCTCCCCGCGGTCTCGGAGGTGACTTCCTGCGTGGTGACGGGGGGCTGGCCGCGGCTGGGGAGCGTGCTTCGGCCGTGTGACCCCCTAGGCCACGGTTCCACACTGTGGAGGTACTCCCGGAGTTCGTTGTGTGGTCGGCGGAGCCGACTGGCGCCAGGCGTCAGCTCCCTCGCTTCCTCCTAGGTGAGCTCCCGGCTGGCGCCCCGGGCGGCCTCTGGCTCCAGGCAGATGGCTGCTGCAGCCGGGCCTCGTGGGCTTTGCTGGAGGTCTCCGCAGCCGGAAGCTTGGCCTTGACCCGCGGCTGGAAGACGTTCGCCCGCACGCGGGGCCCGAGCCATCGGTGCACCCTGCACTTCAAGTTCGACGGCGATGCCACCCTCTATGTGAGGGTGTTTGGGAAGATGGTCGCCGCGTAGGGTGTTGCCCTGAAGACGATGACTGCGGCCGGGCACCCAGCCCCGGCGAAGACGGAGAGGATAGCGTGCGCTTGGCTGGCAGCGCCCAGGGTTCCTCAAGCTTCACTGGTTCTTCTTCGGGCAGCGATTCTTCTAGCAGCGGCCGCGGTCAGCCTCCACGCCATCGTGCCTGCTTGGAGGGTGGTACCGGGTCTGCCCATCGTCGCGCCTCGGTGAAGCGCGAGAGGGAGTCCGTCTGAACCCCGGAGGTGGCTCGAGTCTTCCCTGAGGGCCGGTGTAGGGCGAGCCGCGCCTGATTTGCACTTTCTTTTCCCTTTTCCTGTGAAAAAAGACAGTAGTGTGGGGCCCCATGGGGGCGTGTTTAGGTTACCGTTGTTAATCATCGCACTGTTTCCGTTATTTCGGTATTGTGCTTTCCGGCCACACGCCTGCGCATAGGTAGTTCCCAGCCTCAGCCGTGGGGGCGATCGACCCAGGTCCTGTGTTCATGTCACGGTGCCCGTGAGGCATGGACTGGAAGGGTGCTCCTGTGGTGGACCCAGGTTGGGAAACCTTTGAACGATAAGGGCAGAAAACACTCGCGAGGGAGTTCGGGCTGCTCCCTCGTGAGACCTTGCGCGAGAGAAATCGAGGTAGGAGAGCGAAAAGTCGAAGAGCCACAACTCAAAGGCAACAGCTTCAATAAAACTTCAAATGAGAGCGAACAAGCCAACTGCAGAAAGCAAATGAAAAAGCCGCGTCCGGCACCTAATCTAGTCTTCGACGTCTTCTCACCAGCGCGGAGCTAAGTGCTGCCACTGGGCGTGGGAGGGAGCCCCAGGGCCTGAGGCCGGCACTCCTGAGACTCCGGGGCGTGTACAGCCCCAACTCATTATTACGTGAGAGTGTCACGGGCGGCAAGCTTCACAGGCATTGGCCTTCATCACAGGCTCCGGGCCTTTCTTGGGGGAAACAAGCTTCATGGGCATTGGCCCTCTTCACAGGCTCCGGGCCTTTTCCAAAACGCATCAGCTTCACAGGCGTTCGCCTTCTTCACAGGCTCTGGGCCTGTGCCAAAAAGATTAGCTTCACAGGCTCTAGGCCTTTTCCAAAACGATGAGGTTCACTGGCATTTGCCTTCTTCACAGGCTCTGGGCATTTTCCAAAAAGATGAGCTTCATAGGCATTCGCCTTCTTCACAGGCTCTGGGCCTTTTCCAAAAAGATGAGCTTCAAAGACATTCGCCTTCTTCACAGGATCTAGGCCTTTTTAGGGGTAAAACCTCCGGAGGTGCTGGATGTTCCATGCGTTCTGGACAGGTACCCCCTCCTGAGTCTCCAAGCGCGCGGAGCCGGGCCTGGAAACATGAACAACCTTGAACGGGCCCTCCCACACGGGAGAGAGCTTATGCAGTCCCTCCCTGGAGAGAACCCGCCGGAGCACGAGGTCCCCTACCTCAAGAGTTCTAGGGCGGATGTTGCGGCAGTGGTATCGTCGCAGTGCTTGTTGGTACCTTGCCGCTTGCAGCGCGGCTTCTCAACGACGCTCCTCCCCCAGCACGAGGTCCATCCCCCGCATGGCGTCCTGCTGCGCCTCATCGAATGCCAGGACCCGCGCGGAACGACGCCTGACCTCGTGAGGGAGGACCGCTTTGGCTTCATAGACCAGGAACAACGGGGTCTCCCCAGTCGGCTTGGTCCCAGTTGTGCGGATGGACCACAACACGGACTGAAGCTCATCGTACCAACCTCTGCCGCAGGCCTCCAGTTTCTTCTTGAATGTTCTGGTCTTGAGGCCCCTCAAGACTTCTGCGTTGGCCCGCTCGGCCTGGCCGTTGCTTCGGGGATGCGCCACCGAAGTGTAGCATATCTGCGTTCCAAGGTTAGCACAGTATGTTTTGAAGAGGTTACTGGTGAACTGCGAACCGTTATCGGTGATGATGCGGTTCAGCACCCCGAACCGGCTCACGATGCCCTTGATGAACTTGACCGCAGAACCAGCAGGGATGGTGCGGATGGCCTCTACTTCAGCCCACTTGGTGAACTTGTCCACGGCGACGTGGAGGTAGCGATAGCCCCCTGGCGCCCGAGTAAACGGGCCCAGGATATCCAGCCCCTGCATCGCGACGGCCACGTGAGGGGTATGGTTTGCGCACCTCCGCCGCCGATGGATCGCGCTGGCATGGAATTGGCAGCCGCAAGCCTTCACTAGTTCGACGGCGTCATTGAGCGCGAGAGGCCAATAGAAACGCTGCATGAACGCCTTTGCCGACGAGGGTCCACGACGATTTAATGATGCCCACAGTCTCCACCGTGTATATCTGCCAGCAGTTCCTTCCCTTGCTCCTCGGAGATGCACCGCAGGGACACATCGTTTGGTCGTTTCCGGTAGAGCTCTCCATCCTCGACATCAGACTGTTGTAGCTTGCCGCGCCACAAGCTCTGCTTCCTCCTCCTTCTCCGGCAGGGTCCCTTTTGTTTAGTAGCTCCGGAGCTCTATGATCCAAAGACCCTTCCGAAGCTCCATCGCCGAGCAAGCGTGCTCTCGAGGGTGGAGCACTGCCGGGCCCCGAGGCAGTGGTGGGGAGCTCCTCCCGAGGCTGTGCTGTGTTCGATAATGATGGCATGGCCGAGGGCTTGAAGAGCCGTTCCTCAAAGACGCCAGGCTCCTGAGGCAACCACCTGGAGGCTCATTTGGCGATGTTGTCGGCCTCTTGATTAGTGCCGCGGGGTACATGTTGTAGCTCCAACCCCCAGAACTGCTTCTCCATCCCGCGGACCTCCGCAAGGTAGGCTTCCATGTGCTCATCTTTTGGCTCGTATACCTTGTTGGAGAAATTGACGAGGAGCTGCGAATCGCCCTTGATAGTAAGGCGCTTCACCCCTAGGGCAGCGGCGGCCTTCAAGCCCGCTATCAGTCCTTCATACTCCGCTATGTTGTTGGAGACCTTTTCACCCTGCTGGAAACAGAGCTGCACGGCGTAGTAGAGCTTGTCCTGAGTGGGAGATATGAGCACCGCCCCAGCCCCAGCGCCATGCCTGGAGAACGCCCCGTCGAAGTACATGACCCAGCCTTCTGGCGCCTCGCTTCCCGGGGAGAGGGATCGATCCTCGTCGGCCTTGAGGTCCGGTGCCTCCGTCCATTCGGTCACGAAATCCGCTAGCGCGGCTCCCATGATGACTCTCGTCATGCTGAATTCGAGCTGAAACGCTTGCATTTCAATGTTCCACTCAGCGACCCTTCCGGCTGAGTTAGGGCTCCTGAGCACCCTTTCCAAGGGGTATGCTGAGACAACCTTGATCGGGTGACCCTGAAAGTAGTGCCGCAGCTTGCACGAGGCCACCAGTAGCGCGATGAGGAGTTTCTGTGGCATGGGGTACCGTGCCCTCGCATCCCGCAACACCGTGCTGACGAAGTACACTGGGTGCTCGACGAGGCTTGGAGTGTCGGTGCTGGTGGTATCCTCCGGAGGCCGTAGCGCCTTCTGAGGCGGTGGAGCCTCCAGAAGCTGGTTGCTTGGGGGAGGGGCCTCTTCCATTCCCAGTGCGCTCCCCTACGGCTACTGATCCTTCTCAGTCGTGGTAGTGGTCTCTGCGAGTCCTTCTGGGTCCTGCTTTGCCTTGACACGGGTAGCTGCCGCGGCTTTGGTCTGACGCTCCTCCCTAACCGCCACCAGAGCTGCGCTGGCGGAGTAGGGAGTGGCGGCAAGGTAGAGCACTAAGGGCTCTTGAGGGCGTGGAGCCACCATCACCGGAGGGCTGGTTAGGTACCTCTTGAGATCTTGGAACGCCTTGTCGGCCTCTCCAGTCCATTAGAAGGGCCCCTTTCTCTTCATCAGCTGGAAGAAAGGCAGCGCTCGCTCCCCCAACTTGGAGATGAAGCGCCCTAGCGCAGTCACGCGCCCAGTGAGCTTCTGCATTTCTCTGAGGGTCTTTGGCGGGCTCATGTCCTCGACCGCCTTGACCTTTTCTGGGCTAGCCTCGATGCCTCGGCAGGATACAAGGAAGCCCAAGAGCTTTCCCGAGGGGACTCCAAACACACACTTTTCCGGGTTGAGCCGCAGGTTCACGGCGTTGAGGCTCGCGAAGGTTTCCTCCAGGTCTTGTATCAGGGTCTTGGCCTCGCGAGACTTCATCACAATGTCATCGATGTAAGCTTCCACATTCTTCCCGAGCTGCGGGCCCAAAGTGATGTGCATGAGCCGCTGAAAGGTTGCGCCCGCGTTGCGCAGTCCGAACGGCATGCAGGTATAGCAGTACACCCCACACAGGGTCAGGAAGGTCGTCTTCTCCACGTCTTCCACCGCCATCTTGATCTGATGATACCCGGAGAAGGCATCCAAGAAGCATAACAGTCGACCGAAGCGGTGGAATCGACGATCTGATCGATGCGAGGGAGCGGGAACGGATCTTGCGGGCACGCTTTGTTGAGGTTGGTGAAGTCAACACACATGCGCTCTTTCCCTCCCTTCTTCGGCACAACGACTGGGTTGGCCAACCAATCTGGATACCGGACCTTGCGAATGACCCCAGCGGCTTCTAGCTTGCGGGTCTCCTGGACGATGAAGGCCTGCTTTTCGGTGGACTGCCGCCTCGCTTTCTGCTTCACGGGACGCACATTGGGGCACACGTTGAGGTGATGCTCAATCACGCCCCTAGGGATCCCCGCCAACTGATCCGGCTCCCAAGCGAATACCTTCTTGTGTGCGCGCAGGAACCTGACCAGGGCTTCCTCCTGCTCGGGCTCGAGGTTGGCGCCTATGGTGAAAGTGGCATCAGTGGACCCGTCCTCGTCGACAGGTATCTGCTTGGTCTCTGCCTTGTCTTGGGTGAACAAATGCTTCTTCTTGGTTGGCGCAACCCCCTTGGGCTTGGGGGTTTCTGCGTCGTCGGGCCGTGTTGCCGCCGCCGTCTTGAAGGCGAGCTTGAGTACTCGCAGCGCATCTTCAGTGTCCCCGGGCACGGTGAGGACACCGTTGCTCCTGGGCATCTTCATGAGGTTGTACGCCGGGTGAGTCGCGGCCATGAATTGGACCAGTGCTGGATAGCCGAGGATGGAGTTGTAGGGGAGGCCGATGGGGGTGATGTCGAAATCGACCAGCTCCATGCGGAAATTGTCATAGGTGCCGAAAGTTACTGGGAGCCGGATCTGTCCCAAGGAGCTGGACGACCCGGCCCCGACGCCCGAGAAGGGCCGGCTGGGCTGCAGCCGCTCCCGGGGTATGCAGAGGAGGTTGAAGGACTCAACTGAGAGCACGCTGAGGTCCGCGCCGCCGTTGATGAGAGTCCTGGTGACAGCCACCTGGCAGCTGGTGGGGGTGCAGAGCATGGGGAGCGCACCCGAGCAGGCCGAGTTGGAGGGGTGGTCCTCCGAGTTGAAGGCCAGCCTGGCCGGTGGCCCCGACCGGTCCGGGGGAGCCCCCTGCCGCGTGGAGGCGGCGCCGACCCGGCGGACGAATGGCTTGACGTGGTGACTGGAGGGCGGCGCATGCGAGCCGCCCAGGAGGGCCGCGACGACCGGGGAAGCCGGCACGGCGTGGTGGGTGAGGAAGAGGCCACGTGGCTCTTCCCAAGAGGCCACGGAGGGATGCCGGGACGATGCTTGCTGCTCGTTCCATGTCGGGCTGGTGGCGGCATTGGCGGTAGGCGACGGGGGGAGCCGTCTGGGCAACTCGGGAAGCGAGGGCGGTTCGGCACCCGGCACGGGCCCGACGAGCGTCAGACAAGGATGCGATGAGAAGAACAGGGCGACAGAAGACGAATTCCGGCGCACCCCCTATCTGGTGCGCCAAATGTCGGATTTAGGGTTCCGGCAGACCCTTGAGTTTCGAACTCTGGGGTGCGCACGGAGATTTCGCCCTCTACCTACCTACTCCTCGCCGACTCGCTAGGATCTAAACGACGGAAGGAACAACACAAGAGACACAGAGTTTATACTGGTTTAGACCACCATTGTGGTGTAATACCATACTATAGTGTGTGGTGTGGTGGATTGCCTCTTGGGCTGATGATGAACAATACAAGGAAGAACAGCCTCGCGTGGGTCTGTTCTTGGCTGGTGCGATGAATTGCTAGGGGGAGTTCCGTCGCTCTCTCTACTGGTTTCTTGGTGAGGATCCAGATCCCTCTCCCTGGGGGTGGCTAGTCCTATTTATAGGCAAAGGCCCTGGGCCTGTTCCCAAATATTGAGCGGGAAGGGCGCCAACAATTGGCCATTTTGAAGGGGAACATCTGGTACACTTATCCTGACTAAAGTTGGTCCTCGCCTGTCAAAGGCTCTAGTGGTGTCGCCTGCTTGGGCTCCAGAATGACTTCCTTCCTGCTGTTGGGTTGTTCTTGGTCTTGTTGCACCGAAATGGATGCCTTTGCTTGATGCTCTCGCCTGCGCTTGCTCCCTTGGCACCAAAGAGAAAAGGAGGACACTGCGCGGCTGGCGCCCGACTGGCGCCCTTGGT
Organism: Aegilops speltoides; assembly: GCA_021437245.1. Lineage (NCBI taxonomy): Eukaryota > Viridiplantae > Streptophyta > Magnoliopsida > Poales > Poaceae > Aegilops > Aegilops speltoides. Next base: position 118,939,516 of record CM038145.1, read on the forward strand.
CATCATGGCTTGCGTCATGCGGCACCTCGCGACATACCCCGCCTTGAACTCTCCGCCTCCTCGTGAGCCAGCCTGATGAGGCCGCGCCTGAGGAAGCTCCTTGTCGTCCGCCCCACGAGGCTTGGCCCCTGGCGAGGGTCTTGAGCTTGTGTTGATGAAGATGGGCCGTGCTGGGCCCCCTTTTGAGCCACGCTGCAGGCCGTAGGCAGGCAAGTCTGGGGACCCCCGTTCCCAGAACGTCGACAACTAAGCCTATTAAGAAGCTAGATTCTCGAACAGCCGTCAAGTTCATGAGGGAGTTGATACTCAGATACGGAGTCCCACATAGTATTATCATAGATAATGACTCAAACTTCGATTCAGAGGAGTTCAGAAATTTCTGCGCCACCTAAGGCACTTGGATGGACTACACATCTGTTGCGCACCCGTAGTCAAATGGTCAAGCTGAGAGGGCGAATAGTATTATCCTTCAGGGGTTGAAGCCACGGCTCATGCGTGACCTCGAGCATGCAGCTGGAGCCTGGGTAACTAAACTACCGTCTGTCCTATGGGGTTTAAGGATGACTCCTAACCAGTCCACTGACCACACCCCTTTCTTCATGGTGTACGGAGCTGAGGCTGTGCTTCCGAGTGATCTCCTCCACAACTCGCCTCGAGTAGAGCTCTATTCAGAAGCCGAAGCAGAACAGGCACGACAAGACGTCCTTGATCTTTTGGAGGAAGAGCGAGAGATGGCCTTGATACGGTCGACTGTTTATCAGCAAGACCTTCGTGATTTCCATGCCAGAAACGTCAAGGGTCGGGCGTTCCAAGAGGGGATCTCGTCCTCTGAGTGGTTCAGCAGCGGCCGCATAAGCTCGCCCCCGCATGGGAAGGTCCCTTCATCATCACCAAGGTGCTGCACAACGGGGCCTACCACCTCTAACCTCGCAAAAAAGATCGACGAGCCGCGCACCTGAAATGCAGATCTTCTTCATCGATTTTTTACTTGACGATCAAATTGTCAAGATGTAATAGGAGTACTTTTAGATTGTTTATCAAATACATAACTCTTGCAGTCTTACGATGATTTCACTCGCACAAGTGCATGTTCCAAACCCCCGGCGGGTAGCTTAGCTACGAACCAGTTTTTCGCCTAAGTTAAAACTTCTACGAGTGAGAGCATCCCTCCCACTCAGGAGCTTAGCCGCGAGCCAGTCCTCACCTAAGTTAAAAACTTCTCCCAGTGAGAGCGTCCCACTCACTCGGGGGCTTAGCCGCGAGCCAGTCCTCGCCTAAGTTAAAAACTACTCCAAGTGAGAGCATCCCTCCCACTCAGGGGCTTAGCTGCGAGCCAGTCCTCGCCTAAGTTAAAAACTTCTCCGTGTGAGAGCGTCCATCTCACTCAGGGGATTAGCCATGAGCCAGTTCTTGCCTAAGTTAAAAACTACTCTGAGTGAGAGCATCCCTCCCACTCAGGGGCTTAGTCGCGAGCCAGTCCTCGCCTAGGTTAAAAACTTCTCCGAGTGAGAGCGTCCCACTCACTCGAGGACTTAGCCGCGAGCCAGTCCTCGCCTAAGTTAAAAAACTACTCTGAGTGAGAGCGTCCCTCCCACTCGGGGGCTTAGCCGCGAGTCAGTCCTCGCCTAAGTTAAAAAACTACTCCGAGTGGGAGCATCCCTCCCACTTGGGGGCTTAGCCGCGACCCAGTCCTCACCTAAGTTAAAAACTTCTCCGAGTGAGAGCATCCCCCCACTCGGGGGCTTAGCCGTGACCTGGTCCTCGCCTAAGTAAAAAACTTCTCCGAGTGAGAGCATCCCTCTCACTCGGGGGCTTAGCCGCGAGCCAGTCCTCGCCTAAGTTAAAAATGTAGCACTAGTGGAATTAGCTTCTTTGTCGTCTGCCATGGCGGATGGCAAAGGCACTGATCCCGGATGGCAAAGTCCTTTGCCATCAGCCAGCGGACGGCAAACAGTCCGGCTGAACACGTGCCAGCAAAGGCCTTCTTTGCTGTCTGCTTCGCAGAAACAGATGGCAAAGGATAGTGTCGTCCGCCATCCGAGGCCAGCTGACGGCAACGACGACGGACGGCAGCAGTGTGGGGTGAGATCCGTTAGGGGGTTAATGGTGCTCTTTGTCGTCCGTTGAAAGACGGTAAAGAGCTTAGCTAGGGCAACACTTGGAAGCTGCCACGTGGCCAGCTATGCCATCTGCCAGCAGACGACATAGATGGCCCTATTTGCGAGGACTATTTGGTCACTTTGCCGTCCGCTTGTAGACGGCAAAATGACCAAATAGTCAGCTAGTGTTCCCAGTTTGCACAGGTGACTGCCACGTGTCCTCTTTGTCGTTCGCTAGCGGACGGCAAAGCTCTTTGCCGTCGGCTAGCGGATGACAAAGAGGCTATACATCCCATGTTTTTATTTTAATCCAATTAATTAGACATGGTTTCAAACACAGATATACATGCATACATATCGAACATATCCAACAGCATGTCCAACAACATATTTCATCAAATCCAACAACATAGTTCAACAAAGGCCAACATATCCATATATACATAACCACAAACAAGTTTCCAACAACATATCCATATAGACATACATATCCAAACAAGTTTTCATAAACAACAAGGAAGTACCAGAAGAATAGTACACTCCATGAATCCAAGCCTTCCTCATGTAAAGCAAATCTGCAAATCGGGAAAGATGAAAGTTAGAAGAAGAAGAAGAAGAAGAAGAAGAAGAAGACTAGTTAGAAGAAGAAGATGATGAATTTTTTTCTTCTCTTTCTTTTTCTCCTCTCCTCTTCTTTATCTTCTTCTTCTAACTAAGGTAAGTAAAAATTCCATTTTATTGCTAAGCTAGGTAAAAATGCTAAGTATAGACCATTTTAGAGCTAAGCTAGGTAAATAGGTCATTTTGGAGCTTAGTAAGGTTATTATGTCATTTTGGAGGAAAATAAGCTAAGTCTATATCATTTTGGAGGTAACAAAGATTATCATGCCATTTTGACCTACGTATGCTAAGTATGTCATAAATGAACTGAATAAGCTAAGTATAGCTCATTTTTTATCTAACTTAGGTAATTATGCCATTTAGGAGGAAAATAAGCTAAGTATCCATTTGTAAAGCAAAACATTAGAGAAAACTTACCCTCATCATAGCAAATATGATGAAGATCGCAACTAAGGTAACAATTGATCCAACGGCATAATGATACCAAGCCTCATTATCAATGGCATATTTTCTAATCTTCTTAAGCTTCAGGCGCATTGCATCCATCTTCAAGCGCATTGCATTCATTTTCATCTTGTGATCATCGATGACATCGACAACATACAACTCCAATGTCATCTTCTCTTCTTCAATTCTTTTAATTTTTTCTTTCAAATACTCATTTTCTTTTTCAACTAAATTTAACTTCTCGACAAGAGGGTCGGTTTCGATGTAACATCCCAAATTTTCAATTTGGAATGTTATACATTAGATCATCATTGCATATCATATTTTATAGCATTTTGGCTTGATCCTAGAAATTCTACGCAACTCAAGGACCCACGGAGAGAGTTGGTGATTTCGTTATTTTCATATTTGAGTTTTTCTCAAATTTTGAAAAGAGGATCGTTTGATTTTAATTATTTTCTCTTCGTATATTTCTTTTATAAAAATAAAAGAGAGGGAATAAAATGACTTTCCCAAACCAAACAAATATTGCAGATTTAATAATAAAATCAAATAAGATTTTATTTCGGAGTTTTATCGCTATTTTATTTGAATTAGGAAAAATATGCGTTTTTCAAAATTGCATTTTAGGCCTAAGTAAATGTTCACCATGTCCAGAAGATTTTTAGAGGACGGGGAAAATTTATTTAAGGATTTTTGAAGTTCGTGTAGTATTTATTTTATTTGTTTTACTGCGTAGAATTATTTAAAAAAAATTACCGCCTTACTGGGCCGTGTCTGACCAGGACACGGCACACGGGCGGCCTTTAAAGGCCGACAGCCCGACCCAAGCTGAAACTCTACCCGCCAGCCCCACTCGCCTCAGTAACTCCGCCGCCGCCGCCATCATCAGAGAGCCGCCGCCGCCGCCAGAGTGCCGCCGCCGCCCCACCACCGCCGCCTCGTCACCCATCGCCGCCACCACCCACCGCCGCCGACCCGCCGCCACCCGTCGTCGACCCGCCGCCCAGCGCCGGAGCCGCCGCCATCCGCCTAGGTAGCCGCCGGCGGTTTTCTCTAGAAAACTGCTCGGTTTTTTTAAACCCGCAGTTGTTTTTTTAATAGATCGGTTTAGTTTTTTCGGTTTGTTCATTTAGCGAACGCCCATTCGTTCGTTCATTTTAACAAACGATTTTCACCGTTTGGCTGCAGACAGCGAATATTCGTTTGTTAGACTGTTCGTCAGTTTTTCTTTTTCCAGGGATTTTCCGCGATTATTTTCGATCACGATTTCTGCCCTGATTTTCGTTTTAGTTTATCTTTTCGCTCGTTTATCAGAATCAGGCGATTCAATCGCCTAGAGTTTCGTCTCGAAACTCTCTTTTTGTTTAATCAACTTATACAAGTTTTTGGTACTGTAAAATTTGACTTAAGTCCAGATTAGTAAACGAAGCTTGTTTCTTTCGCCGTTTGAGTTTCGTTGCTTTGTTATATTTGATTCTTTTTGCAAACCGGAGTTCTTAAGTTGAACTTTCTGGTTAGATCTCTTATTTGAGTTTTACCCGTGCTTGTAGTTGAGTGCCTATTGTATGCTTGTTTGTTTGCGATAGAGTACCCGGAGTGCAGCGTGCTACCATGAGTCTCTAGGTTTCACGGATCATCAGCAAGGCAAGTAACACTTTGATCATACCTCTTTACTACCCAGTTTTGTTGCATTAGATCAATCCTCAAATAATTGCATGGTTAGGATCTGATTAATATGTGGGTTTTGGGAAGTAGATGAGGGAGTACCTAGTGTCCTATTTATTATCAAACCCTTGGGAGTTACTTCTATGTTTGCTTATATTGCTATGCTATGCTTGTAGAGGTGGATTGGGTGAGTGTATCCATGACAGATGTGAGATTGTTAATTAATGGTTTAACTTAAGGTGGCAACTTTAATACACATCTTGGTGGATTGAGGCACCTGGGGAACCCAGTGTTTCCTGTATTTTTAGAAATCCTGGGGTACCGTGTGATTCTCCTATGGACTGCCACCAAGGCACAAAGGGATCATAAGATTATTCATGCTAGAAACTTCCGTGTGCAGCCGCAAGCTACTATGGGCTCTAACATAGTTGAGTATGTTGTGTGACCTCTTTCAGTGGTAGACTAGCAGATGTAGGGGATGTACGTTGGTACTGTATACCCAGAGTAAAGAGTTGATGCTTCTGAAAGACTGTGTCTCGGTCATCCATTTCTCAAACACCCTGTAGTGCAAGAAATCCAACGGAGGAGATCGAGTGTGGCGTCGAAAAGTGCACAAACCTCTGCAGAGTGTACAAACTAATCATGGTTAGCCGTGTCCCCTGTTATGGACGTTTTGAGTATCTAGTTTCTTGGATTATCATGTGAATCTCATCATGTTACTTAATTTAATTTGACCGGGTTAATGATGAAGCTTAATTGGGATTGAGTTGGAGGAACCTTCTCAATGTTTAACAACCACCATGATAGTTAAATAAAATCTATTCCTTTGTTCTAGGGAAAAATTGGCTTTATGCAATATTGTAACCATAGAGCTTTCCACAAGCCATATATGCGTGTAGTGATAGCATTATTCTGTTCATTACTCTGTGTGTTACATTGCCAGCATATTCCATGTGCTGGCCCGTTTTTGGGCTGCAACGTTCATGTTGCAGATTTTTCAGACGATGAATAAGATGCCTTAGGTCGTGATCTTTCAGTCAGTGATGCCATTGGAGTTGATGGACTCGCTTTATCTTCCAAGCCTTCTGGTGTTATCGTTTTTAGATGGCCTTTAGCCATATTTATTGTAATAAGTTCTCTTTTGAGACACTCGATGTAACAAGTGTGTGATTGCTACTCTGTTATAAATCCTTCAAGTACTGTGTGTGTCAGCATCACCGATCCAGGATGACAACGATGCACGAGATCGATCGCTTGAGGTCTGCCGCTACAAGATGGTATCGAGCACACACGATCAGAGGACACAACCACTAAGCTAAAGCCCTAGATCACTACTCTCTTCTCATTTCTAACTCCTCTCCTTTTCTACTCTTTCGGATGGCGGATGCAAGGAACAAGTTCATGCAACCGGATGAAGATACACCTTTCGGACGCCACTTGAAGGAAGTCACTAGATACCTGAACATTGGAGTACCAAGCTTAACCGGGACCTACATCGCCACTTTACCAGAAGAGGAGCGTTGGATGATTCAAGTTCAAGTTCCAAGGAGGACGTTCATGCCAGTCACTGAGCCCATAGAGTTTTACTTTGATGCACCAACGTGGAGTCTAGGAAAGAGCATGGCAGCCCACATCACCATGGGACGCATTGGAGAACTGTACCATAAGGATTTCAAGGATACTACCAGATTTGTGGGCGCCGAGATGAGCAATGGGAGATGATCAGCACCAGGAAGGATAGATCTATTGCAGCTTTCATCCAGGAGTTAAACCAACACATTCGTCGCCAGGAGAACCAGATGTGTGCAGGAATGATAGATCTGAAGAAGGCAATGACCAGGATCACGGAGCTGGAAGAACAACTAAAGTCCACATGTGATGGATATAAGGAGGAAATCATGACATTATTGGAGAAAAATGACGACCTGATAAAGTAGATCAGAGTATTTATGGGAGATCCCGCGCCAAGAGGAGATGACGATGATTCCACTTGCCCGGAGAACTACATCATCATCGACGACACCGACTCGGACCCCGACGATAGCGATGATGACTTTGTTGATGAAGCTGTAGCAGATATCATGGAGTTTTTGGCTGATCAATTTTTCTAGTCGACCACCATAACAGTAGTAGTATTCCCCCATGTATATAGTATAGTCCGAGAACATTTCTAACAATAGTTAGACCGTTGTATGCCCTTGTTTGAAATGATTGAAGTGATATGTTTGTGTTTGTCTCATGTGCATATGGGTAGTGTTTATCTCTCGAGACCTCATTCTATTCTACTTTCTCATCTTTTCTAAACCCTCAAATGCCTCCAAGACGTGACAATGGATTTGCTTTCCCACCGGAGCTCACTCAGTTGATCCAGCAGCAGAATGCATTGATGCAGATACTAGTTCAGAATTAGAATAAGGGGAATAACAACAACAACAACAACAACAACAACAACAACCCACCACCACCACCACCTGTTCATCACTTAGCCCGTTTCTTGAGGCTGAATCCGCCGGTGTTCTCTAGTAGCACCGAGCCAATAGTTGCAGATGATTGGCTCCGCAAGATTGGAAGGGAGTTGACCACTACAGGATGCACAGATGCAGAGAGAGTGCGGTTTGCCGCGCACCAGCTTGATGGACCCGCAGCATCATGGTGGGAGAATTTCACAGCCACATACCCCATCAACACTGTTACATGGGACCAGTTTCAGCAGGCTTTCCATACTGCCCATGTCTCAGCAGGAGCTATGGCCATGAAGAAGCATGAGTTTCGCAACTTGCACCAAAGAGGGCGTACAGTTGGCCAGTATGTGGATGATTTTAGTAAGCTAGCACGTTATGCCCCAGCTGACGTTGCTACGGATGTATCTAAGAAGGAGAAGTTTCTAGAAGGACTGAATGATGAGCTAAGCATGCAGTTGTTGGTGGAAACCTTCAACAACTACTAGGAGTTGGTAAATAGAGCTCTCATGATTGAAGGGAAGCAGCAGCAGATTGACAGCCGCAAGAGGAAGTATGGACAAGGGAAGTACAATTCTGGAGCTCAGCAGAAGCCTCGTTTTACCCCGAATTTGGGAGGACCTTTTTAGCATAACCATGGAGGTCACAATCACAATGGAGGGAGTTCACACAACCATAGTGGCCCCAAGAATGGCAATGGGAATGGAGGAAGCAACGGATAGAATCGTACCAACCCATCAACACTAGCCAAGAGGGATCTAAACCACATTACCTATTTCAAGTGCCAGAAGACATGCCACTAAATGCCCAGAAGCAAAGAATGGAAATGGCAATGGAAGCTCCGGGAAGAAGCCTAACCCTTTCAACAGGGGACAGGTGAACCACGTTAACGTGGAGGAGGTTGAAGGCCAGCTAGATGCAGTAATAGGTAAGTTTTTGGTTAAGTCGTTTATTGCAATCGTTCTTTTTTATACTGGTGCATCGCATTCATACATATCAAGGGGATTTGTGGATAAGTATAAGCTGCCAACCCAAGCCCTTAGGTCACCCATGTTAGTAACCTCGCCAGGAGAAGAGTATATGGCTAGTCTATGGTGTGATCAGTTACCATTAAGGATTGGTAACTACGTGTTTCCCTTAGACCTAATAGTATTGGAGTGACAAGGACTGGATGTGATACTAGGCATGGATTGGTTATCAAAGTATGGAGGGAAAATTGAATGCGCTAGTAAGTCGATTTTGCTCACCACCCCAGAAGGAAGAAGGATCAAGTATGTATCCCAGCATGTGCCGAAGAGGATTCAAGTGAATTCCTTATCAGGAGTTATACATGAGGAAGTACCAGTGGTGAAGGATTTCCCTGACGTATTTCCAGAAGAGTTTCCAGACATGCCACCAGATAGATACATTGAGTCTTTGATTGAGCTTTTGCCAGGCACAGGGCCAATATCTAAGAAACCGTATAGGATGCCCGCAAAGGATTTGGAAGAGATTAAGAAGCAGATTAAGGAGTTACTGGATAAAGGCTATATTCGCCCAATTTCGTCACCTTGGGGGTCACCACTGCTTCTAGTGGAGAAGAAGGATGGATGATTGAGGATGGTTGTTGATTATCGAGGATTGAATGAAGTGACAATCAAGAACAAGTACCCACTGCCGATGATCAATGATTTGTTTGACAAGTTGCAAGGAGCTAAAGTATTTTCCAAGATCGATCTGCGATCAGGATACCACCAGCTGAAGATTGGAGAGCAGGATATACCTAAAACAGCTTTTACCACAAGGTATGGCCTATATGAGTATACCGTTATGTCATTTGGTTGACTAACGCACCTGCCTATTTCATGAACATGATGAACAAGGTGTTTATGGACTTTCTGGATAAGTTTGTCATGGTGTTCATTGATGATATTCTGGTCTATTCTATGAATGAAGAGGAGCATAAGGAGCATTTGCGTTTGGTACTTGGGAAACTCAGAGAACATCAGTTATATGCCAAGTTCAGCAAGTGTGAGTTTTGGTTGAAGGAAGTTGGATTCCTCGGACATGTTATATCCGGAGAAGGAATAGCAGTAGACCCAACCAAGGTTGTCACTGTGACAAATTGGGAAGCACCCACATCAGTTGGAGAGATCCGGAGTTTTCTTGGACTCGCAGGATACTACCGGAGGTTCATTGAGAATTTCTCGAAGATTGCAAAACCCATGACGAAGTTGTTGAAGAAGGACACCAAGTTAAAATGGACTGAGGAATGTGTGGCTAGTTTCCAGGAGTTGAAGAAACGTTTGGTTACATCACCGGTGTTGATTCTGCCAGATCAGCGCAAGGATTATGAAGTATACTGCGACGCTTCTCGTCGAGGACTTGGAGCAGTGCTTATGCATGAGGGAAGAGTTGTTTCTTATGCCTCACGATAGCTTAAACCCCATGAGTTGAATTATGCTACCCATGATTTGGAGTTAGCAGCCGTAGTGCATGCGTTGAAGACATGGAGACATTTTCTCATCGGAAACCATTGTGAGGTGTACACGGATCATAAGAGTTTGAAGTACATCTTCACACAGAAGGAGTTGAATCTCAAGCAATGGATATGGTTGGAGCTCATTAAGGATAATGATATGAGGTTGCACTATCACCCAGGGAAGGCTAATGTAGTAGCCGATGCGTTGAGCCGCAAAAGCCATGTCAACACCCTCTTGACCGGAGAGTTACCCAAGGAGTTAGCCGAGGATCTTTGCGAGCTATGTTTGGAGATAGTTCCGAGAGGCTATGTAGCAGCATTGGAGATTCAGTCCACTTTGATGGATAAGATCAGAGAATCTCAGAAGGTCGACAAGGAGATTGCTGAGATAAAGGAGAAGAAGAGCAAATGAAAAGCTAAGGGATTTCATGAGGATGAACACGATACCTTATGGTTTGAGGACCGCGTATATGTGCCTTATGACCCGGAGATCAAGAAGTTGATTCTACAGGAGGCCTATGATTCGCCGTATTCGATTCACCCAGGAAATACCAAGATGTATCTAGATTTGAAGGACAGTTTCCGGTGTATAGGAATGAATAAGGATATTGCGGAGTATGTAGCAGTTTGTGATGTATGTCAGAGAGTAAAGCAGAGCATCAGAAGCCAGCAGGATTGCTACAGCCATTGCCGATACCCGAATGGAAGTGGGATAAGCTAGGCATGGATTTTATCATGGGATTGCCTTGGACTCATTCAGGCTATGACTCGATATGGTTTGTAGTCTATCGTTTGACGAAGGTAGCTCATTTCATCCCAGTGAAGACCACTTACACAAGTGCTAAGTTGGCAAAGATATACATGACCGGGATCGTATGTCTGCATGGAGTTCCGAGGACCATTGTATCAGATAGAGGAACCCAGTTTACCTCAAAGTTTTGGAATGATTGCACGAAACTTTGGGTACCAGGCTAGAGTTCAGTACAGCCTTTCATCCATAGACAGATGGACAGACCAAGAGAGTCAATTAGATTCTGGAGGACATGTTGAGGGCTTGTGCGCTAGATTATGGATCTAGTTGGCACGACAATTTGCCATATGCAGAGTTCTCGTGCAACAACAGTTATCAATCTAGTTTGAAGATGGCCCCTTTCGAAGCTTTGTACGGAAGGAGGTGCAGGACACCGTTGTTGTGGGATGCAGTTGGAGACCGTCAGTTGTTTGGACCAGACTTGATTAAAGAGTTCAAAGAGAAAGTTAAGCTGATTCACGATAGGCTCAAGGTAGCCCAGTCCAGGCAGAAGAGCTATGTGGATTCTAAACGCAAGGAGATAGTTTACGAAGTTGGAGACAGAGTTTATCTTCGTGTGTCCCCACTTCAAGGAGTTAAGCGTTTTGGAGTTAAGGGAAAGTTAGCACCACGTTTTGTGGGACCATATAAGGTTTTAGAGCATATGGGAGAAGTTGCTTACAAGTTGGAATTGCCCGAAGGATTGTCAGGTGTTCATGATGTCTTCCACGTTGAACAGTTGAAGAAGTGCCACACAGAGATGGCTGATATCCCTCTGAGAGATACAGTGCCTCTGAGACCTACGGAAGGACCACCCTCACCTATTTTCTAGCCAACCCGAATCACGAGGGCGAGATTCATCTTAAGGGGGTAGGTTTGTAACATCCCAAATTTTTTGGAATGTTATACATTAGATAATCATTGCATATCATATTTTATTGCATTTTGTCTTGATCCTAGAAATTCTACGCAACTCAAGAACCCACGGAGAGAGTTGGAGATTTTGTTATTTTCATATTTGAGTTTTTCTCAAATTTTGAAAAGAGGATCGTTTGATTTTAATTATTTTGTCTTCGTATATTTCTTTTATAAAAATAAAAGAGAGGGAATAAAATGAATTCCCAAAACAAAGAAATATTGGAGATTTAATATTAAAATCAAATAAGATTTTATTTTGGATTTTTATTGCTATTTTATTTGAATTAGGAAAAATATGCATCTTTCAAAATTACATTTTAGGCCTAAATACATTTTAGGACGGGAAAAATTTATTTCAGGATTTTTGGAGTCCGTTTAGTATTTCTTTTATTTTTTTTCTATGCGGAATTATTTAAAAAAAGATACCGCCTTACCGGGCCGTGTCCGACCAGGACACTGCACCCGGGCGGCCTTTAAAGGCCGACGGCCCGACCCGGGCCGAAACCCTAGCCGCCAGCCCCGCACCGCCTCGTCACCCGCCGCCGCCACGGTTTCGCCGCCACCGCCCGACCCGGCCGCGCCGCCACCACCCACCTCGCCGACCCGCCGCCACCCGTCGCCCGCCACCCAATGCCGAGCCGCCTCCCAACGCCGCCGTCCGCCGAGGTAGCCGCCGGACTCGTCGCCACCGGCGGCGGTTTTCTCTAGAAAACTGCCCGGTTTTTTTAAACCCGCGGTTGTTTTATTTAATAGGACAGTTTAGTTTTTTTCTGGTTTATTTAGTTAGCGAACGCCCATTCGTTCGTTCGTTTTAACGAATGATTTTCACCATTTAGCTGCAGACAGCGAACGTTCGTTCGTTAGCCTGTTCGTCAGTTTTTCTTTTTCCAGGGATTTTCCACGATTATTTTCGATCGCTATTTCTGCCTTGATTTTCGTTTTAGTTTATCGTTTCGCTCGTTTATCGGAATCAGGTGATTCAAGCGCCTAGAGTTTCGTCCCGAAACCCTCTTTCTGTTTAATCAACTTAAACAAGTTTTGTAAATGAAGCTTGTTTCTTTCGCCGTTTGAGTTTCGTTGCTTCGTTTGAATTGATTCTTTTTGCAAACCGGAGTTCTTAAGTTGAACTTTCTGGTTAGATATCTTATTTGAGTTTTACCCATGCTTGTAGTTGACTGCTTATTGTATGCTTGCTTGTTTGTGATAGAGTACCCGGAGGGCGCAGCGTGCTACTACGAGTCTCTAGGTTTCACGGATCATCAGCAAGGAAAGTAACACTTTGATCATACCTCTTTACTACCCAATTTTGTTGCATTAGATCAATCCACAAACAATTGCATGGTTAGGATCTGATTAATATGTGAGTTTTGGGAAGTAGATGAGGGAGTACTTATTGTCCTATTTATTATCAAACCCTTGGAAGTTACTTCTACGTTTGCTTATATTGCTATGCTATGCTTGTAGACGTGGATTGGGTGCATGTATCCATGAAAGATGTGAGATTGTTCATTAATGGTTTAACTTAAGGTGGCAACTTTAATAAACATCTGGGAGGATTGAGGCACCTGGGGAACCCAGTGTTGCCTATATTTTTGGAAATCTCGGGGTACCGTGTGATTCTCCTATGAACTGCCACCCAGGCTCAAAGGGATCATAAGATTATTCATGCTGGAAACTTTCGTGTGTAGCCGCAAGCTACTATGGTCTCTAGCATAGTTGACTATGTTGCATGACCTCTTTCAGTGGTAGACTAGCAGGTGTAGGGGATGTAGGTTGGTACTGTCTACCCAGAGTAAAGAGTTAATGCTTCTGAAGGACTGTGTCTCGGTCATCCGTTTCTCAAACACCTTGTAGTGCGATAAATCCAATGGAGGAGATCGAGTCTTGCGGGGAAAAGTGGGCAAACCTCTGCAGAGTGTACAAACTAATCATGATTAGCCGTGTCCCCGGTTATGGACGTTTTGAGTATCTAGTTTCTTGGATTATCATGTGAATCTCATCATGTTACTTAATTTAATTTGGCTGGGTTAATGATGAAGCTTAATTGGGATTGAGTTTGAGGAACCTTCTCTATGTTTAACAACCACCATGATAGTTAAATGAAATTTATTCCTTTGTTGTAGGGGAAAATTGGCTTTATGCAAAACTGTAACCATAGAGCTTTCCACCAGCCATATATGCATGTAGTGATAGCATTATTCTGTTCATTACTCTATGTGTTACACTGCCAGCATATTCCATGTGCTGACCCGTTTTCGGGATGCAACTTTCATGTTGTAGACTTTTCAGACGACGAGTAAGATGCCTTAGGTCGTGATCTTTCACTCAGTGATGTCGTTGGAGTTGATGGACTCGCTTTATCTTCCAAGCCTTCCATTGTAATCGTTTTTAGATGGCCTTAAGCCATATTTATTGTAATATGTTCTCTTTTGAGACACTCGATGTAATAAGTGTGTGATTGCTACTCTGTTATAAATCCTTATAGTACTGTGCATGTCAGCATTACCGATCCAGGGATGACACTGATGCACAGAGATCAGACTGTTTGAGGTCTGGTCGCTACATTCAAATTCCGGTTCACATACCTCCTAGATTAAAATATCTCTATGTCAACTTGATGGCCATAATTGCCATAAATGCGAAATGCAACAAATAGTTATGAAAGAGAATTTACCACATCTGAATCATAAAGCGGGCGAGGGCCAACGGGGAGGGACATCAAGACCATGGCACTATGTATAAGAAACAATCATACAAAGTAAGAAAATTATACATACCAACTATATAAATCATACAAAGTACAACATAAAAATTTTAATACCTAATAATCACTATCCGTAATGACGTGTTCCTCATCATCATTAATAAATGCATCATCATCATCACTATCGGTAATGATATGCTCATCATCATCATTAATGAATGCATCATCATGTGGAAGGCCACCTTTACGTAATCATTGAAGCATTGACAGGTCATCTGCAGCAGCAACTTATTCTTCTTCTGGCTCTTCTTGTTTCGGCTCAGGGTCGGATTCACTATCATTGTCTACTTCAATGTTTTGGGGTGGAGTAGAGCGGTTCTTGAAACGTTTTTTGGCAAGATGTGTTTCTTGGAAGAATTCTCCTTCGTCATATGTGTGTTGGTTAATGTGACGTTCATAATCCTCTTCATTGGGGGGAGGTGGTCTAACACGTGGTGGCACTTCATAAACGACATCCCAACCACTGAGATTTGGATCACTTTGACAGGCCCACGGTAGATAGAAAACTTGGGTTGGATGTTGAGCCATAATATAGACATCGGGAACATCCAAATCGGTGCTTTGTTTGATTTAGACTACCCTATATGGTCATGAGTCCTTCTAGTCTCCCTGGGATGGAACCAATAACACCTGAAGACTACGACGTTTGGTGGGTTTTCACCATAGAATTGAAGTTCATAAATTGCTTCAACTCTTCCATAATACTCGATACCTCCTTCGCCGATAGTGGAGACACAACAATTTGTAGACTCTCGGTCGGCCATAGATAGCTCCTTGCCATAGATACGAAAGCGATACCCGTTGATGTCGTAATTGTCAAATGAATGGACCTTATAGTCAAAACCATGAGCTACTTGTCTCAATTCGGCATCCATAATCCCTGAATTAGCCTACAAGTTTAATACGAAAGGATTGTTGCATTAGTCGCAAATTAGCCAAAGAAATGAAAGTGTCTAATGGAAATTACCTTTTTTTAACCAAGAGATGAAACCGGGATATTCGCCTCCTTGCTTTGCCAGAAGCTCTCTTCGATGGAATCCTTTTGGATCACCGCTCCATACGAGAATATGGATATGTATCGACTGCATCAAATATCTAGGAATAAGAGCAATTCGAAGAAACTACAAGTTGCGAAACAATGTAACGAGATCTTACTCGATGTACGGCCGCACTTCTGTTAGGTTGTTAAAGAGATACAGCGAAATGGTCCGCCATTCTGCAACATCCAACGATACTGCTTTCCAAGCACTGGATGGTGCAAGATTCCCTTTGAATAGGCTGAGGTTGGATTGACCCTTTTTAGGCTCGTCGGCATTGTACCGAGGCTTTGAATTATGCAAATGACGATTTTTGGCTTCGTAGTGTGCTGTCACAAAGTTTGACGCCTCCTCAGTAATGAATGCCTCAGCCATCGATGCTTCTATTCTACGTTTATTTTTACATTTTGCTCGAAGCGTCTTCTACATCCTCTCGGTTGAGTGGCACCAACGATTTTGCATGCCCCCCCCAATCATGCCTCGGCCGGGAGATGCAAAATCAAGTGTTGCATTGGATTAAAGAAGCTTGGAAGAAAGATCATCTCTAACTTGCATATCAACTCCGGCGCCAACTATTCCATTTCTTCTAGGAGGCCACACGATAGTTCTTTTGCACAAAGAACATGGAAGAAATAGCTCAGCTCTGTCAGTACTAGCCATTCATCCTCAGGGATGATGCCACGCAACATCACCGGCATTATCTGTTCAAACCATATGTGCCAATCATGACTTTTTAGACCAAATATTTTCAATTTATCAAGACTGGCTCCCCTCTTTAGATTTGCTGCATACCCATCGGGGAACATCAACTGCGGTTTCACCCACAAAATATTTTCCTTCATAGCTGGCCTTCCAAGATTGAACCGTGCCTTTGGCTTCTTCTAGTTCCGCTTTCCATTCGGTTCTTGCATGTTTTGTAACGGTCTATCACAGAGCTCCTCTTGATCGTTTCTAGCCTTAGTATTATCCTTTGATTTCCCCTCTATCCCGAACAATGTACCAAAAATGGCTTCGGTAATATTCTTTTCAGTGTGCATCACGTCCATGTTGTGTGGGAAAAGGAGCTCTTTGAAATAAGGAAGATCCCAGTAGCATGTCTTGTGAGTCCAGGCGTGTTCCTTATTATACCCCTTGAAATACCCTGGACGCTCTGGATCTGGCTCTAGAGCATTTAACTGATCTAGGGTCTATTGGCATGTCAACGCAGGTGGTGCAGAGTGTTTGACAACTCTACCTTTCATGAAGTTATTCTTGTCTTTCCTGAACTTATGGCGAGGATCTAGAAACTGTCTATGCAAGTCGAAGCAACTATACTTGTGCCCCACCGTTAGCTGACGAAACTCAAGAGCTCCCTTGCATGTGGGGTACGGGAACCTTCCATGCACACACCAGCCAACGAATAGCGCATACGCCGGCAAGTCATGCGTCGAGTACATGTACCAGGAACGCATTATGAAGTTCTCTTTGCTAAAGGTGTTGTATGCCTTGAACCCATTATCCCAAGCTTCTTGCAATTCATCCTTAAGCGGCAGCATGTACACATTCATATTCTTCCCCGGATAGTTGGGCCCTAGAATTATAAACGTTAGGAAAATGTTCTTTCTTTGCATAATCTGCCCGCGGGGGGGGGGGGGGGAGATTGAGTGGAATGACAAACACGGGCCAACAGCTGTATGGGGCTGCCATCTGACCAAACGCACTGAACCCATCTGTGCTGACGGCGACTCAAGGATGCCTTGGATCTGCCTTTTTTCCTTATGTAATGCATCGAAGTGCTTCCACGCTTCACCATCCGATGTGTGCACCATCATCACATTCCCATCTGCATCTAGTTCGGTTCTTTTGCCCGTTTTGTGCCATGTCATCTGTCTGGCCATATCTTCGACCATGAAAAGACATTGAAGTCTTGGTACGATTGGCATATACCAAGAACATTAACGGGTATTTTGGTTTGCGTCTTCTCACCCATACCGTTGTCTACCACAATATACCTGGAAGAATTGCAAATGGTACAATAGATCAAGTCCTCATACTGAAGCCTAAATAAGACACATCCTTTCTCACAGGCATGTATCTTCTCATAGGGCATCTTAAGAGCACGGAGGATTTTGTCTGACTAGTACAGGTTTGGAGGTAGCACATGTCCTTTGGGTAGAAATCGTCCGAATACTGTCATCATCGCGTCGTAGCATTCTCTACCCAAGTTGAATTGAGCCTTCAAAGCCATTATTTGTGAGATGGCATCCAGCTGACAAAGCTCAGTGTGCTCGTGGAGAGGACATTTTGAGGACTCCAACATTTTAGTGAAGGCCTTTGCAGATTCCTCCATATCCTCGTTCGAGTCCCGAGCATCGTCAAAGTCTTGCACCATATCTGCGGTCTCGGTACCATGCTCGTCGGTGCAACGACAAACCACCTCGGCTCTGGCACATTGGGCAGACTCACCATGTAATGTCCAGACCGTGTAATTAGGCGTAAAACCAAACTTCTACAGGTCTTTACTCATTTCAAGATCGTCCCTCTTTTTATAGTTGTTGCACCAGGCACAGGGGCACCAGCTTAATTCCTGGCCATTTGCAAATGCGGCTCCAACAAACCCCTTGGTTTTTGTTAACCATTCCTCGGTCCAAACTTTCTAACTAGTGTAACCGGTGTACATCTATGCATGATCACTCATATTTACTTCCTACTGGAGTTAATGGAGTTTGTCAGTTTTATTACGTCCATGCAACCTACACGCTAATAGGTAAAGATAGGTCCTAATCCCACCCGAGTTTGTGTAGATTGGGTTCGTTTTCCCATGCTCTGCTCCAGATCCGACGCAAAATTTTGGCAGCACCTCCCGGTTTTTCTCTTGATACATGTCTCGGCGATAAGCAGAGAGGATATGTACCCGGAGAACAATAGGGAGGCACTGACGAAATTCTACATCAGATCTGGAGCAAAGCATATGGGAAAACGAACCCAATCTACACATACTCGGGTTGTCCATGGATAACATTGGACAATTCGAAAGAATCACGATTATAAATATGCAAATGCATGCATATTTATATATGTAACCCTTTCAAACGGGAGACGCATAGTGGTTACGCATACTGATGATTGACACATATAGCTAGCAAGTTTCATCAGCACGAAGACCGGAACAGAGCAAATGAAAGGGGGAGGAGGAGATGTCATTTGTGCTCACCAACGAATGCAGGGGCAAAGCTCGTCGAACACTAGACCCTCGCAGCGACGAAATAACTGCATATTTAAATTAAAAGATGAGTAACATAGCAAGTATTCGACACTGATGACCACATGTACCTCGCACTAACGATACTTGCTATTTACGGTACCATCGACACCGAGGAACCCTCTAACCTGCTCGTCCCCGGGTAAACTAAATAGCAACTACAATCGGTGCAAGGTACATGAGGTGGTCGGCGTTGAAAACTAAATCCACATACCACAAGTGAAGCCGGCGCCGGCGTCCCGCAACAATAGTTCTGGTGGCCGATGATGGTCGAACACCTTGGCGAATTTGTCTGGCAGCCTCTGCGATGAGGATTAAAGCCAAGTTTTGAAATTTTAAACAACCAAACCGACTTGAGTTAGTTCGGGTGTTTCAATTTTCAACACTTAGCTTTCAATCATCATCTTTGAGGCTGCCAGACAAATTCGCAATGGTGTTCGACCGCCATCGATGCTGAGAACTATTGTTGCTGGACGCAGGACCCCTGTGTCACTTGTGGGACGTGGATGTAGTATTCGACACCGACGGCCACATGTACCTCGCACTGACGATACTTGCTATTTAGAGTACCATCGACATTGAGGAACCATCTTTTTCTTCTTCTCCTTCTTCTTCTTCTTCTTCTTCTTCTTCTTCTTTCGCTTTCTTCCTTTTCTTCTTCTTCTTCTTCTTCTTCTTCTTCTTCTTCTTCTTCTTCTTCTTCTTCTTCTTTTTCCTCTTCTTAAACCTAGCACTAACCAAAAACAAAACAGGAAAAAACTACACGTAAACCTAGGACTAACCTAAACCTGAAAACTCAAAACTACACCTAAACCTAGCACTAACCTAAACATAAAAACTCATAACTAAACCTAATTAAACCTAGCACTAACCTAAAACAAATCAAGAAAATAGAGAACAAAAAACAGGAAAAAAACAGAAAAAAATTACCTCCTGCTCGAGCGAGGTCGGCCGGTGGGGTGGGGCGGTGCAGGGGCCGCGGGGAGGAGGACAGCAGTGGGGCTAGGCGGTACGGGGACCTCGGGGAGGGGTCCGGCACCGGGGCGGCCAGGCGCAAGCCACTCTGATGACAGGGCACGGTGGCGTGGCGGGGCGATGGGGCGCGCGGGGTGGCGGGTGCGGCGAGGCGACAGTCTTGGCTGGGCGACAAGGCACGGCGGAGCGACGGGCAACGGCAGAGGGGCGACGGGGGGATGGCGGCGGCGGCGATAAAGGCAGAGGCGCGGCGCGGGAGGGAGAGAGAGAAAGAGAGAGGGGGAGACGGCTCGGCCTGTTAAGTGGGCATTCTTTGCCGTTTGTTAGCATACGGCAAAGAGGGGCACCGTTAGGTCTGGCCCACGTCTCCTCTTTGCCGTCCGCAAGCAGACGACAAAGGACTAACATTGCCGTCCGCCAGCAGACGGCAAAGTAGTCACCTCTTTTGCTGTCCGCTAGCGGACGGCAAAGAATCTGACCTAGCCACGTCGTGCCCTGTGGGGCCCACCTGGCTTTTTGCCATCCGCCTTCTAGCTCTTTGCCGTCAGCTGGCCGGCGGCAAAGAAGCAGCTGACGGCAAATAGCATTTTTGCCATCCGCACTTTCTTTGTCGTCCGCCAGGAAGCGGACGACAAGAGCTCTCTTGCCGTCGGTGGCAGGCGGCAAAATATAAATTCGAAGAGTGTACTCCGACTATGAGTATCCATCCCACTCGGAGACTTAACTGCGAGCCAGCCCTCGCCTAAGTTTAAGAAACCCATTCACTCGGAATATGCAGTAAATTGGAAAGCAACATTCAGATAAATTCATGACCTCAAGATCGCAATCACAGATAAAAGTACTCGGGCAGAAAGCCCGAACGAGTTTAACGGTTACAAGACCACTCGGCATTCCGAGGCAAATAACTTTGAATCATAAAGTTTTTTCTTCACGTGATGGGGGGACTCGCTGGCTCGAGGAAGGTGTCCAGGTCAATGCCGTCAGCTATCCGAGTGGCTGCTTCGATGAAAGTCTCCATGAAGTCCTCAAACTGGAGATTCTTCGTATTTTCCACCTGAAGAGCCTTCAGCTTATCTTCCTTTGCAATGGACACGGACAAGTGATACTGCCACATCAGCTCCACGGCGAGCAGCAGATTTCTTCCATGCCAGCACTCGACTAGGGATCTCATTGAGCTGAGCCATCATGGACAGTCCAGGCCAGAGATGCCCAAAGCAAGGAAGAATTTGCTAGTGCATAAAACAAAATCACAACCAGGATGCTCACTCGGCTTATCACATTGGGAAGAAAGAAAACTTAAGAGGCTCAGGGTCAAGGAGCTGGAGAAGAGGAATATGGCTTGGGTTCCCAAGAGAAATCCTCGAGTCAAGAGCGGAATCACATCTCCTGTTGCGAAGCCGGCAGGAGTAAAGGAGGACAAGCGTGAAGCCGGTAGGCAGAGTCGATTGTTTTCATCTCAATATAGCGGACCCAAATGGCACATCGTCCATATTCTTTGACCGTTCCATCAAAGCCAGCGTCCCAGAGCTTAATCCTAGCTGAAGCATCTGAATTATTTCGGCTATTCACACTTTGGTGGACGGGTTCACCATGTCCTTCGAAATAAGGACACATGGCCGATATTTGCAAATCGCCCTAAGAGTACATTATGTTGACAAAGTTGCATCTAAATAATTGTGCTCATTGTGGTGTATCTCATATTCCCAAAGCCAATGTATAGGCCAAACACTGGAAGGCCGACTAATTAGTCGGCCACTAATCGAGGATCTAGTGCGAGTCATATAGCTGGCTGGAGAAAGTTTCTCTTATCTGCAGGATCCAAGTTAGGAGACAGACATTATTCGGCGGAGACTTGATGGAGTATTTTCTATCAACAATGAGGGGAGTCGCCGAATAGTTGATGGTTCCTTTAAGGTGCATGGACATAATCTTTTGGCATCCGGTATCGCCGAATGGTTCTAATATCCCTACGGGTTATTTGGATAAAGGTCAAGTCAAGGATTGACATAAGAAACTTACGTGGAAGCCTTTGTGACATCCAATTGTTGTTTTCAGACAAATATTATCCAAGAGGCTCTACCGAAGAAGCAACAAACATGAGCATATGGATGATTAAAATTATCATACTCAACATGCACGGCCGATGGAGTGTTGACATCGTGCTTAAAAATTATCCTAGGCAAGGTATTTTCTGGCACGCAAGCTCTGCCAGAAAACAGGGGGGCATGTGTTGACATCTGTTTTTGGCAAGATACAGATTGCAATGAACATGGTCTCGAGTGAATGGGCCTTCAGCATGAAAAGATTCGCGTCGCCGAGTGGAAAACTTTGATGTTTCGGTTATATTCATTCGACCTTATCTTACGGACCGAAACTATACTCCGAGTGGCATAATTCAATGTTCCGAGTGATTTTTGGCCGATCATGCCTTCAAGACGACCTCGGATGAAGGAGTATTCTAAAGGGATTGTCTTCGTCTCGTCGAGGCAATCGATTTTGATATATAAATCATCTCAATCTGAGTTCATATGCAAACGTTAGAGACAATACACTGCAGGCTGAAGCTGAATGGAAATACGGCGCGAAATACCAGACGCCCTGTCTGATGGGTCGCGCGAGCAATTCGGCCCTTAAGAAGTCCTTGAATCGGAAAAACTTCAACACGAGAAAGTTTCGTCTCATCGAGACGATCGATTTTCATATATAATTCGTCTCAATCCGAGGTCGTATGAGACTTGGGGAGGCAAATCAAGATCAGGCTATCCTTTTGGTCGAGTGAAAAGCTTACCATCCGAGTGAAAACTCACCGGTCGAGTGAAAGCTTACCATTCGGGTAAAAACTTACCGATCGAGTAAAAGGTCGAGTGAAAACCTACCGATCGAGTAAAAGGTCGATTGAGAACCTACCGATCGAGTAAAAGGTCGAGTGAAAACCTACCGATCGAGTAAAAGGTCGAGTGAGAACCTACCGATCGAGTAAAAGGTCGAGTGAAAACCTACCGATCGAGTAAAAGGTCGAGTGAAAACTTATCGATCGAGTAAAAGATTGTCTTCCGACTGAAAATGTGGTCATCATCCGAGTGAAAGATTGTCTTCCGAGTGAAAATATAGTCATCCGAGTGAAAAAGTCCAGTCGGACCATCCGAGTGAAAGACTCTAATATCCGAGTGGATGAGCTCAAATCCGAGTGAAACTGAACATGTGCCCAAAAGTTTATCAAGATGATCTCGGATGAAGAAGTGTTCAATACAGAAGTTGTGCGTATCATCAAGACGGTAAACTTTGGTTTTGGATTCATTGTAATCAGAGATAGTATATGGCCTGCAAATTCACTACAAGACTCGGATAATTCAGTCTACCGCAAGACCAAGTCCGACTGGAAGGTAAAGACGACCTCGAAAAGTATTCAAGATTGCCTTATTTGAAAAAGTGATCAACATTAGAGTTGTTCGTATCGTCGAGGCGCACAAGTTTGATATTTGGTCCATCTTGATCGGAGGTCATATGGAGGCTCGGAGACCTGCACAAGGAGGAAGACAGAAGTTGGGCCAGATTCAGACTGAATCCGAGTTGGAATAGAACTAGGACTCTAGGACGTGAATTGATGTAATTTTCTTGTAAGGAAATCCTAGATGAATCCTTTACTTGTACGGGAAGTCCAGCCGCCTCTTATATATGTTGGGGGTGACGGCCGATTGAACAACACCAATCGAACCAATCAATCAATTACACTTTTGTGTTCATCTATCTTTATCCCCTACCCTTGTATCTTTCTTTCTCGTTCTTCGTTCGTTCTTCGCGTTGGAGGGCAGCGATCCACGAGGCTCTAGGGGCGAGCAAATCGACCTAGGGCAGCCCATTGCCGCCGCCTCACCGACGGGTCCCTCCCGGGCGTGTGGGGTTTCGGGTCTGCAAAAGCGCCCGCCGACTGTCTTGCGTATCGCGCTGTCGGTCGGGTCTCCTTCGACGTGATCTGCGGTGCATCACCCCCGGCGTCGAGGGTACACGTGACGTGTTCGTGTGCGAACAGAAACCGAAGCTAACGACAGAAGCGAACCGGAAAGAAGCAAACAATATGGTAAACACACAAGCATAAACATGTCATGAAGCACAATCAAGTATGATGCATGTCCGGTTTAGAGGCATGGCATGGCAAAATGCAACAAACTATCTTACAAATTAAGTGGAGCTCAATATGCAACGAGTTGCATATTGACGGAACACCACATCAATTATTTAGTTCTCTCTCGATTATGAACAAGACAAGATTAAATGTTGGTTAACATGGCAAGAGGTGAAGCATAACAAAAACTATACCATATAAACAATTTAAATGGGGCCGGATATAAAAACAACAAATCCGGTCAATCCCCATATGCATTTAGCAATTTAATGGAAACAACAAATATAAACATTTTAAATGTTGTTATCATGATGCGGATGACATATGCAAGTATTATGCAATTTTTATGAAAACGTTGACATGAGCATGATACGAGGCATTTGGTCACCATGGCGGAACGAAAAGGGTGCCACGGCGGCGAAACAAAAATGGTGCCACGGCAACATATCCGAAAATGATGCCACGGCAACATATCCGAAAATGATGCCACGGCAACATATCCAAAAATGATGCCACGGCAACATATCGGTTCCGGTAGCTCACGGAGATACCGGTGCAAAAGGAGGCGTGAACAAGTCATGCAAGATGGTGGGGTGATCCCGGCTTCCGGGTTCCCACGGGTCGACGGCATGGCAAACGAGGAACGTGCACGAAACAAACAGGCACGGTGCAAACATATCGTACATCTCATACAACATGCATTCGGTCCACGGCGGTCGTTTCGGGTTATACCTTCGAAGCGTTCAAACGGGACGGTTCGCGTTTCATAGAGGGAAGTAGTCGTTCACGGGTCGACGGTAGTGGAACATCTCGTAGACGTTCGCGGGCCGTAGTGGAGGTAGACGTTCACGGGTCGTCGTGGGAAGTAGTCGTACACGGCGTAGTGGAAGTCGTGGTACACGTTCGTTTTCGGAGAGGAACTTGATGAATCCATCGTCTTCGGGGTCGACAGTAGTGGTACACGGTCGTCGTGGTACTTGGCGAGTCTGCGTAGTCGTGCATGTTCGAACGTCAAACTTGGAGGGACACTGACGGCGTGGTACTTGGCAAATCCCGGAGATGGCGGAAGACGAACTTGGCACCCAGGGTCTTGACGTCAACAGTGCCAGGCAGCGGAGAGAACGCACAAAGGGCACGGCAGCCATGGGTCATCCAAAAACAGAGGCCATGGCGTCAAGGATGAGCGGCACGAAGCAGAGGCAGATGCGGGCGAGCGGGAGGCTCGCAGGGCCTCGGGTGCTCGAGGAAGGGAATTAAGCAGGGGCACGGGACTTGGGTTGCTGCTGTTCGTAGTAGAGGAAGCAGAGGCGAGGTCGGGCATGGCGAGGAGGCAGAGGCGCTGCGAACTGCAGCGGCGGGCGCGATCTGGGAGCACCCCAGCCGGAGGACGAGGCAGGGGCATACCCAGGCGGCGGGGACGCGGGGTCGCGCGCTCGATGCGGGAGGCGCGATGGGACGGCTCTGGTGGCGTTGGCGCTGCTGCGGGCGTACATGGCGGCGGCGGCCTCCTGCGGGACGGGTGCTCGAGGAGCTCCTCTCCTCGAGCGCTCAGGCGACGGGGCCTTGGCGAGGAGGAGGCGCACAGGCGCAGGCGATGGAGGTGGTGGTGGTGCAGAGGCCGGGCGCGGGGCTGAACGGCCTCGCGCGTAGCGGAGGGAGGAGGCGACGAGGGGAAGGTAGGGACGGCGCGACGGAGGAGGACTCGTGGCAGAGGAGAGGGGGCCGGGCGCTGGCGGCGCTGGAGGGAAGGAGATGGGGATCGGGAGTGAGATGGGGATCGAGGCGAGGTGGCGGCATGGGAGGACGAGAGGGAGAGATGGGGTCGAGCATTGCAGCGGCGTTGGAGGGAGTCGAGGGAGAGAGGCTAGGTTAGATAGACAGGGACCGGCTGGGCCTTGGGCCGGCCGGCCTGAGGCTGCAGCTGGGCTTGCTCCTCTCTCTCTACCCTTTTATTTTCCAAAACAGAAAATACCAAAGAGGAAAAGAAGAGGAAAGGAAGTGTTTAGGATAGCATTTACGCATGGGGGTAATTTTCCCGGACACGCAAAAATATGCTCGTTCCAAGAAAAATAGAAGTGGGCATGACCGAAAGTTTAAATTCAAACTCATTTGATTTAAATTCAAATGATTTGAATAGGAAGTGAGGTTTGGGAAGGTCCAAAAAAGTTCGGATTTTTGGTGGAGCTCCAGAAAATGATGAAATAATTACGGGCAAGGTTGGAGAACAAGAATTGAGATAACAACGGCATGGGATATATTGCAAGTGGGTTATCATTAATTCCGAATAAATGGAATATTTTATAGTAGCTCCCTAAATATTGGGAGGATATGTTGTAAAGAGAAATCACCATGTGAATCCCTCGATTTAAATAGATCAACGATCTATGCAATTTATTTAGTTGAGTTTTAAAAAAAATAAATGACATGATGGCATGATGCAATGCAAATGATGCAACAAACAAAACAAATCACAAGACGAAACTCGGAGTAGCTGGAAGTCTTCTGAAGCGTCGGTCTCGGGGTGTTACAACACTCCACCACTACAAGAGGATCTCGTCCCGAGATCTAGGATGGCACCGGAGAGAAACGGAAGAGGAAGAGAGGAGGTAAAACTAAGTTGCTTCTTTGACCAACGAGTGAAACCAGGAAACTTGAGAGGTTGAGCAATTTAAAAGAAAGAGTACAACAGAGATGAACGAGATTGCAAACAATCCGTTAGAAAAGAGGAACAAGGAACATTACGAGGACTTGAAGGTTGCAAAGACATGAATCAAGAGTTTAATGGACAAGATAGAATTCGAAACCACTCCGGTTAAAACAAGATAGAGAAGGAATAAGATTGATATAATTTTGACAGCACTCCGACTGAAAAGAGAAGAAAACTTGATGAGATGAGAAACCTTCCAAGAAGGTTAAAATGGAGTTGTTGGAAAACCAAAAACGAAGGAATAAGCTTGATACGGTCTTGTGGAATACATGTCAAATTATGAGGTGACAAACTGCCACTCAGAGGAAAAGAATTGGATTGGTAAGAACAAGGAGACAAGAAACTATTTTACCGAGAGGATAAAGAAGAGCTTGGATCATTTATGAGCACCATAGATAGCAACAGTCCTTAGGGATGGCTTTAGGTGAAATATAACACAAGATAACTCCAATGACGAGATTGATGGATTTAAATATCTCATTCTTGACAACAAGTGAATCATGAAACATGAATGAAACTGTCAAAATGACATAACACCACCTCAAAAGATAAGGTCGAAAGGATTGCACTTCGGAATGTAAGATGAAGAATGCTTGAACTACTCAAACAAAACATGCGTTGAGCACCATGTTTATTTTAGAGTATAGCTTGGCGGATCTTAACTTCGAGAGAAATCTTGAACAATTGAAGAATGAAAGGAAACCTTGACGAAGCACCATGTAGAGCCTCCATGAAGAACTCCGGTAAACAAAAGGGTGATAGAAAGAAAGAGAAGTTGAAAACACAAGGTGAATCCTTGCAGTGATTTAGATGGATCTCCGTGATAATTAGAGCTTGGAACTCCGGGAAAAAGAGAAGATGAAACAAATGAAACCGAGAATTTATTCATCATGAACAAACTCCGAAAGAAGGAATTAATCACTTGGATGAAACAAGAACAAGAATTATTTTATGCGTATCCTTCACGAATTTAAATTGATGACAAGCAACGGATTTGGCGTACTACTTATTCTCGTAGAAAGGATTAAAAGAGATATATCAACACTTGAGAAGGTCTTCAACGAACCACCGGTAGGATTGGAACAACAAATGAATCTATATAATAACAAAGGAAGAGAACTCTTGAACGAACCACCGTAAGAATTGAAAATGAAAGTATCAAATGCACAATTCACCGTGAAGAATTAGAAAACGAATAAAGATGCTTGACAGAATTTAGATACATTAGAACAAAGAGATCATGAACTGATTAGAGGATATTTCGACGATGCACTGGTGAGATTTGGAAAACAAGAGTTGAACGCTTGAATGAATAATTCTGAGATGATGGGCTCCAAAGAATGAAACTGAAAAGACTCCTAAAATGCTCCGGATGGGTGAAAAAGATTCTCACAATCGAAAACAATTATGAGAGGATGGCAACAAGCTAGCACCATGAATGTTGAAGAGAATAGAGCAAGATTAAAGAGAAACTCTTCTACGGTCTTCAAATGATGAGAATGACAACGAGAAACACCACCAAGAATTACTGAGGCACACCGGAAGAATCAAAAGCGAAGAGGTTGAGCCAACTTTGAAAAGAATTTGAAAGATCTTGGAGAAAAGCATTTGACTGATGATAACTCATTCTTACGCCAAACTTGGAGAAGAATTTAGGATAGCTCGGGAAAATAGAAGAGTCGTAAGATCCTCGAAAAGACACGTGGGTTAGGCCCCACTCAAAAGAACACCGTTGAAAAGATTTAAAAGAGATGTTGCACCGGTTGAATTAAATGACTTGAATGAGATACCAATCTCGAAAGAGCTTGAACGAATGCAGAGTGGAAACACGAATCTTGAGATATCTTGAGCATTCCGAATAACAAATAGCAAGAAGTAGAATGATAATGAGGTGCACCGGTATGAGAAGACATTGAAATGAGGAAAAGGTATGATCAACAAAACTTGACTTGAATCCACCGGAGAAGAGAAAGGAATGAGGAATGACGAACTAGTAGAACATCTTCTTGAGAACCACGGTAAGAACATTGACGGAAAAGAATGGAGAAACTTCACAAAAATAAAAGGATACTTGGTAAAGAAATCTTAGTCCTTGAGGAAAAAGGGTGGGTGGGCGGAAAAACAAAGGCAACTTGGAGACGGATGAAACAAACACCGTTGAGAAGAAATGGTAATTGGTCTTGCTGATGTTGAAGTGATCGGATCCACTTGAAGAGAAACACGCGGTTGAAAAGGATTGACATGACAATCTCGATTGTCGAGAAGGATTGGTATTCACATCGAGTATGAGAACACCATTTCGGAAAGGTATGGAATCAACACTTGACATTGAAGCAACTCAATACCACAACTCAAAACAAAAACAAAGGACTGGCTTGCAGAATAAGCGGAACAAACATATGATAGAGATTTCGTCCAAGTTTTAGTGGTGGGGCCTACACGGGCTCGATCAGACAGCACCATCATGTACAAGGCAGTGCACATGACATACGAAGCGTCCCCGAGTCGGCATAGCCAAGGACTCTTTAAGACACAACAAGACCACTGTAAAACCAACTGTGGATAGGCGGACCACTAGACGTCGAACCCCAATTTCATATCATACATCCGTCGGAAAGATATCCTAAGAGCTACTTGAAATCCCACCTATGAAACTCCCGAAATTTTCCGGTTATGCAATCAGGTGTTGGGGGTACAGGGGAAGCAATATATCTCACCCAAACTAACAATACCTACATCCAAGCTGTATCCATCCTTCAACACATAACCAAGAAACCTTCGGAAATCGTCTACCTCAACCTTCGAAAAGCATCCGTTATACAAGTCATGGCAATACTCCCGTACTCACCTCAGTACTGGGTTATCGGGGTTATCTCACCAACGAACTGCATAAAAGAGATTTTCGATGTCGGCGTATTAAACTCGGTATTCCGAATCTGCAACGATAAAATTATGACGACAACACCTCGAGCTCAACTCCCGGGACACTTCCACTAATCCTCGACAGAGGCACCAAGACAATGTTCTCATCATAAAACCATCGGAACTATTCCAAGATACCCGCGTGATCCTAAAAAAAAATTTAGTGTAATTTGAGGAGAGAAAAGTCAAAACTTCTACGTCAGGAGACCTCACCAGAGCGACGAAGGGACTGAGGAGTAAAAAGAATTCCTAACTCTCTGATATATATAATCCTAAATGACTCAAAACATTTTTCTAGACACAACTCGGCCGCTAAAAACGATCAAGCAATGGGGCTCCTAAGGTCGGGGAAGGCTCTGATTACCAACTTGTAACACCCTCGATGCGGCTATATCTCCCACGTGTCGAAGCACGACTTAGAGGCATAACCGCATTGAAAGCAATGTCGCAAGTGAGGTAATCTTCACACAACCCATGTAATACATAAGGGAAAGAGATACATAGTTGGCTTACAATCGCCACTTCACACAATTACATGAATAAAGCATTACATCATCCAGATACAATCAAGGTCCGACTACGGAACCAAAATAAAAGAAGAGCCCCAAATGCGACAAAGGTCCCCGATCGACCCCAACTGGGCTCCACTACTGATCAACTGAAACGAAACAACACAATGAACAAGATCTTCATCGAGCTCCTCCTTGAGCTTGGTTGTGTCACCTGCTCGGTAACATAGGCACCTGCAAACTGGTTTTGGAAGTATCTGTGAGTCACGAGGACTCAGCAATCTCACACCCGCGAGATCAAGACTATTTAAGCTTATAGGAAGGATGGAGTAATGAGGTGGAGCTGCAGCAAGCGACTAGCATATATGGTGGCTAACATACGCCAATGAGAGCGAGAAGAGAAGGCAAAGCATGGACGATAAAAGTATGATCAAGAAGTGATCCTATAGCAACCTAAGTCAAGCATAACTCCAACACCGTGTTCACTTCCCGGACTCCGCCGGAAAGAGACCATCACGGTTACACACACGGTTGATGTGTTTTAATTAAGGTCAACTTCGGGTTTTCTACAATCGGACATTAACAAATTCCCATCTGCCACATAACCGCGGGCACGGCTCTCGAAAGTTTATAACCCTGCAGGGGTGTCCCAACTTAGCCCATGACAAGCTCTCGCGATCAACGAAGGAATAGACCTTCACCCAAGACACTCCGATCAGACTCGGTATCCCGGTACATCAAGACATTTCGACAATGGTAAAACAAGACCAACAAGACCTCCCGCTGTGCCGACAAATCCCGATAGGAGCTGCGCATATCTCGTTCTCAGGGCACACCGGATGAGCCAGACGTCGGGTTGGCATAGACCCTGGTTGCCCAGGGGGCGCCGGACATCGCTCGGTTTGGACCAGCACCCGAAGGAGCACTGGCCCGGGGGGGTAAAATAAAGATGACCCTTGAGTCTGCAGAACCCAAGGGAAAAAGGCTTAGGTAGGCAAATGGTAAAACCAAGGTTGGGTCTTGCTGGAGGAGTTTTATCCAAAGCGAACTGTCAAGGGGGTCCCATAAATCACCCGACCGCGTAAGGAACGCAAAATCCGGGAACATAACACCGGTATGACGGAAACTAGGGCGGCAAGAGTGGAACAAAACACCAGGCATAAGGCCGAGCCTTCCACCCTTTACCAAGTATATAGGTGCATTAGTTAAATAAGATATATTGTGATATCCCAACAAGTAAACATGTTCCAACAAGGAACAACATCTCCATGTTCCAACAAGGAACAAACTTCATCTTCACCTGCAACTAACAACGCTATAAGAGGGGCTGAGCAAAGTAGTAACATAGCCAATCAACGGTTTGCTAGGAAGGGTGTCAAAGGTTAGAGGTTCATGGCATTTTGGGAGGCTGACAAGAAAATGGTAGGCATCGTAGCATTGGCATAGCAAAAGAGCGAGCAAACTAGCATAGCAAAGATAGTAGTGATTTCGAGGGTATGATCATCTTGCCTGAGATCCCGCAAGGAAGAAGAACGATTCCAATAACAAGACAAACGGTCGAAGTCGAACGGATCCTCACAACTCCGGAACGAAACCGAAGCTAACGAGAGAAGCAAACCGGAAAGAAGCAAACAATATGGTAAACACACAAGCATAAACATGTCATGAAGCACAATCAAGTATGATGCATGTCCGGTTTAAAGAGGCATGGCATGGCAAAATGCAACAAACTATCTTACAAATTAAGTGGAGCTCAATATGCAACGAGTTGCATATTGACGGAACACCACATCAATTATTTAGTTCTCTCTCGATTATGAACAAGACAAGATTAAATGTTGGTTATCATGGCAAGAGGTGAAGCATAACAAAAACTATACCATCTAAACAATTTAAATGGGGCCAGATATAAAAACAACAAATCCGGTAAATCCCCATATGCATTTAGCAATTTAATGGAAACAACAAATATAAACATTTTAAATGTTGTTATCATGATGCGGATGACATATGCAAGTATTATGCAATTTTTATGAAAATGTTGACATGAGCATGATACGAGGCATTTGGTCACCATGGCGGAACGAAAAGGGTGCCACGGCGGCGAAACAAAAATGGTGCCACGGCAACATATCCGAAAATGATGCCACGGCAACATATCCGAAAATGATGCCACGGCAACATATCGGTTCCGGTAGCTCACGGAGATACCGGTGCAAAAGGAGGCGTGAACAAGTCATGCAAGATGGTTGGGTGATCCCGGCTTCCGGGTTCCCACGGGTCGACGGCATGGCAAACGAGGAACGTGCACGAGACAAACGGGCACGATGCAAACATATCGTACATCTCATACAACATGCATTCGGTCCACGGCGGTCGTTTCGGGTTATACCTTCGAAGCGTTCAAACGGGACGGTTCGCGTTTCGTAGAGGGAAGTAGTCGTTCACGGGTCGATGGTAGTGGTACATCTCGTAGACGTTCGCGGGCCGTAGTGGAGGTAGACGTTCACGGGTCGTCGTGGGAAGTAGTCGTACACGGCGTAGTGGAAGTCGTGGTACACGTTCGTTTTCAGAGAGGAACTTGATGAATCCATCGTCTTCGGGGTCGACGGTAGTGGTACACGGTCATCGTGGTACTTGGCGAGTCTGCGTAGTCATGCATGTTCCAACGTCAAACTTGGAGGGACACTGACGGCATGGTACTTGGCGAATCCCGGAGATGGCGGAAGACGAACTTGGCACCCAGGGTCTTGACGTCAACAGTGCCAGGCAGCGGAGAGAACGCACAAAGGGAACGGCAGCCACGGGTCATCCAAAAACAGAGGCCATGGCGTCAAGGATGAGCGGCACGAAGCAGAGGCATATGCGGGCGAGCGGGAGGCTCGCAGGGCCTCG
The DNA here is from genome assembly GCA_021437245.1 of Aegilops speltoides. Classification (NCBI taxonomy): domain Eukaryota; kingdom Viridiplantae; phylum Streptophyta; class Magnoliopsida; order Poales; family Poaceae; genus Aegilops; species Aegilops speltoides. The sequence continues at coordinate 118,972,152 of CM038145.1, forward strand.
GGTGCTCGAGGAAGGGAATGAAGCAGGGGCACGGGACTTGGGTTGCTGTTGTTCGTAGTAGAGGAAGCAGAGGCGAGGTCGGGCATGGCGAGGAGGCAGAGGCGCTGCGAACTGCAGCGGCGGGCGCGATCTGGGAGCACCCCAGCCGGAGGACGAGGCAGGGGCATACCCAGGCGGCGGGGACGCGGGGTCGCGCGCTCGATGCGGGAGGCGCGACGGGACGGCTCTGGTGGCGTTGGTGCTGCTGCGGGCGTACATGGCGGCGGCGGCCTCCTGAGGGACGGGTGCTCGAGGAGCTCCTCTCCTCGAGCGCTCGGGCGACGGGGCCTTGGTGAGGAGGAGGCGCACAGGCGCAGGCGACGGAGGTGGTGGTGGTGCAGATGCCGGGCGCGGGGCTGAACGGCCTCGCGCACAGCGGAGGGAGGAGGCGACGAGGGGAAGGTAGGGACGGCGCGACGGAGGAGGACTTGTGGCAGAGGAGAGGGGGCCGGGCGCTGGCGGCACTGGAGGGAAGGAGATGGGGATCGGGAGTGAGATGGGGATCGAGGTGAGGTGGCGGCGTGGGAGGACGAGAGGGAGAGATGGGGTCGAGCGTTGCAGCGGCGCTGGAGGGAGTCGAGGGAGAGAGGCTAGGTTAGATTGACAGGGACCGGCTGGGCCTTGGGCCGGCCGGCCTGAGGCTGCAGCTGGGCTTGCTCCTCTCTCTCTACCCTTTTATTTTCCAAAACAGAAAATACCAAAGAGGAAAAGAAGAGGAAAGGAAGTGTTTAGGATAGCATTTACGCATGGGGGTAATTTTCCCGGACACGCAAAAATATGCTCGTTCCAAGAAAAATAGAAGTGGGCATGACCGAAAGTTGAAATTCAAACTCATTTGATTTAAATTCAAATGATTTGAATAGGAAGTGAGGTTTGGGAAGGTCCAAAAATGTTCGGATTTTTGGTGGAGCTCCGGAAAATGATGAAATAATTACGGGCAAGGTTGGAGAACAAGAATTGAGATAACAACGGCATAGGATATATTGCAAGTGGGTTATGGTTAATTCCAAATAAATGGAATATTTTATAGTAGCTCCCTAAATATTGGGAGGATATGTTATAAAGAGAAATCACCATGTGAATCCCTCGATTTAAATAGATCAACGATCTATGCAATTTATTTAGTTGAGTTTAAAAAAAAATGACATGATGGCATGATGCAATGCAAATGATGCAACAAACAAAACAAATCACATGACGAAACTCGGAGTAGCTGGAAGTCTTCTGAAGCGTCGGTCTCGGGGTATAGAACTGCATACAAAAATTATTTTGATATATTCATAGTCTTTTGCAAAATTAATTCACTACTAGTTGGAATAGCTTCTTTAAGCATTTTAATAGAAGACTCCAAACCTCGAAAAAATAAATTCTTTAAGCATTTTAATAGAAGTGTTATGATCTACACTACTAGTTGGAATAGCTTCTACCCACTTAGTAACGTAATCAAGAGCAAGTAAAATATGTGTATAACCATTAGAGGCAGGAAAAGGTCCCATATAATCAAAGCCCCAAACATCAAACGGTTCAATAACAAGAGAATAATTCATAGGAATTTCTTGATGTCTACTAATGTTACCTATTCTTTGACATTCATCACAGGATAAGACAAACTTACGAGCATCTTTGAAGAGAGTAGGCCAATAAAAACCAGATTGTAGTACCTTGTATGCAGCTCTATCTCCAGCCTGGTGCCGTCCATAAGATTCAGAGTGATACTTACGTAGAATCTGTTCCTGTTCATGCTCAGGCACACAACGTCTAATAACACCATCTACTCCTTCTTTATAAAGGTGTGGATCATCCTAGAAGTAATGTCTTAAATCATAAAAGAACTTTTTCTTTTGCTGGTATGTGAACTAGGTGGTATACATTTAGCAACAATGTAATTAGCATAATCAGCATACCAAGGAGCAGTACGAGAAGCATGGACGACCGCTAATTGTTCATCAGGAAAGCTATCATTAATAGGCAGTGGGTCATCAAGAACATTCTCTAACCTAGACAATTTATCTGCAACAGGGTTCTCAGCTCCCTTTCTATCAATAATATGCAAGTCAAATTCTTGGAGCAGGAGAACCCATCTAATGGGTCTAGGCTTAGCATCTTTCTTTTCCATAAGATATTTAATAGAAGCATGATCAGTGTGAATAGTAACTTTGGAATCAACAATATAAGGTCTAAACTTATCACATGCAAACACAACTGCTAAGAACTCTTTTTCAGTAGTAGCATAATTTCTCTGGGCAGTATCAAGAGTCTTACTAGCATACTGGATAACATTCAATTTCTTATCAACTCTTTGCCCTAAAACAGCACCTACAACATAATCACTAGCATCGCACATAATTTCAAAAGGTAAATTCCAATCAGGCGGCTGAACAATAGGTGCAGTGATCAAAGCTTTCTTAAGTGTTTCAAATGATTCTACACAATCAGCATCAAAGACAAAAGGAATATCTTTTGGTAATAAATTAGTCAGAGGCCTAGAGATTTTAGAAAAGTCCTTAATGAACCTCCTATAAAACCCGGCATGACCAAGGAAACTTCTTATACCTTTTATGTCCTTGGGACATGGCATCTTTTCAATAGCATCAACCTTGGCTTTATCAACTTCAATACCTCTCTCGGAGATCTTGTGCCCCAAGACAATGCCTTCATTAACCATAAAGTGACACTTTTCCCAATTCAGGACGAGACTAGTGTCTTCGCATCTCTGCAAAACTCGATCAAGGTTGCTCAAACAATCATCAAAAGAGGATCCATAGACTGAGAAGTCATCCATGAATACCTCACAAATCTTCTCACAAAAATCAGAGAATATAGCCATCAATGCATCTTTGAAAGGTAGTAGGTGCATTACATAAACCAAAACGCATACGTCTATAAGCAAAAGTACCAAAAGGGCAAGTAAAAGTAGTTTTAGATTGATCCTTCGCCGACATAGGTATCTGAGAGAAACCAGAATAACCATCTAGAAAGCAGAAATGTGTGTGTTTGGATATCCTTTCTAGCATTTGATCAATAAAAGGTAAAGGGTAATGATCTTTCTTAGTAGCTTATTTAACATACGGAAATCAATTACCATCCTATAACCTGTAATAATTCTTTGCGGGATTAATTCATCTTTATCATTAGGAACAACAGTAATACCTCCCTTTTTAGGAACACAATGGACATGGCTTACCCATTCACTATCAGCAACGGGATAAACAATACCTGCCTCAAGGAGCTTTAGTATCTCCTTTCTTACCACTTCCTTCATCTTGGGATTTAATCGTCTTTGAGGATCTCTAAGTGCTTTGGCATCTTTCTCCACTAAAATTTTGTGTTGACATAATGTGGGGCTAATGCCCTTAAGATCGTCCAGAGTATATCCAATAGCAGCTCGGCGCTTCTTCAGAGTTTTCAATAATCTTTCTTCATCTTTCTCTGAAAGGTTAGCGCTAATAATAACAGGATATATTTCTTTTTCATCAAGATAAGCATACTTAATATTATCAGGTAATGGTTTGAGTTCAAACACGGGATCACCCTTGGGTGGAGGGGGATCCCCAAGAACTTCAACGGGAAGGTTATGTTTCAGCATAGGTTCCTGTTTAAGGAGCACTTCATTTATTTCTTCCCTTTCCTTCATAAACATATCGTTTTCATGGTCTAGCAAATATTGTTCTAACGGATCAATTGGAGGAACAGCAATGGAAGCAAGACCAATAATCTCATCCTTACTAGGTGGTTCCCTTTCACGAGGTTGTCTACTAAACTTAGCAAAATTAAACACATGAGACATACCATCTATGCCAATAGTGACAATATTCTTTTCACAATTAATCTTAGCACTAGTAGTATTCAAGAAGGGTCTACCAAAAATAATGGGACAAAAATCATCTTGTGGGGAACCAAGAACAAGAAAATCAGCAGGGTATTTAACCTTCCCACATAAAACTTCAACATCTCTAACAATCCCAATAGGTTTAATAGTATCCCTATTAGCAAGCATAATAGTAACATCAATGTCTTCTAATTCAATGGGTGCAATGTCGTGCATAATTTCTTTATAAATATCATAAGGTATCGCACTAGCACTAGCACCCATATCACATAAGCCATGATAACAATGATCTCCTATTTTGACAGAAATAACAGGCATGCCTACGACAGGTCTACGTGTCTTAGTATCAGGTCTAGCAATATTAAATGTCTCACCCAAGAAAGAAATAACATGCCCATCTAAGTCCTCATCCAAGAGATCTTTAACCATAGCAATACTAGGTTCAACATTAATTGCTCAGGAGGTGTATAAGTCCTAGTATTAGTCTTACGAATAACAGTCGAAGCTTTAGCATGATCCTTTATCCTAATAGGAAAAGGAGGTTTTTCAACATAAGCAGTAGGAACAATAGGATCACTATAGGTAATAGTCTTTTCTTCGACTGTAAAAGGTGCAACTACTTTTACTTCAACAGGAGGATTATATTTAAACCAATTCTCTTTAGGGAGATCAACGTGAGTAGCAAAAGATTCATAGAAAGTAGCTACTATCTCAGAGTCAATTCCATACTTAGAGCTAAATCCACGAAAAGCATCGGTATCCATGAAAGATTTAACACAATCGAACATAGGTGTCATACCTCACTCCTTAACGTCGCCGGAACCCCAATCTTCAGAGTTGCGTTTAATTCTTTCCAATCAGTCCCATTTGAAATCAGTAGTCTTCAGCATATAAGAACCAGCACAGGAAGTATCGAGCAGGTTGCGATTATCAAAAGAAAGCCGAGCATAAAAATTCTGAATAATCATTTCCCGAGAGAGCTCATGATTGGGGCATGAATATAACATTGACTTAAGCCTCCCCCAAGCTTGAGCGATGCTTTCTACTTCGCGAGGCCAGAAATTATATATGTAATTACAATCACGATGAACGAGATGCATAGGATAGATCTTCTGGTGAAATTCCAACTTCAATCGCTTATAATTCCAAGATCTCGTATCATTTCATAGCCTATACCATGTCAATGCATCTCCCTTCAAGGATAAAGGGAAGACCTTCCTTTTGACAACATCATCGGGAATACCTGCAAGCTTAAATAGTCCACAAACTTCATCCACAAAGATAAGGTGTAAATCGGGATGCAATGTTCCATCTCCTGCAAATGGATTAGCGAGCAGTTTTTCTATCATACCCGAAGGAATCTCAAAGTAAATATTTTCATAAAGTTCAGTAGGTTGAGGAGCAACTCTTTGCTCTCCTGGTTGGGGTGAAGATACCCCAAACAAGCCCCTCAAAGGATTAGTTTCCATAGTGACAAGTAAAAGAAAATTTCAGCACACTATATAAATGTTTCCTTACCAAGTTCCACTCACCAAAAGGGCTACACTCCCCAGCAACGGCGCCAGAAAAGAGTCTTGATGACCCACAAGTGTAGGGGATCTATCGTAGTCCTTTCGATAAGTAAGAGTGTCGAACCCAACGAGGAGTAGAAGGAAATGATAAGCGGTTTTCAGTAAGGTTTTCTCTGCAAGCACTGAAATTGGAGGTAATAGATAGTTTTGTGATAAGATAAATAGTAACGAGCAACAAGGAAATAAAGTAAGTAAAGTGCAGCAAGGTGTCCTAATCCTTTATGTAGCAAAGGATAAGTCTGGACAAATTCTAATAATAATAAAGGAGCTCCCGAGGACACATTGGGAATTATCGTCAATCTAGTTTTCATCACGTTCATATGATTCGCGTTCGGTACTTTGATAATTTGATATGTGGGTGGACCGGTACTTGGGTACTGCTCTAACTTGGACAAGCATCCCACTTATGATTAACCCCTATTGCAAGCATCCGCAACTACAAAAAGAAGTATTAAGGTAAACCTAACCACAGCATTAAGCGTATGGATCCATATCAGCCCCTAACGAAGCAACGCATAAACTAGGGTTTAAGTTTCTGTCACTCTAGCAACCCATCATCTACTTATTACTTCCCCATGCCTTCCTCTAGGCCCAAATAATGGTGAAGTGTCATGTAGTCCACGTTCACATAACACCACTAGAGGAAAAGACAACATACATCTCATCAAAATATCGAACGAATACCAAATTCACATGACTACTAATAGCAAGACTTCACCCATGTCCTCAGGAACAAACGTAACTACTCACAAAGCATATTCATGTTCATAATCAGAGGAGTAATAATATGCATAAAGGATCTGAACATATGATCTTCCACCAAGTAAACCAATTAGCATCAACTACAAGGAGTAATCAACACTACTAGCAACCCACAGGTACCAATTTGTGGTTTTGATACAAGATTGGATACAAGAGATGAACTAGGGTTTTGAGAGGAGATGGTGCTGGTGAAGATGTTGATGGAGATTGACCCCCTCCCGATGAGAGGATCGTTGGTGATGACGTTGGTGATGATTTCCCCCTCCCAGAGGGAAGTGTCCCCGGCAGAACAGCTCTGCCACAGCCCTAGATTGATCCCGCCAAGGTTCCGCCTCGTGGCGGCGGAGTTTCGTCCCGTAAGCTTGCCCATGATTTTTTCCAGGGTAGTGATGATATAGCAGAAGATGGACGCCGGAGGCCCACCAGGGGGCCCAGGAGATAGGAGGGCGTGCCCTATAGGGGGGGCGCCCCCTGTCTCCTGGACAGGGTGTGGGCCCCATGGCCTATTTCTTTCGCTCAGAAATTCTTATTAAATCCAAAAAGTTGTTTCGTGGAGTTTTAGGACTTTTGGAGCTGTGCAGAATAGGTTTCCAACATTTGCTCCTTTTCCAGCTAGAATTTCAGCTGCCGGCATTCCCCCTCTTCATGGTAAACCTTGTAAAATAAGAGACAATAGCCATAAGTATTGAGATATAATGTGTAATAACATCCCATAATGCAATAAATATTGATATAAAAGCATGATGCAAAATGGACGTATCATGCCATCAATTTCAAAGTCCGCAGAGATTCACACAATCAAAGAGAAGTACCTTCAAATATGTCATACATCTTCTTCACGAAACCTCCAAGATATTTTTGTAGTGCATCCCTCTTCTGGGTGAGCTGGTCCACCTTGTCGTTCAAAGCCATCTTCTCTGACTCAAAAGGACTCGCTTGATCTTCCATTTTCTTGTCCCACTCGGCCCGTTCTTTCTTAAGCTCTTCAACAACAATCTTCAGAGGCGCATTTTCTTCTTCTAGCTTTCGGACTGAAGCCAACTTTGCCTCAGCGGCTTCAATCTTCTCCTTAGCCACCTTCTGAGCTCATGTGAGTTCTTTGTCCTTCTTTTCCAAGGCCTGCTTCATGGTGTCTAAAGAAATAACATTCCAGAGTCGTGCTTGAAGTTGACAGTTTTCATTACACACATCTGTTTGAGTGAAACAACTCGGCTCAAAGGACAGAGAGAAAGAATAACAGTGTACGCATTCGACAGGATTAACCTCCTAGAGTCTTCGCCTCTGTCTGAACTTGTTCCAAGTTCCTATTCGCCAGTTCCAAGTCTAGATGGAGTTGGATCTTCTCCTTCTCCAGAGCAGCATACTGAGCCCCGAGGAAGTTTTCTGAGATCAGCAAAGAGACAATTCAGTCGACAATGAAAATGGTTTTTCAAATATTCCTCTACTTCCGAGTGGAGAAGAGCAAACCCAGTTACTAGAACCAAACATGCTATAAGACCCCCGCCGAATCAAACATTCAACGGTGGTCTTGGGGACTACACCCAGTGGGTGCACTCAGCATGCCCCCATAGGATCAATTTCCCACTCGGCACGCCTGACTAGCCCGAGTGGAGAGCTTTAGACAAAAATGTTCTAAGACCCCTGCCGAATCAGACATTTGACGACGGTCTCGGGAACTACACCTAGTGGGTTCACTCAATGTTCCCCCACTAGATACGTTTCCACTCAGCACGGTCTGACCAGTTCGAGTGGAAGGACTATAGACTAAAAAATACGTAGTGGGTATACAGAATCAAGACGGAATAAACCCAATCAGAAATCAACTTACAATCACACTTACTCGGAAATTCGCCTGGAGAGCTGTGCTGGCATCATAAGCCAACTTTCTGCCTTCACACACTTCCTTCAGATGCTACATCATCAGACGGCTTGAATCATGGCTTCCTTGCTGGCCCCGGTCTGGTCTTCACAGACATGGTGCAGAGTGAACACATTTGACGCGGGAGTCGGCAACGCAGTTGGAGGGATCGGAACTTGAGATTGGCCAATAGGTCCTGAAGCTAGAAGAGTCGACACCAAAGGCGAAGTGGTTGCCGGCGGAGCAGTAGTGATAGTACCAGCACCAGACGAACCACCTTGCTCCTGAGGTGCAGCTGCAAGTAGTCCACGAGGTGTTTGGCTCGACGGCAGTCTCTGAGTGATGCCACAGGGAGCTGCCGAGGTCGTACCTACGTCACATGTGCTCTTCTGAGGCTCATCTTCATCGTCATCAGCTAGATGGATGATGTCTGTTGGCTCTACAGCCACTCGACAATAACAACTCATTCAATTGTCGAATCAACCATTGAAGCAGAACAAAGTGAAAGTTTGCCGTACCTCACCGAGAAGTGGCCGCATTTGCGGTGTCCGCCTCCGCATGCTCCTCATCATCTTGCATGGGTGATGTCACCAAAGTGGCAGCCCTAGCATACAATTTTCACTCAGTCAGCAAAAGCATGAAGTACTGCAGCAATAAGAAAGAAAGAGCAAAGGAAAAGCACTCACGTTGTAGCGATAGGCACTAAAACCTTGATTCTGGGGAGAGCCTTCCGTGGTTTCGCTGGTGCGACCTTGGGCTGTTTCGCAGACTTCTTAGTCGGGTAAGGCGTTGCGGTCCGAGTGCGCTTCGGGTTCCTGATGCCCAACACCACAGCCTTGCCCTGGCTGGCCGTCGGATCTTGAGTCTGTTTGGACCAATGCTCGGTGCGCGGAGGGGACTCGACTTCCTCACTTTCCTTCGAGTCATCACTGTTGCTAAAAGTGCAACTATCCCTAGGTGGTTTTGGTAATTATTAACAACATATAGCTCATTGAACTAATTCTATTTCAAGATGAATATTTCTGGAAAGTTCAGTGATTGGCATGGCATGGATTAGGAATGTGGAACCCTCAAAACGCTAAGGACAAAGGATTGGCTCAAGCTCTAAAGCTCAAGACTCTACATTTTACTTTTTAGTGATCCAAGATCACATTGAGTCCATAGGAAAGCCAATACTATTAAAAGGGGATGAGGTGTTGCTTAATGGCCTGCTTGTTCAAGATGCTTAGGGATATGCTCCAAAAACCCTCAACCACTTTCTCATTTCCACATATGTCCCAAACCAAAAGTCAAACTCGGCCCACCGATTTGATCAATCTCGCGCCACCGAGTTCATTTGACATAGCCACTGCCAGAAACCCTAGTCACTTCGATCTCACCGATAGGGATCTCGATCTCACCGAGATGGGATTGCAAATTCTCTGTTTCCCTTCGTAACATTTCGGTCTAACCGAGATGAGCGATCGGTCCCACCGAGTTCGCAATGCAAACTCCCTATTTCCCCTTTGTAACGATTCGTCTCACCGAGATGAGCGAATCGGTCCCACCGAGTTTGCCTGACCAACTCTCTGGTTAGCTTATTACCAAAGTCGGTCCCATCGAGTTTGTGTAATCGGTCTCACCGAGATTACATTATTCCCTAACCCTAGAGAAATCGGTCCCACCGAGTTGACATGTCGGTCCCACCGAAATGCCTAACGGTCACATTATGAACTAAATCGGTCTGACCGAGTTTTCTGATTCGGTCTCACCGATTTTGGTAAATTGTGTGTAACGGTTAGATTTTGTGTGGAGGCTATATATACCCGTCCACCCTCTCTTCATTCGTGGAGAAAGCCATCAGAACATGCCTACACTTCCAGCATTCATTTTCTGAGAGAGAACCAACTACTCATGTGTTGAGGTCAAGATATTCCATTCCAACCACATAAATCTTGATCTCTAGCCTACCCCAAGTTGCTTTCCACTCAAATCATCTTTCCACCAAATCCAATCCTATGAGAGAGAGTTGAGTGTTGGGGAGACTATCATTTGAGGCACAAGAGCAAGGAGTTCATCATCAACACACCATCTATTACCTTTTGGAGAGCGGTGTCTCCTAGATTGGATAGGTTTCACTTGTGAGCCTTCGTCAAGATTGTGGAGTTGAACCAAGGAGTTTGTACGGGCAAGGAGATCGCCCACTTCGTGAAGATCTAACCAAGTGAGGCAAGTCCTTCATGGGCGATGGCCATGGTGGGATAGACAAGGTTGCTTCTTCGTGGACCCTTTGTGGTTGGAGCCCTCCATGGACTCTCGCAGCAGTTACCCTTCATGAGTTGAAGTCTCCATCAACGTGGATGTACGATAGCACCACCTATCGGAACCATGCCAAAAATCTCCGTGTCAACATTGCGTTTGCTCCCTCCAAATTCCTCCCCTTTACCTTCATATGCAATGATTTACATTCCGCTGCTATACTCTTAGAATTGCATGTGTAGGTTGATTGCTTGACTTGTGTAAAGTTGCTAAAATCTGCTAAGACTTAAAATTGGGAAAAGGCTAGATTTTCATTTGGTCAAGTAGTCTAATAACCCCCCCTCTAGACATACTTTCAATCCTACAAGTGGTATCAAAGCTACAGTCTCCATTTGCCTTGATTTCCATAGATTTTGGTGATCATAGCCTTGGTTTCACAACCTAGGAGAGTATGGCGTCAAGCGAGGGAAATTACCACCGTAGAGGTCCTTACTTTGATGGTACTAATTTTGCTAGTTGGAAGCATAAGATGAAAATGCATATTCTGGGACATAACCCCGCCGTTTGGGCTATTGCGTGTATTGGCTTGCAAGGTGAATTCTTCAATGGGAGAGAACCGAACCGTGAAGCTACCACGGAAGAGTTGAAGATGCTGCAATACAACGCTCAAGCTTGTGATATTCTCATCAACGGATTGTGCCCCGAAGAATTCAACAAAATCAACCGTCTTGAGAATGCAAAGGAAATTTGGGATACTTTGATTGATATGCACAAAGGTATTGATTCCGTCAAGGAATACAAATTGGATGTGATTCAAAGTCAGCTTGACAAGTTCAAAATGAAGGATGGTGAAGGTGTTGCTGAAATGTACTCTAGGCTTGCTCTCATCACAAATGAGATTGCCGGCTTAGGAACTGAAGAGATGGCCAATAGATTTATCATCAAGAAGGTCCTAAGAGCCTTGGATGGAAATATGATATCGTGCTCCATTGATCCAAATGATGCCCAATTACAAAGATCTCAAGCCAACGGAAGTCATTGGAAGAATTCCTGCTATGAGATGTCACTCAAGGATAAAGAAGAGCTTCACAACAATTCAATTGGTGCTTACAAAGCCTCATGTGATGCTCCTACATCATCAAGTGAGAAACAGACCTTCAATGAAGAATTGAGCCTAATGGTGAAGAACTTCAACAAGTTCTACAAGAGTAGAAGCAAGGAAAGAAGTTCCAAGTCAAGGTCCTACAATGACAAAAGATCTTTGAGTCGTGAATGTAATTGCTACAATTGTGGAAGACCCGGACACTACTCCAATGTGTGTATGGCTCCCTACAAAAGAAGAGAAGATTCACCTAAAAGAAGAAGTAGAAGAGAAGAACCGCCACCAAGAGAGAGAAGGAGTAGAGATGATCGTTATGAACGAATAACCTCCCGGAGAAGCAAGGATTCAGAAAGGAAGGACAAATCATCAAAGAGCTACAGAAAACGAAGACATCAAGCTCACGTTGGTGAATGGGTATCCGGCTCCGATTTCGACCATCACTCTGAAAGAAGTTATCACTCCGACTCCGAATATACCCAAGATGAAGGTGTTGCCAGTCTAGCACTTTTGTCAACCAATGCCTATAACATGTTAGACTCACCAAATGAAGGAATTGGAAGATGCTTCAGGGCTAAAGTCCCAAAGGTATCACACCCCTAGTATGTTGATTTCAATAGTGATGAAAACGACTTGCTAGGTGATGATGATTTACTTGTTGATAACTCTAGTTATGATAACTATGATGAATTTGCTATTAATCATGCTAATCAAGGTAAAACGAATGACGATGATAAGAAGGAGATTGATCGTCTAACTAAAGAACTAAACACTCTTAAGTTAGCTCATGAAACTACCTTGGAGATCATTGAGAACTTTTAAAGACTCATGAGAAGCTACACTTTGAAAAGCTCAACCTAGAGCAAGAGCATGAGTTTAAAGGCAATCAATGATGATCTTCGCAAGAAAAGTTCTTCTTACATTGCCAAGCGTTTGCTCTTGTCTACTTACATGCCACAAGTTAAATCTAGCAATAAAAGTAGGAAAGATTCTTCCTCTAGTAGTAACAATAATCATGCTAAATCCAATGTTGTTGCTTCTAGTAGTTCTCTTGATTCCACTAATGATTCTCTTAGCCAAGTTACACTTGAGCAAGAAAATGGCTTATTGAAGGGAATTATAGAGAAAGGTGTTTACAAGAGCCTTGCCGGAAGTAAGCAATTTGAGGAAATTTTACACAAGCAAGGAAGGTGCTGGAAGAACCAAGGTGTTGGTTTTGAACGAAAGTTCAATGCCAATGGATTTGAGTGGGAAGAAGATCAATACCCCAAGACAAAGTTTGCTCCTCAACAAGAGAAGTATGATCCTACTTCTTTCCAAGGGACACAAGCTCAAGATGATCTTCCACCACAAGACCACAAGCAAAAAGGCAAGGATAAGCTTCAAGAGGAGATTAATGCATTTGAAGAAGCTCCAAAGGCCATGATCAAGTGGGTTCCCAAGACTACATCAAGTTCTACTTCATCAAGTACGACTACAACCCCATGGATTCCCATCAAGATGATGTGGATCCCAACGAAGAAGAACTAGAGAGTTCTTGAGGGTGACTCCGCAAACACACCTCACTCATATCATTTTGGCAAGAACAAGTGCAAATAGCTTCCATATCTTGCACTAGTTCAAGGAGCTACAAACCCTCTTGTTGGTAAGAAAAGGGACAAGGTAACCTAATGCTTTCATGGACATCATCTTGTGTGTACATCATTCTATGTCTATGGATATCGTTGCTTGTTCCTTGTGGGATGCTACCTCTTGAGCACTGCGTTGGTTTTCCCTTGAAGAGGAAAGGGTGATGCAGCAAAGTAGCGTAAGTATTTCCCTCATTTTTTGAGAACCAAGGTATCAATCCAGTAGGAGGCTCCACAGAAGTCCCTCGTACCTACACAAACAAACAACAACCTCGCAACCAACGCGATAAAGGGGTAGTCAATCCCTTCACGGTAACTTGCGAAAGTGAGATCTGATAGAGATAATAAGATAAGATAAACATTTTTGGTATTTTTATGATATAGATTGGAAACTAAACATTGCAAAATAAAGTAGATCGGAAACTTATATGATAATAGATAGAAGATAGGCCCGGGGGGCATAGGTTTCACTAGTGGCTTCTCTCAAGATAGCATAAGTATTACGATGGGTGAACAAATTACTATCGAGCAATTGATAGAAAAGTGCGTAGTTATGAGAATATCTAGGCATGATCATGTATATAGGCATCACGTCTGCGACAAGTAGACCGAAATGATTCTGCATCTACTACTATTACTCCACACATCGACCGCTATCCAGCATGCATCTAGAGTATTAAGTTCATAAGAACAGAGTAACACATTATGCAAGATGACATGATGTAGAGGGATAAACTCAAGCAATATAATATAAAACCCATCTTTTTATCCTCGATGGCAACAATACAATATGATGTGCCTTGCTGTCCCTACTGTCACTGGGAAACAACACCGCATAATTGAACCCAAAGCTAAGCACTTCTCCCATTGCAAGAAAGATCAATCTAGTAGGCCAAACCAAACTGATAATTCGAAGAGACTTGCAAAGATAACCAATCATACATAAAAGAATTCATAGGAGATTCAAATATTTCTCATAGATAAACTTGATCATAACCCATAATTCATCGGATCTCGACAAACACACCGCAAAAAGAGTTACTTCGAATAGATCTCCAAGAAGATCGAGGAGAACATTGTATTGAGATTCGAAGAGAGAGAAGAAGCCATCTAGCTAATAACTATGGACCCGAAGGTCTATGGTAAACTACTCACAACTCATCAGAGAGGCTATGGTGTTGATGTAGAAGCCCTCCGTGATTGGTTCCCCCTCTGGCGGAGCGCCGGCGGAGGCTCCAAGATGGGATCTCGCGGATACAGAAGGTTGCGGCGGTGGAAATAGTTTTTCGTGGTGCTCCTGGATGTTTTTGGGGTGCGTCGATATATATATATATACATATATTTATATATATATATTTATATATATAGGCGAAGGAGGTAGGTCAGGGGAGCCACGATGGTGGGGGGCGCGCCCACCCCCCTAGGGCGAGCCCTCTTGCCTCGTGGCCGCCTCGGCTGCTTCTCGATGTCCACTCCAAGTCTCCTGGATTGCGTTTGTTCCAAAAAGATCACCCCCGAAGGTTTCATTCCGTTTGGACTCCGTTTGATATTCGTTTTCTTCGAAACACTGAAATAGGCAAAAAAAAATAGCAATTCGGGCCGGGCCTCCGGTTAGTAGGTTAGTCCCAAAAATGGTATAAAAGTGTAAAGTAAAGCCCATAAACATCCAAAACGGGTTATATAATAGCATGGAATAATCAAAAAATATAGATACGTTGGAGACGTATCAAGCATCCCCAAGCTTAATTCCTGCTCGTCCTCGAGTAGGTAAATGATAAAAAAGAATTCTTGATGTGGAATGCTACCTAGCATATTTCTCAATGTAATTTTCTTTATTGTGGCATGAATGTTCAGATCCAAATGATTCAAGATAAAAGTTCATAAAACATAAAAATAATAATACTTCAAGCATACTAACAAGTAATCATGTCTTATAAAAATAGCATAGCCAAAGAAAGCTCATCCCTAAAAAATCATATAGTTAGGCTATGCTTCATTTTCATCACACAAAATACTCCCATCATGCACAACCCCGGTTTCAGCCAAGCAATTGGTTCATACTTTTTAATGCGCTTCAGCTTTTTCAACTCTCACGCAATACATGAGCGCAAGCCATGGACATAGCACTATATGTATGGTGGTGGTTGTGAAGACAAAAATGGAGAAGATAGTCTCACACCAACTAGGCATATCAACGGGCTATGGAAATGCCCATTAATAGATATCAATGTGAGTGAGTAGGGATTGCCATGCAACGGATGCACTGGAGCTATAAATATATGAAAGCTCGACAAAAGAAACTAAGTGGGTGTGCATCCAACTTGCTTGCTCACAAAGACCTAGGGCATTTTGAGGAAGCCCATCATTGGAATATACAAGCCAAGTTCTATAATGAAAAAGTCCCACTAGTATATGAAAGTGACAACATAGGAGACTCTCTATCATGAAGATCATGGTGCTACTTTGAAGCACAAGTGTGGAAAAAAAGATAGTAACGTTGTCCCTTCTCTCTTTTCTCTCATTTTTTTGTGGGCTTCTTTGGCCTCTTTTTTTATTTGGGCTTATTTGGCCTCTTTTATTTTTATAAAGTCCGAAGTCTCATCCCGACTTGTGGGGCAATCATAGTCTTCATCATCCTTTCCTCACTTGGGACAATGCTCTAATAATGAAGATCATCACACTTTTATTGATTTACAACTCAAGAATTACAACTCAATACTTAGAAAAAAATATGACTCTTCGTGAATGCCTTCGGCGGTGTACCGGGATATGCAATGAACTAAGAGTGACATGTATGAAAAATTATGGAGGTAGCCTTGCCACAAATACGATGTCAACTACATGATCATGCAAAGAGCAATATGACAATGATGGAGCGTGTCATAATAAACGGAACGGTGGAAAGTTGCATGGCAATATATCTCGGAATGGATATGGAAATGCCATAATAGGTAGGTATGGTGGCAGTTTTGAGGAAGGTAAATGGTGGGTGTATGATACCGGCGAAAGTTGCACGACATAATAGAGGCTAGCAATGGTGGAAGGGTGAGAGTGCGTATAATCCATGGACTCACATTAATCATAAAGAACTCATATACTTATTGCAAAAGTTTACTTTCCCTCGAAGCAAAGTACTACTACGCATGCTCCTAGGGGAAGGGTTGGTAGGAGTTAACCATCGCGCAATCCCGACCTCCACACATAAGGAAGGCAATTAAAAGAGCACCCCATGCAACAAATTTGTCACACAACTTTTACCATACGTGCATGCTACGGGACTTGCCAACCTTAACACAAGTATTTCTCAATTTCATAATTACCCAACTAGCATGACTCTAACATTACCACCTTTATATCTCAAAACAATTATCAAGCATCAAACTGATCCTAGTGTTTAATGCACTTTCTATGATAGTTTTTATTATACCCAACTTGGATGCCCATCATATTAGGACCAATTTTATAACCATAGAAAATACCATGCTGTTCTAAAGACTCTCAAAATAATATAAGTGAAGCATGAGATATCAATAATTTCTACAAAATTAAGCCACCGCCGTGCTCTCAAAAGATATAAGTGAAGCACTAGAGCAAAAATTGTCTAGCTCAAAAGATATAAGTGAAGCACATAGAGTATTCTAATAAATTTTGAATCATGTGTGTCTCTCCCAAAAGGTGTGTACAGCAAGGATAATTGTGGTAGACTAAAAATCAAAAACTCATATCATACAAGACGCTCCAAGCAAAACACATATCATGTGGCGAATAAAAATATAGCTCCAAGTAAAGTTACCGATAGATGAAGACGAAAGAGGGGATGCCTTCCAAGGCATCCCCAAGCTTAGGCTTTTGGTTGTCCTTAAATTATCTTGGGGTGCCCTAGGCATCCCCAAGCTTAGGCTCTTGCCACTCCTTATTCCATAGTCCATCAAATCTTTACCCAAAACTTGAAAACTTCACAACACAAAACTCAACAGGAAATCTCATGAGCTCCGTTAGTGCAAGAAAGAAAAACCACCACTTAAGGTACTGTAATTAACTCATTCTTTATTTATATTGGTGTTAAAACTACTTTATTCCAACTTCTCTATGGTTCATACCCCCGATACTAGCCATAGATTCATCAAAATAAGCAAACAACACACGAAAAACAGAATCTGTCAAAAACAGAATAGTCTGTAGAAATCTGTAACTTTCGAATACTTATGGAACTCTAAAAATCCTACAAAATAGTAAGTTTTAGGCAATTTGTCTATTGATCTACTTCAAAAAGAATCAACTAAATAGCACGTTTCTGTGATTTATTAAAATTATTCTCGTGCACGCAAAAGTTTCTGTTTTTCAGCAAGATCAAATTAACTATCACCCAAGATGATCCTATAGGTTCTACTTGGCACAAACACTAATTAAAACATAAAACCACATCTAAACAGAAGATATATGAATTATTTATTACTAAACAGGAATAAAAAGCAAGGAACAAAAACAAAATTGGGTTGCCTCCCAACAAGCGCTATCGTTTAACGCCCCTAGCTAGGCATAAAAGCGAGAATAGATCTAAGTATTGTCATAATAATAAGATAGATCACCAAAACTCATCTCATATTCTCTATGCTCAGCAGCAAGTTTTCTTTGTGGCGAGCAAAACAATCAAAAGGGCTAAATTTAATGGGACAGAAGTCCCCAAGATCGATCTCGGGAGGTATGGGTTCCTCCTTTGGTCCTTCATATTGCACAACTAATTCATCATTATATGCATTCTTTTGGCAGAAAGTCATGAGCCTATACTCAAGAGAATATCCTAACTCATTGTTCCGAATAGCAAAATCATTATTAATTTCGGAAATTTTATCAACTAGAACATTGGTAGGAACCTTTTTTCTAAGGTTTTCATTAAAAGCAACATAATCTAAAGACTGAAAACACATTATGTCCTCTTGATCGAAGAGGATTGCCTCTATGGGAGGATGGACAGTGTCCACCCTATAGTGTGCAAAATTTTCTTTGGCTTCTTTTATTACAAATCTGAACTCATGAGCCAAAAAGATAGTAGCTGCATGCTTCATAGAAGAATGCTCAATATTGGAAAATTCTAGGAAAATCCTTTGAATGCAAGGATGCATATGCATAAATTGTCTTTCAAGTTCAACTATAAGCAAGGATATAGCATCCGCAAGACTACTAGTTCTATGAAGAATAGATCCACCCATAGCGGGTAAAGCACCGGCACAAGTAAAGAAATCTTGAATAACCCCTTTTCCAATAATATTACCACTACCAATTCGAAACTTTTTAGTATGTAAGATGGGTGGTTCTTCAACAGGATCATCAAAAGCATCAATAATTTCCATGTTATTACTATTGTTCTTATCAACGATATCCTCCCCGGTTTCAGACATAGCGGCAATAAATACGAGGAGCAGGCGAAAAAGAGGCGATCGGAAAAGAGAGGGCGAATAAAACGGCATGGGTGAAGTGGGGGAGAGGAAAACAAGAGGCAAATGGCAAATAATGTAATGTGAGGGAGATGAGTTTGTGATGGGTACTTGGTATGTCTTGACTTGAGCGAAGACCACCCCGGCAACGGTGCCAGAAATCCTTCTTGCTACCTCTTGAGCACTGCGTTGGTTTTCCCTTGAAGAGGAAAGGGTGATGCAGCAAAGTAGCGTAAGTATTTCCCTCAGTTTTTGCGAACCAAGGTATCAATCCAGTAGGAGGCTCCACATTAGTCCCTCACACCTACACAAACAATAAAGAACCTCGCAACCAACGCGATAAAGGGGTTGTCAATCCCTTCACGGTAACTTGCGAAAGTGAGATCTGATAGAGATAATAAGATAAGATAAATATTTTTGGTAATTTTATGATATAGATTGGAAAGTAAACATTGCAAAATAAAGTAGACCGGAAACTTATATGATAAAAGATAGAAGATAGTCCCGGGGGCCATAGGTTTCACTAGTGGCTTCTCTCAAGATAGCATATGTATTATGGTGGGTGAACAAATTACTGTCGAGCAATTGATAGAAAAGTGCATAGTTATGAGAATATCTAGGCATGATCATGTATATAGGCATCACGTCCGAGACAAGTAGACCGAAACGATTCTGCATCTACTACTATTACTCCGCACATCGACCGCTATCCAGCATGCATCTAGAGTATTAAGTTCATAAGAACAGTGTAACGCATTAGGCAAGATGACATGATGTAAAGGGATAAACTCAAGCAATATGATATAAACCTCATCTTTTTATCCTTGGTGGCAACAATACAATACATGCCTTGCTGCCCCTACTATCACTGGGAAAGGACACCGCAAGATTGAACCCAAAGCTAAGCACTTCTCCCATTGCAAGAAAGATCAATCTAGTAGGCCAAACCAAACTGATAATTCGAAGAGATTTGCAAAGATAACCAATCATACATAAAAGAATTCAGAGCAGATTCAAATATTTCTCATAGATGAACTTGATCATAAACCCACAATTCATCGGATCTCGACAAACACACCGCAAAAAGAATTACATCGAATAGATCTCCAAGAAGATCGAGGAGAACATTGTATTGAGATTCAAAGAGAGAGAAGAAGCCATCTAGCTAATAACTATGGACCCGAAGGTCTGTTGTAAACTACTCACAACTCATCGGAGAGGCTATGGTGTTGATGTAGAAGCCCTCCATGATCGATTCCCCCTCCGGTGGAGCGCCGGCGAAGGCTCCAAGATGGGATCTCGCTGATACAGAATAGTTTTTCGTGGTGCTCCTGGATGTTTTTGCGGTACGTAGATATATATAGGCGAAGGAGGTAGGTCAGGGGAGCCACGAGGGGCCACGAGGGTGGGGGGGCACGCCCACCCCCTAGGGCGCGCCCTCCTGCCTCGTGGCCGCCTTGGCTGCTTCTTGACGTCCACTCCAAGTCTCCTGGATTGCGTTTGTTCCAAAAAGATCGCTCCCGAAGGTTTCATTCCGTTTGGACTCCGTTTGATATTCCTTTTCGTCGAAACACTAGAATAGGCAAAAAAACAGCAATTTGGGCTGGGCCTCCGGTTAGTAGGTTAGTCCCAACAAGGATATAAAAGTGTAAAGTAAAGCCCTTAAACATCCAAAGCGGGTAATATAATAGCATGGAACCATCAAAAATTATAGATACATTGGAGACGTATCATGGGACTAACCCGTGTAGGTATTGAAAGTGCAACTCACTCCAATGGATTGCTCTGAATGATCTACATCAACATTGAGTATCCACATCTTCAACACCTACATGAAGTCATCATCCACAAAACCCAAGGTTAGTTCATCCCTCTTAGGGGGATATCACATCTAGGGGGCAGAGTCATCGCAAATTGCTTGATAGATGCTAGAGTGTTTGTGCATGCTTTGCCACATATTTCATTTGCCATTTTATTGTGTGAGCATGTTGGTTGCATATTTTACTCATTCAAGGACATACACTTGTTGCTTTGATTGTTTGGCTCTTTCTATTTTGCGAAGTGGATGGACAAGAATGCCTAAGAACCTCTTCTAGCTATCTATGTTTTTCTCGTCTCGAAATCTATTCATGCTACATCACAAAGTTTGATCAAGTCAGATTCGAACCACTCTATGTGAAGAGCACTCGGAGTCCCCGATTCGTCATAGACCTAAACTTCCAAAACCTCTATGTGCATTTTCGTATGACTGAGTCATCCATTTCGGTCACACCGACTTCACTAAGTTGATCTAGGTTTTCATCTCGGTGCAAACGATTTGAACATTTCGGTCACACCGAGCTGCAGTAACCGCTTGTGATTTTGCATCTCGGTGCCACCGAGTTGTTCCACTCGGTCACACCGATAGGATCGGGATATATATATATCCACGGGTGAGATTTTGGAAATTTCTTCAAAAGCCCTCAGCCCGCGCGTATCCTGCTCTGCCTTCTCAGGTCTCCGGATCGTCTCCTCGCTGCCAGCGACCTCCCGCCGCTGGCTTCTATTGCCATCAATGGGAATCTGCTCCGCCGTTGCCGCCGTAGAGAACTCCCGCTGAACTAGGGTATGAGTTCGACCCCTTGTGCTCTCTTTTTACCTCCGATTCTTAGCACAAGGTCAATGCCATGATCCTTGCCACTTATGAAATCAATCTATCCAGAGAAAACTTCCTTTAGGTTTAGTTTGATTCGAAAATTTAGGGTTAGGTCTCCACTAAACTCATCTCAGACCGATCAAATTGTAGAAATCGGTCTCACCGATTTGGCTTAGGCCATTGCACATGCTCTTTTCGGTCTGACCGAACACTTCAAATCGGTGTGACCGAGTTCAATTCTCTGTGAAACCCTAGCAATCTCGGTGCCACCGAACTGTGACTCGGTCTGACCGAGTTCACTAGTTTAGGTTCCAAATGTTGCTTCGGTATCACCGAGTTTATCAATTTGGTAGCTCCAAAATCATTTTAGTAGAGAACTAAAACTAAGTTTTTGACTCATATTTTTTAAAAAATATCTGCACTTTGTGATGCTCATCTACTCTACCTCATCTATATCTATTCACAGGGTTTGTTGTCAGTTTGCCTGCCAAGATGTCTAACCAGAGTGATAGCCAGAACAAATCTGAAGAGCAAGAGCAAATGAGTGAGGGCACTAGTCCCTCAAGCAGCTATTATGAGGGCAGCAGGAGCACTCCAAGCAACTTGCCAGAGGCAGCCACCAAGACAAGAAAGAAGAGAACCTCAGACTCTGAGGATAGGACCATGTGGCTATTGAGGATGAGGCCATCTCAAAGAAGAAAGTGCTGAAGAAAGAGTATGGCACTGCTGCTACAACAAAGCCTGGTATGAACAAGAAAGCACCTGCCAAGAGACTGCCAACATCCAAGCCAAGGAAAGTTCCAACAGGAGAAACCATGAAATTCACAATAGAATCAGATGATGGTAAGGCTGTTGGAGATGGCAAGAAGAAGAAGAGGGCAAGAACCACATTTGCAAAAGTTCTTGGAAAGTCAACTATGGTAAGAGATTCAGAAGAAGATGAAGAGGAAGAGGATGCTGCACCGGCACCCAAGTCACAAAAGCTTATGGGAGATCCAATCAAGTCAGGGGCTGCCACTTCTAAGCCCAAATCTGCTCCCAAAGCTGCTGCTCAAGCCACCAAGTCTACACCCAAGAGAAGAACCAGAAACATTCCTGCTGAGGAGAAGAATAAGGCCCCAGTGCCTGAGATGGATGAAGAAGATGCTGAAGCCCAAGTGCTCAGAAAGCTTAAACCAAAGATTCCAGACGACAATGACACTCATCCAGTGGCAGAGGACATGAACATCAGAAAGGATGTAGGATTGAGATGTTGGAGACAGTCTGATCCATGTGCTGTGAGAAGTACAACTGCTGTGGACTATAGGTTCCACACGAAAGAACAACAAGATTCCTATGAGACCATTCTGCTTGACAAGAAGCCAATTGTCTGCGATATGAGATGGGTTGATTGGGAGTATATTAAAGAGAATGAAATCACTTTCCAGGTGTATATGACAGCTTCAAATCTTATGGAGTTGACAAGTTCGTTGGACAGAAGCTCACCAAATGGAATGATGAGCTAATCATGCAATTCTACTCCACTGCTCATTTCTATCTAGATGGAAGGATAGTGTGGATGTCTGAAGGTACAAGGTACCAGTCAACTGTTGAAGAATGGGAAAAGTTGATCACTGCCCCAGAAGACCATGAGGATGATTTGGATGTGTATGCCAAGAATAAGAAAGACCACAACTCCATGGCAAGTATGTATAAGGAAATTCCTGATGAAGCCCTAGAAACTCATAAGTTGGGCTCAGTGAAGTATTTGTTGTCTGGTCTGCCTACTTTCAACACCATCTTAAGGCATACTCTGTTGCCCAAATCTGGAGATCATAGGATGATAAGAGGACATTCAATCAACTTGCTGCACATTTTTTATGTGCCTCAAAAATTCAAGGTCATGAGTCTGATTGTAGAGACAATCAAGAGGACAGTTGCTGACCAGAAAAGATCTTGTGGGTATGCTCCACACATTGGTGCTCATCAACTCAAAGATGGGCACAGACACTTACTTGTTGGACAACGAGCATTTACCTCTCTACCTATAATTTGAAGACAACATAGTTGTAATGGATGAGAATGAACCTTCATCAGTGCAAGCACATGAGAATAGAGCTAAGGCAAAGACAGAAAAAGCTGCAATGATGCCAAGTGCTGAAGAGGCATCTGAGGTGTTCTTGAAGAGCTAACAAGATCAACTTGGATATCTGACCCAATCTACTTTGAGGATTGAGAAGGGCTTGGCCACCCAGACTCAGAATCAAGAGAGCTTGGAGAGGATCATTGAACAAAAATTCTATGATCTTGATCTGAAAGTAACTAAGATGCAGACAGCGGTTCAGCAGCTCCAGGAGGAAGCAGAGGAGAAGAAAGGGAAGGCAACTACAGATGCTTCTCAGCGAGTGCCAAGAGGTCAGAGGTCAGCTATAGTGCCAGTACCTGATACTAGAGCTACCACATCAGCACCAGTAGCTACAGCTTCAGTGCGACCTCTAGCAGCCACTCCACCAGCTCCACCTATATCGACAGAAGTTTTAGTCCTTGGAGTCATCTCATCACCACCTCATGGAGACCAAGCCTGAGAGACGCATAGCACTATGCATATTTGAACTTTTTGGTAACTTGTTGCCAAAGGGGGGGAATTATTAATAGACCATAGGCTTTGAGAGAGAGTGTTGCTTTTTGTCTCTCTTGTTATTTGTTTGGTTGAACTTTATTGTGTGCTTGTTTGCTACCTTATGTCCTTGTGTGAGATACTTGTATGATCATATGCTACTTTAATGTTTTCTTGGGTGATAATATCTCTTATATCCATATATGATCATTCAGTTTTCTTGGTGATGAGTGCATGCTTTTAATTGCTATCATTTTGAGCGCTCCACCAAGATGTATGTGACATGGCAGAGTAACCCATGATACTAATCAATTGTGCATTTGCAATCAAAAGCAAGTCTTAAATAATGCGCAAATTTAGGGGGAGCTCTTGCTTATCACATACTTCTCAAAGCGACGATGTATTTCAATCATATTATCATTTGTCGAAGCTTTGATCTATATGTTGTCATCAATTACCAAAAATGGGGGGATTGAAAGTGCAACTATCCCTGGGTGGTTTTGGTAATTATTAACAACAAATAGCTCATTGAACTAATGCTATTTCAAGATGAATATTTCAGGAAAGTTCAATGATTGGCATGGCATGGATTAGGAATGTGGACCCCTCAAAATGCAAAGGACAAAGGATTGGCTCAAGTTCTAAAGCTCAAGATTCTACATTTTACTTTTAGTGATCCAAGATCACATTGAGTCCATAGGAAAGCCAATACTATTAAAAGGGGATGAGGTGTTGCTTAATGGCTTGCTTTCTCAAGATGCTTAGTGATATGATCCAAAAACCCTCAACCACTTTCTCATTTCGACATATGTCCCAAACCAAAAGTCAAACTCGGCCCCACTGATTTGATCTATCTGGCGCCACCGAGTTCATTTGACATAGCCACTGTCAGAAACCCTAGTCACTTCGGTCTCACCGATAGGGATCTCGGTCTCACTGAGATGGGATTGCAAACTATCTGTTTCCCTTCGTAACATTTCGGTCTAACTGAGATGAGCAATCGGTCCCACCGAGTTCGCAATGCAAACTCCCTATTTCCCCTTCGTAATGTTTTGGTCTCACCGAGATGAGCGAATCGGTCCCACCGAGTTTGCCTGACCAACTCTCTAGTTAGCTTATTACCAAATTCGGTACCACTTAGTTTGTGTAATCGGTCTCACCGAGATTACGTTATGCCCTAACCCTAGAGAAATTGGTCCCACCGAGTTGACATGTCGGTCCCACCGAAATGCCTAACGGTCACATTATGAACTAAATTGGTCTGATTGAGTTTTCTGATTCAGTCTCACCGATTTTGGTAAATTGTGTGTAACGGTTAGATTTTGTGTGGAGGCTATATATACCCCTCCACCCTCTCTTCATTCATGGAGAAAGCCATCAAAACATGCCTACACTTCCAGCATTCATTTTCTAAGAGAGAAGCACCTACTCATGTGTTGAGGTCAAGATATTCCATTCCAACCACATAAATCTTGATCTCTAGCCTTCCCCAAGTTGCCTTCCACTCAAATCATCTTTCCACCAAATCCAATCCTATGAGAGAGAGTGAGTGTTGGGGAGACTATCATTTGAAGCACAAGAGCATGGGTGCATCATCAACACACCATCTATTACCTTTTGGAGAGTGGTGTCTCCTAGATTGGTTAGGTGTCACTTGGGAGCCTCCGTCAAGATTGTGGAGTTGAACCAAGGAGTTTGTGTGGGCAAGGAGATCGCCTACTTCATGAAGATCTACCCTAGTGAGGCAAGTCCTTCGTGGGCGATGGCCATGGTGGGATAGACAAGGTTGCTTCTTCATGGACCTTTCGTGGGTGGAGCCCTCCGTGGACTCGCGCAGCCATTACCCTTCGTGGGTTGAAGTCTCCATCAATGTGGATGTACGATAGCACCACCTATCGGAACCACGCCAAAAATCTCTATGTCAACATTGCGTTTGCTCCCTCCAAACTACTCCCCTTTATCTTCATATGCAATGATTTACATTCCGCTGCTATACTCTTAGAATTGCATGTGTAGGTTGATTGATTGACTTGTGTAAAGTTGCTAAAATCTGCCAAGACTTAAAATTATAAAAAGGCTAGATTTTTATTTGGTCAAGTAGTCTAATCACCCCCCCATCTAGACATACTTTCGATCCTACAGTTGCGTCGCTGTCATCAACATAATTGATATCTACACTGCCGCCCTCGCTGTCCGCTCCTTCAATGACCTGTACTTCGTTCGGCACAGGCGAATACATCTTTGTGAATGCCTGCAGAGCACAAATATCAGAGTTAGTCAATTCTCAATACAGTTGCATATTGGAAACAAAAGGTAGAACACTCGACAAGTTAGGTCTCACCTCTCATGGAGGGTGCTTGGCGTCGAAGGGCAGAATTAGTTTGGATCCACGCGGGTTGTCACGGGCACCGGTAATGCTCCTGAGCCACTGTGCCATTGTCTCCTCCTTGACTTCCTATGGATGGGTCCAAGGGGTGTCGTCTGCACCTGAATACAGCCACATGGGGTGGTCGCTTGCTTGCAGAGGCTGGATGCGTCGACTGAGGAACACTTCCAACAGATCCAAGCCTGTCACCCCGCCCCGAATCAACTCAACTACAGCTTCTACCAAGATCCCCAGCTTAGCTTTCTCCTCCTCGTACATGGTCAGCAAGTGAGGAGCACTGAGTCTCTCTAACGAAGAAGGAGGAAGGACAGTCGACGAGCCAGGAGTCGGGACATCGTTACAGTAAAACTAGGTTCACTGCCAACCCCTAACACTACAAAAAATACACTTCTGTGATGATACGTGTTTGTCACAGTAGGTCACGTTTTCTGTCATGCATGTACATCCAAGACGATTTTATGATAGAATCAAGATAGTCATACCTGTGCTGTCCTAGAAGTGTTCCATGACATTACCAAAATTATCATCACGGAAGTGGCCACTTCCATGATGATAATTCCCGCCTCATAGATGTGCTTTCGTCAAGGGTGACCAACACGTGGCATCCACCGTAACGAACAACGTTAAGCTATCGGGTCCGGTTTTGGGTCCGATAACCCGTTAACAGCCCAGACCAATGGGGATTTTCCACGTGTAACATCATCATTGGCTGGAGTAAACACGTGTCATCTCACCGTTGGGACAGATGCCATCCACTCATTGGACCGAAGGTGCCTATGATACGTCGACACATGGCACGGCCTAACAGAGGCCCATTCCTGTGAAAAGGCCAGCCCGTTTGACTTGGTCAAAAGGTGGCGGGCCGGCCCACAGAAAGCCTGTTAATGGCGTGTTCGCATATAGCCCATTTAGAGCCCGCAAACACAGGGCTCATTATGGCCTATCCG
This sequence comes from Aegilops speltoides, assembly GCA_021437245.1. Taxonomy (NCBI): domain Eukaryota; kingdom Viridiplantae; phylum Streptophyta; class Magnoliopsida; order Poales; family Poaceae; genus Aegilops; species Aegilops speltoides. The sequence continues at coordinate 118,999,175 of CM038145.1, forward strand.
AATTAGGCCCAGTAGCATCATCTGGGCCGTCCAATATGATTCCAGACCATTTTAACTTCCGGCCCATCTATGGCCCATGACGTCTTTTAGCCCATATGAGGCCCTTTCTAACTCTTGGCCCATTAATGGCCCATGCTGAATCTAGCCCGTAATGAACAGTGTGTCACTTTATACCCATTAACGGCCCATTATTCCTTTGGGCCGTTTCCAGCCCATGTTATCTTTCGGCCTTCTCAGGGCCCATTTATTCTTGGGCTCATTTCCAGCATTCGGTTACTTACAGCCCGTTACTGTCATTTTCCGCTTGTGGGCCAAACTTAGCCCGTTGTTACAATCGGCCCGTTTGTGGCCCATTAATACGTTGGGCCGTTTTCATAGTGTCATCAAATACAACCTATTAACGACGGCCGGTTATGGTCGGGCCATGAACGGACGATTCCAACTCTAGCCCGTTTACGGTCGTAATGCGGTCTGTTATTGGCCCATGTTTGGCCGATCGATCGTCCGGCCCATATAAGGCCCATTGATGATACGGCCTGTAGAAGGCCCATTGTGTCTACGGCGCATAGAAGGCCCATTGTTTCTATGGCCCGTAGAAGGCCCATTGTTTCTATAGCCGGTAGGAGGCCCAGTGTCACTGCAGTAAATATGTAGCCCATGGTTATTGTGGCCTAGTTTTAAAAAAATAGGTTATTGCGGCCACTAGCAAGCCGTGGAAAAAGAACTGCACTGACTATAAGCAAACAAATAAACAAGACAACAAGGAAATAAATAAGCAAGCAACTTATGCTAGGCTATCACGGCTATTACACATATTACATCCACTAGGCATCAAAGTTCGCCACTAGTGCAAATATAGGGAACAAAGCAGCATATAAACGTCGCAGCAAAACAAGTCCAGAACTGAAACCACTTCAGAAGAGCTCAAGAAACAATATCCTGGGTACCCATAATGCTGGCAAGATGCTTAGCAAGCTTATTAACTTTCTCTTGTTTGGCGCTTAAATCCTCCAGTAATTGTCATTGCACAAGAAAGTACGATCTGAATTCTGCAGGACTTCCTCGGTCCTTGACTTCTTACCAAGCACACTGGTGATCGATGCCTTTCAGCTTGTAGCTGAGACTGAAGAAGCCGAAGTGATTCAAGCAATGAGTTCGAAGAGCTTGTGCCAGCGCCAGTAACTCGAACACTACATCAACGCAGGACTGTGGGGTTTTCTCACTGTCTTCAAGATCGTTTTTATCACCTTTCTTGGAGACCAATAGGGTTGTCTCACTATCTTGAACCTTATCTGCATTACTTTCTCTACCATTGCATAGTGGGGTGCTCTTCTCCAATATTCTGTTTGCATACTACAGGACAAACAAGCAGACACATCACAGGTTTAGCTTGTAGTATACGAAACTCATTTTGGTAAACCGGTTCAGTAGTAAGGTGGACAGGATAACAACATGAAACAAACATATATCTATGTACTATGGTCACTGTATTATCCATATCATTCTAGTTTATGTTGCCCAATCAAGATAGAGACACAGTTCAACTCATATATTTTTAAGACACAGCAGCATAGACAAAATATAAGTGTGCGAAACTACACAACATTGGCAGCACTTGTAATGTGCATCACATGAGAACATAACTGTTTATACAACTTAAACTAAAATCAACATAGAGCAAGAAGTTAGAACAACAATCCAGTTAAAGAAATAGGTTTAAGACATACCTGTTGCGCCATTGGAGTTTCAATTGGATCCTTCAAATTCAAAAGTAGTTGGTATGAGTAAATACAGTGATGCAACAGCAAAGGAGTATGGACCATACCTACGGAATCTGACCTGAGAACAGTTGCTCTTCGGCTTTAAACGTGGAGTTTGGGTTAGCTGTGGTGTCTTCGTGCTTTGGGCACTACAGTAGCTTCACAAACTGCTCGTGTGGGGGTACTCTGTGGTGGACATGGTGCTTTGTCAACTAGAAGTGGGTTACTATCCGCTGGGGTTGAAGTTAGATGGGTTGTAGCTAGTTCTTTGCCCACCGGTGTAAGTGTGCAATCTGGAAGAGTCTCGATTATGAGTGGTGGGGCTAGTTTGTGGGCCAGTACAACCATGGTTCTATCTGCGTCGACGGGTAGCACTGTCTTTTGTAAAGAATGGGTTTTTGCTCCCTTAGATACTGCCATCACCCCCTCCAATTCAAATGGCTGATAAACAAGAAAAGAAATTGAACGTACAGACATTGTATGCTAGACAGATGTGGTAATTCACATATATGTTGTCTAACCAAACAGACAAAGATGACACAATTTCACATATATGATGCCTAACTAAACAGGATAGCATGACACAGTTTCAGATATATGATGGATAACTTAACAGGATATAATGGCATAATTCAACATATGATGAGTACCTAAACATGATGACATCACAAAACTATATGATGTCTTTCTAAAATAGGTTGGGATGAAATAATTCACATACATGTTGTCTAAGTATATAGGATGGCATGATAATTGACATAATTGATTCATATATTAAGCAGATGGCACTCGCATGTATGATGTCTAAACTAAGTAGATGGAATTCAATATTGTGCATATGATTTCTAAACTAAGCAATGTAAGACACCATATGCATCATATGAGAAATATAAACATTGCAACTTACAGCATACACCTCAGGTGGGATATAGGACTGGTCATCTGTCTCTGAATCCTCCTCCGAGGAGCTCCTCAGAACCATCGAGATATATGCTTCAACAGTACCATTGCTCGCTCAAGACCTTGTTTTCACTCAGATTTTTCCATAACCGGCTCAAATGGCTGATACACATGAAGAGTAGTTCAATATACACTGACTGTCGACAAATGGAATACGTAATGAAAAAAAAGATGGCATGAGATAATTCACATATATGATGCCTGGCTACATGGCGGTGCATAATTCACATATATGATAACTGGCTGAAAAACATGGCATTGCATAATTCACATATCTGATATAGAAATCAAACAGGAGGCATTCACACAAAGCATGTCTAATCTAAGCAGATGGCATGGCAATGCAAGATAGCATATGCATGATATGAGCAATATAACCCAGCCAAGTTAGAGCATGCACCTCGGGGGGAATACGATTGGTCATCTGTCTCTGAATCCTCCTCTTAGGAGCTATCTATAACCAGCAAGAAATCTACATCAACAGGTAGCAATGACTGCTCAGAAGACCTTGTTTTCACTCCAGATTTTCCCATGACCGACTCAAATGGATGATGCACCGGAAGAGTAGATGAATGTATAAACATTTTTGAAAAATGGAATATATTACGGAAAAAATATGGCACGATACAATTCACATATATGATGACTGGCTAAACAGGATGGCATTGATTCACCTACATGATGCCTGGCTAAAGAAGATGGCATTGCATAATTCCCATATACTCCCTCTGTTCCTAAATATTTGTCTTTTTAGAGATTTCAACTGGACTACCACATACAGATGTATATAGACATATTTTAGAGTGTAGATTCACTCATTTTGTTCCATATGTAGTCATTTGTTGAAATCTCTAAAAAGACAAATATTTAGGAATGGTGGGAGTATGATATAGAAACCAAACAGGTGGCATTCACACAAAGCAAATATAAACTAAGTTGATGACATATAAGATGTATAATGTAAGCAATGTGAGGCGGCATATGCATGATATGACCAACATCAGCATGCCAGGTTAGACCAAACACCTCAGGTGGTAAACAGGCGTAGTCGGCTCCTTCTGAATCCCCATCTGAACAGTTATCTTCCTCTGGAATACAATCTGGAAATGCAGGAGGGGGGCCACTTCGCCCACCATGGAGCGGCGTCTGCATGACATTTTATTCCCATGCAACGGTTTTCTCTTTTTCTCTACATGTTCAGTACGATTGTGTACAATATCTGACATGCATAATAAAAAAATAGTTAGATTTTGTAAGGCCTAAGGGGTGCATGCAAAAATCAAGACTGATGGTAGCAAACGAGTGGATGGATCCAAAACTAATGATAGCAGGTAGATTATAGCTTCAGTTTAAAAAGATAGGCAATGGATCATCTATTGTTTGTTGCCCACCCAACATGAACCACATAGAAGACCCCAGATGAACCAGATAGTAGACAGATACTATTCGTTGCTGGCTCGATATGAGACCCATGGGCATTTCAAAACTCAAGTTTGAATGATAAAGTAAAAGGTAATAATAACCGATGTATAACGTAAGCAAACACGAAAGACTGCGACCTCTCTTCTTGAACTGTGTAGTCCTCTGGTTCATCTGCTCAGTCGATGATGGTAATGCAGTTGGAGTGGCTACCGAAAACGGGGAAGATGATCTGAGGCGGCGAAAGAAAGTCTGCAGGGGGGATCTCTGCTACAGTGAACGCTTCTGTCGATGGTGCACCTTAGGTGGGGTGGATGACGGCACGGCAGGAGCAGGACGTAACACACAGAGTTTTCTTTCACGCCTATCTGAAAATGAAGTAATTACGTAAGGGCTCCTTAGAATTGGAGGATTCTATAAACGCAGGGACAGGAAAAACACAGGAATAGGATAGGAATGCACGTGCAAAATAGAGCATTTGGAAACATAGGATTTCAGTCAACCTGGGTGTTTGGTTCACATGAATTGGAAGAACACAGGAATGGAAAAACATGGTCAAATTAAAGTCAAACCACGTGAAAATGAAAAAAAATAAGAATCTTATTATGCCAGTAATGCAATTAGTTCTGTTCTTCATGCATATTAATTTGAAAACAACGTACAAGTGAATAAAATTCCTACGTTTTTTCTTCAAAAGAGACAGCAAAGGAAAAAATCCTCCAGTTTGGCTTTGCTCCACTCCTTCTAACCAAATGCACGAATAGTAGTTCCATAGCAAAGGATACCTGAGGGGTCGACATGAATACAGAGTAACAAAGTGATGCGACGAGTGTACAACCTCTTTGGCATAGCCTTGTGGACCTCAGCATCATTGGGTTGGACGTGGAGGATGGTGATGCTGGTGTGACTGTTGGAGGCGGGGAAGAAGATCCGAGGCCTCTGGAAATGGCGCCGAGGGCACTGCTCCGCTGTGATGGACGGTTCCTTCGTTGGAGCAGCTCCGGTGAGGTGTACGGCGGCGAGGCTGAAGCAGGACAAGACAGACAATGTTAATCTGAAGTGGGACCCTAATATCATCTGCAATAGATGATGTAAAATACATCACCAAAAAGTGCTAGATGTAAAACGCATCAGCCGCGCCACGGCTGCTCCGACAGATGCTGTAAGTACTGTTCACTCTAAACTTAACTGAAGAAAATGAACTTTATAGTCGAAGCTGAATTTTACTGTCAAAACTGATTGAACTAGTAGCAGAGCATTGCAATAGATGTTTAGGGCGTTTGAGCACTAGTAACAGAGAAGCAGTGATCTAAATCAACAGACACTCGAGCAGGGAACACACTAGCAGAGAGCAAGTCATGCAGTAGCACCGCAAGCGAGTGTTAAAGCAGCAACTCCTGTAGCTGCCGGAGGTCGTGCAGCAGCAGTAGCAGCGCAAGCGAGAGCAAGAGCAGGGCAGCAGCACGAACGAAAGCAAGAGCAGTGCAGCAGCGTTATCAACAGCAAGAACAGAGCCGCAGCTTGAGCGAGAGCCCGAGAAGTTGTAGCTAGTGCCGTTGTGGAAGTCACCGCCGAGGAAGCAACGAAATGGGGGAGAGATGTCGTGGATGATGTGGCCGATGACGGCACCATCGATGGAGACCCGCCATGTCTGCTCGGTATTGAGCACCATCATCCCCGTGAGGTCGAATAAAAGATAAAATGTAGCGGTGAGTGCAGAACCTCCTTGGTGGCGCTGAGTTGGCCTCGGTTTCATCGGAGGATTTGGTGAGGGTGTTGCGGTTCCGTTGGGGCAGGTCAAGACGGCACTGTGGGGATTGAGGTGGCGCGATAGACGAGGTGAACGTCAGGGAAACTCCTTGGAGGTGCAGGACGGGGCGGCTGATCCGGCGGGACGACGAGATCGACGACGGATCCTCATCCGGTGCGGTGGATGAGGGACGGCGAGCTGTTGCGGTGGACGACGTAGTCGGGGAAGAGTCTCCGGCTGGGCGGCGGTCGGGAGGCTGACGGAGGAACGTGGGGTTTCGCGGGTTTTGGCGGCCTCGGTGTACGAATGGAGGGGTGATGTCGACTACACAACCTTCTTCTTGTAGACGTTGTTGGGCCTGCAAGTGCACAGGTTTGTAGGACAGTAGCAAATTTCCCTCAAGTGGATGACCTAAGGTTTATCAATCCGTGGGAGGCGCAAGATGAAGATGGTCTCTCTCAAACAACTCTGCAACCAAATAACAAAGAGTCTCTTGTGTCACCAACACACCCAATACAATGGTAAATTGTATAGGTGCACTAGTTCGGCAAAGAGATGGTGATACAAGTGCAATATGGATAGTAGATAAGGGTATTTGTAATCTCAAATTATAAAAACAGCAAGGTAACTAATAATAAAAGTGAGCGTAAACGGTATTGCAATGGTAGGAAACAAGGCATAGGGTTCATACTTTCACTAGTGCAAGTTCTCTCAACAATAATAACATAGATAGATTATATAACAATCCCTCAACATGCAACAAAGAGTCACTCCAAAGACACTAATAGAAGAGAACAAACAAAGAGATTATGGTAGGGTACAAAACCACCTCAATGTGATTCTTTTGGATCGATCTATTCAGGAGTTTGTACTTGAATAACACCTTAAGACACAAATCAACCAAAACCCTAATGTCACCTAGATACTCCATGGTCACCTCAAGTATCCGTGGGCATGATTATACGATATGCATCACACAATCTCAAATTCATCCAACCAACACAAAGTACTTCAAAGAGTGCCCCAAAGTTTCTACTAGAGAGTCAAGACGAAAACGTGTGCCAACCCCTATGCATAGGTTCATGGGCGGAACCCACAAGTTGATCACCAAAACATACATCAAGTGGCACGTGATATCCCATTGTCACCACAGATAAGCACGGCAAGACATACATCAAGTGGTCTCAAATCCTTAAAGACTCAATCCGATAAGATAACTTCAAAGGGAAAACTCAATCCATTACAAGAGAGTAGAGGGGGAGAAACATCATAAAATCCAACTATAATAGCAAAGCTCGCGATACATCAAGATCGTGCCATAGAGAGAACACGAGAGAGAGAGAGAGAGAGAGAGAGAGAGAGAGATCAAACACATAGCTACTGGTACATACCCTCAGCCCCGAGGGTGAACTACTCCCTCCTCGTCATGGATAGCGCCGGGATGATGAAGATGGCCACCGGTGATGGATTCCCCCTCCGGCAGGGTGCCGGAATGGGCTCCCGAGAGGGTTTTGGTGGCTACAGAGGCTTGCGGCGGCGGAACACCCAATCTATCTTCTGTCTCGATGGTTTTAGGGTACGTAGGCTTATATAGGCGAAAGAAGTCGGTCGGGGGAGCCTCGAGGGGCCCACAAGAGTGGAGGGCGCGCCCCCTATCTTGTGGCTTCCTCAACGCTTCCTTTACTTCAACTCCAAGTCTCTTGGGCCATAATCTTCCCAAAAATCACGCTGCCAAAGGTTTCATTCCGTTTGGACTCCGTTTGATATTCCTTTTCTTCAAAATACTGAAATAGGCAATAAAATAGCAATATGGGTTGGGTCTCCGGTTAATTGGTTAGTCCCAAAAGTAATATAAAAGTGTATAATAAAGCCCGTAATCATTCAAAACAGATAATAAAATAGCATGAATGCTTCATAAATTAAAGATACGTTGGAGACGTATCAAGGGGCAAAGGGGGAGGGGGAGCCAAGCTTAGGGACGTGCTTGTCCGAAAAGTAGGTTAAGTTACCAGCGTACCCCCACCGGTTTTGACACCGCGACATGGAGATTCATTTCCGGCTGAGGGGTAGAAGGGGGATTTCACGTGTCTGGGCTACGGGACCGATTTCGAATGAGGAGGGAGTTTTCGCGCGCGTTGAAATTTCGGGATAACAAGCCGCGGCGCGGGTTGAAGAGGCTGGAGTTTCAAAGCAAGTGAGACAAAAGATACTCGAGCTTGAAAATTTTGGGATAACAAGGTGCGGATTCCTTGTTCGGCAAAACAAACTTAACGTGTAAAAAAACAATTCATACAAGACACAAGAGAGTCATGTCCCGTTTTACTATATTGGTATAGATGCCATTGATAAAACTACAAGAAAAATGTAGAAAAAATCGGGAGAACAAGATTACCCTGCACAGTACCAAATCGATTCGCACTTCCCTCAACAACAACAAAAAAACAAATCAAATTCCACCAAAAGAAAGAGTAATGTCCCTTTTTATATGATTACAAATGCCAGGATCTCGAATTTCAATTTTTGAATCCACGTTATGTTGAATTCGAATATGTCGTTAGGTGACCTTGCGGTTTACAATTGATGTAGTCGTACATTTTGATCTTCCATCATATATGAACAGTTTACTCCACCATGTGAACATATATATTGTCGTCTACCATATGGACTAAATTTTCTATCAATTTTCCTTATTTGAATACGATTGTTGTCAAGTTATACAATAATTTAAATATTATCTTGATAACAAAAAACATGCATATAACAATAATAATATTTCACTATGAACTACATGTACCATACACTCTCCAATTCAAATATTTGTATCCATTTTATGTCGAATTCAAATCATAGTACATTATAGGTCTAGGTAGTGAGATGTTCGGGATAATCTAAACCCTGTTTTCATATGTATAATTTTTGGCTGAATTGGGACAAGTTTTGGTATAAGCTTCTTGCAAAACCGGAGATTCTCTCAACAAGCCTCGTGGTTCCGAGAGGGAACGTGTCACCTTTGTGTGTGAAACGATATACGCTGCCTCCCCCCTGATTTTCTTTACAGAGGCAACATAGAACTATATGAGTGCCCTGTTAAATTTTCGAATTATTTCGGGTTCGTTTGGCCTTTTATACATTAATTGAGTTTCTGGACTTTTAATGTGCATAATCTAAATATGAACTGCGTGCACATGCTCCGGTGCACCAAAGTTGGTTGAAAAATCACATGTGTGTCCTTGGTTGAATTTCTAGGTCCCATGAAGAAATGAGAATGGAATTCAAACAACTGGGCGTCGTGACTCGGCCGAGAACATCGAGAAACTTAGATTTTAAATTCATGTAAATCCAAAACTCGCCTAGAAATCATGAAACTTGGCATGGTGTCATGTCATGGCACTAACATGTTGTGGTAAAAAAATTGGGCCGATTTGGAAGCTCGTGGTTCTAAGAGGGAACGTGCCACCTTTGAGTGTGAAACGATATATGCTGCCCCCTCCCCCTTGAGTTTCTTAACAAAGGCAACATAGAAATACATGAGTGCCCTGTTAATTTTTGGAATTATTCCGGGTTCGTTTGTTGTTATTTATACATTAATTGAGTTTTTGGTCATTTAATGTGCATAAGTCAAATTTGAACTACAAGCACATGCTGTCGTGCACCAAAGTTGGCTGAAAAATCACATCTGTGTCCTCGGGTGAATTTCTATGTCCCATGCAAGAAATGAGAATAAAATTCAAACATCTGGGCATCGTGGCTCGGCCGAGAACATTGAGAAACTTGGTTTTAAAATTCTTGTAAATCCAAAACACGTCTGAAAATCATGAAACTTGGCATGGTGTCATGTCATGGTACTACCATGCTGTGGTAAAAAAATTGGCCGAATAGGAACAAATTTTGGTATAAGCTTCTTGCAAACCGAAGCTTCTCTCAAGAATGCTCGTGGTTCCGAGAGGGAACGTGCCACCTTTGAGTGCGAAACGGTATACGCTGTCCCCCTTGAGTTTATTTACAAAGGCAACATAGAACTACATGAGTGCCCTGTTAATTTTGGAATTATTCCTAGTTCGTTTGGCCTTTTTTACATATTAATTGAGTTTTTGGTCATTTAATGTACATAGTTCAAATTTGAACTACAAGCACATGCTCCCGTGCACCAAAGTTGGTTGAAAAATCACATCTGTGTCCTCGGGTGAATTTCTAGGTCCCATGCAAAAAATGAGAATAAAATTCAAACATCTGGGCATCGTGGCTCGGTCGAGAACATTGAGAAACTTGGTTTAAAATCATGAAACTTGGCATGGTGTCATGTCATGGTAGTACCATGCCGTGGTAAAAAAATTGGCCAAATAGGAACAAATTTTGGTATAAGCTTCTTGCAAATCGGAGCTTCTCTCAAGAAGGCTCGTGGTTCTGAGAGGGAACATGTCACCTTTGTGTGCATAATTCAAATTTGAAATACAAGCACATGTTCCAGTGCACCAAAGTTGGTTGAAAAACCACATGCGTGTCCTCGGGTAAATTTCTAGGTTCCATGCAAGAAATGGGAATGAAATTCAAAATTCTGCGCTTCGTGGCTGGGCTAGAAACATTGAGAAACTTAGTTTTTTAATTCCTGTAAATCCAAAACATGCATGAAAATAATGAAACTTGGCTTGGTGCCATGACATGGCACCAACATGTTGTGGTAATTTTGCAGTCCGATTTGCGAAGGCGCACACATTAACAATCAACAAAGTCATTTTGGAACAAGTGCTGTCACGTTACAATCGGAAAAACAAGTATTATTGAAACCGTGGGCGTTCTATTTACTACCATTTACGTGCCGCCACGCATCCCCATTATTTATTAGCTAGGAGGCGCCATGCAGGGTAGCTATTTGAGTACGAGAGGCGTGCGATCAGACCCCTGTGCGTGCTTATCGGTAGGAGAGCCCTTTGACCTCCATCTGCCGTCCACCTCTCTCCCAAGGTCACCATTAATGGCGCCCGAGCCTCTGTTTAATGGTGTGGCTATGTCTCACTCGATTGAGATTTAAGAGAGAAAAAAGAAAATCTGAAAGCACGGATCTTGATGTAAGATCCGACGGACCTATATAGCATCTACTGCGACTTATAGCAAGATTGATTAATATATAAGGATGATTAATTTTCTTACATAATTAGAAAGAAAATTAAAAAAGCCACATGGGGCTACGCCCGAAATACACAAGGGCAAAAGAAGAAGGAAGACAAGGATCTGGCTCGCTGATCTCTACTTTCTTGATGCGTTGCTGTAGGTCGCGGGAACTAGTCTCGGCGGCGCGCGGCGATGAGATCTTTCGTGTCCTCAAGACGCTGCTTGAGAACATCCACGAATTCCTCCACCAGCCTTTGGAGCTCGATGCGGAGCATGTCATTCTCGTCCATAAGTTTCTTGACAATGATGTCGGTCCTCTTCAACAAGGCACTGGTCTCCTCCTGCTGGTCTGCACTTCGGACGATCTTTGCCCTCATCAGGTCACGCTCGGCCTGGAGCCTCTCATTGCCCTCCCTTAGTTGCCGGATGACGCCGGTAGCCTGTTCAAACGAGGCTTTCATATCATCTTGCAACCTCGCCCACTCGGAGATCTGATCCATCTGGCTATGGATGATCGCATGCATGCGCCTGTAAGAGTCGTTGCCTGCCCGCGAGAAATTTTCCCAGGCCGCCGCGGCGCGGCAGGACATCTCTGCTACATTTGCAGCAAGGAGAGACATCTCTGCTGCTTCCACGGCGCGACCGGACCAGTCTGTTGCATCGACGGCGCGGCGGGACCTCCATGCTGCTTTAGCGGCATGGCAGGACCTCTGTGCTGCTACTTCCGTGCGGCGGGACATGTCGGCTGCTTTCGCAGCGAGGCGGGACATTCTCATACTTCCGCTTCCATGCTCGCCTCTCCCTGGTGGCAATCTCTCGACCCAAAACTCACACTGGCCATGGCAGACGCAAGGGAAGGATGCTGAATGACTTGTTTGTTTTTGTGGATGAGGAGTTGAGGAGGATTGTGCAGTCATCTTGGCGTACTAGTATTTATAACCGAGTACTAATACGCTCTTAAGTGGGAAACTGTTTAGGTTGTGATCGGTGTGAATAGGTTTGCAATTCAATATTGTGTGGTACTAATACGCTCCTAAGTGGAAAACCGTTTAGGTTGTGATCGGTGTGAACAGGTTTGCAATTCAATATAGCGTGGAGTAATTTGGAATGTGACGAGACGCAGGCTCAAAATTTATTGACGGTTCTAGTTTTGAAGTGCGGCACTATTCCCGGATGGCGTCACGTGTTCTCGGCCGTGGTGTAGCATATACCATGGTAGTTCTTTTTCTACTGCTGTGTACGTACAATAATTGGCACCGTCGTATACATATCTTACGATTAATGGGCTGTTCGACAAGAACAGCCGCGTGGCAAGCTATAGGCTAGTCTTTTTTTCCAGACGCATTAAGCCTATCTCTCGGGACTTCTCGCATGCACCATCGTGCCACCCACAAAAACTTGTACTCTGATTTTAGTACTCCCTCCGTCCTGAAATACTTGTCGGGGAAATGGATGTATCTAGATGTATTTTAGTTCTAGATACATCCAATTTTATGCATTTCAACGACAAGTATTTCCGGACGGAGGGAGTACGTTATACAGGAAGAGAAGAGGTGCACGCATGCACTCGTCCTCTCACACACGCGTCTATTTTTTCTCAAAAAGGAGGATGATGACCCCCGGCCTCTGCATCTGGGAGTCACACGCATCTGTAGCTAGGAATTGTAGTGTTCTCAACCACCCGATTGGCTCTATCATGGATGTACCTATATACTAAAACATGTCTAGATACATCTATATTTTGACAAATGGAAGGCATGTATTGTGGAATGGAGGGAGTGCTTGTCATCAAAATGGATAAAAAGGGACGTATCTAGAATTAAATACTTCTACATACATCTCCTTTTATCCATTTTGATGACAAGTAGTACTTCTTACCCAAAGGAACTTTATATCCAACAGACGCAAAATATCCGTTCGACTGTTGGAAATTACCGATCTGATGTCGAAGTAATTGCTGCATCGCCACCAAAACCCACCATTTCTTAAGCTAAAGTAGATCGAGGTAATACCTATATTAGCATATTACTAAGATAAACAGAAGGCACTGTAGAAACATTTAGGAAGTGAGCTTGTCAATCTGAATGTGGAGGGACACCAGCTTAGCCCCGGCCAGCAGCTTGGGCGGAACTGTGAAGAAGGTCAGCTCTAGCACGGCGACATCACCGGGATCATTGCTGCTTGTCACCTCCATTTCCACCTTGACGGCGTCGGTCGTGCCTTTGGGCTCCCCCGGCGGGCTGTTCGCCCACAGCTTGGCCACGTAGTGAGGCAGTGGGGACGCCCCAGCTCTGATGCAGATGACCGACATGGTGATAGGCGCGTCGATGTCGAGCACGCCGCTGACAATGAAAAATGTGCGGCCGTCCTCCTCTGCGAACAGCAAGGGTCGTGGCTCCGACAGTGGCACTTGCAGCTGGAGCACCTTGCCGTACTGGATCCTATGCACGGGCATGGGATGCGCGGTGCTGATGTGGTGGTAGAGCGCCAGCGGCGGGCCTTCGTAGCCGCAGACGGGCACGGGGCATTTGCAGGGCACGAGCGGACACACGCTCTGGTGATCGGTGAGCTTGTGGTAAGTGACGTAGAGACCACATCCTTCATGCGGGAACTCCACCCTCACCGACAAAAGGACGCATCCACCGCCGGGTTCCGCACGTCGAAGCCACCGCCACACTCGCACTTCTGGCACTTCCGCTGGTTCCCGGGGTGCTCGACGCGGCAGTCCGCGCAGGCCAGGTGCCCTCCCTTGCATTGCAGAAATCAATCGAACAGCACATCAATCAAGAAACCTGCACCTTGCTCAATTAGCCGAACGGACGAGGTGTATTCGAACCTCATACACTAGAGGCATCAAGGGGCGGAGGCACAAGCAGCAGTGGATCACGGTGAGGTCCATCGAGACCTTAGAGAGCTCCATCATCGGGGTCATGTTCCGTCTGCATGATCTCACCCTCCTCGTGCACAACCATCTCTCGCTTGGGTCGGGGCATTACAAAGCTTTACCGTCACATATTTTATACTACTTCAAGGTGCATTAAATCAACACATGCAAGTATCAAAAGGAGAGTCACGGCATGCATGCATGCATTGTAATTAATGCATCGGTAAATGCAAATTATTGAAATATATCAAGTGCAGTGCTTTGATGTGTCGCATCAACTCATACATCAACGAGAAGTTTGATTATCCTCTCCCTCACGTACTTAACTGCACCTGCCTTTGGCTGTATGACAGGTTGGCCACCCACCTGTTGGGCCCACCTATCATACACGCAAAGGCAGGAGCGTCCCTCCCTCGCCCATGAGCGTGGTGGCTGGCAAGACTAGGAGAAGCTTTCGCTACACGCTCTCCCTCCCGCACGCGGTGGACATGCAGCAGTTCAATCGGTGTCAGATGGCCAGAAGTGTACTGTAGTACTCCTCCAGTGCAGTAGTACTCCATCATTGTTCGACTTCCCAAAGAGGCGAAGAGCCAAGCGCAGCCCGGACGCTCGTGTGGCAGTTTCATGTGTAGAGTAGTCTAGGATAACGTGTACCGTGCCTGTAAGCTTAAAATCGTTGGGGTCGGCTCCATGCTATGTGGCCATCTCGAAGTTTTAAAAAAAATTAAAATAGTCTTCTGGCCCTACCTGTCACCCTGGTGATTGTAGTTTGCACGCTCATCTGGTCAAGACAGGAATATATATTTTAATTTGTGGTGGGTAAATGTTAGAGGTTGCAGAAAATATATTGTACACTGCGGGTCTTTCAGCCAAGTTTAGAGCAAGCATGTGGGGCCAGTGCTATGATGTGTCGCGTCAACTCGTACAACGAGGAGAAGCTTGATTTGACTACTACACGCCTTCTCCCTTGCCCATGCACGCGGTTGCTCGCAAACGAGGAAAGGCTTTTGCTTATAGTAGTACTTCTACAACAAGTTATCCCTCCCGCTCGCGGTGGATGGACGTGCAGCAGTGGATTCGACACTGGAGAAGCAGTAGTAGTAACATCATTGTTCGTCTTCTCAAAGACGCGAAGAGCCAAGCGCAACCCGAACGTGGCAGTTGCGCACATTGGAGCACGCATATAGCCAGGTTCTTGCATGAGACAAAATTGCTATGTGAGCCCACTATTGTACTAGTACGTACAACTACTTGCTAGTCTAGCCCTGTAAACCAGAAAGGAGTATTTGCCTTTCTAGAGATTTCAACAAGTGACTACACTACACCAACACAGAGTACATATGGAGCAAAATGAGTGAATCTGCACCGTAAATAAATACGTAGTTCTATTGTTTTCCTCTCCGAGGTGCACAATATTGAGTATACTGACTAGTCTCTTTTTGACACGCATTTACATTTTTTTTGACACAATACAGACGCAAGCGCTCATATACACACGCATACACTCACCCCTATGAACGCACACACGCACGGCACTATCATATTGAAATTTACAAAGTCACCATAGGCACCTCGTCATCGACGGGAACTTCTCCTGACACGCGATAGACGCGAGTGGCAGTCGCCTCCATAGGTGCTTGAATGCCAAGGAGGGAGAGGGTAGCGGTTCCCGAAATGTTGAACGGTCAATGAAGCATCCTCAATTACATTCAGAGGGAATTAATTGGAGAAGCAGAATAGAGCCAGCACGATGTGAATGCAACAGAGTTTGGACTCTCATATAAGACTAGCCACAATGGAGAGTAACATACACTAGTAACATACACATATCCCTGGACTATGTTACTACCTCAATATTGGGTAGTAACATAAGTGTAGTAACATGCAAAGCTTCATTTATTAGGTTATAGACTCATATTTCATTGGGACATGTGATGTTATAGTAACTAGCTAAGTTACTAGTACTACATCTCTCCTCATTAACTCATTGCCACATAAGCAAATTTGCTGAGTTGGGCTCGATGTTACTACCGAAGTTACTCCAACTGTGGCTAGTCTAAAGGCGCCCCACCACTCCAATCCATCTACTCCCAAGTCTCTATGCAACACTGCTCACTCCAATCCAAGACCAAGTGACCAGAAGCCACAAGCACCTATGGAGGCGATGGATGATAACCCACAAGTGTAGGGGATCGCAACAGCTTTCGAGGGTAAAGTATTCAACCCAAATTTATTGATTCGACACAAGGGGAGCCAAAGAATATTCTTGAGTATTAGCAGTTGAGTTGTCAATTCAACCACACCTGGATAACTTAGTATCTGCAGCAAAATATTTACTAGCAAAGTAGTATGATAATAAAGGTAACGGTGCCAAAAGTAAAGATAATAGTTTTGGGGTTTTGTAGTAGTTGTAATAGCAGCAACGAAAAAGTAAATAAGCGAAGAACAATATGTGAAAAGCTCGTAGGCAATGGATCAGTGATGGATAATTATGCCGGATGCGATTCCTCGTGTAATAGCTATAACATAGGGTGACACAGAACTAGCTCCAGTTCATCAATGTAATGTAGGCATGTATTCCGTAAATAGTCATACGTGCTTACGGAAAAGAACTTGCATGACATCTTTTGTCCTACCCTCCCGTGGCAGCGGGGTCCTAGCGGAAACTAAGGGTTATTAAGGCCTCCTTTTAATAGAGAACCTGAACAAAGCATTAGCACATAGTGAATACATGAACTCCTCAAACTACGGTCATCACCGAGAAGTATCCCGATTATTGTCACTTCGGGGTTGTCGGATCATAACACATAATAGGTGACTATAGACTTGCAAGATAGGATCAATAACACACATATATTCATGAAAACATAATATGTTCAGATCTGAAATCATGGCACTCGGGCCCTAGTGACAAGCATTAAGCATAGCAAAGTCATCGCAACATCAATCTCAGAACATAGTGGATACTAGGGATCAAACCCTAACAAAACTAACTTGATTACATGGTAAATCTCATCCAACCCAGCACCATCCAGCAAGCCTACAATGGAATTACTCATGCACGGCGGTGAGCATCATGAAATTGGTGACGGAGGATGGTTGATGATGACTACTGCGACGAATCCCCCTCTCCGGAGCCCCGAACGGACTCCAGATCAGCCCTACCGAGAGAGATTAGGGCTTGGCGGCGGCTCCACGTCATAAAACGCGATGAAACTTTCTCTCTGATTTTTTTCTCCCCGAACGTGAATATATGGAGTTGGAGTTGAGGTCGGTGGAGGTCCAGGGGGCCCATGAGATAGGGCGCGCTTATAGGGGCGCGCCTGTCTCGTGGACAGGGTGTGGGCCCCCTGGTGTATTTCTTTCACCCAGAAATTCTTATTAATTCCAAAAAGTGCCTCCATGGATTTTCAGGACATTCTGAAAACTTTTCTTTTCTACACATAAAACAACATCATGGCAGTTCTGCTGAAAACAGCGTCAGTCCGGGTTAGTTTCATTCAAATCATGCAAATTAGAGTCCAAAACAAGGGCAAAAGTGTTTGGAAAAGTAGATACGTTGGAGACGTATCAACTCCCCCAAGCTTAAACCTTTGCTTGTCCTCAAGCAATTCAGTTGATAAACTGAAAGTGATAAAGAAAAACTTTTACAAACTCTGTTTGATCTTGTTGTTATAACATGAAAAGCCAGCATTCAAGTTTCAGCAAATATTATGAACTAACCATACTCACAATAACACTTAGGTCTCACAATTACTCATATCAATAGCATAATCAGCTAGCGAGCCATAATAATAAAACTCGGATGACAACACTTTCTCAAAACAATCATAACATGATATAACAAAATGGTATCTCGCTAGCCCTTTCTTAGACCGCAAAACATAAATGTAGAGCACCTTTAAATTTCAAGGACTGACTAAACATTGTAATTCATGGTAAAAGAGATCTAGTCAAGTCATACCCAATATAAACCAATAGTAATGAATGCAAATGACAGTGTGCTCTCCAGCGGGTGCTTTTTAATAAGAAGGGTGATGGCTCAACATAAAAGTAAATAGATAGGCCCTTCGCAGAGGGAAGCAGGGATTTGTAGAGGTGCCAGAGCTCGATTTTAAAATAGAGATTGAATAACATTTTGAGCGGCATACTTTCGCTGTCAACGCAACAACTATGAGACGGCTGTATCTTCCATACTACATGCATTATAGGCAGTTCCCAAACATAATGGTAAAGGTTTATACTCCCCCAACCACCAACAAGCATCAATCCATGGCTTGCTCGAAACAACAAGTGCCTCCAACTAACAACAGCCCTGGGGGAGTTTTGTTTAATTATTTTGGTTTGCTTTGATCTTTTTGGATCATGGGACTGGGCATCCCGGTTACCGGCCCTTTCTCGTGAATGAGGAGCGGAGTCCACTCCTCTTGAGAATAACCCACCTAGCATGGAAGATATAGGCAGCCCTAGTTGTAACCTGAGCTGCTTGAGCATACAAAACAAAATTTCATTTGAAGGTTTGGAGTTTGGCACATACAAATTTACTTGGAACGGCAGGTAAATACCGCATATAGGAAGGTATAGTGGACTCTTATGGAACAACTTTGGGGTTTAAGGAGTTTGGATGCACAAGCAGTATTCCCGCTTAATACAGGTGAAGGCTAGCAAAAGACTGGGAAGCGACCAACTGAGAGAGCGACAGCAGTCATAAACATGTATTAAAATTAATTCACACCAAATACAAGCATGAGTAGGATATAATCCACCATGAACATAAATATCATGAAGGCTATGTTGATTTGATTCAACTACATGCGTGAACATGTGCCAAGTCGAGTCACTCAATTCATTCAAAGGAGGATACCATCCCATCATACCACATCATAATCATTCTAATAGCATGTTGGCACGCAAGGTAAACCATTATATCTCATAGCTAATCAAGCATGGCACAAGCAACTATAATCTCTAAATGTTATTGCAAATATGTTTACTTCATAATAACTGACTCAGAAACGATGAACTCATCATATTTACAAAAACAAGAGAGATCGAGTTCATACCAGCTTTTCTCATCCCAATAAGTCCATCATATATCGTCATTATTGCCTTTCACTTGCACGCCCGAACGATGTATATAATAATAAGAGTGCACGTGCATTGGACTAAGCTGGAATCTGCAATCATTCAAATCAAGAGAGAAGACAAGTAATATGGGCTCTAGGTTAAATAAACAATCATGCATATGAGAGCCACTAAACATTTTCAATATGGTCTTCTCGACCCCCAAAGGAAAGAAAAGAAAAGAAAACTATTAACACGAGAAAGCTCCCAACAAGTAAGAAGAAGAACTAGAAATCTTTTTGGGTTTTCATTTTAATTTCTACTACAAGCATGGAAATTAAACTAACTAATGTTTTTGGTTTTTCTTATGGTTTAACAAACACACAAGAAGAAAACTAGAAAAAGAAATTTAAACTAGCATGGATAATACAATGAAAGAGTATGAGCACCGACGACTAGTGTGCGAACGTGAATGTAAAGTCGGTGAGAAATACGTACTCCCCCAGCTTAGGCTTTTGGCCTAAGTTGGTCTAGTACCAAGGACCGCCTGGCTGATATCCATAAGTGAAACTGGGGTCGTACTGAGATGTAGTGACAACCGCCTCCTGAGCTGCAGCGTGTTGGCGAGCTGCCTCCGCTCTCCTGTCGTGTTCAGCTTCTTCCTCCCTGGTGACAACATATCTTCCTTTTGCCTGATAATCAAAAAGGTAGGGAGCAGGAAGAGTAACATGGACGACGTTGCGTCTATCAGAGATTAGTCGATATTGGAGGAATGGTTCATTCCTCACAAGAAATTGATGATGGACCATAGCTTCAGAATCCAAATAAATAGGAGGTATTATCATATCTCCCTCTCGTGGGGCTATACCAAGATAATTAGCCACACGGGTTGCATAAATTCCTCCAAATAAATTTCCCTTTCTACTATTATTCTGCAACCTACGTGCAACTATTGCCCCCAAGTTATAACCTTTATAACCTAACACAGCACTCTTGAGGACACACAAATCAGGAACACACATGTGACATGCTTCATCCTTACCGTTAATGCATCTACCAATAAAGAGAGCAAAATAATGTATAGCAGGAAAATTAATGCTCCCTATGGTAGCTTGTGTTATGTCCCTAGATTCTCCCACAGTAATACTAGCAAGAAAATCTCTAAATTCAGATTTGTGAGGATCATTAATATTACCCCACTGAGGGAGTTTGCAAGCAGTTGTGAAATCCTCTAAATCCATGGTATAAGATGTGTCATAAATATCAAATATGACACTAGGAGAATTACGCGCACAGTTATATTTGAACCTCCGCACAAAAGAATCAGTCAATTGATAGTACTGTGGACACTTATCTTGTAAGAAGTCCTCCAGCTCGGCATTACGCACATATGCGTCAAATTCCTCCTTGAAGCCTGCTTCGACCAAAAAATCATCGGATGGCCACTCACAAGCTTGTACATCCGCGTCCCTCGGCAATTCAACATCTTGCTCACGTATAGCAATCCTGGACCCTTTCTTTACCAAGGAACCGCCTTGGTACATTCTTCTAAGCATAATTCTCTTTCTGAAAATTCCTGAAATTTAAGTAACTTCAAAATAAAAGTGAATAAAACTAAACAAGATTGGTAGCAACTACTCCTACAAGTGCATAGAGCCTATATCATGCATTAGAATTGCTTGGGACCTCATAAATTTAACATGCAAGCTCAACAACATGGTCACCTATGCAGCAAAAATTTGCAATGAATAAAGCACTAGAACAAAAACTAATTGGACCAATGGAGGAGTCACATACCAAGCAACAATCTCCCAAAGCAGTTTTGTGAATGGAGCTTTGAGCAAGGAGATCGAAAATCGCAGCAAAATGAGCTAGAACTCGCTTGAGCTGGATGGGGATTTTTTTGGGTAGAAGATGGAGTGTGTGGGTGCTGGCATAAGTGGAAGGGGGCCACCAGGGGCCCACGAGATAGGGGGCGCGCCCTATAGGGGGGGCGCCCTCCACTCTCGTGGCCTGGTGCTTGCCCCTCCTGCAGTGTTTTCAGTGCCTAAAATCCTCAAATATTCCAAAGAAAGCATACTAAATTTGTAGGGCATTTGGAGCACTTTTATTTTCGGGATATTTTTTAATGCACGGATAATTCAGAAAACAGACAGATAATACTATTTTTTCTTTATTTATTCTAAATTACAGAAAGTAAAAAGAGAGTACAGAAGGTTGTGCCTTCTAGTTTCATCCATCTCGTGATCATTAAAATGGATCCACTAACAAGGTTGATCAAGTCTTGTTAACAAACTCATTCCGAATAACACGGTCGAATAACACTAAGTTACCTCAATGGGGATATGAAAATCCCCAACAATAAGAATATCATACTTTTTCTTGACAGTAGGGAGAGGAAATTCAAAACCTCCAATAATAATAGTTGGAACTTTTCCAATAGAATTGATGCTATGAACTTGAGATTGTTTCCTCGGAAAGTGTACCATATGCTCATTACCATTAACATGAAAAGTGGCATTGCCTTTGTTGCAATCAATGACAGCCCCTGCAGTATTGAGAAAAGGTCTACCAAGGATAATAGACATACTATCGTCCTCGGGAATATCAAGAATAACAAAGTCCGTTAAGATAGTGACATTTGCAACCACAACAGGCACATCCTCACAAATACCGACAGGTATAGCAGTTGATTTATCAGCCATTTGCAAAGATATTTCAGTAGGTGTCAACTTATTCAATTCAAGTCTACGATATAAAGAGAGAGGCATAACACTAACACCGACTCCAAGATCACAAAAAGCAGTTCTAACATAATTTCTTTTAGTGGAGCATGGTATAGTTGGGACACCCGGATCTCTAGGTTTCTTTGGTATTCCATCCTTAAAAGTGTAATTAGTAAGCATGGTGGAAATTTCAGCTTACCGTATCTTTTTTTATTTGTAATGATATCCTTCATATACTTAGCATAAGGATTTACCTTGAACATATCAGTTAAGCGCATACATAAGAAAATAGGTCTAATCATTTCAGCAAAGTGCTCAAAATCCTCATCATCCTTTGTCTTGGATGGTTTAGGAGGAAAGGGCATGGGTTTCTGAACCCATGGTTCTCTTTCTCTACCATGATTCCTAGCAACAAAATCTCTCTTATCATAACGTTGATTCTTTGATTGTGGGTTATCAAGATCAACAGCAGGTTCAATCTCTACATCATTATTTTTGCTAGGTTGAGCATCAACATGAACATTATCATTAACATTATCACTAGGTTCATGTTCATCACCTGATTGTGTTTCAGCATCAGAAATAGAAATATCATTGGGATTCTCAGGTGTGTCTATAGTAGGTTCACTAGAAGCATGCAAAGTCCTATAATTTTTCTTTTTCTTCTTTTTAGAAGAACTAGGTGCTTCTAAATTATTTCTCTGAGAATCTTGCTCGATTATCTTAGGGTGGCCTTCAGGATACAACGGTTCCTGAGTCATTCTACCAGTTCTAGTAGCCACTCTAACAGCAAAGTCATTTTTATTATTTAATTCATCAAGTAAATCATTTTGAGCTTCGAGTACTTGCTCAGGTTGAGTAGCAACCATAGAAGTATATTTGCTAATGAGTTTGAGTTCACCTTTAACTCTAGCCATATTATCGCTCACGCATTCTATCTCGAAAGCATTATTCTTTAACTCTCTACGAACATAAGCATTAAAACTTTCTTGTCTAGCCATAAAGGCATCAAATTCATCTAAGCACGGGCTATGAAATTTAGTAGAGGGGATTCCAACTTTATCATATCTAATAGAGAGAATTCACCTTTACTACCTATGTCGGGTTATCAAGACAATGTAGTTCTTCAACAGGCGGTATATTAAGACCATGTATTTCTTCAATAGGAGGTAAATTCTTAACATCTTCAACTTTAATACCTTTTTCTTTCATTGATTTCTTTGCCTCTTGCATATCTTCAGGACTGAGAAATAAAACACCTCTCTTCTTCGGAGTGGGTTTAGGAATAGGCTCAGGAGTTGGCTCAATTGGTTCAGGAATTGCCTCAGGAATGGCTCAGGAAGAGTCCAACTATTTTCATTAGTCAACATATTATTCAACAATATTTCAGCTTCATCGATTGTTCTTTCCCTGAAAACACAACCAGCACAACTATCCAAGTAGTCCTTGGAAGCATCGGTTAGTCCATTATAAAAGAATCAAGTATTACGTTTTTCTTGAGAGGATGATCAGGCAAAGCATTAAGTAACCGGAGAAGCCTCCCCCAAGCTTGTGGGAGACTCTCTTCTTTGATTTGCACAAAATTCTATATTTCCCGCAAGGCAACTTGTTTCTTATGAGCAGGTAAATATTTAGCAGAGAAGTAATAAATCATATCCTGGGGACTACGCACACAACCAGGAGCAAGAGAATTATACCAAGTCTAAGCATCACCCTTTAATGAGAATGGAAATATCTTAAGGATATAATAATAGCGAGACTTCTCATCATGAGTAAACAGGGTAGCTATATCATTCAACTTGGTAAGATGTGCCACAACAGTTTTAGATTCAAGGCCATAAAAAGGATCAGATTCAACTAAAGTAATAATCTCAGGATCAACAGAGAATTCATAATCCTTATCAGTAACACAGATAGGTGAAGTAGCAAAAGCGGGGTTAGGTTTCATTCTAGCATTAAGAGACTGCTGCTTAAATTTAGCTAATAATTTCTTAAGATCATATCTATCATTGCAAGCAAAGATTTCCCTAGCAGCTTCTTCATTCATAACATAACCCTCAGGAACAACAGGAAATACATAATCATTGGGAGAATTTTCATCATCACTATCATCAATAATAGCATCTTCAATAATTTCATTCCCCCTAACTCTAGCAAGTTGTTCATCAAGAAATTCACCTAATGGCAAAGTAGTATCATGCACAGAAGTAGTTTCATCATGCATAGAAGAAGTGGCATCATCAATAACATGCGACATATCAGAATTCATATCAGTAGCAGGTTTAGGTGTCACAAGCATACTAATAACAGAAGGACAATCTAGTGGAGAGCTAGATGGCAGTTCCTTACCTCCCCTCGTAATTGAGGGAAAAATCGTAGTTCTGTCGTCTTTCTAGTTCTTCATAGTGATCAACAGATATAAGTCCCAAGTGACTCATAGAATAGAGCTATGCTCCCCGACAACGGCGCTAAAAATTAGTCTTGATAACCCACAAGTGTCGGGGATCGCAACAGCTTTCAAGGGTAAAGTATTCAACCCAAATTTATTGATTCGACACAAGGGGAGCCAAAGAATATTCTTGAGTATTAGCAGTTGAGTTGTCAATTCAACCACACCTGGATAACTTAGTATCTGCAGCAAAGTATTTAGTAGCAAAGTAGTATGATAATAAAGGTAACGGTGGCAAAAGTAGAGATGATAGTTATGGGGTTTTTGTAGTAGTTGTAACATCAGCAACGGGAAACTAAATAAGCGAAGAACAATATGTGAAAAGCTCGTAGGCAATGGATCAGTGATGGATAATTATGCCGGATGCAATTCCTCATGTAATAGCTATAACATAGGGTGAGACAGAACTAGCTCCAGTTCATCAATGTAATGTAGGCATGTATTCCGTAAATAGTCATACGTCTTATGGAAAAGAACTTGCATGACATCTTTTGTCCTACCCTCCCGTGGCAGCGGGGTCCTAGCAGAAACTAAGGGATATTAAGGCCTCCTTTTAAAAGAGAATGGAACAAAGCATTAGCACATAGTGAATACATGAACTCCTCCAACTACGGTCATCACCAAGAAGTATCTCGATTATTGTCACTTCGGGATTGTCGGATCGTAACACATAATAGGTGACTATAGACTTGCAAGATAGGATCAAGAACACACATATATTCATGAAACATAATAGGTTCAGATCTGAAATCATGGCACTCGGGCCCTAGTGACAAGCATTAAGCATAGCAAAGTCATAGCAACATCAATCTCAGAACATAGTGGATACTAGGGATCAAACCCTAACAAAACTAACTTGATTACATGGTAAATCTCATCCAACCATCACCGTCCAGCAAGCCTATGATGGAATTACTCACGCATGGCTGTGAGCATCATAAAATTGGTGATGGAGGATGGTTGATGATGACGAGGCGATGAATCCCCCTCTTCGGAGCCCCGAACAGACTCCAGATCAGCCCTCCCGGGAGAGATTAGGGCTTGGCGGCGGCTCCGTGTCGTAAAACGCGATGAAACTTTCTCTCTGATTTTTTTCTCCCCGAACGTGAATATATGGAGTTGGAGTTGAGGTCAGTGGAGGTCCAGGGGGCCCACGAGATAGGGGGCGCGCCCTATAGGGGGCGCGCCCTCCTGTCTCGTGGACAGGGTGTGGGCCCTGGTGTATTTCTTCGCCAGAAAATTTTATTAATTCCAAAAAGTGCCTCCGTGGATTTTCAGGACATTCCGATAACTTTTCTTTTCTACACATAAAACAACATCATGGCAGTTCTGCTGAAAACTGCGTCAGTCCGGGTTAGTTTCATTCAAATCATGCAAATTAGAGTCCAAAACAAGGGCAAAAGTGTTTGGAAAACTAGATACGTTGGAGACGTATCAATGGACGCGAGCGGCAGTCGGCTATGCCAAATAATCCAAGGCGTCGGCCTGCGGCCCTGCACCGTGCAGCGTTTCCAGACGGTGCTGGCGACCACCGGCATCGTAGCCCTCGCCGACACCGGCTTCGCCCCTCGCATGGATGACATGATGGTCAACTCCATCCGCAAGTTCACCGCCGTCAAGAAGCGTGCGGACGACCTTGCCGTACTGCTCCAGCCCGCGCGCCCAGGCTCCTCATTACCTGCCACCCTCATCGGCCTACATGGTGACGAACTCTTTCAAGCCCTGGTGGCCCTGCAGGTTCCGGAGGTCGCGATGAAGAATGTGCACCTCGAGGCTATGCTCACCGTGCAGCGCCTCGCCATGCAAGAAACCGTCGACCTGCACATCCACGTCTACGAGGAAATCGTCTACATAGGCCACTACAAGGCAAGCGAGGACAGAAATACGTTGGCCTTCTTCCAGCGGCTGGAATCTTCGGACGCCATTGTTCAGAAGCATGTCGACCTGGCCATGAAAGCCGCTGCTACTTAGGCACCATTCGGTGGGCCGGCGCCCTGAGTCGAGGAGGTGGACGTCGTCGATGGATGCATCTCTTCTTCTTCTTGCCTCCTGTAACCAGCACTACATCTCCTCATGGCCTTAATGTTTTACTAGTATAGTACTCCCTACGTTCCCAAATATATGTCTTTCTAAAGATTCCAGCAAGTGACTACTACATACGGAGCAAAATGAGTGAATCTACACTCTAAACTATGTCTACATACACTTGTATGCCATATTCCATTTGAAATAGTATCTAAAAAGGCTTATATTTAGGAACGA
This sequence comes from Aegilops speltoides, assembly GCA_021437245.1. Taxonomy (NCBI): domain Eukaryota; kingdom Viridiplantae; phylum Streptophyta; class Magnoliopsida; order Poales; family Poaceae; genus Aegilops; species Aegilops speltoides. Next base: position 119,025,558 of record CM038145.1, read on the forward strand.
AGGGAGTATATGGCATTTTTATTCCAGTCGTAACATTTTCACTGTGAGGTGGGGCCGCAGTTGAGCAAACCCACCCCGCCCACCGGGCATCGGCCGAGTTTAGAATTAGAAGAGAGAAACGAGGGAGGAGAGCTAGCTGTAGCACGGACGCTGTTGTCACATGGGACTCGTCTTGATAGAATAGGAGTACTGAGCAATCGTGCCTCTTTTTTTTGAGGAAAAAATTAGTCGTATGTCTAGTACCACTAGTTGGGTGCGTGCGACCTATAGCTGTCATCACTTTAGGTCTCCTTTTCGAACCGTTGCTACACTTCACAGTACATATTTTTTCACGCATTTATCCTCCTATATGTGCTCCTAGGCTATTTACATGTGCTCCCATTCGCCGACATGTGGGACATAGAGCATCTGGGTCGTAGTGCATGCACGACTCAGAGCATATGTCAGGGTACTTTACATTTCAGACCTCACGAATTACATGCAAACCCCCCGCAGAAGAATAAATAAATGAATGAATTACTACACGAAACCGGATTATTTTCATAGAAACTGGAGCACGCTCATTAAATTTTGGAAATAACACGTTTATAAAAAATGACCGGACCTAAACCAGTCTAAGGGCCTCTTTGATTTTTCCCGCAAAAAAATGGCCTCTTTGATTCGCAGGATACTGAAAACAAAGGAATGGGGAAAGTATGATGGCGATGAACGGAGACGAGGAGAACTCTAACTCAGTTAGAGGTTAGAGTTAGATTCTAACCCTGAACTAACTCTAAACTAAAGAGGTGTATGGATGGCAGGGTTAGATTGACAATAAATGCTCTTTCTCAATCATTTGACTACTTTGGACCCTATTTCCTGCCGGATTTGGTGTGGCGGCTCTTTCCGCCTCCTCCCGCCACAATTGACATAAACGAACCATCTTTACAAATCAAGCATGCAAAACATGATAATTTTTACTTTGTCCATACAAATGAGATATCCCACTTAAACATACAAGTCGTCAATCAAGCTTCACAAAAAAACAAAGCATGAGCTAACTCATCACGGAAGTCATTCACGATAGGGAGGGAGCCCAGAGCCCCTCACGCACCGAGGGAGGAGCTCGCCATCGTCGCTCTGGAGGAAGGCTCTATAGAGCCCAAGCCTCGGGAACCCCTCCGACGCTGGCCCTTGCGAGTTGAGGTCGACACTGGCATGGGTAGCAGGGCCGCTTGCCTCCGACTGGGAACTTAATATTTGGGCCTCTGGAAATAATGCAAGCCTGAAACTAAAATACCTAGAAAGGTGAACTGAATCTTTGGGCCTCTAGAAATAATGCAAGCCTGAAACTGAAATACCTGGAAAGGTGAACTGAATCTTTGGGCCTCTAGAAATAATGCAAGCCTGAAACTGAAATACCTAGAAAGGTGAACTGAATATTTGGGCCTCTATAAAGATTTATTACCTCCTCAAGCAGCATCAAACAACTCCATGCGTGCACCACAAATCTATACCAAGTTTGATCAGGATCTACTTTTCCAAATCAAAATTAGCGCTAAAGCGAGCAAGATCAATGATATGGATGTGAGACAAAAAAGGAACGAACAAACTCACCCCACTCGCGACCTCCCTGGTAGATGCGCCGCCGCCGCGCACGATAGAGGGAGAAAAACGACCGGTGAAGGGGGAGCGGGGCGACCTTTGAAGGCCAGAGGGAAAGGGCGGCCGGAGTAGGGCGGCGGACGCCGGAAGGAGAGGGCGACCGGAGGAGAGAGAGGGCGAGCGGCGCTTGGGCGGGCGGCCCTATGGGGAACAGAGAGGAGTCGTGTGAGAGGGGGGAGCGATCTGGTGTGGGCAGGGGAGATTTTTTTAGTTCTATTTTAGTGGGCCCGAGGATAACTAACCCAATTAGAACCTCTCCACCGTTCTAGTTTTCTTAACTGGGTTAGAGCAAACTAGCTCAAACTAACCCCTCATGTTTTGATAATTTGAGGTTATTTCAACCCAAACTAGCTCTAACTCAGGGATCCAAACAAAGAGGAGTGTTACTGTACATGCTACAGTGTGGACCGTAGCACGTTGTTTTTTATGGCTATATCACCACATTGTTTCTACTGATGGTTCACTGGGCTATCGTGGTTCGCACTGCTGGTTCACTGGGTTGCCGTGGTTCGCACTCCTCCGACCTGAGTAGTAGTAGTACCAGTATATACCGCATCATTCTTTGCTCCTTATTACTACTCCGACATGTGGGAGAGCCAGCATCGGGGTCGACGTGTCATGCACCATATTAGAGTGTGGAACGGAAGGGGGGCATCACCCCAGTCGGAGCGCCAGTAATTCATGACTAAAGTGAGTGGTCATATCACAAGTCTTTCCAGCAGTAACGCGCCGTCAAATCGCACAGCCCGACCTTTCCAGCAGTATGTTTGAGAATCCGCCACTCGCTCACCCTCCTTACCTCTCTGTCAAACCGCCTACCTGAAAACTGCCGCGCGTACTGCCCGAGAAACTCCCCGCCCTCAACTTTTAACTACGCAAAAATAGTTCGAGCTTGTTCGTTCTATATAAACTTACTGTATGTTTATTCACCCATGGGGTTGTTCAATGAATGGAGGGGCGGGGATCACAAGTGAACAATACTAGTACTACTAGTAGTAAGTAGGAGTCGTACAGTAGTCACCTTAAATAGAGAGTTTCTTTTCTTTAATGCCACGTACACAAATTGAGACGCTTGTTGTGGAGAGAAAAAGATAATCACTCCACTATATATGTACGCAGGGGCCTGAGCGCTTGCTTTACTAGGGTTGCTCTCTTCATTCTCTCATCCTCTCCAGATATAAACAAGACAGCGGTAGCGACATTTTCTCTCTGCTCACCGCTGGTCACAGATCCGACCGGATCCCTTCGGCTGGTGTGTGTAGAGGACTATGTGCATCGTTCACGCGGTCATCGCCGGCGAGGGAGGAAACCCACAGCTGCCGGAGGGGCCCGATCCTCTGCCCATGCCATTCTCTTCGACACAGCGCTGGCTCAGGAGGTCCTCTGACCCTTCTTCCTCCCTGTCGTATTGTCCGCAAATCCGACATGTCGCCGCCGACATCCCGGCGACCCTCAGGTGTAAGTTCTTCGAAAGCGGCCTTACTCTACTGCCCCAGCTCCCCATGTGTCTGCATGTGCATCTTTTTCTACTCCCATCAGCTCTTCCAAAGCCACCTAAACTTTTAGTATTATTAGAGGTAAAGCTACTTCATGCATTTGAATCTAGGGCTTTGTTCAAACAATGAAGAAAGGGGGGGAAGTTGTAGCATGAATCTAGGAGTTGATTCAAAGAGGAAATAATATGGTGAAAGTAGTAGAGACCGGATACCCAACCGGTCTCTTGGTTGAAAAGGGAAATAATGGGAAAACGCAGTACAAACTGGATAAGGAACAGATCTATTATTGGTTGAAAAAAGGATAGAAAGTGGCGGCTGGTGGACAAGTCAACAGAGGATGTCCAGGATTAGATTTGTTGCCCTCACATAGTAAAAGGTCTCCAGGATTAGAATTGCTGCCCTCACATAGTAAGAGGTCTTAGGATTAGATTTGCTGCCCACACATAGTAAAAGGTCTCCAGGATTAGATTTGCTGCCCTCACATAGTAAAAGGTCTCTAGGATTAGATTTGCTGCCCTCACATAGTACAAGGTCTCTAGGATTAGGTTTACTGCCCTCACATAGTAAAAGGTCTCCAGGATTAGATTTGCTGCCCTCACATAGCATGAACAAACTCGGCATCACCAATTTATGCCTCCTTGTAGTTACATTCTACTGATGCGTCCACTATCGCATGTCCTTATACCAACCTTTTGTTGTTGTTAATGTAAGGGCGCATGTAAAATGAAGCAATCACACTGTTACCTTAGGGACATGTCTAACCAGTGTTATTATTAATCTAATGCCTCCATTGATAAGATGCAATTAAATTGTGTTACAAATGGCACTCCTGCTGTTTTCCCCGGTATGATAAGTAAGTTGCTCCTTTACGCTGCTGATTGTCCTGGTGTCCCCACGGTCCCATGCCCTTAAACCAACTCTTTAGCTGCTGTTGATTTACTCTGTCTGGTAGACAAGCAATGCCACCATTAAAGTAATCCCATATTTGAGGAATCTCATTGTTGATCGTAATGCTTCTGGTAACATGAAGCATTGCTGATGTTTTAAAATTTCTACTATCCTTGCGTGATTGCCATGAACATAATTAAGATGCTTCTTTTCATTTTGTATATGTTTCGTATATTCTTATTGACCAGCAACTGTTTACTTTCTATCTTTTAGTGCAGATAGGGATATCCATTTCACCTTGTTGCTATTGTGACCTTTTGGTGAACTGCACAAAACACTTTTTTTTGGAATGAGTGTCTTATGCAGTTCAACTAAAATGTCACGTGGGCAACATCTCTCAATTTTGGTGGAACTGCACAAAATGGTGATTGGAGTTTCCAAAATCTCCGTCAAGTTCTGCTGGTAATCTCGTGCAACATTTTATTAGCCTTTGCAAGATGAGTCGTCACTGTCACCACAATGGCACTTTATTTTAGTGGAACTGCACAAAAGGATAAGAAAATTATAGTTGCACCTTACATGAGCCAGACAGCCAACCTTAATGTTCCTCAATTTTAGTGCAACTACTAAAGAAGAACCTGCCAGCTCATGAGAGCAAGTACTTCTTGCTAGCTGAATGATGCAATTTTTGCTTCGTTTCAGGTGAATTGCAAGAAAAAGGTGCATGAATTGAACCATGGAGCTGGAGGTTGACCTCATCCGAGTGGAGCTGCAGGTTGAGTTCAAGGAGGCCACTATTAAAGTGAAATCATGCTCTTCTTGTTTGTATTGTGCAAACAGGAATACTCAACTACAGATGTTGTGGCGGTCAAGAGCATTCACCAAGTTCTTCGATTGTATGACATGGCTAGCCAAGATGGATTTAATCCCGATATTCACTTTATCAAAAGGCTCTAATGGGTTGGTTCTAAATCTTGCAAGCTGGGAATCAATTAGATGTGTAGGCATCTTTGTTGTACTTATTATTTGAATCTTATTTGTTGGTTATGAATCTTGCAAGCTGGGAATCAATGAGATGTGTAGGCATCTTTGTTGTACTTATTATTTGGATCTTATTTGTTGGTTCTGAATCTTGCAAGCTGGGAATCAATTAGATGTGTAGGCATCTTTTTTGTACTTATTATTTGGATCTTCTTTGTTGGTTCTGAATCTTGCAAGCTGGGAAACACAGCATGATGATGCAGAGGACAACAACCATAACAAACAGTTCAAACCTGGTAGCATTATCTTTGTGAAAGTGTGACAAATCTGCTGATCGTGTGCGTCCTGAGAATAATAATTCTAATTGTTGTGCATGTTGATCATGTGGCACTGATAGAACGAGCCAATGCATTGCTTGTTTTAAGTATAAATTTCTATTAAAGCTAATTAAATTTAAGTAAACTGACCACTAACTCCTGTTATTACAAAGTACCAATCTGAGACCGCTCGTGAACCGGCGTGTGGCGGAGTAGGTTTCTTAATGGAGGCGTTTGAATGCACCGAGGTGCATCTTCTGCCGGGCGGCAGTGGACGAGAGAGGGTAGTGCTTGTTGTCGCTCAGACACACTCGGTTTCATCGTTGAATCCAGTTCCCCAAGAGCTGAAAAACAAACTGTTGCCGCCGCCTACACACTCATTCACTTGAAGAGACTCTAATGGCGATCCGAGGGGTGAGCCTGCTGGATATGGATTTCAGCAAGGAGTTCCCCTTTGAGTTCGTCGTTCAGTCCTATGGCTGCACGAAGTTGAATGTGATGTACACCAATGATCCGGACTCGGTGAAGCTCTGCCTCGCCAAGTTCAAGCAGTACCTACAGGACGAGAAAGCACAAGGTTGCAGGACTAGACCTTGTACCCATCCATTCATCTCCTGACAGGGACCAGCAGATCACCGTCGCCCAGGTATGTGTGCGGGACGAGGTTCTCATCTACCACTTTTGTAGGGCCATCAGAGGTTCTGGAGCATTAGCCCGTTTCATCGGCAGCGTCGACTGCACCTTCGCTACGGTGGAGAGAAGGAAGAACGGAACGATTCAGCCATCTGGTGCAACAAGCTTGTCGACATCCAGAAGCAATACAAGATCATCAGCAACGGGTAGGAGAAGGACTCCGTGGTTGACCTCGCCGAGACCATCATCGACCCCTGATACGCCAACATGAAAAAAGACAATGATACCAAGGACCTGAACACGTGGGAGGTACCTCTGAATCTAGCCTACATAACCTACGCAGCCAAGGACGCATACGAATGCTACGACATGTACATGCAGATCTTGGACATGAGGGCGGTTCCGCTTCCGTGAATCGAGCGAGTACACGGACAGCCGCAGCGTCATGATCAAGCATGCCAGAAGGTCTAGATGTTGTACTTTATCGCTTATAAGCACCTTTATCATCCGAGTGTTTCATGCATTAGCCTATGTGTCGAATTATCTGTTTTGTCCAAAATATTTCTTTTAAGAACCCATTAACATATTTGCTTTTTTTAGTGGCTATTTGCTTATGTATGTAACTAGTTCACTTGTCCGTTAAAAAAAACTAGTTCACTCGGTTGCCGTGCTTTGAATCTCCTTCCTCCCAACATATTCCCCTCCTCAGGTGGACCCAGCAGGTTTCGTACACAGACATATGGGACAAACCACCTATCCATTTGTATTTCTTTATTTTTTCAATCTTTTGTCCTCTTCCTATACAGCGGCGGCCATCATAGCCTATGGTGTTAGCCAGGCCATCCCTCTACTACCACACATTGTCCAGCAGCGGCAGCTCCGGCCCACCCTGCACCGGAACAAGTCAACCCTCGTACTCCCCTCCGCATGCATCTTCCCCCGCTCTGGTTCGTTCGGTCCGAGTCTCAACGTCATCCTCTGCCTTGGTGCTCTAGCCGCAGCGCCGCTGTCTGTTGTTCCCAACATGGTCGGCAAAACAAGAGGAATCGGGAGACAACTATTCATCGAGAGGCTGATAGTCCCGGGCCCACCAGGTCCATGGCCTAGGTTTTGTTGTTTAACATGGGTAGCCCACGACATGTTTCAACAGTTTTTGGCTCCAGCAGGTATCAAGCGGCCTGTGGGCCTCCCAACCTAGCTTGTCTATAACATCAGCAGGCCAAGTTATGTTTGTTTTTTCAAGACGACGCACATCTCAGTTCTATTTTTCGTTTTCATTAATCCTATATCTAAATTTTCTCCCACTTTCTTTTTCGATATAAACTGAGTTTTCTCCCAGTACTTTTCCCTAGAACCAACTCAACTGTCCCACGTCTAGCCTAAAACATAATAATACCCCACGTACTATTAACTCATCAAATTTAAATGATATTTTATTTCATAAGTTGAAAGTTCTTACAAAATAATAATAATAATTGTTTATATATAACTTGGCAAGTTAACTCCTAGTGATTGCGTACATAAGCTTGCAAAGATTTTACTGACGAATGCAGTAATAGGCGTGCAATCATGGTTTTTTAGGTGACGACGTGCAATCATGTGTTTATGTTTTTATAACATTTCTCCGTCTGGCCCAACATGATATTTTCAGCCAGCCTAGCAAGTCCGTGGATTTCGAGAAAAATGCAAATGGGCTTTAAATTCTACCATATATATAAACGGGTTGCATAGATGCTACATCATTGTTTCACCCAGCCCACCAAATGGACTAAAAAAACAATTGGACTGGCTGACATGTGGGCCATTAGGTCGAAGCCTAAGAAGGCGTTGGATTTACATCCAACGGCCGGCATTCTTCTTCAATCTCTCGTCTTCTTCCCCCAGCGCTGCCGGGACCGCCTGCTTCAGCCTTCGGCGTCCAGCGGCGTTGTTTTGCGCTCCTCAGCGAAACGCTACCCCGCCGACGGCCAGGCCATCCCTCCACTCCACACCTCCTGTTATTCTCTGCCGAGTGTAGGCCCACCCCTCACCCAAACCAGTCAAGTTTCCCACTCCTCTCCGTCTGCGACTCCACTGCCACTTCTTCCCCATCTCCGGGTCATTCCAGTCTCGGGCCTCGCCGTCGTCCACTGCCTCAGTGCACTCGGCGCCGCGTGGTCAACATACGGGAGTCATTGGAAGAGGACTGTACGCAGAGAGCCTGACGGCTAGGACCCAGGAGGTCCATGGTCGCACACAAGGAAAGTTCCTCCTTATTACGCACTATACGTGGACTGTACGTGGGAAGGGCTTCTGTATTTCGTGAAAAAAATGTTCCCCCCGTTGATAGGTCGGACCCACCAGCTATATCTACGCACGCAAGGAAGTGCCTCCTTATTACGCACAAAAAAATGAATACCCCCTTGTCGGTGTCAAAACCGGCGGATCTCGGGTAGGGGGTCCTGAACTGTGCGTCTAGGCGGATGGTAACAGGAGACGAGGGACACAATGTTTTTACCCAGGTTTAGGCCCTCTCGATGGAGGTAATACCCTACGTCCTGCTTGATTAATATTGATGATATGGGTAGTACAAGAGTAGATCTACCACGAGATCAATGAGGCTAAACCTAGAAGCTAGCCTATGGTATGATTGTTGAGATGTAATGTTGTGTCCTACGGACTAAAGCCCTCCGGTTTATATAGACACCGGAGAGGCTAGGGTTACACAGAGTCGGTTACAATGGTAGGAGATCTACATATCCGTATTGCCAAGCTTGCCTTCCACGCCAAGTAAAGTACCTTGGGACACGAGCCGAGTCTTCAATCTTCTATCTTCGTAGTCTGGGAGTCCGGCGGATATTGATAGTCCGGCTATCCGGACACCCCCTAGTCCAGGACTCCCTCACTAGCCCCCGAACCAGGCTTCAACGACGATAAGTCCAGCGTGCTTGTAGTCTTCGGCGTTGCAAGGCGGGTTCTCCTTCAATTCCATGTTCTGCCAAAGCGGTGTCGGTTTTACCTCGAATACTGTGCTTCTTGGCTTCTACACCAAATTATGGCCCTCTTCCACGCGTCGCACGAATGCGAAAAGCCAGGGAGTCTTTTACATTTCGCCCCCTGGTTGTGCGGGTCACCAGCCTATTAAAGGGGCAGGGATCCAGATCCAAACCGCACCACCCTCCTCCCGCGTATACCCATCGAAGCGCCTCTGATTCTGAAATCCATTCCACCATGGATCGTCAACGCGGCTCTTCCTCATGCGCTCCCAGCCCATCACCGGGGGATTGGAGGAGGTGCTCTATCTCGCACGACGAGCTAGTAAAGCTCCAAGCAGAGGGATGGCTTCCTCCGCCTTCATGGTTCGGTCCGAGCCGGACTGGTTACTTATCGAGGAGGAGCAGGCGGAGGACACCCAAGCCCCAACAGGGGGGCGGGTGTGCTTTGTCCCTTATCTAATAAGGGGCTCGAGTTTCCAATACACCCGTTCCTCGCGGGCTCTGAAGTTCTACGGACTTCAGCTCCATCACCTCACGCCCGCTTCATGTTGCACATCGGGCTACGTAGCTCTTTGCGAGCTATTCACGGGCATCGAGCCCCATTTCGCATTGTGGAAGAGGCTATTCGCCTCGCACCCGTTCTCACCAGGGGTCCATATATCAAGTGGGCGGTGCCAAAATATGGCGCATCGCCGGGACGGATACCTATCCGCACCCCCAAGAGGGCGTCCAAGGATCGCCCTTGGTGGTTTTATATAGTAGACGCTCCGTTGCCGACCCAGTCCGGATTGGCCTCCGGAGTTTGATCTCGCTCCTTGAAGAAACGCCTCATTTGGCGCCCATGAGCCCCGTTTGGAGGAAGACAAGAGCGTCCATTACTTGATGGGCGGATAAGATTAATGGCTCATTCCGCTTGACCATGTTTGGAGTCATGGCGGCGTGCATCAGCGGGGTGCAGCCGCTGCAATCTGAGGCCACCCATGTGGGATTTCAACGGGAAGACGATTCTACGGCCGACGGCGCAAGAAGGGCGGATTCGACCGAGGATCTGGTGAAGATCCTATCCGCCTGTACAAGGGGAGAAGGATGACTTCCTTCGTCCGAACCCCATGAATGGGTTTTCTATGGTCAATCCCAGAGGATGGGTAAGCGAATGCCTCAAAAGGGCCTTTACCCGTATTTTCGAAGTTTAAGCTTCTTATATTACGTCTTCGGCGCAGAGTTTACGCTGGACCGTGAAGGACATGGTGAGTCCCGCTCCACAGCCCGAGGACCCGGAAGGATACCTGGGTCCGGCCTCCGAAGAGGATCCGGACCTTGGGGTGGAGCTAATCGACGGGGTGTATCACCAACTAAGCATTGATGATGCGCTGGTCGCCATTACGGCGGACTACCCCGGGCTGAGTTCGGCATCCCAGGTGACCATGACCGAAGTCCGGACACCGTTATTTTATCCTTGCCTATTCTGACCTTCGCGAACGATGGTATTTTGCAGGAAGCGCCATTACGGCAGGAAGCCGAGCCTGCGGCGGCCGACTTACAGAGGTCAGGCCGAACCAGCAGGAGAAAAAGGAGCACCGTGCAGGCGGAAACGTCGCCGCAGAGGTATAGCTCGCTTTTGACCTTTCTGAGCAACGTTCCGAGGAAACTTCTAAGTGCTCATGATCTTCATAGGAGAAAAAGCACTCGGCGGACTGCGAGCACAGGAATTGCCCCCCAATCAACTCCCGCCAGCTCTCAACGCCCGGTGGGGGGAGGCAAGCGCAAGACATAAACGGATCCTACTCCAACGGAGGATACCGACAGATCTGTCGCCACAACGCCGGAGGTGGAGAGCGCCATGAATCATAGACGCCTGGACAGTTCTTCAAGAGGCGATTTTCCCCGAGGCATTGGATGCCTTTAAAGCAGGGACGCGCATCTCGGGCTGCCCAAAATGGTTTTACAGAGCCACGGAGCGGTATGTTAAAGACATACGGGTAAGGGAATTTTAATGGTTGTATACGCCAGTAGCCCCCGAGACATAAATTAGTTATGTTAACTGATTTAAGGATCATGTAAACTTTCAGGCTCTTAACGAGAAGAACGCCCAGCTGTCCCGGAGCTGCAAGATTGCAAGGCCCAACTTGAGGTCGCACTTGCCGCCGCAGGAGGAGACAGAAAGACCCCTCTGGTAACACTTTTGTATAAATGAATATAAGCGCTGTGCGGCGTGCGACGAGTCTAATAACGACATCAGAGGTGCTGCCGAACAAGATCCGGACAGCAATCGCTACTACGCCAGCTAAAAGCCGGCGAAAATGTCTTGAACACGAGTTCAGCAGAAAGGAACAAGCTTCAAGATGCCAATGTCAAGCTCGGAGAAGAGCTGAAAGGCGCCTGAGCCGAGCTGTCCGGCCGTTAAGGAGAATCAACGGCCGCCGCAGCATCTATAGTAAGTGCTTGAGCGAACTCTCTTAGGAAGAAGAGTTCGGCGAGGAAGCGATTTGACGTGATATGTCTTGTAGGTATACTCACGGGCCATCCTGCGCAGAGGAGATGCCCGTATCAATGGGTGATCAACTTCCGAACTGTTGCGGCTGTGCGAACGAGTTCGGCAGGCAATGAGTGGCGTCGACAAAGCTTTGTGGCCATCCTCGCCCCCCCGAGGGCCTCGGGAGCTTGCAAAGAAGCTACAGGAGTGCGGCAGCGCTTCCATTTGTGGAAGGTTTCAGCCTGCCGTCAAGGTGCGTGGAGGCTTGGGCCATGGTGAAGACGCGGTACAAGAAGGCGGATCCCAACCATATGGCCGAAGTTGGACCGGTGGGGCCCGACGGGAAGGAGATACTGTGAGTTTAGTGTACAGCCAGTAGAACTGGCTGCTAAATTTTCCCAACGGATCTGTAAGCTAGACAGCACTGTTAGACGGGATTGAGGAGGAATACAATCAATAAACTTGACAATGTATATTATCCTTATAAATGACATGTGAAATGCCTTCTAGCTGGATTGTAGATCGTTTGCCGTTGCCGACCTTTTCGCTTCGACCTCGGGACCCTAGAGTCCGGAGTGTGTCCGAATACCTTTTTGGTTAATAAATAACCGTGGTATGCATGGAGACTAGGCGTAGTGGTCATTAGTGCTTTATCAGGCAAGTGCCCAACTAGTTATGTTATATTACTTGGTTAGTAAGAAACATCTTCCAGGAGAATAGTTCCGTTAAGGGTTCCTTTATTTGGGGTGGCATTCCCTAAAGTGCATGTCGGACTGCCAATGAAGCGATAAAACATCTGGGGCAGATGGAAAAATAGGTAAAAGTCATCTTTTAAATCACCGACCGAATATTCCCTTAAGAACGCTAGCTTCGGCTTCACCCGTTTGAGGTACACATCCGGTGACCCGGCAAAGAATAATCGCAGAGGTGCTCCTTTACAACCTAGCCGAACAATCGGGAACGTGGGGTAAGCACAGGAGCGAGCAACCCAGCTTGGCCAAAACTTAAGTCATATCGATGCATATAATGGCGAGTAAAAGGTACATGTGGAAGCATGACACATGTGTTGGGTATAAAACTCAGATAATTGAGCTTCAAAAGAAGCCCCTCAGAATAACGAAAGGGTGGTACGTCGTATGTATGCAAAAATGCGAAAATAGTCCCGAAGGGATTTGTTAATTTTAAACAGGATAAAAAGAGATAAAAGACAGCGAAGTATAAAATATTGGACGGGGAAGGGGACGAACTCTTAGTCCGGCGCTAGGCATAGAATCGCGTCGAGGCGGGCTGCGTTCCATGGGTTCGCTCGAGTCGGTTGTCCGATGCATTTAAGTAGATGGTACGCCTACCGGTCGAAGACTTGGTCAATGATGAAGGGCCTTCCCATCTGGTTTGAGCTTGTCCTTTTTCTTGTCCGCAGCGAGAACTAGTTCACCAACGTTATAGGTCTTGGCCCGTGCTTCTCTGCTTTAATATCTTCGAGCTGCTTTGGTAAAATGCGGAACGAGCCTTCGCGACGCCACGTTCTTCCTCCAATGTGTCCAAGCTGTCCTACCGATCAAGCTCGGCTTCTCTTTCCTCGTACATGCGCTTTTCGAGGTGAGTCATGAATAATGTCGCAGGCAGATCGCCTCTGCGCCGTATACCATAAAAATGGTGTGAATCCGGTAGTACGGTTAGGCGTTGTCCGCAGCCCCAGTACGGAGTCGAGCTCCTCGACCCATTGGTGTCTCGATTTAGTGAGTGACCTCACTAGTCCGGGTTTAATGCCGCTCATTATTAGACCATTTGCTCTTTTAAACTTGACCATTGGTTTGAGGGTGATAGAGCGCGATAGTCGAGCTTAATGCCCATATTTTTGCACCATGCCTTGACCTCATCGGCTGTGAAGTTCGTGCCGTTATCGGTGATGATGCTATGGGGACTCCGAACGGTGTACCACCTCGATATAAAGTCTATCACTGGTCCGGACTCTGCCGTTTTGACCGGTTTGGCCTCTATCCATTTGGTGAATTTATCCACCATGACCAACAGGTATTTTTTCTTGTGGGTTCCCCCTTTAAGGGTCCCACCATGTCAAGCCCCTGCACCACGAACGGCGGGTAATGGGTATGGTTTTGAGGGCGGTGGGTGGCATATGGCTCGATTAGCGAAGAGCGGCAACCGACGCATCGCTGGACCAAGTCCGTGCATCCGCCCGAGCTGTTGGCCAATAAAATCCGATGCGAACGCCTTTCCTACCGGGGCCGGGCTGCTGCGTGGTGTCCACCTAGTCCGCATGGATTTCAGCCAGAGGTTTCGCCCTTCTTCTTGGAGATACATCTTTGAAGGACTCGGTAGTGCTTTTCTTATAAAGTTCTCCTCGTGAACCTTGTAGGCCTTCGATCGCGGACTATGCGGTGGGCCTCATTTTGGTCTTCGGGAGTTCCTGCCTAAGTAAGTAGGCCAAGAAAGGTTACATCCACGCGGCGATTCGCCATTATGTCGTGGGCGGATTGTGTTACGTTGTATCGCTGAATCACCAATTGTGCGGCTTTCTCCGGTTTGTCGCTACGGACTCCTCTTCCCACGAGACGGATGGCTTGAAGAGCCGTTCGAGAAGATATTTGGAGGACAACATCACGTTTCGCACCGATGCGTGCGAATGTCGGCCGCTTGGTTGTTATCTCGGGCTATGTGATGGAATTCGAGTCCTTGAACCGAGTGACATTTTCGTGACAGCATTACGATATGCTGCCATTTTCGGATCCTTGGCGTCAAAGTCTCCATTTATTTGGGATATTGCAAGGTTTGAATCGCGCACCTCTAGGCGTTGAATGCCCATGGAGGCGCCATCCGGTGACCATGTAACAAGGCCTCGATTCGGCTGCGTTGTTGGAGTCCGTGTACATTATTTGAAGTACATTGGTTGTATCTCCGTGGGGACGTCGAAGACGCCGCCAACCCCATCCGCCAACATTTTGGAGCCGTCGAAGTGCATAGTCCAATTGGAGTATGCGCCGTACTCTTTCAGGTAGTTTGGCTTCCGTCCATTCGGCGACGAAGTCAGCCAAGACTTGCGACTTTATGGCTCGTCGAGGTTTGTAAGTTATGTCGAATGGCAATAGCTCAATGGCCCATTTTGCGATCCTGCCCATTGCGTCGCAGTTATTTATAATGTCATTGAGTGGTACTTCAGAGGCCACTGTTATCGAACACTCTTGAAAGTAGTGCCGGAGCTTCCGGGACGCCATGAACACCGTATATGCAATCTTTTGATAGTGCGGGTAACGGGATTTGCAGGGGGTTAACACAGTGGATACGTAATACACTGGATTTTGAAGAGGGAATTTATGCCCTTCTGTTGCTCGTTCGACGACGAGGACAGCGCTCACAACTTGATGTGTTGCAGCGATGTATAATAACATCGGTTCGCCTTGAGTGGGCGCAGCCAGACCGGTTGTTGCCAATATGGCCTTTATTTCTTGAGTCCGGCGGTGGCGCATTCGGCCCACTGGTGTTCGTGCGCCTTAGAGGCGAGAAGAGGCAACGCCTTCTCTCCTAAACGGGAGATAAAGCGGCTTAAGGCTGCCACGCATCCTGTTAATTTTGTATTTGCTTGAGGTCCTTTGGGATATCCAAGCGTGATGAGCTCGGATCTTGGCGGATTTGCTTCAATTCCTCTACCGGATACAATGAAGCCCAGCAGCTTTCCGGCTGGTACACCGAAAACACATTTCTCCGGATTCAGCTTAATGTCATATGCTCTGAGGTTGTCGAATGTGAGCCTCAAATCGTCTACTAAAGTTTCGACGTGTTTTGTTTTGACGACTACGTCGTCTACGTATGCCTCGACTGTTTTGCCTATTTGGGTAGCCAAACATGTTTGAATCATGCGCTGATATGTTGCGCCGGCATTTTTGAGTCCGAAGGGCATCGTGTTGAAGCAGAATGGTCCGTATGGAGTGATGAATGCCGTTGCGGCTTGGTCTGCTTCCGCCATCTTGATTTGATGATAGCCAGAGTATGCATCCAGGAAGCACAACGAATCGTGTCCTGCCGTGGCATCGATAATTTGATCGATGCGGGGGAGGGGGAAGGGATCCTTTGGGAAAGCCTTATTGAGGTCTTTGAAGTCGACGCAGAGGCGCCAGGATTTGTCCTTCTTTGGTACCATTACCAAATTTGCTAGCCAGTCTGGATGTTTGATATCTCTGATGAATCCGGCTTCCAATAACTTGGCTAGCTCTTCTCCCATTGCTTGTCTTTTGGGCTCGGAAAATCATCGAAGAGCCTGTTTGATTGGTTTGAATCCTTTTAGGATGTTTAGGTTGTGTTCTGCCAACCTGCGAGGGATTCCGGGCATGTCCGAAGGGTGTCAGGCGAAGATGTCCCAATTTTCCCGAAGGAATTCGCGCGATCTTGCGATTTACTTCGGTTCAAGCTGTGCCCGATGGAGGCCGTCTTTGTTGGGTCCGTTGGGTGGACCTGAAATTTAACTATCTCATCTGCTGGTTTGAAGGAGGTGGACTTGGATCTTTTATCGAGTATCACGTCGTCCCTGTTTACCGTAGAGCGTAGCGCGGTAAGTTCCTCTGCCGCTAAGGCTTCGGATAGTGCCTCGAGGGCTAGTTCGGCTGTCTTATTTTCGGCCCGAAGTGCTGTGTCCGGATCACTGACGAGAGTGATTATTCCGCTGGGCCCAGGCATTTTGAGCTTCATGTACCCGTAATGAGGTATTGCTTGAAAAATTGTGAATGCCTCTCGTCCTAATATGGCGTGATAGCGCTGCTGAACAGGGCTACCGAACGTGACTTCTTTGGATCTGTAATTGTCCGGAGAGCGAACACCACATCGAGTGTGATTTTTCCGTGCAGCGCGCTTCGGCTAGGGATTATTCCTCTGAAGGTTGTGTTGCTTCGCTCGTCGGCTCAATCGATTTCCATTTTCCGCAGGGTTTCCTCGTAAATGAGGTTTAGTCGCTGCCGCCGTCCATGAGGACCTTTGTCGGTCGAAAGCCGTCCACTATGGGACTAAGTACCGGTCTTGTTTGGGGCTCGTAGTTCGAGATGTGGGCTCGTCGCTAGCATCAAGGTGATAGCTGTGTCGCTCCATGGATTTGCTGTTGCTACTTGGTAGACTTCGGCGAGTTCGCGGATTGTTCATTTTCGCATATTATTTGATGCGAAAGTCTCGAAGAATGTTGACACCGTGCTGGTATTGTTGGAGTGGTTTCCCGGAGCCAGAAGCTCTTTGCCACTTTTGGCCACCTGCCGTAATATCCAACATGCTCGAAGGCTATCGTTGGGATAGCTCCCCCAGACAGAAGTTCTGAGGTCCATTGAGCCATCCCTCCAGTACGGTTCCGTTTCCCTTGCTGGGTTTTTGCTTTTTGATTTGTGCATCTGGGGCCTGATTGTGAGACGCCCTTTTACCGCGGACTGGGTTTGGGGCCGGATTATCCCAAAATTGATTTTCAGTTTTCCGGAAACTTTCCATCGCATAGTACTTTCGCACTATAACGCCAGATCGGTGAAACGCGTAATCTTGCAACGATCGATGGCGTTCAGGATTCCCTTGTCCGTGCAGTTATTGCAGAATATTGAGATTGCGTTCTCCTCTTGGCAGTCCTTTATCCTGTCCATAACCAGGAGGAATCTGGCCCAGTAATGATGTATTGTTTCCGAGGGCTCTTGCAGAACTAGAGATAAGTCGCATATGTCTGGGCGGGAGGGCGGAACAAAATCCGGATCCTTGCCCATCTTTGGGCTCAATGGCCGAGGGACTTCCGATTTGGAAGCTTGATTTCTTGAAACAGCCCGGTGAGTCCGGGCGGCGCATGATTTTAGGTTCAATGCTCGATCGAGTCCGTACCTCCGCTGGAATCCGGCGTGGAGGTTCGGGAGTCCGGACACGATTGTTTTCAACAATGGCAACGAGTTGCCGAGTTGTTCTTCTACCACTTCGATGTGGTGGGTAATCTGGGGAGAGTTAATCTCTCTCAGATCGGTTTTAAGCCCAATCTGATTGTAGTCTGTTGCGACTCCCAGGGCGGCGATGCGATCCAAGAGCTCGTTAACAGACGAGAGCTCGATTGGATCCAACTGTTCGGCAGCTTTAGGGCTGACTCGAAGATTGCTTTCGATGACTTGAGAAGTCATTGCCGAAGCGACGGCCGGACAGGCGGTCATAAGGAAACCGCCAAGCCGGATTGTCTGACCAGCGGCCAGGGCCCCTCCGGTGAGAACACCGTCTTTGAAGACGGGTGAAGGCATCCGCTCTATCGGCGACGACACAGAGGAACTCTCAATGAAAGCACCAATGTCGGTGTCAAAACCGGCGGATCTCGGGTAGGGGGTCCCGAACTGTGCGTCTAGGCGGATGGTAACAGGAGACGAGGACACAATGTTTTTACCTGTGTTCAGGCCCTCTCGATGGAGGTAATACCCTACGCCCTGCTTGATTAATATTGATGATATGGGTAGTACAAGAGTAGATCTACCACGAGATCAATGAGGCTAAACCCTAGAAGCTAGCCTATGGTATGATTGTTGAGATGTAATGTTGTGTCCTACGGACTAAAGCCCTCCGGTTTATATAGACACCGGAGAGGCTAGGGTTATACAGAGTCGGTTACAATGGTAGGAGATCTACATATCCGTATTGCCAAGCTTGCCTTCCACGCCAAGTAAAGTACCTTCCGGACACGAGCCGGAGTCTTCAATCTTCTATCTTCGTAGTCTGGGAGTCCGGAGGATATTGATAGTCCGGCTATCCGGACACCCCCTAGTCCAGGACTCCCTCACCCCTGCTAGCTAGGACCCACCATAGTGGGTGGCTGACTTGTGGGCCTACTAAGTTGACAGGGAGGGAGGGCTTTGTCAACTTAGTCAATATGAACGATTCTAGCTCCAGTGACCGTACGATGTCCATCCAACAGCCATAGTTCTTCTTCAACCTCTAGTCTTCTTGCTCCAGCCACCCAAAGCAGCACCGGTCCTACCGCGTGCTCCTGCCTCTCGTGGTCAGCTGTGATGCCGCGGAGGCCTCACCGCCCCCTACTACTCCCATCGCTGGCCAGGGCATCCCTCTAATCACCCACACCCCCTGTTATTCTGCGGCGATGGCAGCCTCACGCCGCAGCCGAACCAATGAACCCTCGAACTCCTCTCCGTGTGGGCATCCATTGCCGCATCTTCCACGGCTCTGCGTTGTCCCCTTCCTAGGCCTCGCCGTCGTCCACCGCCTTGGTGCTCTCGGCGCGGAGTGGTCAATGTGGTCAACGACCTACTTCCATCGGAAGAGTACTGTACATGGAGAGGCTGACAGCTGGGTCCACGGCCACAGCCCAGTTTTTTTGTGATTTGCCAAGTAAGTCGCTTTGTCAAGCCTGTTGGGCTGCAAATCTTTCAAGACGAGGAGAGCTTCATTCAGCTGGCCGAGAAAATGGCCTATCAGTAATGAGAAATGGGTTGTACATTTTCAAAACACATCAAATCGGCAATTAGTTTCAAAGTTCCTTTTTTCCATTTCGAGATTTTAAATTGCATTGATTTTTATGCATGGACAATTTGTTGGATTTTATATTGATATACTTTTATTTTTTAAATCAGTTTGAATTTGACTTGAAATTTCGGGATTAAAATAGTTCAGACCGCACCGAAATATGCAAAATTTCGTATAATTTTTTAACTGTGGCCATAATATAGGCTGTAATGCTAACAAAAAGAATATGGGCTCCAAAAAAACCTTAAGAATTAGCAAATGGGCTGTAAAATATTAGAAATAATGGCAGATGGTTTGCATGCTGTTTTCCACGGATTTGAGGCTTTCCTAAAAAAAGGTTGACGCACAAGCAGTGACTGTTGGATTTCCATCCAATGGCCGTCGTGCTTCTTCAATCTCTGCTCTTCCTGCTCCAGCCGCTCAAACAAGCGCCAAGTGGACTGCTGCTCCCACCTCCCATGCCATTTGTCTTTGCCACAGAGGCCTCACCGCCCCACCGTACTCCCATCGCTGGCCTAGCCATCCCTCTACTCACCCACGCCTGCTGTTATTCTCCGGCGACGGTAGACGAACCAGTAAACCCTTGTACAGTCGTACTCCCCTCCGCGTGGGAAACAACTGCCGAGTCGTCCCTGCCTCCATGTCGTTCCCTTCCTAGGCCTTGTCGTCGTCCACTACCCTGGTGCTCTCAGCGCGGCCTGGTCAACATGGTCAATGACCGACATGCATCTGAAGTGGACTGTACATGGAGAGGCTGACAGTTGGGTCCACGGCCGCACGCAAGGAAATGCCTTCTTATTATGCGCAAAATAATGATTCCTCCACCTGACATCTGGGACCCACCGAAAGGGCCTCTGTAAACGTTACAGCCGCTGACAGCTTGGACCCACCAGCTATATCTTCGCACGTAAGGAAGTGCCTCCTTATTACGCACAAAAAAATGAATACTCCCCCTGCTAGCTGGGACCCAGTATAGTGGCAGGCTGACTTGTGGGCCTACTAAGTTGACGGGGATGGAGGGCTTTGTCAACTTAGTCAATATGAACGATTCTAGCTCCAGTGATCGTACGATGTCCATCCAAAGGCCGTAGTGCTTCTTCAACCTCTGGTCTTCTTGCTCCAGCCGCTCAAACCAACGTCGGTCGTGCCGCGTGCTCCTGCCTCCCGTGGCCGGCTGCGATGCGGCGGAGGCCTCACCGCCCCCTACTACTCCCATCGCTGGCCAGGGCATCCCTCTACTCACCCACACCCCCTGTTATTCTGCGGCGACGACAGCCTCACACCGCAGCGAACCAGTGAACCCTCATACTCCTCTACTGTGACGCCCTCGATTCAATCGTACACTAATCATGCACGCAAATGTGTACGATCAAGATCAAGGACTCACGGGAAGATATCACAACACAACTCTAGACACAAATTAAAATAATACAAGCTTTATATTACAAGCCATGGGCCTCGAGGGCTCGAATATTTAAGCTCGAATACACAAGAGTCAGCGGAAGCAACAATATCTGAGTACAGACATAAGTTAAACAAGTTTGCCTTAAGAAGGCTAGCACCACAGCAGCAACGATCAAAAAGGCGAGGCCTCCTGCCTGGGAGCCTCCTAACTACTCCTGGTCGTCGCGGTCTTCATGAGGTAGTAGGCACCCTCGTGGTAGTAGTAGTCTTCGTCAAAGGTGGCGTCTGGATCCTGGGCTCCGACATCTGGTTGCATCAACCGGAAAGAAGAAGAAAGGGGGAAAAGGGGGAGCAGAGCAACCGTGAGTACTCATCCAAAGTACTCGCAAGCAAGGATCTACACTACATATGCATCGGTATCAACGAAATGGGCTGTATATGTGGACTGGGCTGCAGAAATGCCAGAATAGAGAGAAGGCCTAGTCCTATCGAAGACTAGCATCTTCTGGAAACCACCATCTTGCAGCAAACCGGAGGAAGTAGAGTAGCATAAAGTAAAGTAGTAGAAGTGTTATCAACCTCGGCCGGAGATCCTTTCTCGACTCCCTGCGAGAAAGGCATCCCAGAGCCATACTATCCGGTTATCACCTCATCGCAATCCAATTCTCATCACAAGTATCTAGTTCTAGTTGTATCGATCGGGATACAACTCCAAGTGTCCGTTACCGTAGGACAGGCTATGCATAGATTAGTTCTTCCCTGCAGGGGTGCACCAACTTACCCACCACGCTCGCTTAACTCCGGCCGGACACACTTTCCTGGGTCATGCCCGGCCTCGGCCAAACAATACGCCGCAACCCGACCTAGGCTTAATAGAGAGGCCAGCACGCCGGACTAAACCTATGCCCCCAGGGGTCATGGGCCATCTCCCGGGAACTCTGCACGCTATGCGACGTGGCGGTGAGCGAACCTAGCTACCTCCTTGAAAGGAAGAAGCTTACTAGTCCAACCCGGTAGCGCCGCTCCGTCGCTGACGTCTAATAAGCTTCGGCTGATGCATACGACGCAGAACGCCCATACTATGCCCACGTGATGGTTAGTGCTATCAGGCCAGAGGCCCCTCGGATCAAATATCCAAATCGTAGTGGATTAGGAGCATGCGGTAACAAGCAGAGACTCACGAAAGATGTGACCCCGTTGCCCCGTCTCGAGGACTTGCGGCAAGGGCTAAGAATGCCCGGCCACGCCTCGTAATTATCTCTCGGGCACCTTCCAGGTCAACCCGACTCCACATCACTCGCAATTATGCTCGCACGGGTACCCCTCAGGGAGGACCCGTCTTTAGTAACATGGTTCAGTGTAAAGTCATAGTAATCATAGTAACTGTGTGTCTAAACATCAAGGGTAAAACCCGAGGAATCACCCCCGGTGAACTCCACTCAATGTAATCATCAAGGTGAACGTAAGAGGAATCACCCTCGAAGTTCACACTTGAGGGGGTTGCACGACAGAGTCGTATCGGAAGTGGTTAAGGAGGAAATCACCCTCGATGACCACGACCGAATGACTACACTACAGGGTTAACATCAGAAGTGCTGAAGAGGTTCACCCTCGGTACTCGATAGTAACCCAGCAGTGTCGAGCAACTAATGGGAAAGTGATGTGCGGTGTCGGGGCCTGGTCTTGGATCCTGTTGATCGGGTCTTCAATGATGAAGCAGGGGCAACAAGGACAAGGTGGGGGTCACTGATGGATCACTAACCAACCTATACTAAGTAGTTTAGGATAAGCATGTAAGGTACAACAGCAGATACAAAAGCAGGCTATGCGTCAGAATAGGAGCAAACAATTACAGTAGCAAAATCTAATGCAAGCATGAAAGAATGAAATGGGAGATATCGGGATGATCAAAGGGGGGGCTTGCCTGGTTGCTCAGACAAGGAGGGTCGTTGGTGACGTAGTCGAACATAGCGGCATCGGCAGCCGTCTCGGGGTCTACCGGAATGAAGTAACAGAGAGGGAACACAATAAATAACAGAGCAATCAAAGCATCATAAAGCATAACATGGTAAAACGCGGTGCTAGGAGCGATCTAACGCGGTGCTAGGTGATCTGATTTAAGAGGGAAATATCCGGGAATGTTTTCCGGTTCGGACTAATGTCGACGGATGACCGGGGGAATGTTCCATGTTCAGATAGTTAGAGGCATCTGACAGGTAAACGGATCACGTATTCAGATTCGTCTCGTCATTCTGAGCAACTTTCATGTAGAAAACATTTTCATCCGAGTTACGGTTTAATTTCTATTAAATTACAAAGATTAAACCATTTTCTGGATTTATTTATATTAACAGAAAAAAAAAAAAGAATTATGACGTCAGCAGAGTGTCAGCATGACATCAGCAGGTCAACAGACTGGCTGACTGGTCAATCTGACCAGTGGGTCCAACTTGTCATAACAGTGGACTAACAGAACTTTAAACTAACTAAAAAGAGGTTAAATTAACAGCTGGGCCCCTTATGGCAGTGGCAGATTAGATTACTAATTACTTTTAACTATAAAAACATTTTAATTAGCTTTATTAAGCGGTGGGGCCCGCACGTTAGTGGCTGGGGCTGCCCAGTCAGCAGTTGACCGGGTCAACCCGGTCAACTGGGGCCCGTGGGGCCCGCTAGCAGCGACCCTGGGGGTGGCCCCAGGTCGGCCACGTCGGCGGCCGGCGCCGGAGTTGCGCCGGCGAGCTCTCCGCGGCGGCGAGTCCGCCGGAGAGGCTCGGATCTTCGCTACAGAACACCAAATCATGCGTTTTCACTTGCGTTCGAACGCTGACGCTTTCGCGCGTCGAGTGGTGCCACTGGACCGACCGGAGATGGCCGGAACAGGGAGCTGCAAGGTCACCGGCGGCGGTGGTCTACGGTAGCTCGGCGAAAACGAAGAACTAGCGCGCTCACAAGCGATCTAAAGCATTAGGCCGCACCGCTGGAGTGCCCCGAGCACGATGGGGTGCTCGGACGGCCATGGCATCGATGGAAGCGACGACGATGAGCGGCACGGCGGAGCTGCGCTCGGTCGTCCATGGCGGCGACGTTATGCGCAGCAGAACGAGGGGAAGGCCGGGGGAGGACGTTCGGTGCTCACCGTGCGGGCGCAAGGAGGCCCCGTGAGTAAACGGGAGCGCAGAAGGAGGTCAAATCAACGACGACGGCGTCCGACGACCTGCGGAGGAGGAAGAAGGGGATCCGACGCTTCGGTGCTCCCCATCCCCACCTGAGGCCACCGGTCGATGGAGAGGGCGATGACGGAGGTCACCGACAAGGTCAGCGGGCGCGGGGCCGCCGGTGGCCGCGATAACGATGGAGGACGGCGCGAGGGCGCCGGGCCACGGATCTGGAGGAGGAGGCGGAGCGAGCGAGGAGAGGTGGGAGAGTGGCAAGTGGGCGAGTGGGAGGCGAGGAGGCCGAGGCGTCGAGGCGCAAGCCTTATCCTCGCCCGGCGTCGCCGAGGCGGGTCCGCGGGGACGGCGCCCCTGTAGCGGCGCGCACCGGGGGAACAGGAAGGGGGCGCGATGCGGGGAGCTGGGCCGGCTGGTTGAGGTGGGTCGAGGCCCATGGGGGCACGATACGGTGGGCCGGTCGGCCCGATTGAGGGGGGGCTTTTCCTTTTCTTTGTTTTTTTAATTTCGGCAACAATTTGCCTTTTCCTTTTAGCCATTAGGACTTTGCAAAATTATGTCATTGGGCAAAATAATTTCAAGGAATTATTGTGCACTGCCACAAAAAGGATGGGAGGCTTTTGGAATAGTTGCCAATTTTATAAATTGAAAAGGGCATTTAATTTATTGCTTTGGTCCTTTGTTTTAAGTAGTTTAGGCCACTTAAACCCTTTGCAAAATGTTGGCTCACCACCAATATTAGTTGTGGAATATTTGGCACATGATGAACATTTACTGTTTTCATGTTTGATAAATTTTTATTTCCCTCATAATTTGAATTTGAATTTGACTTTGATTTTCATCAAGTGATAATTAGTTCAAGAAGCATGGTGACTGGCACCATTAACGAGGATTCTTGTAGCATGACACCGAGGTGTTACAAATCTCCTCCACTACAAGAAATCTCGTCCCGAGATTTAAGGGGTGTAGTAGGGGGAAAGACTCGGAAAGGACGGAGCTCAACACAAGATAGTTACCTGGGGACTATCTCAATGAACGTTGCAAAGAGGCATCTCTCGAGTTGAAATTCAAGGAAGTCATCGAGAGCAAGGTAAGAAGGTACAATAGAAAGTTTCAAGTGAATGGACAAACGATTGATACCTGAACTGAGTGTGAGAAAGGGGTTCAGGGCATCGGGAATAGATCATCTCTCTGAAGGTGGCTCGTGACATGATACGAAGCCAAATGCAAGAATATTTCGGAATCAAAGATATACAAGAGAGTTAGGTTTCGATCTTGTGGAAATGTGGGTTATGGGCCCACCATGTGGGTTAAAAGTAGAAAGGGGCCGATAGCAACACATGCCAGATGATAGACTGTCAGTTATGTTGCCAACAACGCTGGTACCGAGGGCGAGGGACGAAGAGAACCATTTTCCTGCTCGTTAAAACGAGGCGGACCAATAGGCAAAGTTCTCGTCCATCGGGGTTTACCAGAATGTCACCAACATTAATAACAGGGTCGTACCGACTGATTTGTACCTCGAGGTGTTTCCATAAGTAGGGGATTATTTCTGCTTATAACATATATAGATCACCAGAAAGGTTAAACAAACCAATGGAAAGGAAAATATGTTTAAACACAAGATTTAGGAGTGTAACTTTCCCAAGGAAAGGCGGAGCATGATATACATGACAGGGCTCCAAGTATGAAACCATTTAGACAAAGGGGCAAGGAATTTATGAGGTTTACCCATAACACGGTGTTTGGATAATTGAACAAGAAGCATTTAGCATTTCAATTCAAATGTTCATGTTGATATTCGGAATACCACAGTCATGCTTTGAGATAGCACTGATATGGTGTTTCAATTAACGATTGGGTATGTAGATCATAAGAGATTCAAATCCAAGATTATCTCGGAACGTAAGGTATATCCAAACACGATCAGGTCTGTGTTGGCAGGAATTCAAGGACGTTGTCAATGATAACCCAATCATCGAGGGGCGAGGATGGCATTTCTCATCATGAATTCGGTTGATATCCTAAAACAGGTCAGTATATTGATGGGGATCACGACAGATTTTGTCGAGGTACTATGAAGAGGCCATCGAACAGCGACGACATCAAGAAAAGGAATGATGAAGCGAAAGGTTATTTGAACCACGGATGCGACACAAGCTCGAAAATCAAGCTTGTTGTTTGAGGTGAAATGACAAGATGAGGAAGGTCGACGTAAGCTTAGCTCGTCGTCGAAAGTTGTGTTCTGGGAAGAAGGACCGGGTAGCACAGTTAAAATTAGCTTGATAATGATATAGCCGACCAGGATAGGAATGATGTGATGAAGTATCATTCCAATGAGAATTCACAAGAGGTAGTGCAATGACACAATATCCTCGAGATAACAGGGGGCAATACTCGAGGTAGATCAAAAATAGAGGTTAGACATATGAAATGATCTCGTAAGACAAGTATTTTAACTTGTCCGGAAATGGAGTTAAGGAGAAACTATGGTCGGAACCACGATTTACGAATGATCAAACGAACCGATACAAGATGAACTTATAACAAGGGTAATCATTTTTGCGAGCAGCTTCCACGATAAGTTCTACATCGGGTCCATGGGCATGAACACAATGGTTCAAGGTCGGCTCCCACTTCTTCAATGCATAACCTTTCATTCACTCCTCGTTTTTGAAGAAATTGTAGTCAGAGGATTTATCTGGCGAAGTACGTAAGAGTATGACTCGCATAACTTTCGAGTTCACACAGATTAGGAAAGGCATAGGTTCAACCCATCGGGCCATCTTAGGAACATTTGCAAAACTTCAGAGGTAATTAACTCAAGCTCGAAGCGAGCATTGCTAACAAAGCGAGAATACAATTTACCAAAGGCAATATGTATCGGGGAAGAGCGCACAAAATTTTGAATCTGAAGGAAGCTGCGGATAATAATCCAACAAAGGATTCAGCGGTCCTCAACGGATCTGATGTGAGTATCAATACTCAATCAGAAGAAGGAAAGAATGCAAGGGCATTGGATTATAGAAACATCTGAATAATTCGATGCTCGAGTACAAATGAGTTATGAGTTCAACTCGAAGGATCAGAAACAGAGGCTCTGATCGAAAGATGAGTAAGTTGAATAGACTTAGAGGTGCACCCGATCAAATCTTGATTGGGCAAGAACCAGCTCATATCTGGAAGGATGTCTGAGCCGAAAAGAAAATGTCCAAGGATTAATTGATGATTGCAGTATTCGCCACATGTTGAATCCATAGGAGCAGAGTGACAATCACAATGAATTATTGAATATTGCTAGACATATGGAATTAATCCTAATGCAAGGTGCAAGGAGAATCAAGAGCAATAGGCTGCAGAGGATTTTTAGGAGATCAGATAGCAATATGAAGTATTTCGTGAAACACAAGATCAACTGGGGATGAATGGGTCCCCGATAATGTGCGAAATTATTTGTAAGTGCGTTCATGCGGCAAGAACTGCAAGGCAATAGGGACGAAGGACTTTTGAAACATCAGAGAGTATTTCGATAAGTCGGATGGAATCAGAGAGGAGCTGGAATGCGTCTAAGAACGACATGTGTAAGTAGTTATCCAACGGGGTTATCGGTGGTCAGGAACTGCAAAGCAGTGGGCACAGGGTCTCGGGAATCATCGAGGAGTATCTTCAAAGTCTTCTGATGCAGCAGACGATCATATGTGGTGAAGGGGCTCTCCGGAATGAAGTGGTTACGAGAACCTAATGTCAGAGTTAGTAAAATATTTAACCCGAATAGACGAGAGATCAGAGTCCCAGAGTATAGATGAGGAGTAAAAGATTCTAATACCACCCAATGGCGACGTGGGCCCATAAGCCGCACAGCCATGTTAGTTAAAGTTTTTCAGTGACTAGACTCAACTTCGGCCAAGGAGTTGGAAAGGGGGCTACCTACAGCAAATGGCTCGATATTAACTTCAGACCCTCGATTCAATCGTACACTAATCATGCACGCAAATGTGTACGATCAAGATCAAGGACTCACGGGAAGATATCACAACACAACTCTAGACACAAATTAAAATAATACAAGCTTTATATTACAAGCCATGGGCCTCGAGGGCTCGAATATTTAAGCTCGAATACACAAGAGTCAGCGGAAGCAACAATATCTGAGTACAGACATAAGTTAAACAAGTTTGCCTTAAGAAGGCTAGCACCACAGCAGCAACGATCAAAAAGGCGAGGCCTCCTGCCTGGGAGCCTCCTAACTACTCCTGATCGTCGCGGTCTTCATGAGGTAGTAGGCACCCTCGTGGTAGTAGTAGTCTTAAATCAAAGGTGGCGTCGGATCTGAGCTCCGACATCCGTTGCATCAACCGGAAAGAAGAAGAAAGGGGGAAAAGGGGGAGCAGAGCAACCGTGAGTACTCATCCAAAGTACTCGCAAGCAAGGATCTACACTACATATGCATCGGTATCAATGAAATGGGCTGTATATGTGGACTGGGCTGCAGAAATGCCAGAATAGAGAGAAGGCCTAGTCCTATCGAAGACTAGCATCTTCTGGAAACCACCATCTTGAAGCAAACCGGAGGAATTAGAGTAGCATAAAGTAAAGTAGTAGAAGTGTTATCAACCTCAGCCGGAGATCCTTTCTCGACTCCCTGCGAGAAAGGCATCCCAGAGCCATACTATCCGGTTATCACCTCATCGCAATCCAATTCTCATCACAAGTATCTAGTTCTAGTTGTATCGATCGATACAACTCCAAGTGTCCGTTATCAGAGGACAGGCTATGCATAGATTAGTTCTTCCGCAGGGTGCACCAACTTACCCACCACGCCGCTTAACTCCGCCGACACACTTTCTGGGTCATGCCCGCCTCGCCAAACAATACGCCGCAACCCGACCTAGGCTTAATAGAGAGGCCAAGACGCGGACTAAACCTATGCCCCTCAGGGTCATGGGCCATCTCCCGGGAACTCCTGACGCTGCGTCGTGCCGATGAGCGACCTAGCTACCTCCTTAAAAGGAAGAAGCTACCAGTCCAACCCGGCGCAAGGCCGCTCGTCGCCGACGCCTAATAAGCCGGCTGATGCATACGACGCAGAACGCCCATACTATGCCCACGTGATGGTTAGTGCTATCAGGCCAGAGGCCCCTCGGATCAAATATCCAAATCGTAGTGGATTAGGAGCATGCGGTAACAAGCAGAGACTCACGAAAGATGTGACCCCGCTGCCCCGTCTCGAGGACTTGCGGCAAGGGCTAAGAATGCCCGGCCACGCCTCGTAATTATCTCTCGGGCACCTTCCAGGTCAACCCGACTCCACATCACTCGCAATTATGCTCGCGCGGGTACCCCTCAGGGAGGACCCGTCTTTAGTAACATGGTTCGATGTAAAGTCATAGTAATCATAGTAACGTGTGTCTAAACATCAAGGGTAAAACCGAGGAATCACCCCGTGAACTCCACTCAATGTAATCATCAAGGTGAACGAAGAGGAATCACCCTCGAAGTTCACACTTGAGGGGTTGCACAACAGAGTCGTATCGAAGTGGTTAAGGAGGAAATCACCCTCGATGACCACTTAATCGAATGACTACACTACTGAGGTTAACATCGAAGTCAAGAGGTTCACCCTCGGTACTCGATAGTAACCCGGAAAGTGTCGAGCAACTAATGGGAAAGTGATGTGCGTGTCGGGCCTGGTCTTGGATCCTGCTGATCGGGTCTTCAATGATGAAGCGAGGCAACAAGGACAAGGTGGGGTCATCGATGGATCACTAACCAACCTATACTAAGTAGTTTAGGATAAGCATGTAAGGTACAACGGCAGAGATACAAAAGCGGGCTATGCATCGTAATAGGAGCAAACAATTACAGAGCAAAATCTAATGCAAGCATGAAAGAATGAAATGGGCGATATCGGGATGATCAAGGGGGCTTGCCTGGTTGCTCAGACAAGGAGGGTCGTTGGTGACGTAGTCGAACATAGCGGCATCGGCAGCCGTCTCGGGGTCTACCGGAATGAAGTAACAGAGAGGGAACACAATAAATAACAGAGCAATCAAAGCATCATAAAGCATAACATGGTAAACGCGTGCTAGGAGCGATCTAACGCGTGCTAGGTGATCTGACGAAGAGGGAAATATCCGGAATGTTTTCCGGTTAGGATTTATGTCGAGACGGATGACCGGAGGGGGAATGTTCCATGTTCAGATAGTTAGAGGCATCTGACAGGTAAACGGATCACGTATTCGGATTCGTCTCGTCGTTCTGAGCAACTTTCATGTAGAAAACATTTTCATCCGAGTTACGGTTTAATTTCTATTAAATTACA
Source organism: Aegilops speltoides (assembly GCA_021437245.1). Classification (NCBI taxonomy): domain Eukaryota; kingdom Viridiplantae; phylum Streptophyta; class Magnoliopsida; order Poales; family Poaceae; genus Aegilops; species Aegilops speltoides. Next base: position 119,055,349 of record CM038145.1, read on the forward strand.
AAGATTAAACCATTTTCTGGATTTATTTATATTAATAGAAAAAAAAAAGAATTATGACGTCAGCAGAGTGTCAGCATGACATCAGCAGGTCAACAGACTGGCTGACTGGTCAATCTGACCAGTGGGTCCCACTTGTCATAACAGTGGACTAACAGAACTTTAAACTAACTAAAAAGAGGTTAAATTAATAGCTGGGCCCCTTATGGCAGTGGCAGATTAGATTACTAATTACTTTTAACTATAAAAACATTTTAATTAGCTTTATTAAGCGGTGGGGCCCGCACGTTAGTGGCTGGGGCTGCCCAGTCAGCAGTTGACCGGGTCAACCCGGTCAACTGGGGCCCGTGGGGCCCGCTAGCAGCGACTTCGGGTGGCCCTGTGTCGGCCGACGCCGTGGCGTCGGCGCGGAGTTCTTGCCGGCGAAGCTCTCCGCGCGGCGAAGTCCACGGAGAGGCTCGGATCTTCGCCATGTAACACCAAATCATGCGTTTTCACTTGCGTCAACGCCGACGCTTTCGCGCGTCGAAAGTGGTGCATCGACCGACCGGAGATGGCCGAACAGGAGCGCAAGGTCACCGGCGGCGGTGGTCTACGGTAGCTCGGCGAAAACGAAGAACTAGCGCGCTCACAAGCGATCTAAAGCATTAGGCCGCACCGCTGGAGTGCCCCGAGCACGATGGGGTGCTCGGACGGCCATGGCATCGATGGAAGCAACGACGATGAGTGGCACGGCGGAGCTGCGCTCGGTCGTCCATGGCGGCGACGTTATGCGCAGCAGAACAAGGGGAAGGCCGGGGGAGGACGTGCGGTGCTCACCGTGCGGGCGCAAGGAGGCCCCATGAGTGAACGGGAGCGCAGAAGGAGGTCAAATCAACGACGACGGCGTCCGACGACCTGCGGAGGAGGAAGAAGGGGATCCGACGCTTCGGTGCTCCCCATCCCCACCTGAGGCCACCGGTCGATGGAGAGGGCGATGACGGAGGTCACCGACAAGGTCGTGGGGCAGGGCCGCCGGTGGCCGCGACAACAATGGAGGACGGCAGCGAGGGCGCTCGGGCCACGGATCTGGAGGAGAGGAGGGCGGAGCGAGCGAGGGAGAGGTGGGAGAGTGGCAAGTGGGCGAGTGGGAGGCGAGGAGGCCGAGGCGTCGGGAGGCGCAAGTTTATCCTCGCCGGCGTCGCCCGGCAGAGGCGGGTCCGGCGGGACAGGCGCCAGAGCGGGCGCAGAGAACGGGGAACAGAAGGGCGCGATGGGAGGTGGGCGGCTGGTTGAGGTGGGTCGAGGCCCATGGGGGCACGATGGCAATGGCCGGTCGGCCCGATTGAGGGGGGGTCTTTTCCTTTTTCTTTGTTTTTTTTTAGTTTCCAGCAACAATTTGCCTTTTCCTTTTAGCCATTAGGACTTTGCAAAATTATGTCATTGGGCAAAATAATTTCAAGGAATTATTGTGCACTGCCACAAAAAGGATGGGAGGCTTTTGGAATAGTTGCCAATTTTATAAATTGAAAAGGGCATTTAATTTATTGCTTTGGTCACTGTTTTAAGTAGTTTAGGCCACATAAACCCTTTGCAAAAATGTTGGCTCACCACCAATATTAGTTGTTGAATATTTGGCACATGATGAACATTTCTGTTTTCATGTTTGATAAATTTTTTTATTTCCCTCATAATTTGAATTTGAATTTGACTTTGATTTTTCATCAAGTGATAATTAGTTCAGTAAGCATGGTGACCTGGCACCATTAACAGGGGATTACTGTAGCATGACACTGAGGGTGTCACATCTACGTGTGGGCATCCACTGCCGCGTCTTCCCCGGCTCTGCATCGTCCCCTTCCTAGGCCTCGCCGTCTTCCACCGCCCTGGTGCTCTTGGCGCAGCGTGGTCAACGTGGTCAAGGAACGGCTTCCATCGGATGTGGACTGTACGTGGAGAGGCTCACAGCTGGGTCCACGGCCACAGCAAGGAAGTGCCTCCTTATTATGCGCAAAATAATTATTCTTCCACCTGACAGCGGGGACCCACCGGACGGTCACCGTATTTCATGAAAAAAACATTTCCTGTTGACTGCTGGGACCCACCAGCTACATCTTCGCACGCAAGGAAGTGCGTCTGGGCAAAAAAATGATTCGCCCCCTTGACTGCTGGGACCCACCAGCTACATCTTCGCACGCAAGGAAGTGCCTGACAGTCGGGAACCACCTGGTCGAAGCGTACGTAGCGTTGTCAATTCTAGTCGCGAACGTGTACGTACATAATGGTCGATGTAGAGGCGCGCACGTGTCGTAGTAGAGGTGCGCACGTAGCATGTACACGTACGTACAACGACTAGGGTGCAAGAAATTAAATATGGCCACGTACATACATACGGGCGGGGTCTCGAACTCCTACTCGCGCGTACGTACGGCCAGGGCTCCTGTACATGGCTGGGTTGGAACAGAGAAACTGCGTCTTCGTCGTGTTCATGGGGAGGCAACGGAATGCGTTGTGTTCATCGGGAGGCAATGGAACGCGTGGGAGCCAACCGGCTTGGTCGGAACAACCGATGGAAACGAGGCCTGGCATACCGCAAAACGGAGGAAACGGCCTTGTGTTCGACCGGCCACGTTTGGAACGGGATCCTGTTCATCGGGAGGGGTCTGGCGTACCGCAAAACGGAGGAAATGGACCTCCTACAGTCGAAACGGGGGTCCGGTTAATCGGGAGGAGTGTGGCGTACCGCAAAACGGAGGAAACGAACTTGTGTTGGAGCGCTACGGTCGAAATGGGGGTCTTGTTCATCGGGAGGAGTGTGGCGTACCGCAAAACGGGACTCCACGGGATACTGTTCATCTCCACCGTCGACCCCCTCCAGCCTCCACGGGCTACTGTTCATCCATCGTCGACCTCCTCTAGCCTCCACCTGCGACTTTCATCCACGGGCTCCTGCTCATCGAGCCTCCACCGCGCGCTACTCCACCGGCTACTGTTCAACCAGCCCTCTCAATGGGCTCCTGTTCAACCACCCCTCCATGGGCTACTGTTCATCCAGCCCTCCATCGTCTACTGTTCATCAAGCCCTCCATGGGGTGGTCCTATTCATCTTGCCCTCCACGGGGTCCAGTTCATCCAGCCCCAACCGTCTCGAACGATCGGGGTCCTGTTCATCTAGAGGCAACACCACAGGGTCCTGTTCATCCACCCCCACTGCGAACTGTTCATCCAAACCCCCTCAGCAATGCTCACTGTTCATCCAGAGGCAGCATCGATCGGCTTCAGTTAGCAACAGTAGCAAAGGAATTTCTCGATCGGGTTCAGTTAACAGCCATCAATCGATCGCTCGGGTTCAAGAACGCCAGAGTCTGCAGGCAATCGCCAGTTCGATTAGAGCCCAACGCCTCTCTCGAGTTCAGTTAGAGCCCAACGCCTCGCATCCACGCGCATGCGTGTACGAGAGGAACGCGCATCGCTCGGCCTCGACCACCCACCGTAACCGGGAACACCCTGATATTTTCCTCGCCCTCGCTTCTACCATTGTTTTTTCCGTCATGGACGGCCCAAAGAATGTCATGCAGCTGCGTCTCCGGCCGCCTAGGATGAAAAGCCCATTTTTTGTCATGAATTTTTGTCATAGAAGTAGGACCCCCACCACATCTATGATGATACCGGGTTTTGTCACAATTATCGTCATAAAAGTGTCATAAGTTTGACAGAAAAAAAATCCGTTCGGCCCAAAATGTCACGGATGTGTCTTTTTTTTTGTAGTGTAACTGACTCAGGAAAGGTCATGGAAGGGAAGGAACTTCTACCTCTCATCTGAACACCTAAGCGGCCACACAGCTAGATCACATGGTTCCTCGCATCACTCGGATTCGCTTTCTTAATTGACTTAGAGTGGCATGTGAAGATGTGTTTGAACAACCCCCAGTGCGGGCGACAACCCAAGAAATTTTTGCACATTGAGACGAAGGCAGCAAGGTATGATATGGCATTTAGAGGGAGGTAGTGGATTTGTGCACCGAAGAAATTCAGGAAACCATGGAAAAACGGATGAGGGGGCAAGGAAAAACATCTCTCCACATGAGTGAGGAGGAGGACCCGCTCTTCAGGGCACGGTGCAGGCTCGACCTCCCCCTCCGGCAGCCTCCAAGAACTAGGGGCCAGCAGGCCGTCGATGATGATCCCCTCGAGGTCCTCTGCCGTGACCGTCGAGGGCAGCCAGTTGCCCTGGATCCAGCCCGGCGGTAGAGTGGGTCGTGAGCTCGACGCCTTCTTCCCCTTGGTCGCATTCTTGGCGCACTCCATCTTTGTTGTCTTGTCCTTCGCCATCTATGTTGTGGTCATTGGAGCCGAGCGGGGCGGGGCGGCGCAGGGGCGGAAGAGGCAGAGAAACAAGGTGGAGAGGGGAAAAGAGGAGAGCACTGTTGCACACCTTGGCTGTGTCGTCCTTTATACCCGCATGCCTGAGTCACTGACATGTGGGCCAGCAGGATCCCAGCACATCCCACAACCGGCGCCTGCATGATACGTGGCAATAAAGAGGGAGCGAAAATCGAGGAGTCCCTCCCCACTAGCCCCACTTACAGCGCTGCAGCCGGCCTGCGAGCTTCTCCAAATTTTTGAATCCCACGAAATCTGGGATATGGCAAAGCAATCGATCAGATCAGAGATATCCACGTTCATTTGGGTCAGATCCAGTGCTCTACGACTCGAAGCTTGTCTCACTTGGACACTTAACAAGCCAGAATCAATCAAGGCGATTGACAAAGGATTTACCAACTCGTGTACTTACAGACCTATAAAGAAATGTCTCTGAGGCGTTAAGACTGGTCGGAATCAGCTTCAGTCCTTTCTCACTGGAACCTCGATCCATTCAGGGGCTAATGACGATGACATGTACCTAGGGTAGGGTCCTAGGCCTGACCTACATGACCTACCCAAGGATACTGCATATGGGAATCCAAGATTTACATATTTAGAAAGGAGGTGTCAACTGGAATGACCGAAGCATGCAAGTCACTCGACACAAGATCCACTCGGTTACTCCTCCACCACTCGACCATCTTGGTTCACTCGGAGTACCTGATTTCACTCGAAGAACAGAAGACCTGGAGCCATTCCAGGATGGCAACAGTGAGGCGATCAGTTCGTTGCTATAAAGATCATTAAGTATAGGTGTCTCCAGTAACGCTTGCACCTTTACTGTCTCATTGAACCCTTGCGTAATGGAGGTTGATGAGGGGTCAGCGGACTCTATATAAGCCACCCCATCCGCTCCTGCACAAGGGTTCGCACCCCCTGTAACTCAACACTCCGTACAACAAAGCTCCCGCAGCACCGAGATGTAGGGTCGTTACCTCTTCCGAGAGGGGCCTGAACTCGTAAATCCGAGTGTACAACCTCGCCGTAGCTAGGCTTTGCCCTCTCCTACGCACCCCTAACCTCTACTGCCATATCCGTTCCCACGACATCAATACATGTTTGAACGGCTATATTTGGTTCCTGTTATGCCTGGTGTAGTTAACACATGCCCTTTATTTCAGGTTTACACATTTATCTAGTGTGATGTTTAAGCATGAGCTACGCTCTATTCATTTTCAACAATACCAATTTGAATTACAATATTTGGTGGCCGTTAAACCTGTTGTAGTTAACATTCCCTTTCATTTTATATCTGCTTTAACAGCATGCTGAAACCAACACGTTCAAGCTATCATTGGAGATGATGTTGTTCACCTTGGCTATATGTGTTTGATGTTAAGGTTGATATACTTATCATGACTTTCCATGTACTTACGCAGGACACAACGGGAGTGGCCAACATTTTCTGTTGAGGTTAGTTTCATCCCTTGGCTTGTACTCCCCCCGTCGTTCCGTAATGTAGAGCATATAGATCCAGGCTTGGACACTTTTTAGCTTCTAATATTGACTTGTTGCTTGTAGGTACATATGTCCTTGGCAAGGATCCACACACGACCCTTTTTGTGTATGGGCAATAGAGATATTCATGAACCGACATCAAGTGAGGAAACTGATAAGGATTATTAGCAAAAAGATATGAAGGGTGGCAATCAAATTATTTGTTTATGCTCTATCCAACACAATACTAAGCTGTAGGGTGGTAACTACGAACTCTGTAGCCTTATATTTTTATTGCTCATAATGAGTTGTTAGACAACAATGTCTGAATCTTTTTCGTTTGCAGTGGTTCCCAAAGCAGTTTGCTCAAGACTACATCGCAAAGTACATGATTGGTGGAGATGCAATGAAGGTCAAAGTATTTAATCGAGACTACAAGAAGCATCAAGAAGTCCTACTGAAAACAGTCAAGGATGGGCGGGTAGCCATTGTTGGGGAACGTTGCAGAAAATTAAAAATTTTCCTACGGTTTCACCAAGATCCATCTATGAGTTCATCTAAGCAACGATTCATGGGAGAGAGTTTGCATCTACATACCACTTGTAGATCGCGTGCGGAAGCTTGCAAGGTGATGATGGAGTCGTACTCGACGTGATTCAGATCACCGATGTCCAAGTGCTGAACGGACAGCACCTCCGCGCTCAACACACGTGACGAGACGGAGACGTCTCCTCCTTCTTGATCCAGCAAGGGGAAGGAGAGGTTGAGGAAGCTCGCCCAACGGCAAAGACGACAGGCGTGGTGGTGTTGGAAAGAAGATCTCGGCAGGGCTTCGCCAAGCGCCTTACGGAGGAGGTGGTGTTGGGGAGGAGGGCTGCTCCTTGGAGATGGGTACAGCAGCCTCCCCCACCCCTCTATTTATAGGGGAAAGGGCAAGGGGCCGACCCTCTAGATGGGATCTAGAGGGGGCGGCGGCAGTGGAGGGAGGCTTGCCCCCAAGCAGGCGCCCCTCGGGTTTCCCCCAACCCTAGGCGCATGGGCCCAAGGTGGGGGCGCCCAGCCCTCCAGGCTGGCTCCCTCCCCTTGCGGCTCATGTGGCCCTCAGGAGGGGTGGCCCCTCCGGTGGACCCCGAACCCCTCCGGTGGTCCGGTACATTACCGATAGACCCTCAAACTTTCCGGTGTCCGTATGACAACTTCCCATATATAAAACTTCACCTCCCGACCATTCCGGAACTCCTCATGACGTCCGGGATCTCATCCAGGACTCCGAACAACATTCGGTAGTCACATACTAGTCTTCCTAATAACCCTAGCGTCACCGAACCTTATGTGTGTAGACCCTACGGGTTCGGGAGACATGCAGACATGACCGAGACGACTCTCGGGCAATAACCAACAGCGGGATCTGGATACCCATGTTGGCTCCCACATGCTCCTCGATGATTTCATCGGTTGAACCACGATGTCAAGGATTCGATCAAAACCCTATATACAATTCCCTTTGTCAATCGGTACGTTACTTGCCCGAGACTCGATCGTCGGTATCCCAATACCTTGTTCACCTCGCACGCAAGTCACTTTACTCGCACTGTAATGCATGATCCCGTGGCCAACACCTTGGTCACCTTGAGCTCATTATGATGATGCATTAGCAAGTGGGCCCAGAGATACCTCTCCGTCATACGGAGTGACAAATCCCAGTCTCGATCCGTGTCAACCCAACAGACACTTTCAAAGATACCTGTAATGCACCTTTATAGTCACCCAATTACGTTGTGATGTTTGATACACCCAAGGCACTCCTACGGTATCCGGGAGTTACACGATCTCATGGTCGAAGGAAGAGATACTTGACATTGGCAAAGCTCTAGCATTTAACTACACGATCTTTATGCTATGCTTAGGATTGTCTTGTCCATCACATCATTCTCCTAATGATGTGATCCCATTATCAACGACATCCAATGTCCATAGTCAGAAACCATGACTATCTGTTGATCACAACGAGCTAGTCAACTAGAGGCTCACTAGGGACATATTGTGGTCTATGTGTTCACACGTGTATTACGATTTCCGGATAATACGCTTATAGCATGAACAAAAGACAATTATCATGAACAATGAAATATAATAATACTTTTATTATTGCCTCTAGGGCATATTTCCAATGATCTCCCACTTGCACTAGAGTCACCAATCTAGTTACATTGTGATGAATCGAACACCCATAGAGTTCGGTGTTGATCATGTTTTGCCGCGAGAGAGAGTTTAGTCAACGGATCTGCGACATTCAGATCCGTGTGCACTTTGCAAATATCTATGTATCCATCTTGAACATTTTCACGGATGGAGTTGAAACGACGCTTGATGTGCTCGGTCTTCTTGTGAAACTGGGCTCCTTGGCAAGGGCAATAGCTCCAGTGTTGTCACAGAAGAGTTTGATCGGCCCCGACGCATTGGGTATGACTCCTAGGTCGGTGATGAACTCCTTCACCCAAATCGCTTCATGCGCTGCCTCCTAGGCTGCCATGTACTCCGCTTCACACGTAGATCCCGCCACGATGCTCGCTTGCAACTGCACCAGCTTCTCGCTCCACCATTCAACATATACACGATCCGGTTTGTGACTTAGAGTCATCCAGATCTAAGTCGAAGCTAGCGCCGACGTAACCCTTTACGACGAGCTCTTCGTCTCCTCCATAAATGAGAAACATGTCCTTTGTCCTTTTCGGTACTTTAGGATATTCTTGATCGCTGTCCGGTGTTCCTTGCGGGATTACTTTGGTATCTTGCTACCAAACTTACGGCAAGGTTTACATCGGTCCGTACACAAAGATGGCATACATAATAGATCCTATGGCTGAAGCATAGGGATGACACTCATCTCTTCTTTACCTTTTGCCGTGGTCGGTGGTCGAGCTGAGCTCAATCTCACACCTTGTAACATAGGCAAGAACCCTTTCTTGACTGATCCATTTTGAACCTCTTCAAAATCTTATCAAGGTATGTGCTTTGTGAAAGACCTATGAGGCGCCTCGATCTATCTCTATAGATCTTGATGCCTAATATATAAGCAGCTTCTCCAAGGTCCTTCATTGAAAAACACTTATTCAAGTAGGCCTTAATGCTGTCCAGAAGTTTTATATCATTTCCCATCAAGAGTATGTCATCTACATATAACATGAGAAATGCTACAGAGCTCCCACTCACTTTCTTGTAAACGCAGGCTTCTCCATAAGTCTGCATAAACCCAAACGCTTTGATCATCTCATCAAAGCGAATGTTCCAACTCCGAGATGCTTGCACCAGCCCATAAATGGATCGCTGGAGTTTGCATACTTTGTTAGCATTCTTAGGATCGACAAAACCTTCCGGCTGCATCATATACAGCTCTTCCTTAAGATGTCCGTTAAGGAATGCCATTTTGACGTCCATCTGCCATATCTCATAATCATAGTATGCGGCAACTGCTAACATGATTCGGACAGACTTCAGCTTCGCCACGGGAGAGAATGTCTCGTCGTAGTCAATTCCTTGAACTTGTCGATAACCCTTAGCGACAAGCCGAGCTTTATAGATGGTAACATTACCATCCGCGACCGTCTTCTTCTTAAAGATCCATTTGTTTTCTATCGCTTGCCGATCATCGGGCAAGTCTGTCAAAGTCCATACTTTGTTTTCATACATGGATTCTATCTCGGATTTCATGGCTTCAAGCCATTTGTTGTAATCTGGACCCGCCATCGCTTCTTCATAGTTCGAAGGTTCATCGTTGTCTAACAACATGATTTCCAGGACAGGGTTGTCGTACCACTCTGGTGCGGAACGTGTCCTTGTGGACCTACGAAGTTCAGTAGCAACTTGATCCGAAGTACCTTGATCATCATCATTGTTTTCCTCTTCGGTTGGTGTGGGCATCATAGGAACGGTTTCCTGCGCTGCACCACTTTCCCGTTCGACAGGTAGTACTTCATCGAGTTCTACTTTCCTCCCACTTACTTCTTTCGAGAGAAACTCTTTTTCCAGAAAGCATCTGTTCTTGGCAACAAAGATCTTGCCCTCGGATCTTAAGTAGAAGGTATACCCGATAGTTTCCTTAGGGTATCCTATGAAGACGCATTTTTCCGACTTGGGTTCGAGCTTTTTAGGTTGAAGTTTCTTGACATAAGCATCGCATCCCCAAACTTTTAGAAATGACAGCTTAGGTTTCTTCCCAAACCATAATTCATACGGTGTCGTCTCAACGGATTTAGACGGTGCCCTATTTAAAGTGAATGTAGCTGTCTCTAGAGCGTATCCCCAAAATGACAGCGGTAAATCGGTAAGAGACATCATAGACCGCACCATATCCAATAGAGTGCGATTACGACGTTCGGACACACCGTTACGCTGAGGTGTTCCAGGAGGCATGAGTTTTGAAACGATTCCACATTTCCTTAAGTGTGTACCAAATTCGTGACTTAAGTATTCTCCTCCATGATCTGATCGTAGGAACTTTATCTTTCGGTCACGTTGATTCTCCACCTCATTCTGAAATTCCTTGAACTTTTCAAAGGTCTCAGACTTGTGTTTCATTAAGTAGATATACCCATATCTACTCAAGTCATCAGTGAGAGTGAGAACATAACGATATCCTCCGCGAGCCTCAACGCTCATTGGACCGCACACATCGGTATGTATGATTTCCAACAAGTTGGTTGCTCGCTCCATTGTTCCGGAGAACGGAGTCTTGGTCACTTTGCCCATGAGGCATGGTTCGCATGTGTCAAACGATTCATAATCAAGAGACTCTAAAAGCCCATCAGCATGGAGCTTCTTCATGCGCTTGACACCAATGTGACCAAGGCGGCAGTGCCACAAGTATGTGGGACTATCGTTATAACCTTTACATCTTTTGGCATCCACACTATGAACATGTGTAATATTATGCTCGAGATTCATTAAGAATAAACCATTGACCATCGGAGCATGACCATAAAACATATCTCTCATATAAATTGAACAACCATTATTCTCAGACTTAAATGAGTAGCCATCTCGTATTAAACGAGATCCAGATACAATGTTCATGCTCAAACTTGGCACTAAATAACAATTATTAAGGTTCAAAACTAATCCCGTAGGTAAATGTAGAGGCAGCGTGCCGATGGCGATCACATCGACTCTGGAACCATTCCCGACGTGCATCGTCACCTCGTCCTTTGCCAGTCTCCGTTTATTCCGCAGCTCCTGCTGTGAGTTACAAATATGAGCAACGGCACCGGTGTCACATCCCTAGGTCTGGTATGCACTAGGTTAGACCCTCATGTGTGCATCATGTTTTAATTCAAATGAAATTTGAATTGAGGGATTTTCAAAGCCTCAGAAACCTTCTAAAAATGATCAACATTAAAATCTTCTCAAAGAAGTCCAAGAAAATGTTCCTCTTAGTCCCTGAAAATATTGCAAAGAGGTAAAACTCAAAACAATATTTTTGGTATCTCAGAGTTAATTATTTTGGGCCTTTGAAATTAATTCAATAACTTTTTGCATTGGATATATATTTTATATATAATTAATATATGTCCAATAATTCTGGAACATTTTATGTGGTTTGGTATATTTTAGTTCTAGCCACATAATTATTTTCAGGATTTTATAAAGTGGTTTAGTATTTTACTAAATCAAAACAAAACAGAACAGAAATATAAAACAGCAATGACTTAGCTTACGGCCTCACTGAGCAGCCCACTCCACTGCATGCGGCCCAGACCGCAACAGACCGCCCAGCCCACCACCGCTTTCGTCCTCTCTGGCGCGCCATCGGCCGGGCCTGTGGCCCAGCACACATGGAGCAAGAGCGCCACGCCACCGAGCTGCTCGCTCGTCACACTGGCCACCGCGACGCCTCGCGGCTTCTCCTCGGCGCCGCCCCGACCCTCTGGACGTCTCACTCTTCCTCCCCTGCTCTCTCCCTCGCCGTTCCCTCGTCCCACCGAACGCGTCTGCCGCCACCGACGAGCACCGCCGCGGCCACCGACCACCCCTCGCCCTGCCGATGAGTCCAGAAGCTCCGCCTCGCGATGGACCTCTCCACGCCGAGGAAACAAGCTGGAGGGCCCCGCTTGTCGCCATCGCTGCCGCCGCCATCGCCGCCGGAGATCCGCTCGCCGCCCGCTTCGCTCCGCGCTTCCCGGCCCGTCGTGCCGCACCGCCAACTCTCCGTGAGCTCCTCTTCCATCTTCCCCTAGCCACGTCCCTCGAGCTGCCCCCTAACCCCGTTGGCCATCACGACCGAGAGCTCGGCTCCGCCGGCCATGTCGCCGCCGTGGCCAAGTCCACTAGAGCTCGAAACTCAGCGCGTCACCACGGGGCCGTAGCAACCACCCGCTACTCTTTTCGTGCCCTACAACGTCGGAACGACCGACGTCCGAACTCCGGCCGCCGCGGACGTGCTTGCAGCCGTCGTTTCCGGCTACCCCCGGTCCAACCACCACCACCACTCGATGCGGGGGAGCGCCCGCATCACGTAGATAGCCTCCGCCGTACTTTTGGTCGCCGGAGCAGCGTTTCCGCGCTGCCCCGCCGCGCCTGTCGTTGCCGGCGGCTAGACGCCGGTAGATTAGCCCCGGTTGACCAGGGATTTGACCCCCCTGGGTCTGACGTGCGGGCCCCGCCCGGCTAACCAAGTTAGTTAGGGTTAATTTTAATTAGGTTAGTTAGTCTAATCACTGACACGCGGGACCCACAGGTCGATTGACTGGACCGTCTCCGTTGATCTGCGACGCCACGGCGACGCAATCTCGACGCAATAAAGTGTTTTTGGATTTAATCTTATTCGAAAATTCGTAAAATAACCAAAACGTCTAAAATTCATATAAAATCAACCGTAGCTCCAAATCAAACAAATTATATATGAAAAATTATCAGAAAAATTCAAGGAATCCATCTGTACCATTTTCATGCATGTTTGAACAATGTTTGTCCTCTGTTTTGGACAAAACAAATAAAGGGCATTTAAATAATCATATATGGAGTTGGAATTTGAATCATGTATTCAAACCAAGTTCATTTAAATCATAGCTAGGTGCATTAGCTCAAATCACAGCATATTGCCATGTCATGATCATGCATCATATTGTAGCATTGCATTGATTGTGTTCTTTCTTAGTTACCGGCGTTTGTCCCCTCTCGATAGACGTGGTTCCGACGACGAGTTCGATGACACAGATGAAGAACTATAATATCTTCAGAAGTGCCAGGCAAGCAAAACCCCTTTGTTCATTCCGATACAATCCCACTCTCTCGCTCCTGCTCTCTTTACTGCATTAGGACAACAACGTTTCAACTGTTACTTGCAGCGGTAGTTGAACCCCTTTATCCTTTGCATGACTGTCATTCCACGGTAAATAGATGAAACCCACTAGCATGAGTAGGAGTTGTTTGAGCCTGTTGTGCCTACTCATTCATGTTTGTTTGTCATGCCTGCTATTGCTTAGAGTTGAGTCAGGTCTGATTCATCGAGGATGAATCAGAGGTGTGTGAACATGTCCTACTGTGTGTGAGCTAAGTGTGTGAACACGACTTGGTAAAGGTATCGGTGAGAGGCCATGTAGGAGTACATGGTGGGTTGTCTCATTGAAGCCGTCCTTAGGAACTGAGTTCTGTGTTTGTGATCCATGATTCAACTACTACCATACATTGGGCCCTGAAATATGACCCCGCTCGACTTCTTATTCACCCTAGTCCTCTGTCCAGGAGTCGCAAGTAGTTTCTGGTGTTTGTAGCCTACTGGAGGCCGTGGACAGCGCTGACCGTAGGGGTGGGCTGTGATGCGGTAGGTACGTGGCACGGTGTACCGGATGCCCGTTTGGTATCTCGGAACCCTGTTCACATCGTTTGGGGCTGTGAGCGAAACTTGGCCGAACTCCTCATAGATGGAACCCAAATAGGCGATAAACCTGGACTAGAGACTTGAGTGTCTAGGTAGGTCGTGGTCTACACCCACGCCGGCTTTCGCTTGAAGTCCGCCGAGCACATGTCGTGTGTGCACGCTAAGTGGTGGAAACATGTATGAAGAAGTACACCCGCAGGTTAATATGATCTATTCGAATAGCCGTGTCCGCGGTAAAGGACTTCTAGGTTGCCTATAACAGTTCATAGACAAGTGAAAGTGGATACTCTAAAATACGCAAGATAAGTGTGAGTGCTATGGATGGCGTTCTCGTAGGGAGACGGAGCGGATCCATAGTGGTGTATTGATATGGTGAATATGTGGACTCGTAGCGCCACCTCAAAAGAGTTACTTGCGAATGTAGTTTAGGATAGCCACCGAGTCAAAGCTGGCTTGCTGCTGTTGAACTCCACCATCCCTTTGTTGATAATGATGCATATGTAGTTAGTTCGATGTAAGTCTTCTTTGGGTACATTTGTACTCACGCTTGCCTATTTTATGTTTTTGCGAGAGAGACTTGGTCTCGCTAGTAGTTCCACGTGGACTTCGACGTTTAGCTTGTTACCTCAGCTACGATCTTGGGCCCTCGGCAGGATCTGGTAGATAGTTAGGCTTTCAAGCCCTTTTCATTTGTAGATGTCTGTACTCAGACATGTTAAGCTTCCGCTTGTGCTATGACTTGTATGCTCTGAATGTTGGGACATGAGACCCCTGTTTGTAATATCTCGCTCCACGGAGCCTAATGAATAAATACTTGAGTCGAGAGTCATGTTGTGATGCCATGTTGTATTTGCACATATCGAGCATATTGTGTGTATGTTATTGAAATGCTTGGTATGTGTGGGATCCGACTATCTAGTTGTTTATCTTTAGTAGCCTCTCTTACGGAAATGTCTCCTAGTGTTTCCACCGAGCCATGGTAGCTCGCCATCGCTCCGGAACACTTAGGCTGGGCGGCATGTGTCCTTCTTCGTTCTCGTCTCGTTCTTCGGGAAATGTCACGCGTTGAGTACCGGAGTCTGTTAGCCCGCCATGACCCGGTTTCGAGTCCTGCTAGCCCAGTGCTACAGCCCGAACTTACTCGTGATGACCGACACGCTCGATGTCGGGTCATGGATGCCTGTCTCTGTAAGTCTGTGCCACTTTGGGTTTACAACTAGCCATGTCAGCCCGGGCTCCTTATCATATGGATGCTAGCGACACTATCATATACGTGTGCCAAAAGGCGCAAACGGTCCCGGGCAAAGGTAAGGCGTCACCCGTGGGAATACCGTGCGTGAGGCCGCAAAGTGATATGAGGTGTTACATGCTAGATCGATGTGGCATTGAGTCGGGGTCCTGACAGCTTTGGTATCAGAGCTTGATTGCCTGTAGGATTACCAAGCCAAACTGGTCGAAGTTGAGTCTAGAAATGCTTTAGTTATGTAAGGGAATTGATTGTGGGATGGAACGTAAGGCTCTTTTTACTCCTTATACCTCATGGCCTTCTGATCTGAGTCAACCTCTTCTTTTCTACGGGGTTTAAGAACTAGGCCTTCTCATCTATCTATCAGGATGACGTGTTACTAATCCATAGACTTATACAATTGTTAGTTTCAAATCTCAGCTCAGTTTTACTACTTCCGTATGTTATAACTGTTGATCTCGAAACCTTGATATTGTGCTTCGGAGTGGCTATGCCACCTTTTTTGTAGCATGTCTCCAATCTTTTGAGCATTTACAGCCGTTATGCTGTCCGAGTCATCCCAGGTCTCTAAATAGTCTGATGCATTTGCAAATCCCTTCCTACCGTTTCAAGTTCCCTTGTGCCAGATTAACCACACTAATCGGTGAGTTGAGGTATTCTATTGCCTCGACATATATGTTGGAATTATTATTATGACCCTAGGTATTTTAGAGGATCATCTAGTAATCTAGCCATGATTTGTATCCTAGTGTGATGATTCTGGCCTTCATCCTCGAAAGCATCCTGTGATGCTATTTAGTTAGTAGTCATTCTATTCCTGGGTTTTTGAACCCGAGATTCACCCTACTTACCTCGTGTTGATAGTGTTTGCTAGTTCCTTTAGGATATTAGTAACCTTTGTGATAGTCCTCGAGGTCCGTGGTATTTTCTTCTTCCAAATACTATGAACCGCTTATGGTAGAAGTTTGTTGGATCAAAAGATCACAACAGGAGTGCTCTTGATGAGTTCTCCATTTTATATTGCGACTCTGCCAGTTCCACCTTTCTGCATGGGTTATCCGGAAGAAAAGTTGAGCTTCGCTCGACATACTAATCTATGCATCCACAACTCAGAAAATTATATGTTCCTTTGAGTTGTTCTCTTTAGTTGCATTCTGACCCTCGTCTATCAATTGATAGTCAAGAGTATGCGTGCATTCGTTCAGCGATGCCTATTACTCTTGTGGTCCGTCAAGCCATTCTATTCTGGAATGACTAGGAGAAACAAACTCCAGTACCTTGTCCATTTCTAGGATTGGGTCAAAGCAGTTGTACTCCGCAGATCGAATTGCTAACCTAGCTTTTGTTCTGTTCTACCCTGAAGTATTACCATCTTTATATCAAGAATGTCATGGGAATTGCACACCATCCTATGAACTCTTGATGTAGTAATACTCCTCGCTATCATCATTCATTCCTCGGTCCCGTGTTGATGTAACCGGAATGTCGATAAGTGAATCGTGGTGTGTGAAATCAATACTGCTAGCAACTCCGTTGCTTGGTAGTTAATGGACTATATTCTCATTCTTAGCGTGTTGGTTGTTAAATCATCACCCTAAGATTGATCGTGCTACCTAGTCCTTATTTCTGGTGCACTCTTCGATCAATAAGTTAGGATTGTGCCAATCCCTCGCTTATTTGATCATATCGTCCTGCTCTGAAAAGCAAGATTGTTCTCGAGCTTAGTAACATATCGGTGGTTCGTGATTTTCTGAATGTCTTCTCGGAAGTATCACCAGGTCGTCACCTGACCGCAATGTTGAGTTCGTGATCAAGTTGGTTCCTTGTAACCACCCCCTTCTCCAAGAATCTGTGTTGGATACCCCTGAGCTAGTTGGTTAAGCTAAACAAAAACTTGGAGAGTTGGAAGATGAAAGCTTGTCTGACTTAGTTCATGATAAGGGATATCTTGTATGTATGTTGAAGAAAGATGATATCTTCATCAATTGATCCTAGAGACCAGTTGCTGAAGCTATTGTCTTGCCAAAACTTTGATTTGGGTATGGGCTATCATCAAATCAAATCGAACTAACGATGTTAAGTAATGTTGTCTTACTCGTGGATTTTCCTCGAGCATACACCATTATATCTTTTGGGTCTGACCAATGCTATCACTTGTTCTCATAATTATGGAATTCCATCTTCATGGAAAACCAGGATGAACCGTTGTTGAGCCCATTGACAACATCCTTGTCTTCTCCATAATTTTGTTGAAAATTAAGCTAGTGTTGGAAACTTTTTAAAGCATTTGCTCATGCTAGCTCATGAAGCATATGTTCGGATGTAAGAAGTGACTTCCTCCAGTTCATGTGCATTTGATGTAAGTTGCCGCCGTGGATTCGAGAAAGTCAATGTTGCCTCCTTTGGAATCATCCCAAATCATTCATGCATACGTGCGAAGTATTCTGTGGTTCGAAGACTTGCAACCTTCATTCTATATGTATCCCTAGCACACCAAGCCACTGATTGATTTGTTCAAGGAGAAAAAGTTCCTTCTTAAGAGTATACCTTATGCAAGGACTTTGATATCCTCGATGGTGGTTCCCCACCGGAACTCGGTAGTGTTTTATTGTAAGACTACCATGGGATCATGCTTGTCTTGGACAGCGTGTTCACTGAGTTTGTAGCGTAACCGGCTCATGTTTTGGAGTTACTACCATAGTTCATCTCCCGAGAATCTCGCAACGTCTTCTCGTCGATTTGTGTTGCAAACTTTCATTTTTCTTTCCAGACCCGATGAGTCTGGATTATTATGACACCAACCAGATCTGAATCTCAGGCAGATATGATGGTTGGAACCCTTCTAAGAGCTATGATGTAGGTCCCGACAAGGTTGATGTTCTGGCCGACACACCTAGCCGGAAGATCTATCATTGTAGTATCTTGATTGAGCAAGTCCACCATCCTCTCCATGAGGATTTCGATTGACTTATTATAGAAGTTGCTCCTTATGGATCCTTTGTATTCCGAAGTCCGACCTTTACTTGATGTTCTAGATACCAGACCATATCTATGAATGGGATACGCTAGTACATCAAGGAGAACATTAGAAGCGGAGTGCTAATTGTCTCTCGGTCGATCCAGATTTAGTCCCCTTGGCCCCGCTTAAGGTGAAATCTGAGAAAGTGTTGTCTTCCTTTGCATCGCATCGCCCATCGCTACTCATCATGGTAGTATGTTGTGTTGTCAAGACCCTTGACACGGATGTTGGTAAAACCTTGATGAATATGGAGATGCTCAAGTTCTTGAGAGCACGCACAAGCACTATGTATTATCACCAAAGACTAACTGGAATTGTTCCTAGTCTTTTCGGTTATGCTATAACCCTTTCAACAGTGGACTCACTCTCTACTGTTGAGCTTCTCCCTAGTTACTAAAATCAACCCTTACGTTGTTTTCAACAAGGTAATCCACATCATCCATTCGATTCCGGATATGTCAATTCTTTTGAACCCCGCCAAATGATCGATTGTGATTGCCTTAGGCTGGTATAAAGATTTCAATGATCTTGAATCAAAGGTAATTCTTTTTGCCACTTAAGGGGATTTATCTACGGATTGCCTTCCTCCAAATGTCTCATTTGTGGTATCATGGCAACTCAAACTCTCACTACATTGACAACCTGCTCACCACCCTCTTAGGAGTGAAATTGTTGTCTACCTAGTGAACCCTCATCATCTGTTCCACTCCATCCCTCTAGATGTGTGCTTTGTATCTCAGCTTGAGAGATGTTGTTGTGACTCACCCCGTGAGCTGATGCTAAGTTGTTTGATCCTCGGGAAGATCGATCCTTCTAGAGTTTTCCCCGTTTTACTCGTTGTCATGTTGGATGTAGTTCTCAAGCTAGACATCGAGATCAAGGTGATGCAATGAATCAACATCCTCGAGAAAACATCCGGATCGTGAAGATCGTGTTAGTTTGTACCCTCCGCCTTCTTACCTCTCGCCTTGAATCTCGGGACGAGATTCTTGTTTAGTGGGGGCGAGTTGTCACATCCCTAGGTCTGGTATGCACTAGGTTAGACCCTCATGTGTGCATCATGTTTTAATTCAAATGAAATTTGAATTGAGGGATTTTCAAAGCCTCGTAAACCTTCTAAAATGATCAACATTAAAATCTTCTCAAAGAAGTCCAAGAAAATGTTCCTCTTAGTCCCGAAAATATTGCAAAGAGGTAAAACTCAAAACAATATTTTTGGTATCTCAGAGTTAATTATTTTGGGCCTTTGAAATTAATTCAATAACTATTTGCATTGGATATATATTTTATATATAATTAATATATGTCCAATAATTCTGGAACATTTTATGTGGTTTGGTATATTTTAGTTCTAGCCACATAATTATTATCAGATTTTATAAAGTGGTTTAGTATTTTACTAAATCAAAACAAAACAGTAATGTAAATATAAAACAGAGATGAAGCTTACGGCCTCACTGAGCAGCCCACCTACCAGGCGGCCCAAAGACCGCATGCAGACCAGCCCAGCCCACCACCGCCGTCCTCCTGGCGCCATCGGCCAGCGTAGGGCCGACGCAGCACATGGGCAGAGCGCCACGCCACCAGGCTACTGCAAGCGCCACAGCCACCACGACGCCGCGGCTTCTCCTTAGCGCCGCCCGACCCTCTGGACGTCTCACTCTTCCTCCTCGCTCTCTCCTCGCCGTTCTCGCCCCCCCGAACGTGTCCGCCGCCACCGACGAGCACCGCCGCGCCACCGACCACCCTCGCCCGCCGATGAGTCCGAAGCTCCGCCTCGCGATGGACCTCCACGCCGAAGAAACAAGCCGGAGGGCCTCGCTTCGTCGCCATCGTCGTGCCGCCGCCATCGCCGCCGGAGATCCGCCTCGCCGCCGCTTCGCTCGACGCTTCCCGGCCCGTCGTGCGCACCGCCAACTCTCCGTGAGCTCCTCTTCCATCTTCCCTAGCCACGTCCCTCGAGCTGCCCCTAACCCGTTAGCCATCACGGCCAAGAGCTCGCTCGCCCGGCCATGTCGCCGCCGTGGCCAAGTCCATGGAGTCAAATCGAAGCGTCACAACGCTCAGCAGCGCCACCACGGGCCGTAGCAACCACCGCTGCTCTTTTCATGCCCTACAACGCCGGAACGACCGACGCTCGAACTCCGCCACCGCGGGCGTGCTTGCGGCCGTCGTTTCCGCTACCCCTACCCAACCACCACCACCACTCGATGCGGGGAGCGCCGCATCACGTGATAGCCTCCGCCAGTACTTTTGGTCGCCGAGCAGCGCTTCAGCGCTGCCCGCCGCGCTGTCGTTGCCGGGCGGCTAGACGCCGTAGATTAGCCCGGTTGACCAGGATTTGACCCCCTGGGTCACTGACGTGCGGGGCCCGCCCGGCTAACCAAGTTAGTTAGGGTTAATTTTAATTAGGTTAGTTAGTCTAATCATTGACACGCGGGACCCACAGGTCAGGATTGACCTGGACCGTCTCCGTTGATCGACGACGCCACGGCGATTTAATCTCGACGCAATAAAGTGTTTTTTGATTTAATCTTATTCTGAAAATTCCAGAAAATAACCAAAACTTCTAAAATTCATATAAAATCAACCGTAGCTCCAAATCAAACAAATTATATATGAAAAATTATCAGAAAAATTCAAGGAATCCATCTGTACCATTTTCATGCATGTTTGAACAATGTTTGTCCTCTGTTTTGGACAAAACAAATAAAGGGCATTTAAATAATCATATATGGAGTTGGAATTTGAATCATGTATTCAAACCAACTTCATTTAAATCATAGCTAGGTGCATTAGCTCAAATCACAGCATATTGCCATGTCATGATCATGCATCATATTGTAGCATTGCATTGATTGTGTTCTTTCTCAGTTACCGGTGTTTGTCCCCTCTCGATAGACGTGGTTCCGACGACGAGTTCGATGACACCGATGAAGAACTATAATATCTTCAGAAGTGCCAGGCAAGCAAAACCCCCTTGTTCATTCCGATACAATCCCACTCTCTCGCTCCTGCTCTCTTTTACTGCATTAGGACAACAACGATTCAACTGTTACTTGCTGCGGTAGCTGAACCCCTTTATCCTTTGCATGACCTGTCATTCCACAGTAAATAGATGAAACCCACTAGCATGAGTAGGAGTTGTTTGAGCCCTGTTGTGCCTACTCATTCATGTTTGTTTGTCATGCCTGCTATTGCTTAGAGTTGAGTCAGGTCTGATTCATCGAGGATGAATCAGAGGTGTGTGAACATGTCCTACTGTGTGTGAGCTAAGTGTGTGAACACGACTTGGTAAAGGTATCGGTGAGAGGCCATGTAGGAGTACATGGTGGGTTGTCTCATTGAAGCCGTCCTTAGGAACTGAGTTCTGTGTTTGTGATCCATGATTCAGCTACTACCATACATTGGGCCCTGAAATATGACCCCGCCGACTTCTTATTCACCCTACTCCTCCTGTCCGGTGAGTTGCAAGTAGTTTCGTGTTTGTAGCCTCATGGAGGCCGTGGACAGCGCTGACCGTAGGGGTGGGCTGTGATCACGGTAGGTACGTGGCACGGTGTACCGGATGCCCGTTTGGTATCTCGGAACCCTGTTCACATCGTTTGGGGCTGTGAGCGAAACTTCGCCGGAACTCCTCATAGATGGAACCCAAATAGGCGATAAACCTGGACTAGAGACTTGAGTGTCTAGGTAGGTCGTGGTCTACACCCGTCGGCTTGCCGCTGAAGTCTGCCGAGCACATGTCGTGTGCGCACGCTAAGTGGTGGAAACATGTATGAAGAAGTACACCCCTGCAGGGTTAATATGATCTATTCGAATAGCCGTGTTCGCGGTAAAGGACTTCTGGGTTGCCTATAACAGTTCATAGACAAGTGAAAGTGGATACTCTAAAATACGCAAGATAAGTGTGAGTGCTATGGATGGCGTTCTCGTAGGGAGACGGAGCGGATCCATAGTGGTGTATTGATATGGTGAATATGTGGACTCGTAGCGCCACCTCAAAAGAGTTACTTGCAATGTAGTTTAGGATAGCCACCGAGTCAAAGCTGGCTTGTCTGCTGTTGAACTCCACCATCCCTTTGTTGATAATGATGCATATGTAGTTAGTTCGATGTAAGTCTTCTGGGTACATTTGTACTCACGCTTGCCTATTTTATGTTTTTGCAGAGAGACTTGGTCTCGCTAGTAGTTCCACGTGGACTTGACGCTTAGCTTGTTACCTCAGCTACGATCTTGTGCCCTCGGCAGGATCTGGTAGATAGTTAGGCTTTCAAGCCCTTTTCATTTGTAGATGTCTGTACTCAGACATGTTAAGCTTCCGCTTGTGCTATCACTTGTATGCTCTGAATGTTGGGACATGAGACCCCTGTTTGTAATATCTCGCCCACGGAGCCTAATGAATAAATACTTGAGTCGAGAGTCATGTTGTGATGCCATGTTGTATTTGCACATATCGAGCATATTGTGTGTATGTTATTGAAATGCTTGGTATGTGTGGGATCCGACTATCTAGTTGTTTATCTTTAGTAGCCTCTCTTACTGGAAATGTCTCCTAGTGTTTCCACCGAGCCATGGTAGCTCGCATCGCTCCGGAACACTTAGGCTGGCCGGCATGTGTCCTTCTTCGTTCGTGTCTGTTCTTCGGGAAATGTCACGCGTTGAGTACCGGAGTCTGTTAGCCCGCCATGCTCGGTTTACGGAGTCTGCTAGCCCAGTGCTACAGCCCGAATCGACTTCGTGATGACCGACACGCTTGATGTTGGGTCATGGATGCCTGTCCTCGTAAGTCTGTGCCACTTTGGGTTTACAACTAGCCATGTCAGCCGGGCTCCTTATCATATGGATGCTAGCGACACTATCATATACGTGTGCCAAAAGGCATAAACGGTCCCGGCAAAGGTAAGGCGTCACCGTGGGAATACCGTGCGTGAGGCCGCAAAAGTGATATGAGGTGTTACATGCTAGATCGATGTGGCATTGAGTCGGGTCCCGACAACCGTATCAAATACCCGGGAGTTACTACGAGTACTGGTAAGGTACACATCAATTACATGTATATCAAATATACCTTTGGTGTTGCGGCCTTCTTATCCGCCAAGTATTTGGGGCAGTTCCGCTTCAAATGACCCTTCCCCTTGCAATAAAAGCACTCAGTCTCAGGCTTGGGTCCATTCTTTGACTTCTTCCCAAGCAGGCTTCTTCGGGCGCGACAACATCTTTGCCGTCCTTCTTGAAGTTCTTCTTACCCTTGCCCTTCTTGAACTTAGTGGTCTTATTGACCATCAACACTTGATGTTCTTTCTTGATTTCAGCCTCTGCTGACTTCAAGATCGAGAACACTTCAGAATGGTCTTCACCATCCTCGCATGTTGTAGCTCATCACAAAGCTCTTGTAGCTTGGTGGGAGCGATGGAGGATTCTGTCAATGACCGCCTCATCGGGAGGTTAATGTTTAGTGGGTCATACGGTTGTGCAACCCGGACATCTTCGAGGATGTGCTCACCGATGTAACAGTTTTCCTCCATCTTACAATCTGTAGAACTTGTCGGAGACATCATATCTCTCGACCGGGCATGAGCTTGGAAAACTAGTTTCAGCTCTTGAACATCTCATATGCTCCGTGATGCTCAAAACGCTTTTGGAGCCCCGGTTCTAAGTCTGTAAAGCATGCCGCCTTGAACGAGGGAGTAATCATCAAGACGAGTTTGCCAAGCATTCATAATGTCTTGGTTCTTCCGGGACAGGAGCATCACCTAGCGGTCCTTCTAGGACATATTGCTTCTGGCAGCTATGAGGATGATCTCGGGTTCGGACCCAATCCGTATAGTTGCTGCCATCATCTTTCAGCTTGGTTTTCTCTAGGAACGCGTTGAAGTTCATGTTGACATTAGCGTTGGCCATTTGATCTACAAGACATATTTGCAAAGGTTTTAGACTAAGTTCATGATAATAAAGTTCTAATCAAATTATGAACTCCCACTTAGATTAGACATCCCTCTAGTCATCTAAGTGTTACACGATCCGAGTTGACTAGCCCGTGTCCGATCATCACGTGAGATGGACTAGTCATTGTCGGTGAACATCTTCATGTTGATCGTATCTTCCATACGACTCGTGTTCGACCTTTCGGTCTCCGTGTTCCGAGGCCATGTCTGTACATGCTAGGCTCGTCAAGTTAACCCTAAGTGTTTTCGCTGTGTAAAACTGTCTTACACCCGTTGTATGTGAACGTAAGAATCCATCACACCCGATCATCACGTGGTGCTTAGAAGTGACGAACTGTAGCAACGGTGCACAGTTAGGGGAGAACACTTCTTGAAATTTTTGTAAGGGATCATCTTATTTACTACCGTCGTCCTAAGTAAACAAGATGCATAAACATAATAAACATCACATGCAATTATATAGTTGTGACATGATATGGCCAATATCATATAGCTCCATTGATCTCCATCTTCGGGGCTCCATGATCATCTTGTCACCGGCTTGACACCATGATCTCCATCATCATGATCTCCATCATCGTGTCTTCATGAAGTTGTCACGCCAACGATTACTTCTACTTCTATGGCTAACGCGTTTAGCAATAAAGTAAAGTAGTTTACATGGCGTTCTTCAATGACACGCAGGTCATACAAAAAATAAAGACAACTCCTATGGCTCCTACCGGTTGTCATACTCATTGACATGCAAGTCGTGAATCCTATTACAAGAACATGATATCATACATCACAATTCATCATTCATCACAACTTCTGGCCATATCACATCACATGATCAATCGCTGCAAAAACAAGTTAGACGTCCTCTAATTGTTGTTGCATCTTTTACGTGGCTGCGATTGGGTTCTAGCAAGAACGTTTTCTTACCTACGAATAACCACAACGTGATTTTGTCAACTTCTATTTACCCTTCATAAGGGCCCTGTTCATCGAATCCGCTCCAACTAAAGTGGGAGAGACAGACACCCGCCAGCCACCTTATGCAACTAGTGCATGTCAATCGGTGGAACCGGTCTCACGTAAGCGTACGTGTAAGGTTGGTCTGGGCCGCTTCATCCCACAGTACCGTTGAAGCAAGAAAAGACTAGTAGAGGCAAGTAAGTTGACAAGATCCACACCCACAAAAAAATTGTGTTCTACTCGTGCATTAGAGAACTACGCATAGACCTAGCTCATGATGCCACTGTTGGGGAACGTTGCAGAAAATTAAAAATTTTCCTACGGTTTCACCAAGATCCATCTATGAGTTCATCTAAGCAACGAGTCATGGGAGAGAGTTTGCATCTACATACCACTTGCAGATCGCGTGCGGAAGCTTGCAAGGTGATGATGGAGTCGTACTCGACGTGATTCAGATCACCGATGTCCAAGTGCTGAACGGACAGCACCTCCGCGTTCAACACACGTACAGGACGGGAGACGTCTCCTCCTTCTTGATCCAGCAAGGGGAAGGAGAGGTTGAGAAGCTTCGCCCAACGCGGCCGACGACGGCGTGGTGGTGTTGGTGCAGCAGTACTCCGACAGGGCTTCGCCAAGCGCTTACGGAGGAGGAGAGGTGTTGGGGAGGGGAGGGGCTGCGCCTTGGAGATGGGTACAGCAGGCCTCCTCCAACCCTCTATTTATAGGGGAAAGGGCAAGGGGGGACGACCCCTCTAGATGGGATCTAGAGGGGGGCGGCGGCCAGGGAGGGAAGGCTTGCCCCCCAAGCAAGGGGGCGCCCCCCTCAGGGTTTCCCCCCCAACCCTAGGCGCATGGGCCCAAGGTGGGGCGCGCCCAGCCTTCCAGGCTGGCTCCCTCCCTTTATGCCCATGTGGCCCTCCGGGGAGGTGGCCCCTCCGGTGGACCCGGAACCCCTCCGGTGGTCCCAGTACATTACCGATAGACCCCCGAAACTTTCCGGTGTCCGTATGACAACTTCCCATATATAAAACTTCACCTCCGGACCATTCCGAAACTCCTCGTGACGTCCGAGATCTCATCCGGGACTCCGAACAACATTCGATAGTCACATACTAGTCTTCCTAATAACCCTAGCGTCACCGAACCTTAAGTGTGTAGACCCTACGGGTTCGGGAGACATGCAGACATGACAGAGACGACTCTCGGGCAATAACCAACAGCGGGATTGAAGGAAATATGCCCTAGAGGCAATAATAAAGTTATTATTTATTTCCTTATTTCATGATAAATGTTTATTATTCATGCTAGAATTGTATTAACCGGAAACATAATACATGTGTGAATACATAGACAAACATACTGTCACTAGTATGCCTCTACTTGACTAGCTCGTTTATCAGAGATGGTTATGTTTCCTAGCCATGGACAAAAGAGTTGTCATTTGATTAACGGGATCACATCATTAGGAGAATGATGTGATTGACTTGACCCATTCCGTTAGCTTAGCACTTGATCGTTTAGTATGTTGCTATTGCTTTCTTCATGACTTATACATGTTCCTGTAACTATGAGATTATGCAACAACCGTTTACCGGAGGAACACTTTGGGTACTACCAAATGTCACAATGTAACTGGGTGATTATAAAGGAGTACTACAGGTGTCTCCAAAGGCACATGTTGAGTTGGCGTATTTCGAGATTAGGTTTTGTCACTCCGATTGTCGGAGAGGTATCTCTGGGCCCTCTCGGTAATACTCATCACTTAAGCCTTGCAAGCATTATAACTAATGAGTTAGTTATGAGATGACGTATTACAAAACGAGTAAAGAGACTTGCCGGTAACGAGATTGAACTAGGTATTGGATATCGACGATCGAATCTCGGGTAAGTAACATACCGATGACAAAGGGAACAACGTATGTTGTTATGCGGTTTGACCGATAAAGATCTTCGCAGAATATGTAGGAACCAATATGGGCATCCAGGTCCCGCTATTGGTTATTGACCGAGAACAGTTTTAGGTCATGTCTACATAGTTCTCGAACCCGTAGGGTCCGCACGCTTGACGTTTCGTTGACGATATAGTATTATATGAGTTATGCATGTTGGTAACGAATGTTGTTCGAGTCCGGATGAGATCATGGACATGACGAGGAACTCCGGAATGGTCCGGAAATAAAGTTTGATATATGGAATAATAGTGTTTGATCTCCGGAAGGGTTCGAATTCACCGGAAGGGGTTGGATGTTTCCGAAATGTTTGGGTGCGAGAACACGTTATTTGGGCCAAAGGGAAAGCCCACAAGGTTTTGGAAAGCGCAAAGGAAGTTTTATGAGTCCGAGGGCCGACGCCAGGTCCTCGGCGTCGGGTCCAGACGCCGAACCTGGCGATGGCCCTCGAGTCCGAGAAGGACTCTTGCCTTTCGGGTGAAACCGACTTTGTGGAGGCTTTTACTCCAAGTTTCACCCCAAGGCTCAACATATAAATAGAGGGAAGGGCTAGCACCAAAGACACATCAAGAAACACCAAGCCGTGTGCCGCAACCCCGCCCCTCTAGTTTATCCTCCGTCATAGTTTTCAGTAGTGCTTAGGCGAAGCCTGCGGAAATTGTTCTTCACCAACACCGCCACCACGCCGTCGTGCTGCGGAACTCATCTACTACTACGCCCGTCTTGCTGGATCGAGAAGGCGAGGACGTCATCGAGCTGAACGTGTGCGTAACTCGGAGGTGTCGTGCGTTCGGTACTTGGATCGGTCGGATCGTGAAGACGTACGACTACATCAACCGCGTTGATAAACGCTTCCGCTTAGCGATCTTCAAGGGTATGAAGATACACTCCCCCTCTCGTTGCTATACATCACCATGATCTTGCATGTGCGTAGGAAATTTTTTGAAATTGCTACGTTCCCCAACTGTGGCATCCGAGCCTAGGTTTTATGCGTTGATGTTATATGCACGAGTAGAACACAAGTGAGTTGTGGACGATATAAGTCATACTGCCTACCAGCATGTCATACTTTGGTTCAGCGGTATTGTGAGATGAAGCGGCCCGGACCGACATTACGCGTATGCTTACACGAGACTGGTTTCACCGCTACAAGCACTCGTTGCTTAAAGGTGACAGGCGGGTGTCTGTCTCTCTCACTTTAGTTGAACCGAGTGTGGCTACGCCCGGTCCTTGCGAAGGTTAAAACGGAGTCTATTTGACAAACTATCGTTGTGGTTTTGATGCGTAGGTAAGATTGGTTCTTGCTTAAGCCCGTAGCAGCCACGTAAAACTTGCAACAAACAAAGTAGAGGACGTCTAACTTGTTTTTGCAGGGCATGTTGTGATGTGATATGGTCAA
This sequence comes from Aegilops speltoides, assembly GCA_021437245.1. NCBI lineage: Eukaryota > Viridiplantae > Streptophyta > Magnoliopsida > Poales > Poaceae > Aegilops > Aegilops speltoides. Next base: position 119,083,581 of record CM038145.1, read on the forward strand.
GACGTGATGCTATATTTTATTGTATGAGATGATCATGTTTTGTAACCGAGTTATCGGCAACGGGCAGGAGCCATATGGTTGTCGCTTTATTGTATGAAATGCAAACGCCCTGTAATTGCTTTACTTTATCACTAAGCGGTAGCAATAGTCGTAGAAGCAATAGATGGCGTAACGACAACGATGCTACGATGGAGATCAAGGTATCGCGCCGGTGACGATGGTGATCACGATGGTGCTTCGGAGATGGAGATCACAAGCACAAGATGATGATGGCCATATCATATCACTTATATTGATTGCATGTGATGTTTATCCTTTATGCATCTTATCTTGCTTTGATTGACGGTAGCATTTTAAGATGATCTCTCACTAATTATCAAGAAGTGTTCTCCCTGAGTATGCACCGTTGCGAAAGTTCTTCGTGCTGAGACACCACGTGATGATCGGGTGTGATAGGCTCTACGTTCAAATACAACGGGTGCAAAACAGTTGCACACGCAGCGGAATACTCAAAGTTAAACTTGACGAGCCTAGCATATATAGATATGGCCTCGGAACTCGGAGACCGAAGGTCGGCGTGAATCATATAGTAGATATGATCAACATAGTGATGTTCACCATTGAAACTACTCCATCTCACGTGATGATCGGACATGGTTTAGTTGATTTGGATCACGTGATCACTTAGATGACTAGAGAGATGTCTGTCTAAGTGCGAGTTCTTAAGTAATATGATTAATTGAACTTAAATTTATCATGAACTTAGTCCTGGTAGTATTTTGCAAATTATGTTGTAGATCAACAGCTTGCATTGTTGCTTTCATATGTCTATTTTGATATGTTCCTAGAGAAAACTGTGTTGAAAGATGTTAGTAGCAATGATGCGGATTGGATCCGTGATCGAGGTTTATCCTCATTGCTGCCTGTAAGAATTATGTCCTTGATGCACCGCTAGGTGATAGACCTATTGCAGAGCGATGCGAGCGTTATGAGCGTTTGGCTAGCTCAATATGATGACTACTTGATAGTTTTGTGCACCATGCTTTATGTCTTAGAATCGGGACTTCAAAGGCGTTTTGAGCGTCATGGACCATATGAGATGTTCCAGAGTTGAAGTTAATATTTCAAGCAAATACCGAGTTGAGAGATATGAAGTCTCCGACAAGTTCTAAAGCTAAAAGATGGAGGAGAATCGCTCAACTAGTGAGCATGTGCTCAGATTGTCTGGGTACTTCAATCGCTTGAATCAAGTGGGAGTTAATCTTCCTGATAAGATAGTGATTGACAGAATTCTCTAGTCACCATCACTAAGTTACTAGAACTTCATGATGAACTATAGTATGCAAGGGATGACGAAAATGATTCCCGAGCTCTTCGTGATGTTGAAATCGACGAAGGTGGAAATCAAGAAAAAAGCATCAAGTGTTGATGATTGACAAGACCACTAGTTTCAAGAGAAGGGCAAAGGGAAAGAAAGGGAACTTCAAGTGGAAAGACAAGCAAGTTGTCACTCCTGCGAAGAAGCCCAAAGCTGGACCATAGCCTAAAACTGAGTGTTTATACTGCAAAGGAAATGGTCACTGGAAGCGGAAATACCCTGAATATTTGGTGGATAAGAAGGATGCAAAGTGAACAAGGGTATATTTGATATACAGATTATTGATGTGTGCCTTACTAGTGTTTATAGTAGCCCCGAGTATTTGATACTTGTTAGGTTGCTAAGATTAGTAACTCAAACAGGAGTTCGAATAAACAGAGACTAATTGAAGGAAAGTGACGATGAGTGTTGGAAGTAGTTCCAAGATTGATATGATCATCATCACACACTCCTAAACTTTCGGGATAAGTGTTAAACCTAAATAAATGTTATTTAGCGTTTGCATTGAGCATAAATATGATTTGATCATGTTTATTGCAATACGGTTATTCATTTAAAAGCAGAGAATAATTGTTGTTCATTTACATGAATAAAACCTTCAATGGTCATACACCCAATGAAAATAGTTTGTTGGATCTCGATCGTAGTGATACACATATTCATAATATTGAGGCCAAAAGATGCAAAGTTAATAATGATAGTGCAACTTATTTGTGGCAATCGCCGTTTGGGTCATATCGTGTAAAGCGATGAAGAAACTCCATAAAGATGGATTTTGGATCACTTGGTTATGAATCATTTGATGCTTGCGAACCGTGCCTTTTGGGCAAGATGACTAAAACTCCGTTCTTCGGAACAATGGAACGAGCTACCGACCTATTGGAAATAATACATACTGATGTATGCAGACCAATGAGTATGAAGGCTCGTGGCAAGTATCGTTATTTTCTGACCTTCACAAGATGATTTAAGCAGATATGGGTATATCTACTTGATGAAACATAAGTCTGAAATAGTTGAAAGGTTCAAAGAATTTTAGAGTGAAGTGGAAAATCATCGTAACAAGAAAATAAAGTTTCTACGATTTGATCGCAGAGAGGAATATTTGAGTTACGAGTTTGGTCTTCAATTAAAACAATGTGGAATAGTTTCACAGCTCACGCCACCTGGAACACCAAAACGTTATGGTATGTCCGAACGTCGTAACCGCACTTTATAGGATATGGTGCGATCTATGATGTCTCTTACTGATTTACCAATATTGTTTTGGGGTTATGCATTAGAGACGGCTGCATTCACATTAAAAGGGCACCATCTAAATCCGTTGAGACGACAACATATGAACTGTGGTTTAGCAAGAAACCCAAGTTGTCGTTTCTTAAAGTTTGGGGCTGCGATGGTTATGTGAAAAGTTTCATCTGATAAGCTCGAACCCAAATCGGAGAAGTGTCTTCATAGAATACCCAAAGGAAATAGTTGGGTACACCTTCTATCACAGATCCGAAGGCAAGATATTCGTTGTTAAAATGGATCCTTTCTAGAGAAGGAGTTTCTCTCGAAAGAAGTGAGTGGGAGGAAAGTAGAACTTGATGAGGTAATCGTACTGCTCCCTTATTGGGAAGTAGTTCATCACGTAAATCAGTTCTGTGACAAATACACCAATTAGTGAGGAAGCTAATGATATAGATCATGAAACTTTAGATCAAGTTACTACGTGAACCTCGTGAGGTCTTCCGAGTAAGATCCGCACAGTGGTGTAGTAATCATGTTCGGAAGTCATGTTACTAGACCATGATGAACCTACGAACTATGAGGAAGCGATGATGAGCCCAGATTCCGCAAAATGGCTCGAGGCCATAAAATCTGAGATATGATCCATGTATGAGAAGAAAGTATGGACTTTGATTGACTTGCTCGATGATCAGCAAGCCATGTTAAATAAATGGATTTTCAAGAGGAAGACGGACACTGATAGTAGTATTACTATCTACCAAGCTCGACTTGTTGCGAAAGGTTTTCAACAAGTTCAAGGTGTTGAATACGATGAGATTTTCTCACTCGTATCGATGCTTAAGTCTGTCTAAATCATGTTAGCAATTGCCACATTTTATGAAATCTGGCAAATGGATGTCAAAACTACATTCCGTAATGGATTTATTAAAGAAGAGTTGTATATGATGCAACCAGAATGTTTTGTCAATCCTAAAGGTGCTAACAAAATGTGCAAGCTCCAGCGATCCATCTATGGACTGGTGCAAGCATCTCGGAGTTGGAATATACGCTTTGATAAGTTGATCAAAGCATATAGTTTTATATGGACTTACGATGAAGCCTGTATTTACAATAAAGTGAGTGGGAGCACTACAGCCTTTCTGATTAGTATATGTGAGTGACATATTGTTGATCGAAATGATGTAGAATTTTTCTGCAAAGCATAAAGGAGTGTTTTAAAGGAGTTCTTTAAAAAGAAAAGACCTCAAGAAAAGCTACTTACATATTGAGCATCAAGATCTATTGAGATAGATCAAGACGCTTGATAAGATTTTCAATGAGTACATACCTTGGCAAGATTTTGAAATAGTTCAAAATGGAGCAGTCAAAGAAAGAGTTCTTGCATGTGTTGCAAAGGTATGAAATTGAGTAAGACTCAAATCCCGACCACGCAGAGAAAATAGAAAGAGAATGAAAAGTCATTCCCTATGCCTCATCATAGGTTCTATAAAGTGTGCTATGCTATGTACTGGACCTATTGTATACCTTGCTCAATTTGGCAAGGAGTACAATAGTGATCTAGGAGTAGATCATGGACATTGGTCAAGAATATCCTTAGTAAGGACTAAGGAGATGTTTCTCGATTATGGAGGTGATAAAAGAGTTTGTTGTAAAAGTTACATCGGTGCAAACTTTTACACCGATCCGAATGACTCTAAGTCTCAACTTTGGATACATATTGAAAGTGGGAGCAATTAGCTAGAGTAGCTCCATGCAGAGCATTGTGGACATGAAATATTTGCAAAATACATACGGCTCTGAATGTGACAGACCCGTTGACTAAGCTTCTCTCACGAGCAAAACATGATCACACCTTAGTACTCTTTGGGTGTTAATCACATAGCGATGTGAACTAGATTATTGACTCTAGTAAACCCTTTGGGTGTTGGTCACATGATGATGTGAACTATGGGTGTTAATCATATGAGATATGAATATTGGTGTTAAATCACATGGCGATGTGAACTAGATTATTGACTCTAGTGCAAGTGGGAGATCAAGGAAATATGCCCTAGAGGCAATAATAAAGTTATTATTTATTTCCTTATTTCATGATAAATGTTTATTATTCATGCTAGAATTGTATTAACCGGAAACATAATACATGTGTGAATACATAGACAAACATAGTGTCACTAGTATGCCTCTACTTGACTAGCTCGCTTATCGAGATGGTTATGTTTCCTAGCCATGGACAAAAGAGTTGTCATTTGATTAACGGGATCACATCATTAGGAGAATGATGTGATTGACTTGACCCATTCCGTTAGCTTAGCACTTGATCGTTTAGTATGTTGCTATTGCTTTCTTCATGACTTATACATGTTCCTGTAACTATGAGATTATGCAACTCCCGTTTACCGGAGGAACACTTTGGGTACTACCAAACGTCACAACATAACTGGGTGATTATAAAGGAGTACTACAGGTGTCTCCAAAGGTACATGTTGAGTTGGCGTATTTCGAGATTAGGTTTTGTCACTCCGATTGTCGGAGAGGTATCTCTGGGCCCTCTCGGTAATACTCATCACTTAAGCCTTGCAAGCATTATAACTAATGAGTTAGTTATGAGATGACGTATTACAGAACGAGTAAAGAGACTTGCCGGTAACGAGATTGAACTAGGTATTGGATACCGACGATCGAATCTCGTGTAAGTAACATACCGATGACAAAGGGAACAACGTATGTTGTTATGTGGTTTGACCGATAAAGATCTTCGTAGATATGTAGGAACCAATATGGGCATCCAGGTCCCGCTATTGGTTATTGACCGAGAACAGTTTTAGGTCATGTCTACATAGTTCTCGAACCCGTAGGGTCCGCACGCTTAACGTTTCGTTGACGATATAGTATTATATGAGTTATGCATGTTGGTAACGAATGTTGTTCGAGTCCGGATGAGATCATGGACATGACGAGGAACTCCGAATGGTCCGAAATAAAGTTTGATATATGGAATAATAGTGTTTGATCTCGGAAGGGTTCCGAATTCACGGAAGGGGTTCGGATGTTTCGAAATGTTTGGGTACGAGAACACGTTATTTGGGCCAAAGGGAAAGCCCACAAGGTTTTGGAAAGCGCAAAGGAAGTTTTATGGAGTTCGAGGAGCGAGACGCTGAGGTCCTCGGCGTGCGGGTCCAGACGCCGGAAACCCTGGCGTCTGGCCCTGGAGTCCGAGAAGGACTCTTGCCTTTCGGGTGAAACCGACTTTGTGGAGGCTTTTACTCCAAGTTTCGACCCCAAGGCTCAACATATAAATAGAGGGGTAGGGCTAGCACCAAAGACACATCAAGAAACACCAAGCCGTGTGCCGCAACCCCGCCCCTCTAGTTTATCCTCCGTCATAGTTTTCGCAGTGCTTAGGCGAAGCCTGCGGAAATTGTTCTTCACCAACACCGCTACCACGCCGTCGTGCTGCGGAACTCATCTACTACTTCGCCCGTCTTGCTGGATCGAGAAGGCGAGGACGTCATCGAGCTGAGCGTGTGAGAACTCGGAGGTGCCGTGCGTTCGAGACTTGGATCGGTCGGATCGTGAAGACGCGACGACTACATCAACCGCGTTGATAAACGCTTCGCTTAGCGATCTTCAAGGGTATGAAGATACACTCCCCTCTCGTTGCTATACATCACCATGATCTTGCGTGTGCGTAGGAATTTTTTTGAAATTACTACGTTCCCGAACAGGGATCTGGATACCCATGTTGGCTCCCACATGCTCCTCGATGATTTCATCGGTTGAACCACGATGTCGAGGATTCGATCAAAACCCTGTATACAATTCCCTTTGTCAATCGGTACGTTACTTGCCCGAGACTCGATCGTCGGTATCCCAATACCTTGTTCAGTCTCGTTACCGGCAAGTCACTTTACTCGTACCCTAATGCATGATCCCGTGGCCAACACCTTGGTCACCTTGAGCTCATTATGATGATGCATTATCGAGTGGGCCCAGAGATACCTCTCCATCATATGGAGTGACAAATCCCAGTCTCGATCCGTGTCAACCCAACAGACACTTTCGAAGATACCTGTAATGCACCTTTATAGTCACCCAATTACGTTGTGACGTTTGATACACCCAAGGCACTCCTACGGTATCCGGGAGTTACACGATCTCATGGTCGAAGGAAGAGATACTTGACATTGGCAAAGCTCTAGCAGACGAACTACACGATCTTTATGCTATGCTTAGGATTGGGTCTTGTCCATCACATCATTCTCCTAATGATGTGATCCCGTTATCAACGACATCCAATGTCCATAGTCAGGAAATCATGACTATCTGTTGATCACAACGAGCTAGTCAACTAGAGGCTCACTAGGGACATATTGTGGTCTATGTGTTCACACGTGTATTACGATTTCCGAATAATACAGTTATAGCATCAACAAAAGACAATTATCATGAACAATGAAATATAATAATACTTTTATTATTGCCTCTAGGGCATATTTCCAACAGCCATCACAAGGGGTTAGCCTAGAGTCATGCGCGCATTACGCATAGAGGAGGGCACAATATGGGCATTCCGCTTCACCTTCTCTAGCAACCAGAATGTCTTTTGCCTCTCTCTTTACAGTCTTTAGTACAACTGTGGTTCATCATTCTTTACTTGATGCTTCTGTAGTTCTTCAGTATATGTACCTGTGCATCAAATTATGCACTCGTGCTGGAACTATATTTTTAATAAACATGGTTCGATATGAAATAAGTGATTGCCTACTTTCAAATTCAAAATATGTGATTTCTAAATGCAGAGATTAAATTAGGGATAAATTATGTTCTGCGGGCCAGTACACTACACACGGTTGCGAAAGCAAAACGTCTGTGATAAACGTCAAGATCAGACACGTTTCTCAGATTCCATACCTGTGTGATGAATCTCTACCACACACACGATCAGCCAAGAAAAACCAAGTGAGATTAACAATAGTAGCGCACACAGTTCCTTCTTATTAAATGTTTGTGAAAGTCACCTTATCACACACGCTTGACAATTATGGACTGTTTACGATGTCATGCGCATCATAAACGTTTGCTCATAGAACAACATGTGCGATAGTGCTTCATCTGACGCGGGTATAATGGATGAATCGTGTGGGATATATTCAAGCTTCACATACAATTTTATAGGGACAACTGTATGCATTCTTACATCGAATTACATACAGTCAACGAAAAGTAAATGTGTGTGATTGTCTACCTATTACACGTTCTATAATCGTGAACTATTTGTGATGGGGCTCGCATAAACGTAGCACCATGGATACCACTGCGATGGTAATGCGAGCACAAACGAGTAGCAAGGATGGAGCATTTGGGATATTCGAGATATCTCAAATAGTTGTCTGAAGACTCGCGTTCAGGATAGATGCGGCATCACATACGCTTAGTTATGCAAAATATATGTATTGTTATTCCCTATCCGTGACGGTTTCTGGGTCGTGTGGGAAGTACCCCCTATCGCCCACACTAGTAAGGAGATGGTTTAAAATGTCGTCGTTTAAAGGGCTTAAGAAAACGTTTGTATAGCAACTCGCTATACCAGTGATTGTTGATACTCCAATAAAGCAAACCCCCTTGATCACTCTGATACTCTCTTGCTCGCTCCTGCTATCTTTTATTGCATTAGGACAACAATGATTCAACTGTTACTAGTTGCGGTAGTTGAACCCATTCCTCTGCATGACCTGTCATTATCATAGTAAATATATAGTTAAACCTTCCTAGCATGATTAGGGGTTGCCTGAGCCATGTTTTGACTTCATCCATGCCATTTTAGCTATTGCTTAGAGTTGTGTTAGGTCAGATTCATCAGGAAATGGATCAGAATGTGGTGACCATCTTATGATGTTGAGAGCTAAGTGTGTGAACACTTTCGATAAGGTAGCGATGAGAGGCCATGTAGGAGTACATGGTGGGTTGTTTATTGAGACCATCCTTAAGAATCCAAGAATAGCTACTACCGTACATTGGGCCCTGAAATATGACCCCGCTCGACTTTATTAATCACCCTGATCTCTGTCCATGACTTACAACTAGTTTCTAGTGTTTATAGGATGTGCTGGGCGCCGTGGTTAGAGCTGACTGGAGGGGTAGGCTTTGATGCGACACGCACCATGGTCGAGTGTACCAAGCATAGTACCATCCAACAAGGTGGACTTGGGAGCCTGTACACATCGTTTGAGGTCGTAACGGAAAATTCGACCGGACTTCCCTGGTGGGTTCATCCTCGGAGCGATAAACATGTATTAGAGTCTTGTGTGGTTAGTCAGGTTGTAGTCTACACCCATGCCGGCTTTCACTTTAAGTCTGCCGAGTACATTTCGTGTACATGCGCTAAGTGGTGGAAACATGTGCGAAGAAGTACACCCTTCTAGGGTTAATGAGCTATTCAAATAACCGCGTCATCGGATATGGACTACTTTGAGACTTATATGATTCATAGATAACTTGAAATAGATACTCTAAAATGCGCCAGATAAGCATGAGTACTATGGATGGCCTTCTCGTAGGGAGACGGGCGAGAATCCATAGCGGTGTATTGTTGTAGTGACTAGTGGACTCGTGTGCGCTTTCTCACCTCAAAGAAATTACTGGTAGTCGTAGTACAAAATAGTCACTGAGTCAAAGTTGGCTTACTGCAGTTAAATCTCACAACACCTTTATTGATACATGATGCATATGTGGATAGTTCTAATGTAAGTCTTAGTGAGTACCTTTGTACTCACGTTTGATTAATTTACGTTTCTGTAGGGGAGATTTCGATTTCACTAGTAGTTTCATGTGGACTTCGACGAGTAGCTTGTATCCCAGCTATGGTCTTGTACCTTTGGGAGGGTCTTGTAGATAGTCAGACTTCTCAGCCCTTTTTATTGTAGTTGTCTGTACTCAGACAAGTTATACTTTCATTGCTTGTATGCTTTGTATGATGGGTCATGTCACCCTATTTATAATGTGATTTTATGTATGGCTCTTCGGAGCTTCTTAAATAAATACTTTGAGTCATAGAGTTATGTTGTGATGCCATGTTGTATCTACACATATCGTGCATATTGTGTGTATGTTTGAAATGCATTGGTATGTGTGGGATCCTACACCTAGTTATCTGCCTTTGGTAGTCTTTCCTATAGGGAAATGTCTCCTAGTGCTTCCACTGAGCCTTGGTAGTTAGCTACTACTCTGGAACACATAAATTGACCGGTATGTATCCTTCTTCACTCCTGTGTCTGTCCCTACGAGGAAATGCAATGTGTTGTTCCTTTAAGTCCTTGTAGCTTACTATGACTTGAGTTCATACATTGATGACCGACACGTGCATTGCTGGGTTAGTTATGCATGTCCCTATACGTTTGTGCCACCTTGGTTTATGACTTGTCATGTCGACCCGAGTTCTCTGTCATATGGATGCTAGCATCACAATCATATACGTAAGCTAAAAGACGCAAACGGTCTCGGCCAAGATAAAGGCAGCAACCATGGGTTACCGTGCGTGAGGCCGTAAAGTGATATGATATGTCTTATGCTAGATCGCTATGACTTAGGATCGGGGTCCCGACATGAGCCAAGGAGGCATCATGGATGCTTGGAGGATCTAGGACGTTGGGAACCATAATTCAACGGCTGTAGACGTCAAATCGCTGTGGAAAATCGTGGGTTGCTGAGTTTTACTATTTTCTAGTTCCTTCAGCTCCCGGATTCCTTCATGGATTTCTTTGGCAATAAGTAATCCATCCACGGTTATTTTGCGAAAATGAAATTAACTACAGAGCAACCTCGAAACTTTTGGCCACCTAACATCTGATTCGTTCACCGTGGAAGTGCACCCCACTGTGAAATGCTACTTTTATCTTCCTATCAACAATCATGATAAAAGCAAGCAATATTTTGGAATAGAACAACTTCAGACGAAAGGAGGTCTGTTGTGTTAGATGTTAGGGCTTGTATTTCTTTATATCGTACGGATAGTTGTTTGATTCACAGCATTGTAATTCATAATATGTATTTTTAAAAATTGCATTATGCTTTAAGAAGAAAAATTCCACCGACTTGTGTTTCTAGAAAATACATTTATGGTTTTTCATGGTGCTAGTATAAAGTAATTTTAAGTATTATATGATGCAAATGAAACGAAAAAGAAAAAAGGTACTCCATAAGTAGTAACAATATGTGACATAACTGTAACTATTTAGAAAAAGAATATCAGAAACAAAAAAGGCTCGGAATAGAAGTTTCCGACCACGGTTGCCTTCTTCTTCCTTCCACCCTCTCCTCCATCCCTCTCACGGAAGAGAATAAGATAACCACCGCCATGCTCCCCCACATGCCCATGCCCGAACAATTCATCCCCATGCGCCCCCGTGACCCAACGAGCCATCGAAGCCAATAGATTTTCCAACCACGCATGGAGCGAGAATTCAATCTTCGCGTGTGACCGGTCTCAGCTGGAATTCCTGCAAGGATCCACCCAGGAAGAGGAACAGAGCAATCCCATCGCCACACATTTCTCCCCGCTCTTCGGACGGCGGAGCCGCCATAAACCTCCCCTAAAGCTCCTTCATTAGCCTCTGATCATCATCTGTTCCGCCAAGAATCCCCCAAGGCAAGAGGGCCCGCTCCAAGATCCGATCCTTTTGTGAGTTGTTCAATCGCAATCCCTGTAAATTTCCTAGGAAAGAGACCAGGGATCGTGGACGGAGGCGGGAGACAACTTCCATTTCCCATCGGTTGTTGGCGTGGCACGCCGCGGTATTTTCTGACAAGGGGTGGGAAGGGAGGCCCGTACGGTTCTTGATCCCGTGGAGAGCCGCAGCTGTCGACGCCAATGCAGCCGGACCCTAAAGGCCCGGGGAGGGAGAAGGCGCACGCTCGGCTGCCGCCGCCGGTGACGGCGCCGTCGGTGGGGCGGCCGGCGTCGGTGCTGCCGCACAAGACGGCGAACGTGCGCGACCACTACCGCATCGGGAAGAAGCTGGGGCAGGGGCAGTTCGGCACGACGTACCTGTGCGTGGCCAAGGAGGACGGCGGCGAGTACGCGTGCAAGTCCATCCCCAAGCGCAAGCTGCTGTGCCGCGAGGATTACGAGGATGTCTGGCGCGAGATCCAGATCATGCATCACCTGTCGGAGCACCCCAATGTGGTTCGCATCCGCGGCGCCTACGAGGACGCCCTCTTCGTGCACCTGGTCATGGAGCTCTGCGCCGGCGGCGAGCTCTTCGACCGCATCGTGGCCAAGGGCCACTACAGCGAGCGTGCCGCTGCCCAACTCATCAGGACGATCGTGGGGGTGGTAGAGGGGTGCCACTCGCTCGGTGTCATGCATCGGGACCTCAAGCCGGAGAACTTCCTCTTCGCGAGCACGGCAGAGGACGCCCCACTCAAGGCCACGGACTTTGGGCTTTCCGTCTTCTACAAGCCTGGTTGGTTGCTATTTCGTTAAATTATTTGATTTGATTTGATTGATGCAACAATTAGCGATGCACTTGGTGTTAAATTGATCTTGGTATTTACAGCAACCTTATCAATACGCCATTTGAATAGATTGCTCAGTTGAGGAATTAAAATATCCATACGGTTTATATTTATTTGACGAAAAAACAATATGATATGGTAGTTTGACGGAAAATCAATAATGCTACTCCCTCCGATCCATATTAATTGTCGCTGATTTAGTACAATGGTGGGAGTACTGTAAATGCTATGTGGTTTGACTGTTTTGATCTTTGAAGTCAATTTTGTACTCTTTTACACAACGGAGGTACTCCCTCCGTCCGGAAATACTTGTCATCAAAATGAATAAAAGGGGATGTATCTAGATGTATTTTAGTTCTAGATACATCCCTTTTTGTCCATTTTGATAACAAGTATTTTCGGACGGAGGGTGTATGTTACATAACCATATTTTTTTGTAATGTTGCCCTATAATCTGATGGAATTTCATAAAGTCGCAATAAGTAGTTCTAGCCTGGATTAGAGGATAAGTTTGGTACAGTACACTATTGTGGGCTATGAAAGTGGTTTCCAGTTATTGACTTTGGCTGGGAAACATTAGCAATTTCGGGTATATGGGTTTCCATGGGCTGGACATCTAGCTTCTACGTATGTGCTTACTGTTGTGTTACTGTACCATAGTTAATTTTTCTTTTTGACACAATGCCAAAGTTCGGTGCGGCTAACTAATCCACTAGTACCTTAGTTCATGAGACACAATTTCGTAAGATATGAAAGTACATGTTAAGCTGTATTGCGAACTGCGATGTATGGATTCTTTTTGTTCTCCCCGCTGAAAATTGCTGCAGACAGGAGAGCTTATGTTCATAGGGTTGCACTTTAAAGAATGACATCACTGCAAAAAATTCGATTGTGTTGCAGGACGTTGCTTAATATTTTCTAGAACATATACACTGTTAACATGTCTGTGCAGCTAAATCACTGGCCACCCACATGTTTACAAAATCGAGTCAATAACATGCCAAATGACAATACTTCCTGGCTCCATACAGGGGCACCTCGAATGCACCGATACGGATACGGGTATCAGTATCGGGCCAATATGGATACGTAAATTCTTCATTTTCAAAAAGTGCCAATACGGATACGTTGTAGGTACTCAAAGCCAACTCAAAGCCATCTGGAGGAGATGAGAATGATAGATCTTCATAGATCAGAGAAGAAAGAAGAGGAGATGAGCTTGGCTGGGCAGGAGAAATGGAGAAGAGAAGTGTCCATACATGGCTGTTGCGTGAGAGGGGACGTTGGTGAGTAGGAGGAGCAGCTCGTCGCCGGCTAGCCACCACTGCTGCTGGCCCTGGGACCTGGGTGAGCAGCTGCTGGCGACACAGCCGCCGCCTGGTGTGAGCATGGGAGGGAGGAAAGACGCTGCGAGGGAAAGGATGGGGGCATCGGGGCACTAGGGTTGCTGGTTGCTTCTTAACTGGGCTGAGCGGGCTCTTACCTGGGCTGGAAAAGTATCCAGAACGTACTGGCGAAGTATCCTTAGAGTATCGTCATTGTTTTAAATCATTTATTCTCAGATACTCCAGCGATACGTATCGGGGGCATATCGGAGGAGTATCGGTATCGGATACGGTATCCGATACGGCTTCGCTGGTCGGCTCAAGTATCCGTGCATTCGAGAGGGGCACTGAGCAGCAAAAGAATATGAAACAGAATTACAGAAACAAGAACAAGATACAGTTTTATAGTCAATAAAACTAGACAACTGAAGGAACTTTGCTTCATGGAGCTGTTAAATGTGTATTTGAGGACATGTGGGACAACTTAGTGATTAATATTTTGTCAAGATAAATTTTTGTTGCTTAGAACAGAATTTGTCAAAGTCGCACCTGCGCTGCCATGCTTAATTTAGTGCATAGTGACTGGTTAGTGGAATCTTGAGTTAATGCGGTCTACTATTTTATTTCGCTAGAAATGATTAATAGAACTTGCACTAAAAGTTCGTTGACAATGAAAACTCTCCCTTCTCGTTTTTCAGGAGATAAATTTGCTGATGTTGTTGGGAGTCCCTATTATGTTGCACCTGAGGTGCTTCTAAAATGCTATGGCCCAGAAGCTGATGTCTGGAGTGCCGGAGTAATTCTGTACATTTTGCTGTGTGGTGTGCCTCCGTTTTGGGCAGGTAGATTATTTACTGTTCGAACCATTGAACTGCTAGGTCTAGATCTATTATCATTTGCCAACATTACCATGTTTGAGTGGATAAAATCTGCTTTTCTCCTCTCAGAAAGCGAAACAGGAATTTTCAAGCAGATTTTGCGAGGTAAGCTTGACTTGGAAACTGAACCATGGCCTAGTATCTCTGATAGTGCTAAAGATCTAGTTCGTAAGATGCTTATCCGTGATCCTACAAAGAGAGAGACTGCTCATGAGGTTCTGTGTAAGTCTTGCTCTGTCCTTCCCTGTGTCACATAAGTGTATTTTTACTAACAATAACAATGTTGCATGCATCTCCGGATGCAGAGAGGGGGGAGGTTCTCCCTTCCATTATCTGAAAGAAGTAATAACAATGGTATTTCCCATGTCAGGTCATCCATGGATTGTTGATGATTCTGTTGCACCTGACAAACCTATTGATTCTGCTGTTTTGTCAAGGCTGAAACACTTTTCTGCGATGAACAAGCTGAAGAAGATGGCATTGAGGGTATGGAATCTTTTTGTCCTGTTAGTGACATGTAGCAGACATTGCACTCTAAATTCACTACTCTGTCTTTGCACTTCAGTAGAGTTAGTGCTCTGTTACAACATTACATTATTGCCTCCTTTTTCTGACACTTCTATTATACATACGAACACTGACTAGAATGGGTTCACTGAAAATGGAAGTCTCAAGTGAAATTTGTTTCATAACGATCACACATGTAACGAAGGAAATTGAGATTTTAATAAGAAATATAAATTATTGTGTACGAATCTTGTCAGTGGGCCTTGTCTCTTTGTGATTTGTATGATTGTACAATCTTGTTCGCTTGGACTCTTGGTGAAGTGGCATCTCGCAGAATAATGTGGTAATATTTTTGCAACTGCCGAATAAAGATGGCAGCAAAGTGCAACGTGAATTATCTTGTACCTTGATCTTTTCAGGGACCAAGCGTGTTTGTGTTCTTGCAGGTCATTGCTGAAAGTCTATCTGAGGAGGAGATCGGTGGCTTAAAAGAGTTGTTTAAAATGATTGATACTGACAATAGTGGGACAATAACTTATGAAGAACTGAAGGATGGCTTGAAAAGGGTGGGATCCGATCTAATGGAACCTGAAATCCAGTCTTTGATGGATGCGGTTAGTGCTACAGTCTTGTTGAGTCCATCAGTCGTAATTGCAGTCCAGCACTTTTTAGATAGTAGTACGCACCATTGAGTTTTATCCATCATTTTCAGGCTGACATTGACAATAGCGGATCCATCGACTATGGTGAATTCTTAGCAGCCACATTGCATGTGAATAAACTGGAGAGGGAGGAAAATTTGGTGTCAGCATTCGCATTCTTTGATAAAGATGGAAGTGGCTTTATAACGATTGATGAGCTCTCGCAAGCATGCGAGAAATTTGGCCTTTCTGACGTTCATCTTGAGGATATGATCAAGGATGTGGATCAAAATAATGTTTGTCTTTTTAGCATTGTTTTTCACCACTCCATTCTTCTCAGCTGTGACTTATAATAGACTTATCACTTGACATATAAATAATTTTGTAGGATGGACAAATTGATTACAGTGAGTTTGCGGCTATGATGAGAAAGGGTAATGCTGGTAGCTCCAGTGGGACCAGTGGGGCTGTTGGGGCAGGAAGGAGAACCATGAGGAACAGCCTGCATGTGAATCTCGGCGAAATATTGAGGCCCGGTGGAACCACCTAACTCGTATATGAGAGGGTTGTGCTTTCCAGATACTACTGTGTGAAGTGTTCACCTGGATCCATCGGAACAAGTGATATAGTTTGGCCACTGGGACGCTGTTGAATTCTACTAGTAGTGCTAAATAGTTGAGCAAAGCATACTATGGTATTTTTAGTGTTACAAAAATTTAGGTGTTTGACATGCCATATAAGTTTCTTATTGTTTTATGATGATAAATTTATCTTTGTATCCGTATCAACTTTTGTTGTTAATGCACAAATTAAGTATTGATTTTGTTCCATACGTATATTCTAATGGCTTGTATTTTAAACATGTGCTTGTAATAGAGACAAATTTATATGAAAATACACAGGTGAACATGATTCCACGCGCACCCACATGGATAATAAATCCAAAGAAAATACTAGAAACAAAAAATTTGAAAATATGGTATTCTCGAGTGAAGAAAGTACAATCTGACGTTACTATTCCTTTAAATAGTGTTTTCGAATATAGCACATATTTTGTCTTTCGAAAACACTACTCCATCGCCGTTCAACAGTTCATGCACGAATCTTGGCATGTTTTGGCTGATTTTGTGTGCCACGTAGGACAATTCGCGTGTGTGGTGTGTGAGAGAGTTCACCCACATGCCGGTTGCCTCCCCGCGGTCAACGGTTGCCATTCGGGGGCATGCGGTGGAACTACTTTGCGCCCGCACGCCACGCCCGACTGCGGTTGCCGTCAACCACGTCGCGCACTTCGCCCCCCCTCCACTCACGGTTCCATTTACTCTCCACTTCATTACTCACACAACCCACCCCGCAGTTCATTCGATTGGAAGAGAAGGCGAGAGGAGAAGGCGACGGCGGAGGCGGAAGAGTCGACGGCATTCGCGGCCGTCGGTGGGACTCGCCGGACCGAAGCGTCTTGGCCGGAGTGCCTGCAGATTGAAGGTAATGCTCCTTCCCACGCGCACATTCTGTAACGCCCCGGATCCGATGCGCCAGGTGTCCGTCAGTTATTCGCCGTCGTTGCCATGTCATGTGCTTGCGTGTTGCACTTTGCCATGTCATCATTTGCATTTTATCATGTCATCATGTGCATTTCATTTTGCATACATGTTCATCACATGCATCCGAGCATTTTTCCCGTTGTCCGTTTTGCAATCCGGCACTCCTATGTCCTCCGGTGTTCCCTTCTTCCCCTCTTCTCTTGTGCGGGTGTTAAACTTTCTCGGAATGGCCCGAGGTTTGCCAAGCGGCCTTGGTATAGCACCGGTAGACCGCCTGTCAAGTTTCGTGCCATTTGGAGGTCGTTTGGTACTCCAACGGTTAACCGGGTAACCGCAAAGCCCCTTTGAGTTGCAGCCCAACACCCCTTCCAAAGTGGCCCAAAACCCACCAAACTCCCCTCCATGCTCTCGGTCGTTCGATCACGATCGCGTGGCCGAAAACCGCACCTCATTTGGACTCTCCTAGCTCCCTCTACCTATAAATATGTCTTCCTCCCCGAAATTCCGGATCATTTTTCCCCGAAACCCTAGCCCCGCTCCTCTCCGCCGCCGGACATGTCCGGACGGAGCCGGACACGTCCGCCGGCCACCTCACTCCGGCCACTCACAAGCCGCCACCTCACCCCAGCGGCCGCTCTCGGCCAACCGGAGCGCCACGCCACGTCACCAAGGCCGCCTCTCTCTCTCTCCCACGCGCGCGGCCCGCTAGGCCCGCTTGTGAGCCCCGCCGCCGTCGCCCGCCGCCGCCCGTGGCCGCCCGCCCGCCGCCGCCCGCCGCCCGCCTCTGCCTGCCGCCGCCGCCACCAGCCTGGCGCGCCTCGCCTCCCTGCGCCGCCGCCTCGCCCCGGCCGCCGCCCGCCGCGTCCCGCCGCCGGCGCTCTCCTCCGCCGGCCGTGCCGCCGCCGCCCGTCCGCCGGATCTCCTCTGCCGCCTTCCCGCCTCGCGGCGCCTCCCCCGGCCGGATCCGGCGAGATCCGGCCCGGATCCGCCTTCTCCGGCCCTCCCCGGCGACTTCCCCGTCCACTCCGGTGGCAACTCCGGCGAGCCTCGAAAAGCGTGCAACCCGCAGGTTGACCCCGTTTTCCCACTAAGTCCCCGTTTCCAGTAATTTTCATGCATTTTTATTGCATCGCATCTCTGCAACCGTAGCTCCGTTTCGCGCGTATAATATGTCAAAATGTTCGTCTCGATGTGTACATCATTTCATTCCATTGCATCATTTGCATTTGAGCTCATCTTGATGCCCGAAATGCTGTTGGAAGATGGCTTCAGATCGTTAGTTTCAGAATCTTATCAGCTCGAGCTCTTTTGTCATTTTTGCCATGATTTATGTGTGCATCCTATGAGTGTGAGCTCTACATGAATGTTGGACTAGGCCTTGCCATCTTTCCAGAGGTGTTGACCTTGTATTTTTGTGAGTTGTGTGCTGAGTGTATCAAGCTTGTAAAGTAGGGTAGTTGCTGTTGCTGTTTTGCTAGACAGATTCTGTTATATTTGATGCCATGTTAACATGCTTCCACTAATCATTCTATGCATAATCTGGAGATGCTCTATAAACATGTTTTGATATGAATGTCATGCTCTATCCATTCATGCCCTTGGGTGCAATTATAGCCTGCTGGAACATGTTCATATCTTGCTCTAAAGTTGCTTGAAAATGTTTCCTGACAGATTGTTTGCATGAGATTCAATTTTCACGAGGTCTTTGTAGTTGATCCGTGTATGCTATGACCTTGCTCTTGCCATGCTTAGCTTCATAAACATGCCTTCTTACTGTTGGTTGCCTTGCCATGCCATGTATTGCTCTGTAGTGATTGTTTCGAGCTCACGAACATGCCTACTAATTGTTGTTCCTGCCATGTATAAATCTGTAATAAAACTTGCTATGTTTACATGGGTGCCATCATTTCTTAGAGTCCTTTTTGGCTTATGGTCAGTAAGGGTCTTTTGATATATGCAATTAGTAGTTTCATGCCATGCCTTGCTTTGCTATTATAAGTTCCTGTAGCATGTTGTTTGCTTGCTCTAAACATGCCTTCCTGATGTTAATTCCTGGTATGTTAGTATTTTCACTAAGTCTGTGAACCTGATATTTTGAGCACTTTCTCCATGCTTGTTTGAACATGTTATGATGTGATTTAGCCGTAGCTCAGTGTTCCTCTTTTGTTAAGCATCTCCTGTAGTTCGTTGTCGTATGCTTTGTTTTTATGTTGGGGTGCTGTAGCATAGTTTCGTGTTGCGTGCTAAGTAGCATCGGGCTGTTAAACGCAGATTTGCGTCATTCTTGTTTTGCTTGTCATTTGCAAACCGTGCATCCGATTCCGGTGATCTTTATATCGATTCCAACCGAAATCATCTCATCTTTCCAGCGGCATACTTGGTTTGCCAAGTTGATGCCCGGTTCATCATTCTCCTTCCGGAGCATACATATGCATTGCATATCACATCTCGCATAGCATGTCATGTATTGCATCATATTGCTTGTGCATTGTTCCTTGTTTGATTGTGGTTCCGTTGCTTGTGTTCTTGCTTTGGGTAGAGCCGGGAGACGAGTACGTGAACGAGGAACCTGTTGAGAACGCCTACGAGGATCAAGCCTTCGACAACTCTGAGAACCTTGCAGGCAAGATGACCATACCCTCGAAATCACTACTATCTTTGCTATGCTAGTTTGCTCGCTCTTTTGCTATGCCAATGCTACGATGCCTACCTTTTGCTTGTCAGCCTCCCAAATTGCCATGTCAAATCTCTAACCTTTGATACCCTTCCTAGCAAACCGTTGATTGGCTATGTTACCGCTTTGCTCAGCCCCTCTTATAGCGTTGTTAGTTGCAGGTGAAGATTGAAGTTTGTTCCTTGTTGGAACATGGAGAAGTTGTTCCTTGTTGGAACATGTTTACTTGTTGGGATATCACAATATATCTTATTTTATTAATGCATCTATATACTTGGTAAAGGGTGGAAGGCTCGGCCTTATGCCTGGTGTTTTGTTCCACTCTTGCCGCCCTAGTTTCCGTCATACCGGTGTTATGTTCCCGGATTTTGCGTCCCTTACGCGGTCGGGTGATTTATGGGACCCCCCTGACAGTTCGCTTTGAATAAAACTTGTCCAGCAAGGCCCAACATTGCCTTTTACCATTTGCCTCACCACCACCTATCTTTTCCCTTGGGAGTCGCTCTCTCGAGGGTCATCTTTATTTTAGCCCCCCCGGGCCAGTGCTTGTCTAAGTGTTGGTCCGAACCGGGCAGACTGCGGGGCCACCTCGGGGCAACTCGAGGGCTGGTTTTACTCGTAGGCTGACCTATCCGGTGTTGCCCTGAGAACGAGATATGTGCAGCTCCTATCGGGATTGTCGGCGCATCGGGCGGTCTTGCTGGTCTTGTTTTACCATTGTCGAAATGTCTTGATGTACCGGGATACCGAGTCTGATCGGAGTGTCTCGGGTGAAGGTCTATTCCTTCGATGATCGCGAGAGCTTGTCATGGGCTAAGTTGGGACACCCCTGCAGGGTATAAACTTTCGAGAGCCGTGCCCGCGGTTATGTGGCAGATGGGAATTTGTTAATGTCCGGTTGTAGAAAACCCGAAGTTGACCTTAATTAAAATACATCAACCGTGTGTGTTACCGTGATGGTCTCTTTCCGGCGGAGTCCGGGAAGTGAACACGGTGTTGGAGTTATGCTTGACGTAGGTTGCTATAGGATCACTTCTTGATCATACTTTTGTCGACCGTGCTTTGCCTTCTCTTCTCGCTCTCATTTGCGTATGTTAGCCTCCGTATATGCTAGCCGCTTGCTGCAGTTCCACCTCATACCTTTACCTTACCCATAAGCTTAAATAGTCTTGATCTCGCGGGTGTGAGATTGCTGAGTCCTCGTGACTCACCAGATACTTCCAAAACCAGTTTGCAGGTGCCGATGTTACCGAGCAGGTGACACATCCAAGCTCAAGGAGGAGCTCGATGAAGATCTTGCCCTTTGTGTTGTTTCGTTCTAGTTGATCAGTAGTGGAGCCCAGTTGGGGTCGATCAGGGTCCTTTGTCGCATTTGGGGTTCTTCTTTTATTTTGGTTCCGTAGTCGGACCTTGATTGTATCTGGATGATGTAATGCTTTATTCATGTAATTGTGTGAAGTGGCGATTGTAAGCCAACTATGTATCTCTTTCCCTTATGTATTACTTGGGTTGTGTGAAGATTACCTCACTTGCGACATTGCTTTCAATGCGGTTATGCCTCTAAGTCGTGCTTCGACACGTGGGAGATATAGCCGCATCGAGGGCGTTTCACATTCCTTGCCTGCATTTCTCCCCTCTCCTCCGTGGTCAATGTTCCGCTCGAGATTCATCGAGATTCAGGCGGATTTGTGATGCGCCGGCGTTCCCGCCGGCACCGGAGTCATGTGCTTGCCGTTTTTCGCTGGCATTGAGCAGTTTCGTCGCCGCCGCGGTGGCTGTCATGCCGGTGTGGTTCGGCCTCTCCGCAGCCACATCCTAGTTCTGCCTTGGGATTGAGCCGGCATTTTTCTAGCCGTTAGTTATGTATTGTCTCGAAATGCTATGTGCGATCAGTGCAGTAAGTTTTTTGTTGATGAATTTCAGGTTATGATAGTTGCCAATGAACACTAGATCTAGGTAGTTGTTTTTTAAAGTGCAGTATGAAGGCAGACATGGCAGTTTCAGTAACTATCTGCACTGTATGGCAACTAATTTCCTGATCAACTGTGACAGTTGCCACAAATATGTTTTCCATGTGGCAACTAATTTTGTGCACACACTATGGCTGTTGCCATGCTGTAGGCATGATAAAGTGTAGTAAATAGGTAGTCATGGCAGTTTCAGCAACTATGTGCACTGGATGGCAACTAATTTCCTGATCAACTGTGTCAGTTGCCACAAATATGCTTTCCATGTGGCAAGTATTTCTGTGAACACACTATGGCTGTTGCCATGATGTAGGCAGGATAATGTGGCAAATTCACTGTACTATAGACCCAATTTTGTGTTTTGCCACGCTGACTTGTGATATCTGAACATATTTGGCCGTATTAAATGGCAACTCATTTTTAATATGAGGTCAGTGTGTGAATTGCCATTACAGGCTGTTCAATAGATGTTTTCAACACTTTTTGAATTGTTTTGCAGTTTAACATGGCAATTTCAACCTAGCACATTTTGCCTTTGAACATATGGCAACTCATTTTTGTATGAGGACGGGGTGTGAGTTGCCACATTATATGTTTGTGCAGTGGAAGACTTGTGCCTTTCTTCGTACTATCTTGTGCTAACATGGCAACTTCAACATTTTGTTTTAAGTGCCTTATGATATGTACATTTTTTAAATGAAGCCAATGTGTTTAGTTGCCACATTTATGGTTGGACAATCATAGGGGGTGTGGGTGTTCATATGATATTGCCTAAACTATTTGCCACTTTAAATTGAGCCCATGTGGCAAGTACATTCTGTTAGCTGGCAACTGCTTACTTCATACTTTCATTTTCACCCTGACATTTTGGTTTGTTATTACCTCAGCAGAATGGCTCGCGGCGATCATGAAGACGATGATGATGATTTCATGGATGTACCGCAGCAGAATCGGGCAACTGGACGGACAAAAGACGGCGATGAGGTAACTGTCCACCCCCTCCTCCCCCCATATGTTTTGAATGTCACATTGAGTTTGCAATCGTCTGTTAGGAACTAAATTTTCATGATAGTGAAAACATGGCAACAAATGATCATTTGTCTGTTTTGCAGAAGAAGAAACGTAATCGCAATAGGGCTTCACAGGAATGCCTGACTTCATTGACCGAGAGATTTACCGACGATCAGAAGGGAGCTGCTGCTGAGATGGGTATGCAGGCTCTGATGGATGTTCGGTGCAAGAATCTAGTGAACCGTGTAAGCGACTGGCTTGGTAAGATTTACGACCCCGCCTCCAGGGAATTTGTGATTCCGGGACGTGGAAGACTACCGTTGGACGAGGAATCCGTGTTCTGCACTTTGGGCGTGTCCCGTGGAGAAATCAAAGTCTCGTATGAGGTCAATAATAAGATTGAAGAAACGTTGTTTGCCCATTTGTTTCTTGGGATGGCATCCATGCCGAACACGACTTTCCTGGCAAATTCGCCGGAGGCCATGACAACCCATGGCGAGGTTTTTAAGATGAAGCTACTCATGTACCTGATCTCAGCTGTTTTTGCGCCGACCACTTCTCTTCGCCCAAGCAACAAATGCTTTCCCATCCTGGTGAATGATCTATCTCTACTCCTTTATTTCCTTCAATCTTTTGGCTCTGATGTCATCTATAAGCTAGTCACTGCAAGTTATTTTGATGTGCTTTTCATTTGATTTCTGATGCGGCAACTTCTTGTCCTAAAATTTGTGCCGTGCAGGCGAAGCTGAAAGATGTGAAGAACATGAATTTCATTGTGGACTTCCTGCATGATGCATTCTCAAACAAGATGTACCAGAAGGGTTGTCGACTCCATTTAATGGTATTTTTTTACTACTCCTTTGCAAACACTCTTAACACCTTGAGTATGCATGGCAACCATGATGGTGACATTGTGGCAGCTACCATCATAACAAGATGGAAACTGCCAGCACAACATGATGGCAACTAACACAGATAGATGTCAAATTTTTCTTTCTTTTCATGCCCTTCAACTTGATGATTGAAGGAACATACATTAGCTTGTTTTTGCAAAATACCATGATTGCAACTGATATTTTTTCCTATTAAAATTGTTGTACATCAACTCATGTACGTTGATTGTCTTGATCTGTCTACCGCGGACTTTACTGGGACAGGAGGCCCGCCACCTACACACAAGTTTGCTGTTTCTGCGTGGACTTACAATGCTGTCAAGGCTGTGCTTGCTGCAGATAGGGTAACTGATACAAAATATGGGAAACTGCAGGTTAGTTCTGCTTTCTTTCTTTTCACGGCATTCTTTCAATTTTGTTGCTGCATAACATATGAAAAAATCCTCATATGGCAACCGTCTGTGGCTAACAAGAGATGACTACCTTGTTAGCCATGGCTGTCTGCGCATGGTATCCATGTCTCACGCCACATGGCAACTCTGTCATCCATGCTGAAACTTCTATCCTCTTCCTCTCTTTTTTTGCAATACATGAACTGTTAGTTAGTGTTCATTATTTTCTCTCTTACATCCTAGCTGTTTTTTGGTTATTTCCAGCTGATGGCCAAGCATGCTATAGACTACAGCGTGTTTGGTGGGCCTCAAAACTTTGGAAAGTGGATGGACGTGCACTCAGCTCCGTCTTGTCCTGCTGAGGTAATCAAGGATATATATCTATGGTTGTTTTGGTTTATTTGATCTTGTGCACGTGACTCTAATATGGTTGGTTACTGCTGCTTCTTGTTTTGTGCACAGGCGAGGGCACCTGTTGAGCATCTAATTGGGCAGTTTGCATCTGGAATGACCAGCTTGCTCGGGAAGTTGGTTGAGGGTTGGACGTCCCTTAATGGCTTTGACAGCGACGCGATTGCAAGGTAGTTCACTACATTTGTTGCAGACCGGACACATCGGCCAACTGGTTGCCGTGGCCGGTACGACTACAACAGTTCCCAGGAGCTTCCTGACACACAAGATGAACTAGATGGAGATTTTGCTCTCGACAAGGACGATGAAGATGACACGGAGAACGTGCAGCACGACACCGACGATGATGAACATGTTGAAGTTCGTGCAGGTGGTAAGAAGGGCAAGGTTGCACCAGATGTCCCCTCACCAGAGAAAGTCAAAGAACGTACAGCTGCGAGAGGCAAGGGGGTGTCGCCCTCAAAGAGGGGGAGGGCTCCAGAGGATGTTGGGAAGGCTCTCCTGGCAAGAGGTCTAGGACCGATCCCGTAGCTTCTAGGAGGAGGTTCGACTTCTATTTTAGTGTTTTGTTTTGTCTCTCTTTTTGAACAGACTGACCCCTTTTTTCCATTTGTTTTTCTAAGCATGGCAATGATTTTCGTGTCTGACACTTGGTACCTTTTTTGCCACTTTCTTATACGTGCAGTGAGGCGACAGCTGGTGGACGAGCAGTTACGAAGAAACAAGCACCAACGCCAACCCGTGTTTCTGCTCGATTGAACAAAGGTGCCCCCATTGCTGGTGACACCCCTTCCACCAGGTCATCTCCTCGTACGACGACGTCCAACACCGGGGATCCTGTCGTGTTGCCAGACATGAGGAAGCCAGTCAAGAAGTAGGTTATCCCTGTTCTTTCATTGCCATAGTGCTATATTTTTGCTTTTCAATGCAGCTGTTCAGCTTGCCACATGGGCTACTGCCATCAGTCCCACATGGCAACTGCTGTTTTTCCAATGATCTCTTTCTTTTAACTGCATGGCAACTCCTGCTTCTTTTGCATGGCAACTGCTATCTAGGCCAAATGGCAACTCTTATTCCACCTACATGGCAACTACCATCTTTTCATTGGTGAAAGAACATGCGGTGCCCCCATGTGTGGTTTTGGTAATTGATGACAATCTCTATGGACTAATGGTTGCCTTGAGTTACATTTGAAAGGTTTGTCCATAGGCTTTTCTTGGAGTCCATTTGTTGGTTTCAAGGAGAGTTTGTGATGACCACCGTGCTTTTAAGGAATTATCCCAAGATTGGTCATGTGAGTGTTGAGCTTATTGCAAGCATGTCTTGAAGAAAAAGATTGTGTGATCATTCATGTCTACCTTCAAGACATCATCCAAACTAAGAGAGTTGGAAAGATTCAAGGTTGATCAAGACTAAGTCAAGAGTGAATCAAGTTGATCAACTCACAAAGCGTAAAAGATGTACCGAGGGGGATCAAGTGATCCCATGGTACGGTAAGCATTGTCCATTGCACTTTGTGTACTAACCCATGATCTATGTGAGAGTTCTATGTGGGGTTAGGTACATGTCCATGGGCTTGCGTCAAGAGGAAGATATCATACAACCCATGGAAAGGCATCAAGTGGTGATCATCATCAAATTTGCCGTGTGCAAGTTCAAGTGGAGCATCACGAAGAGATAAAGTGCTTGGATCTTGCCATCCATTGTGGTGTCAATGGTCTTGTGAAGATGTGCCGAAGAGTGGCTCACCCATAGTGGACTATGGGGGAGCAATCATCTAGTCTTCATCGAGCCAACACAATCAAGAAAGGAGGTCCAACTTGAGGGAGTCAAGATCGTCATCATCTAGCTCAAGTGGATCATGTGCAAGGCAAAGGTTTGCCCTTGATAGGTTTTCTATTTTACCGGTCTCATGGTGGTAGTTGGGAGACCGGGTTATAGGATCGATAGCCGTACTATCAAGGGGGGCTCTCAAGTGAGTAACTTGATCGTATCGTTCTTCGAGAGCTCAAACCATTGCATCATTGCATCATGTTTCTTGGTTCTTGTTTGGTTCTCTTTGTGAGTCTTAGAGCTTATGGTCATCTTGATGACAAGCTTGAGTTCATCGAAACGGAGTTTGCATCGTCTTCTATGATGTTTTCGGTGTTCGAGGTTTTACCGGTCTTATCCGAGGAAGGGTTCTCACCATTTTATTTTTGGCCTTTTATCATTTGCTTATTATTGGTATTTCTATCAAGATTGTGTTAGCCCTTGTCGCTAGCTTTCCAACAAACTTGGTTTCGTCGAATTCGAAGTCCGAATGAAGAAGTTGTGGTAGTTTTGGTGTTCTGAAAAGGCTGCAGCGGTACTACCGCGGGTAGGAGCGGAAGTAATTTTTTACTACCGCCCTTGGGAGCGGTACTACCGCCCTTGGGAGCGGTACTACCGCTTGGAGCAGTACTACCGCGGCTACTTCCGTGGCTACTTCCACTCGGGACCAAAATCTCGTCACAAGTCCAGCGGTGGTAGGCACGGATGTAACTTTTAGTACCGCTCGCAAGCAGTAGTACCGCTACCCTAGCAGTAGTACCGCTACCCCTAGCGGTAGTACCGTGATGTCAAGCGGTACTACCGCTTGATGCGGCTGTGAGCATAACAGTTGGTTTTTTCCCCACCTATAAAGGGTCTTCTTCCCATTGAACCTTATCCTTTGAGCTCGTGTTCTTCCCCATTGTTGACCTTCTTCGAGCTTGCTAACTTTCAATCCCTCCATGGATTCTTGCTAGTTTTGAGGGAAAAGAGAGAGATCTAGATCCACATTTCCACCAATCACTTTCTCCTCTATGTGAGGGAACCTCTTGGATCTAGTTCTTGGAGTTCTTGGTGTTCTCCTTCTTGCTCTTCCTCTCATTTTCCTCCCTGGCATTAGTTGCTTGGTGGGATTTGAGAGAGAAGGACTTGGGCACTCCGTGTGCCCTTGCCATTGCATTTGGTGCATCGGTTTGAGTTCTCCACGTGATACGTGGAAGTTACAAGTTGAGAAGCTTATTACTCTTGGGTGCTTGGTGCCCTTGAGCTTGTTCATCTTGGGTGCTTGGGCGCCCTAGTCGGTTAGTGGTGTTCGAGCTCAATCATTGTGGTGTAGAGCT
The DNA here is from genome assembly GCA_021437245.1 of Aegilops speltoides. Taxonomy (NCBI): domain Eukaryota; kingdom Viridiplantae; phylum Streptophyta; class Magnoliopsida; order Poales; family Poaceae; genus Aegilops; species Aegilops speltoides. The sequence goes on from CM038145.1 coordinate 119,111,082, forward strand.
CCAGGCAAGCGTCGGGGTCTCCAATTAGGTTGTGGAGATCTCCCGAGCATTTTGACGGTACCGTGACCGCCCCAAGGGTTGCCAAAGTGTCTGGGTTCGGTGACCGCCCCAAGGGTCGCCATTTATGCGGGTTCGGTGACTGCCCTCAAGGGTCCCTTAGTGGAATCACGGCATCTTGCATTGTGCGAGGTGTGAGGAGATTACGGTGGCCCTAGTGGCTTCTTGGGAGCATTGTGCCTCCACACCGCTCCAAACGGAGATTAGCATCCGCAAGGTGTGAACTTCGGGATACATCATCGTCTCCTCGTGCCTCGGTTATCTCTTACCCGAGCCCTTTACTTATGCACTTTACTTTGTGATAGCCATATTGTTCTTTGTCATATATCTTGCTATCACATTGTTGCTTATCTTGCTTAGCATAAGTTGTTGGTGCACATAGGTGAGCCTAGTTGTTGTAGGTTTTGTGCTTGACAAATTAACCGCTAGGTTTATTCTGCATTTGTTCGAGCCTCTACCGTAATTATTTTAAAACGCCTATTCACCCCCCCTCTAGGCGACATCCACGATCTTTCAATTGGTATCAGAGCCTCGTCTCTCTTTGTTGGGCTTAACCGCCTAGAGAGTAAAGATGTCTACTAGAGGATTAGGATTCTCTGACACTCCTAGTTTCGATGGCACAAATTTTGATGTTTGGGTAATTCGCATGCTTAATCTCTTTAGGGTCATGGACCCAAATTTAGAGCAAATTGTAGATATTGGTTTTTCTCCTCCAAAGGATCACCAAAGATTATCTTTAGAGGATGAGAAAAACTCTTATCTCAATGCTCAAGCCTCTAATGTGCTTTTCGATGCTTTGAGCAATGTAGTTATATTTCAACTCATGCCGTTTCGGGATGCTCATGAGTTATGGACAAAGCTTCAAGATAAATATGGTGTGTCCAAGTTTTGTGGGGATGGTTGTTCTCCCTCCACCTCCGGTCATATAGTCTTCTCAACTTCTTCTACTTCACCTACATGTGGTTTGCCACAAGGTAATGATATGGTGAGTAGTGTTGGCCATTGCAATGATGTTAGTATGCTTATTGTAGATGATCCTTCATCACTATATTATTGCAATGCTCCCTCTTTGGGCTTTAACACTTCGAGCACTCCAAATGTTTCACATGCTTGTGTTGATAGTCCTTGCATATCATGTAGAAATTGCGTGACTAGACCTCATGATGATATGCTTGCTATGTCTTGTTGCCATGATAAAAACGCATCTATTTCCTCGAATTGTTGTGCTAACAATGTAGAGGAAACCGAACACTCCATGGAACAAGATGTGGTTTTTAATGGTGCCTCAAGGAATCCTACATCATCATCTATTGCTTTTTGCCTTATGGCTAAGGCGTCAAAGGTAACTCCTACTTTGTACCCCAATATGTCTCTTGATGATGGTGTTGATGCTAATGATGATGAGGATAATGATGAAGAGAATGATAATGTTGCCTCCTTAAAAACTAAGGGGAAATGATTTTAAAGCTCTTCATAAAAATAAAATTGCTCGTCCAACTTCATGGAAATTATGTCCATTGCCATTGATGGCAAGAAATACATTGAGGAGTTGGAATCTCATCTCGAGGAGCATGAGGTCACCATTGAGAAAATGGAAGCTCATGGGCGTGATTACATAAATGAGATCATGGAGCTATCTCAAGCTCTTGAACATGAACAAACCACCTCCGAATCTCTTGAGGAGACTTTTGCTCTAGAATTATCTAGAGTGAGGGAATCTCATGATAGAGCTCTTGAGGTGGCCAATGATTTCAAAACTAAAAATGCTAAGCTTGAAGTTTCTCATGCTAGACTCCTTGAGGATTTTGAGCACCTCGAAAATGGCTCAAGGGTCATCAAGGGTGAGCTCATCAAACTCACCGAGTCTCATGCCCAACTTGAAGCTTCATATTTAAAAGAGCTTGCCAAGTTGTCCTCTCCTATTGTTGTAAATGATGATGCTTGTGCTACTAACTCTATTACTTGTGAAGCATCCATTTTGAAGGAGAATGTTGAGCTACGGGCTCAACTTGAGGTGCTATCTAGCAATTATGGGAAATTGGAAGAAAGTCATGAAAAGCTCTCAAGCTCTCATGATGATCTTCTAGTATCCCATAGTGTGCTAAAGATAGCTCATGAGGCCATGATTGCCAAGGTAACATCTAGTGAGCCTCATGTGGATACTAGCACTACTTCTAGTCAAAATAGTATATTGCCATGTGCTAGTCCTTGTAATTCATCTACTCACAATATTGGTACATCTTGCGATGAATTGCTTTCCTTGCCTTGTTGCTCTAATGATGAAGCTTATACTTCCTCTAGTACTTGTGTTGAGACTAACCATGTAGAGGAAATCAAAGAGCTCAAGGCCCAAGTCACTTCCTTGAAGAAAGACTTGGAAAAGAGTCATCAAGGGAAATCCACACTCAACAATATCTTGAGTGTGCAAAAATTCCCCAATGACAAAGGTGGACTTGGATTCAACTCCAACAAGAAGAAGGGCCAAAAACAAGTCAAGGATTCGGCCAAGATTATTTGCTTCAAGTGCAAAATTGAAGGGCATCATGTTAGATCTTGCCCATTGAAGAAGAAGGCTATTAGTGACAAGCAACAAGGGAAGCGGCTACAAGTGCATTCTCATGCTCAACCTCAAGTTGAAGAAAGGCCTCTTCCCAAGAAGACTCAAGCTAATGCTTCTCAAGTTGAGAAATCAAATGAGAAGAAAGTGAAGAGTAGACGTTGCTACTTATGTCGTGAGAAAGGTCACGTCGCTTCTTCATGCACTAGTGGTAACTTATCCAACCCAATTATTATTGATGATATCTATTCTCTTGGGAAGGATAAGGTTGGCAATGTGTTTGCCAAGTTTGTTGGTACTCAAAGTGGTGTCAAGAAAAGAACCATTTGGGTAGCCAAACCTATTGTGACTAACCTCTTAGGACCCAACTTGGTTGGGGACCAACAAGCTCAAACTTGATCAATAGGTGTTGTTGGAGGGCATTGGAGACTTGGCTAAATTATGAAGAATTAAGGGGACTTCATCATTCTCTTTGTCTCAAGCCAAGTCAATTGGATTATCAAGTTTCTATCTTATATCCAATGTGCCTCCTTGCGGTAACTTGTACTTAAATTGTTTACCTTGAAAGTTACTTGCCCCCTTGCATGTTTTGGTTTTGTTCCTTGCATGTGTTTGTATATGTTGTGATTCCAACGTGCTTACCTTGAGCAATCAAGTATGTGTGTGTTGGTTTGCACATCATGTACGTGTGTGTCGTGCGTTGAGCCTTTATGCTTCTTATTTGTATCCTAGTTGGCTCGTGTGAGAGATTAATGGAACATCCCATTTTGGGGGAGTGATGTACTTTGTGCACCCCACAATCCTATAAATGTGTGTACATGAGGAATACCATCTAGTATTGATATTACAATATTATCTAGTCGCTAGGTGGTATATCTCTCATGAGAAATTCAAATTCTAAATAGTCCATTAATTATCTCTTGTTTGTTCCTCTTATTGCCTCTTGTTAAGTTCTTATTGGTATCACATTATGGGGGAGTAATATGCTAAGTGCATATTACAAGCCTAGAAAATGTGTACATTTGAGATATTGTCACCTAGAATTGATATTGTAGGTTATCTTGTTCCTAGGTGGCATGTTAGCTCTACAAGTTGCAATTTGCTTGTGGTTGGTGTGAAGATGGTGTCGGATATTCTTGTTATCTACCACTGGGAATTATTTCCAAATACTTCTTGTCTTTGACAATTGGTAGTCTTATGTGTGGTAGAATTTGTTGATCATCTTTACATTGGCTTTTGTTTTTCTTGCCTTTTCTCTTGCCAAGGTTTGTGTCAACTCCCGTTGTCTTCCATACCACTTGTGGATCTTGTTTATTTCTTGTTCTTGTCTAGCGTTCTCTAGATATAGTGAAAGCGGTGATCCCACCTTGTGCTTTTTGTATTAAAATACAAATCCTATATAATGCACAACTCGTGGGGGAGCTATTCTATTTTCTTTAGAACACTCTTTTTGTGATCCTTATCAAGTGTGTTTTGGTGGAAGGCAAGCCTTTTTCTTTTGGTGCTTTGTGCCATCATGAAACTTTGTCGAGAGCTTGGTTTGTTTGGAACCATCCTCTCTTTGGGAGTTTGACATCTTTAGTTTAGTGTGTATCAATGGATATCTCATTCCTTGATGTATCTTTATGATATCTTCCAAGTGATGATTTCTCCATTTGGTATCCTTTTCACTTGGCATTTCTTCGTCTTTTGGTTTCGGGTTTTGAAAGTCTTGAGCATGCATGTTTACTTCATGTATTTCATTTGGCATGCTTTCTTTCTTTGACTCAATATATAGCGGAAACTCCACCTAGTCTCAATTTGGATGAGATGTGCATGAAATTCATTATCATATCTATATGCACATATTTATGTGGAGTTTGTCCTATGTATTGGTGTTTCTAACTATTTGGTCCCGATGAGTTTGGGTACCGTTTAGTTTGTGTTGTTCTTCTAGGAACATTTGGAGATGCATTGGATGCTCGGCTCACTCACAAGGAAGGTGTTGTCACCATGTGCACATTGGAGTCAAGCTAGGATGATCAATGAACTACTATCTACCTTCAATTGGTATCTACTACATCCTTCCGATGATATCTCGGTAACAAGTATCTATTCATGCTTTCCCTTCTTGCATTCAACCTTGTGTAGGTTGCATCTTGGCATGATATTCATTTCATATCTTGTGATACTTGTTTCCTTTCTCAAAGCATCCCAACGATGATCTCTTGTTGCTCGTTGTGATGTCTTTGATGGATGTGTGATTGGAATTCATTTATATACAATAAGACCATATCTAGCCAAGTGCTATGCTTCCAAGAAAATATCTTATTGGTATATTTATGACTTCCTTGTGGATATCTTGTTCCTTCGTGTTGTAACTATTTCGGGTGTACATCCTTCTTTGTAGATATATTCGTCTACATAGAACCTTATACACTTGAGAGAAATTACATCTCTAGTTGATATCCTTTCTTTCACGTCCACCCTGTCTTTCTTATGTTATTTCTTTGGTGGCTCCGTGAAAGCTCTTGCCTTGAGTGTGTGTCCTCTATCGTTGCATCTTGATGCACTCTTGTGTGGTGAAGATTATTTTCCTCATGCTTATCTTTACAAGGTTTTTGCCATCTTAATTGGCATCCCTCGTCTTGATGAGGCTTTCATCTTCTATCTTCACCACGGGCTGTCACAAGCATAAGTTCTTTATATGCTTATTAGTAAGCTTGTGAACCCACTTGCTAGTTGTGTGTGTGGGAATGATAGGCCTTGCACCGTGTGCCTCATTATTTCAAGACTATGTTGATGCCTAATGCTCATCCTAATTTTAGTCCTCTCAAGTGCTTCGCCATGACTCACACACGTCATTTTGGTTGAGCCTATTCTTAAGTTGCCTCTTTTACATGTTGCTCAACCATGTACTTGTTGCAAGCGCTAGACTTTGTTTCCTATATGCTCACTTGCACTGGATGTGAGTTTCTATTGATTTTGTGGGAGCTATGATCCTATTTTGTGCACTTTGTATTCAAATACAAAAATTCTTATGTGTGCACAAATCATGGAGAGCTTCTCTAGTTTCTTTAGAACACTCCTTTGCGTTTATCATAATATCTTTATTCTTGTGGCAGGTAGGATCATTGGTCTAGTAGGTTCAATTGATATCCGTTGATTGCTTGCTTCAATTGGTATCTTCTGATTGCTTGTGTCTCTCTCTGTTATGTCTTTGTGTCATATCATGCTTTAGCAATCTTTGTGCCTCAATATAGTTTGTCTTCCTCCAAGTATTTACCATTGGATTTGTGTATGGCATTTCACTCTCTTTTTGAGAGATACACAATTTATGGAGGAACACTCCTTATATTGGCATTCTAAGCTTTTCACCCATTTTGGCAATCGATGCCAATGGGGGAGGAGTTTCAGAGAGTTTTGTGGAGAAGTTTAGAGAGTTATCTCCTCCTGCTTTAGTTTTGCTCCGTAGTATTTGCATCTCATTCTCATGCATAATTGGTTGTTGCATTGCATGGTGATGCACAATTCCTTGTATAAACTCTCTTGAAAGTGATTGTCATCAATTACCAAAATGGGGGAGATTGAAAGAACATGCGGTGCCCCCATGTGTGGTTTTGGTAATTGATGACAATCTCTATGGACTAATGGTTGCCTTGAGTTACATTTGAAAGGTTTGTCCATAGGCTTTTCTTGGAGTCCATTTGTTGGTTTCAAGGAGAGTTTGTGATGACCACCGTGCTTTTAAGGAATTATCCCAAGATTGGTCATGTGAGTGTTGAGCTTATTGCAAGCATGTCTTGAAGAAAAGATTGTGTGATCATTCATGTCTACCTTCAAGACATCATCCAAACTAAGAGAGTTGGAAAGATTCAAGGTTGATCAAGACTAAGTCAAGAGTGAATCAAGTTGATCAACTCACAAAGCGTAAAAGATGTACCGAGGGGGATCAAGTGATCCCATGGTACGGTAAGCATTGTCCATTGCACTTTGTGTACTAACCCATGATCTATGTGAGAGTTCTATGTGGGGTTAGGTACATGTCCATGGGCTTGCGTCAAGAGGAAGATATCATACAACCCATGGAAAGGCATCAAGTGGTGATCATCATCAAATTTGCCGTGTGCAAGTTCAAGTGGAGCATCACGAAGAGATAAAGTGCTTGGATCTTGCCATCCATTGTGGTGTCAATGGTCTTGTGAAGATGTGCCGAAGAGTGGCTCACCCATAGTGGACTATGGGGGAGCAATCATCTAGTCTTCATCGAGCCAACACAATCGAGAAAGGAGGTCCAACTTGAGGGAGTCAAGATCGTCATCATCTAGCTCAAGTGGATCATGTGCAAGGCAAAGGTTTGCCCTTGATAGGTTTTCTATTTTACCGGTCTCATGGTGGTAGTTGGGAGACCGGGTTATAGGATCGATAGCCGTACTATCAAGGGGGGCTCTCAAGTGAGTAACTTGATCGTATCGTTCTTCGAGAGCTCAAACCATTGCATCATTGCATCATGTTTCTTGGTTCTTGTTTGGTTCTCTTTGTGAGTCTTAGAGCTTATGGTCATCTTGATGACAAGCTTGAGTTCATCGAAAACGGAGTTTGCATGCGTCTTCTATGATGTTTTCGGTGTTCAAGGTTTTACCGGTCTTATCCGAGGAAGGGTTCTCACCATTTTATTTTTGGCCTTTTATCATTTGCTTATTATTGGTATTTCTATCAAGATTGTGTTAGCCCTTGTCGCTAGCTTTCCAACAAACTTGGTTTCGTCGAATTCGGAGTCCGAATGAAGAAGTTGTGGTAGTTTTGGTGTTCTGAAAAGGCTGCAGCGGTACTACCGCGGGTAGGAGCGGAAGTAATTTTTTACTACCGCCCTTGGGAGCGGTACTACCGCCCTTGGGAGCGGTACTACCGCTTGGAGCAGTACTACCGCGGCTACTTCCGTGGCTACTTCCGCTCGGGACCAAAATCTCGTCACAAGTCCAGCGGTGGTAGGCACGGATGTAACTTTTAGTACCGCTCGCAAGCAGTAGTACCGCTACCCCTAGCAGTAGTACCGCTACCCTAGCGGTAGTACCGTGATGTCAAGCGGTACTACCGCTCGATGCGGCTGTGAGCATAACAGTTGGTTTTTTCCCCACCTATAAAAGGGGTCTTCTTCCCATTGAACCTTATCCTTTGAGCTCGTGTTCTTCCCCATTGTTGACCTTCTTCGAGCTTGCTAACTCTCAATCCCTCCATGGATTCTTGCTAGTTTTGAGGGAAAAGAGAGAGATCTAGATCCACATTTCCACCAATCACTTTCTCCTCTATGTGAGGGGAACCTCTTGGATCTAGTTCTTGGAGTTCTTGGTGTTCTCCTTCTTGTTCTTCCTCTCATTTTCCTCCCTGGCATTAGTTGCTTCGGTGGGATTTGAGAGAGAAGGACTTGGGCACTCCGTGTGCCCTTGCCATTGCATTTGGTGCATCGGTTTGAGTTCTCCACGTGATACGTGGAAGTTACAAGTTGAGAAGCTTATTACTCTTGGGTGCTTGGTGCCCTTGAGCTTGTTCATCTTGGGTGCTTGGGCGCCCTAGTCGGTTGGTGGTGTTCGGAGCTCAATCATTGTGGTGTAGAGCTCCAGGCAAGCGTCGGGGTCTCCAATTAGGTTGTGGAGATCTCCCCGAGCATTTTGACGGGTACCGGTGACCGCCCCCAAGGGTTGCCAAAGTGTACGGGTTCGGTGACCGCCCCCAAGGGTCGCCATTTGTACGGGTTCGGTGACTGCCCTCAAGGGTCCCTTAGTGGAATCACGGCATCTTGCATTGTGCGAGGGTGTGAGGAGATTACGGTGGCCCTAGTGGCTTCTTGGGGAGCATTGTGCCTCCACACCGCTCCAAACGGAGATTAGCATCCGCAAGGGTGTGAACTTCGGGATACATCATCGTCTCCTCGTGCCTCGGTTATCTCTTACCCGAGCCCTTTACTTATGCACTTTACTTTGTGATAGCCATATTGTTCTTTGTCATATATCTTGCTATCACATTGTTGCTTATCTTGCTTAGCATAAGTTGTTGGTGCACATAGGTGAGCCTAGTTGTTGTAGGTTTTGTGCTTGACAAATTAACCGCTAGGTTTATTCCGCATTTGTTCGAGCCTCTACCGTAATTATTTTAAAACGCCTATTCACCCCCCCCCCCTCTAGGCGACATCCACGATCTTTCAATTGGCTTGTGTACTCATCCATATCTAGTTTTGAAATTGCAGCCCTGGCACATCAGACATTTTTTTCATTTTTCAAGATGGCTACCATGACAACTCCTGCTTGTTCTGCATGGCAACTGCTAACTATGCCACATGGCAACTCTTATTCCACCTACATGGCAATTACCAGCTTTCCATTGGCTTGTGTGCTCACCCATACCTAGTTTTGAAATGGTAGCCCTAGCACATCACACATTTTTTTCATTTTTAAGATGGCTACCATGGAAAATATTTTTTGTTCATTTTTAATACTTTTCATGTGCTTTTTCTTTGCAGGGTGAAGAAGACTACTACATGCGCGACCAAGCAGATCATTAGGGACCCACTCGAACGCCTTCATTCAAAGTTGTCGATAGGTGGAAACTCAGATGTTCATGAGGCGCCAGTCGACAAAACTGTTGTTGCACCGTCAACTGTTCCCACTAGCTCTGACGCAAGCGGCCGACCATCTCCGCCGGTTGCAGATGTGCAGGCTACAACAACAGGCATCCGTACATCTGGGAGTGACGAGTCGGTATCTGCCAGGACTGCTGAAATATTGCCCACTCTGCTGGCAATGAAGGATGCTGTTGTGAGCCATGCCACCCGATCAGCAAGTGTTGAAGTGGATGCCCCCGAGATCAACCTAAGCAAGGAAGATTCCCGCTCATCTGACACGGATTCCAAGTGCATGGGTGGTGGCACTTCTGTGTCCACGACAGAAGTGGTTGAGGTGACAGTTCATAATGATATGCCATCCATAGGTGAGAGTCTTGGCACAACAGCTCCAGCTTCTGGTGGTGCAGAGGTTGCTAAGGAGACCGTTTCGCCAGCTGGCCTTCCACCTAGGCGTCGTAGCCCCCACAAGCCATCAGCAGGACATACCCAACGCACCGGCTGTAGCTAGGAGCGGCAGAGATGACTCTGGTTATGTGCCTGTGTCCACAATGTTCCCACCACCTGCCAAAAGCAATGTTGTGGAGAAAACGGAAGACCGGAGTACAACTGACCCAGGTGGCAAGCCGGGCACGACTGACGGAGGTGAACGTCCGGAGCAGACTGCGTCTTTACCCGCCGTGGAGAACCCCAGCTTAAATCTGCGCACTTCTAAGCTCCCAGTCAACATTGGTGTCCCCTACAGCCCAAACAAGAAGATTGTCAAGAAAGCTGCGACTGATACTGCTGACAACACGCCCCGCCCTACGAATAAGCCCGATGATTCTGCAGCGGCCGATTCAGAAATGTTTGTTGATCTTTCACCCTTGGATTCTGCCCAGCAAGTTGTTCGTGGTCCGGCCAGTAGGCAGGAGAGGCACCCAATGGCCTTCACCCCACCGAGCTTTAGCCTTGGCATCAGTCAAGATCAACCAGTGGTGCAAGATCCTATGCCAGTTGCCTTTGCTTTCCCGGCAGGCATGGCCGCAATGATGGCGCAGCCAATGGTTGAGGGCAGGAAGGTTGTCCAGTTCGCAGAGCCGATTGTGCAAGGTACATTTCTTCTGCGTTTAGCATTTTTTTGTATACATCTTTTTAGTATGACTTTGTCCCAAGCATTTTTTGGGTTCTCACTTGTGATGGCAACTGTTATCTGATGACATGGCAACTGGATTTGCTGCACAATGCCACCTACATTTTTGTTGTCGTGCTGCATTTTCCATTCGACAACCACATGGCAACTGGAGTTGATACAACATGGCAACTGTAGTTGTTGTCACATGGCAACTACAATGCACTACACATGGCAACTGGAGTTGCCTCCACATGGCAACTCCCTACTTTTTGTACCTACATTTCATACCCTGCACCCTTTCTTTCACACTACATTTGTTTTGTTTTCCAGGTATCCTAACCCACTCTTTCGATCCTTGCAGCCACCCCCGAGGACATTTCGCCGTCACTTGATGAAGCTTACCGCAGGATGGAGGAGGCAGCATTGCAGAGGAGGTCCTCACGAGGTCAGGGGCAATCAAGTTCCAACGTGCCTGCTGAGACAGTATCTGAGGATACCATTAGAAGTGCCACCCCTGGTTCTGTGAGGCCGCGTAGGGTAGTTCACGCACCATCCGCGGATGATTACGAGCCAGAATTCAAGGCCACAAAGGAGCAGAACCAGCTGTACGATATTGTCCAGCGTTTCGGAAACGCAAGGGCCAACAGCAAGCACGTGAAGGAGCAGAAAGCGTAATGACCACACCACATAACCTCTCATTTTGCTTTGCTCTTTTTACCATTCCTCCTTTTGCTATTTCTAGATATGCTCCGTTTACATTTTATTTATTTTTTTACTTAGTAGACATGATTCTTTCATGTTATATCATTTTCATACAGCTCATGTTTGGACAGAACCAAGATCATACAATGCGATGCGATGTACGTCGACCTGGGTGATCTTGCCGAGTCTGTGAGGCCACTCGGTAAAATGTCGACGAATGTAGTTGTATGTGGGATTGACTTCATCAACAAGCATATGGATATGTCTCCCGACAAAACAATCATGCAGTACAGTCTGACCTGCAAAATATGAGATGGTGACTTCCACCACAAAATCCTGAGGAAGCATTTTGTTGCGCATGGTGACTTCAAGCTCACAATGAAGAAATGTGTGAGTACTCCTTCCTTTTTTGCATATTTTTCCTCCCATGGTATGTTTTTGCCAGTAGCTATGCTTCACATGTGGGCTACACCCTGTTTATGTGACAGCTATTTTCATGTGGCAACAACTGCCATGTAAACTGACTTTTGATTTGCTTCCCCATACAAACTATGTGGCAACTTCAAACTAAAATACAAGGCAACTTTGTTCATACATGGATGGCAACTTCTTTTCATTACCCACTATAACTAATCATTCTATGTGGGTTTACTTTTTGGCCCCTTGCTGCTTTATGTCACTCATGTGCCTCTTAGTGCAACCGGTGATATCCTTAAACGTCATTTTCCCAATTACATCATTTCTGTTCTTCATGTGAACTCTGCTTCTTTTTCCCTTCATTTTACTTGCAGGTCTTGTTCCCAATGTTCCAGGAGCTTGCACCACATGACCTACATGACAAGTGTGGTCACCACTACGCGATCTGCCTTGACCTGAAGAACCAACATTTTGAGGTGCTTGATTCAATGCGTTCGGCAGCTGATGCAGACCTTACTACGCATGCTGAATACTTCATCAACAACCTCAAAGAGACATGGAACCGTCACTACGAACACTCAAAGGTCCGGATAACCGGTATTTTCCCATCTTTTCTTCATGTGTCCTCTACACCAATGCTAACCCTGTTGTCACCACTGAATTGAAGTTTATTATTTTTCTCTCTGTTCTTGTGAGTTCACCTGATTCTTTTCTTGTATAGGGAGGACTGTGGCTTTCACACGTTGGAATACCTTGCAAAGTGGGAAGGTAGACGGATTCTTGTCGTCACAGCTGCAATGGTCGTTGAGCTCCGCAAAATTTACACATGGAACTGGCTGACGAATGAAGATTTCAACACGCGGTCCAACTCACGTGAGTTCATAGAGGAAGATGTCAAGAAAGTCACCAAGAAGTGCAAGTAATCACGTGGTGCTCCATACCGAACGCCTACCTTACATTCTGTTGCCGAGGAATGTAAGGTATTACCTTTGTTCTTTTCAAAACTATGTCCATGTACTATGTTATGACTGCATCACCGCGTAGCCTAGTATGTAGTGGTGGTGTGTGAGCAACATTTAAATATTTTCCGTAATATATGTGTGGATGTGATCCTATTTAGGTGTGACAGCAGATACGTTTATGTTTTTCAGTATTATTATGCGTTCATCGTTGGTAGCACCAGTTTGGTGTTTCGAATGCGTCTACGATGTTTGAAAACATGGCAAATGTAGTTCATCAGACACGGTTAGTGAAAGTTATCGTCCTTTTTCATTTGTCTGTTTGGTTCTTTTTTTCATTGCTAACTGTACCGGCTAGAATGGTAGTTTGATCACGTAGCCGTAACCTTTTGCGGTTGCTGCACGTGACCGTTTCAACTTGTTTCCCATAGTTTGCACACAATACAATATGTGTGACTAAAATGCGTTGACCGAACACGGAAATCTACGCAATGCAGAGTCGTTACAAATAACATGGCATATTCTGTAGAACTAACATGGCAGATTCAGTATAAATAACATGGCAGATTCAGTATAAATAACATGGCAGATTCAGTATAAAATAACATGGCAGATTCAGTAGAAAATAACATGGCAGATTCAGTATAAATAACATGGCAGATTCAGTATAAAATAACATGGCAGATTCAGTAGAAAAGACATGGCAAATTAAGTACCATACACGTGGCAACTGTACTTATCCATTCATGGCATTTTCCTTCAAATTCTGATGCCCCCCAAGAGTCATTCTCCCATTTTTAAAAATTTAGAACATCTAGATTACAAAAAATGTCACCAAGGACCAAGTCACAGTGCTCCAATGTTGCTTACGGATTGCCCGTCCCTTTCTTTGTTTTCTTGTGTTTTGCTTGAATCTCCTATCCCGATTTGTATCTTATCTCTTTTGGACGCCCCTTTGTGATGGAACGGGGCGGGTTCCTGACCTGGGTTTGTGTGCTTGCTGTTCCAGATCCTACCTCCAAGTTTTCAGATGATGGCCCCGTGGACGAAGGCACACTTGATGTGCGGGGGAACCTGTGTAAGGCTTCCTCAGCTTTCCTCTTCTTGATCTCATCAAGCTCTCTTTTCAGGGCCTTCCTATGTTTTTCTGTGACCCTCGCTGTCTCATCACTCTTGCACGCTTCATCAATTAGTTCAGCATAGTTCTTTGTCAACAGAACGTGCCTCACGGCTTCCATGGTTGACTCTGGTATATCTTCATGCACAGCCAAAACTGCGTTTGATGTCTGCGGCGCCAATGCATCGTTAGCGTCCCAAGTCCATCGCCGCCTTATGAAATGGCGGGGCATTCGTGTCACTGCGTTCATGTCCATTACTTTTAGTATGTGATAACACATAATCCCGTCCCGTTCGAATTTGCAGCATTGGCAGTAGTATTCGCCTTTGCTTAACGAGGCCTTCATAAAGTAGTTCCTTCCCTTTGTCCGGGTCTTTAGGTTCTGAATCCGACATGCCCAAGATAGAACACACCTTGAATGTATGTTCGTCCACTTGGAAAGCCGTGTACATGTTGGCACGCTTTATTTCTTCCTGGAATCTGCAAGTTTTGTGGGGGTTTTGTTAAACTCTTGTGTGATGTTTTTTGTAGCATCTTATGTTGTTGTGGCCAATCGAAGTACATTTCGTTTGAACATGGCAACTGCAGTTCATTAAACATGGCAACTGCAGTTGAGTAAACATGCCAACTGCAGTTCATTGAACATGGCAACTGCAGTCCATTAAACATGGCAACTGCAGTTCATTAAACATGGCAATTTGCATAACATCTTTAATTGGCATTTGCATTTCCATACCATGATGCCCAATGGAAGTACAGTTCATTAAACATGGCAGCTGCAGTTCATTAAACATGGCAACTGCAGTTCATCAAACATGGCAACTGCAGTTGAGTAAACATGGCAACTGTACTTCATTAAATATGGCAAACTGTAGTTCAATAAACATGGCAACTACATATCATGGTTACTCTGTACTCAGTTGCTACTTTTCAAAAAATCACAATTTTCAAATAAGCTTTTCAACTGCATTGCATTCTACATGGCACCTACTACCTTCATGCTTGTGCAAATAAGATTGTAACACAACTGCCTTACTTGTTAAAGATCTTGTTGGTGTATATATTGCCCATCTGCCTCTCCATCGGCAAATACGTTAGCAATTTTGGCTGCTTTAGCATGGTGTTCGCTTCTTGTTGTAGCTTAGATCCCAGTATTTTTTGTTGCAAAGCGGTGTATTGCTTGGAAAACTGTAGCAATGAGTTGCCAGGGCTCACGTACCGCCTCAAAGCAGCATTGAACCCCTCGCTGCACTGCATAGTCTGTAGAAACGGGAAGAAGCACTGCATGAAGTAGGCTGACACCCAGTACATTTGCTTCTCCCACAGGCTAGCAAGCGTCTCGTTGTCTTGGACTCGATATGTTTCAATCATAGCCATCCAGCTCCTTTCAAACTCCTCCACCGTCAAGTTGTGGTCCATGCACAGCTCGAATGCCTTGTGCAGCTCTGGACGGTCAGCAAAGAACGATCCTAGCGTCTCCTCAACCTTGTTTATAATGTGCCACCTGCAGTGCCTATGCACTGCCAACGGAAAGACCTCCTCTATGCCTGCACGGATGCTAAAATCCTGGTCTGTTATTATGTTCATCGGAGCAAGTCCATCCATGCACTCCAAGAAGGTCTTGAACAGCCAAGTGTACCCATTCGTGTCTTCGTTCTGAACGAGCCTGCATCCGAACTGCAATGACTGATTATGGTTATTTATTCCTATGAATGGAGCACATGGCATCTTGTACATATTAGTGAGATATGTCGCGTCGAATGAAATGCAATCTCGGAAACTTTTGTAGGATCTTCTTGCAGCACCATCCACCCAATACATGTTCCTGACACGGTCCTCATCGTCCAATCTTTCCCTGTAGAAGAAATCTGGATCTTCCTCCGCTTTCTCATCGAAGTAGGCCATCGTGGCTTCTATGTCAGCCAACTTGCTCTCTCTACGGTACTTTGCCTTTAGGTTTGTGACGTTTGCTGGTATGTAGGGCATGATACTCAGAGTCCCATTTTTGCCGTGGATGAGGGATAGTATGTGGACCATTCTTGATGGACCGACGTTACAATCATGTAGCAGCTTTATGAATTTCTTCTCGAGGGGGGTGAATCCTCTGTGGGCGGTCAGAAATTTTACCAGGTCGAACTTCTTTATGAGTTCGTGGTTGTACTCGTCAAAATATTCAGTGACCACCCACCGTGCTCCATCTACGTCCAGCTTACACCAGACAGGGCATTCCGTCTTGAGAATGATACCTCTCTTTCGTTCCGGAATGACAGGCGCAACACCTTTACCCTTCTTGTTCTTTCGTGCCTTGTAGCACCTCATATCACCTCTGTTGTACTCGTTAGTTTTTTTAATTTTCCTATGATATTTGGTGTTGACCGCAAACCCACAGAACTTTGCATATGTCTGGTAGAATTCCTTTGTGTCTGCGAACAAATCAAATCTTTGCCCAACGTACGGTGGCTGAGGTACCATGATTTCTGATTGCCCACCATCTTCATCCCCTTGTGCTTCGCCATCAGTTTCATCATTCACTTCAGTATCAGCGGCTGTTTCATCTGCTTGAGTGTTGCTTGTGCTGGTGTTCAAAGGTGTGCTTGTCGGCATTGCTGGAATGATTGCCATTTCCGACACTGACTCGGCATTGTTTGTGGCATGATTGTTGGCTGGCTGGTGGAACACGTCTTCCATGCGGTCAGGAGCTCCCCGCAGTAGATGTCCCCGTGCCGCTGTTGATTGTAGTTGAAGGTCCTGTAATAAAAAATAGGTACGAGCGTAAATTTTTGCTTGAATGACATGTTTATCGTAACGGAGTACAACAACTGCATGTGATTTGGCATGACATCATTCACACAGTAAGCCGCGAGTCTGCATATGGCCATGCATGGCAACTATAGTTTTCCAGTCATGGCAGCTACAGTCCAACAAACATGGCAACTACTGTTGCCAATGCATGGCAACCAGCTTCTTTCAGTACCAAAACTTGGATTCTATAGCCATGGCAGCTGCAGTCCAACATACATGGCAACTACTGCTGCTAATACATGGCAACCAGTATATTCTAGCATCGAAACATGTATTCTAGGCTTGAGCTCACTAGGAAAATGCGATCAATCATTAGTGTTGCACACACTCTTTTAGCAATTGGCAAATCCCGAAGACAATATATGACTCTTTGCACACGACCACTTGGTAGCATTTTCTGTTTGTTTTTTCCACCACCACCATTACAAATCTACTTTTCCTCACATGCTATCCCCACAAAAAAAAATGCAGTACTATTTTGTGGTTCAATTTTTTTTACCTTGTTGTGCCACATGTGCCGATCTTGTGTGGTCTGTCATTCCAATTTGATGTGCTCTATCTGCAATAGCGCTGTCCTGCAACTGTGAAGCTTGCCATGAGGCATTTGCCGATGTAGTCCCACCGTAACAACCTGTGATCATGGTAGCAGCTGGTCATTGCATGGCAACTGTAGTTTGTTCAACATGGCACATGTAGTGGTCCAACCATGCCACACAGATTTGTTCACACTTGTCATCCACGGTTGTTTAAACATTGCAATCACATTTAATCATACATGGCAACTGCAGTTGTCCAGGTATGGCAACTGCAGCTGTCCAGGCATGGCAACTGCAGCCATCAGCTATGTTCCTTCTCCTAATTCACCATCCATAACTTCACTTTTATGGACTCACCTGTGTATGACGTCGATGGCAGGTACATGGTTGTCGCCTGATGCCACGTGCTGCATGAAGGTCCTACATTTTTTCGGATATAACTCGTGAGTCTTTTGCCATCCTTTGCAAGTTTAATTTTCATGTCCACACCAGTATGTTTCTTTTTCGTATGCGTTACCTTGATTTGCCACATAAGCTACTTCAAGTTGGTTGCCCGTACATTTGTCAGTGTTAGAGCCCTGTGACTGAACTTGCCATGGTGCCCCCCTGAATGTGTTTTGGTCATAAGAACCTGCGAAAAATGACATTGTAGGACGTAAGTAGAATGTCATCTTCATCATCGCAAACATGGAAAATGTTCTTTTTTTTTGTTATCATGCATCATATTGATGCCCACGTACTGCTCTAGTAATGGCAGCAACGGCCCTGCAGAAATGAGTTGACTGTACTCTGCTGCATCCCAAGGGGGCGTTTCTGGCCTTTGAGAAACCCAAGGATCAGAGCCGTCTTCGTGATTCATTCTTCCGCGTTTTGTTTCTGCCAATGTGTTCTCAGTCATTTCATGAACAAGAACGCATCAACAATCCGTAAAAAAATGCATTTTTTGCTATTTGCACGTAGAAGATAACACAACAATCTTATCACATTTCCTGTGTAGGCAACCAACACATCATGGCAAGTAGGACATGCACATCCACTATATTTTCTGAAATCTGGGTGCCAGCTATCATTTTGAAGCGATGGAAACAGCCACTAAAATAGGATGGCAAGCAACAGGTTAACATGGTGGCAGTTAATGGCAACAGTAGGTGGCAACTGATGTTAGACACAAGTGGCAACTATTTTTCCTACCCCCTATGCCAAATTTCTCCTTTCTCTCCCTTTTTAGGGATTCATACGCATCCTTCATTACCAACTACTTGCACCAAGGCAACCGAGAATCTTAGCTCAACTCTAGCATAGTACATGTGTAGGATCGAAAGTATGTCTAGAGGGGGGGTGATTAGACTACTTGTCAATATAAAAATTCTGCCTTTTGACAAAGAACATTTTTTGGCAGATTCACAATTATGATCAAGTCAAGCATCACCCTACACATGCAATTCTAGAGTATAGGCAGTGGAAAGTAAATTGCACATGTAGTAAAGAGAGGTGGAGAAGAGCAAACGCAATTTTGGAGACGCGGTGATTTTTCCGTGGTTCCGATAGGTGGTGCTATCGTACATCCACGTTGATGGAGACTTCAACCCACGGAGGGTAACGGCTGCTGAGTCCACGGAGGGCTCCACCCACGAAGGGTCCACGAAGAAGCAACCTTGTCTATTCCATCATGGCTCACGCCCACGGAGGGCTAGCCTTACTCGGGGTAGATCTTCACGAAGTAGGCGATCTCCTTGCCCTTACAAACTTCTTGGTTCAACTCCACATCTCGACGACGGAGGCTCCCAAGCGACACCTAACCAATCTAGGAGGCACCACCTCCAAAAGGTAATAGATGTTGTAGATGATGATGAACTCCTTGCTCTTGTGCTTCAAATGATAATCTCCCCAACACTCAACTCTCCTCACTGATTTGGCTGTGGTGGAAGAAAGGATTGAGTGGAAAGCAACTTGGGAAGGCTAGAGATCAAGCTTCATATCTGGGAGTGGAGCAACTTGATCTCAACACAAGGGTAGGTAGTTCTCTTCTCGTAAATGTAAGGTAGGAGTGGTAGTTCTTTCGATGGCTCTCCACGAATGAAGAGGGGTGGAGGGTATAAATAGCCTCCACACAAAATCCAACCGTTACACACATTTGAGCAATCTCGGTGGGACGAAGTGGACAACTCGGTGAGACCGATAGTTCAAATAATGTGAACGTTGGGATTTTCGTGGGACCGAATATACAATCTCGGTTAGTCCGATTCGTGCAATGACAAGAGCATGCCAGTTTGGTGGGACCAACTTCATCATCTCGGTGACACAGATTTGATGACGTATGTTACGTAAACTTGGCAACTCATGTTTCGTGAGACCGAGTTCAGAATCGGAAAATCCGAGTTTACTAGGGTTTGGCTTATGGCTGAGGTGGTTCATCTCGGTGTGACTGAGTTTGGAATATCGGTGGGACCGAGACTACTTATGAGTGTCTATGGCGGTGAAAGTTGCGGATAGTTTAGGAGATGTATCACTAAGCACTTGAGCAACCAGATCATCATCATAACCTCATCCCTTTTAATAGTATTGGCTTTTCCTATGGACTCAATGTGATCTTGGATCACTAAACCAAAATGGAGTCTTGAGCTTTTGCCAATGCTTGCCTTAGCATTTTGGGGGTCCACTTCTTCAGTCCTTGCAATACCCATATCACTTGAACTCTCTGAAATGATTCTCAAGTAACTATTAGTTCAATGATATATATGTTGTTATTAATTACCAAAACCACCCGGGATTAGTTGCACTTTCAATCTCCCCTTTTGGTAATTGATGACAACATATAGATCAAAGCTCGACAAAGGATATAATCAATGAATAATATCGTCGCTTTGAGAAGTATGTGATAAGCAAGAGCTCCCCCTAAATTTGTGCATTATTTAAGATTTGCGTTTGAATGCAAATGCACAATCGATTAGGATCATGGGTCACTCTTCCATGTCACATACATCTTGGTGGAGCGCACAAAATGATAAGAATGAACAACATGCACCCAATCACCAAGACATGAGTAAATGGTCATACGAGATAGGAATGGCATATGATAAGCATTAAGCACACATTAAAGCATAGTACGACCAAGCACTCATTAAGGTAGAATCAAATGGAGTATCAAACACACTGAATGTCTCGAAAACCAAAAGTATCTCAAAGAAACCGCAAAAGAACGAAAGAGCAAAAGCGCAAAGACAACAGCACTCTCTCTCGAAGCCCTATGATCTATACAATTTCTCCCCCTTTGGCAACAAGTTACCAAAAAGTTCGAAAAAGCATAGAGCTAAGCGTCACTGTGGACTCTGCTGGCGGCTCCCGTCTGGGTTGATGTCGGAGTGGATATGACAGCATCGGCGAAGACTTCAGCTGATGTCTGCGCTGGAGGAGTGGACATTGGAGCTGGAGCTGGAGTAGGAGCAACTGCTGAACTGTGGAGGTGCTGAAGCTGTAGTCCCGTGTCATCCATCGAATAGCAGCTGATCGGGATCCTTTGGGAACCGGAGCAGATCTGTCGATGAGAATCTGGACTAAGTCATCCTGCAACTCACGATAAGCTCGCCTTGTCCTGCTTTGCTTCCTCAATGTCCGCCTCGAGCTTGTTGACGGTCACTTGTACTTCATCGACTTCACGCCCGAGCGTGGATCTTCTCGTCAACAATCCTCTCTAAGCTCTCCTGAGACTGTTCAATGCTGGCCAGGCGTTGTTCAATCCTTTGAGTAGCTTCAAGAATTTGCTCTCCGAAACTCTTTGGTTTAGCTGCTGCTGCTGCTGCTGCTTCCTTGTCAGCTTTGGCTTTCTTAGCAGCTGCGATGTTGGCTTGACCTTCAACAGATGTCGGATCCTCCTCATCCATCACAACAACATTGTCTTCATGCTCTGGCTGCAATGGTAAATGTTCTCTATCCAACAAGAATGTGCCCGTGCCAAACTTGGCATTGATAAACATCTGAATCATGGGCAAATCCACATGACCTTTTCTCGTCACTGCAGTCCTCTTAATGGTCTCTACCATCAAGTCCATCACCTTGAAAGGTGCTCTCTCATCAAGTATGTGCAGCATGTTGATAGAGTATCCTCTGATCATGCGATCATCTCCAGATTTGGGCATCAAGGTATGCCTCAAAATGGTATTAGTGGTAGGTAAGCCTGCCTGGAGATGGTAGACTGAGCCGAGCTTCCAGATTTGCAAATCCTCTGCTGGAACCTCTTTGTACATGTTTTTCATGGATTAATGATTCTTCTTTGGAATCCCATATACATCAATATCATCTTATCGTTGCACTGGAGCATTCAGAATTTCTCCCCATTCTTCAACAGAAGAAGAAAACCTTTGACCTTCAGTCATCCACATAATCTTTCCATCAGGGTAGAAGTGAGCTGTGGCATAAAATTGCATTATCATCTCATTGTTCCAACTGGTCAATTTCTGACCTACAAAATCTGCAACTGCACATGTAGTGAAACTTTCATGCACATGTGGAAAGAAATCTCCGTGCTCTTCGCTGTCAATGTACTTCCAGTCAACATATCTGGTGTCTGCGACTATGGGCATCTTGTCCATCAGCACGGTCTCATAGAAGTCCTGCTGCTCTCTGGAATGTCTGCAATGGGTGTCTCTGACCTGTTCTCACTATCACTGGCATCTGACATGGCTGACAACCTGTGAATAGATAAGGTGTAGGCAGAGAAGAAGAGTCATCACAAAATGCAGAAGTTTTTGCAAAAAAATGAGTTCAAATTCTAGTATTAAGTTTTCACAGAAGACATTTCGGTCAGACCGAGTTTAAGGTTCGGTGAATCCGAAGTGTTAAACAGGAGCTTGGCACACCACTTTCGGTTTGACCGAAGTGGGTTTCGGTCCTGCCGAAAACACTAGGGTTTCACAGAATCTTCATTTCGGTCACACCGATTTTGCACAACTCGGTTGGACCGAAGGGTGCAGTGCAATGGCCATAGGCCAAATCGGTCATACCGAAAATATAAAATCGGTCTCACCGAGATGTGTTCCGCGGAAACCTAACCCTAAAACTTTTACTCGAATCTAGTTCAAACGAACCAATCTGGTGTACATGAGGATTTCAATCGTGGCAAGATACTAGGCAATCCAAACGTGCATTGAATCGGAGATGGGAGCACGAGTGGGATCAAAACTCACCCTAACTTGGTGGAGTTTTTCTACGGCGGCAACGACGCGGAGGAGATGGCCGCTGACGGCGACGGAGACTGCTGGCGAGGGCCACAAAGCGACAACGGCGACGATCCGGAGACCAAGGCGACGGCAGCAAGGGGTGTGAGGGCGAAACGTTTGAAGGAGGAATCAACGCGCGCGGCCCTCGGAATATATACCCCTTCGCTGTCAGTGGGACCGAGTTGTAAAACTAGGTGGCACCGAGATGGATAACTGCTAGCCAGTTATGCACTTCGGTCACGCCGAAAATCACAACTCGGTTTCACCGAGATGAAAACCTAGATCAGTCTAAATGCTTTCGGTTCGACCGAGTTTGAGTGAGTTGGTCTGACCGAAATCAATTAGAAGGTTTTGGAAATTAGCCCTTGACGGATCGGTGGCTCCGAGTGCTCCTCACCCGGAGGGTCCGAAAATGACTTGTTCAAAATTTGTGATGTAAGCATGAATAGAATTTGAGACAAGAAAGCATAGATAGCTAGGGAGGTATTTAGGCATTCTTGTCCATCCATTTGGTCGAAAAATCAAAACGACCAAAACAACAAATGGATGTCCTCGAATGGATAAAATCATGCATCCAACATGCTCACACAATAAGATAGCAAATGAAATATGTGTCAAACATGCACAACCAAAACTCTAGCAACTAACACACAATTTGTCGATGACTAGGTCATCTTTATATGAGTATATTGACTTAGGAGCCAAATGAGAACATTTGATCATAGGTCATACTCATCGCTTAAGCACAAGTGGGGTTACCACTTTTACATAAAGCATTGATGTGTTCACATCATTTGAAGATGCTTTAGCTCAATTTTTAGAGCAAAGCTCCCCTAGATGTGAGAACCCTTTTAAAGGGTCAAACTAACCTTGGGTTGTCGAGAAGACTTCATGTAGATTTTGAAGATGTGGATGCTCAATGTTGATGGAGATCATCAAGAGTTGGGAGCTATCCTTTGATTCGGTCACTTTCAATACCTACATGGGTTAGTCCCACAAGGAACAAACAAGGATATCCATGGACATAGATTGAAGTTCACAATAGATGATGTCCATGAAAGCAATGATTACCTTGTCCCTTGACTTACCAACAAGAGGGTTTGTGACTCCATGAACTAGTGCACGATGTGGAAGTTGATTGCACAAGTTTTTGCCAAAATGAATGTGAGTGAAGTATGTTGGCGGAGTCACCCTCAAGAACTTTCTAGTTCTTCTTCTTGGGATCCACATCATCTTGATGGGAATCCTTGGGGTTGTAGTTGAGCTTGACGAAGTAGAACTTGACGCTTCCTTGGGAACCCACTTGACCATGGCTTGAGGTGCTTCAACAAATGCATCAATCTCCTCTTGAAGCTTGTCCTTGCCTTTTAGCTTGTGGTCTTGTGGTGGAAGGTCATCTTGAGCTTGTTCCACATTGGAAGAAGTAGGATCATACTTCTCCTTTTGAGGAACAAACTGTGGAGTAGGATATTGACCTTCTTCCCACTCAACGCCTTCGGCGTTGAACTTTCGCTCAAAACCAATTCCTTGATTCTTCCGGTGCCTTCCTTGCTTGCGTAACAATTTCTCAAAGTTCTTGCTTCCGCAAGGCTCTTGTAGACACCTTTCTATGATCCCTTTCAATAAACTATTCTCTTGCTCAAGTGTAACTTGGCTTGAAACATTGTTAGTGGAATCAAGAGAACTACTAGAAGCAACAACATTGGATTTAGCATGGTTATTGTTACTGCTAGAGGAAGAATTTTTCTTATGCTTGTCATGCTTAGTCTTAATGGGTGGCAAGAAATTAGACAAGAGAAGTCGTTTGGCAAGATATGAAGAACTCTTCTTTCAAGATCGTCATTGATTGCTTTTAGAAACTCATGTTCTTGCTCTAGAGTGAGCTTCTCGAGCGTAGCTTCTCATGAGATCTTAGGAGCTCTCTATGACCTTCTTGAGTTGTTTCATGAGCTAACTTAAGAGTGTTTAGTTCTTTAGTTAGACGCTCAATCTCCTTCATAGCATTGTCATTCGACTCTTCTCGACTATAAAGACTACTAGCATGTTCATCGTTACTAGGCTCCTGGATTTATCATGCAAGAGCTCATCTTCACCAAGCAAGTCATCCTCATCACTATCAAGTCAATGAATTCAGGGTGTGATACCTTGGGGCCTTTAGCCATGAAGCATCTTCCAATTTCCTCATTTGGTGAATCAAATAAGTCGAGGAGTTGGAGTTGGAGGATACGAGAGCAAGACCGGCAACACCTTCATCTTGACTGTAGTCGGAGTCGGAGTGATAGCTTCCTTCGGATTGATTGTCGGAGTCGGAGCCGGAGACCCATTCACCTACATGAGCTTGATGTTTTCTTCTTGTGTAGCTCCTTGATGACTTGTCTTTCCTCTCCGAATCCTTGCTTCTCCGAGAGGGTCTTCGCTCATAACGATCATCTCTGCTCCTTCTCTCTTTCCGAGGTGACTCATCTCTTGAGCTTCTTCTTCTTGGAGATTCTTCTCTTCTCTTGTGGGAGCCAGACACTCATTTGAGTAGTGTCCGGTCTTCCACAATTGTAGCATTCGATCACGACTAGAAGATCTCTTTTCATCATATGATCTAGACTTTGAGCTTCTCTCTTTGCCTCTATTCTTGTAGAATTTGTTGAAGTTCTTGACCATTAGGCTTATCTCTTCATTGGAAACTAACTTGTCACTTGAGGTTGTGGGAGCATCACTTGTAGCTTTGTAATCACCACTTGACTTGTTGTGAAGCTCTTCCTTATCCTTAAGTGTCATCTCATGAGCAACAATTCTTCCAATGACTTCGGTTGGCTTGAGAGTCTTGTAGTTTGGCATCATTTGGATCAAAGTGCACACGGTGTCATACTTTCCATCCAAAGCTCTGAGAATCTTCTTGATGATGAATCGGTCGGTCATTTCTTCGCTTCCTAAGCCGGCAATCTCATTTGTGATGAGAGGAAGCCTAGAGTACATTTCAACGACTCCTTCACCATCCTTCATCTTGAACTTGTCAAGTTGACCTTGAAGAATATCTAGCTTTGATTCCTTCACGGACTCGGTACCTTCGTGCATTTCAACCAAATTATCCCAAATCTCTTTTGCATTCTCAAGACGACTGATTTTGTTGAACTCCTTGGGACACAAGGCATTGAAGAGAATGTCACAAGCTTGAGCATTGTTTTGCAACATCCGCAATTCTTCCGTGTAAGCCGCGATCCGAACTTTTCCTTCCTCAAGAATTCACCTTGCATACCAACACAAATAATGCCCCATGCGGCTGGGTTATGACCAAGAATATGCATTTTCATTTTATGCTTCCAACTAGCAAAATTTGTACCATCAAAGTAAGGACCTCTAAGAAAATTACCCTCACTAGACGCCATACTCTCCTAGGTTGTGAAACCAAGCTTATGGAGTCCAATGCAATGGAAACCAATACAATGGAGACCAAAGCTCTGATACCACTTGTAGGATCGAAAGTATGTCTAGAGGGGGGGTGATTAGACTACTTGTCAATATAAAAATTCTGCCTTTTGACAAAGAACAGTTTTTGGCAGATTCACAATTATGATCAAGTCAAGCATCACCCTACACATGCAATTCTAGAGTATAGGCAGCGGAAAGTAAATTGCACATGTAGTAAAGAGAGGTGGAGAAGAGCAAACACAATTTTGGAGACGCGGTGATTTTTCCCGTGGTTCCGATAGGTGGTGCTATCGTACATCCACGTTGATGGAGACTTCAACCCACGGAGGGTAACGGCCATGAGTCCACGGAGGGCTCCACCCACGAAGGGTCCACGAAGAAGCAACCTTGTCTATTCCATCATGGCCACGCCCACGGAGGGCTAGCCTTACTCGGGTAGATCTTCACGAAGTAGGCGATCTCCTTGCCCTTACAAACTTCTTGGTTCTACTCCACATCTCGACGACGGAGGCTCCCAAGCGACACCTAACCAATCTAGGAGGCACCACCTCCAAAAGGTAATAGATGTTGTAGATGATGATGAACTCCTTGCTCTTGTGCTTCAAATGATAATCTCCCCAACACTCAACTCTCCTCACTGGTTTGGCTGTGGTGGAAGAAAGGATTGAGTGGAAAGCAACTTGGAAAGGCTAGAGATCAAGCTTCATATGTGGGAGTGGAGCAACTTGATCTCAACACAAGGGTAGGTAGTTCTCTTCTCAGAAATGTAAGGTAGGAGTGGTAGTTCTTTCTGATGGCTCTCTCCACGAATGAAGAGGGGGTGGAGGGGTATAAATAGCCTCCACACAAAATCCAACCGTTACAAACATTTGAGCAATCTCGGTGGGACCGAAGTGGACAACTCGGTGAGACCGATAGTTCAAATAATGTGAACGTTGGGATTTTCGGTGGGACCGAATATACAATCTCGGTTAGTCCGATTCGTGCAATGACAAGAGCATGCCAGTTTCGGTGGGACCGACTTCATTATCTCGGTGACACCGATTTGATGATGAAGGTTCTGAAACTTGGCAACTCATGTTTCGTGAGACCGAGTTCAGAATCGGAAAATCCGAGTTTACTAGGGTTTGGCTTATGGCTGAGGTGGTTCATCTCGGTGTGACTGAGTTTGGAATATCGGTGGGACCGAGACTACTTATGAGTGTCTATGGCAGTGAAAGTTGCTGATAGTTTAGGAGATGTATCACTAAGCACTTGAGCAACCAGATCATCATCATAACCTCATCCCCTTTTAATAGTATTGGCTTTTCCTATGGACTCAATGTGATCTTGGATCACTAAACCAAAAATGGAGTCTTGAGCTTTTGCCAATGCTTGCCTTAGCATTTTGGGGGTCCACTTCTTGATCCTTGCCATACCCATATCATTGAACTCTCGAAATGATTCTCAAGTAACTATTAGTTCAATGATATATATGTTGTTATTAATTACCAAAACCACCCGGGGATTAGTTGCACTTTCAACATGGCAGATCTGGCGTATGTTGGTTGGCAAATGCGAATACACACAAATCTGTGTGGTGTCTTGCCCCGATAGTGTGGATCCAGTCGCCATCTTCGTTGGAAAATTTGCAATTTCTAATTTCTGGCCAGAAGAAGGATGAGAAACAGTAGGAGATCGGAGATTCACCTGCTTTTAGCTGGTCGTCTTGGGAGGACGGGGTTGGAGGGGGGGTGGTTAGCGGTGGGAAGGCACTATGGATCTGCTCTGGTTGCCATGGCAACCAGAGAAGGAAGGCGATGGAGGTAGGTGATTGATAGGTGGGAGACGATGGCGGCAGGTCGGACTAGGGATCGAAAGGAGGCCGGGACGGCTGTCGTGCTGGGTCGTGTGGGCAGCGTAGTCGTTTGACCCGGACATGTGGGCGGTTTTGCCACACACCGGACATGCAGGCTGTGGCTGCGCACGCCTGGATGCGGTTGTGCAGGCGGGTTCTTCTCCATGCCACACGAGTCGTGCGGCACAACCACCCGATACACCACATGTGTGGCAGTTATCGACGTCCTTGTTTTTTTTGCCTAGATTGCCATGGGTGTCATTTTTTTTGTGAAACATCATACTGAAGTAGAATGGTCAACCATGTATACTACAAAAGAGATTCAATTTTTTATTTTTTCTAGTATTTTTTCGTATGTACTATTCATACTGGGTGCATGTGGAACCATGTCCCAAATTTGTACTATTAGTGTGAGTTATTACTTGAGTTGAAAGGGTGGGCGACATATAAGTTGCAACATTACTCTCGAAGCCAGTGTGGAGTTGTACTGTGGGTTTTGTGAGTTAGAAATCACAAACTTTTTTAGGTAAGGAGCTAATATTGCATTCATTAAGGATTTAATTGTTGCTGGAGCATTAGTTAGCCCAAATGGCATAATTATGTATCCAAAAAGGCCCATATGAATAGAGAATGCAGTTTTTGGATATATCCTCAGGGGCCATCTAGAATTTGATGATATCCACTTCTCAGATCAATCTTTGAAAATACTTTTGCTTCTTTCTATTTATCCAAAGGTCGGTATAGGGTACTTTTCTTTGACTATAACTACATTGAGTTTGCCAGTGCAAAGCCTCCAAGACCCATCTTTCTTTTTCACTAATAAAGTGGGAGAGGGGTACGGGCTACTATTTTGGTCCGCATAATGATTTCATAATTTTAGCCTCTGTTGTGAGTGGAATTGTGTGGTCAAAAAACCTAATAGGTGGTAATGTAGAAGGTTCACTGAATAACTGCTTCTAGCATCCAAATTGCAATCTGCATATCTCTTGGTTTTAAACACTCCAAGTGACTTAGAATATAAGGAGATAGCCTTAACACAAAGCTGCTTAAGTAGTAATCTTTAGGAATGGTTGGATTGTCTCTCCTCATTAGGTTCATAGCCTACTCAAATGGATCAATGTAATCAGCCAATGTAGATGATTGCACTAGACTACGAAAAGTCTTTGCATTATCACACAAAGATGTGGTAGAAAACCTCTTAGTCAAGTAGGTACATAACCAATGCCATGGCATATTGTTTGCAATGTACCATGTGCCTCTCCACCATTGTATAGTTGGTCCTTTCAAAATAGGATATAGCTAGCTCAGTTATGTGCTCTGAAGGAGTTCTAGCAGATGCAAAATATTGCTCCAAGTTCTGTATCCAAGCATTAACATTTAGACCATCAAATTAAGAGATATTTTACTTGGCAGGTTTGACAATTAACACTGCTCTTCTACGCTCAACTGGGATAGTAGGTCTCTGCCTTCTGAAATTTCCTTCCACAACTTCCTTTTCCACATATTCTTCAGACATTATTTGCTGTTGTGCTATGTGGCCTTGACTCTGTGAACCTTCAAGTCTTGTAGTGTCATAATTAGGATGTCCATAGGGTGTTTTTGGGGTGACATCCAAGTTAAGCTCTTTTCCTGTATGATCCCTTAACACTCCAGAGCCTCCAGTTGGAGGTGTTTGCTTTTCAGGTATATAAATGGGTGGTGGTATTTGGTTGGGCCGGCCAGCTGCTACACTAATAGGGGTTGCTTTGTTTGGAGCACTATATTGGTCAGATTGTTCTTTAATTACTTCCTCTTCGTATGATCGAGGGTCCAAAAATAGGCGTCTAAAATTGGCTAGGATCTTGTCGAAGTTCTTTTGCATTGTGAGAAATTTTCTGTTCACCGTTGCTAGGAACTCCTTACGATCTTCTTCTTGATTTCTCTATAAGCTTTTGACATTGAGTTCGAGAGACTCTAATCCAGATTTGTGCTGTCCCTTGAATTAGTCACTATTGGCCATCTTGCTTTCTTGTAGACGCACGCTTGTAGAAAAGGACAAGGGTTGGGAAGGGAGGGATTCAGTCGGTGTCCTCCTCTCACCGGTCTACCACCGACGTTCACCGCCTACTGCGCGGCTCGTCTTCAAAAGATGCATAGTCAGGTAGCAGGGGTTGCTAATTTAACGCTGAAGAAGCACTCTTCAGCAACTAGACTGCGCCGTTGATTGCACCCGAACTAGTGCATGAAAGTACTGTAGCTTGCCACAGGCAATTAGGTTTACAACCCGATTACATCAAGATGGTCTCAGAATGAATGGAGAACGTGGCCTTATAGCCATTACAACAGGGAGCAGGTGAAAAGTAAGGCTGAAAGAAGAAAAGGTGCATGACGGGGCAACAACGATGCTCGAGAGCTTGGGGACCGTCCGATGCTTGATCAACGTTTGACAAAGATGCTCACGAGGTGAACCGGTATCTAGCTAGGAGAGCCGTTAGATGCTTGATGGACGGCTCAGGATCCATTCAAAACGCGGGAACAGGGGGGCCGGTGATACATTCAGTTAAGTTCAGTTACAGAACCTGACAGTGAGTCAGAAATCACATACTACTACTGTGCTAGCAAGCAGCTCACAGCTTGCAACTTGCTGAGATCCATCCGGGAAAGAAAAACAGGCGGAAGCATGGCAACCACCCCGGGCGGGGTGAATCTATCTATCTATCCATGGATGCGAGAAAGATCTGTGGCATAGGCTACCGGTGAAACGCGGCCGCAGGTGATGATGTCAGCCATCTTGAGGCCAGCAGCGTTCCCACGGATGGATGAGGTGCAGGCCTTTTGTTTTACACGGTGCACATAAACATGGGGAATTGCAATTGTGCATTAAAAAGGGATGGACGGACAGCCAGACATTGAGCCATCCAAACCTCCACCCCACACCTCATATCCCCTCGTGCCACCCATTCAAATATGAGTCCATTGGCCTCAGCGAGGCAGAGAGGATAGCTAGCACCTTGAGCTTGAGGTCAGTGGCAGGCAGGCAAGCAAGAAAGGAAGAAGAAGAAGAAAAAAGGACATGGCATCTGCTACTCTCCTCAAGTCCTCCTTCCTCCCCAAGAAGGCCGAATGGGGCGTCGCGCGCCAGGTCGCCGCCCCGAGGGTGTCCATGTTCGTCCGCGCCGGCGCCTACGACGATGAGCTCGTCAAGACCGCGGTACGTACGCTGCAGCTTCTCGCCGGCCGAATTACACGTACTAGTATAATTCACTCATGGACTGGACTGGACTGACATGCTGCTGCTGCTTTGCACGCACGTGCAGAAAACCATCGCGTCGCCGGGGCGCGGCATCCTGGCCATGGACGAGTCCAACGCCACCTGCGGGAAGCGCCTCGACTCGATCGGCCTGGAGAACACAGAGGCGAACCGGCAGGCGTTCCGCACGCTGCTGGTCTCCGTCCCTGGCCTCGGCAACCACATCTCCGGCGCCATCCTCTTCGAGGAGACGCTCTACCAGTCCACCGTCGACGGCAAGAAGATCGTCGACATCCTGGTGGAGCAGGGCATCGTGCCCGGGATCAAGGTGGACAAGGGCCTGGTGCCGCTCACCGGCTCCAACGACGAGTCTTGGTGCCAGGGCCTCGACGGCCTCGCCTCCCGGGAGGCCGCCTACTACCAGCAGGGCGCCCGCTTCGCCAAGTGGCGCACCGTGGTCAGTATCCCCAACGGCCCCTCCGAGCTGGCCGTCAAGGAGGCCGCCTGGGGCCTCGCCCGCTACGCCGCCATCTCGCAGGACAACGGTCTGGTGCCCATCGTGGAGCCGGAGATCCTGCTGGACGGGGAGCACGGCATCGAGCGCACCTTCGAGGTGGCGCAGAAGGTGTGGGCCGAGACCTTCTACCAGATGGCCCAGAACAACGTCATGTTCGAGGGCATCCTGCTCAAACCCAGCATGGTCACCCCCGGCGCCGAGTGCAAGGACAGGGCCACGCCGGAGCAGGTCGCCGACTACACCCTCAAGCTCCTCAGCCGCCGCGTGCCGCCCGCCGTCCCCGGCATCATGTTCCTCTCGGGAGGGCAGTCCGAGGTGGAGGCCACGCTCAACCTCAATGCCATGAACCAGGGGCCCAACCCGTGGCACGTCTCCTTCTCCTACGCCCGGGCGCTGCAGAACACGTGCCTCAAGACGTGGGGCGGCCGGCCGGAGAACGTCAAGGCGGCGCAGGAGGCGCTGCTGCTGCGTGCCAAGGCCAACTCGCTCGCGCAGCTCGGAAAGTACACCAGCGACGGCGAAGCCGCCGAGGCCAAGGAGGGCATGTTCGTCAAGAACTACAGCTACTAATCCAACCATTCCAATCAACACTACTACGTACGTACGTTCGTTACCAAAGCAGAAATTAAAGATGCATGCATGATGATTCAGCTGCAAGTGCAAGATCGATCGAGCTGGACCCTCAGCCTGAGATGATGATTACTTGTATTTTCTAGATCTTTTTTTACTCGTTAATTTGCCTCTCGATATGCACAATTCATGCTACAGTCCAGTAGATTATTGTAAAGCTACTTTTACGTGTGCAATCCATGGATTTGCATGGTTACTGCAAAATTTTGCATGTACGTACGTACACCATGAATTGGCGATGAGGTTGGCGCTTGGCAGGGTTGGTTGCTTGTTGGGTTCGTCGTAGCCATACCTATGTGATCGTCTTGTCCCTGACCTGGAGCTCCTATGGAAGATCGAAAGAGAGGGAAAGAGACTATTCTGTGCAGCGCGCAACCTCCTGCTTTTCCTTCTTTCTCAATGGAAAACAAAGGCAAGACGTGGTGCAGCCCCGTCTACTGGACTGCCATCCGAGCAATGCTACACCTAAGTAGCTATTGTACGTAAACTAACGTAACAGCTTAGGTGTCTTTTTTCTATTGGAGGAAATTAGGGGAGGGACCCCACCCAGTTGAAATCAGGGGGCGAAGGGATTCGTTGCTAGTCAAGTTACGTAAGCGTACGTAGTTCTTTCGTAAGTCTAGCATTTTTGGTGCCATCCCACGACCGAGGGCATGCTTCGCACAGTGGATTCCTATGCCACTGGATCGCACGCCTCCTCGGGCTAAGAGCACCTGCAGTCGGATTTGTCAAATCCGACCATCTATATGTCCGGAGACGCACCCTGGAACGCTCACGACGCATTCGGACTGTATGTTGTGGGAATTACGTGTTGTATTCCTCAGGTGCAAACACACGTATATATGATGTACAGAGTAGGCCATGACCTTAACTATGCAAGTCAACTAGGAGGTGGGCCCAATACACAGATATGCACAACACATATACTCAACCCCCCCGCGCAGTTGAAGCGGCACCGCTGCTGATGCAAAGACTGGACCGAAACTCCTCAAATGACGCCGTAGGCAAGCCCTTGGTCATGATATCTGTAAATTGTTGGGAAGCAGGGACGTGTAAAACACGAATATGGCCAAGGGCCACCTGTCCCGAACAAAATGAATATCCAACTCAATATACATGGTCCGTCGATGATGCACCGGGTTGGCGGAGAGGTAGACCGCCGAGACGTTGTCGTAGTAGACCATCGTGGCACGGTCAACAGGGCAAGAGAGCTCCTGAAGCAGCTAGCGAAGCCACGAACACTCGGCGACGACGCTAGCCACCGCACGATACTCATCCTCAGCACTGGAACGAGAGACCGTAGGCTGCCGCTTGGACGACCATGAGATGAGTGAGGGTCCAAGGTAGACACAATAGCCCGAGGTGGAGTGCCGAGTGTCAGGGCAGCCCGCCCAGTCTGCGTCGGAGTAGGCGGTGAGGGCGGTGCCAACAGAGGCGTGAAGCGTGACACCAAGATCCATAGTGCCACAGAAATAGCGGAGAATCCGCTTGACAGTGGCCCAGCGAACGTCCCGAGGAGCATGCATATGGAGACACACCTGCTGCACGGCATACTGGATCCCTGGTCGAGTCAAAGTGAGGTACTGGAGAGCACCAATGATAGACCGGTAGAAAGCAGCATCCGACGCAGGAGAACCATCCGTGGCAGAAAGCTTGGCCTTTGTATCAACAAGCGTAGCAGTGGGCTTGCAGTTAAGTAATGCCAGCGCGCCTCCAGGAGCTCATGAGCGTACGTTCGCCAATGAAGAAAGAAGCCATCTAGACGGCGCACCACCTCAACAGCGAGGAAGTAGTGCAAAGGACCCAAGTCCTTGATGGCGAACTCAGTGCGAAGACGAGCCGTGAGCTGACTGAAAAGACCAGCCGTACATGCCGTCAGGATGATGTCGTCGACATAGAGCAACAAGTAGGCTTTGTCGGAGCCCTGGTGATAGACGAAGAGCGATGCGTTCGAGCGGGTGGAGCGGAACCCAAGCTGGTGTAGAAAAGCCGCGATGCGCTGGTACCAAGCGTGCGGAGCCTGCTTGAGTCCGTACAAGGACCGCGAAAGGAGGCTGATAACCCACAAGTATAGGGGATCGCAACAGTTTTCGAGGGTAGAGTATTCAACTCAAATTTATTGATTCAACACAAGGGGAGCCAAAGAATATTCTCAGGTATTAGCAGCTGAGTTGTCAATTCAACCACACCTGAAAGACATAATATTTGTAGCAAAGTATTTAGTAGCAAAGTAGTATGGAAGTAACGGTAACGGTGGGAAAAGTTATAGTAGCAGTTTTGTAGTAATCATAACAGTGGCAACGGAGAAGTAACTAAGCAAAGAGCAATATGTGAAAAGCTCGTAGGCAATGGATCAATGATGGATAATTATGTCAGATGCAATTCATCATGCAACATTTATAACATAGGGTGACACAGAACTAGCTCCAGTTCATCAATGTAATGTAGGCATATATTCCGAATATAGTCACACGTGCTTATGGGAAAGAACTTGCATGACATCTTTTGTCCTACCCTCTCGTGACAGCGGGGTTCTATTGGAAACTACGGGATATTAAGGCCTCCTTTTAATAGAGTACCGGACCAAAGCATTAGCACTTAGTGAATACATGAACCCCTCAAACTACGGTCATCATCGGGAGTGGTCCCGATTATTGTCACTTCGGGGTTGCCAGATCATAACACATAGTAAGTGACTATTGACTTGCAGAATAGGATCAAGAACTCACATATATTCATGAAAGAATAATAGGTTCAGATCTGAAATCATAACACTCGGGCCCTAGTGACAAGCATTAAGCATGGCAAAGTCATGGCAACATCAATCTTAGAACATAATGGATACTAGGGATCAAACCCTAACAAAACTAACTCGATTACATGGTAAATCTCATCCAACCCATCACCGTCCAATAAGACTACGATGGGATTACTCACGCATGGCAGTGAGTATCATGAAGTTGGTGATGGAGGATGGTTGATGATGACGATGGCGATGGATTCCCCTCTCCGGAGCCCCGAACGGACCCCAGATCAGCCCTCCCGAGGAAGATTAGGGCTTGGCGGTGGCTCCGTATCGTAAAAACGATGAATCCTTCTCTTTGATTTTTTTCTCCTCGAAAGTGAATATATGGAGTTGGAGTTGAGGTCGGTGGAGCTCCAGTGGGCCCCCTACGTTGATTCTTTCGCCAATATTTTTTATTAATTCCAAAATGTGTCTCCATGGATTTTCAGGTCATTCCGAGAACTTTTATTTCCGCACAAAAATAACACCATGACAATTCTGCTGAAAACAGCGTCAGTCCGGGTTTGTTCCATTCAAAGCATGCAAGTTAGAGTCCAAAACAAGGGCAAAAGTGTTTGGAAAAGTAGATACGTTGGAGACTTATTAACTCCCCCAAGCTTAAACCATTGCTTGTTCCTCAAGCAATTCAGTTGACAAACTGAAAGTGATAAAGAAAAACTTTTGCAAACTCTGTTTGATGTTGTTGTTACAAATATGTAAAGCCAGCATTCAAGTTTTCAACAAAGATTATGAACTAACCATATTCACAATAACATTTAGGTCTCATGTTTACTCGTATCAATGGCATAATCAACTAGCGAGCAATAATAATAAATCTTGGATGACAACACTTTCTTAAAACAATCATAATATGATATAACAAGATGGTATCTCGCTATCCCTTTCTGAGACCGCAAAACATAAATGTAGAGCACCCCTGAAGATCAAGGACTGACTAGACATTGTAATTCATGTCAAAAGAGATCCAGGCATAGTCATACTCAATGTAAATTAATAGCAATGCATGCAAATGACAGCGGTGCTCTCCAACTGGTGCTTTTCAATAAGAGGATGATGACTGAACATAAAAGTAAATAGATAGGCCCTTCACAGAGGGAAGCAGGGATTTGCAGAGGTGCCAGAGCTCGAGTTTTGAAACAGAGATAAATAATATTTTGAGTGGCATACTTTCATTGTCAACATAACAACCAAGAGATCTCGATATCTTCCATGCTACATACATTATAGGCGGTTCCCAAACAGAATGGTAAAGTTTATACTCCCCCACCACCAACGAGCATCAATCCATGGCTGGCCCGAAACAACGGGTACCGTCCAACTAACAACAATCCTGGGGTAGTTTTGTTTGCAATTATTTTGATTTGATTTGAGCATGTGACTGGGCATCCCGGTTACCGGCCATTTTCTCGTGAATGATGAGCGAAGTCCACTCATCATGAGAATAACCCACCTAGCATGGAAGATATAGACAACCCTAGTTGATACATGAGTTATTCGAGCATACAAAACAGTGTTTCATTTGAAGGTGTGGAGTTTGGCACATACAAATTTACTTGGAATGGCAGGTAAATACCACATATAGGAAGGTATGGTGGACTCATATGGAATAACTTTGAGGTTTATGGAAGTGGATGCACAAACAATATTCCCACTTAGTACAAGTGAAGGCTAGAAAGAGACTGGGAAGCAACCAACTAGAGAACGACAACAGTCATGAACATGCATCAAGATTAACCAACAATGAGTGCAAGCATGAGTAGGATATAAATCACCATGAACATAAATATCGTAGAGGCTATGTTGATTTTGTTTCAACTACATGCATGAACATGTGCCAAGTCATGCCACTCGAATCATTCAAAGGAGGATACCACCCTATCATACCACATCACAACCGTTTTAATAGCATGTTGGCACACAGGGTAAACCATTATAAACTCCTAGCTAATTAAGCATGGCATGAACAACTATAATCTCTAATTGTCATTGCAAGCATGTTTCATTCATAATAGGCTGAATCAGGAACGATGAACTAATGATATTTACAAAAACAAGATAGGTCGAGTTCATACAGCTTCTCCCATCTCAATCATTTCATCATATATTGTCATTATTTCCTTTCACTTGCACGACCGAACGGTGTCGATAATAATAGTAGTACACGTGCATTAGACTAAGCTGGAATCTGCAAGCATTTAATTCAAAGGAGAAGACAAAGTAATATGGGCTCTTGGTTAGATCAACAATAATGCATATGAGAACCACTCAACATTTTCATCGTGGTCTTCTCCTCTCGACCCCCAATGAAAAGAAAATAACTAAAAAGTATTTACACGGGAAAGCTCCCAACAAGCAAAAAGAACGGGAAATTGTTTTGGGTTTTCTTTTAGTTACTACTACTACAAGCATGGAAAGTAAACTAGCTAAAAGCTACAACTAATTTTTTTGGGTTTTCTTAAGGTTTTTCAAACACACAAGAAGAAAGCAAGAAAAAGAAAATAAGTTAGCATGGATGGTAAAATAAAAAAGTATGAGCATCGACAACTAGAATGAATGTGTGAACATGAATGTAATGTCGGTGAGAAATACGTACTCCCCCAAGCTTAGGATTTTGGCCTAAGTTGGTCTATGCCCATGGTTCGAAGCTACCCTCTCTAGTGTACCGAGGAGGGTCCTCGGGGCGCCACTAGTTAGCGATCTCCTATGGATCCCACTGATAAACAGACTGTCGATAAGGGTCAAGTGGTGGCTCAGGCTTAGGGTCTGGAACTTGTGTCAGATTCCAGTATGCATAAATGTCCTCGAGCAGGATGAGGTACATGCCTGAAAGTATGTTAAACTAAGAGGGTGTAGGTAAGGTAATAGTCTCACAATGAGTTTTAGCAAATATGAAGTTATACTTAAGCATCTTCTTCCTATTTTTAACAGTAAATTCATGTGCTACCATACTCTTATAGTCTAGGAAAATAGTGGGCAGCAACTTTTCCTCTTTCTCATAATGCCTAATAGGTATCAAAGTGTTTAGCAAGGCATGAAGCAAAGATACCTCCGAAGATGGGGCCCTTTGTACGGTTCAGACTTACAATTTAGCAATAATAGCGCATAAACTGAAGGTCATATCACAAAACAAAGCATGGCACAAAATAACAAGGTCTGGAGCACTAAGGTTTCCACTGTTCCCGCGGACAATTAAGCATCTACTAGCGAATATCGCAAAGTAACGTAGAACAGGAAAAATGTATACTAGTAGTTCTTGCATCTGAAACTTTCCCCGTTTCTCCTACATCAATCCTATCAATAAATCCATCCACATCACTAGGATGTGGTTCCTCGATGCTACCCATAAAGGGCAACTTGCAAACCAAACAAAAATCATAGAGTGACATCTCCTTAAACTCATCATATAAATAAAACTCCACTGAAGGTGGTGACTTTTTAGCATGAAAGTAAAAGTTTTGCACGAAAATATTAGAGAGTAGGAGACACTGTTCACGCTGGTCGTGGAGGAAGTCGGTGAGGCCTGCATTCTCAGCCAAATAATAAAAGTCATCGTGAATTCCGGCGGCCCTTAAGAACGCATCACAAGGCCATTTACACGGCCGGACCTCCACGGTGCAAGGAAGATTGTACTTGGGCTTTTTATTCTCCTCATTCTGCTTATTCTTCGAGCTTCGGCTTGTGGAACCCCTCAACAATCTCTTCATCATTTTCTTTTCTCTGAAAAATTTCTGAAATTTTTAGTGACTCAAAATAAAAGTGAACCAAACTCAACAAGACTAATAGCAACTACTCCCACAAGTGCCTAGAGGCTATATCATGCATTAAAACTACTTTGGACCATATAAATTTGACATGCAAGCTCAAGAATAGGGTCACCTCAGCAGCAAAAAATTGCAATAAATAAAGCACTAGAAGAAAAGCTAATTGGGCCATTGGAGGAGTCACATACCGAAGAATAATCCCCATAGTAGTTTTATGAATGGAGCTTTGAGCAAGGAGATCGAAAATGGCAGCAAAACAAGCTAGAACACGAGTTTGAGCTATGGGATGATTTTTTATGGAGGAAGACGAAGTGTGTGGGTGCTGGAATAAGTGGAGGGGGCCACGTGGGGTCCACGAGGCAGGGGGGCGTGCCCTGTGCCTTCGTGGCCAAATGGTGGGTCCGCCTGGTGTGTTCTGAGTGCCAGAAATTCTTAAATATTCTACAAAAAATCATACTTCCTTTTTAGGGCATTTGGAGAA
The DNA here is from genome assembly GCA_021437245.1 of Aegilops speltoides. Classification (NCBI taxonomy): domain Eukaryota; kingdom Viridiplantae; phylum Streptophyta; class Magnoliopsida; order Poales; family Poaceae; genus Aegilops; species Aegilops speltoides. The sequence goes on from CM038145.1 coordinate 119,149,838, forward strand.
CTTTTATTTTTGGGGTATTTTTTTATTGCACGGATAATTCAGAAACAGACAAAAAATACTATTTTTTCTTTATTTAATTTAAATAACATATAGTAAAAGGAGGGTACAGAGAGTTGTGCTTTCTAACTTCATCCATCTCATGCTCATCAAAAGTCAAGGTTGATCAAGTCTTGTTAACAAACTTCTTCCGAATAACATGAAACCGGAGAAGTTTTGAATAACACTAGGTTACCACAACGGGGATATGCATGTCCCCAACAATTAGAATATCATATTTCTTTTTGACAGTAGGAAGAGGGAATTCAAAACCTCCAATAGTAAGCGTTGAAATTTTTCCAATAGAATTTATACTATGAACTTGAGGTTGTTTCCTCGGAAAGTGTACTGTATGCTCATTACCATTAACATGAAAAGTGACATTGCCTTTGTTGCAATCAATAACAGCCCCTGCAGTAGTTAGGAAAGGTTTACCAAGGATGATCGACATACTGTCGTCCTTGGGAATATCAAGAATAACAAAGTCCGTTAAAATAGTAACGTTCGCAACCACAACACGCACATCCTCACAAATACCGACGGGTATGGCAGTTGATTTATCGGCCATTTGCAAAGATATTTCAGTGGGTGTCAACTTATTCAAATCAAATCTACGATATAAAGAGAGAGGCATAACACTAACACCGGCTCCAAGATCACATAAAGCAGTTTTAACATAGTTTCTTTCAATGGAGCATGGTATAGTTGGTACTCCTGGATCTGTAAGTTCTTTGGTATTCCACCTTTAAAAGTATAATTAGCAAGGATGGTGGAAATTTCAGCTTCCGGTATCTTTCTTTTATTGTAACAATATATTTCATGTACTTAGCATAAGGATTCATTTTCAGTATCAGTCAAACGCATACGCAAAAAGATAGGTCTAATCATTTCAGCAAAGCGCTCAAAATCCTCATCATCCTTTTTCTTGGATGGCTTAGGAGGAAAAGGCATGGGTTTCTGAACCCATGGTTCTCTTTCTTTCCCGTGCTTCCTAGCAACAAAGTCTCTCTTATCATAATGTTGATTCTTTGATTGTGGGTTATCAAGATCAAAAGCAGGTTCAATCTCTACATCATTGTTATTACTAGGTTGAGCATCAACTGAACATCATCATTAACATTATCACTAGGTTCATGTTCATTACCAGATGGTGTTTCAGCATCAGAAATAGAAATATCATTGGGATTCTCAGGTGTGTCTATAACAGGTTCACTAGAAGCATGCAAAGTCCTACCATTTTTCTTTTTCTTTTTCTTAGAAGGACTAGGTGCATCAACATTAGTTCTCTGAGAATCTTGCTCAACTCTCTTAGGATGGCCCTCAGGATACAAAGGTTCCTGGGTCATTCTACCACCTGTAGTCATAACTCTAACAATATTATCATTTTTCTTATTATTTAATTCATTGAGTAAATCATCTTGTGCCTTAAGCACTTGTTCTACTTGAGTGGTAACCATGGATGCATGTTTACTAATAAGCTTAAGGTCACCTTTAACTCTAGACATATAATCACTCAAGTGCTCAATCATATAAGCATTACGTTTCAATTGTCTACCAACATAAGCATTGAAGTTTTCTTGTTTAACAATAAAATTATCGAACTCATCCAAACATTGGCCGACAGACTTATTATGAGGGGTATCACCTTCATCAAATCTAGAGAGAGAATTTACCTTTACTACCTGTGTCGGGTTATCAAGACCATGTATTTCTTCAATAGATGGTAAATTCTTAACATCTTCAGCTTTAATACCTTTTTCTTTCATAGATTTCTTTGCCCCTTGCATATCTTCAGGACTGAGAAATAGTATACCCCTTTTCTTTGGAGTTGGCTTCGGAGTTGGTTCAGGAAGTGGCCAATCATTAGCATTACTCAATATATTATTCAATAGCAATTTATCTTGTTCAATAGTTTTTTCCCTGAAAACACAACCAACACAACTATCCAGGTGGTCTCTGGAAGCATCGGTTAGTCCATTATAAAAGATATCAAGTAAGTAATCGCAAAAGCCTCCCCCAAGCTTGTGGGAGACTCTCTTCTTCAATTTGCACAAAATTATATATTTCCCTTAAGGCAGCTTGTTTCTTATGAGCGGGGAAATATTTAGCAGAGAAGTAGTAAATAATATCCTGGGGACTACGCACACAACCAGGCGCAAGAGAATTAAACCATATCTTAGCATCACCCTTTAATGAGAAAGGAAACAATTTAAGGATATAATAATAGCTGATTTTTTCCTCATGAGTAAATAGGGTGGCTATATCATTCAATTTAGTAAGATGTGCCACAATAGTTTCAGATTCATTGCCATAAAAAGGATCAGATTCAACCAAAGTAATTAACTCAGGATCGACAGAGAATTCATAATCCTTATCAGTAACACAGATAGGTGAAGTGGCAAAAGCAGGGTCATATTTCATTCTAGCATTCAAAAACTTTCTTTAAGCTTGCTAACAGTTTCTTAAGATCATATCTATCATTGCAAGCAAGAAAGTCTCTAACAGTTTCTTCATCCATAACATAACCCTCAGGTACATAAGGCAATTCATATCTAGGGGGAGAATCTTCATCATCACTTGCATCAATATTATCAGTTTCAATAATTTCATTCCCTCTAACCCTAGCAAGTTGTTCATCAAGAAATTTACCTAATGGCACAATATTATCAAGCATAGAAGTAGTATAATCATAAGCATCATGCATAGCAGAAGTGGCATCATCAATAACATGCGACCTATAGGAATCAATAGTAGGTGAGGTGTAGGTGTCGCAAATTTACTCATAACAGAAGGTGAATCAAGTGCAGAGCTAGATGGCAGTTCCTTACCTCCCCTCGTAGTTGAGGGAAAAATCTTGGTTCTTTCATCTTTCAAGTTCCTCATAGTGATCAACAGATATAAATCCCAAGTGACTCAAAGAATAGAGCTATTCACCCCGGCAACGGTGCCAGAAAATAGTCTTGATAACCCACAAGTATAGGGGATCGCAACCGTTTTTGAGGGTAGAGTATTCAACCCAAATTTATTGATTCGACACAAGGGGAGCCAAAGAATATTCTCAAGTATTAGTAGCTGACTTGTCAATTCAACCACACCTGAAAGACTTAATATCTGAAGCAAAGTATTTAGTAGCAAAGTAGTATAACGTTAACGGTGGCAAAAGTAACAATAGCAGTTTTGTAGTAATCGTAATAGTGGCAACGGAGAAGTAACTAAGCAAAGAACAATATGTGAAAAGCTCGTAGGCAATGGATCAATGATGGATAATTCTGTCGGATGCAATTCATCATGCAACAGTTATAAAATAGGGTGACACAGAACTAGCTCGAGTTCATCAATGTAATGTAGGCATGTATTCCGAATATAGTCATACGTGCTTATGGGAAAGAATTTGCATGACATCTTTTGTCCTACCCTCCCGTGGCAGCGGGGTACTATTGGAAACTAAGGGATATTAAGGCCTCCATTTAACAGAGTACCGGCCAAAGCATTAGCACTTAGTGAATACATGAACTCCTCAAACTACGGTCATCACGAGGAGTGGTCCCGATTATTGTCACTTCGGGGTTGCCGGATCATAACACATAGTAGGTGGCTCTTGACTTACAGAATAACATCAAGAACTCACATATATTCATGAAAACATAATAGGTTCAGATCTAAAATCATGGAACTCGGGCCCTAGTGACAAGCACTAAGCACGGTAAAGTCATAGCAACATAATTTAGAACATAATGGATACTAGGGATCAAACCCTAACAAAACTAACTCGATTACATGGCAAATCTAATCCAACCCATCACCGTCCAGCAAGCCTACGATGGGATTACTCACGCACGGTGGTGAGCATCATGAAATTGGTGATGGGGGATGGTTGATGATGTGATGGCGATGGATTCCCCTCTCCGAAGCCCCGAACATACTCCAGATCAGCCCTTCCGAGGAAGATTAGGGCTTGGTAGCGGCTCCGTATCGTAAAACGCGATGAATCCTTCTCTCTGATTTTTTCCCCGAAAGTGAATATATGGAGTTGGAGTTGAGGTCCGTGCAGCTCCAGGGGGCCCATGAGGCAGGGGGCACGTCGTAGGGGGGGGGGGGCGCCATGCACCCTCGTGGACAGGGTGTGGGCCCCCTTACATTGATTCTTTCACCAGTATTTTTATTAATTCCAAAACGTGTCTCTCTGGATTTTCAGGTCATTCTGAGAACTTTTATTTCTGCACAAAAATAACACCATGGCAATTTTGCTGAAAACAACATCAGTCCTGGTTAGTTCCATTCAAATCATGCAAGTTAGAGTCCAAAACAAGGGAAAAAGTGTTTGGAAAAGTAGATACATTGGAGACGTATCACGGGCACACATGGTCGGGAAGCTCCGGATCAAAAAACCCGGTAGGCTGCTAGCAGAAGACCTGCACCTCGAGGTGACCATGGAGGAAGGTGTTGGATACGTCCATTTGGTGCACCGGCCAAGCACGAGAGACCGCAAGGTGGAGAACCGTGGGTATCATGCCGGGCTTGACAATCAGACCGAAGGTGTCGGTGAAGTCGATGCCAGCATGCCGGCAGAAGCCACGAACAACCCAGCGCGCTTTATAGCGATCAAGGGTACAATTGGGACAGAACTTATGTTTGAAGACCCAATTCCTAGTAAGCATGTTGGCGTGCCGGGGACGGGGAACAAGCTGCCACGTCCGGTTGCACAGCAGGGCATCAAACTGCTCTTGCATCACAGGCATCTAGAGCGGGTCACAAAGAGCGGCTCGAACAGAGGACGACAACGACGATGGCATAGAGGTGGACGCCGCGTGGACGTAGTCATCTGAGGCGTAGCGCGAGCTTGGGTGAAAAATGCCCGTACAGGCACGGGTGACCGGACCGGTCCTAGGCACCGGTGAGGAGGGTGCCGAGTCCGCGGGCGCCGAGGGGGCGGCGGAGGCCGCGTGCGCCAGGGCCGCGGTCGGAGGGGTCGCCACATGCGGGGGGCGCACCTCAAAGCCAGGGGCGGGCCAAGAGAGGCGCGCAAGCACCCTGGGAGAGGCTTCGAGGAACCCATGTCGTCGGTGGCACGAGGAACAACTGAGGGTACCTGCTAAAATGAAAACACATGCTCATGAAAGTAAATGTGCCATGAAGTGAACACACGGTGGGAGACGGGATCGTAGCACCGATATCCCTTGGAGTTAGAGGGGTAGCCGATGAAGATGCAACTGACAAAATGTGGTGCAAGTTTGTGGGGAGCGGTGTCAGCAGTGCTAGGAAAGCAAAGGCACCCGAAAATACCCAAGCCATCATAGGACGGGGGTGTATCGAAGAGAAGATGGTGAGCTGCATAGTTCCTCCGTGGGCAGCAGGGTCGAAGGTGAAGGAGAAGTGAAGCAGTAGCAAGTGCGTCCGGCCAGAAACGAGGCGGCACGTTAGCATGGAACAAGAGTGTGCGAACGCAGTCATTCAGAGTGCAAAGGACGCGTTCGGCTCGACCGTTCTGCTATGAAGTATACGGGCATGTGAGACGAAAAACTATGTCATGGTGCGACAGAAAAGTGCAGAAAGCAAGGTTGTCGAATTCTTTTCCATTGTCAGTCTGAAGAGCAAGAATGGGATGCCCAAACTGTATGCTGACATCCGACTTTCGTCGCAAAGGAAAAGTCCACACATAGTGAGAATAATAATCAAGGATAACCAGATAATATAAATAGCCCGAATTACTAGGAACCAGAGAGGTCGACACATCGCTATGAATCATCTAAAAATGAAAAGAAGCTATGGTGGTGGAGTTATTAAACAGGAGGCAAACATGTTTGCCGACACGACATGCATGATAGGTGTGATCCTCTATCTTATTACAACCGAAACTGAAACTCCTATGAATATGACGAAGTGTGACGGAGTTGTGATGACCCAAGCGAGCGCGCCAGAGATCGACGCCAGCGGAGAGAGCAACCGGTGTAGTGGTGGATATGGACGGGGGATGCATCGGATAGAGCTTGTCAGGGCTGTCACATCGGTGAAGTACCATCCTGGTTCGAGCGTCCTTGACACAAAAACCATGCTCGTCAAATTCAACAGTAACATGATTTGCACAAGTTAAACAACGAACAGAAACAAGGTTCTTAATAAGATGAGATCACACAAGTATGTTAGACAAAATTAAAGGCAATGAATTGGAAGGAAAAGAAGTGTGCCCGACATGTGTGATTGGGAGTGTGGAACCGTCGCCGACAATGATGTGGCGGTCGGTGGTGACATGAGTGAAGGAGGCAAGATTACCAGGATGAGCAAACATGTGAGCCGTAGCCCCGGTGTCCATGTACCAATCACTGCATCCAGTGTAGTTGTTCGGCATAGGCGAGGTGTGCAGCGCAGCAAGAAGCACCAGATCCCAAGGCGCCGGTGGGGCCGCAGGGAGACCATAGCCGCCACTCAGCTGCAGCGATGGGTATCCTCCATACAGTTGCAGAGCCGCATAGTACGCCTGGTGCGCCGGCGGGCACGGCATGGGAAGGGACGGTGTAGGGGCCCGTTGAACCGACATGGTGTAGGCATGAACAACACCGACCCACGGGTTGTAGCCAGAGGCCCACGGAGGGGGCACCAGGAACTGCTGGTGCTGCTGCTGACGGGGCGGGCCGGTGCCCTGCGGCTGCTGCTGCTGACCGCCGTGGCGACCCCCACCGCGCCGGCCCCCACAGCGCCATTCGGTGGGAGGGGCGCGCGGGCCGTAAGGCAGCGGGAGCAGCCCCGGCTACTGGGGAACCGGGAAGGGCGCCGAGTGGTGCTGCGGCGGGGGCGCGACCGGGGCGGTGGTAGCCACCGAGGACCCGCCGTGGGTGGTGCCAGCGGCGAGAGCGGTGTGGATGGCCCGCACCTTCACCTGCTTCATCCGCCGCTCCTCCAAGCGGAGGTACGCAACAAACTTAGTGAAGGACGGGTTGGGGATGAGGTTGAGGTTCGACACAGCGTTGCCGAAGTCCTTGTTGAGCCCGGCGGTGAGCGTGCTGAGGAGGAGGTCATCATCGATCTTCGCGCCAATATCATGGAGCTCATCAGCGAGAGTCTTCATGCAAGGACAATAGTCGTCGACGGAGGTGTTGTCTTGGTGACACCTGAAGAACTCTTGCTGCCAAAAAACACGACGCTGACGATGTTCTGGGAATGGGGGTCCCTAGACTTGCCTGCCTGCGGCCTGCGGCGTGGCTCAAGGGGTGGCCCAGTACGGCCCATCTTCATCAAATAAAGCTCAAGACCCTCGCGAGGTGCCAAGCCTCGCGGGTCGGACGATGCAAGGCTTCCTCAGGGACGGCCTCACCAGGTAGGCTCGCGAGGAGGTGAAGAGATCAAGGCAGGGATACCTCGCGAGGTGCTCGTGACGCAAGCCATGACGATCGAGACCAGGCGGGTGCCGGCCTGCCCAGCGTCCTTGTTTCCTCTTTGGTGCAACGGGGGCAAGCGCTGGCGCGGAGTACCGAGGCATCAGGCAAAGGTTACCATTTCGGTGCAACGAGAACAAGACCAGCAGGGCGGCAGGACGGGGGTCACCGTGGAGCCCAGGACGGCGTCATCGCCAGTGCCTTTGGCAGCTGAAGACCAACTTTAGTCAGGATAACATGTACTAGATGTTCCCCTTCAAAATGGCCATTGTTGGCTTCCTTCCCGCTAAATATTTGGGAAGAGGACCAGGGCCTCTATATATAGAGATAGCCACCACAGTAGAGGGCATCTCGGAGAGTTCTCATCAGATCCAGAGGCAATTGAACTCACCCAAGTAGTTCACTGCACCAGCCCAAGAACACCTCTCCTGAGGCCGTTCTTCTTCTGTACTGTTCATCATTAGCCCCAGAGGCAATCCACCACACCACACACTAGAGCAGGGTATTACACAAAAACGGTGGCCTGTACCAGTGTAAACCTTGTGTCCGTTGTGTTGTTCATCGTGTAGCTTAGATTCACAACGAGGAGTTGGACGTGGATCGGTAGGGGAAGATCTTTGCGCGCACCCCAGAGTTCGAACCTGAAGGGTTTTGCCGGAACCCGATATCCGACATTTGGCGCACCAGGTAGGGGTGCACCGGAGCTCTCTCTTCCATCAACCCGGTCTCCATCAACAGCGCGCTTCGCCCTAATGGCGGACAACGCGCTGCCCGCTCTGGCTACCGGCGCCGGCATTGGGGCCAGGGGGCTCCGAGCCTTGGCCCCCGCCTTGCGACAGGTGCGGTGGCCGAACAAGTTCAAGCCAGAGATGCCACCAAGCTACGACGGCGCGACGGATCCGCTAGCTTATCTGCTGGCGTATGAGGAGGCCGTCCTCAAGGCCGGAGGCGACGACAGGGTCATGGCTAACTGGCTTCCCATTGCCCTCACCGGCTTTCCACGCATGTGGCTGCTCCACCTACCAGTGGATTTGGTGGCCTCCTGGGAGGAGCTGCACAACCTCTTCCTCACCCATTATGCTGCGCCGGCGCCCCCGGTCGTCGCAGCTCTCCTAGGCGCCTCGCAAGCGCCATCCTCGAGCTGCCACGTCAAGCCGTTCGTCCGCCAGATCGGCGCCGCCCTCACACGCCGCGAAGCCCCTCCGGGTTGGGTGGCACCCAAGGCCGACTTGACCTTCAGCTTGGACAATCACCCCATCAACACCGCCTGCTCGAGTGCGCTCCCGATGCTGTGCACTCCCACCATCTGCCAGGTGGCCGTCACCAGGACCCTCATCAACGGTGGTGCCTGCCTCAACGTGCTCTCGGTGGAGGCCTTCAGCCTCCTCCACGTGCCCCTGGAGCGGCTCCGACCCAGCAAGTCCTTCTCGGGCGTCGGAGGCAGCTCCACCGGCTCCCTAGGGCAGATCCGTCTCCTGGTAACCTTTCGCACCCACGACAACTTCCGCACGGAGCTGGTCGACTTCGACATCGCCCCCATCGGCCTCCCGTACAACTCCATCCTCGGCTACCCTGCCTTAGCCCAGTTCATGGCAGCGACTCACCCGGCCTACAACCTCATGAAGATGCCCGGGAGCAGCGGTGTCCTCACCGTAGCTGGAGATACAAAGGATGCTTTGCAGGCGCTCAAGCTCGCCTTCAGGGCGGCCGTAGTGGCACAGCCCACCAGCGCCGACACCCTCAAGGCCAAGGGGGCTGCGCCAACCAAGAAGAAGCAGCTGCTCACCCAAGACAAGGCGGAGACTAAGCAGGTACCAGTCGATGAGGATGGATCCTCCGGCGCCACCTTCACCATAGGCGCTAATCTCGACCCCGAGCAAGAGGAGGCCCTAGTGAAATCCTTGCACGCGAACAAGGAGGTGTTCGCGTGGGAACCCAAGCAGCTAGTGGGGGTCCCAAGGCAGGTGATCGAGCACCACCTGAATGTGTGCCCCAATGTGCGCCGCGTGAAGCAGAAAGCAAGGCGACAGTCCACCGAGAAGCAGACCTTCATCGTCCAAGAAACCCGCAAGCTAGAAGTTGCGGAAGTCATTCGTGAGGTTCGCTATCCAGAATGGCTGGCAAACCCTGTTGTTGTCCTGAAGAAGGGAGGAAAGGAGCGCATGTGCGTCGACTTCACTAACCTCAACAAGGCCTGCCCTCAAGATCCACTCGAGCTCCCCCGCATCGACTAAATCGTCGACTCCTCCGCTGAGTGTGACCGTGCTTCCTGGATGCCTTCTCGGGCTATCACCAAATCAAGATGGCGGTAGAAGATGTGGAGAAAACGGCCTTCCTGACCCCGTGTGGGGTGTACTGCTACACCTGCATGCCGTTCGGATTACGGAATGCATGCGCAACATTTCAGCGGCTGATGCATATCGCCTTGGGCCGGTGGCTCGGGAGAAATGCCGAGGCCTACGTCGACGACATCGTGGTGAAGTCTCGGGAGGCCAAGACCATGATACAGGACCTGGAAGAAACCTTCGCGAGCCTTCGTGAAGTAGACCTGAAGCTCAACCCGGAGAAGTGCGTGTTCGGTGTTCCTTCTGGCAAGCTTCGGGGCTTTCTCATGTCCCACAGAGGTATCGAGGCTAACCCAGAGAAGGTCAAGGCAATCGAAGACATGAGTCCGCCGCAAACCCTCAGGTAAATGCAGAAGCTCACCGGGCGAGTGACCGCGCTAGGGCGCTTCATCTCCAAGCTAGGGGAACGTGCCCTGCCCTTCTTTAAGCTGATGAAGAATGGTCCGTTCAAATGGACTCAAGAGGCTGACGATGCGTTCCAAGATCTCAAGAAGTACCTGACCAGCCCTCCGGTGATGGTGGCTCCACGCCCTTAGGAGCCCTTGGTGCTCTACCTTGCCACCACACCCTACTCCACCAGCGCAACTCTGGTGGCAGTTCGGGAGGAGGTCCGGGTCAAGGCCGCATCGGCCGCGACCCCGACCGCGGCAGCTCAAGGCCAGGAAGGCCTCGCGAGGGCCACAGCCTCGGCAGATGGGGACCATCCTCAACAGGAAGACGCCTCTGGAGCTGAGGGGACCTCTTCAAGCAGTCAGGAGCCGGGGGCTTTGACGTCTCAGGAGGCGCTCGACTCTCTGGAGGGTGCGGGCTTCGTCGGCACGCCCACCCTCATTGAGCATCCCGTGTATTTCGTCAGCACGGTGCTGTGGGATGCAAGGGCACGGTACCCCATGCCTCAAAAGCTCTTGCTCGCGCTATTGGTAGCTTCTCGGAAGCTGCAGCACTACTTCCAAGGTCACCCCATCAAGGTTGTCTCAGCCTACCCATTGGAGAGGGTGCTCAAGAGTCCCAACTCCGCTGGAAGGGTAGCTGAATGGAACATCGAGCTACAAGCGTTTCAGTTAGAATTCAGCACGACCAGAGTCGTCAAAGGAGCCGCACTTGCAGATTTTGTGGCAGAATGGACAGAGGCGCTAGGGCTCGAAGAGGGAGATGATCGGTCGCTTTCCCCAGGAAGCGAGGCACCGGACGGTCGGGTTATGCACTTCGATGGAGCATTCTCGCGACATGCCGGAGGGGCCGGCACGGTGCTTATATGTGGGGACCCCGACTTGCAAGTCGCGATCACCGAATGCACGTGTACAGTGATCCCAGAGATCAATGCTCACTGAACACACAGAAGCTGAATAACAGAGTCTTACATCCATACATACCGTCTTACACAAATAGTGACCATCATGGTCAAGTCTTACATCGATAAAGCCTTAAGGGCTGAACATCAAATGAAACATAGCAGCGGAAATCATCATCGATAAGTAGAACCCATGCCATCTGCCTTAACCCTATAGGCATTCTGACTGGGAAACGTCCTAGTTCGCATGATCGTCTCCAAAGAACTCTTCTTCGAACTCCGGTTCTTCCATGCCTGGTCAATTAAATAACCAGTGGCAAGCCAATGAGTACTTTGAATGTACTCGCAAGCAACCCATGGTTTGGCTTAAGGTACGGTAATGCATGACATAGGTAAAGTTTTGCATAAAGCTAGTTTTGAGTGCAGGACATGTTCAACATCCTATAAAGCATGCATCAAGAGAATTCCAGTAACCGTAAGAACTGGTCACAGATATCAACATAAATAGAATGGGCACCAACCCATTTATCATAAACGGAGTGGGCACCAACCCATCTCAATCGGGTCAAGTCCTGGACTTGATCCATGACAACACCATCATCTCACACACACAGGATTTGTAAACAAGTGGACGTAGCCCAAGAGCGGTTACCCAACTGTCCATGACCGTGGACACGGCTATTCGAATAGTTTTACACTCTGCAGAGGTTGCACACTTTACCCACTAGATCCGGGGAACTTCCGTGTCAAACCACGACCCGCGGTACCTCAAGTACCCGGGGTAAGCACCCGATCATTACCTTTCCCTAGACGACACTAACATGGAGTCCACTCGATTGGTAGTAACCCCCGTGCCAAACATTTCACATCATAAAAGTCGCGGAGCCTCGCTCCCATATTCATCACATACCACAAGCACGGGGTACCAACGGTGTGTCCGGTGCCCTGTGAAAACAGTCATGGCCGCCCTACCTGGCACGACCCCGTCCCAAGAGAGAGCACCAACTCTCCCCCGTCACTGGTAATGCGGGCTCCAAGCTAGTATCGGTCTAGGTACTCAACAATGCCCTTTCCCATATAAGGGTAGAGTGGTCGCGCATGTAAGGTTGGAATAACGGTCGCAACTCCGACCAATCCGTTTTGAAAACCACACACCCTTTGCTTGGCACACCACTTCGTCATCAAGTGGTCACCCATCTCTTCATCTCCCTCGGGCATGAGTGGCACCCGACGGGGTTTTCGAAAATACTTTTGAAATCACTTGCCTCCTTCACCATGCATATCCCCATCCCTTTTTGCATAGCATCTACTTTAGCATCCTATCTACTCCCCACCGGCATAACCCTCATAAGAGGGTAGGGCCATGCACAAATGCAAGTACCAACGAGGAATTGTAATCGTGGCAACCACCCATGTGGTTCACCATCTCGTCATGATTCCGATGCATCATCGATAAGGAGCTAAAAATGACATGCATATAAAGGGGCATCATAGTCATGGTCAAAGGGCTGCTTGCCTTGGTTGGCTTGATCTTCAAAGTCTTCCGGCACTGCTCCTCCTTCTTCCTCAGCTACCTCGTCAAATATGGGATCTAACGTTGCAAGAAAACAACGGAAAAATAAGGCAATAATAAAAACAGAAAAGTCAAAGTGCTCTGAAAAATGTCAACTTAATTTTGTAAAATACTAGGAGGAAAGCTAGGAAGGGGGCAACCTTTGGTTTTGGTTCTGGAGCAGCAAAATAGGAGTTATGGATTTTCAAAGGCTCATTTAAATGTCAAAAACCACATTTAAATATTTACAGAAAAGATAAGGTGATTGGATCTGAGTGAAAGTTGCACCATTAAATAGGTTGCAATATTCTAGGAATTTAGAAATTGGAATCAATGCATTTGGACCATTATTCTGCCCTGTGGAATTTTTGGAAGTATCACAAAAAAAGAAAAAGGGAAACGGCGCTGTGCCACTGGGCCAGAGAGGCCACAGCAGCAGCAGGCCCAGGGGGGAACCCAGCCCACGCGGCCGCCACGTCAAGGCGTAAAGGCGAATCGCCTTCGCCGAGCCGGTGGTCTGTCTTGGCACAAGACGTTTAAACTCGACGGTGGATCCCACCCGTCGGGCGTGAGGTCGACAGCCGCCCCACGGCGGCCGTCGTCTACCTCCGCCGAGGCGACAGCGAGCTTCGCCGGGCGGCGATCTGTGGCACGGAAGGAGCGCAGGGCTACCGTTGGATTCGAGGAGGAGTCGCGGATCTGGTGGTGGTGGAGACGGTCGCCGGGTGGCTGCCCGGCGACGAGGTCTCATGGCGGAGGTGCTTGGCGCCGGTGGCTCCGGCCGTCCCAGCTGCAAAATGAGGGGAAAGAGAGGGAGAGCATCGGAGGCGAGGAGGCCGATTCGAGGGAGAACGGGCGGAGGAGGCTCACCCAGATCGACGGCGACCCGAGGCGGCGGAGCTCGAGCTCGATCTCGAGCTCGGGCGGCTCTGGAGCGAAGTGGGTGGACCCAGAGGTGGATTGAGTGCGTGGAGGGGCGACAGGGAGGAAGAGGAGGGCTCGGGAGCGCCTTAAATAGGCTGGCCGCGGTTCACCGTGGGCGTGGCCTACGGGCACCCGCGGGATTAGCTCTGGAGGCCGAGGGAGAAGAGTTGGAGCTGTCCACGGCGCTCGTGGGAATGGAGTAGGATGCCGGGAGAAGGAGAGAGAGCGAGGGAGGGCTCTGGCGCCCGTGCTGCGTGTGAGGCCAGCCATTGGCCGAGCCGGGCGGCGTCTGGCACGCGCTGCAGGAGGGAGAGAGAGGGGAGACAGAGGGCGGCACGGGCGGCGTGTAGCAGACGCCGAGGCACATCACTGCGCGATGGGAAGGCACGGCGGTCGGGAGGCGCGGCGCCAACGGTCGGCGCTCTGGCAGCGCTCAGAGCGACTTTGGCCGGCATCCGCGGTTTTCAAGGCAAGCGTCCTTTTCGTCTGGAAGCTACAGCGGCGGGGACAAGACCAGAGAAAGGCACAGGATGCCCAGGGTGCGAAGGGAGAGAGAGAAGCTGGGAGAGAGAAGAAAATGTTGTCTAGAGAGGACAAACTTGATTCCCCCCTTCCTCCACGTTGCTTCTTCGGGTAGAATAGTGCCTAAGTGACAGAGGGAAGTGAGGAGGGGTTGTGGCAAAGAGATTAACTCAAGGAGATTAGTGAAAGTGGCAAAAAGAGGCTTTTTAGTATTTTGCCAGAAGGTGTTTGATGGAGTTTTGGTTAAGCTAATGATCCTTAATGGCCAAGATACTCCAAGGGGTGAAATGTCACCTATATTTAGGGCCTTCCACCCATTTTGAGCTTATTTGGACAAAGTTGCCAATGCAACTTTTGCAAACCCTAGAAATGGGCAGAAATGGGTTTGTGTAGATCCAGTGGAGTAAATCATTTCTCCTTGATGTGCCACTTGGTGTGGTAGCCTTATTTGGTCACATGATCAGGCTCACCAAAGTTGGGGTCTTGGAGAAAAAGTTGGTAGTGCAAAGTGGTTCAAACTTGATTTTGGTCAGAGAGGGTTTTGAGGCACTTTGACCAAGATTTCCACTTCTCCAACCTGTGCCATTTGGTCCAGTTGCATCATTAGACCAATGAAGCATGTCCACCAAGTTTGAGCACATTTGGACATACTTGGCAATGTAAAGTTGATCAAACCTTAGATTGGACAGAAATGGTTTTGAGGGGTTTTGATGGAGTTATCTTGTTCTCCAAGTCATGAGACTTGGCAAGATCAGCAGATATGTCATATGTGACATGATAGAATTTTCTGGAATTTTGGAGAATATTTCCTTTGTAAATATTTCAAAAGCTTGAAATATCCGAGAAAGGGTTTTAGAGGATTTGACCAATATTTTGAACATGACCATGTGTTGAAACTCTTATATATGGACAATATATGTCCTATGAGCTTCTCTAAATTTTGTCAAATATTTTTGAAACAGAAAAATAATTATTTCCTATTAAAGACCATTTCTGGCCTTAAGAAAAAGCCTTTAAATAAAATAGAACAGTAACTTATAAAATTATATTTTGTGGTTCTGGGCATCCTATATCTAATAGGAGTCAAATATATTTTTGAAAGATTTTTACTGCCCTTAATCAAGTACTTGCAAATTGCAAACCTCAATTCGGGGTTTTGGAAAACTAATTTTTAAAAATACTTTCCGCCAAATTATTTTTGTAAGAAAATTCTATGTAGCACTATTCACATGGCATGATCATTGGTCGAGCTTGGGGTAAGGAGATGGAATATAGAGGGTAGAGTAGTTGACTTCAAGAAGCACTTGAAAAGAAGCATAGAGAAAACCAACTTCAAATAAAAGCCAAATAATGCAAAAAGTTTTTGTTGGTCCAAATTTTTCATGCTTTATTGATGAAAATGAGATGTTACAAAATGCAGGGTGTGACATTATATCCCCCACCCAGGACAAGCTCTATTACACCGTCCAACTCTGTTTCCAGTAGGGCGAAAAGGTTTCGAACAACATAGCAGAATACGAGGGCCTCATAGCAGTCTTAAAGGCCGCGGCCGCACTAGGGGTGAAATGCCTCATCATCAAGGGTGACTCACAGCTGCTCGTCGACTTCTCCAACAAAGTGTACGAGCCCAAGGACGAGCACATGGAAGCATATCTCGCAGAGGTGCGCAAAATGGAAAAGCAGTTCCTGGGGCTGGAGCTGCAGCATGTGCCTCGCGGCACCAATCAGGAGGCTGATGATATCGCCAAGAGGGCGTCGAGGCGGCTGCCTCAGGAGCCTGGCAATTTCGAGGAACAACTCTTCAAGCCCTCAGCAGCACCGACACAATCAAGCGCAGCGCAACCTCGGGAGGAATTCCCTCAACCGCCTGCCTCAGGAGTTCCGGCCTGTGGCGCGAGCTCAGGAGCACGCTTGCTCCTGGCGCTGGAACCTCTGGAAGGATGCTGGACTACGGAGCTACAGGATTACCTGATGCAAGGGACTTTACAAGAGAAAGAAGAGGACGCGGAGCACGTGGCCCGGCCAAACGATGATTCCCTGTGTTGCATCTGCAGGGAACAGGGGAAGGAGTTGCTGGCAGACATTCATGATGGAGACTGTGGGCACCACTCGTCATCATGGACCCTCGTCGGCAAGGCGTTCGCAGCGGGTTTTATTGGCCCACGACACTCAACGACACAATCGAGCTGGTGAAGGCTTGTGAAGCCTGTCAATTCCACGCTAAGCAGATTCATCAGCCAGCTCAGGGCATGCAGACCATTCCACTCTCGTGGCCGTTCGCGGTTTGGGGGCTGGACATTTTGGGCCCGTTTCCTTGGGCGCCAGGGGGCTATCACTACCTCTACGTCGCCATTGACAAGTTCACCAATTGGGTAGAGGTGGAAGCTGTCCGCACCATCCCAACTGGCTCCACAGTCAAGTTCATCAAGGGCCACGTGAGCGATTCGGGGTGCCTAATCGCATCATCACCGACATGGTTCACAGTTCACCAACAATCTTTTCAAAACATATTGTGCTAACCTTGGAACTCAGATATGCTACGCTTCAGTGGCACACCCTCGGAGCAACGGCAAGGCTGAACGCGCCAATGCAGAGGTCCTGAAAGACCTCAAAACCAAGACCTTCAAGAAGAAGCTGGACGCCTGCGGCAGGGGCTGGTACGACGAGCTCCAGTCCGTGCTATGGTCTATCTGCACTACCGCCACCAAGTCGACCGGCGAAACCCCGTTCTTCCTCGTCTACGGGGTAGAGGCGGTCCTTCCTCACGAGGTCAGGCGTCGCTCCACGCGGGTCCTGGTGTTTGACAAAGCACAGCAGGACGCCATGGGGGGGATGGATCTCATGCTGGGGGAGGAACACCATCGGGAGGCCGCGCTTCGAGCGGCAAGATACCAGCAGGCGCTGCGGCGGTACCACTGCCACAACATCCGCCCCAGGACTCTCGAGGTAGGTGAAATCGTGCTCAGGCGGGTGCTCTCCAGGGAAGGGCTACACAAGCTCTCGTCCATGTGGGAGGGCTCGTTCAAGGTTGTTCATGTTTCCAGACCTGGCGCTGCACGCTTGGTGACCCAGGAGGGAGTGCCCATCCCGAACGCGTGGAACATTCAGCACCTCCGGAGATTCTACCCTTGAAGTAAGGCCTAGTGCCTGTAAAGAAGGTCTGGTGCCTGTGAAGAAGGGCCCAGTGCCTGCAAAGAAGGTCCAATGCCTGTGAAGCTCGTCACCCCAAGAAAAGGCCCGGTGCCTGTGAAGAAGGCCAATGCCTGTGAAGCTCGCCGCCTGTGACACTCTCACGTAATAATGAGTTGGGGCTGTACACACCCCGGAGTCTCCGGAGAGCCGCCCTTGGGCCTCGGGGGCTCCCGCCCACGCCCAGTGGCAGCACTTAGCTCCGCGCTGGTTAGAAGACGTCAAAGACTAGACTAGGTGCCGGATGCGGCTTTTCGTTTGCTTTCTGCAGTTGGCTTGTTCACCCTTGTTCGAAACTTTATTGGAGTTGCTTCTAGTGTTGTTTGCCGTCCCTTGCCCGTGATTCTTTGTCTCTGTTTTTCGCCTGACTCGACCTCTCTTTCGCAAGCCTCGTGAGGGGGCTGCGCGGGCGCCCTCGTGAGCGCCTTCTTAGCTAATTTCGTGAGGCTTCCGCACTCAAGTTCACAGCGGGAGCACCCCTCCCGGTCCATGCATCACGGGCATCGCGACGCAAAGACAGGACCTGAGTCGGTCATCCTCGTGACAAAGGTTTGAAAGCTATCCTCCCGACTAATTTTTGCAAGCCTCAAGACGCCCGACGAGGCCTCAGGCAGGTACCTCGCGAGGCAAAAACCACAGCGAGCCCCCTCAGCTAAGTTGTTCCTATGCATAAGCACGCAGCCGCGATGCCACAACACGGCATGGGAATAATGGAAATAGCATAGTAATTAAAGGCTAAAGTCCAGCACGCCCCCATGGGGCTACATACTTCTCTCTCTCTCTCTATGCAGGAAAGGAGAAAAGCAAAATAGTGCGACATGCCCAGTGACGGCTCATGAGGGAGGTGTCGGATGTTGGGTTCCAGCAGACCCTTAAGGTTCGAACTCTGGGGTGCGCGCGAAGATCTTCCCCCTACCTATCCGCGTTTGTTCGCCTCACGAGAATCTAATCTAAACGATGAACAACACGAGGGACACAAGATTAATACTGGTTCGGGCCACCGTTGTGGTGTAATACCCTACTCCAGTGTGTGGTGTGGTGGATTGCCTTAGGGGCAGATGATGAACAGTACAAAGGAAGAACTGCCTCGCGAGAGGTTTTCTTGAGCTGATGCGGTCTACTTGGGGTGGATTTTCCCGCCTCTAGATGATATTCTTGATCTGCCTCTACTGTGGTGACTAGCCCTATTTATAGAGGCCATGGTCCTCTTCCCAAATATTGAGCGGGAAGGACGCCAACAACGGCCATTTTGAAGGGGAACATCTAGTACAAGTAATCCTGACTAAAGTTGGTCTTTGGCTGCCAAAGGCACTGGTAATGACACCGTCTTGGGCTCCACGGTGACCTCCATCCTGCCGCTCTGCTGGTCTTGATCTCGTTGCACTGGAATAGTAACCTTTGCCTGATGCCTCGGTACACCACGCCTGTGCTTGCCCCCTTTGCACCAAAGAGGAAACAAGGACACTGCACAGGCCGGCGCCTGCCTGGCGCACGCCTGGTCTCGATCGTCACAGCTTGCGTCACGAGCACTCGCGAGGTACCCTTGCCTTGATCTCTCCGCCTCCTCGCGAGCCTGCCTGGCGAGGCCGCTCCTGACGAAGCCTCGTGTCGTCTGCCCCGCGAGGCTTGGCCCCTCGCGAGGGTCTTGAGTTTTGCGTTGATGAAGATGGGCCGTACTGGGCCACCACTCGAGCCACGCCGCAAGCAGCACGCAGGCAAGTCTGGGGACCCACGTTCCCAAAACGCCGACAGTAGCCCCCGGGCACAAGGCGCACTCGGACTTGGCTTAGGAGTGAAGCGAAGGGGCAAGTGCGGAGCACCGCGGGCCCCATCAGCCTGCGGCCTTGGGCATCGCGTGGGGGTTGATTGGACGTGGGCGCCTCCGCTTCCCACGCTGCCTCGGCAACTGCCCGACTTGACAAGTCCCTACATGCAGAAATGAGTTATGATTACCGGCGACCGTGGAGGCCGACGGTTGGCCTCCTCTGGTTATAAATGCGGGAGAGCGCATGCCCCCGCTGAACATCTTCCTCCTTGCTTCTTTCTTTCTCCCTGCCCCGGCTGCTCCCCGTGTCCTATGGCACTGCCGAAGAGGTTCTCAGCCGCGGAGAAAGGAAAGGCCCGTCGGGAAGGGCCTGGCTCTCCTCCGCCCAAGCGCGGCTGATGACCCGCAAGTATATGGGATAGTTGTAGCCTCTTTCGATAAGTAAGAGTGTCGAACCCAATGAGGAGCTAAAGGTAGAACGAATACTCTCTCAAGTCCTATCGGCCACTGATACGACTCTACGCACGCTTGACGTTCGCTTTACCTAGAACAAGCATGAAACTAGAATTACTTTGTAGGCATTGTAGGATAGGTTTGCAAGATAATAAAGAACACATAAATAAAAGCTAGGAGCTATTTAGATAAAGATGCAATAAAGTAAATATAGCGAGTGTCGAAAAGTGGTGGTAGGAGTTGTGGAATTGTCCCTAAGCAATTGACTATGTTACTAGACCGATAATCACTATTGCAATTCTATTTGAGGGAGAGGCATAAGCTAACATACTTTCTCTTCTTGGATCATATGTACTTGTGATTGGAACTCTAGAAAGCATCCGCAACTACTAAAGATCATTAAGGTAAAACCCAACCATAGCATTAAAGTATCAAGTCCCCTTTATCCCATACACAACAATCCCCTTACTCGGGTTTGTGTTTCAGTCACTCACGCAACCCACTATAAGCGAATCATAAACATATTGCAAACCCTACAACGGGAATCCCTCACGCTTGCGCGACATGGAGGGCACAATAGGACAGCACCAATAATTAAACATGCAACTCAAAGCAATCATAGCAATTCATCAATCACAGGTAGGACAACAAAAATCTACTCAGACATCATAGGATGGCAACACATCATTGGAAAATAATATGAAGCATAAAGCACCATGTTCAAGTAGAGGGTACAGCGGGTTGAGGGAGAGTGGACCGCTAGATATAGATGGGGGAAGGTGATGGAGATGTTGGTGAAGATGACGACGGTGTTGGTGAAGATCGCGGTGATGATGATGGCCCCCGGCGGTGTTCCGGCGCCACCGGAAGCAAGGGGGAGAGAGCCCCACTTCTTCTTCTTCTTCCTTGACCTCCTCCCTAGATGGGAGAAGTGTTTCCCCTCTGGTCCTTGGATCCCATGGCGTGGGAGGGGCGAGAGCCCCTCCGAGATTGGATCTATCTCTCTGTTTCTGCGTTCTCAGATTCTGCCCCTTCACCGTTTCTTTTATATCCGGAGATCCGTAACTCCGATTGGGGTGAATCTTTCGCCTAGATCTTTCTCATAAAATTAGCTTTCTTGCAGCAAAATAAGAGCATCAATCGCCTTACAGGGGGACCAGGAGAGTCCAGGGCGCGCCTGCCTCCCTGGGGCGCGCCCCCTATCACCTGCCCCCCTCGGGCACCGTCTTGCGTTGATTTTACTTCCAAAAAATCACAAATATTCCAAAATAATTCTCCGTCCGTTTTTATCCCGTTTGGACTCCGTTTGATATTGGGTTTCTGCGAAACAAAAAATATGCAGTAGAGAGGAACTGGCACTGGGCACTGGATCAATATGTTAGTCCCAAAAAATAGTATAAAGAGTTGCGAAAATTATATAAAAGTTGAATAATATTGACATGGAACAATAAAAAATTATAGATACGACGGAGACGTATCGACATCCTCAAGCTTAATTCCTGCTCGTCCTCGAGTAGGTAATTGATAAAAAAGATAATTTTTGATGTGGAATGCTACCTAGCATAATCTTGATCATGTGTCTAATCATGACATGAATATTAAGATACGAGTGATTCAAAGCAATAGTCTATCATTTTACATAAAAACAATAATACTTCGAGGTACCAATAAAGCAATCATGTCTTTTCAAAACAACAAGGCCAAAGCAAGCTTATCCCTACAAAATCATATAGTTTGGCCATGCTTCATTTTCGTCACACAAAATGCTCCCATCATGCACAACCCCGATGACAAGCTGAGCAATTGGTTCATACTTTTTAACACGCTTCAGCTTTTTCAACCCTCACGCAATACATGAGCGCAAGCCATGGATATAGCACTATAGGTGGAATAGAATATAATGATGGAGGTTATGTGGAGAAGACAAAAAAGGAGAATGTCTCACATCGACGCGGCAAATCAACGGGCTATGGAGATGCCCATCAATTGATGTCAATGCGAGGAGTAGGGATTGCCATGCAACGGATGCACTAAGAGCTATAAGCGTATGAAAGCTCAACAAAAGAAACTAAGTGGGTGTTCATCCAACTTGCTTGCTCATGAAGACCTAGGGCATTTAAGGAAGCCCATCGTTGGAATATACAAGCCAAGTTCTATAATAAAAATTCCCACTAGTATTTGAAAGTGATAACATAGAAGACTCTCTATATGAAGAACATGGTGCTACTATGAAGCACACGTGTGGAAAAAGGATAGTAACATTGCCCGCTGTCGTGGTACTAAGACTGATAGTAGAATAGGGGTTAGGTATGGAGAGGCAAGATCCTAGCTATGGAGTAGTTGTATATGCAAGGGATTTATGAGTTCAGGCCCTTCTCGGAGGAAGTAACAGCCCTACGTCTCGGAGCCCGGAGGCGGTCGACTGGATTATATGCGTATGAGTTACAGGGGTGCGAACCCTTCTGCCAGTGGAGGGGGGTGGCTTATATAGTGTCTGCCAGGACCCCAGCCAGCCCACGTAGCGGAGGGTTTAAAGTACATTAAGGGCTGGCGTTACTGGTAACGCCTTACATAAAGTGTCATCATGGCCATAAAGACTACTTAATTACAGACCATTTGGATACAGAGTGGCTCTTGATCTTCTGGTGGTCGAGTGAGTCTTCATGGTCGAGTGTCTTCGAGTCTGTCGAGTGGAATCCCTCTAGGTCGACTGGAAGGCAGCTTCTTATAAAGATGTCCTTGGGGAGGGTACCCTGGACAGGTTCATGACCCTACCCTAGGTACATGACTTCATCATTAGCCCCCAAATGGATCAAGGTTTGAGTGAGGAAGGAGTTGATAATATTTCCGACCTATTTTTGGTGCTGTGAATGTGTGTTACTCTAGATCAATGACTTTTTAGCGATGGCATCAACTTTTCTTGCAGTCGCCTTGATCCATTCTTTTCCTCCGTCGAGTGAACTTTATGAACTCGGTGATTTCCTAGTGACGGATCGTAGGAAATCAGCCGTCTGACAAGTTGCTCTGCTGTTAACGGATTTAGCGGGATCTTAATTTTGGGAAGCGCGTGAAGCAGAGAAGACCGTGGTACTCGGATGGGATAAGGCAAAGACGCCTCGATTTCCGTGCCGCCCTTTCTCGCCACGTATCACGCGCGCGATTGTTTCGGGATTTGACAGGATCGCCCGGGCCTACCAGTCAGCCACTCGGAAGTGACCTTATATAAGGCGCCGGACGGGGTTTTTTTTGAATAGTGCGTCCTTATTCCCCTCTCCCCCTTCCCAAACTCGCCTGCTGCACCCGCTTCTATCTCTGCTCATCTGATCCTCGCGCGCCTCGCCAGCGATGATGGTGAAGGAGAAGACAGCGGCCTTGGAGCGAGCAAAGAAGGCGACGGCGATGGCGAAAGCGAAGGGGAGAGCGACCAGTCGGGGAGGATCTTCGTCGCGGTCCAGCCTGCTGCAAGGCTGGATCCAGGGAGACTGGATCCGCTCGACCATCACCCAGATAGACTTCGACGATCTGGCCCATGAGGGACTGATCTCCCATGGGTCAGCAAGGCTTCCGGGGACGGAGTGGCAACCGCAGCCTCAGGAGGGTGAGTGCGTCCTCTTAGCCACTCATATCGATCGCGGGTTCTCTCTGCCGCCGAATCTTTTCTTTCGAGGGTTTCTGAACATCTTCGGGGCACAACTCCATCACTTCACTCCCAACTCCATTGCCTATCTCGCCGCTTTCGTGTCTTCGTGCGATAACTTCTTGGGTTGTCGGCCGCACTGGGGCCTCTTCAAGCACATATTCACTTGTTGTTCTCAGACGGTGAAAAAGGCGAGTCCGAATGACGAGAGGACCAAAGTAATCCAGATGTGTGGGGGTCTTGGGGTCCAAATGAGGAGTAAGAGTGCTTTTCCAGCCATGACCCTTCCCGAGTCGGTTAGAGGGTGGCAGTCGACCTGGTTCTACTGCCAAGACGAGTCGACGTCGGGGCAGTCAACTGGTCTCCCTCCGTTCTCCATGGACCGAGTGAACAAGCCATCTTCCCTGAAGGTGCTTCCGGAGGAGAAGGCTCAGGTTAAAATGTTGATGGATCGTGTAGTTCAACTCATTCGCGACAGGGTCACTAGCATGGATCTTTTGGAGGTTTTCCTTCGACGGCGCATTCAGCCACTCCAATACCGAGGCCACCCGATGTGGTTGTACTCTGGTACCGAAGACACCACTCGCGTCCACCCAGAGGAGGTCGACGACGCCACACTAGAGAGGTGGATGGCTGCCATCACAGGGAACAAAGATAACCCTCGTGGGGCTAGGAGGATCCCACCACTCGACCAGTCTTATGAACCAGACAAGGTATGACCAATTATCTCCGACTGAGATCATGCTCCGTCCATTCTGTTTTGCTGCAACTCAGTTGACTGACTTTTATCTTGTTTTGTTGTCTTTCAGATCACTACCGAGTTGTAATCGATGCCCAACGGGGCGCAAGCACAGACCGAGGAAGAGGAAGGAAGTGGAGGCGAGAGCTCGGAGGAGTGGGAATCGGATGGTGATGAAGATGATGGCTCTGATGAGGAAGAGGAGGAGGAGGAAGTCGCACCTCCCTGTTCTGAAAGACGATCCAAGCTTGTCCATGACCCTGCAGCCGAGCATGGTAAGGGGGTCGCGCCTGTTGTGCAGTCGACCAAGCGCCCTCGGACGACCTCTCCGGCGCCAACTGAGAAAGCGCCGAAGCAATCTCGAGTGGCGTCATCGAAGCCGACGAAGGCCTTGCCGAAGATGAAGATGGCGATCCCCACTATTTCCGGGTAATGGCGTAACTTGTGTTTTCTTGTTTCACATGGATTTATTCTTGGTCGATTCGTTAGTTGACCGACTGACTTTTGAAACTGCAGTGCTGCTACTTCCGATACCTCGACTAGACCTGAAGATCAAGAAATGGAGGATGCTGTCACTTCCAACCCTGGTATGACCTTTGTAGTTTTGTCTTCAGTCGGTAGGCTCTTCATTTTTAACTTTGACTCTTTTCTGCAGCTCCATCTAATATCATCATTGATCTTCCTGATGATGATGATGAGGAACCACTGAGGCAGAGGAGGAATAGGAGAGCGTCTGCTGGCAAGACAGCTTAGGTCGCATCAGCACCTGAGACGTTGGTTGGGGAGGGGGACAACATCACTCGGCCTACCGTATCCTTTGCGGCGCCGCTGATGAGTGCTCGCCCTTCATCGTCAAGTGCTGACCAGCCTTCACTTTTCTCCACCCACCACGTCCTAGAGGACCAAGCAATCGCTGCTAAAGAAGCTATACGCCAGGAGGGGGTCATGATGGAGCAAGTGAAGGCAATCCGAGACGCCAGTCAAGCGGCTTATGACGCCAGTTCAGCCCTTCAGAGCAATGTTCAGGTTAGTCGATCACCGCCTGCTCTGTTAGGATATGATACCTGAGAACTTTTCTTTCTGAGAATCTTAGTATCTGTCGTACACCTGCTGGGTGTGTCGATTGAAATTCTGGATTGGTGGGGGCACGCTGAGTGCACCCACTAGGTGTAGTCCCCAAGGCTATGGTGGACTGCTTGCAGTCGACCATAGTCTTTACGTCTTGAGCTTTTTCTCATTACTTTCTTTACTCAATCTGGTCGAATGGAATCATTAACCGGTGGGGGCACGCTGAGTGCACCCACTGGGTGTAGTCTCCGAGACTATGGTCGACTGCTAGTAGTCGACTACGGTCTGAAGAACACCTCTTTTTTTGTGTGGCTAACTGCTGGTGGTTAGCCTTTCTGTCTTTTTTGGTCGACTGATCGACTCTAGCTGATAGAACTAGTGGGGGCACGCTGAGTGCACCCACTGGGTGTAGTCCCCGAGACTACAGTCGAATGTTTAGATTCGGCTGTAGTCTTAGAGATACTACGTTTTTTCCTTAGTCACTCGGAAGTGACCTATCTTTGACGTCTGTCGATTGGTCTTTCGCAGAAATCTTGCGAGCTTGCAGCTCGTTATACTGAGTTGGAGAACAAGCATGTCTAGCTCGAACTTGATCTGAAGCTTGTCCAGGAGAACTTCACGAAGGCGAAGGAGGAGGCAAAAGGTATGTTTGGTGAGAACCTTGACGACTGCTTTTGTCTCTTGTCCATTCCTGAGTCTGATCTCACTGTGATTTTGCAGATAAACTGATGGATTCTCTGAAGAAAAAGGATCTTGACCTCGCTGAAGCACAGAAAGCAGCTTCAGAGAAGACCAAGCTTGCCGAACAAAAGTTGGCTTCAATCAGCAAACTTGAAGAGGAGAACACCAATCTGAAAGCTGCTCTTGATGCGGCCAACAAGGAGGCCAGTCGACTGAAGAATGACAAGATTGCCTTGAGTGACATGGCCAGCGAATTGGCAGGAAAGAAGAATGATCTGGAGACTTATCTGGGAGGACTCGCCAAGAAGCTATTCCTCATGCTTGAAGGTAGCCCTTTGTATCTGACAGGCTTTTAACTATGGTCTTACCACCAAACTGCTGCCTTAACTTTGGGTTGTGTCTACAGAGTTCTGCCAGAACTTTGAAGAGGAGACTGGTCAACTGGAGACGAACCTGGATGCTATCAACTCCCCCGTGAAGGATGAAGCCGCCATGAACGTGCTACGACTCAAATCCCGTGTTGCTGCTGTGGTTGACTATCTTGCAAGACTGAAGGTTGCTACGTCGCGCATCGACACGGTGCTCTGGCCAGGAGAAATACTTCAGAATGACATTGAGTCTCTGATGACCCGACTGAACGATGTTCCAAGTCGAGTGCAAGAATGGAAGAAGTCTTCTGCCAGGTGTGGTGCCGATGTTGCTCTGTCTCTGGTTCATGTTCACTGCAAGGATGTGCGAGAGAACAAGCTGGCAGCTCTCAAGGTGGCCAATACCAAGAAGCATGACTTCTGATCCTTCATGGAGACCTTCATCGCTGCTGCCACTCGGATCGCAGATGGAATCGACCTGGACGAGTTTGTTGCGCCTTCCAGCCCTCCACAGGAGTGGAAAAAAACTTCAATGCTTGATGCCTTAAATTTGCCTCGGTATGCCGAGTGGTTTTTGTAACCAATAAACTTTAACAGGCTTGGTGCCTGAGCACTTCTGGTTCCGTAGGACGTTATCTGAACTTGGATTTGACGTTGAATATGTATGCATCTGCCTTCGAACGAACATTGTCTTTCGCTCGGTCTATATGGTGGTGTTTGAAATGCTTTTTTTGCAGGTAGGGATGAAGCACATATCGCAGTTGACTTGTACTTTGTCATACTTAGGCTGGCACTGGACCGCAGCTAAGCCCGCGAGTGAAAAGCTTGCTCTCCACTCGGTAGGAATTTCAAAAACTTAGGCGAGCACTGGGCTGCAGCTAAGCCCCCGAGTGGGGGGTCTGCTCTCCACTCGGTAGGATTTTCAGAAACTTAGGCCAGCACTGGGCTGCAGCTAAGCCCCCGAGTGGGAGGTCTGCTCTCCACTCGGTAGGATTTTCAAAAACTTAGGTGAGCACTGGGCTGCAGCTAAGCCCCTGAGTGGGAGGTCTGCTCTCCACTCGGTAGGATTTCTGAGGCGTACCTCTAAAGGAGAAGGTAACAGTCAACCTGCACTTCGTCCTCCTTGCGGGTTGCACGTTGTATTTGTGGCGTAGCTTGGAAGGAGAGAGTAGCGGTTGACCTGCACCTCGTCCTCCTTGCGGAGCGCACATTGTATATGTGGCGTAGCTCGGAAGGAGAGGGTAGCAGTCCACCTGCACTTCGTCTTCCTTGCGGAGCGCATGTTGTATTTGTGGCGTAGCTCGGAAGGAGAGGGTAGAAGTCGACCTGCACCTCATCCTCCTTGCGGAGCGCACGTTGTATTTGTACTTAGGCGAGCGTTGTGCTGCAGCTAAGCCCCCGAGTGGGAGGCTGGCTCACCACTCGGCAGGATTTTGTTTAAACTTAGGCGAGTACTTGGACTGCAGCTAAGCCTTCGAGTGGGAGGCTGGCTCACCACTCGGTAGGATTTTGTTGAACTTAGGCGAGTACTTGGACTGCAGCTAAGCCCCCGAGTGGGAGGCTGGCTCACCACTCGGTAGGATTTTATTAAACTTAGGCAAAATGGTTTCGCAGCTAAGCCCCCGAGTGGGAGGCTGGCTCACCACTCGGCAAGGATTTTATTAAACTTAGGCGAAACATATTCGCAGCTAAGCCCCCGAGTGGGAGGCTGGCTCACCACTCGGCAAGGATTTTTTTTACAAACTTAGGCAAAACGGATTCGCAGCTAAGCCACCCACTGGGGGGACCTTTAAGTGAACAATAGTAACAACAATCACTGGGAAAATTATAACACTATTGTCTTTGAAAAATGAACTACAGAATACTTTTGTAACATCTCATCCGAGTGCATACTTAAGTATAAAAGGGGCGGAGCAGCTCCACGTTCCAAGCTCGGGGCTCGTCAATCTGGTGCTCGACATTGTAAAGGCGGTATGCTCCATTGTGGAGAACCTTGGTGATGATGAAGGGACCTTCCCAAGTAGGAGCAAGCTTGTGTGGCTTCTGCTGATCCACTCGGAGAACCAAATCTCCTTCCTGGAAGGCTCGACTCTTCATGTTTTTGGCATGGAAGCGCCGCAAGTCCTGCTGATAAATGGTCGATCGGATCAAGGCCATCTCCCTTTCTTCTTCTAGAAGGTCGACTGCGTCCTACCGGGATTGCTCAGCTTCAGCTTTAGTGTAGAGTTCAACTCGGGGTGCATTGTGAAGCAGGTCACTCGGCAGGACTGCTTCAGCTCCGTAGACCAAGAAGAACGGAGTTCTCCCAGTCGACCGGTTAGGTGTGGTCCTTAATCCCCAAAATACTGACGGAAGTTCGTCGACCCATGCACCAGCTGCGTGCTTGAGATCGCGCATCAATCAGGGGTTTCAACCCTTTGAGAATTAAGCCATTTTCTCGTTCTGCCTGTCCATTCGACTGAGGGTGAGCGACTGAAGCATAGTCGACTCGTGTGCCCTGAGATGTGCAGAAGGCCCTGAATTCTTCGGAATCAAAGTTTGACCCATTGTCGGTGATGATGCTATGTGGAACTCCATATCTGAATATCAACTCCTTGATGAAGCTGACAGCAGTGCCGGCATCAAGATTCTTGATGGGTTTAGCCTCAGTCCACTTGGTGAACTTGTCATCGCTACCGGCACATGGGTGAAGCCATACTTTTGTTCTCAGTGGTCCAACCATATCCAATCCCCATACAGCGAAAGGCCAGATGAGTGGAATGGTCTTTAAGGCCGAAGCGGGCTTGTGCGACATGTTGGAGTAAAATTGACATCCTTCACACTTGTCGACTATCTCCTTTGCCATTTCGTTCGCTCTTGGCCAGTAAAATCCCCCTCGGTATGCTTTAGCCACAATGGTCCGAGAGGACGCATGATGGCCAAAGGTCCCCGAGTGGATATCGTCAAGGATTATCCGACCTTCTTCTGGCGTTATACATTTCTGACCAACTCCAGTCGCGCTTTCTCTGTACAACTGTCCCCTTATCACAGTAAAGGCCTTAGATCGGTGGACGATCTGTCGAGCCTCTTATTCATCTTCTGGGAGCTCTTTCCTTAAGATATACGCGATGTACGGCACTGTCCAATCGGGAGTGATCACTAACGCTTCTATGATTAGGTCGACCACTGCTGGAACTTCAACTTCAGTCGGATCTGTGACACTCTTAGGCTGCGGAGCTTCTTCGGTAAAAGGATCTTCTTTAACTGACGGAGTATGGATATGATCTAAGATCACATCGCTGGGATGGCTTCTCTCTTGGAACCTATCTTCGCCAAATCATCAGCCGCTTGATTCTTCAGTCGGGGTATATGATGGAGCTCTAACCCTTCAAATTTCTTTTCAAGCTTTCTCACTGCATTGCAGTATCTAGTCATGGCTGGGCTTCTAACGTCCCACTCCTTCATCACTTGATTGACCACCAAATCTGAGTCGCCATAAACCATAAGGCGACGGACGCCGAGTGAAATGGCCATGTGCAACCCATACAAAAGTGCCTCGTATTCTGCTTCATTATTGGAGGAATCAAAGTGGATCTGGAGCACATATCCGAGCTTATCTTCTTGGGGGGAAACCAATACTACCCCAGCACTGGAACCATTTAACATCTTAGAGCCATCAAAGAACATGGTCCAGTGCTCCGAGTGAACTTGAGTCGGCTGCTGTTGTTCAATCCACTCGGCAAGGAAATCTGCTACTGCTTGGGACTTAATGGCTTTCTTTGCCCCAAACTTGATATCAACGGGAAGGAGTTCAATCGCCCATTTCGCCACTCGACCAGTTGCATCTCTGTTGTGCATAATCTCGACGGATGGGCGTCACGGCGAGCGTAATGGAATGATCGGAGAAATAATGAGCAACCTTCTTCGTGGTCATGTAGATCCCATACACGAGCTTCGATAATGAGGGTATCTTTGCTTCGATGGGGTCAACACTTGGAAAGATAATATCTTTGGGCGTTGAACTTTGAAGGCTTTCCTTCTTCTTCCCGCTCGATCGTAAATCTTTATCTTGACGAGTTGTCCTGTGGCTGCAATGTAAAGCAACAGATGCTCTTTCTTGATCGGAGCAAAGCAAGCACCGGCTGGGTGGAGAGCGAGCTTTAGCTCGGCAAATGCTGCATCAACTTCGAGTCCACTTGAACTTGTCTCGACTTCTTCATCGATCGGTAAAGAGGCAATGCCTTTTCACCGAGGCGAGATGAATCAACTTAACGCGCCAAGCATCCAAGAAGCTCGGACGCCGTGCACACGCACAGGGCGTTTCATTCAGAGTATAGTGCCAACTTTTTCTGGGTTAGCATCGATCCCTCGTTCGGAAACGAGAAAACCGAGTAATTTTCCACCAGGAACTCCGAATGTGCACTTTGATGGATTGAGCTTGATATCATACCTCCTAAGATTGGCAAATGTTTCAGCGAGGTCAGTCAACAGGTCGGAACCCTTCCATGATTTGACCACAATATCATCCATTTACACTTCCACGTTCCGACTGATTTGAGTGAGTAAACACTTCTGAATCATCCTCATAAACGTGGCTTCGGCATTCTTGAGGCCGAATGGCATGGTGACATAGCAGAAGCACCCAAATGGAGTGATGAAAGCTATTTTTATCTCGTCGGGCCCATACAGACGGATCTGATGGTACCCTGAATAGGCGTCTAAAAAAGACAATCTCTCACATCCCGCAGTCGAGTCGACAATTTGGTCGATGCGAGGGAGAGGAAAATGATCTTTCGGGCAGGCCCGATTGATATGATTGCAAATGACAAGCAAAACAAGAATGACGCAAATCTGCGTTTAACAGCCCGATGCTACTTAGTACGCAACACGAAACTATGCTACAGCACCCCAACATAAAAACATAGCATATGGCAGCGAACTACAGGAGATGCTTAACAAAAGAGGAACACTGAGCTACGGCTAAATCACATCATAACATGTTCAAACAAGCATGGTGAAAGTGCTCAAAATATCAGGTTCACAGACTTAGTGAAAATACTAACATGCCAGGAATTAACATCAGGAAGGCATGTTTAGAGCAAGCAAACAACATGCTACAGGAACTTATAATAGCAAAGCAAGGCATGACATGATTCTACTCAAAGCATATTTCAATAGTCCCTTACTGACCATAAGCCAAAAAGGACCTTAAGAAATGATGGCACCCATGTAAACATTGCAAGTATTATTACAGATTTCAGACTTAGTGAAATATCAGGACATGGCAAAAACAGATTCAACATGGCATGTTCGTGAGCTCGATGCACTCACTACAGAGCATCTCATGATAAACTAAGCATACACCCATCAAGAAGACATGGCATAGGAGCTATACATGGCAAGAACAACATCATATCATGCACGGATCAACTACAACGACCTCGTGAAAATTGAATCTCATGCAAACAGTCTGCCAGGAAACATTTTCAAGCAAAAGTAGAGCACGAAAATGACATGCTAGACTACTCCATAAATGCCAACAAAGGCATGGATGGATAGAGCACATCCATATGTTCAAAACACCCTTACTGATCATGCTCAAAAAGGGCATAGATCTCTCTGTAACAACATGAACATATGACATAAAATTATCAGCAGGACAAGACTTAGTGAAATCACTAAGTTCCTGAAATCAGCAACATCATCATCCCTACTTTGCATGCTTGTTCTAGTCAACACATAGCTCAAAAAAATACATGGCAAACACCCCTGGAAAGATGGCATGGCAATGTTCAACTCACATGTAGGACTCAAATTCATAGGGTGCACACATAATTCATGGCAAAAATGACAAAAGAGCTCGAGCTGATAAGATTCTGAAACTAACGATCTGAAGCCATCTTCTAACAGCATTTCGGGCATCAAGATGAGCTCAAATGCAAATGATGCAATGGAATGAAATGATGTACTCTTTGAGGCGAACAATATGATATATTATACGCCCAAAACGGAGCCACGGTTGCAGAGATGTGATGCTATGAAAATGCCACGAAATTACCACAGATTTAGGACTTAGACGAAAACGGGTCGGGAAAGTCAACCTAGGGTTAAATCGGATCTGGATCTCGCCGGAGTTGGAGGTCGGGCTCGCGGAGTAGGCTCAGGCCGGAGGAGGACGGTCGCCGCGGGTGGACGACGGCGAGTCCGGCGGCGGCGTGCGTGGCGCGGCGGTGGCGGTGTGGACGTGGCAGCCTTGTAGCATGGCAGCGTGAGGCGCGGCGGGCGGCGGCGGCGGTGGCGGCAAGGCTGGGGCGGCGGAAGCGAGAGCGGGCGACGGCGGCAGCCGGCGGCGCGACCATGGCGGCGGAGGCGCGGGCGCGTTCGGGCGCTGGCGCGGAGGAGGCCGCCTGGCCTCTGGGCTGGCGCGCGCGGGCGGCGGTGGCGGCGGTGCTTACGCATGGCAGCCCGGATCGGCGGTGGGCCCTCGCGCTGCCACCACCGAGCCCGTTCGCCGCTGCCGCTTGCTCCCTTCGCTGAGTCGGTCGCCCGCCGCGCTCCTCCTCGCCGTCCGGCGCCCGCGCTCTGCCCGTCGTCGCCGCGGCCCGCGCCCTCTCGCGCGCCTCGCCCGTCGCTTGATCTCTGCGCCGCCGCCTGAAGCGCCTCGCGCCGCTTCCGCTGGCGAGCCGCCCGCGCTGGCGCGCCGCCCGCCTCGCCGTCCGCCGCCGCCTCGTCTCCGCCGGGACTTCGCCGCCGCAGCTTCGCCTCCCAGGCTGCCGGTCGTCTCCGGCCAGATCCGGCAAGGGAGCCGCCGGATCCGCCCCGTCCGCTCCCACCGGCAACCTCCCCGCCAACCTGGGCTAAGCCCTCTAGGTGAGTGCCTCGCCAGCCCTATCCCTCGCTCCGGGCGATTTTTAGTCATTTTGCGCTCGGTCCGTTTTTTCCAGAAAAACTGCTAAGTCTTTATTTTTTCACATTCTGGTGTCATGTTCATCACATCATATCTGTGCATCCGTAGCTCCGTTTCGTGCGTGTAATATGTCAAATTGTTTGCCTCGATGAGTACTTCATTTCTTTCCGTTGCATCATTTTCATTTGAGCTCATCTTGATGCCCGAAATGCTGTTGGAAGAGTGCATGTTGCTGTTAATCTGCTAAAACTGTTATAACTTGCTCATTTGTCATTTTTGCCATGATTGATGTGTGCATCCTATGAGGTTGATGTCTACATGTGTTTTGATCTATGCTATGCCAGGAGTGCCAACCATGTATTTTTGTGAGTTGTGTGCTGAGTGTATCAAGCTTGCTAAGTAGGGTAGTTCTTTGTTCTTTGTTTTCGTGATGATTTACATTATATTTTGTTGCTATGTTAACATGCTTCTACTAGTCATTTCGTGCATAATCTGGAGATGTTCTATAAACATGTTTTGATCTACATGTCTTGCTCTATCCATTCACGCCCCTGGTTGTATTTATAGCCTGCTGTATCATGTCGTTATCTTGCTCCAAAGTTGCTTGAAAATGTTCCTATCAGCCTGTTAACATTAAGTTCACTAGTTCCCATGTGTTTTTCTAGTGATCCATGCACCCTATGAACTTGTTCTTGCCATGCTTAGCTTCACAAACATGTCTTCTTTCTGTTGGTTGCCTTTCCATGCCATGTATTGCTCTGTGGTGAGTGGTTCAAGCTCACGAACATGCCTACTTATTCTTGTTCCTGCCATGTATGAATCTGTAATATAACTTGCCATGTTTACATGGGTGCCATCATATTTTCTATGCCTTTTTGGCTTATGGTCAGTAAGGGACTTTTGATCTATGCAATTAGTAGATTCATGCCATGACTTTGTTTGCCTTGATATGTTCTTGTAACATGTCGTTAGATAGCTCTAAACATTGCAACCTGATGTTATTTCTGCTAAAGTCTGAAACTGTTATTATTTGCAATCTCTCCATGTGTTTTGGAGCATGTTCTAGTGATTTCTGGAGATAGCTCAGTGTTCATGTTTTGTTGTGCTTTACCTGTACTTCATGCCCATGCCTTTTGTTCTTATGTTGGGGTGCTGTAGCATGTTGTTTTGATGTTTGTAAGATGCCTAGTTGCTGTTATGGACAGATTGTTGTTATGCCTTGTATAGTGCGCATGTGTTGAACCGTTGCACCGTTTTGAGTGTGCTCTATATGAAACTTGCTTGATTTTGCATGTAGCTTCATATTATCATGTTACATCCTTGTTTTGAGGTGTTTGCTTGATCTTTGGGTGCATTTTGCATCAATGCCATGCTTAACTTGTTTTGCTCATATCTTCTAGGCTGTAGCTCCGAATCTAATAAACTTTATATGTAACTTGACTAGAATTTCATGTAGATCATCTTGGTGATCTTTAACTTGTTGTTAAACAACTTCAACATAATGTTTATTCAGATCTGGACCAATTTCGAAACTTGCATATGAGGACTTACCGGATTTGTTATATGTTGTTTCCGGCCTCATTTAAACTTGCCTTGATGTGTTGTTCTTGTTTGCATCATCTCTTGCCATGAGTAGCTTCATGTAGCTTTGTCATGCATCATGCTTGTTGTGCATCATGTCTTGTCCATGTGTGGTGTGTTTACCATGTTGTGTGCTTCTTCTCGATAGTTCCCGTTTCGTTGCGATCGTGAGGATTCGTTCATCTACGTGTGGTTCGTTGTCGTGGCTTCATCTTCTTCATGGACTCGTTCTTCTTCCTAGCGGGATTTCAGGCAAGATGACCGCTACCCTGGATCTCACTACTATCGTTGCTATGCTAGTTGCTTCGTTCTATCGCTATGCTGCGTTACCTATCATTTGCTCTTCAAGCCTCCCAAATTGCCATGAACCTCTAACCTTTGACACCATTCCTAGCAAACCCATTGCTTGGCTATGTTACCGCTTTGCTCAGCCCCTCTTATAGCGTTGCTAGTTGCATGTGAAGTTGAAGATTCCTCCATGGTGGACAGGGTTATTTTGGGATATGACAATATCTCTTATTTTATTAATGCATCTATATATTTGGTAAAGGGTGGAAGGCTCGACCTTATGCCTGGTGTTTTGTTCCACTCTTGCCACCCTAGTTTCCGTCATACCGGTGTTATGTTCCCGGATTTTGCGTTCCTTACGCGGTGGGGTGATTTATGGGACCCCCCTGACAGTTCGCTTTGAATAAAACTCCTCCAGCAAGGCCCAACATTGATTTTACCATTTGCCTCACCACCACCTATATTTTCCCCTGGGAGTAATTAACCCAAGGGTCATCTTTATTCAGCCCCCGGCCAATGCTTGTCTAAGTGTTGGTCCAAACTAGAACCCTTTGGCGCCCCTCGGAAACTTGAGGTCTGGTTTTAGTTATACGGACTGCTCATCCGGTCGTGGCTCGAGGCGAGATCTGTGGCTACTATCGGGATGTCGGCACGCCGGGAGGTCTTGCTGGTCTTGTTTTACCATTGTCGAAATGTCTTGTAAACCGGGATTCCGAGGCGATCAGGTCTTCCAGGAGAAGGTCTATTCCTTCGTTGATCGCGAGAGCTTGTCATGGGCTAAGTTGGGACAACCCTGCAGGGTATAAACTTTCGAGATCCGTGCCCGCGGTTATGTGGCAGATGGGAATTTGTTAATGTCCGGTTGTAGATAACTTGACACCAGATCCGAATTAAAACGCATCAACCGAGTGTTTAGCCGTGATGGTCTCTTTTCGGCGGAGTCCGGGAAGTGAACACGGTTTCTGGGTTATGTTTGACGTAAGTAGGAGTCCAGGATCACCTCTTGATCATTGCTAGCTTCACGACTGTTCCGCTTGTCTCTCTTCTCGCTCTCTTTTGCATATGTTAGCGACCATACTTGCTTAGTCGCTGCTGCAACCTCACCACTTTACCCCTTCCTTGCCCATTAAGCTTTGCTAGTCTTGATACCCATGGTAATGGGATTGCTGAGTCCTCGTGGCTCCTGATTACTACAACAACGATTGCTTGAGTGTACAGGTTATCACGATGATCATGGCCGAGAGTGATGTTTGCTTGCTTGAGTTCATCTTACGTTTCTTCTTGATCGGGGATAGGTTCCAGGTCGGCAGCCTGGGCTAGCAGGGTGGATATTGTTTGAGTTTCTGTTTATGATTCATCTGTAGTCGGATGTTGTTCTTGTATGTTGTATTGTTGTATTCATGTGTCATTGTATGTTTTGTAAGTATCCCCATCTATTATGTAATGTTGATGTAATGATATCCACCTTGGAAAAGCGTTCCAATATGCGGGTCTATCCTTGGTGGGACCTTCGAGTTCCTTTTGGATAGGGTCGCATATTGGGCGTGACAAATTGGTATCAGAGCCTCGACCGACCCTAGGATCCCCCCTTGATTGATCGTGTAGTTTGGCCGTTGTTGAGTCTAGAAGAAAACTGTTTTCGGAGTCTAGTTATATCGGAGAGTATGAATTCTTTTTACTCCTCTGCCCCTTCGTCGCTCTGGTAAGGAATCTTGATGTAGGTCTTTTGAACTACCCCTCTTCCCCTTCAAATTTTTTCTTTAGGATCACGTGGTTAGTTTTCGTTCGTTGTCCATCCTCTTTTATCCGGTGCATTCCTCGTCAAGTCGACTCGAACCTCTTTGTCTTTCGCGAGATCAATCCTCAGTTCTTCCTCCGACATCGTTGTTTTTCCCCATCCGAAGTTGTCTTTATTTTTCCCACCCGCCCTCCCTTTTTCTACTCAGAACCGGAGTCCATAATCGAGTATCCATCCTACTCGTGCGAAGTCTTTGTTTTCTATCCTCATTGTTTTCAACCGGTGTTTTCTCTTCGAGATATTCATCGTCTTTCCCCTTCCAAGTTCCCCTTGTTTTCCCGCCCTCCCACCCTCTTCTTCCCGGAGTTTGAGTCTCTTTCAACCATCTATTTTCACCCATGCGGAGTCTCTTTAGTCTTCCCTTAATTATTTCAACCGGTGAATTCTCGTCTCGTTCGTCATTCTTCATCTCTTTCTTTTCCGGTGGACTCAATTCAAGTTTTTCGGTGTCGATCGTGTCTTTTCCCTCATCTCAAGTGTTCTCCTTGCTCGTTCGCCTCTCGCCAGTTTACCCTTCCGGAGTGTTCAAGACATCTCAGGAGATTTGTCTGTGTTCGAATTAATTCGAGGTTGTCACCTCATTCAAATATGTCAATCATTCCGGTGCATCAGCTACCTCTTCAGCATCCTTTCCAACGGTGTTATCTCTTCAGTGGGCCTTAACCCACAGGTCTTTTTCCAGGATCTTACCTGACTCTTCTAATTATTCCGGAGCTATTCCAAATTCTTTTCAAGTGTGACGTAAGAATGAATTTCATCAGTCACATGCCTTCTCCAAGATCGCTTTCAAATTCTTTTCATTGTTGGCCCAACCTCTTCGCTTTTCATTCTCCCGGAGTACCTCAGTAATTTTGATGGGGTTTTCTCGTCGTCATTTGAAGACCGAAGAATAGTTTTTCCTCTAAATCTTGTCTGTTCTCTCGAAGATTCGTGGTTCTAGCTTCTTGTTAGCCTCTCGAATTATTCCATTTGTCAGGTATTCTTCCTTACCCATCCGGAGTATTTCAGGAGTTGTTTTCTATTTCTTTTCATCGGAGGCCATCGTTCCAGAAGAATTCTTCGCCCTCACATTTCAGCTACCATTATTCAATTATCCCGGTGTTCGCTCAAGTGTTCTTTAATCAGCTCGAGTTCTTCCTGTTCTTTGGCATCTAAATCCCCTCAAGCATATTGGTTCCTCTAATTCTTCCCGGTGATTCATACTCTTTCATCAGTCATTTCCGAATTCTCACGGTGGTTCTTTCAGATTCTTTTCCTTGTTTATCATATTAATTTATTCGTTCTTTCCAATCCTACCGGTGGTTCATGAAGACCTTCTCAAGTTTGCGATATGTCACTTCTCAATCTTTTTCAAGAAGAATAAGTAGTATGTAAATCCATTGTTGGTCATCAATTTAATTTGATGAAGGATAAGCATACAATAAATCTTATTCTTATTTCATCCAAGCGAGTAATCCCTTCCTTCGGAGTTTGTTCTTGATGAATAAATTCTAGTTCCAAGTGTTTTCATCTTTTCTTTTCCAGAGTTCAATTTTCCTCGACCATTTCGTCGGAACCTCCATCCAAATCATCGCAACGCTCATTTATTCTTTCATCCTTCATTTCTATCTCATCATCTTTTGTCACCGGAGTTCTTCACGGCGGTTCTTCATGATTTAATTCATTCTTCAAGAGTTCATCAAGTATCATTCCGTCCTCTCTAGCTCGTGTTCTATTCCCCCATGTTTCAGTCGGAGTGCTACCTAAATTCTTTCAGTCTTATTCGTTTCTTTTCTCATTCTAACCACTCCAGTTAGAACAAGTGGTTTCAGAGTCTATCTGATCCCGTGAGCTTTCGATTCTCGCCATCCTAGTTGTTCCTCTCTTCTTCTCGAGTGCTCTCGATTCTTTGCTTCTTCTCTTGATTTCTTGTTTCACCTCACCCCTTTTCCCTTCCGTCTCAGTCCTAAGATCTCGGGACGAGATCTCTTGTTAGTGGAGGAGTGTTGTAACGCCTCGGATTCGATGCGCCAGGTGTCCTCCAGTTATTCGTCGTCATTGCCATGTCCTTTGCTTGCGTGTTGCACTTTGCCATGTCATCATCTGCATTTCATATCATGTCATCTTGTGCATTTCATTTTGCATACGTGTTCGTCTCATGCATCCGAGCTCTTTCCCCGTTGTCCGTTTTGCAATCCGGCACTCCTATGCCCTCTGGCGTTCCCCTTTTGCCTCTTTGCGTGTGCGGGTGTTAAACGTTCTCGGAATGGACCGAGTCTTGCCAAGCGGCCTTGGTATAGCACCGGTAGACCGCGTGTCAAGTTTCATGCCATTTGGAGGTCGTTTGATACTCCAACGGTTAACCGGGTAACCGTAGAGGCCTCTTTTGTTTGCAGCCCAACACCCCTTCCTAAGTGGCCCAAAGACCATCTAACTCCCCTCCATGCTCTCGGTCGTTCGATCACGATCGCGTGGCCGAAAACCGCACCTCATTTGGACTCTCCTAGCTCCCTCTACCTATATAAACACCTCCCCCGTCCAAATCCGGGTCCCGAAACCCGAAAATTTTCCTCCGCGCCGCCGGACATGTCCGTCCCGGACCGGACACGTCCGCCGCCGCCGCCCGCGCCAATCAGATCGCGCCATGTGGCGCCGCCAGCGCCGCCGCCGCCGACCATGGAGCCGCCAGCGGGCCAGCGGGCCCTCGCGCCACCGCCGGAGCCGTTCGCCACCGCCGCCTGCTCCGCTTCGGCTGAGTCGTCGTCCCGCTGCCCGTCCCTCTGGCGTTCGGCGCTGCGCCTCTGCCCGTCGTCGCGCGGCCAGCGCCCTCCGTCGCCTCGCCCGTCGCTTGATCTCTGCGCCGCCGCCTGGCGCCTCGCCCGCGCCGCTTCCGCCGGCGAAGCCGCCACGCCCGAAGCGTGCCGCCCACCTCGCCGTCCCCGCCGCGGGACTTCGCCGCAAGAAGCTTCGCCTCCCGCGCTGCTGGTCGTCTCCGGCCAGATCCGGCAAGGGAGCCGCCGGATCCGCCCCGTCCGCTCCCGCCGGCAACCTCCCGCCGTGATGCCGCCATCTCTGGCCGGCGCCGCCCTCCGCCGCCGTCCCGCTCGATCGGGAGGGGCCCCGATCCTCCTGCATTGATCGGGCCTCCATCTCCCGTGGGCCCCGCGCCCTCAGCCCACAAGCCGGCCCAGCCCGACTCCCCCTCCTCGGCCTGCCAAGCCCCTCCCCGCCAACCTGGGCTAAGCCCGCTAGGTGAGCGCCTGCCAGCCCTATCCCTCGCTCCGGGCGATTTTAAGTCATTTTGCGCTCGGTCCGTTTTTTCCAGAAAAACTGCTAAGTCTTTATATTTTTCACATTCTGGTGTCATGTTCATCACATCATATCTGTGCATCCGTAGCTCCGTTTCGTGCGTGTAATATGTCAAATTGTTCGTCTCGACGAGTACATCATTTCTTTCCATTGCATCATTTTCATTTGAGCTCATCTTGATGCCCAAAATGCTGTTGGAAGAGTGCATGCTGCTGTTAATCTGCTGAAACTGTTATAACTTGCTCATTTGTCATTTTTGCCATGATTGATGTGTACATGCTATGAGGTTGATGTCTACATATGTTTTGATCTATGCTATGCCATCTTTCCAGGGGTGCCAACCATGTATTTTTGTGAGTTGTGTGCTGAGTGTATCTAGCTTGCTAAGTAGGGTAGTTGCTGTTGCTGTTTTCCTGATAGATTCTATTATATTTTGTTGCTATGTTAACATGCTTCTACTAGTCATTTCGTGCATAATCTGGAGATGTTCTATAAACATGTTTTGATCTACATGTCTTGCTCTATCCATTCATGCCCCTGGTTGTATTTATAGCCTACTGTATCATGTTGTTATCTTGCTCCAAATTTGCTTGAAAATGTTGCTATCAGCCTGTTAACATTAAGTTCACTAGTTTCCATGTGTTTTTCTAGTGATCCATGCACCCTATGAACTTGTTCTTGCCATGCTTAGCTTCATAAACATGTCTTCTTTCTGTTGGTTGCCTTGCCATGCCATGTATTGCTATGTGGTGAGTTGTTCAAGCTCACGAACATGCCTAATTATTGTTGTTCCTGCCATGTATGAATCTGTAATATAACTTGCCATGTTTACATGGGTGCCATCATATTTTCTTTGCCTGTTTGGCTTATGGTCAGTAAGGGACTTTTGATCTATGCAATTAGTAGATTCATGCCATGCCTTTGTTTGCCTTGATATGTTCCTGTAACATGTCGTTTGATAGCTCTAAACATTGCAACCTGATGTTATTTCTGCTAAAGTCTGAAACTGTTATTATTTGCAATCTCTCCATGTGTTTTGGAGCATGTTCTAGTGATTTCTGGAGATAGCTCAGTGTTCATGTTTTGTTGTGCTTTACCTGTACTTCATGCCCATGCCTTTTGTTCTTATGTTGGGGTGCTGTAGCATGTTGTTTTGATGCTTGTAAGATGCCTAGTTGCTGTTATGGACAGATTGTTGTTATGCCTTGTATAGTGTGCATGTGTTGAACCGTTGCTCCGTTTTGAGTGTGCTCTATATGAAACTTGCTTGATTTTGCATGTAGCTTAATATTATCATGTTACATCCTTGTTTTGAGGTGTTTGCTTGATGTTTGGGTGCATTTTGCATCAATGCCATGCTTAACTTGTTTTGCTCATATCTTCTAGGCCGTAGCTCCGAATCTAATGAACTTTATATGTAACTTGACTAGAATTTCGTGTAGATCATCTTGGTGATCTTTAACTTGCTGTTAAACAACTTCAACATAATTTTTATTCAGATCTGGACCAATTTAGAAACTTGCATATGAGGACTTACCGGATTTGTTATATGTTGTTTCCGGCCTCATTTAAACTTGCCTTGATGTGTTGTTCTTGTTTGCATCATCTCTTGCCATGAGTAGCTTCATGTAGATTTGTCATGCATGATGCTTGTTGTGCATCATGTCTTGTCCATGTGTGGTGTGTTTACCATGTTGTGTGCTTCTTCTCGATAGTTCCCATTTCGGTGCGATCGTGAGGATTCGTTCGTCTACGTGTGGTTCGTCGTCGTGGCTTCATCTTCTTCATGGACTCGTTCTTCTTCCTAGCAGGATTTCAGGCAAGATGACCGCTACCCTGGATCTCACTACTATCATTGCTATGCTAGTTGCTTCGTTCTATCGCTATGCTGTGTTACCTATCATTTGCTCTTCAAGCCTCCCAAATTGCCATGAACCTCTAACCTTTGACACCATTCCTAGCAAACCATTGCTTGGCTATGTTACCGCTTTGCTTAGCCCCTCTTATAGCATTGCTAGTTGCAGGTGAAGTTGAAGATTGCTCCATGGTGGACAGGGTTATTTTGGGATATCACAATATCTCTTATTTTATTAATGCATCTATATATTTGGTAAAGGGTGGAAGGCTCGGCCTTATGCCTGGTGTTTTGTTCCACTCTTGCCACCCTAGTTTCCGTCATACCGGTGTTATGTTCCCTGATTTTGCGTTCCTTACGCGGTGGGGTGATTTATGGGACCCCCCTGATAGTTCGCTTTGAATAAAACTCCTCCAGCAAGGCCCAACATTGGTTTTACCATTTGCCTCACCACCACCTATATTTTCCCTTGGGAGTAATTAACCCAA
Source organism: Aegilops speltoides (assembly GCA_021437245.1). NCBI lineage: Eukaryota > Viridiplantae > Streptophyta > Magnoliopsida > Poales > Poaceae > Aegilops > Aegilops speltoides. Next base: position 119,191,962 of record CM038145.1, read on the forward strand.
GGGTCATCTTTATTCAGCTCCCCCGGGCCAATGCTTGTCTAAGTGTTGGTCCAAACTAGAGCCCTTTGTAGCGCCCCCTCAGGGAAACTTGAGGTCTGGTTTTAGTTGTACGGACTGCTCATCCGGTCGTGGCATGAGACGAGATACGCGCGGCTACTATCAGGATGTTGGCACGCCGGGAGGTCTTGCTGGTCTTGTTTTACCATTGTCGAAATGTCTTGTAAACCGGGATTCCGAGACTAATCGGGTCTTCCTGGGAGAAGGTCTATTCCTTCATTGATCGCGAGAGCTTGTCATGGGCTAAGTTGGGACACCCCTGCAGGGTATAAACTTTCGAGAGCCGTGCCCGCGGTTATGTGGCAGATGGGAATTTGTTAATGTCCGGTTGTAGATAACTTGACACCAGATTCGAATTAAAACGCATCAACTGAGTGTGTAGCCGTGATGGTCTCTTTTCGGCGGAGTCCGGGAAGTGAACATGATTTCTGGGTTATGTTTGACGTAAGTAGGAGTTCAGGATCACCTCTTGATCATTGCTAGCTTCACGACCGTTCCGCTTGTTTCTCTTCTCGCTCTCTTTTGCGTATGTTAGCCACCATACTTGCTTAGTCGCTGCTGCAACCTCACCACTTTACCCCTTCCTTGCCCATTAAGCTTTGCTAGTCTTGATACCCATGGTAATGGGATTGCTTAGTCCTCGTGGCTCACAGACTACTACAACAACAGTTGCAGGTACAGGTTTTGCGATGATCATGACGCGAGAGTGATGTTTGCTTGCTTGAGTTCATCTTCTGTTTCTTCTTCGATCAGGGGATAGGTTCTAGGTCGGCAGCCTGGGCTAGCAGGGTGGATATTGTTTGAGTTTCTGTTTATGATTCATCCGTAGTCGGATGTTGTTCTTGTATGTTGTATTGTTGTATTCATGTGTCATTGTATGTTTTGTAAGTATCCCCATCTATTATGTAATGTTGATGTAATGATATCCACCTTGCAAAAGCATTCCAATATGCGGGTCTATCCATGGTGGGACGTTCAAGTTCCTTTTGGATAGGGTCGCATATTGGGCGTGACACCAGGCTCCTGAGGTAGCCGCCTGGATGCCCTTTTTGCGATGTCATCAGCCTCTTGATTGGTGCCGCGAGGCACATGCTGCAACTCCAGCCCCCAAAATTGCTTCTCCACCCTGCGGACCTCCGCGAGGTAGGCTTCCATGTGCTCGTCCTTTGGTTTGTATACTTTGTTGGAGAAGTTGACAAGGAGCTTCAAATCACCCTTGATGGTGAGGCGCTTCACCCCCAGGGCGACTGCGGCCTTTAGGCCTGCTATCAGGCCTTCATATTCTGCTATGTTGTTGGAGACCTTTTCCCAGTGCTGAAAATAGAGTTGCACGATGTAGTAGAGCTTGTCTTGAGTGGGGGATACGAGCACCGCACCAGCCCCTGCGCCGTGTCGGGAGAACGCCCCGTCGAAGTACATGACCCATCCATCCGGTGCCTCGCTCCCTGGGGAGAGCGATCGATCCTCGCCAGCCTCGAGGCCTGGCACTTCTGCCAATTCCGCCACGAAGTCCGCAAGCACATCCCCTTTGATGACTCTGGTTGTGCTGAATTCTAGCTAAAACGCCTGCAACTCGATGTTCCACTCAGCGACTCTCCCAGCTGAGTTGGGGCTCCTGAGCACCCTTTCCAAGGGGTATGCTGAGACAACCTTGATGGGATGGCCTTGGAAATAGTGTTGCAGCTTGCGTGAGGCCACCAATAGTGTGAGGAGGAGTTTCTGGGGCATGGGGTACCGCGCCCTTGCATCCCGCAATACCGTGCTGACGAAGTACACTGGGTGCTCGATTAGGTTTGGAGTGCTGGTGCCACTAGCGTCCTCCGGAGGCTAGGGCGCCTCCTGAGACAACGGAGCCCCCGTCGACTGGTCACCTGGGGGATGGGCCTCTTCTGTTCTGGGTGTGCTTTCCTTCTGTGGCTGGTCCTCCTTGGCTACAGTCGCGGTCGCTGTGAGGCCCTCTCGGCCCTGCTTTGCTTTAACCCGTACGGTTGTTGCGGCCTTGGTCCTACGCTCCTCCCTAACAGCCACCAGGGCTGCGCTGGCAGAGTAGGGGGTGGCCGCAAGGTAGAGCACCAGGGGCTCCTTAGGGTGCGGAGCCACCATCAATGAGGGGCTGGTCAGGTACCTCTTGAGATCCTGGAACGCCTTGTCGGCCTCTTCAGTCCATTCAAAGGGGCCCTTTTTCTTCATCAGCTTGAAGAAGGTCAGCGCTCGTTCCCCCAGCTTGGAGATGAAACGGCCTAGTGCGGTCACACGCCAGGTGAGCTTCTGCATCTCTCTGAGGGTCTTCGGCGGGCTCATGTCCTCTACTGCTTTTACCTTTTCCGGGTTGGCCTCGATGCCCCGGTGGGATACTAGGAAACCAAGGAGCTTGCATGAGGGGACTCCAAACACACACTTCTTCGGATTGAGCCACAGGTCCACCTCGTTAAGGCTCGCGAAGGTCTCCTCCAAGTCCTGTATCAGAGTTTTTGCCTCTCGAGACCACAATGTCATCAACATAAGCCTCCGCATTCCTCCCGTGCTGCCGACCCAAGGCGATGTGCATTAGCCGCTGAAAGGTCGCACCGGCATTGCGCAACCCAAATGGCATGCACGTATAACAGTAAAGCCTGAACGGGGTTAGGAAGGCCGTCTTTTCCACATCTTCTACTGCCATCTTGATCTGGTGGTAGCTGGAGAAGGCATCCAGGAAACACAACAAGTCGCACTCAGCGGTGGAGTCGACGATCTGGTCGATGCGAGGGAGCAGGAACGGATCCTGCGGGCAGGCCTTGTTGAAGTTGGTGAAGTCGACACACATGCGCTCCTTTCCCCCCTTCTTCGGCACGACCACAGGGTTGGCCAGCCAGTCTGGGTAGCGGACCTCACGAATGACCCCCGCCGCTTCCAACTTGCGGGTCTCTTGGATGATGAAGGCTTGCTTCTCAGTGGACTGCCGCCTTGCCTTCTGCTTCACTGGGCGCACGTTGGGGCACACATTGAGGTGATGCTCGATTACGCCCCTCGGGACCCCTGCTAGCTGATCAGGTTCCCACGCGAATACCTTCTTGTTCGCGCGCAGGAATTTCACCAAAGCTTCCTCCTATTCGGGCTCGAGGTTGGCACCTATGGTGAAGGTGGCACTGGTGGATCCGTCCTCGTCAACCGGTACCTGCTTGGTTTCTGCCTTGTCCTGAGTGAATAGCTACTTCTTCTTGGCCGGTGCAGCCCCATTGGGCTCAGAGGCGTTTGAGTCGACGGGCCGTGCCGCCGCTGCGGCCTTGAAAACGAGCTTGAGCGCTTGCAGCGCGTCCCCGGTGTCCCCAGACACGGTGAGGATGCCGCCACTCCCGGGCATCTTCATGAGCTTGTATGCCAGATGAGTTGCGGCCATGAACCGGGCTAGCGCCGGGTAGCCGAGGATGGCGTTGTATGGGAGGCCGATGGGGGCGATGTTGAAGTCGATTAGCTCCATGCGGAAGTTGCCGTAGGTGCCGAAAGTCACCGGAAGGCGGATCTGCCCCAGGGAGCCGGTGTAGCTACCTCCGACGCCCAAGAAGGGCTTGCTGGGCTGCAGCCGTTCCAGTGGTACGTGGAGAAGGCTGAAGTCCTCCACTGAGAGCACACTGAGGCCGGCGCCGTCGTCGATGAGGGTCTTGGTGACCACCACGTTGCAGATGGTGGGGGTGCATAACATTGGGAGCGCACCCGAGCAGGCCGAGTTGGAGGGGTGATGATCTAAGCTGAAGGCCAGATCGGCTTTAGGTGCCGCCCAACCCGGTGGCGCCCCGCGCGGCACAAGAGTGGCGCCGATCTGGCGGACGAATGGCTTGATGTGGTGGCTTGAAGTTGGTGCCTGCGATCCGCCCAGGAGGGCTGCGATGACAGGGGCACCGGCGCAGCATCGTGGGTGAGGAAGAGGTCGCGCAACTCCTCCCAGGAAGACACAGAAGCCACCGGTAGGTGGAGCAGCCACATGCGCGATACGCCGGTGAGGGCCATGGGCAGCCAGTTAGCCATGACCCTGTCATCGCCTCCGGCCTTGAGGACGGCTTCTTCATATGCTAGTAGGAAGGCCAGCGGATCGGCCGCGCCGTCGTAGTGCGGCGGCATGTCTGGCTTGAACTTGTTCGACCACCGCACCTGTCGCAAGGCGGGGGCCAGGGCTCGAAGCCCCCCAGTTCCCACGCTGGCGTCGACAGCCGGAGCGGGCGGTGCAGTGGCCGCCATGAGGGCGGAGCGCGATGCTGATGGAGAACGGGTCGACGGAAGGGAGAGCTCTGGCGCATCCCTACCTGGCGCGCCAAATGTCGGATTTAGGGTTCCGGCAGACCCTTGATGTTCGAACACTGGGGTGCGCACGGAGATCACACCCTCAGCCTACCCATGTTTCACCGCCTCGCAAGGACCTAAACTACTCGAAGAACAACGCAAGAGACACAAGGTTTATACTGGTTCAGGCCACCATTGTGGTGTAATACCCTACTCCAGTTTGTGGTGTGTGGATTGCCTCTGGGGCTGATGAGGAATAGTACAAGGGAAGAATAGCCTCGCGAGGTTGTGTTCTTTGTTGGGGCGATGAACTGCTAGGAGGGTTCAGTCGCCTCTCTCTCTCTCTCTCTGTGTCTTGTGGATCTCTAGTCTCCTCCCTCCTACCCTGTGGGTGGCTAGTCCTATTTATAGGCGAAGGCCCCGGGCCTCTTCCAAAATATTGAGCGGGAAGGGCGCCAACAATTGGCCATTTTGAAGGGGAACATCTAGTACACTTATCCTGACTAAAGTTGGTCCTCGCCTACCAAAAGACCCTGACGATGACACTGGCTTGGGCTCCACGATGACCTCCATCCTGCCGTCCTGCTGGTCTTGGTCTTGTTGCACCGATATGGTTGCCTTTGCTTGATACCCTTGCCTGCGCTTGCCCCCTTTTCACCAAAGGGGAAACAAGGACTCTGACAGGCGGTGCCCTTTGGCGCCGCTGCGCCTGGTAAATCATGGCTTGCATCATGGGCACCTCGTGAGGTACCCCGCCTTGATATCTCCGCCTCCTCGTGAGCCAGCCTGATGAGGCCGTGCCTGAGGAAGCCTCTGCGTCGCCTCATGACCAGCCCTCGCGAGGGTCTTGAGCATGTGTTGATGAAGATGGGCCGTACTGGGCCACTCCTCGAGCCACGCCGCAGGCAGGAAAGTCTGGGTACCCCCGTTCCCAGAACGCCGACAGCCTCGTGTCGTCCGCCCCGCGAGGCTTGGCCCCTCGCGAGGGTCTTGAGTTTTGCACTGATGAAGATGGGCCGTACTGGGCCACCACTCGAGCCACGCCGCAGGCAGGCAAGTCTGGGGACCCCTGTTCCCAGAACACCGACAGGAGGGTTCACACCGCCCTCCTGAGCTCAATCAGACTCCTCCTCACGCATCACCGAGGCACGACGGCGGGGTGACCCGCTACCACCCTCAAAGCGAGCGCGACGACGCGGTGGTTGATCGCGGCCACCGCTGGAGGAGCTGTCACCAGACGGGGAGCCGCTAATGCTTGGTGAGCTGCGAGCACCACCGGCGGGGGGCCCGCCTTCATCCTCGTGGCGGCCGTTGCCAAGTCCCAGTATGTGGTCACCGTCATCATATTCAAGGCAGCACCCGACACGGCGTCCGTCTTCTCCGAACACCCTCACGTAGAGGGTCGCGTCTCTGTCAAACTTGAAGCGCAGGGTGTGCACCGCCGGCCCAGGCCACGTGCGCGGGCAAACGTCTGCCAGCCGCAGGCCAAGGCCAGGTTCTCGGTGACGGAGATCTCCACGAGACCCAGGAAGCCCTACTGCAGCAGCCGTCCGCCTGGAGCCAGAGGCCGCCAGGAGCGCCAGCCGGGAGTTTGCCGGCGAAGAAGCGGGGAAGCTAGAGCCAGCTACCGGCCGGGTCCACCAACCACACGACAAACTCCGGCAGCACCTCGGTCGAGTGGGAGCATGGCCTAGGAGGCCGTGCGGCCACAACGCGCCTTCCCTCACCCACCGGACGGCCGTCACCGCGCGAAGGACCACCGCCGCGACCATGAGGAGCCATCGCAGGAGTTGCGGGGTGCTTACGAGGGTGACCTCGGCCGCGCTTGGGTGGAGGGGAGCCAGGCCCTTCCTGGCGAGTTTTCCCCTTCTCCACGGCCGAGAACCTCTTCGTCGGTGCCATGAGCACGATGGGCGACTGGAGCAGGAAGGAAGAAGAAGCAAGCGGGGGAAGGGAGATGTGTAGCGGGGGTCTGCGCCCTCCCACATTTATAACCCAAGGGAGGCCAACCATCGGCCTCCACGATCACAGGTAATCATGACCCTCTTTGCATGCAGCAGGGACTCGTCAAATCAGGCAGTTGCCGAGCCAGCATGGGGAAGCGGAGACGCCGACGTCCAATCAACTGCCACGCGGCGACCAAGGCCGCAGGCTATTGGGGCCCGTGGCGCTCAGCACTTGCCCTTTCGCTTTGCTGCTAAGCCAAGCTCGAGTGCGCCTTGGGCCCGGGGGCTACTGTTGGCGTTCTGGGAACGGGGGTCCCCAGACTTGCTTGCCTGCGGCCTGCGGCATGGCTCAAGGGGTGGCCTAGGATGACCCATCTTCATAAACTCAAGCTCAAGAACCTCGCGAGGGGCCAAGCCTCATGGGGCGGATGACGCAGGGCTTCCTCAGGGACGACCTCACCAGGCAAGCTCGCGAGGAGGCGGAGAGATCAAGGCAGGGATACCTCGCGAGGTGCTTGTGACGTAAGCCATTACAATCGAGACCAGGCAGGCGCCAAGCGGGCGCCGGACTGCCCAGTGTCCTTGTTTCCTCTTTGGTGCAAAGGGGGCAAGCGCAGGCACGGAGTACCGAGGCATCAGGCAAAGGTTACCATTTTGGTGCAACGAGACCAAGACTAGAAGGGCGGCAGTACAGAGGTCACTGTGGAGCACTGGACGGCGTCATCGCCAGTGCCTTTGGCAGCCGAAGACCAACTTTAGTCAGGATAACTTATACTAGATGTTCCCCTTCAAAATGGCCGTTGTTGGCTCCCTTCCCGCTCAATATTTGGGAAGAGGACCAGGGCCTCTATATATAGAGATAGCCATCACAGTAGGGGGCATCTCGGAGAGTTCTCATCAGATCCAGAAGTGATCGAACTCACCCAAGCAGTTCACCGCACCAGCCCAAGAACACCTCTCGTGAGGCTGTTCTTCCTCTATACTATTCATCATTAGCCCCAGAGGCAATCCACCACACCACATACTGGAGTAGGGTATTACACCACAATGGTGGCCCGAACCAGTATAAACCTTGTGTCCCTTGTGCTGTTCATCGTGTAGCTTAGATTCACAGCGAGGCGTTGGGGCGTGGATCGGTAGGGGGAAGATCTTCGCACGCACCCCAGAGTTCGAACTTAAGGGTTTTGCCGGAACCCGATATCCGACAGACGCTGTAGCTGGTTGTTGGTGAAGAGCCCATCCAGCTTGGTCCACACGGTGCAGGAATCATCACCGTCCAGCACGACCGTCTGGAAGAGGTCCGGCGAGATGGTGAGGAAGAACCAGCGGATGATCATGGTGTCGATGGTGGACCAGTCATGGAACTCGGGGACAAGGCTGGAGTCGACGGTGCCGTCCACGTGGTCGAGGAGATGATACTCTTGGAACAAGAGGGAAAAATATGCCTTCCACGTGTAGTAGGAGGTGTCCGCCTGAGAGAGACGAACTAGCACCCGCTCAAAGATGTTGAGGTTGCGGATGTCGTTGACGTCGGGAGGGTTGGCGTCGATGAATGGATTGGAGTTGGTGGGCACAGAAGACGTGAGGGACAACATGGCTTGGGTGTCAGCAGCGGCTGACGAGGTGATGCAAGTGAGCGGGCAAGCGGGCACTGGCAGCGGCTGGCAATGTGTTGCAGGCTTCAGGCGGGATGGCAAAGGGGTGATTCGGCAGCGGGCGATGCGGGCGTGAGGGAGCGGCAAGTTGGGCGATGCGCGGGCGGTGTGGGCTAGCGATGCAGCTAGAGGGCGAGTGACTCGGAGGGTGCGTAAGCGGCGGCAGCTAGCGGCGGCCGAAGACTAGGGTTTAGACCCAGAAACTGATACCATGTATGTTGTGGGAATTACGTGTTGTATTCCTTAGGTGCAAACACACGTATATTTGTCACACCCTGATTTTCATGGCACAGCACTTAAGCTCTTAATCATGCTAAAATGTGGGTTGGCAAAAACTTTTGAGTGTTTTGGACTTTGCTTGATTTGATTTTTGTCTGCTGTTTGCAAGTGCTCTAAAAATCAAATAAATCCTCCAACTCCTATACTTCATCTCCTTGATCCAAACTCTTGAAACAATGATCATGCCATGTGTATAGGACATAAAAATATTTTCTTACAAAAATAATTTGGCCAAATAGTATTTTCAAAGATTAGTTTTCAAAACCCTGAATTGAGGTTTGCCTTGCAAGTACTTAATTAAGGGCAGTAAAAATCTTTCTAAAAATATATTTGACTCCTATTAGATATAGGATTCCCGAAACCACAAAAATATAATTTTAGAAGTTATTTTCCTATTTTATTTAAAGGCTTTTCTTAAGGCCAGAAATGGTCTTTAATAGGTAAAAATTATTTTATTGCTTCAAAAATATTTGACAAAATTTAGGGAAACTCATAGGACATATATTGTCCATATATAAGAGTTTCAACACATGGTTATGTTCAAAATATTGGTCAAACCCCTCAGAAACCCTTTCTGGATATTTCAAGCTTTTGAAATATTTACAAAGGAAATGTTCTCCAAAAATTCCAAGAAAATTCTATCATGTCACATATGACATATTTGGTGATCTTGCCAAGTCTCATGACTTGGAGAACAAGATAGCATCATCAAAACCTCTCAAAACCATTTCTGTCCATTTTGAAGTTTGAGCAACTTTACATTGCCAAACATGTCCAAATGTTCTCAAACCTTGTGAACTTGCTCAAATGGTCTAATAATTCATCTAGACCAAATGGCACAAGTTGGAGAGCAATTTAACTTGATCATAGTGCCCCAAAACTCTTTGTCCGAACCATGTTTGAACAACTTTGCATTACCAACTTTCTCTCCTTGACCCCAACTTTTGTGAGCATGATCACATGACCAAATGAGGCCACCAAACCAAGTGGTGCATCAAGGAGAAGTGATTTGCTCAACTAAATCTACACAAGTTCATTTCTGCTAAATTCTAGGGTTTACCAAAGTTGCATTGTCAACTTTCTTCAAATGATCTCCAAATTGGTGGAAGGCCCTAATTATATGTGTCATTTCACCCTATGGAGTCTCATGGCAGATGGAAATCATCTACTTGCCCAAACCCCCATCAAACACCTTCTGGCAAATAATTAAAATGCCTATTTTGGCCACTTCCACTATTCTCCATGAGCTCAACTTGTTACCACAGCCCCTCCTAGTCCCCTTGCACGTCCAGTAGCAATGGCTATCCCACAGCTCAATTATTTGGAGGTGAAACCCTCACTTTCTCTCTCTGGACAGCAGCTTTCCTCCCATTCTCTCACCTCTCTCTCACTCCTGGCAAGCCCCAGGGCATCCAATGCCTTTCCCACATTGTTTACTCCCCTGAGCAGCCACTAGACATAAGTGGGCGCGTGAGGACGCGAGGAAAAGCTGCGGGTGCCGGCCATTCGCGCGCTCTGGAGCACGTCAGCGTGCTCCCGACAGTTGACACGGCACTCCCGACCACCTTGAGCCCCCCCCCTCGCGCCAGTTGATGCTCCTCGACGTCCGCAACACGACACCGAGCTGGCCCCCTCCTCTCTCTTCCTCCTGCTGCCTCCTCTCGCACGCGCACCGGCCGCCCGAAGCGCTCCAATGGGCGACCTCACACGCGCGCGCCTCTGACCTCGCCCCGCTTCCCCTTTCCTTCTTCCCCGACTTGAACCACGCCCACGAACGCCGTAGACAACCTCACTCCCTCCCTCCTGGCCTCCCGAGCCGTTGCCGCGGCCACCGTGCGCCGCGTCCACCATGAGCTACGGGGCGGCTATTTAAGGCCACCCCCGAGCATCCCCTCCACTCCGTTTGCTCCCCCTCTCCCCTAGAGTCCCTCTGGACCAACCCAATCCTCCCCTAGTGCCCCCATCCACCTCCATGGCCGGAAATCTTGCCGCCACCGCTCAATTTGAGCTCTCCGGTGCTCCTCGCCTCCCACCGCACTGCACGAGCATCGCCCACTTCCCCACGGACCTCTCCGGACTCCATTTCCTCTTCTCCATGGCAGCAGCACTGTGCCCCCAACCTCACCGTCAGCCTCGTCCGCGTGCCAATGCCTGCTCAGCCCGATGCCTCGGGAGACCGTGCCACCACGGGCGGGTGCGGCATAGCCTCTGGCCTCGACGCGGGCGTCACGGAGGTGGCCCGTACTGCGTCGGGAGAGCGCCTGCACTGTTCGGCCTCGCCTCCTCTGTCTCCCGGCAGCGCCCGCTGGAGGTTGGAGAAGAACCCGACAGCGGGCCCAGCGTCGGCGACCCAGCACTGGGCCCCGCCGTTTAAGTGAGACGCCTTCCACCTTCACCGCCTCCCTCGCGCGGCGTATTCCTGAAGCCGCCTTGGCGTAGCCCTCTGCGCGCGGCGAGCCGGCTGGGCCGCCCATGGCGCGCTGCTAACCGCCCGTCGCGCCGTCGCCGCCCAGATCCAGCCCATTGGGTAAAGCCCTTTTTCCCCTTTTTCTTTTCTGTGGAGTTTCTAAAGTCCATAAACAAATCAAATCAACTCCAAATTTGATGATTCAAATTTCTAGAGACTCCATAAATCATGCTCTACCTGTTGGTGCAACATGCACATTTTTTCAGAGACTTTTTCCTCACAAACATTTATCAAATCTTGTTTTCCTACTTCTGTGATGAACTTTAGAAAATCACAGAGAGCTCAAACTTGACCCAAATCCCATGATTCAAATTCCTAGATGCATCTAAGATCAAAACTTAGTTTTTGAACATTTTTACTAATATTTTCTGTATCACCTCAACTAGTGGTGTATTTCTTTGTATATAGCCAACTTTGCAAAATCATAGGATATTCATTTGAACTCCAAATCCAGTGAAACCAATTCCTAGATGCTTCTAAAATCATCCTTTGTTAAATGGGTGCCTTTGCTCATTTTTCAAAAATATATTTCTATACACTTCTTGCAAAACCATAAACCTCTTGATTCCATCGTATTGAAATGTTCGGAGATGTCCATTGATCCACTTCCAATAAAATCACTTTGGTCATCCCTCATATGACTAGAGGTATCCAATAAAAGTCAACTTCACATTTTTAAAGCACATTTATTCTTGCCTTGTTGTGTTGCTTATTGTGTTTGTTTCCGACGTTAGTTGACGAAGTAGATGGAGTACTTGGAGAAGGACCAGAAGATTTCAAGACTCTGATGAAACAGGCAAGCAGCCCTTTGACCATGACTATGATACCCCTTTATATGCATGTCATTTTTAGCTCTTTATTATCGATGCATCGGAATCATGATGAGATGGTGAACCACGTGGGTTGGTTACCACGATTACTTCCTCGTTGATACTTGCATTGTGCATGGCCCTACCTTCTTATGAGGGTTATGCGGTGGGAGTAGATAGGATGCAAATGTAGATGCTACGCAAATGGGATGGGTTTGTGCATGGTGAAGGAGGCAATGTGATTTCAAAGTCTTTTGAAAACCCGTCGGGTGCCACTTATGCCCGAGGGAGATGATGAGATGGGTGACCACTTGATGACGAAGTGGTGTGCCAAGGAAAGTGTGTGTTGTTTTCAAAAGCGGATTGGTCGGAGTTGCGACCGTTATTCCAACCTTACATGCGCGACCACTCTACCCTTATATGGGAAAGGGCATTATTGAGTACCTAGACCGATACTAGCTTGGAGCCGCATTACTAGTGGCGGGGAGAGTTGGTGCTCTCTCTTGGGGACGGGTCGTGCCGGTAGGGTGGCCATGACTGTTTTCACAGGCACCGGACACACCGTTGGTACCCGTGCTTGTGGTATGTGATGAATATGGGAGCGAGGCTCCGCAACTTTATGATGAGAAATGTTTGCACGGGGTTACTACCAATCAGTGGACTCCATGTTAGTGTCGTCTAGGGAAAGGTAGTGATCGGTGCTTACCCGGTACTTGAGGTACCGAATGGTCGTGGATGACACGGAAGTTCCCGGATCTAGTGGGTAAAGTGTGCAACCTCTGCGAGTGTAAAACTATTGAATAGCCGTGTCCACGGTCAAGGACAGTTAGGTAACCGCTCTTGGGCTCGTCCACTTGTTTTCAAACCGGTGTGTGTGAGATGATGGTGTTGTCTTGGATCAAGTCAGAGGACTTGACACGATTGAGATGGGTTGGTGCCCTCTCTGTTTATGATAAACGGGTTGGTGGCCATTCTATTTATGTTGATATCTGTGACCAGTTCCTATGGTTACTTGAATTCTCTTGATGCATGCTTTATAGGATGTTGAACATGTCCTTGCACTCAAAACTAGCTTTATGCAAAACTTTACCTATGTCATGCATTACTGTACCTTGAACAAAATCATGGGTTGCTTGCGAGTACATTCAAAGTACTCATTGGCTTGCCACTGGTTATTTAATTGACCAGGCATGGAAGAACCGGAGTTCGAAGAAGAGTTCTTTGGAGACGAACATGCGAACTAGGTCGTTTCCCAGTCAGAATGCCTGTAGGGTTAAGGCAGATGGCATGGGTTCTACTTATCGACGACGATTTCCGCTGCTCGTGTTTCATTTGATGTTCAGCCCTTAAGGCTTTATCAATGTAAGACTTGACCATAATGGTCACAATTTGTGTAAGACGGTATGTATGGATGTAAGACTCTTGTTATTCAGCTTCTGTGTGTTCAGTGAGCATTGATCTCTGGGATCACTGTACACGTGCATTCGGTGATCACGACTTTTGAGTCGGGGTCCCCACAATATATGATCTATAGAGTAGGCCATGGCCTCAACTATACAAGGCAACTAGGAGGTGGGCCCAATACACAGATATGCACAACACATATACTGAACACGGACAGCTCCTCATATCTTGTGTCGACTTCCACATATCTTAAATCCAGACTCACAAATCGATGCATATCTGTCATATACGCGAATGTCGCACCTAAATAAGAAATGTTGATACCAAAAACACATAGTTCTGACATACAATTTATTTTAAGTGATAACTAAAAATTAACTCTTTGGTTTTCATTGTGGTCCACATATACTCCACTAGATCATTGAGTAGTTGCTTGTGCACTTGATGATCTCGAAGATTCTGATGCATCTGTAGAAAGTTCATAAGCTGAGCTGCATCTGGGTTATGAACTTGTCCTCCAGGCGCTTCAAAATTATTGGTTCGGGCAACATCATCATCCCTCATCCTTGACAATCATATAGTGCAAAATAACACAACATGTCATGAGCTGTCACAGATTTTTTGATTCCCACATCGTTGCAACTCCACGAACAATTCCCAACGAGTTTGAAGCACTTCGAATGCCCTCTCCACATCATTCCTAGTTGCTTCATGCATTGTTGCAAAGTGGCTTTGTTTGTTGCCCTGTGCTTTGGATATTGATGCGGAGCATCCTACGGACATCACCAGTCAAGAGTCCATTCATCAAGTGACACGTGCGACATCCACTTCAACATGTAAAGGTGAATCATCTCCTTTACACGTGTTGACTTGACCCCTTCTAGGATGGTATACTACTTGACACTTCTCTCGTGTGACTGCATAGGTATTGTCGGTGCTTCATGGATGATGAGGAGGAGTGCAAGCGCCAAGGAACAACTACACCACCACAAAGGAAGCATGGAAGCAGAGACGGAAAAAGGAACAAGTGGAGTCATTGCAAAGCTACAACGACCGTACATCCGTCAAAAGCCCGGACATCTGGTGCCCCGAGACAGGCCGGACATCTGGCGCCTCCCCGGATATCCGGCGAAGGCCACTCAAGGCCACACGAAGTATGGCCATCGTTGGGCCAGACATCCGGTGCCTCACCATCGCCCGGACGAGCTAGCCTTCCCCGAGAAATCCGGCAGAAGGAAACCTGAAGCCACCAGAAGTTTGGCGATCGCCTAGCCGGACATCCGGCGCCTCACGAGAGGCCGGACATTCGGCTCGAGGCCCATGTATTTCTATCCCACCTCCCACTTCATGGCTTGGACTATATATACTTCTCCCCCTCCTCCATTCTAGGGAAAACTATGAATAGAACTGTGCATTGGAGCTTAGCTCATGTACCTCCGCTTGCAGGATTCCTCCTAGGAGAAGATCCATGAGTGGATTCAAGGCCTCTTCGGAGAAGATCCCCCAAGTGGATATCATGACCCCTTCAATAGGAAGGATTTATCTAGATTATCAAGACCTCATCTCCTTTGGATTTGGATGAACTTCACATTGTATTTTGTTTCCCTTTGATTGTTCATGTACCTTGTGGATCTTGTGTGTTTGTTTGTCTAGTGAAATTGTGATTCGACTATTTCTTAAGTGTTCCTCTTATGATTTCTCCCCATTTCCCCTCGCGTTCGTCGTGTTCTTCGTGCTCTTCATCGAACCCACCTCTAATTCATGAGCATCCGGCCAAATCGAGGCACTTTGGCCCGTGCCCTACAACATAATGGTATCAATAGCCACGTTGACACGAATTTGGAGCCCTACCCCCATATTCCAGCCTAATTTTGTTTGTTTTCATTCCAATTCGAAAATCCCCATCAAAAATAGCCACACCAATTTTTTTTGCACTTTCTTGGTCTTATGAGATTTTGTTGTGTTTGATCCATGATTTTGTAACTGGATCTTCGCTTTCCCCACCTCCCCATCACGAAATCCACCACAATTTTTCTCCATCAATTTTAACCCCAAAATTATGAATTTCTGCCCCCAAATCGAGTTGGACATCCAAATCGTGACCTACGATTTCTCGGGCCGGACATCCGGGTCCCCAGCCGGACATCAAAACCTAGAGCGCAAAAACAGGCGACTTTTTGGACGCTTACCCACAGAAATCTGGCCTCCCCACGGATGTCCAACCCCTGGAGATTTCAGTTACCCTATTTCATTGTTTTGACCATAACTTTCACATTCGGAGTCCAATTTTGACGTTCTTTAGCTTGTTGGATAGCTATTGACATCCCCCATCCATCTAGATAGGTACCACCATCATTTGACTCCATAATTTTGGCCATTTTGGCATCTTTGCCTAGCCCTCCACCATAACTACCACATAACCCACCCACCATACTCTTCCGCCACCTTAACCCATTTTGACCAATTTTGTTTGAGATTTTGAGTTGCGGCTTTCCATTTTCTAAGGTGTTTCGGCTAATTATGAACGGTTCAACATCATCATCATCACCGCCACTCATCATCGGCATTGATTCGACATTGACGACAACCACTTCACCTTTTGTCAACGCGACCGTAAGTAACTAAAGCAACCTTGACAACATATTTGTACATTCTCCTTGCCATTGCTTTGATCACCTCAACCTATTGCATCATTTACCTATCAAGACTAGCGAGTTGAGAATTGCCGGGCCACGCTCATTGTGCACCTTAGTGATACGCTTACTCTGGATAGCTAATTTAACGTGCAATCATCTTGCAATCGTCATTGTGCCATTAGTCTCTTCCATGCATATCTTACTACCTCTCTGATATCATACTTTGCTCAAGCATCAAGCATAGTGGCAAAGCATATACACACACAAAACAAGCGAAAAAAGCTTTTAATCAAAGAGGAGAAATAAAAGAGCTTGTAAGCAATATAAATAGCATTGAGCCATTTTGCATAGTATATCATATTGGAACATACATACATAGCATACTAGGGATTGAAGATGGCATGGTTACTCGCATAGGTTGGTGCACAAGAATATCTAGCCCATTTGAGCAATCGAGCTATTGTCTCTCTAGTATCCACACAACAAGAGCTTTTTGCATGGTAACACATTTTGTGCTCATCCTTGGTTGCGCGAATCCCACTTATCTATTCGTGTGTGTGTTCCTTTGTGCCACCATAGCTATTGATCTGTTTGCTTTACATTGCAATTTTGTGAATCTTCCTCAACATTCTCAATATCTTGGACTAACATTTGCTTGAATTTTGTGCCACTTGTCCTAACCAAGCCATTTGATAAGTTTTACTTGTAGGTGTGAGTGAACAAGTCCGGTACCAATTCCACTATTCTCTCAATTCCCATTGAGTAACACATGATACATCCTCAACTTTGGGAAAGGTATAATGGTATTTTTATCCCATTTCCTACTCACCTCAACTCGAGTCTTGTGATGGATAGGCAAAGCACATCATATTCGGTCTTCAACCACATTGAGCACCTCACCACCGACATCTGACACACTAAAGCAAGGAAAAGGTACTACATCGATGATAGGTTGGACGCACACATGGATCAACTATGAGACATATTGACCAACTACAAGTCTTCTTCTTCCGCTTCATCATCTTCAAGGCAGCATCGAGCAAGTCGCAAATCTTTGGAGCGCACAACCAATGCAAGCACCATTCGACCACATCCTCCTTGTAGAGACCACGAGTTCCATCGACTACAAGTTCAAGAACGACAACGTCACCATCAACATGAAGACTCTAGAGATGCGCACACCAATAAGTCTCAACAATCTCTACATCATACTACGGCCAACCTTCATGAGCACAAGAGAAGACTGCGAGATGAGCGCCAACAAGAGGAAGCTTCGACGCCAAGTCCAAGGCAACCAACCACAAGTGAGGGTGACTGAGGGAGTCCTGGACTAGGGGGTGTCCGGATAGCCGGACTGTCATCATGGGCCGGACTCCAAGACTATGAAGATACAAGATTGAAGACTTCGTCCCGTGTCCGGATGGGACTTTCCTTGGCGTGGAAGGCAAGCTTGGCGATACGGATATGTAGATCTCCTACCATTGTAACCGACTCTGTGTAACCCTAGCCCTCTCTGGTGTCTATATAAACCGGAGGGTTTTAGTCTGTAGGACAACACAACCATTACAACAATCATACCATAGGCTAGCTTCTAGGGTTTAGCCTCCTTGATCTCGTGGTAGATCCACTCTTGTACTACCCATATCATCAATATCAATCAAGCAGGAGTAGGGTTTTACCTCCATCGAGAGGGCCCGAACCTGGGTAAAAACATCGTGTCCCTTGCATCCTGTTACCATCCACCTAGACGCACAGTTTGGGACCCCCTACCCGAGATCCGCTGGTTTTGACACCGACATTGGTGCTTTCATTGAGAGTTCCTTTGTGTCGTCAACGATAGGCTTGATGGCTTCTTCAATCAACAACGACGCAGTCCAGGGTGAGACTTTTCTCCCCGGACAAATCTTCGTGTTGGTGGCCGCCTGCTGCGGCCAATTAAGCAGCCATCTGGAGCAGATCGAAGCTTCGCCCCAGCCATCAGGTCAGGTTTGGAACCCTAAGCTTCACGGCGGACATCCGCGGAGACTTGATCTTCGACGGATCCGAGCGCAGCCGAGCATGCCGCCGCGATCACGATGGGCATGATTTAACTCTGCCGCGGACAAGTACCTTGGAGGCGCTGCGAATCCGCTCCGACCCATAGTTGGAGCCTATCGCCTGGTCGAGGAGGGTGGCTGGACACCGCCTCGTGAGCTGCAACCACTACGGCGATGGAGCCGAATACCGACCTTGTCCCCTATAAAGCCCGTGACTCCGAGGTGTCGGATTCCCTGCCGGACTCCGAACCTCCTGCGCCCCTGCCAATCGAATCCGATTGGGCGCCGATCATGGAGTTCACCACTGCGGACATCTTTCAACACTCACCCTTTGGCGACATCCTAAATTCGCTAAAGCATCTCTCGCTATCAGGAGAGCCCTGGCCGGACTGCGGCCAGGATGGTTGGGATGCGGACGACGAAGAAATTCAAAACCCACCCACCACCCACTTTGTAGCCACTGTTGACGATCTAACCGACATGCTAGACTACGACTCGAAGACATCGGCGGTATGGGCGGCGATGCGGAGGCGATCAAGAACCAGCGCCTACGAGGGGTGGAAGACCACCTCGTCATCGACATATACATGGTGGACACCCCAAAGGATGGGGGCGGCGAAGAAGCAGCGGAGGCAGATTCCTTAAAGAAACAACCCAAGCGCCCGGCGTCGTGGCGCCGCTCTAAATCCGCCACAGCAAGAATGGAGATTCCGGCACGAGGAGATAATAACACCCCGAAAGTGCGAAGACAATTCCCTCCGGCAAGATTCAGCGCAGGAGGATCGAAGCCAGCCCTCACGAGAGAGCGGCAGGCGAAGAGGTCGAGGATGATAATTACATACCTCCCTCGGGAGCGAGGCAAGCCTCGGCGACAGCCAATTCGTCGTGCACGAGGATCCCGTCGAACAAGAGCGTTTCAAGCGAGGCTAATGGCCACAACAAATAGCCTAAAAAAAAAGCAGCAACTTCAAGCTGATCAAGACCCTCTTGGCCGACAGATGGACCGAGGTCCTCGCGGCGAAGAGTATGAACTCGAGCGCCTCCAAAAGCTACCCAAAATGCAAGTTGCTCCCCCGATTAGAGGAGGAAGCATACAAACCTTCATCACCAGCGCACAATACGACAGACCGACCACCTCGTGGCCGCGACAGAGAGGCATCTAGGCCCTCCACTAGGACCGTACCCCGGCACCGCTCAAAAAGTACGAAGCCACGGGGGAACGCGCCGGACTTGCGGGATATATTGGAGGACAAGGCAAGACAATCCAGATCTATCTATGGATCACGTGGGTGCCCCACGACCCACGATGAATACCGTCGCGCCGGATACAGCAACTCCGGCCGGGACGAACACAGCAGACAACGCTCTCTTGAGCTACGTCGTGATATTGCTCAATATAGAGGCGCCGCACACCCACTATGCTTCACAGACGAAGTAATGGATCACCAAATCCCTGAAGGGTTTAAACCCGTCAACATTGAATCCTACGATGGCACAATAGACCCCGCGGTTTGGATCGAGGATTATCTCCTTCATATCCATATGGCCCGCGGCAACAATCTCCACGCCATCAAATATCTCCCGCTCAAGCTTAAAGGACCAGCTCGGCATTGGCTTAACAGCCTGCCCGCAGAGTCAATTGGGTGTTGGGAGGACCTGGAAGCCGCATTTCTCGACAACTTCCTGGGCACATATGTGCGACCACCAGACGCCGATGACCTAAGCCACATAATTCAGCCGCCAGACGAATCGGCCAGGCAATTTTGGACACGGTTCTTAACAAAGAAAAATCAAATCGTCGACTGTCTGGATGCAGAGGCCCTCGCAGCCTTCAAACATAACATCCGCGACGAGTGGCTGGCCTGGCACCTAGGACAGGAAAAGTCGAAATCCATGGCAGCCCTCACATCACTAATGACCCGCTTCTGTGCGGGAGAAGATAGCTGGCTAGCCCGCAACAACAACCTTAGCAAAAATGCTGGCAGTCCGGATACTAAGGACCACAATGGCAGGTCGCGTCGAAACAAAAACAAATGCCGCGTTAACATCGATAACAATGAGGATACGACAGTCAACGTCGGATTCCGAGGCTCTAAACCCGGCCAGCGGAAGAAGCCATTCAAAAGAAGCACTCCGGGTCCGTCCAATTTGGACCGAATACTCGACCGCTCTTGCCAGATACATGGCACCCCCGAAAAGCCAGCTAACCACACCAACAGGGATTGTTGGGTATTCAAGCAGGTAGGCAAGTTAATTGCCAAAAACAATGACAAGGGGCTGCACAGCGACAACGAGGAAGAGACCCGGCCGCCCAACAGTAGAGGACAGAAGGGTTTCCCCCCACAAGTGCGGACGGTAAACATGATATACGCAACCCGTATACCCAAGAGGGAGCGAGCGTGCGCAAGGGCGTATATGCGATGGAGCGATCGCCCGAAGTTCAATCCATGGTCCTCTTGCCCGATCACTTTCGATCGAAGAGACCACCCGACCGATATCCGCCATGGCGGATTCGCGCGTGGTTTTAGACCCAATCGTCGATGGATTTCACCTCACGAGAGTCCGATGGGCGGCGGCGTGCTGAACCTGCTTTATCGGGATCGATGTGCAAGATGGGCATAGACCCCTCAAGGATTAAACCTACAAAGACGACCTTCAAAGGCGTCATACCAGGTGTTGAGGCCAATTGTACAGGCTCAGTCACACTAGAAGTGGTCTTCGGATCCCTGAATAACTTCCGAAGCGAGGAGTTAATCTTCGACATAGTCCCGTTTCGCAGCGGCTATCACGCTCTGCTCGGAAGAACCGCGTTTGCAAAGTTCAACGCGGTGCCGCATTATGCATACCTCAAGCTCAAGATGCCAGGCTCTTGTGGAGTCATCACGGTCAACGGAAATACGGAACGCTCCCTCCGAATGGAGGAACACACAGTGGCTCTCGTGGCAGAAGTACAGAGCAGCCTTCTAAGGCAATTTTCGAGTCCGGCCGCTAAACGACCGGACATGGCCAAACGCGCCCGGAGTAACATAAACCAAGACCACCTGGCACGTTTCGAGCACGCGTAGCGATGCGGCCCCTACCCCAGCCCTTGCATGATTGCAAGACCAGCTCTCCGCATACATCATTACGCTCTGGAGACACCATGGGCATACGGGGAGGGGCACGACCACGACAGGCCCAGAGTGCGGCTCAAGTGTGTCGCTCTTTTCATTTTTATCTTTCTTCTTTTTATACACAGGACTCCGCTCATCAGAGGCCCTGTCCGACGGCGAACCTGTCGAATTCACGATGCAACAGCCAGGGGGGATAAAGGCTGCGACGAACACTCAGGTGGTCTCCATTATGAGCATTAAATTTGTTAAATACACAAGTCCGCAGCCCACCCCTGGAGGGGGACATGTTTAATTAGTCCAATCCCTTGCTTACCGCACTATTTGTATCATTCTGCACTCATAGCAGAATTCCTTGAATAAAAAATGCAGCACTTTTTGTCGTTAATTGCATTACCTTTTTTTACATATATGTTCATTAATGACATCTCGCACCCGTATATTTTGGTACGGACGAATACACCAGGGGCTTATGTTCCCCGCATTATGGTGTGATAAGTCCGAACACTTTCACAAGTGCGGCACCCCGAACTTATAGCATTATATGAATCAGCTCGAATCATGTCTTGGGTCAATAGTTGGGTTTGCCCGGCTCCCATGTTTTGGTACCTTACGTTCCGTTACAGCCGGCTAAGGTAGCAGAGAGAACCACTGCGATTGCGACCGGTTGAGCTGGGCGGCGCCTCGATGGAAAGCTAAAACTGACTGTCATGATAAGGCGAGAGACTGGTCGCTGTTCAAGAGGTCTTTTCGAGTCCCTAAAGACTTATGCCGCTTCGAGTCAAGAACCGGATACTGTCCGGCCAAGGCGTGGATGGCGCCCCGAACTCGGTCTTCCAAATACTAGGGGCTTCGCCGAAATTTAAAATTATAGAATTCTATGGCTAAGTGAGAGTGTTAAAGCATTATAAGTCCGGCTGCCTTGTTCGTTGTGTTGAGCGCCTCCCTTGATGGACCCAAAAATGGGAATAAGAGCGCTCAAGTTTATCCCGAACACCCCAGCACTCGTGGCATGGGGGCTGAAGCCAACGACTTGCCATCTCTCAGATTTAATAAACGGCCGCACAGAAGGTAATATTTTAAATCAATAAGCGTTGCTTAGCGCATATGAACAAAGTTTTTCAGCACATAGGATAACACATTGCGAGTTTACTCAATAATTACATCTCTGGGGCACTCATCCGCAATCTTGCGGGCACCCTACGAGACAGTCTTATAGTACATCTCGGGCGTACGATAATCGTTGCCCGCTGGCGGCGCGTCAGTGATAAGCCTCTCCGCATCCAGCCTGCCCCAATGCACCTTTGCGCGGGCAAGGGCCCGACGGGCACCTTCAAGACAGGCGGAGCGCTTGATGACCTCCACCCAGGGGCATGCATCCACCAGCCACCGCACGAGGCCGAAGTAGATCCCAGGCATGGCCTCTCCAGGCCACAGCCAGACTATGAGGCCCTTCATGGCCTGCTTGGCTACCTTGTGGAGCTCGACCAACTGCTTCAGCTGGTCGCTAGGGGGCACCGGATGTCCGGCCTCAGCGTACTGAGACCAGAAGACCTTCTCCGTTGAGCTCCCCTCCTTGGCTTGGTAGAATGCGGTGGTATCGGACACACTGCAAGACAGATATGCAAACGCCCCTGGAGAGCTCCGAATTCGGGTAAGTGTCAGGTAGTTTACATTAACATTCTTGCTTTGCATGAAAAATGCCTTACCCGCCGCTATTTTCTTCACATCCTCAATCTCCTGGAGGGCCTTACGGGCCTCGGCCTTAGCGGCTTTGGCACTTTCAAGAGTCGAGGCAAGCTCGGACTCTCAAGTCTTAGAGTCGTGCTCCAAACTCTCATGCTTTTCCATGAGAGCCTGGAGCTCTTGCCGCACCTCCCCCACCCGCGCCTCCTGCTTCTCTCGCTCCGCTCGTTCCGCGGCCGCATTGCGTTCGGCCGCGGACACGGCCTCCTTCAGGTTGCCACCTCGTTAAGTGGCCCTGCAGTACCACGTTATCCTTGTTATTTCCATTGCAACCAAAATCCTTTTACAGAAGGTACAAATTTAAAGGTGGTGTTACTCACCTTCTTTGTCCTCGAGCTGCTTCTTGGCAAGGCCGAGCTCTTGCTCGGACGCTCGAGTCTGCTTCAACGCACCAACCTCCGAGTCGGTCTGGCGAGAGGTCGGCAGCGCAACCTGCAAACCCATATTGACATAATTTTTAGCACTCCTGCGTATATCTTTTTAAAGATCCTCAATCCGGTTTTTCTTTCCGAACACCAAACCGAGCATCAGGGGCTACTGTCTATGCGGTACTAAATTACATATTTTAAACTTTTTACCTCAAAGCCTGTTAGAAGGCTACTACAGGCTTCGGTCAGCCCGCTCTTGGCGAGCTGAACCTTCTGAATCACCGCACTCATGATAGTGCGGTGTTCTTCCTTGATGGAAGCGCCGTTGAGCGCCTCCAACAAGTAGTCCGGCGCCTCCGGTTGGATGGAGGCTGCTGGTGTCACGGTCTTGCCCTTCTTGCGAATGGGCCGCCTACCGGACTCCGGAACCACTGCGGGTTCCGGCATGGAGTCTGGCGCGAAGTCCGGGAGGCTGCCTTGTGGCACCTCCGGAGCCTCCTCCTGATGGGTCCCTTCCTGGGATCCCACCTCGGCGTCCTCACCGTCGCGAGGGGTGGAGGTAGTCGGGATGGAATCTACATCCGACGGAGCCAACGACCCGCTCGATGAAGCGGGGAGATCATCATCGGCCGGACTACAGGTAGTGTGCGGCATTAGAAGGACACTATGTGACACAAAAGAGAAATTATAAATCATTCAGGAATCCGGATACTTACGATCTTGCCGGAGGCCTGGCCCTTGAGGGCCACTCTTCGTCGCCAACGTTGGCGTTGGCGGAGCTGTCCGGGGGAATAGTCCTTCCACTCTTGGACCCTTCGGCCTCCCCCGTTGGGGAAGCCTTCCTGTTCCTCTCTCCCTCCTCTAGGAGAGAGTCCTCTTTCTCCTCCTCGTCTTCGGGGAGGAGTCCGCCACGGAGCCATCGGATGATGAGTCCGATATCACCTGGCGCCGGGAACTTCTTCGAGTTCCCGTGGCCTTCTTCTTGGCCTTCTTCTCTGGCACCACATAAAATGCCGGGACCAGCAGCCCCGTTAAATGGGCGTCCACTGGGTCTTCGGGAAGGGGAGCCGGATAGTCTACCTGTCCGGACGTCCTCTGCCAGTCCTGTCAAAGGCATTGGGAGTTTCAGATCCCACATAGAGTCAAACTATGAAAGAAAATAAATGTCCCATAGAGGATAACAAAGCTTACCTCGCCGGCCGGGCCCTTGGTGCTGAATCTGCGGTCTTCCGTCGCGGATGCGGGGGCTTCTCTGCCCTTGAACATCACCCTCCAGGCAGCTTCGTACGTCATTTCGAAGAGCCCGCTCAAGGCCTGGTGCTGTGCCGGATCAAACTCCCACAAATTGAAGGCCCGTTGTTGGCAGGGGAGAATCCGGCGGATGAGCATGACCTGGATCACGTTGACAAGCTTGAGCTTCTTGTTCACCAAGGTCTGGAGACAGGACTGGAGTCCGGTTAGCTCCTCCGAACTGCCCCAAAGCAAGCCCTTCTTCTTCCAGGAGGTGAGCTGCATAGGGGCACCAGATCTGAACTCGGGGGCCGCTGCCCATTTAGGGTCCCGCGGCTCGGTGACATAGAACCACCCCGATTGCCACCCTTTGATGGTTTCCATGAAGGTGCCCTCGAGCCAGAGGACGTTGGGCATCTTGCCCACCATGGCACCTCCGCTTTTCTGCTTGAGCGCCTTTCACTACCTTGACAGCGTTGAAGGTCTTGAGCCTAAGCGAAGTGGGGCGAGATCTGAGAAAGGCGTCGCACTACGACGATAAACGCCGAGATATTGAGGATGAAGTTTGGCGCCGGATCGTGGAAGTCGGGCCGTAGTAAAACATGAGCCCCGGACGAAGGGATGAAGTGGGAAGCCCAGTCCACGGAGGAAGTGGGGAAGGAATCGACCCTCTCATGGGGGCACTGGGGTGGGGACGAGCTGCCCCTCGTCAGGCAGCCGATCTGCGATGTCATTTGGAAGGTATCTGGCGCCCGCGCAGCTTTGCGATGTGCTCCTCCGTAATGAGGAGGCCAACCACTTGCCTCCGCTCCGGACATGGTGGAAGAGGTTGAGGCGAGATGTGCGGACTTGGGCGCTGGAGCTCGAGTCTTGCAGAGATGGATAAGCAAAGGAGGAAGAAGGCGTGGGTGAAAAGGTGGATCCTTATCCCTTAAATATAGGCGGACGAAGACTATCGTCCCCACCGCCTGGTAAAACTCGCTTATCTCCCAAGCGCCACCATGAATGGCGCGGTTGGGTTACCCACGTCCGTATTGATGGGAATCCGGAATAAGGGAACACGATCTCCGCCGACAAGGCGTGCCAAGGAAACCGCTTACGCTAACGCGAGGTGGTATAATAAAAACGATTCAAGTAAAGGCTTGGTGGTGGTATGACGTCATGCCACAAAAAACGTCAGCATATTGAACTTGTGTACATATTATTCTCTCTACGGTGGAATGTGGAAATTTTTTTGCAGAGCCGGACATTATCCTGGTGTTCACAAATCTTCTATTAGTTATTAGGAGGAGGAACCCGCCTTGCAATGCCGAACATTATGCGCGCCGGACTCATCGTCATTGAAGCCTAGTTCAGGGGCTACTGAGGGAGTCCTGGACTAGGGGGTGTCCGGATAGCCGGACTATCATCATCGGCCGGACTCCAAGACTATGAAGATACAAGATTGAAGACTTCGTCCCGTGTCCGGATGGGACTTTCCTTGGCGTGGAAGGCAAGCTTGGCGATACGGATATGTGGATCTCCTACCATTGTAACCGACTCTGTGTAACCCTAGCCCTCTCCGGTGTCTATATAAACCGGAGGGTTTTAGTCCGTAGGACAACACAACCATTACAACAATCATACCATAGGCTAGCTTCTAGGGTTTAGCCTCCTTCATCTCGTGGTAGATCCACTCTTGTACTACCCATATCATCAATATCAATCAAGCAGGAGTTGGGTTTTACCTCCATCGAGAGGGCCCGAACCTGGGTAAAAACATCGTGTCCCTTGCCTCCTATTACCATCCGCCTAGACGCACAGTTCGGGACCCCCTACGCGAGATCCGCCGGTTTTGACACCGATAGTGACTTTTACACCTTTGGAAGCACCTCAAGGGAGATGGCCGAGCATGGGAAACTACCTTTGGTCATGGCGGCGATCCATGAGATGCCACATCATATGGGCATCACAAGGAGACGATGACAAGACGGTCGAGCTTGGGACTTTCCGTTCAACCAAGGCGGCAATCACGAATCTCTTCGACAACATGAAGACATTGATACCAATTGTAACACCCTGATATGCTTGGCAGGATCAAGACTGGCCCCACAGAACAACACTAGTCTTTTCTGCGCACTTTTTCCTCATTCGTGCACACCCGGGACCAACTTCCTGGTCAGTCACCCATCCTAGAATTACTCCTAGCCAAGCACGCTTAACATTGGAGTTCTTTTCAAATGGGCTCCTAGAAAAGAAGGAGTTCCTTGTTGATATGAGTAGTCTATCATTCCTATTAAGCCAGGCTCTCACATACATCCCCACTCAAAGGAACCACATCCTCGACGGCCAATCACGAACGTTCCCTCTTGGCACACGTATGTGTGTCCAGTCCGGCACATGTGCCATGCTGTGTGCCACAACGGGCCACACACGTCATGCGCCACTTGCCTATGCACCTGACCCGTCGTGCCTGTGTAATCACGAGGGTTGGCTCTGATACCAAAGTTGCTAGGACCCTGATCCTGAGTCACATCGATATGCAGTAACACACCATATCACTTTGCAGCCTCACATGGTATTCCCCGGCTGCGAGCTTACCTTGGCAGGGACATTTTGCACCTTTTGGCTCACGTATATGATTGTGTTGCTTGCATCCATATGACAGAGAATCCGGGCCAACACGACTAGTCGTAAACCAAGGTGGCACAAACTTACAGGGACAAACATACGTGACCCAGCAATGCACATGTTGTTCAGCAGCGAGTGTAACGAAGTCATAGCGAGACTACAAAGGACTCCAGCAAACACCGCATGACATTTCCCCATAGGGATAGACACATGGGGAAAGAAGGACACATGCCGGTCAATCCATGTGTTCCTGATGGAAGCACTAGGAGGCATTTCCCCATAAGGAAGTCTACCAAGAATAAACAACTAGGTGTCAGATCCCACACATACCAAAGTATTTCAATAACATACACACGATATGCTCGATATATGTTGGTACAACATGGCATCACAACATAACTCTACGACTCAAAGTATTTCATTAAGAGGCTCCGAAGAGCCATACATAACATGATATTACAAACAGTGGTCACATGACCCATCATACAAAGCATACAAGCAATGGAAGCATAACATGTCTGAGTACAGACGACTACAAATGAAAAAGGCTAGGAAGCTTGACTATCTATAATACCCTCCCAAGAATACAAGATCGTAGCTGGGATACAAGATACTCGTCGAAGTCCATGTGGAACTACTAGTGATACCGGAGTCTCCTATGCAAAAACATAATTAAGCAAACATGAGTACAAATGTACTTAGCAATACTTATATTAGAACTAGCTACATATGCGTCAGTATCAACGAAGGGGGTGGTGGAGTTTAACTCCAGCGAGCCAGCTTTGACTCCGTGGCTATCCTGTATTACGACTACGAGTAATTCTTTGAGGTGAGAAAGTGCACACGAGTCCACTAATCACCACAAGAATACACCACTATGGATCCTCTCCCATCCTACGAGTAGGCCATCCATAGCACTCACGCTTATCTTGCGAATTTTAGAGTATCCACTTTGAGTTGTATATGACCATATAAGTCTCTAAGTAGTCCATATCTAAGGACGCGGCTATTCGAATAGACCATTTATAACACTGCAGGGGTGTACTTATTCACACATGTTTCCACCACTTAGCACCTGCACATGACCTATGCTTGGCAGACTTCAAGCAAAAGCCAACATGGTGTGGACCACGACCCGACTAACCACACAAGACTCTATTCTAGGTTTATCGCCTATCTGAGAACTGACCCGCAATGAAAGTCCGGCTGAAGTTTCCATTACTACCGCAAACGATGTGTACAGGGTTCCCAGGTACACCTTGTCGGATGGTTCTATGCTTGGTACACCCAGCCACAGTGCCTGCTACATCAAAGCCCACCCTCCGGTCAGCGCGAAGCATGACCCCCAACACAACTATAAACACCATAAACGTTGCAACTCCTGGACAGAGATCAGGGTGATTAATACGTCGAGCGGGGTCATATTTCACGGCCCAATGTGCGGTAGTAGCTGTTCTTGGATAAAATACACATGACTCAGTTCTTAAGGACGGTCTCAAGGAGACAACCCATCATGTAGTCCTACATGGCCTCTCATCGCTACCTTTACCAAATCGTGTTCACACACTTAGATCTCATCATCAGAACATCATCGACTCACCCGAATCCATCACCCAGATGAATCAGACCTGACACAACTCTAAGCATAGCAAGCATAATAGACATAGCATGGTAAAGATCACAATAGGGGGTTAAGAAACTCCTAACTATGCTAGTATGGTTTTACTATTTACTGTGGCAAAGACAGGTCTTGCAGAGGAAGTGGGTTCAGCTACCGCAACAAGTAACAGTTGAAATATTGTTGTCTGAATGCAGTAAAAGAGAACAGGAGCGAGAGAGTAGGATTGTATCAGAATGCTCAAGGGGGGTTTGGTTGCCTAGAATATCAACACAATAGCACTTCTCCTCAGATAGATACTCGGTGCCACTCGCAGGAGAAGGACCTATCAAGAAGAACAGCACCAGAGATGCATCAATACACAACATATGCAACAATATGATGCATGAACATGACATGACAAAATGAATGTTGGTTGGGCTAATACATCTATAAACAAGTTAGAAGGAGTTGGTTTGAACCCTAGGTTCAAAATCATCATCCATATATGGTATTTCAAGTACCATTTGATTGATTTGACCTGACCAGCAGGTATAACTTGTTTTTCGTGCTTGAAAATAGTATGAATGGATAGATTGTATTTTCCAATCATTTTTCATATATGAATTATTTCATTCTGAGCTGCGATTGGTTATATATGAATTTTTGGAATTTTGCTAATTTTCTGGAATTTACAGATATTTCTAAGAATAGAAATAATCTAGAAAAGTTTTATTGCGTTAGCACTATGTCACTAATTCGTTAGCGGTGAATGGGGCCAACCTAGGTCAAACCTGACAAGTGGGGCCCATTGGACAGTGACATAGGGGCTAATCCTGCTAATCCCTTGTTGACTCACATTTTGACTTGCTGTGGGGCCTGTGTCAACGTGTGTGGGTGGTCTAGGTGGCAGTGATTAGTGCTAATGACTATGCCACATCGACTGTCAAATGAGTTTGGCCGGCGGTGACCAAAACTCCGGCGGAATCTCGCCGGACCTGTGCTACAAGTGGCTGCTAGACGCGCGAAGACCACTAGAAGATAGCCCGCACACAGATGCATCTAGCTGACCGCGCGGGAGGTGTGGGGTCACTAGAAATGACGACTGCGACCATCGAGGTGATAGGTAGAGTTTGGACGTGCATGGGGTCGACACAACTGTGCACTGATACGTCTCCAACGTATCTACTTTTCCAAACACTTTTGCCCTTGTTTTGGACTCTAATTTGCATGATTTGAATGAAACTAACCCGGACTGACGCTGTTTGCAGCAGAACTGCCATGGTGTTGTTTATTGTGCAGAAAACAAAAGTTCTCGGAATGACCTGAAAATCCACGGAGATAACTTTTGGAAAATATAAAAAATACTAGGGAAAGAATCAAGGCCAGGGGTCCACACCCTGTCCACGAGGGTGGGGGGCGCGCTCCCCTGTCTCGTGGGCCCCCTGATGCTCCACTGGCTCAACTCCAACTCCATATATTCCGTTTTGCGGAGAAAAAAAATCAGAGAGAAAGTTTCATCGCGTTTTACGATACGGAGACGCCGCCAACCCCCAATCTCTCTTGGGAGGGCTGATTTGGAGTCCGTTCAGGGCTCCGGAGAGGGGGATTCATCGCCGTCGTCATCATCAACCATCCTCCATCACCAATTTCATGATGCTCACCGCCGTGCGTGAGTAATTCCATCGTAGGCTTGCTGGACAGTGATGGGTTGGATGAGATTTACCATGTAGTCAAGTTAGTTTTGTTAGGGTTTGATCCCTAGTATCCATTATGTTCTGAGATTGATGTTGCTATGACTTTGCTATGCTTAATGCTTTTCAATAGGGCCCGAGTGTCATTATTTCAGATCTGAACCTATTATGTTTTCATGAATATATGTGAGTTCTTGATCCTATCTTGCAAGTCTATAGTCACCTATTACGTGTTATGATCCGACAACCCCGAAGTGACAATAATCGGGATACTTCTCGGTGATGACCGTAGTTTGAGGAGTTCATGTATTCACTATGCGCTAATGCATTGTTCCGGTACTCTATTAAAAGGAGGCCTTAATATCCCTTAGTTTCCACTAGGACCCCGCTGCCACGGGAGGGTAGGACAAAAGATGTCATGCAAGTTCTTTTCCATAAGCACATATGACTTTATTCAGAATACATGCCTACATTACATTGATGAACTGGAGCTAGTTCTATGTCACCCTATGTTATAGCTATTACATGATATATCACATCCAACATAATTATCCATCACTGATCCAATGCCTACAAGCTTTTCACATATTGTGCTTTGCTTATTTACTTTTCCGTTGCTACTGTTACAACTACTACAAAACTGCTATCTTTACTTTTGCCACTGTTACCATTACTATCATACTACTTTGCTACTAATTACCTTGCTGCAGATACTAAGTTATCCAGGTTTGGTTGAATTGACAACTCAACTGCTAATACTTAAGAATATTCTTTGGCTCCCCTTGTGTCGAATCAATAAATTTGGGTTGAATACTCTACCCTCGAAAGCTGTTGCGATCCCCTACACTTGTGGCTTATCAAGACTAATTTCTGGCACCGTTGCCGGGGAGCATAGCTCTGTTCATTGAGTCACTTGGGATTTATATCTGTTGATCACTATGAGGAACTTGAAAGACTAAAGAACCAAGATTTTTCCCTCAACCACGATGGGAGGTATGGAACTTCCATCTAGCTCTGCACTAGATTCTCCTTCTGTTTTGAGTAAGCTTAGGACACCTAAATGTCACGCCCAATATGTGACCCTATCCAAAAGGAACTCGAAGGTCCCACCAAGGATAGACCCGCATATTGGAACGCTTTGCAAGGTGGATATCATTACATCAACATTACATAATAGATGGGGATACATACAAGAGGCATACAATGCCACATGAATACAACATCACAATACATCAGAGCACCATCCGACTACGGATGAAACACAAACAGAAACTCAAACGACATCCACCCTGCTAGCCCAGGCTGCCGACCTAGAACCAATCCCCTGATCGAAGAAGAAGCAGAAGAAGGACTCCAAAACAAACAAGCATCGCTCTCACGTCAGGATCATCGCATAACCTGTACCTGCAACTGTTGTTGTAGTAATCTGTGAGCCATGAGGACTCAGCAATCCCATTACCATGGGTATCAAGACTAGCAAAGCTGAATGCGAAAGGAAGGGGTAAAGTGGTGAGGTTGCAGGAGCGACTAAGCATATATGGTGGCTAACATACGCAAATGAGAGCGAGAAGAGAAGCAAAGGAACAGTCGTCAACTAGTAATGATCAAGAGGTTATCCTGAACTCCTACTTACGTCAATCATAACACAGAAACCGTGTTCACTTCCCGGACTCCGCCGAGAAGAGACCATCACGGCTACACACGCGGTTGATGCGTTTTAATTCG
Organism: Aegilops speltoides; assembly: GCA_021437245.1. Classification (NCBI taxonomy): domain Eukaryota; kingdom Viridiplantae; phylum Streptophyta; class Magnoliopsida; order Poales; family Poaceae; genus Aegilops; species Aegilops speltoides. The sequence goes on from CM038145.1 coordinate 119,223,585, forward strand.
GATCAGGTGTCAAGTTATCTACAACCGGACATTAACAAATTCCCATCTGCCACATAACCACGGGCACGACTCTCGAAAGTTTATACCCTGCAGGGGTGTCCGAACTTAGCCCGTGACAAGCTCTCGCGATCAACGAAGGAATAGACCTTCTCCCAGGAAGACCCGATCGGTCTCGGAATCCCGGTTTACAAGACATTTCGATAATGGTAAAACAAGACCAGCAAGACCTCCCGGCGTGCCGACATCCTGATAGTAGCAGCGTATCTCGTCTCGAGCCACGACCGGATGAACACTACGTCGACAGCAAGCGATACCCCAAGTTGCCTAGGGGCGGCACCGCAAGTGGCTCTGGTTTGGACCAACACTTAGACAAGCATTGGCCCGGGGGGCTATAATAAAGATGACCCTTGGGTCAGTTACTCCCAAGGGAAATATAGGTGGTGGTGAGGCAAATAGTAAAACCAATGTTGGGCCTTGCTGGACAACTTTTATTCAAAGCGAACTGTTAGGGGGGTCCCATAAATCACCCGACCGCGTTAGGAACGCAAAATCCGGGAACATAATACCGGTATGACGGAAACTAGGGCGGCAAGAGTGCAACAAAACACCAGGCATAAGGCCGTGCCTTCCACCCTTTACCAAATATATAGATGCATTAATAATATAAGAGATATTGTGATATCCCAACATAAACCCTGTCCACCATGGAGCAATCTTCAACTTCACCTGCAACTAGCAACACTATAAGAGGGGCTGAGCAAAGCGGTAACATAGCCAAGCAATGGTTTGCTAGGAATGGTGTCAAAGGTTAGAGGTTCATGGCAATTTGGGAGGCTTGAAGAGCAAATGATAGGTAACGCAGCATAGCGATAGAACGAAGCAACTAGCATAGCAATGATAGTAGTGAGATCCAGGTTAGCGGTCATCTTGCCTGAAATCCCGCAAGGAAGAAGAACGAGTCCATGAAGAAGATGAAGCCCCGAAGACGAACCAAACGTAGACGAACGAATCCTCACGATCGCAACGAAATGGGAACTATCGAGAAGAAGCACACAACATGGTAAACACACCACACATGAACAAGACATGATGCACAACAAGCATGATGCATGACCAAGCTACATGAATCTACTCATGGCAAGAGATGATGCAAACAAGAACAACACATCAAGGTAAGTTTAAATGAGGCCGGGAACAACATATAACAAATCCGGTAAGTCCTCATATGCAAATTTCGAAATTGGTCCAGAACTGAATAAAACTTATGTTCAAGTTGTTAAACAGCAAGCTAAGAGGCACCAAGATGATCTACACGAAATTCTAGTCAAGTTACATATAAAGTTCATTTAATTCGGAGCTACGACCTAGAAGATATGAGCAAAACAAGTTAAGCATGGCATTGATGCAAAATGCATACAAACATCAAGAAAACACACCAAAACAAGGATGCAACATGATAATATGAAGCTACATGCAAAAACAAGCAATTTTCATATAGAGCACACTCAAAACGGAGCAACAGTTCAACACATAAACTCTATAGAAGATATGGCAACAATCTGTCCATAACAGCAACTAGGCATATTGCAAGCATCAAAAAAACATGCTACAACACCCCAACATAATAACAAAAGGCATGGGCATGAAGTACAGGTAAAGCATAACAAAACATGAACACTGAGCTATCTCCAGAAACCACTAGAACATGCTCAAAAGGACATGGGAAGATTGCAAATAATAACAGTTTCAGACTTTAGCAGAAATAACATCAGGTTGCAATGTTTAGAGCTATCAAACAACATGTTACAAGAACATATCATGGCAAACAAAGGAATGGCATGAATCTACTTATTGCATAGATCAAAACACCCTTAATGACCATGAGCCCAAAAGGCACAGAAAATATGATGGCACCCATGTAAACATGGCAAGTTATATTACAGATTCATACATGGCAGGAACAACAATAAGTAGGCATGTTGGTGAGCTTGAATCACTCACTACAGAGCAATACATGGCATGGCAAGGCAACCAACAGTAAGAGGGCATGTTTGTGAAGCTATACATGGCAATAGAAAGGTCATAGGATGCATGGAACACTAGCAAAACACATGGGAACTAGTGAACTTAATGTTAACAGGCTGATAGCAACATTATCAAGCAACTTTGGAGCAAGCTATGAACAATCTACAGCAAGCTATAATCGCAACCAGAGGCATGGATGGTTATATGATGCCATGTAGATCAAAACATGTTTATAGGACATCTCCAGATTATGCATAGAATGATTAGTAGCAACATGTTTACATAGCAACAAAATATAACAGAATCTGCCAGGAAAACAGCAACAACAACTACCCTACTTAGCAAGCTTGATACACTCAGCACACAACTCACAAAAATACATGGTTGGCACCTCTGGAAAGCTGGCATAGCATAGATCAAAACACATGTAGACATCAACCTCATAGGATGCACACATCAATCATGGCAAAAATGACAAATAAGCAAGTTATAACAGTCTCAGCAGATTAACATCAACATGCGCTCTTCCAACAGCATTTCGGGCATCAAGATGAGCTCAAATGAAAATGATGCAATGGAATGAAATGAAGTACTCGTCGAGACGAACAATTTGACATATTACACGCGCAAAACGGATCTACGGATGCGGAGATAAGATGCAACGAACATAGCATGATTAGATGAAAAACTGGGGACTTAGTGGAAATCAGCACCTCAGGGAAAGTCAACGGCGGCGATTCGGATTCCGACGAGCTGGGGCAGGGCGGCGAGGGCTCCGGTGGCCGGGTCGGGGCGGGGACGGCTGGACCGGCCGGATCCGGCCAGATCCGGCGCGACGGAGGAGGAGGGTGGCCGGACGTGGCCCAGCGCCATGGGGCGAGGGCGGCGCATCGGGCGGGCGACGCCGGCGGTTCTGGGCGGCGGCGGGCGAGGTCGCCGCGCCGGGCGGTGATGGTGGTCGGCGCCGGGCGGCGAGGTGGCGATGGCGGGCGAGCTCAGCCAGCGGTGTCTGCTCGGCGGGACGCCGCGCAGGGCGGCGCGGCGGCCGGCGCTTCAGGCGGCGGAGAGCGGGCGGCGATGGGCTCGGGGCCCGACCGGGCTCGGCGGGGGCGGCGGAGGTGGCGGCGATGCCACGTGTCGGCGGCCGATTGGCTGCGGGCGGCAGGCGGACGCGTCCGGTCCAGATCGGACGTGTCCGGCGGGCGAGTGGAGCGGGGCTAGGGTTTCGGGGGGAGAATTCATCCTTGAATTTCGGGGGAGGGGGTGTATTTATAGGTAGAGGGAGCTAGGAGACTCCAAATGAGGAGCGGTTTTCGGCCACGCGATCGTGATCGAACGACCGAGAGATGGAGGGGAGTTAGATGGGTTTTGGGCCACTTTGGAAGGGGTGTTGGGCTGCAACTCAAAGAGGGCTTTACGGTTACCCGGTTAACCGTTGGAGTATCAAACAGACTCCAAATGGCACGAAACTTGACAGGCGGTCTACCGGTGCTATACCAAGGCCGCTTGGCAAACCTCGGGCCATTCCGAGAAAGTTTAACACCCGCACACGAAGAGAGGCAAGAAGGGGACGCCGGATGACATAGGAGTGCCGGATCGCAAAATGGACAACGGGGAAAATGCTCGGATGCATGAGACGAACATGTATGCAAAATAAAATGCACATGATGACATGATAAAATGCAACACGCAAGCAAATGACATGGAAACGACGGCGAATAACTGGCAGACACCTGGCGCATCGGAACCGGGGCGTTACAACACTCCTCCACTAACAAGAGATCTCGTCCCGAGATCTTAGGACCGAGACGGAAGGGAAAAAGGATGAGGTGAAACAAGAAATCAAGAGAAGAAGTAAAGAATCGAGAGCACTCGAGAAGTAGAGGGGAACAACGAGAATGGCGAGAATCGAAAGCTCACGGAATCAGATAGACTATGAAATCACTCGTTCTAACCGGAGTGGTTAGAATGAGAAAAGAAATGAATAAGACTGAAAGGATTTAGGTAGCACTCCGGCTGAAAATGGGAGGATAGAACACGAGATTGAGAGGGTGGAATGATACTTGACAAGAGGAACAACACAAAGCCTCCGGAAGAATTAAAAGAATTGAATGAAAAGAACTTAGAAGGAAGGATTGAACGGAGTTGAATATCTGAGAAGAACGAAGAAATGCAAACTCCACTTCAAAAGAATACGGAGAATTAATTGCACTTAGAGACGCGAGAAGAAAAGATACTTGAACTCCACCGACAAGAATCTTGATGAACATTTGAGAAATGAATTAAATCATGACGAACGCCATGAATAAGTCCGGTAAACAAAAGGATGATGAGATAAAATTAAAGGATGAAAAGAATAAGATGAGTCTTGCGATGATTTAGATGGAGGTTCTGACGAAATGTCCAAGGAAAAATTGAACTCCGGAAAAGAAAAGATGAAAACAGTTGGAAACTAGAATTTATTCATCAAGAACAAACTCTGAAGGAAGGATTACTCACTTGGAAGAAATAAGAATAAGATTTATTGCATGCTTACCCTTCATCAAGTTAAATTGATGACAAGCAATGGATTTTGCATACTACTTATTCTTCTTGAAAAGGATTGAGAAGTGACATATCGCAAACTTGAGAAGGTCTTCATGAACCACCGGTAGGATAGAAAAGAACGAATTGATTTAAATGATGACAAAGGAAAAAGAATCTGAATGAACCACCGTAAGAATTCAAAATGACTGATGAAATAGAATGAATCACCGGGAAGAATTAGAAGAACAAATATGCTTGAGGAGATTTAGATGCAAAAGAACGAAGAGATCATGAGCTGATTAAAGAACACTTGAACGAAGCACCGGGATAATATTGAGACGAACGAAGGGGCACGGATATAGAATAATTGGAGAACGAATCTCAAAAACTTAGAGCGGAGAGATATTCCGAAAAGATGGCCTTCGGATGATCAAGAGAGAAAGCAACTCCTGAATGCTCCGGATGGATGAAAAGAATTTGCATGACTTGAAACAATTTGCTAGGATAACATCGAGCTAGCACCGCGAATCTCCGGGGAACGGACAAGATTTAGAGGAAAAAATCTTCTTCGGTCTTCAAATGGCGATGTAAAACAACACCAAAATTACTGAGATACTCCGGGAAATGAAAAGCGAAGAGGTTGAGCCAAAAATGAAAAGAATTTGAATGAGATCTTGGAGAAGGCAAGTGACTGATGAAATTCATTCTTACGTCACACTTGAAAAGAATTATGAATGACTCCGGGGGAATTAAAAGATTCAGGTAAGATCCTGGGAAAAGACCTGTGGGATAGGGCCCACTAAAGAGAAAACACCATTGGAAAGGGATTGTTGAACAGGTAGGTGATGCACCGGAACAATAGGATTATTTGAATGAGGTGACAACCTCGAATTAATTGGAACACAAACGAATCTCCTGAGATGTCTTGAACACTCCGGAAGGATAAATTGGCGAGAGGCGAACGAGCGAGGAAAACACTTCCAGGAAAAGAATATGATCAACCCGAAAATCTTGAGTTGAGTCCACCGGAGAAGAAAAGAGATGAAGAATGTCCACAGAGACGAGAATTCACCGGTTGAAATAATTGACGAAAGCAACAAAGACTTCGCACGAGTAGGATGGACACTCGATTACGGACTCCAGTTCCGAGATGAAAAAGGGAGGGCGGGTGGGAAAAAAACAACTGAGGATTGAACTTAGCAATGATGAAGAGGCTCGAGTCAACTTGACGAGAAATGCACCGGATCAAAAGAGCTGAGAACCAACGATCGGAAAACCAACTGCGTGATCCTAAAGAAAAATTTGAATGGGAAGAGGAGTAATTCAAAACACCTACGACAAGATTCCTCACCAGAGCGACGAAGGGGCAGAGGAGTAAAAAGAATTCCTACTCTCCGATATAACTAGACTCAGAAAAAGTTTTCTTCTAGACTCAACAACGGCCAAACTACACGATCAATCAAGGGGGCTCCTAGGGTCGGTCGAGGCTCTGATACCAACTTGTCATGCCCAATATGCGACCCTATCCAAAAGGAACTCGAAGGTCCCACCAAGGATAGACCCGCATATTGGAGCGCTTTGCAAGGTGGATATCATTACATCAACATTACATAATAGATGGGGATACATACAAGAGGCATACAATGCCACATGAATACAACATCACAATACATCAGAGCACCATCCGACTACGGATGAAACACAAACAGAAACTCAAACGACATCCACCCTGCTAGCCCAGGCTGCCGACCTGGAACCTATCCCCTGATCGAAGAAGAAGCAGAAGAAGGACTCTAAAAAAAACAAGCATCACTCTCACGTCAGGATCATCGCATAACCTGTACCTGCAACTGTTGTAGTAATCTGTGAGCCACGAGGACTCAACAATCCCATTACCATGGGTATCAAGACTAGCAAAGCTTAATGGGAAAGGAAGGGGTAAAGTGGTGAGGTTGTAGCAGCGACTAAGCATATATGGTGGCTAACATACGCAAATGAGAGCGAGAAGAGAAGCAAAGGAACGGTCGTCAACTAGTAATGATCAAGAGGTGATCCTGAACTCCTACTTACGTCAATCATAACACAGAAACCGTGTTCACTTCCCGGACTCCGCCGAGAAGAGACCATCACGGCTATACACGCGGTTGATGCATTTTAATTCGGATCAGGTGCCAAGTTATCTACAACCGGACATTAACAAATTCCCATCTGCCACATAACCGCGGGCACGGCTCTCGAAAGTTTATACCCTGCAGGGGTGTCCCAACTTAGCCCATGACAAGCTCTCCCGATCAACGAAGGAATAGACCTTCTCCCAGGAAGACCCGATCAGTCTCGGAATCCCTGTTTACAAGACATTTCGACAATGGTAAAACAAGACCAGCAAGACCTCCTGGCGTGCCAACATCCTGATAGTAGCCGCGCGTATCTCATCTCAGGCCACGACCGGATGAACACTACGTATGGCAACCGACGATACCCCAAGTTGCCTAGGGGCGGCACCGCAAGTGTCTCTGGTTTGGACCAACACTTAGACAAGCATTGGCCCGGGGGGCTATAATAAAGATGACCCTTGGGTTAATTACTCCCAAGGGAAATATAGGTGGTGGTGAGGCAAATGGTAAAACCAATGTTGGGCATTGCTGGACAAGTTTTCTTCAAAGCGAACTGTCAGGGGGATCCCATAAATCACCCGACCGCGTTAGGAACGCAAAATCCGGGAACATAATACCGGTATGACGGAATCTAGGGCGGCAAGAGTGGAACAAAACACCAGGCATAAGGCCGAGCCTTCCACCCTTTACCAAATATATAGATACATTAATAATATAAGAGATATTGTGATATCCCAACATAAACCCTGTCCACCATGGAGCAATCTTCAACTTCACCTGCAACTAGCAACGCTATAAGAGGGGCTGAGCAAAGCGGTAACATTGCCAAGCAATGGTTTGCTAGGAATGGTGTCAAAGGTTAGAGGTTCATGGCAATTTGGGAGGCTTGAAGAGCAAATGATAGGTAGCGACATAGCGATAGAGCGAAGCAACTAGCATAGCAATGATAGTAGTGAGATCCAGGGTAGCGGTCATCTTGCCTGAAATCCCGCAAGGAAGAAGAACGAGTCCATGAAGAAGATGAAGCCACGAAGACGAACCAAACGTAGACGAACGAATCCTCACGATCGCATGGGCATGTTGGGAGGGTTGATCTCGGGAGGGCTGATCTGGAGTCTGTTCGGGGCTCAGGAGAGGGGGATTCGTCGCTGTCATCATCATCAACCATCCTCCATCACCAATTTCATGATGCTCACCGCCGTGCGTGAGTGATTCCATCGTAGGCTTGCTGGATGGTGATGGGTTGGATGAGATTTACCATGTAATCAAGTTAGTTTTGTTAGGGTTTGATCCCTAGTATCCATTATGTTTTAAGATTGATATTGCTATGATTTTGCTATGCTTAATGCTTGTCACTAGGGCCCGAGTGCCATGATTTCAGATCCGAACCTATTATGTTTTCATGAATATATGTGAGTTCTTGATCCTATCTTGCAAGTCTATAGTCACCTATTACGTGTTATGATCCGACAACCCCGAAGTGACAATAATCGGGATACTTCTCGGTGATGACCGTAGTTTGAGGAGTTCATATATTCACTATGTGCTAATGCTTTGTTCCGGTACTCTATTAAAGGGAGGCCTTAATATCCCTTAGTTTCCACTAGGACCCGGCTGCCACGGGAGGGTAGGACAAAAGATGTCATGCAAGTTCTTTTCCATAAACACGTATGACTATATTCGGAATACATGCCTACATTACATTTATGAACTGGAGCTAGTTCTGTGTCACCCAATCTTATAGCTATTACATGCACTACAAAAAAAATACACTTCCGTGATGATACATGTTTGTCACAGTAGGTCGCGTTTTTTGTCATGCATGTACATCCATGACGATTTTATGACAGAATCAAGATAGTCATACCTGTGCTGTCGTAGAAGTGTTCCATGACATTACCAAAATTATCATCATGGAAGTGTCCACTTCCATGACGATAAATCGCGCGTCACAGAAGTGCTTTCGTCAAGGGTGACTGACACGTGGCATCCACCTTAACAGAACACCGTTAAGCTATCGGGTCGGGTTTTGGATCCGATAATCCGTTAACAGCCCCGACCAATGGGGATTTTCCACGTGTAAAATCATGATTGGCTGGAGGAAACACGTGTCGGCTCATCGTTGGGACAGATGTCATCCACTCATTGGACAGAAGGCGCCTATGGTACGTCGACACGTGGCACGGCCCCATCAAGTTTAAATTGGCCGGGCCAACTAAATGCCCACAAGATTTTGCGGACCATAATGGGCCGGCCCAGCTAAAGGCCCACGATATTTTGTGGACCTTAATGGGCTGGCCCAGCTAAAGGCCCACAAGATTTCGCGGGCCATAATAGGCCAGGTAAAGGCCCACAAAATTCTTGCTTATCATAATGGGCCGGCCCAGCTAAAGGCCCACGAGATTTCACCGACATTAATGGGCCGGCCCAGCTATACGCCCACAAGATTTTGAGGACCCTAGTAGGCCGTCCCATTAACTGGCTGCCATGTTTTGGGCCAAATGCCGACCCATATTTGATCTGGTCCATTAATGGCCTGCCACGTTCCGGGCCTAATAATGGCCCATATAAGATCCGGCCCGTTAAAAGGCTCCCACTTTGTGGGCCAAATCACGGCCTAGATCAGGTCCGGCCCTTTAAGAGGCTTTTGGCTCAATTATGGCCCTTATCAGATTCAGCCCGTTGACTGGACACTATGCTTTTGGGCCCACTTGCTAAAGGCCCATTTAGTAATTCAGCCTGATATTAGTTTCGGCCTGTTAAGGGTCCATTTAACATTTCGACCCTATATTAATTTCAGCCTGTTAAAAGCCCGTCATATAGTTGGGCCTAACTACGGCCCTGTTTGCATCCGGCCTGCTCACAGCCGATATCTGATTGGGCCAAACAAGGACCGAGACAACTTTGGCCTGTTAAAAGCCTGTGAATTGATTCGCACAATCATGGGCCGGGGTCCATTTAAGACTCCGCCGCCCGTGAGCTATTCGGCATGTTTCAGGCCCAACCTACTTCTCAGCCTCCTAAAAACCCATTGAGTTTTCTTGCGAAAAGAGGGCCGGGGGTTACTCGGCCTATTAAAGGCCCGAATCTACTAGTGGGCCAGTTTGACGGGGCCCATGATGCGGATCATACATCGTGATTGCATGACGGCCCGATTATGTACCGTAATTTTACGGTTTGGCCAGTTTACTGCGAAGACAGGTTATATATATATATATATATATATATACAGTAAAATAACTGCAACATCATGAATAAGAAAAAACCTAGACTATACAATAAAGAAATTACGGCATATTACATCCACTGGGCATCAAAGCTCGCCACTATGATAATTAAGCACAAGCAGACAATAGATTACATACTTTGGGCATCAAAGATCGCCACCGATTGCAAATAAACACGCCGACAAAATAATATACAAAACCGTGACATTTCAATATAGTTCAAGAAAGGTTAGCCTATTGGGAGCTGCGGCGCAAGCGGTGAGCAAGATAATGAGGCTGCGCTTGTTCAACACTTATATCTTCCTCACTCTGAAAGATAAACAAGCAGACAGATGACAGATTTTGCACATAAAAGTATCAGTGCTGACAATTCATCACATTTCTTACCGACGAATAAAGTGACACAGTTGAAAATTGCATTAACACAATATGGTATTGTTCAGGTCAAGACATGGCAGGAAATGACATTGTGAAGGAGTTGGCAGCTTCACGACACCACTAGATTACAGATCAAGAACTCATAAGTATCAATGGTTAGTGTGTTGTCAATTTATCCCATTTCAGATTGGCAAATAAAGAGACGGTTTAAATAATAGTAGAATGATATGACATTGTTCATAGTTAAGACATTGCAGAATATGACATTGTGCTGTAGTGGGTAGGTTCACCACACCATTGGATTACGGATGAAGAACAGAAGCATACATGCAGTGCAAAAGAAGATCACTTGCTCTGTATAGTTTAATTTACATGGTATGAAGAAGGAACTTGGTTGTACAACTGAAAACTTAAATTGAGATGGACAAACTTTTGTTTATGAACTACATAATAAACTTTAAACATGCAATTTGATGCAAACACCAAAAATAATCAACTGTTGCAGTCATGCCGAACCAAATATACACAACAAAGTTTGAAGGCTTGAGAAGGACAAACTTACATTACTGGTGAAGACAGGCTCTATAAAGCCCTTGTCCATGCTGATGGGGGGCAATTCAAGAAGTTTAGCACAGAATCTTCTTCATAAGCATTGCCTTTATTCTACATTTTGTTAAGAGTAAATATAGATGTGATAATATACGAAAAAATGGAGAATATTTAAGATAAGATGAAGAGTGATGCTACATAACCAAGTAGCTATAAATGTATGTGCAGCGATACAGGCAAAAGGCACAACCAAGAGCAATGCACAGCTAAACTTCGTCAGTACCAACCTTATGGTAAGAGTAAATATAGATCTGATGTGTAGAAAATGGAGGGCAAAGGAAAATAAGCTGCAGAGTGATGGCACATGAACAACTACCTGTCAATATAAGTACAATGATAAAGGACAGCATGTACTTACAAGAACAATGCAAAGCTCAAAAATTCATTGGCATTGGATATATTCTATACTAATGTAACCATTCGTACATATTAGATAATTTGGAGCAAACAATTGATAAGCAAGCTATCATGCATACTGCTGTCACATAATGAACCAGGTATGTATGCAAGTACAGTGATACAGGACAACAGGTACTAACAAGAGCAAAGCAGCGGGCAGCATATTTGTGATATCCTGTCGTTCTTTTCAAACCGAAATTCTTCTTTGAGCAGATTTCCTGCAAAAAAGATCCGTAAGGCACATGCGAAAAAGTAGAAGTTCAAATTGTCATGTGATTTCATAGAAAGTTCCTCATCCTGGGAATGAGACCAGTGCATAACAAGGTTTTTCCATTCAATGTCTTCTAAATTTAGCACAGGAGACTTCACCGGAAATTCGTTTATAGACTTGCCATCAAAGTGTGATTTCCTCAGGTAACACCGATACTGCTGCAATGCTTCCTTGAAAAGCACAAGCAAGCTTTGCTCGTCATGACTATCCAGATTGACCCTCGCCTAGTTACAACAATGTAGTGTAAATCATTGATGTGTTCGATCAACAAAAAACAGGAAAATAATAACCATGACTAGTAGCACTTACACGTAAGTTGGACAGGAAGATGTGAAAATGGTGTTTGTCTTCACTATAATCTTCCCATGATGGGAATATATGCACGTAGTCCCTAACAACATTGAAAGCATTGTCTTTTAAACTGGAAATAAATGGAATGGGGTTCCAATCTGCAGGAATTGGCCGTCTCTCGTAGTTGGGATAGGTCTTGGCGGTGGACTTCTTTGTACTTTTTCTTTGGAGTTGGATTTTTACGTGGTGCGGCTGGTGCTATGGCAAATGAAATCGGTATACCTTTTGCTGGAGTGCAGGTCCTGTGTGGTGGGGCTAGTGGTGTGGCCAGTGAAGTATGGGTACAGTCTGCTAGAGTCGGTCCTATGTTTTGTGTCACTGGTTGTACAGCCAATATAAGTGGGGCGCTATCTGATTTATCCGGCACCACCACGTTTTTCAAGGACTTTGCTGGTGCTCCTCCAGGTTCGGAAATCACCCTCTTCCTTTTTGATGTCTGATGCACAAGAACAGCATTTGAGTGAAAAAACATGGTATGACAACAAATGGAATATGTATTGATAATGGATGGGCATGGCCTCTCGAGTTATATGATGAGTAAACTAAGCAGATGGCGGTGCAACAAAGTAGAAGAAATGTAAGACAATATATGCAAGATACGCGCAATCAATAAAACCTTGCCAAATTAGAATAGGCACCTTGATGGGTGAACAGGACATGCCATCTGCCTTTGACTCCTCGAGGTTAGAATAGTCATTAGGATGATATTCGAACAAGAATCAACAGTGGGGGCGCGACGAGTTTCATTGCTTCCAGAATGGCACTCAATGCCTTGGTGCCAATTTTGTAAGTCAATGCAGTGTTCCACAATATTCTTCTGATGCGCTGATTCTGATATTCACTGTAATTGCGTATAATATCTGAGAACCATGAAAACATAAATAGTTGTGAGATTATCTTTGTCATGAAGATGATATTCTAATATAGGGGCGCCCCTGTAAACACCTATGTGCTATCACTGGATTCTGATGAGAGAGCTCATGTGTGCTGTAGTATGGTGCGTGCATTTATATAATCTGGTACAAGTACACAAAAAATAGGCTCCAGAAGTAAGGATAGCTGGCAGATGATAGGTTCATAATATACTGTATAGAGTTTATTGCCAAACCATGATAACAAGAGCACACAGCAACTAGGCAGATCATAGTGTACATAACAGGGGTACACCATAACCACGATATATAAATCGGGAAAGTGGAAGTGGCTTGAAAATACGGTGTTGTATTGCCGCTAGTAATTGAAAGCCTATCGATCACGTACAGGCCAGCTCTATCGAACATGGAAAAGAAGAGGAAGCAGATTTTGGATAATAAAATGTTGGTTGCGTAGTGCCCACAAATGATGAACCAGAGCGCATTAAGAATGCAACTCCCAGATGTCTCTCGACCATTTCAGGCGGTTGTATGAAGATACTACGTCTCCTAACCCTTCTTCTTCCTCGTCTCTGATTCTTCCCATACAGTACACCGCACGGGCCGCCGGCCGGACCACCAGCCCCCACCGCCTGTGTCCCTCCGCCACCCCCACCCCAAACCCGCGCCTCAACCCCCACCCGCGTCGAGTTTTCTTCGTTCGGTGAGGCCCCACAACCAACCGAGCCCCTTGGATCGCACCGGCGAACTCCGACGAGCTCTGAAAAATCGACTGACCCAATTTTGAAATTTAGTCTACTGTGATTTAACTAGTGTGGAATATAAAAAGGGAAAACCATAAGCATTGGGAGTATAGTGTTGAGCGTGCCATGGCGGATCTGAAGGTGCAAACTGGACAAAGGCAACTTCGTAACCAAGACAATAAATCAGAGTAAAGCAGTGGTGATCTATTTTCTTGCTGCGATGAATAAGTTGAGCAGATACGAAAGAGTACCGCCTTTGGTGCGGCGCCGTGTACGCATCTGCTGAGAATTTGACGGTGCTGCGGTAGCGATGGCTGTCGGCGGCGTGGAAGCAGATCTAGGAGGGTAGACGGTGGCGGCGGGGTGCGGTGGACGAGACAGTCATAGGAGCAGCGCCGGCAAGGTGGACGACGGCGGGGATGAAGAAAGAGGACGGGATGCAAGGATCTCAGTCCGAAGGCATGGATGAGAGAGGTCGATCTCTTGTAATGGACGGCGGTGTCGAGGTATCAGCTCCGGCATGGTGGAGGAGGACGGCGGTGGATGGGGTGGCGGACGGCGGCAGACAGAGGAGGGTGGGGTGGAGAGGGTGTTTTGGCACCCACGGAGTACGAATGGGGAAAAGGGAGGTAGAGAGGATGGGGGAACCATGTATTCAGGGCACGCTTGTCTCCAATGCAAGGAAATTTACAAACTTAGCCCCCGTTTCAAATTTCTACTACATCACTGCAACATTAGTCGGTTGGGGATAGGACGGTAATCTCGCATACACCGAATATTTGCCGACGAGAGTTTGTTTTTGGCGCCCACCGTGTATGAATATGAATCGGGGAGGGAGTCGATTTCGGCCGAGGAGACACTGTGTTTTGGCGCCCACCGTGTATGAATCCAGGTGAGAGGCGGTTACGTCACGTTTGGGTGGAATTACAAACCTAGCCCTATCGAAACCTATAGAAATCCAGCAGATAAGTTTTGGTGGCAGGGATAGGCAGCAGTGATTTCCATCTTGTAGATTTTGATTTCGGGCGTTTACTGCGACTTTCCCCGCTTCGTTCAAATTTTGCGGAGTGCACGTTTACCCTGCCAACTCAATTTGAATCCCGTTTGTATTCTATTTTTTTCGGGAGGGATCCATTTTCAATTGGAATTACATTCTATATACATCATTTTTTATATATACTTTGAAAAGCACAACACCGTTTATACATAAATATGGTTTACAAATGGCATGATCTCAGATTCGTAAGGTTGTAAACATCAATTTGGATTTTCAAATATTTGAAACCACTTTATGTTGAAATCCAATGTATGCTTTCCTCGCTAACTGTCTCCAATTAATGTGTGCTTCATGCGGGTTTTTAACTTCTCAAACATGTATAATGTGTTTCACACACGCAACATATAGTGTAATCCTGTTTAGACATTAATTGCATATAAACCATGCATTGTTTGTAATTGAAGAATATAATGGATCACCAATATTGATAAACTATATAACATTACACGTGTGCCCAAATTCAAATGAATATGCATGTTTGATGCACCAATTTGCGTTATGATATTATCGATGTCGTGATCTCCAGTTTAAATATTTGAATCCCCTTTAATCCAGATATTCGTCTCATATAGCTATCACTCATGCTTATATATGACTATCTCTCTGGACCTATACGCGTTCATCGTCTCTGAGGCATCTCTCGTGCTACCTGTATGTCGACAATGATCTTTTATCTTCGTAACACACTGACGGTACTCTCTCCCTCGACCTTCATCACTCTATCTCTCTCTAAGTATATCTCGCTCCCTGCTATGTGTTTCTAACTATGATTCTCCATGTGGAATCTCTTTCTCTCACACAAACACAAAACTTTGTCTCCCGGGGTCTCATTTCTGTCTACTATTCCCATGTGTGCCACTCGCACACCCCACATACAGAGATGTCTTTCGCTCCTTACATATGAGAACCTACGACTCTTCCTCTTCAATATCTCTTTCTCACAGACAAACACAAACTCTGTCTCCCAGGGTCTCATATTTCTCCATTGTTCTCTTGTATGTCGCTCGCACACACCCTCTCTCCCTAGAGATATCCTGCGTTCCCTCATATGTATCTCTAGCTATCACTCTCGTTGTGAAATATCTTTCTCTCTCGCAGAAACAAAACTCCGTCTCTCTGGATCTCATTTCTCTATGATATCTGTTTGCATGTGACTCACATGCACCCTCTCTCTATCTCTCTCACACCCACACACATAACCTAGCCTTCTGATCCACTCGACTCCTATCTCTAATGCACACTAGCTAGCATCTTTATCTTTCTATTTATCTGATTCTCCATCAACCTTCTTTCTCGCCCTCACTCTTGATTCCTATCACGCACACTACATATGTTTCTCTCTACATGCAGTCAAGTGCCCTCTCACACACATATATAACTTCACCCTTTGAACCACTCGACGGTCATCTCCAACACCCAAACTAACGGATGTCCCCCTAGCTAGCATCTCCATCTCTGTATCTATCTGTAGTTTCTCCGTCAACATTTCTTTCTCGCACGGAGTCTTTCTTCCTATCACCCACACTATATATGTCTCTCCATATATATGCGTTTATAGGTTGATCTCTTTTGCACAATCGTTGCGCCTCACCCCCTCTGCTCGCCATAGATGCATGCTCCAGCCCACGCCACTATCTCTTAAAGACAAAAACACATGCTCAATTGTCGGGCCTTCTTCCCTGCATTCTCACATGCATGCATATTGTCATACTGATCCATCTCTCCCATGTCATTGATCTTATGACTTATGTCTTCTTTCTATTATCTCGATCATGCGCGCGCGCGCACACACACATCCCACATATACATGTATACCTCTCACACATGCACGTTCAAGGTCTCTATGTCTCCATACGTAGTTAATTACCCTCAATCCTAACGCCACATCGAATCGTTCTCCTCTTTTGTGCACATAACTTCCGCCTGGATGGGTAAAACACACACTCACACTTAACAATCTCCTTCTAGCTACCCCCCGCCTCTCACTCTTCCCCTATATCCCCGAAACCAATAAGACCATCCCTTTGTTTAATTCCCGCCTACATGCACCATCGATATATAGTAGTCTTCCTCGGTGTCTCTCGAACAAACATGTTCTCTCGATGTCGACTCCTCTCACGCCACAAGACACCTTCTCTTCCCTCTCTCACGGGCATTTCTCTCTCGCACCCCATCGTTGGTGGCCTCTGCCATACACATCACCTCTCTATGATGAAGCCATGCACACTTAAATTACATCCGCCACTGAGGACCCCACACACACACACACACACACACACACACACACACACACACACACACACGCACGCACGCACACCCCCCCACACACACACTAAGACTCCATCTCTCTCTCTCTCTCACACACACACACACACAAACACACACACACAACCACATGCACGCACCCCCCCACACACACTTAGACTCCATCTCTCTCTCTCTCTCTCACACACACACACACAAACTAAGACTCCATCTCTCTCTGTCCTCTCTCTCTCTCTCACACACACACAAACACACACACACCCCACACACACACACACTAAGACTCCATCTCACACACACACACTCTAGGCGGAGCATTTGTTCCTACCACCCTTCATCCAACCTTACCCGTATGATAAACAATCACCTTTATTTACTTGCATAACATGGACAGATTCCGCTTTACTTTAGTAGTCAGCAAACTTATCATCTGCACCCTTATAAGAAAATGAGTTGGTGATGATGGTGTGCCTACCATTTTGTAATACAGACCATATGATCTATATCTGACGGATAGAAAGCAAACTATGATAATTTTACAAAAGATACCCGCACCTCTGTCCACATCATTATCTCCCGCAACCTCATTGCTCAGCAATTAAAGAAGGAATAAGTCTCGAACAATCTAGCATGCATGGTGGCGCTGCCGCTGCGCGGCGCAAATCCATCCCCATGCCTCCGCCCATTCCGACCACCAGTCACCACCACGCTCCACTCCTCCTCGCCTTCTCTCTCATTTTTCATTTTTTCGATGACATTCTTGAGGTACCAGTTTTTCGATAAAATTCTCGAGATATCATTAGTTTTTACACATGGGATTACTCCTGCATGGGTCAATCACAACAGGTGTTTTGTAAAAAAATGCATATTGATGTTCCGTGCAATGCACGAGAATCTTGCTTGTAATTATATAACACAAATCACGAGCAGGAAGTGACATTTTTTTGACACAACCACGTTAACATGGCCACGTAAATCACTAGCTAAAGTAAATACCATTATACTTATATCCCGATGCAAAAGGTTGAGTACATGTCCAAAG
This sequence comes from Aegilops speltoides, assembly GCA_021437245.1. Lineage (NCBI taxonomy): Eukaryota > Viridiplantae > Streptophyta > Magnoliopsida > Poales > Poaceae > Aegilops > Aegilops speltoides. The sequence goes on from CM038145.1 coordinate 119,241,464, forward strand.
AGTAGAGTCGCACACACGCACTTTGTCTCTCAGAATCTCTCTCTCTCTCTCTCACACACACACACACACCAGTTACTTGATGCCCACTTAAGCAGACACGAGTATGTTACAATTTGTGCACCCGCGGGTACACGTGATGCTGCGCATTTATTTAGGCCGGAAGGCGAACCCAAACAGTAGTTGCATTCATTCCCCTCCCGCCACCTCTTCTCTGGTTGCCGTCACCTGGTAGCCATGGGCCGGTCGATGGTAACAACATACACCATACTCCCGCCGGAGCGGCGCTTTAATATGGAAATTTTAGTGGTCATGCATGCATCTTTTTGTGCTAGCACTCCTATATAAGGGTTGACCGGTCGCTTCCCGCGGACGTGCGCGGTCGGTGGAAGAGGAAGGAGAATTGAGGCGGGCTGTGGAGTAACGTTTTTACCACAATTTCTTAGGAAACTGAGTGCAATAATTGAGTAGTTTTGCAAACTACCAGTACTACACCTGAAACGGTTCAAAACCTATACTCCCTTGCGAGCGCGCGCTTCCCGCGTGAAACGGTCAGCGTCGCCCTAGAGCATCAGTGCCGCATTAATGCCCGGCCAGAGCGGAGGCGACCTCTCACTAGCGCCGGCTTTGAAGTGGGGCGATGGCCGAGAGAGTGTAAACATCGGTGGGCCGCGATCGCTCAGCGTCGTGGATTGGCCATAGGCCCTGTTTGGATCCATGGGTTAGAGTTAGTTTGAGCTAGTTGGGGCTCAAATAGCCCTAAAGTATCCAAGCATGAGGGTTTTAATTGGAGCAAGTTGCACCGAACCCACCAAAAAAAACTATCCCACCCAAGAGGTGCTAACTGGAGATAGTTCTCATTGGGACCACTGGAAAATCACTTTTCTCTCTCCATGAAGTGCATTTATTGTCAATCTAACCCTGTCACCCAAACACCTCTTTGGCTACAGTTAGTTCAGGGTTAGTCATGAGTTAGTCTAACCTCTAGCTAAGTTAGAGTATCAAACAAGAGCAGTATAGGACATGCAAGTTGCTCAAAGCATACAGGCAAATTCGTACGTGAAAGGATTTTTTTCTTTTTGAAAACGGAACATGAAAAGAATTTTTTTTAGAATGCTCTTGGCATGTCGCGAACATGTGATAGTTAACCAACCTCAATAGACGGTAGAAACGCCAGCCCGCCGCACTTTGATAGAGACGAGGAGGGAGAAGCGATACAGGCTGCTGAATTACTAGAGATAGGTGTCGCACGAAAGACAAGAAATATGGTGATAGTGTTGGTTAGCCATGTACTAGTATGATGTAACTACACTGGGCTGCCGTGTTTCGTACTCTTCCAGTCCATTGTGGAGATGATTGGTTAATTTTATATCGCTGAATAATATTAAATATTATGAGTGCAGACGCTCCACCACAAGGTTCCTTGCTCCTTCTCGGTCGTCTGGAATCTATGTTCTTCCACTCTATTTTTTTACATAAGCTTTGTTCATCCTTTTGCCAACACGCGAGACATCTAGCATCAAGGTGCACATGTTATGCAAGGATCGTTCCATCTATATGAAGAACACGTGGGACTGGAACTACGAGACGGACATGTACCCAGGAGTGGACGTACGAACCTGAGTAATGTAGCGCAGTAAGTGAAGTAGAAAGGCACAAATGGTATGAACATGCGTGGCATATAGGGTGTGTTTGGTTGCGTTCTCGTCTCAGCATAGTTGTTCCCTCTTCATGCATGCTCAACTCAACACCCCTCTTCATGCATGCTCTCTTCGTGCTTGCTTCTAGTGTATTTGTGCTAAATTAGTGTGGACTCATGCACCCTCCATACACTCTACCAAACACCCAAAAGTAGGTCGAGAAGGGAACTCTTGGGCGGCATTTGTCTCTTACTACGTACTACCACTAAATGTTGTACGTGCAATGCATGGTGATGTTATGGAGTACGTGCCTAAGTACTCTACTACTACTATATTAGTTGGAGGCACATATTAACTTTTATATTTTTTTACGTGTATGCCCCGAGACCTTCCAACTAGACGTGTCTTTCTCTCCAGGTCGCACTTTGTATCGTTCATAGCACTAAGTACTACTACGTGTGGTCACTGACCCAGAAGTGGAAGAAGTGGAGATGCTCTACCACACTGTTTTTTACGCCGGGTGTAGGATCGAAGAAGGTGAGAGTGTCTAGAGGGGGGGTGATTAGACTACTTGACAAGATAAAAATTCCATCTTTTATCAAGGACAGATTTTGGCAGATTTTGCATAACACACAAGTCAAGTAGCACACTACATATGCAATTCTAGAGTATGGGCAGCGGAAAGTAAATTGCACAAGTAGTAAAGAGAAGTGGAGAAGATCAAACGCAATTTGGAGACGCGGTGATTTTTCTCGTGGTTCCGATAGGTGGTGCTATCGTACTTCCACGTTGATGGAGACTTCAACCCACGGAGGGTAACGGCTGCGAGAGTCCACGGAGGGCTCCACCCACGAAGGGTCCACGAAGAAGCAACTTTGTCTATTCCATCATGGCCTACGCCCACGGAGGGCTAGCCTTACTCGGGGTAGATCTTCACGAAGTAGGCGATCTCCTTGCCCTTACAAACTTCTTGGTTCAACTCCACATCTCGATGACGGAGGCTCCCAAGCGACACCTAACCAATCTAGGAGGCACCACCCTCCAAAAGGTAATAGATGTTGTAGATGATGATGAACTCCTTGCTCTTGTGCTTCAAATGATAATCTCCCCAACACTCAACTCTCCTCACTGATTTGGCTGTGGTGGAAGAAAGGATTGAGTGGAAAGCAACTTGGGAAGGCTAGAGATCAAGCTTCATATGGTGGGAGTGGAGCAACTTGATCTCAACACAAGGGTAGGTAGTTCTCTTCTCGAAATGTAAGGTAGGAGTGGTAGTTCTTTCGATGGCTCTCTTCACGAATGAAGAGGGGTGGAGGGTATTTATAGCCTCCACACAAAATCCAACCGTTACACACATTTGAGCAATCTCGGTGGGACCGAAGTTGACAACTCGGTGAGACCGATAGTTCAAATAATGTGAGCGTTGGGATTTTCAGTGGGACCGAAAATACAATCTCGGTTAGTCCGATTCGTGCAATGACAAGAGCATGCCAATTTCGGTGGGGACGGACTTCATCATCTCGGTGACACCGATTTGATGATGAAGGATTCTGAAGCTTGGCAACTCATGTTTCGGTGAGACCGAGTTGAATCGGAAAATCCGAGTTTTCTAGGGTTTGGCTTTATGGTGAGGTGGTTCATCTCGGTGACTGAGTTTGGAATATCGGTGGGACCGAGACTACTTATGAGTGTATATGGAAGTGAAAGTTGCTGATAGTTTAGGAGATGTATCACTAAGCACTTGAGCAACCAGATCATCATCATAACCTCATCCCCTTTTAATAGTATTGGCTTTTCCTATGGACTCAATGTGATCTTGGATCACTAAACCAAAAATGGAGTCTTGAGCTTTTGCCAATGCTTGCCTTAGCATTTTGAGGGTCCACCTCTTGATCCTTTTGCCATGCCAATGTGATTGAATTTCTGAAACATACTTGATAGAAGCATTAGTCCAACCACAAAGTATGTTGTCATTAATTACCAAAACCACCCAGGGAGCAAATGTGCTTTCAATCTCCCCCTTTTTGGTAATTGATGGAAACACACTAAACAAGACATCAAAGCTTATTGAAAGAAAACAGAATTATCACTAAAGCTTTGACAAACATGTAGTACACAGGCTCCCCTACAAGTGTGCAAGATTTTCATAAATTATGGTTTTGGACTACCACAAGTACACAAGAGAGAAAGGCAAGATGTGCTACATGCAGCTTGGCTATATGCATCGAGCGAGATGAAAAGAAGTGAGTGATAACGCATATGTGCATGGTGATTTCTTGCAAACAAGTATTCACAAGCAAGTCACCATCATGCGCATTACGCAAAGTGCATATACTTACCTTGAGGTTCCTTGGCATTGTACGAAGAGATAAACTTGGGAAAACAAGGTTAGATAACACAAGAGTATTTCTTCAACCAACTGCAAGAACATCAAGAGTACCAAGCCAGGATGACATGTATAAAGAGTGTCTCATATTGAGCACAAGCTTGAATCAACAAACATGTCTCCAAACTAAAAGATTTTCAATGAACTCGAGAGATTTTGCTTTCCATAAGATATCAATTGTGAAGATTCCTCTCCCTTTGAGTTCTCAGATCAAGAGGTTTGATGGAAAGAGCAAAATCAAAAGAATGATGCCAAATGAGAATGATGCCAATTGTAATGTCCAATGTGAAACACGGCAAGAAATTCTCTTATAAAAAAACACGGCAAAGCTTTGATGTGATTCTCTCCCCCTTAAGGTAAGATTGCTCTTCTTCTCCCCCTAAATCTTCTCTTCTCCCCCTAAGTCTTCTCCCCCTTTGACATCAAGTGCGAAAAGGACAGCAAACTAGGAAGGTTAGGGAAGATGGAAAGAAGGAAGTGGGATCCTTAAGAATCACAACAGGGCAAAAAGAAACATGCATAGAGAATGATTGAGTGGAGCTGCAGAAGATGATATCCTGAAAGAAATAAATCGGTGACACCGAATTAAGATGGATCGGTGGGTCCGAAAGTCAGGGACTTAGGGTAGATCCGTTTCGGTTAGACCGAAATATTTAAATCGGTGACGCCTTGAGTTTAATTCAAGGAAATCTGAAATAATTCAGCTCACTTTGCGAGGAATGTTTCAAAGGATTTGCAATGAATTTGTGAATGATTTTCGAGGAATTGATCAGAGCCAGAAGGATATTCACAAAGACAAAAGAATAGAAATGAAAAAGATTCCTAGATGAAGTTTTTTTTTAATGAGAGAATCATAAGAGAAAATAGAAAGACTCCAAAACATATGTACTTCATCTAGATAAAGGTCGGCGACAAGGTCACCTATGTTTGAGTATATTGACTTAGGAGTCGAATGAGGACATTCGATCATAGGTCATACTCATCATTTAAGCTCAAAATGGGGTTGCCATTTTTCGATTAAGCATTCGATGTGATCACATCTTATGAAGCTGCTTGTACTCATGACTTTGAGCAAAACTCCTTAAAGATGTGAAGAACATACCTTGGGCTTGTTGTTGCTTTGCTCATGTAGGTGAACTTGATGTAGGTGCTCATTGAATGTGAAGTTGGAGCACCATTTCCACTTGTGTAGTTCATCTTCCTACATGGGTTAGGCAAGCAAGGAAATACTCAAGGATATCCAAGATGACAAGAGTGAAATACTAGATGTATAAGATGTCAAAAGGATATGTGGAATTGTGTTCCTTGAACTCAACATCCCAAAGGGCTAGATACTTGGTCAATGACAAGATTACTCATGATTTGAGTGTGTGGTAATCTTGTGGAATGTAGATCATCCAAGTACCTGCAAGGAGTTAGATGCAATACAAGGAGGCAAATGTGTCCAAGACATATGATCACCATCATAAGAGAAATGTCAAGGATTAGTCAAGTGGGATCATGCCTTGCATGCATCAATGGAGTTTTCACTCCAAGTTTGAAGCATCAATGATGTTCAACTCACTCCTTAAGCGACAAAACACCTTCTCATCAGGAGGTTTTGTAAAGATATCAGTGAGTTGTTTGTCAGTACGAACATGCTTAAGATTGATGTCACCCTTGGCAATGTGATCACGAATGAAATGGTGACAAACTTCAATATGTTTCGTTCGAGAGTGTTGCACGGGATTGTGTCCAATTTTAATCGCACTCTCATTGTCACAAAGCAAGGGAACATGTCTCACATGTATCCCATAATCCTTAAGCGTTTGTGTCATCCATAGCAATTGAGCACAACACGAACCAGCAGCAATATATTACGCTTGGCGGTGGATAATGATATCGAATTTTGTTTCTTGGAGGACCAAGATACAAGGGATCGACCAAGGAATTGACACGCACCGAAGTTGACTTTCTATCAACCCATCCTTGGCATAGTCTGAGTCGGAATAGCCAACAAGGTCAAAAGAGGCCCTCTTAGGATACCAAATGCCAAAGTTTGGTGTGTGTATCAAATATCTCACAATCCTTTTAACAGCTTTAAGATGACATTCTTTAGGGGCTGCTTGATATCAAGCACACATGCATACACTCAACATTATGTCAGGACGAGAAGCACAGAGATATAGTAGAGAACCAATCATAGATCGGTAAACCTATTGATCAACGGGTTCTCCATCTTTTGTCAAGTCATTATGTCCACTTGTAGGCATGGGGGTTCTCATACCTTTGCTTTCTTGCATGTTGAACTTCTTGAAGAGATCCTTGGTGTACTTTGTTTGTGAGACAAAGGTACCCTCCTTAGATTGCTTGATTTGCAACCCAAGGAAGAATTTGAGTTCACTCATCATGGACATCTCGTACTTCTCCGACATGAGCTTTCCAAACTTCTCGCTAAAATGAGGGTTAGTTGAACCAAAGATAATATCATCAACATATATTTGGCACACAAATAGTTCACCATCAACCCTTTTTCGTGAACAGCGTTGAATCTATCTTTCCAATCTCAAAGCCTTTTTCAAGAAGAAAGCTAGTCAAGCATTTGTACCAAGCTCTAGGAGCTTGTTTAAGACCATAAAGAGCTTTGTGCAACTTGTAAACATGATTAGGCTTTTGGGATTCACAAATCCGGAGGTTGTTTCACAAATACTTCCTCCTCTATTTGACCATTTAGGAAAGCACTTTTGATATCCATTTGATAGAGAGTAATATCATGGTGATTGGCATAAGCAAGAAGAATGCGAATGGACTCAAGTCTAGCAGCGGGGCATAGGTCTCACCATAGTCCATACCTTCGACTTGTGTGTAACCTTGAGCTACGAGACGAGCCTTGTTGCGGATGACTTGTCCATCTTCATCTTGCTTGTTCCGAAACACCCATTTGGTTCCAATGACGTTTTGATCATCCTTGGGCTTCTCTACCAAAGTCCATACCTTGTTCCTCTCGAAGTTGTGAAGCTCTTCGTGCATAGCGTTCACCCAATCCGGGTCTTCAAGTGCTTCTTCTACCTTCATAGGTTCAATACTAGAGATAAATGAGTAATGCTCACAAAAGTTAGCTAAGGGAGTTTTAGAGCGAGTAATTCTCCCGGAGTTGATGTCATTCATCATTTGTTCCACGGGATGATTTTTCTTGACTCTTGCTCGGACTCGGGATAGCTTTTGTTGAGGTTGTGGCTGAGCTTCCTCATCATCTTCATCTTCCTCTTCTTCTTGTTCATTGTTGTTGGTGTTGTCTTGAGGCGGTGGAGAAGGAGGTTGTGGTGGATCTTCTTGTTGCACTTCCTCATCTTGGTGAGTTCCACTTGTGGAGGCCTCCATGTTGCCTTGAGGTTCATCTCGCCGTGAGGTAGGGGGCTCCACATATGTAGATGAGGTACTCTCCTTCACTTCCATGGGACGGATCTTTCCAATAGATAAATCTTGGATGGCTTCCGATGGGTCCTTGTCTCCTACATCAATAGGCATTTGCTCTACTTGCGAGCCATTAGATTCATCAAACTTCACGTCTACCATCTCTTCAACCTTTCAGGTGAAATTATTGTAGACACGGTAGGTGTGGCAGTTTGATCCATAACCAAGAAAAAAGCCTTCATGAGTTTTAGGAGCAAATTTAGACCGACGATGCTTATCAAGGATATAGCATTTCGAACCAAAGACACGAAAGTATCCCACTAGGGGTTTGTTACTGGTGAGGAGCTCGTATGATGTCTTGCCGAGGAGCTTATGAAGATAAAGCCTGTTGATAGCATGACAAGCTGTCTCGACGGCTTCCCCCCAAAAGTGCTTCGGTGTCTTGTATTCATCAAGCATCGTTCTCACCATCTCTATGAGCGTTCGGTTCTTCCTCTCAACAACACCATTTTGTTGAGGAGTGTACGTAGCCGAGAACTCATGTAGAATCCCTTCCTCATCGAGAAAAGAGTCTACATTGGCGTTCTTGAACTCCGTTCCATTGTCACTCCGAACTTTCTTGATCTTCACCTCAAATTGATTTTGGGCCTTTCGGCAAAGGTTTTGAAGATTCTCTCAACCTGTGATTTGTCATCAAGGAAAAATACCCACGTAAATCTGGAATAATCATCAACTATAACTAGACCAAAGGAGTTACCACCAAGGCTTTTGTAAGCATTGGGACCAAAGGATCCATATGAAGAAGCTCAAGCGGTCTCCTTGTGGTCATGATGTTCTTCACGGGATGACTTCCACCTACTTGTTTTCCTGCTTGACAAGCACTACAAAGTCTATCTTTGTCAAAGAAAACATCTTTAACACCAAGAATATGATCACCTTTGATCAGCTTGTCTAGATTACGCATACCAACATGTCCAAGCCTTCTATGCCATAACCAACCTTTAGCGGATTTAGCAATGAAGCAAGCTCTAGGTTGGGCTTTCTTAGTGAAATCAACAATATATAGATCACCTCTACGGATACCGGTAAATGCCATGTTATGATTGTCACGACGAAAGACTTGGCAATCTACTTCGGTGAATAGCTCATTGAATCCAAAGTCAGCTAATCTAGACACGGAAAGTAAATTGTATCCAAGCGATTCTACAAGCATGACATTTTGAATAGAGCTATCATGAGATATGGCCACCATACCAAGGCCAAGTACCTTACCCTTGGAGTTGTCTCCAAAAGTCACATACTTGCGTGGACCATCGTTCCTTGCAAGCTCTTGAAATATGTCTTTGTCTCTGGTCATGTGGTCGGTGCATCCACTATCAAGAATCCACTCTTTTCCGCCGGATATGTAGTCTCTCAGATTTGCCATAAGATTGAGACTCTTCATGATCTTGTCTAGCTCGGTGTCCGAATCGTAGTAATCATCATCATGCTCATGCTCATCATCATATTGACCCATAGATTGTTCAACATCAACACCTAGGTCAATTTGATAAGCACTTGCATTAGTTTTGTCAATGTGACAATAATCATCGGAATGCAAGACAAGAGCATTTCTAATTAGAACATTGATAAGACCGGGATCACCCTTCTTTTTCATAAGATCACGAAGCTCAAAGAAGCATTTATCAAAGTTGGGATCATTGGGGCGCATCATATCAAATTCAATAGTCTTGTATAGAATTTCATCAAGACCTCTCAAAGAGTAGTCCGGATAAAGTTCTTCCAAGAGCTTCCACATAGCATAGGCGCACTCAAAGTTTGTAACGAGCTTAAGCAAGTTATCGGGTAACCCTCTAATGATAAGATTTACAGTTCTAAGGTTACGAAGCAAATCAAGCTCGTCATCCATGGTAGGGTGCAAGGGGTCAAATGGAGGCACATAGGGGGTCTCAACATATTTGCGCAAATTGTATGTCTTAAAGATAATAAGCATTTCAATCCTCCATGAGTTATAGGACACTCCATTAAGAATAGGCACTCTATGGCTAACACTCCCAAACGTAGACACGTCCATCTTCCTCCAATGGTGAGTAAACCAAAGCAATGGAGACCAATGCTCTGATACCAATTGTAGGATCGAAGAAGGTGAGAGTGTCTAGAGGGGGGGTGATTAGACTACTCGACAAGATAAAAATTCCATCTTTTATCAAGGACAGATTTTGGCAGATTTTGCATAACACACAAGTCAAGTAGCACACTACACATGCAATTCTAGAGTATGGGCAGCGGAAAGTAAATTGCACAAGTAGTAAAGAGAAGTGGAGAAGATCAAACGCAATTTGGAGACGCGGTGATTTTTCTCGTGGTTCCGATAGGTGGTGCTATCGTACTTCCACGTTGATGGAGACTTCAACCCACGGAGGGTAACGGCTGCGAGAGTCCACGGAGGGCTCCACCCACGAAGGGTCCATGAAGAAGCAACCTTGTCTATTCCATCATGGCCTACGCCCACGGAGGGCTAGCCTTACTCGGGGTAGATCTTCAAGAAGTAGGCGATCTCCTTGCCCTTACAAACTTCTTGGTTCAACTCCACATCTCGATGACGGAGGCTCCCAAGCGACACCTAACCAATCTAGGAGGCACCACCCTCCAAAAGGTAATAGATGTTGTAGATGATGATGAACTCCTTGCTCTTGTGCTTCAAATGATAATCTCCCCAACACTCAACTCTCCTCACTGATTTGGCTGTGGTGGAAGAAAGGATTGAGTGGAAAGCAACTTGGGAAGGCTAGAGATCAAGCTTCATATGGTGGGAGTGGAGCAACTTGATCTCAACACAAGGGTAGGTAGTTCTCTTCTCGTAAATGTAAGGTAGGAGTGGTAGTTCTTTTCGATGGCTCTCTTCACGAATGAAGAGGGGTGGAGGGGTATTTATAGCCTCCACACAAAATCCAACCGTTACACACATTTGAGCAATCTCGGTGGGACCGAAGTTGACAACTCGGTGAGACCGATAGTTCAAATAATGTGAATGTTGGGATTTTCGATGGGACCAAAAATACAATCTCGGTTAGTCCGATTCGTGCAATGACAAGAGCATGCCAATTTCGGTGGGACCGACTTCATCATCTCGGTGACACCGATTTGATGACATAAGGTTACAGAAGCTTGGCAACTCATGTTTCGGTGAGACCGAGTTCAGAATCGGAAAATCCGAGTTTTCTTGGGTTTGGCTTTATGGCTGAGGTGGTTCATCTCGGTGTGACTGAGTTTGGAATATCGGTGGGACCGAGACTACTTATGAGTGTATATGGCAGTGAAAGTTGCTGATAGTTTAGGAGATGTATCACTAAGCACTTGAGCAACCAGATCATCATCATAACCTCATCCCCTTTTAATAGTATTGGCTTTTCCTATGGACTCAATGTGATCTTGGATCACTAAACCAAAAATGGAGTCTTGAGCTTTTGCCAATGCTTGCCTTAGCATTTTGAGGGGTCCACCTCTTCAGTCCTTTTGCCATGCCAATGTGATTGAATTTCCTGAAACATACTTGATAGAAGCATTAGTCCAACCACACAGTATGTTGTCATTAATTACCAAAACCACCCAGGGAGCAAATGTGCTTTCACCGGGCTCTACCACGCTGTTCATGTCCCACTCCTTTTGCCGACATGTGGGACATCCAGCACGTGCCGTGTTTGGCACCCTTCGTCGTAAGAGTTGAAACGCTAGCATTCATCAAAAATAAAAATAATTATAAATCGGCAGTGATACTATTTTTTTGTGAACCAATCAGTAGTGATACTATACCACGCGGTTTCCTTGCTCCTCGATATCTGAAAGAATACTTCCATCCGCCAACTCCAAGGGAGAGTCACCCAGGTCGTCGCGCCACAGTAACAATGACAAATGAGCCATCAAATCACAAGCCTACTTCCCACTTTGAAGTTGCTCGGACGAAGGAACCATCATGACTTCGTTGAATTCCGCTTCTTGAAGAAAACTACTGTACAAGCAGTACTACTAGCTACAGTATTTATTCCAATAGAGGCCTCCTTTCGTTCATAGGATATGAATATGAAAATCATAGGAAGTGAGATGACATGCATCTCATTTCCTATAGAGAAAGAGATGCCATTTGATGCTTAGGATAGGAATTTATCCATATTTTCTAGGCTAATGTACTTGTAATTTGCTCTAAAAACTACAGTAGTAACTAGTAGTACTGGTACATGCTCATACTCAGACACAGACACACACACTAACTACTAGTACTACTACTTCTCACATGCTAGCCAGACACCGTCGTTCTCCTTCCCGGCTTTCTCGGCGACACCCCACTGTGCTTGGATCTCCGCCGACCTCTCCGCAGCAACGCGTGTGTCCTTTTCTTTCTTGCAGTGGCGGGCCTCTCTTTTCTGCAGTGCTTTCTGACTTTTCCGCTCCCTCTGTGCGGCTTTGGCCGCCTCTTGCTCTACCGCCTATTCGGCCTTGGCATCTTCAAATTCCTCCCACATAGTAGTGAGGTCGCGAGTGGCGATGAACTCGGCACGGGGGGATGCCATCTCTTTCCTACCATTTTGTGTGCGGTCGTGGGCGGCGAGGAACTTGGCGCGGCGAGATGCCATCACTACCTTACCGGTTAGTGTGTGGTGCGGTGGCATGAACGACGCTTGGTGAGAGCTCTGGGGTGGAGTGGCCGGACAACTGTATAGTGTGTTTGTCAAGAGCTCAAGGATAGAAGACGAAGCAAATTAGGATTCCCCTTCAATCCTGGTCATTTATTACCGAGTAAAATGCATTGGCGGTCATCGAACTTGTCTTGATAGATCACGTTGATCATTGTATACGAGATATGGTGATTATATGGTCACTGGCTCAGCGTATAGCTCCGTGTTTGTATGATTGACCAGTCAAACAGTCCGCATGCGCCTCATTAGCTCATGTTCTTTATCTATCTACGCGGGCCTACTTGTGAATGGAGAAAGAAATACTGTAAAAATCAAAATTATGCATATGTGGGGAATCAAACCACGGACTCGTCGCTGCAATGCACCCTCGTCAGCCAAATGAAAATGAAATACTTCGCGTCAGACACTCACGCTCACGCTGTCAAAGCATGCTAATGCATGCACATCGCCCTCTAAATCATAGTCCTGGTCATGGCGCAACGCAAACGGCGAGCCCATCACCTGTGCGCCACGGTGGTGCCTGACATTACTGTTTAGACGTTTGATGGGGGCCTACGCGAACGCCGAGCATGTATTCACCTGGCTCAACACCAACGGTCATACTCGGACCGCTTTGCTCATGTATATCGTCCATCACAACGACAATCTATAAAACAGCCTAAGCTAGAGAGGGTACTATGGTAGTATGGTACGGAGTATGTACTATCGTGAGCGACCGATCTTAGTGCCACTGCACACCGAAACCCCTTCCATCGCTAGCGCGCGCTTCCCGCCTGAAACGGTCACCATCTCTCTAGAATGTCAATGACGCATTCACCGGACTTAACTGCAGGTGCAATTGGTGTGTCACTAACATGCGGGCCACACGCCCGTTGGGCCCACATGTCAGTAACCCAAACGCATCTGCAGTTATGTCACTGAAGCAGTGTCCGCATTCACATCCGACGAACCTACTCCGGCGCCAGTTGTCCATCCGTCTCCCGCGGCTCATTGCCATTCGCCCGCTATATTAACTTGAGCCCCAGCTCCCAGCCATAGCCAAAGACCCACACTTATTCTCCTCCGGTCCCTTCCTTCTGTCGGCACCACTTCAACCATGGCCTCCTTGCGCTCCGAAGCTCTCTTGGACGTACTATCGCAGGCGCAGACGAGGGACATCGGCAGCTCCGGTCCGGGCGTGCTCCAAAGCTCTCTTTGACATACTGTCGAAGGAGCAAACGAAGGAGATCGTCGGCACCACCCCCCCGGCTGCCCTCCGCCACCACGACCACGAAGCCGGCGCGTGTGCGCGGGCGCAGCCGGCAGCGAGGAAGAGTAGTACACAGTAGGTCGCCGCTGCTCTGGTCCGGGAAGACCACCGCTACTCCACTCAGTTGACGCCAAGCTTGGTGGGGTAAACATCGGTAGCCGATTAGCCGCTTGACGGCTACGTGGAGGCGGAAATCTTTAGAACCTTGTGCTCCGGAGGAGGAGGTTATCGAGGCGGATGAGGAGGAGGCAAAGGCACTGGCCGGCTTTCTCGGGTTCATGGCCGGACATGGTGGTCGGGCACCGACGATCGTTTAGATTAGGTTTACAGTAGGTTTAGTACGGTTTGTGTGAAATATGTAATGAATTTCGTCCAGTTTGTAGGAAAAGTTTTCGAAATGTAATGAATTTCACCCGGTTAATTTCATCCGGTTAATTTGAATTTGCTTTGTATGCATGAATTTCATCCGGTTAGTTCATATAGTTGTCGAAAGGTATGCGGGCAGCATCGGATGGCATCCATTAGTGTCCTCGGACAGATGCCGGTGTAAATTTGTGGGCCAGCGCTGGAGATGCCCTAACTATCATGCTATAATCACTAACAATCCTCCATTATTTGGCAGGGAACAGTTATCCCTCGATCAAAATCAGATCCGTGGTGTTTCGCACTCCTCCCGCGTAAGAGTGTAAACTATTGCTTACATAAAAATGGAGCAACTGGACGGCACTGTAGCACGTCATATCACTCGAACTAGCCCGCCTAACGAGCGGGAAAGCACCACCCTCGTCATTTTGTTCTGGATTTCTATCGATCGATCGTGCAAAAATGTTACGCTTCGCAAGTTCTAAAGGAAAAGGCGGCACACTTACGACTCGTACGCGTCGCAACCCCGATAGTCCGGCTCGCACGCCGCTCACCAGAGGGGACACGCGTTGTCTTGCAATTTCACTGAAATGTGGGACCATAATTGAATAAACCGTCAGTAGCCAAAATCTAATCGCTCGGCGGGCGTCGGCTGAGAAGAGAGAAACGGGGGAGAGAGAAGAGATCGCCTGCCCGCTGCGCACGGACTCCAAGAAATATATGGTGATAATGTGAGGTGGGCCATCTTTGGAGTCGAGACCGCTTCGAGCCGCTCTCACCGCCTGCCCCTCAAGGCATGACTGCCCGCTGCATGCATAGCAAGTAGTCCCTGCTTATGTGGAGGAGAGAGAGAGGCATTGACAAAGTCAAGGAGTAACAGTGGAGACAATAGCTTTTGTCAAAAATAAACAATGAATACTCGTTGCTCGTCCTCTATATCGGAAAGAATACTTTCATTCGCCGACATGTGGGATGTCGACCATCCTGGTCCACCTGCCATGCACAAAATTATACTGGTCTACCCCGATCGTATCGCAGGCCCAACCTTTCCCACTGTAAGTTGTTCGGACGAAGGAACCATCATGACTTTGTTGAATTCCACTTCTTCAAGAAAACTTACTATACCCGCAATACTGCTACCACACGCGAAGACTGGATGGCACTGTACCACGTCATATCACTGAAACCCACTAGGCCAAACTAGCCCGCCTAGGTCATCTATTTTGGAATGGAGGGAGTACATCTCTGCACAGCTATGATTTTGTGTTGCACGTTCTCTGTACTTTTTCTACCATTTTCCTACCCTATGAACCAAATGAGGCCTGAATGTATGTCGACTACTATATGATCGATCGCTAAGCCTACAATTTTAGGAGCTAGGGCTATTGGTCGATCAATGAGGGATAAGTATAAGCGTACCACGAGCTCATCAGCCCCAAAGTTTCTCTTCGGTGAGTCTTTTGCAAGTACTATAGCTCGCACAGTAGCTAGCTGTCTAACACCAAGAATCATCCAATAAGCCCTGCTAATATGATAAATAGTTCAAACTTACATCTAAGCATGCCATATATTACATCAAAAGCTGGTGAGGATACATCTGTTTCCATAACTCGGAGAGGGTTCACATGATTCATCGCATGATTCACTATCAATCAAAAGTAGCAAGATCCGCCCACACAAGACAGTGCACTAGCCCTAAGATGGTTTGATAACACGCATCGTTCTGGTAATTAAGCACATGGCAATGCAAACTACCCTGAAGGATTAGCGCGACCAACTATTTGTTGTCATCGATCCCTCGAGCAATGACCACAGCACGGACAATGGCACGGGAATCGAGTTCTGGGGCGATGTCCATAGGACTGACCGCGACATCGGATCCGATCTCTGGGTCGATCTCCACAGGATGGACAGCAGCATCGGAATCGATCTCCGGGGCGAAGCCAACAGGACGGGCCACGACATCGGAATCATGAAGGACAACCACCGGCACCTGCGCAACCCTAACATGTTAGCAAGCACATTGCAAATAATCAAAAACCACAACTATGGTAATAAGCCATTATTTTTTACCTTTTGCAGCTCACCGGGGGATCTCATCCCTCCGAGGGCCATCTCCTTGTCGTCGATGGGGGCCGTCACCTTGCCAGGGGAATACTGCTTCTCAACGGTGACTATCTCCTCAAACTCGGTCTTGAGCCTCACATAGGTGGCAATCAGAGTTCCTGGGGTAGGCACGATGGGGCCCTTGCTGTTCTTCCAACTTTCTTTGAGGAGTTCGTCCGCCAACGTCCTCAACTCTTTGTCCAGTGCTTGTCTCCTGGAGTTCTTCGTCTCCATGGGTTGGCCCACCAACATGGTCAACTCATTGGTTGGTGCTCGCTTCCTGGTGATCGCTGTCTCCAGTGGGTTGTCCCCCGACAACTCTTTGCCTAGTGCTCCAGGATCCATCAATGAACTGACAAACAAGAAGCAATTGAAATGAAACCACAATCGCAATGAAAACGGGAAAAGAATAGGATGTGAGAATCGGTCGGTGCTTCACAAAAAGAAGATTATTGGAATGAAAATATAGCAGCATAACTGATTCGCCCACCGTTCCTTCATCGGTCTGAGAAGAAAAATGGCGAAGTGAGTAGCACAGGTGAGGTTTTCTTCAAGAAAGGGAAGAAAGGGCTTGAGCAGCTGTTCCAATGAAATGATGGTTGCTTCGTCCGGTCCAACTTGGAGGCCACCTTACCACCGCTTTGGTAAAGGTGTGGGTTTTGTGATATGATTGGTCATGACGGCCACACCGGGGTGACAGTGAGTCTCGACTGTAGCACCTCGCTGTGATTTGGTGGATGGCACGCGGGCCCGGATGCTTTGAAATGTCCCGCATGTAGATAGAGCGGCTAGTCATATAGGAGTGCTCAATATTGTGCATCGCGACCAACGCAGAGAGGAAAACGAGAGAACTACATAATTAATGCATGAGTTTAATTAGGGTAGTTTTGTAAAGTACGAGATACATTCCTCCAATCGCAAAATGCCTTGGTTCATGATATTTGAGATTTGAGCCCTATAAACCGGAAGGGAGGGGGTACTGCACACGGTGTAGTCTAGTCACTTGTTGAAATCTCTAGAAAGGCAAATACTCCTTTCCTGTTTACAGGTCTATACTACTCCCTCCGTCTAGGTGTGTAAGTCATCTTATGAAGACCAAATAGTGCCAAAACACTTAGGCGCGGTGCATTAACTTCTACCTTGTTTCTTGTTTCTTGACATATCAACCAATAAGAGATGAGAGGTGTGCATGCTTTTAATGACTTGCAATGTCTAGTTCATTGCATGGAATGCTATTAATTACAAATAAACATTGCTGACCCCCAGGAGGAAACGGTGCTAAGCGCATGGACCTATGCAGAATGAGTATCAACCAATGGATAGTGGAGTTTAATTGTTAAACAATAGCAATTTTGTCTCATGCAAGAGCCCGGCTAGTACTCCAAGGAACCGCACCACGCGAGCGTTTGCAACTGCCACGTTCGGTTTGTGCTTGGCTCTTTCCCTCTTCGAGAAGACGAACAATGATGTTACTCCTACTTCTACAGTATCGAATCCACTGCTGCATGTCCGTCCACCTCATGCGGGAGGGATAGCGTGTAGCGAAAGCTTCTACTTACTGCTCCTGCCTTTGCGTCTATGACAGGTGGGCCCAACAGGTGGTTGGCCCACCTGTCATGTAGCCAAAGGCAGGTGCAGTTAAGGCACGGGAGCTCAGTCTGCGAGGGATAGGGCATCGTAGTAATCAAATTTCTCGGTCTTGTATGAGTTGACGCGACACATCAAAGCACTGCACTCGATAAAAGTCTTTTTACACATTTCAAATGGGCTACTTCGTATGTAGGAGTAGACATATTCTTCTTTGTATGTAGTCACTTGTTGCAATCTCTAAAAAGACTTATATTTGGAAACAGAGGGAGTACAACGCATGCATGCATGCCGTGACTTTCCTTTTGATACTTGCATGTGTTGATTTGATGCACCTTGCCAAATTTCGACTATAAATTTAACTAACCAAATTTTCATGCACGTCACAAAAAATTACGGGGCTGTTTGGATTGTGACTATGTTTGTCTTATGTTGCCACATTTTTTTCCCACGCTTCCCACACTTGCCTAACCTGAGTTGCTCAAATTGTTAGACACACTTTGGCTTGCCTAAGGGAATCTTGCCACAATTTTTGTGTCTATGACATGTGGGGTTCACTGCTAATAAAAATATTCTTGTCTTAGGTGTGGCTAATAAAAAAGACTTATATTTAGGAATGGAGGGAGTAGAAAATATAAATAATAATGCATGTTGGGGCAACCCACGTTTCCGCTAATTTTAGTTGTGGGCTTGTTCACGATTTTTAAGAGGGGGTGGTTGTTCATTTAATGGAGGGACTTGTAGTATCAGACTTGAACGATACAAAGTGCGACCGGGCACACCGTAACACCACTTGGAACAAGCGGGTAGCTATCTCAAGAAACAATCAACAACTAAAAAAACCGCGACCTGGCATGTAGTAGTACACAGTTTTAAACGATTGTTTTGATGGAGTGAAAAAGGAAAACTACCCCACTACTTATATATAGGCCGGAGCCTCCACGCTTGCTTGCTAGGGCTGCTCTATTCACACACTCTCATCCTCTCCAGATCTAAACAAGATTGGGGTAGTAACACTGTCTTTCTACCTTCAAAAAACACTGGCTTTCTATCCTCACCGCTGGTTACAGATCCGGACGTATCCCCGTCCGCCGGTGAAGGAGAGGAGGGGCAGTGTTTAGCCCGTCATCGACAGCGAGGGAGGAGACCCACTGCTGGCCGCACCGTTATCTCTGGCCGAGCGCCGGCGCGGGAGGTCCTCCGATCCTTCGCTGCTGCTGTGGGCGATCCGCCTCCGCCGCCCACCTATCCACATCCCGACGACCTTCAGGTATATCTTCGTTCGAAACCGCCTTAGCTCTACTTCCCCAGCTTGCTACATCGCTGCATGTGCATCATTTTCTACCTCTCAGCCCCTCTTGATCCGATGGTCCAACATCACCTTTTTTTTCTTCTATTCTTAGAGGTAAAGCTACTTCATGGAGTCGAATCTTGTACTCCCTCCATCCGAAAATACTTGTCATTAAAATGGATGTATCTAGATGTATTTTAGTTCTAGACACATCCATTTTGATGACAAGTAATTCCAGACGGAGGGAGTACTTGGTTCAAACAAGAAATAAAGTGGGGGTGGGCGAATTTAGTATGTACATCGGACTAGGTACAAACAGGAAGGAAAGGGGGTGAAAGTAGTACAGACTGGTCATCCAACCGGTCTCTTGGTCGAAAAGGGAAATATAGGGGTAACGCTGTACACAGTGGTATGACCAGGACTAGATTTGCTATCCACACATAGGAGTAGGTGGCTCGAGTGAACAAAAATGGGACCAACCCAGATATGTTTCTTGGATGTTTGTTTCTCGGGGCAATAAACTATGAATCACCACTTTATGCCCCTGTTTACGTACATGGTGCTGTACTGCTGGTGCACCCACTGTCCAATGCCCTTATACCAAATATTTAGGCTCCGGTCGGAATAAAGGGGCAGAAAACATAGGTCTTGATGAAAATAGAGCAATAGGAAAGGAATGTAGGTATAAAACTATGGAACAGCGAACCGGAGGAAACTCTCAAGAGAATGTGTTCGGATGGACTATGAAATGTACATATTTTTTTAGAGCAGCATGCTTGGCAGTATGAGCTGCTATTTGTTTATTCAGCTGCACAATGAATACTCTTGTCCTCACCTCACGTACCACACACAGGTTGTTTTTTTATTATGGCAAACACAGCACAACAACCTATCTAACGCATGGCAGCGAGCGCCTGCCTCGGGCTTCCGCCCAAAAAATGAGCAGCGCGTGGATGTTTCTAATCCGATGGAATCAGTACTACCAAACCAGCTTTCCTATGAAACACTATTCACTTTTCCTGTGTTCCGAATGGTTGGAATGGAAAGAATAACGTAGGAATTGTGTTCCTACGAAAATCCTGCACCAAACCTGTGAACCGAACGCAGCCTTAGCTGTTCTCTATATAATGTCCCTGGTAAAAATGAAGCCATGCCACTGTTTTTTCTTGTAATTGTTTGAGACTCTGACAAGTTTAGCCAAATGTTTTTGCCTGTAATTGTTTGAGACTCTGACTGTTTCCTCCGTGCCTTTTTGTGCAAACATGGATATCGAATTCACCTGGTTGCTGTTGTGACCTTTTAGTGCACTGCACAAAACTCTTCTTAAAACAAGTGACTTTTGTGCTGTTTAACTTGAATGTCAGAATGGAACTGTTGGTTCATTTTGGTGGAACTGCACAAAGGGAGATCTGTGTTCCAGTCCTCATCATCCATATTGGCGCCATAACCTTCCTTTAGGTAAGAATGATATTTAATGCATGTGCTCATCTCTATTTTCTGACTGCCATGAGAAAATAATGCTGTTTTTTACTAGTACACTTGTACTCCCTCACTGACAAAACCAATTCTGAATTAGAATTCCAATCATGTACTTGGTGTCACCAACTGGTGAAGAGAAAGAGAAACAGAGCATGAAGAGGAAGAAGAAGAAGAATAAACAGTGCCAAGGCGATCTTCTTTGAAGCGGAGGCCTCGATCGAGGCTATTCAAGGGCTCCGGCAACGACTACCTTACATGTGAGACGATCCTCCAGGGAGCCCTTCCACTTCTGCTGTCTCACTTAATTATTTAGGAGTACTTAAGTACCACTAATTTATTACTGCCTAATTTTCCTGTTGGAGTTAAACAAATCTTTAGTAGGACCCTATGTTGAATCATGTACGTGTGAATGTTTGTCTATGGAGGTGAATCATGTGGTGGAGCAGGGAGGGAATATTATTAGTGTCATGACATAATAGTGCTATTGTTTTGCATGTCAATTTATTGCCATTGGTTCAATGAGGCAATGTTTTGCGTATTGTCCATCATGAATTTGATGCTACTGTTTGAGTAATATTCTTATGTCTCCTATCATTTCTCACTAAGCTAATGAAGGTTTCACCTTGTTCCTACTTGTGCAAACAGGGATCATGTTGTGCCAATCATACATTTTAGTGGAACTACACAAGACAATACAATGAACCGTATCCCAGCCAATTGCTTTAACTCTGCTGGAAGTTCTTGATAATCTTCGATATAATCTCAAAGACTGGTAAACAAGAGTGATTTTAACCATACATTTGAAGTGCGCAAAAATATATACTATTGTGTGATTCCAGTGAGTGCTTTATCATCTCTTATGGGACTACATGAATAAGATTTTTTCTCAGGTTGGTACGGGCCTAAGGCCTTCATCCACATTAGTTTGCTGTCATCTCTATTAGTATCGTGCTACTGTCATGAGAAACTCCTTTATCTTTGCACTTTTAAGTTTTGCACCCTATGATAAATGGCAATGCTTTGAGTGTTGAGTTGAGCTAATTGGCACTGATTAAATAAACTAATACATCTCTTTAAGCAAGACTACTATGTTGCTAACTTTACCCATTAAGATAATGAGGGTGCTTCTGTTTGTTAGTGTATGTTTCATCAACTAGTCCTACTATTACAGAATGTCGACTCTCTCAATATATGTGCCAACAGGATGCTCGATTTTGTGGGGCGCACAAAAACTTTGGGTGCTTCATTGCCTCGACAGCTTCCGTCCTTTCTTGTCAGTCGCTAATCTTCGCTTGCTTTCTTCCTTTGCTGTCAGTCGCTTGGCTTATCTCGGCTTCTAGTCAAAGGAAATAGTAATTGATATGCTACCTCACACAGGTTGGTACTGGTCTTTATCCTGATTATTGTGCCTGTCATATGTATTGGTAATTTGGTATTGTGCTACTGTTTGCCGATTTCATAAAGGAGTAATTTGGAGCCTGAACTTGCAGGCAAATCATTACATCAGGTAATTTCAGTAGAACTGCACAAAATGATCAGATGGACAGGTACTTATGCTGCTGCTATGTACTCCAAAGTTCACTCATACAAGCATCGATGTTGTGAAAAAGTGCCTATATTCATTCGAGTATTAACCGGCGTCAACCAATTGTCAAACTCCAAGTATTAGGAGAGTGAACGCCAAAAATATTGCTTGGTGCATAGCCCGAAAAACGATCCGATCTTTGGTCCCAACTTGTGCCTTTTGGTTATCGGCACATATGGTAGCGAACTATA
This sequence comes from Aegilops speltoides, assembly GCA_021437245.1. Taxonomy (NCBI): domain Eukaryota; kingdom Viridiplantae; phylum Streptophyta; class Magnoliopsida; order Poales; family Poaceae; genus Aegilops; species Aegilops speltoides. The sequence goes on from CM038145.1 coordinate 119,263,425, forward strand.
TGGCATGGAGTCTAAAGATTCCAGACAAGTTGGTTTGACGCGTATATTCATCTAGCACTTAATCAGTCTGCACGCCAAGGATGCTCCATTTCAGTTGAACTACACAAAAAATTTGGGTGGTTCATTTTCTCAACCGCCTCCTTTCTCGTCTGCAATGTAGAATTTTGGCGAGATACATGACCAAGATGATCTAGTAAACTAGTTGGATGAAAGTAGTGGCCAAGTTGCTCAAACCTCCCTCGGCACGAGGCCACTATTTGAGGATAAACCTACAAGCAAAGTTCAGATTGTCTGTGCTGCCTCTTATGTACTCGAAAGTTTACTCGTACAAGAACTAATTTTAGCAAGAAGTATCTCCGATTGAACACCATTTACTAGTCTGTACCCTAGGTAATTAAATTCGTCCATGGATCATATTGGCTGTGATCTCAATCATTTGGATGCATAAACATACTGAACATGTGTATATCTGAATCTTTTTGTGAATTATGTATGAATATTGTCGTGTGATCTGTCAATCATTTGGATGCATAGATATCTTTGAGCTTGTGTATATCTGAATCTTTTGAGTTGTTGATAGTGAATGTTGGCTATGAATATGAACGTGTCCTGTGAACCTGAGTTTGATATGAATGTTTACCTTTTCTGTTGTATTTGTGTGTGAACTTGTTAGTATGCCTACTGTGGGGTATAAAACGCGGGTCTCTCATAAAAGTAGTGCTCTGTCCAATTTATACTTTCCCTTCTAACCACATTATATATATTTATATTATTACTATTATCGTATATTTTATAGAGACTTATATATACATTATAAAAACATCCCACGTGTTATTAACTTATAAAAGTAAATGTTTAACGGAAAATCCTGGTTGTTTTTGACTCACAGGCAAGAAAAATCGTCGTGATTGCGTACAAAAGCTTGCGAAGATTTTAAGGACTAATTTAATAATAACGCGCTCATTTTTATTTTGAGCAATAACTCGCTAATTTCTTAATTATATATATATATAATGTGCCTCTCCGGTTTATTCTTTTATATTAATTGCTCCTTCTAACATAATATTATATATATAACGAGCTCACCTAATATGTGTATTTCAAGGAAGTGCAAATGGGCTAGGATTTCTTAGAAAATATAAATGGGCCTGATTGACACAAAATTATTTGTTCACCCAGCCCAGCAAATGGACTGTACATTCTAGAAAACATGGGTTAAATATATGCCACATTTTTGCAGGCTGACATGTGGGCCAATAGGTCGAAGCCTACGCAGGGCGTTGTCAACTTGGTCAACAAATGATTGTGTCATTCACTGCCATTGGATTTATATCCAACGGCCGGCATGCACCTTCAATCTCTCGTCTTCTTCCTCCAGCGTCGCCGGGACCGCCTGGTCTAGCCTTCGGTGGCTACCGGCTCTGCTTAGCACGCATCACTGAGAAGCACTACCCCACCACCGGCCAGGCTATCCCTCCACCCCTCGACACCTCCTGTTATTCTCCATAGACTACAGCCCCACGTCACAACAGAACCAGTTATAACCCTTCTCCTCCTCTCAATCTGTGACTCCACTGCCGTGTTTTCCCATCTTTGAGTCGTTCCCGTCCGAGGCCTCACCGTTGTCCACCGCCTCGCTGTGTTCGGTGCGGCATGGTCAACAAACTAGAGTCATCGAAAGAGGACTGTACGTGGAGAGCCTGACGGCTGGGACCCACGAGGTCCATGGTCGCACGCAAGGAAAGTTCCTCCTTTTTAAGCTGAAAAAAATGTTTCCTCCACCTGACAGCTGGGACCCACCGGTTGTATCTTCGCACGGAAGGAAGTGCCTCCTTGTTTTGTGAAAAAAATATTCATCCCGTTGACAGCTGGGACCCGTCAGATTTGGTGACTGACTTGTGCGCCTACTAAGCGGACGTGTATGCACGGCTTTGTCAACTTAATCAACAAATGATTCTAGCAGCTGGACCGTTGGATGTTAATCCAACAGCCGTGCTCCTTCTTCAACCTCTGTTCTTGCTCCTGTCTCCGTGGCGAGCACCACGGCGTGCTGTTGCCAAGACCAACCAATGAAGTTTCCCACTCCTCTCCATTTGCGACTCCACTGCCCCGTCTTCCCCATCTCTGGGTCGTTCCAGTTTGGGTGCGCTCGGCACGGTGTGGTCAACATGGTCAACAACCGAGAGTCATCAGAAGATGACTGTACGTGAGAGGCTGACAGTGAGGACGCACCACGCCCATAGACGCATGCATGCAACGGATCGCGGCGAGGTCAATGTGGTCAAGGAAGGACTTCCATCGGAAGTATACTGTATGTGGAGAGTCTCAACTGGGTCCACGGCCGCAGCAAATAAGTGCCTCCTTATTATGCGGAAAATAATGATTCCTCCAACTGACAGCAGGGACCCACTGGACGGGCCACCGTATTTTGCGAAAAAATCGTTTGCCCCCTAACTGCTGGGACCCACCTGACGGGCCACCGTATTTCGTGAAAAAATGTCCCCCCCCCCCCGCTGTCAGCTTGGACCCACCGGAAGTGCCTCCTTCTTACGCACAAAAAATGAATACTCCCCCTGCTAGCTAGGACCCACCTTTGTGGGAGGCTCACTTGTGGGCCTACTAAGTTGACGGGGACGAAGGGCTTTGTTAATTTAGTCAATATGAACGATTCTAGCTCCAGTGACCGTACGATGTCCATCCAACGGCCGTAGTGCTTCTTCAACCTCTAGTCTTCTTGCTCCAGCCGCCCAAACCAGCGCCGGTCGTGCCTCATGCTCCTGCCTCCCGTGGCCGGCCGTGCTGCCGCGGAGGCCTCACCACCCTCTACTATTCCCACCGCTGGCCAGGCCCTGCGGCGACGGCAGCCTCACACCGTAGCCGAACCAGTGAACCCTCGTACTCCTCTCCGCGCGGGCTTCCACTACCGCGTCTTCCCCCGGCTCCGCGTCATCCCCTTCCTAGGCCTCGCCGTCGTCCACCGCCGTGGTGCTCTCCGCGCGGCGTGGTCAACGTTGTCAAGGAACGACTTCCGTCGGAAGAGTACTGTACATGGAGAGGCTGACAGCTGGGTCCATGGCCACAGCCCAGTTTTTTTTATTTGCCAAGTAAGTCGCTTTGGCCTGTTGGGCTGCAAATCTTTCAATACGAGGAGAGCTTTCATTCGGCTAGCCGAGAAAATGGCCCATCAGTAATGAGAAATGGGCTATACATTTTTAAACACACATCAAACCGGCAATTAGTTTCAAATATCTTTTTTTTTCATTTCGAGATTTTAAATTACATTAATTTCTATGCGTGGAGAATTTGTTGGATTTTATATTGATATACATTTATTTTAAAATCACTTTGAATGTGAGACGAAATTTTGGGATTAAAAACAGTTCGGACCGCACCAAAATATGCAAAATTTCGTATAATTTTTTAATCGTGGCCACAGTATGGGTTGTAATGCTAACAAAAAGAATATGGGCTCCAAAAAAGCCTTAAGAATTAGCAAATGGGATGTAAATTATTAGAAATAATGGCAGATGGGATGTATGCTGTTTTCCACAGATTTGAGGCTTTCCTTAAAAAAAAGGTTGACGCACAAGCAGTGAGTGTTGGATGGCCATCCAATGGCCATCGTGCTTCTTCAATCTCTGCTCTTCCTGCTCCAGCTGCTCAAACAAGCACCGGCGGGACTGCCTGCTCCCTCCTCCCCGCGGCCGGCTCTGCTGCCGCGCAGGCCTCACCGCCCCACCGTACTCCCATCGCTGGCCTAGCCATCCCTCTACTTACCCACACATGCTGTTATTCTCCGACGACGATAGATGAACCAGTAAACCCTCGTATAGCCGTACTCCCCTCCCCGTGGGAAACAACTCCCGAGTCTTCCCTGCCTCCGTGTCGTTCCCTTCCTAGGCCTCGCCGTTGTCCATCGCCCTGGTGCTCTCGGCGCGGCCTAGTCAATGCGGTCAACGACCGACATGCATCTGAAGTGGACTGTACGTGGAGAGGCCGATAGCTGGGTCCATAGCCGCATGCAAGGAAATGCCTCCTTATTACGTGCAAAATAATGATTCCTCCACCTGACATTAGGGACCCACCAAAAGGGCCTCTGTATTTCGCGAAAAAAACGTTACCGCCGCTGACAGCTCCGACCCACCAGCTATATCTTCACACGCAAGGAAGTGCCTCCTTATTAAGCACAAAAAAATGAATACTCCGCCTGTTAGCTGGGACCCAGTATAGTGGCAGGCTGACTTGTGGGCCTACTAAGTTGACGGGGACGGAGGGCCTTGTCAACTTAGTCAATATGCATGATTCTAGATCTAGTGACCGTACGATGTCCATCCAACGGCTGTAGTGCTTCTTCAACCTCTGGTCTTCTTGCTCCAGCCGCCCAAACCAGCGCCGGTCGTGCCTCATGCTCCGTGGCCGGCTGCGATGCGGAGGAGGCCTCGCCGCCCCCTACTACTCCCACCGCTGGCCAGGCCATCCCTCTACTCACCCACACCCCCTGTTATTTTGCGGTGACGGCGGCCTCACACCGCAGCGAACCAGTGAACCCTCGTACTCCTCTATGCGTGGGCATCCACTTCCGCGTGTTCCCCGGCTCCGCGTCGTCTCCTTGCTAGGCCTCGCCATCGTCCACCGCCCTGGTGCTCTCGGCGCGGCGTGGTCAACGTGGTCAAGGAACGGCTTCCATCGGACGTGCACTGTACGTGGAGAGGCTGACAGCTTGGTCCATGGCCACAGCAAGGAAGTGCCTCCTTATGACGTGCAAAATAATTATTCCTCCACCTGACAGCGGGGACCCACAGGACGGGCCACCGTATTTTGTGAAAAAAAAAACGATTCGCCCCCCTAACAGCTGGGACCCACCAGCTACATCTTCGCACGCAAGGAAGTGTGTCCAGGCAAAAAAAGATTCGCCCCCCGACTGCTGGGATCCACCAGCTACATCTTCGCACGCAAGGAAGTGCCTGACAGTCGGGACCCACCTGGTCGAAGCGTACGTAGCGTTGTCATTCTGGTCGTGACGGTATGCGTACATATATCTTGGTCGATCTAGAGGCGCACGTGTCGTAGTAGATGCGTGTGCGTGTCGTAGTAGAGGCGAACGCGTAGCATGTACACGCGTCGTCTGGCGCCGGTGCAAGAAAGAAAATATGGCCACGTCACATTACATCTGGCGGGTCTCGAACGCCTCTCGCGCATACATACGGCCAGGGCTCGTGTACATGGCTGGGTCAGAACGGAGAAACAGCGTCGTCGTCGTGCTCATGGTGAGGCAACGAAATGCGTCATGTTCATGGGGAGGAAACGGAATGCATCGTGTTCATCGGGAGGCAACGGAATGCGTGGGAGCCAATCGGGTGGGTCGGAACGTAATGCGTGGTCGTGTTCATCGGGAGGGCTTGGACGGAACAGGCAATGGAAACGTGGCCTGGCGTATCGCACAACAGAGGAAACGGACCTCCTACGTTCGGAACGGGGTCCTTTTGATCGAGAGGGGTGTGGCGTACCGCAAAATGGAGGAAATGGACCTCCTACGGTCGAAACGGGGGTCCTGTTGATCGGGAGGGGTGTGGCGTACCACAAAATGGATGAAACGGATCTCCTACGGTCGAAACGGGGGTCCTGTTGATCGGTAGGGGTGTGGCGTACCGCAAAACGGAGGAAACAGACCTCCTACGGTCGAAATGAGGGTCCTGTTCATCGGGAGGGGTGTAGCGTACCGCAAAATGGGACTCCACGGGATACTGTTCATCTCCACCGTCAACCTCCTCCAGCCTCTACGGGCTATCGTCGACCTCCTCCAGCCTCCACGGGCTCCTGTTCATCCAGCCTCGACCGCGCGCTACTCCACCGGCTACTATTCAACCACCCCTCCACGGGCACCCCTCCACCGTCTACGGTTCATCCAACCGTCCACACCACGGGGGCTTGTTCAACCACCCCTCCACGGGCACCCCTCCACCGTCTACTGTTCATCCAGCCCTCCACACAACAGGGTCATATTCATCTAGAGGCAATGCCACCGCTCACTATTTATCCACCCCCCATAGCGCTCCTTTGTTCATCAATCGATCGGCTTGATTAGCGGCGAGAGCGAAGAATCGCTCGATCGGGTTCGATTAACAACCATCGATCGATCCCTCGGGTTCGATGCAGCGTAACTGCGGTGCAATCTCTGGGTTGATTAGAGCCAACGCCTCGCACACACACGCGTACGTGTACGAGAGAAACGTGCATCGCTCAGCCCCCGACTTCCCACCATAACCGCCAACTCCCCGAAATTTTCCTCCCCTCGCTTCTACCACGGTTTTTTTTTCATCATGGACGACCCAAATAATGTCATGCAGCTGCCTCTCCGGCCCGCCCAGGACGAAAATCCCATTTTCTGTCATGATTTTTTGTCATAGAAGTAGGAGCCCACCACATCTATGATGATACCGGGTTTTGTCACAATTATCGTCATAGAGGTGTCATATGTATGACAGAAAAAAATTTCGTTCGGCCCAAAATGTCACGGATGTGTCTTTTTTTGCAGTGATGAGGAATCGCAGCCGACATAATTATCCATCATTGATCCAATGCCTATGAGCTTTTCACATATTTTGCTTTGCTTATTTACTTTTCCGTTTCTACTGTTACAACAACTACAAAACTGCTATCTTTACTTTTGCCACTGTTACCATTACTATCATACTACTTTGCTACTAAATACCTTGCCGCAGATACTAAGTTATCCAGGTGTGGTTGAATTGACAACTCAACTACTAATACTTAAGAATATTCTTTGGCTCCCCTTGTGTCGAATCAATAAATTTGGGTTGAATACTCTACCCTCGAAAGTTGTTACGATCCCCTACACTTGTGGGTTATCATGCACTCAAGGACTAGCTGGTGGTATTCATGGGCTCCTGGGAGCATGCTAAGCATAATGGAATGCTCAGACGCGAGTGGCGTTCGCTCTAGCCATGATGGCTTCATGATCGGTGGCAAGTGTCGGTGTTCTAGGAACGGGGGTCCCCAGACTTGCCTGCCTGCGGCCTGCGGCGTGGCTCGAGTGGTGGCCTAGTACATCCCATCTTCCTTAGCGCAAGACTCAAGACCCTCACGAGGGGCCAAGCCTCGCGGGGCAGACGACACAAGGCTTCCTCAGGAGCGGCCTTGCCAGGCAGGCTCGCGAGGAGGCGGAGAGGTCAAGGCAAGGGTACCTCATGAGGTGCTCATGACGCAAGCCATGACGATCGAGACCAGGTGGGGGCCAGCCTACGCAGTGTCCTTGTTTCCTCTTTGGTGCAAAGGGGGCATGCACAGGCGTGGAGTACCGAGGCATCAGACAAAGGTTACCATTTCAGTGCAAAGAGACCAATACCAGCAGAGCGGCAGGATGGAGGTCACCGTGGAGCCCAAGACGGCGTCACCACTAGTGCCTTTGGCAGCCGAAGACCAACTTTAGTCAGGATAACTTGTACTAGATGTTCCCCTTCAAAATGGCCGTTGTTGGCGCCCTTCCCGCTCAATATTTGGGAAGAGGACCAGAGCCCCTATAAATAGGGCTAGTCACCGCAGTAGAAGGCATCCAGAATATCATCTAGAGACGGGGAGATCCACCCCAAGTAGAACACCGCATCAACTCAAGAACACATCTCGCGAGGCAGTTCTTCCTTGTACTGTTCATGATCCGCCCCAGAGGCAATCCACCACACCACACACTGGAGTAGGGTATTACACCACAACGGTGGCCCGAACCAGTATAAACCTTGTGTCCCCCGTGTTGTTGATCGTTTAGCTTAGATTATCGCGAGGTGATCAGACATGGATTGGTAGGGGGAAGATCTTCGCGCGCACCCCAGAGTTCGAACCTTAAGGGTCTGCCGAAACCCAACATCCGACATTTGGCGCGCCAGGTAGGGGTGCGCCAGAATATTTCTTCCGCTGTTCCGTGTTCGATAACCCGTCGTGTCCATGGCCGACGCTCGCCGGGCTCGTGCCGAGCGTCGGGCTGCTCTCGCCGCCCGCGCCGCCCAGACGGCTCCCGTTGGCGGGTGTCCCCGTCGTTCCCCGTCGCTTACCGCCAACACCACCAGTGGGCCGGCGGGGAAAGAGCAGCAGGCCTCATCGCTGCATCCGTCGGTGCGGCGGGAAGGCCACACCGCTACCCCGTCGCTGACTCCAGCTGGTTCATCGTCCCACGCCCGTCGCGCCCCCATGGACGCGCACACTACGTTGCTCCTGGCGCATGAGCTCCTGCACTACCGTCCCGTTGACGACTTCTACGAGGACTGGCTCGCTCGCATCACCAAGCTCGTCAGCGCTGCAGGGGGATCCCCTGCGTCGTCCCTCTCACTGCCTCACCCTCCATCCTGCGCGGGTGGTGCAGCCCAGGAGGTGCCTCAGCCACCTCCTCCCCAAGAAGGCGCCCTGGCTCCAAGGCGCGCGGCCCCAGGACGAGATCCACCGCGTCCAGCACCCGCACGACAAGAAAGGAGCTGCCAAGAAATCCCTCGTCCCCAAGAAGGTGCTCGCGTGCTCCCTCTACCGGCATGCCATGACCGCATCCCTGCGCCGGCACATCAAGACCCCGCGCTGCTCCAGGCAGCGGCACGCAGGAATCCCTAGGAGCAAGCCCCGCAATAGCAAAGAGCCCTGGTGGCCACCGCAGGCCGCTGCGCCTTCACCACCGAGCTACGCATTGTCGCCTGGCCGGGCAAGTTCAAACGTGACCTGCCCCCTCGCTACGATGGCACTGCCGACCGCGCGGAGTTCCTGTAGCTCTACGAGCTGGGTATCGAAGCCGCCAACAGGGACGAAAAGGTCATGGCGAACTGGCTTTGATGGCTAGCACGACTAGGGATGGAAACGAGCTTGGGGAGTAGGGGGAAAGACGGTGGAACTCACAATGGATTTGGCGGGCTTGGGGAGGCGGAGGAGACGATGTACGATCACCGGAAATCTCGGTGTAGACGCAGTGGGGTCGAGCTCGGTGGCGAGGTTTCACGGTGTTCAACGATGCATGGCTCAGCATAGAGGACGAGGGAGACGAGGCAAAGCGTCCGGAAAAGGTGGTGAGGTGAGAGGGTGGCCGTGGCCGTGGTGGTTCGGGGCGGTGCGTCGACTAGCTCTTCGTCCTTGCGGGGATTGTCGGGGTTTCGTCACAACATACCTCCTAGTGTGAGGACTTAGTCGTGCGGCCATCGCAACTGAGTGGTTAGCTTGTCAGGGTTGATCGGAATCGAGAGACACGAGTTTTTACCCAGGTTTTGCCCCTCACGCTGGAGGTAGAAGCCCACATCCTGCTTGATTATATTGATGATGATGATGCTCATGGTTACAAGGGTGTTATTTCACTGCCTGTCTCGATAGCTATCAAAACGTCTGTCTCGAGACCTATCCAAATATCTATCTCGAACCCGTCTATCTCAAAACTTGTCCCTCTTGGGGTGCCATGCCCCTCCTTATATAAGTTGAAGGGCGGCATACATGTAGAGTCCTAGAAAGATTAGGAATTAACCTATTCTGGCTTCTTATCGTGGGCTTCTTACCGCGGGTGACTTAGCGTGGCCTTCTTATCTTGGGCTTCTTATAACGGGCTTCTCATCTTGGGCTTCTTAGCTCCAGGACTCTTCTTCTGGGAAACTTAAGCCTAGAGGCGACTTAACATCAGGGCGGCTTAAGCCCAGAGATGACTTGAGTCCTAGGGCGGCTTAAGCCTAGAGATGACTTAAGTCTCAGGGCGGCTTAAGCCCAGAGATGACTTAACGTCATGGCGGTGATACGTCTCCATCATATCTACTTTCCTAATGCTTTTCCTCTTGTTTTGGACTCTAATTTGCATGATTTGAATGAAACTAACCCGAACTGACACTGCTTTCAGCAGAACTACCATGGAATTGTTTTTGTGTGCAGAAATAAAAGTTCTCGGAATGGAACGAAACTTTGTGAGGATTTTTTATACAATAAAAGATAATTTCGAGAGCCAAGAACCACCGGAGCGGGGCACCTGGGTGGGCACAACCCACCAGGGCGCGCCACCCCCTCCAGGCGCACCCAGGCGGGTTGTCCCCACTCGGTGGCCCCGCAGACCCTGAAACTGATGCTATAAAATCCCATATCGCGTTTCACGAGATGGAGCCGCCGCCGTCCCCTATTCTTCATCGGGAGGCCAAATCTAGAGTCCGTTTGGGGCTCCACAGAGGGGGATCTTCGATCTTCATCATCACCAACCCTTCTCCATCGCCAATTCCATGATGCTCCCCACTGTCGGTGTCAAAACCGGCGGATCTCGGGTAGGGGGCCCGAACTGTGTGTCTAAGGCTAATGGTAACAGGAGGTGGGGGACACAATGTTTACCCAGGTTCGGGCCCTCTCTACGGAGGTAATACCCTACTTCCTGCTTGATTGATCTTGATGAATATGAGTATTACAAGAGTTGATCTACCACGAGATCGTAATGGTTAAACCCCAAAAGTCTAGCCTATGAGGTTATGATTGTTGTGGCGAAATCCTAGAAGTCTAAACCCTCTGGTTTATATAGACACTGGGGGCTAGGGTTGTACAAAGTCGGTTACAGAGAAAGGAATCAACATATCCGAATCCCCAAGCTTGCCTTCCACGCAAAGGAGGGTCCCATCCGGACATGGGACGAAGTCTTCTATCTTGTATCTTCATAGTCGAACAGTCCGGCTAAAGTATACAGTTCGGCTGTCCAAGGACCCCTTAGTCTAGGACTCCCTCAGTAGCCCCTGAACCAGGATTCAATGACGATGAGTCCGTCGCATAGATTATCTTCGGCATTGCAATGCGGGTTTCTTATCCGAATACTTCAAAGTAGATCTCGAACACAAGAATCGTGTCCGGCTCTGCAAAATAAGTTCCACAAACAATCGCAGCGAGTACAATATTTATGAGTCCAATCTGCTGACAGTGTTGGAGGCACGACATAGCATCACTACCCGACCATTATTTTGAATCGTTTTCTAGCCTGCCACTCCACGTTTCAGGGGGGGGGGCGGTTTTTATTGGCACGTCTTTTCAAAGCATAGATCGTATCCCCTTATTACGGGATTTTCATCAACACGGGCGTGGGTAACCCAACCATTCTTTTGGCATATTTCCTCGGGAATAGGCATGTTTTAAGGCCACGGAGGGGACGCTTGATATTCATGGCCTTTATAAAGGGGTTAAGGCCCGTCCTCTTTCTTCCACGCTAGTTCTTCCCTCTACCTCCCACCTCGAGTTCCAACACTCAAGGGTCAATCCAGCTGCTTGAAGCCTCCAGTCATGTCCGGACCCAGCCTTCAAGGCCGGTAGATGGCCTCTTCCGTCACAGAGGAAGATATCTCGAAGCTCAGGGAGGCAAGATCCTTGACTGCAGAAATTTACCACTGGCTCCTGCTCAAGGGCAGGTTATTCCTACTCCCAGATCCAATGAAAGGGTCATGTTTATCTCTCACTTCCTCCGAGGGCTTGGGTTTGCTCTCCATCCCTTCATTCGAGGGGTCATGTTTTATTACGGGCTAGATTTCCACGATCTAGCCCCGAACTCCTTTCTCCACATCTCGGTGTTCATCACCACGTGTGAGGCCTTCCTCCGTATTTCCCCACACTTTGGCTTATGGCATAAGACCTTTAGCATCAAACGAAGGTAATAAACGGGAAACAAATGGAGTGCAGAGGTGCTTCAATAAGCAAGCTCATCAATTCTTCTTGGCCGATGGGCTCCTTCGCAGAAACTTCTGATTTGTGGCAACGAGAATGGTTTTACATCACCCAACCCCGCTGTAAAAAGCGGGCAGCCACACTGCGTTTCAGTCCGGCCCTCCGCCACAGCTCGCATCATGGATTAACAAGGGGCTTGACTAGGGATCTATTGATGAAGTGCGGATGCTGTAAAGTCGCATTCGGAGCCTCGTTGAGAAGGACACCGGTCTCATCGATGTAATTCAAGTAATGCTAGTCCGCCGGATCCTACCCTGTCAGCGACGCCCTCTCCGTATGTGGGAGTTTAACCCGGAAGGTCCACAGACTCTTCAGCACCTCTCCGGCACGATGCTCAGAGAGATGTGGAAATTGTTCTTCGGCGCACAAAAATAGTGGCCTGACACTACAGAAGACATTGGTCTTGACTGCAATCATCCAGATACTCCGGTTAGTACTTGACTCCCGAGCATAGTTTAGTCGGATTATTCATAACAATGTATTGATAAAACCCTACTCGGCCAGGGCTGGCTAAAGAAGGCGGAGAGAATTAGGTGTTCGGCTCCACTTCCCGAAGACTTTGCCGATCTGTTGTTAACAAGGATGCTGGCTCCGGCACCATATCAAGTGTCGGCAGGGGAAGATAAGGAGGAGAGCGAAGAGGCCCAAGGCGACCTTCATTCTGGAGGCACACCAGGCAATTTGTCCGGGGAGACCGGAACTTCAACTTCCAAAAGTGGAAGGGAAGGGCAAGCTGACATTCCTTCTCCTCAGGGGAAGAAGCGGACCACCTTCGAAGACTTGAAGAGAGAAGCTTCTAAGCGGGGGAAGATATCCCAGTCAAGGGATGACATTGACACAAAGTCACCCCATAAAGACAAGCCCCTAGCTGGATAGTAAGTGAACCAGGGTGTTTTAAACATATCCCATTCTTTTCTGGTTGTAAGGGTAACATTTTAAACACATATTTGCAGTTCGGCATGCAACTCTCCTCAACAGTCCTCCTCTTTGGGGGATCTTCTTTTGGAGATGATGGAGAGCAAGATGCCTCCACAGATTTCCTTGCCCGATGAGGCAGACAATACCGAGGTGTCGTCCCGGAGGATCTTTCCCGATCCATGAGTGGCGCAAGAGGCAGTGGAGACCAGGGCCGAAGGTAATACTTCGGCCGCTCAGGGTCCGGGGTGTGCGGCCCCTACGGGGAACAACAAAAATCCCAGACTATCCAATGTCGGAGGGGCGACGCAAACTGCTCCGGATTCAGAGGCGCCGGATACTTTGACGGGCATATTGCAACATGCCTCCGTTTCAGAGGAACACCGTACCTTAATGCGTACGGTGGTTGAAAGGGTTCAGTCCGTGAAAAGCGGATTGAATCAAGCCCTTACCAGCATACTAAGAGGCTTCGAGGTACGTAGTGTAATTTCAATTATACTATAAGTGCAACTTGCACCTGTGTATATATAGTAGCCCCTGAGACTCTAATTGACATCCAAAGGAGTGCGATCAGAGGATCAAAATATATGCCCAAGAAATGATCTGACTAGTTGAAACACGGGTTGTTACATCCGTGGCGACTGCCCGGGCTACAGAGGTAGCACATCTGAAGCAGAAGGTTGATGTAGCAGATGATGCCATCACGCTTATTAATAGGTGGCTCGAAGAGGCGCAAGGTATGTCTCTGGGGCACTAAGTATATGCTAGTGTTGTGAAATGAGCGTGATACTGAAAATTTGTATATGCATGACTGCAAATAGTGCCGCCGCAGTTGAGACCCTTTGGGCCGAACTTGCCCGGGCCAAGGAGCAAGCCAGGATGAGTAATGCGGCTGCCGAAAAGGTAGCCGCCGAATTAAAGGTCGAGCAGACTGCTCGGAGCCAGTGCGAGGACAGGATATCCTATATGGCACTTGAACTGAATAATGCCACTAGCCGATGCCAAGTTCTTGAAAAACAGAACGAAGCCAAAATGGCCAATCTTGACAAGGCCTTACAAGAGGCGAACGAAGCTCGGTCTGAGTCTAGAGCAGCTCGGGAGGAGATCCGACAAGCTGGGGAGATCGCGGCTGGTAAGCCCTTTTTATTCCAAACTAAGTTTGGCGATCCGAAGTATGCGCCGCTTAATCAACTGTGGAGTTCTCCAGACGCCTTTATGGACCCGCCGAAGAGTGCTGCCGATGCGAATCAGTTTTTCCACGCGCAAGACGGATATGCAATGGAAAAACTATTTTGGTCGCAATTTGACACGCCGAAGCATCCACTGCTGAACAAACAGATGGCCCAGTGTGCTGAGCTCCACAAGATGTCCGGCACTGCCATGACGGACGTCCTAGCCCGGCTATGGCCAACTGAACCTATTTCGAATAGTTATTTCGGTTTGGTCCGACAACTTGTTAATGCGGTGCCGCGTATCGATGCTATGAAGCGGTCAATGTGCATTGAAGGTGCACGGATGGCCCTTGCCCGTGTCAAGATGTACTGGGCGAAGATGAAGGCCACCGATATTGCAGCGCAGAGTCCACCCGAAGGTAAGGACCTTAACATGCCAGAGCATTATTTTGAAGATGTCCTAGAGGGTGCCCGCTTGATAGAGGGTCAGTGCTCAAAAAATGTTATGTTCAAGTGAAGTGTATCAAAATTGTAATAACAATATTATGATATATTTAAGGCTATGTTTTTATACTTTTTGCCCGAAAAGTTTTGGTGCCTCCTGTGCGGCCGTCTTTTATATATACAATTTGAAAGTTTGCAGTTGTCGGCTTCAGCCCCCTCACGTATAACGCGCGGGTATTCGGAAAAGCACTTGATCACACTTGACCCAACGTCTTGGTCCGTTAAGGAGGTGTTAGTGCAGCGAACTAGGCAATCAGACTATAAGGCTTTAACACTTTCACTTAGCCATAGGAGTTTGACGGTGGGGCTACTATATAGCCGCTGGTATGTCCGCGGTTATCCGAATATGGTGTTATTACATACGTGACCAAAATAACGGTCCTTTGTTTAATGCGGAGGGAATCGCGAAGATTCCGATGAGTCATCGAGTGGTTGACCAGCTCTCGCCGCATCATGACAGTGAGTTTTCGGCTTTCTCTAGTGAGGTGCTCGTCCGGGCTAGCCGAGACACAATCGCCGTAGTTCTCCCTTTACTACCCTAGCCGATATAGTGGAATGTAAGGTAGTAAGCACAGGAGCCAGGCAACCCAAGTATTGACCAAAGACATGACTTGGAGCTGATGCATATATATAAGGCCTAACTCGCGACGCCGAACACTCCCTATAGGTGTTCGTACTTTTACAACATAAACTGGGCTGAGTGCAGTCCCTGGTGATAGACCCATGGTCTCAAGGCACATGTGGCAATCCGACGTGGGGAATAAGCACAGGTGGTGAGAGCATAAAATCTCAAAACACAATACAAACCAAGCTGCTTCCATACCATCCACTTTAGTATGGCGGACCGTATATTTACAGATAATGCCGATATCTCCCTTGGACATTTGACATGCCAGGAAAGTATAAAACAAAAAGAGATAAAAAAGGTTTACACAGGGTCTTAATTTAAAAAGAAACCTTAATATGGTGCCCTGTGGCACGTCTGCGCCTTTGTCTCCGTTGTGAAGTGTCCTTGAAGGGTATAGTATGATGGCCATCTGTAGAAAGGAAAAAACCAGGTGAAAGAATCTGGTGTGGCCGTAAGTAAAGCTGGTTCGTTTTAATGAACCATGAAATATAGCTTCTGGAGTCCGAATAGGGTCGAGCCGAACTATGGACTTTTTGTGTGCAGTGTGCCCCCGTCGCCACCCAAGGAGTTTTGGGTATAAATTTATGTGTGCGTGGCACATTTGTTGTCTCCTTGTGCGGCGGTAGATGGGGGCGTAGCTGGCAATCGATCTCAGGTTTATCTGAGCTATCGCACTGAGGTGTGCGCCGAACATGTTTAGCTGTGTCCACGGTCTTAAAGACCGATGAGCTGCTCGGCTTGAATAAGCCATTTTGTGCTTTGACTGCTAGAGCCGCCGTGTATTGTTCTGTACGAAGAGAGCGCTCTGTATTTTTGCTGACCGTGTTGACGCCACGTGGTCCAGGAATTTTGAGTTTTAGGTAAGCATAATGTGGGACTACATTAAAACGGGCCAAGGCCGTTCTTCCGAGTAGTGCATGATAGCCACTTCGGAACGGAGCAATGTCGAAGATTAGTTCTTCGCTTCAAAAGTTGTCGGGGGAGCCGAACACAACATCAACTGTTAGAGAGCCCGTGCAGCGGGCTTCCACGTCGGTATAACTCCTATAAAGGTAGTGCTGCTTTGTTTGATTCTTGACGGGTCTATCCCCATCTTGCGGACAATGTCCTGATATATCAGATTGAGACTGCTGCCGCCGTCCATGAGGACTCGAGTGAGGTCGTATCTGTCGATTATGGGGTCAAGCACTAGGACAGCTGAGCCCCCGTGACGGATACTAGTCGGATGATCCCTGCGATCAAAGGTGATCGGACAGGCCGACCATGGGTTGAATTTGGGGGCAATAGGCTCAATGGCATAAAAATCTCGGAGTGCGCATTTGCGCTCCCACTTTGGGATATGGGTGACATAGATCATGTTCACTATTTTGATTTCCGGTGGAAATTTCTTTTGTCCCCCCATGTTCGGCTGGCGAGGTTCATCCTCGTCTTCGCTCTGAGGTCCCTTCCCTTTGTGTTCGGTGTTGAGTTTGCCGGCCTGCTTGAAGACCCAACATTCTCTCTTGGTATGATTAGCAGGCTTATCAGGAGTGCCGTGGATCTGGCAGGGCCTGTCTAGGATTTTATCCAGGTGTCTGGTTAGCCATTCGTCCCAGACACTATGTTTGAAGGCTGCTAAGGCTTCAACATCTGGACAGTCAACAATTTAGTTCTTCTTAGTGAAAAACTAGTTCCAAAGCTAAGCTTACGGGCTGATTCTCCGGGTTGTTGGATTATGTGACTTAGATCATCTGCATCCGGGGGCCGGACATAGGTCCCTTGGAAATTGCCCCGAAAAGCGTCCTCAAGTTCCTCCCAACTTCCGATGGAATTTTTAGGGAGGCTTTTTAGCCAATGTTGAGCTGGTCCTTTTAGCTTGAGGGGTAAATATTTAATGGCGTGGAGATCATCTCCGCCAGCCATGTGGATGCGAAGAATAAAGTCTTCTATCCAAACCATGGGGTCCATCATTCCATCATATGCCTCGATGTTTACGGGTTTGAACCCTTCTGGGAAATCGTGTTCCAGCACCTCATCGGTGAAGTACAGGGGGTGTATGGCACCCCTGTATCTTGCTGTGTCGTGGATTGGGTCCGACGGTTGTAATGTTCGGTATTGGTTCCAAGCTGGTAAATGACCGTCATGTTTTGTTTGATAATCATGATCCCGTGTAGGAGCACGTTCCCTGGATCCATAGATGGACCTGGTTTTGCCAGCTTTTTTGTCCAGGTCCTCACGTAGATCATATTTCTGGTCCTAGGCTGCAGCCTTCCTTCCTTTGCAGGGAGGGGGAGCGGGCTTGTGTATGGCATTGCTAGCCGCTTTGTCGCGACCACGAGGTGGTCGGTCCGGCCTGTCAGGCGTATTGTTTTTCAGTGGTATAGGCGCAATAGCCTCATCGTCGAATTCGTGCAGGAGCTTACGTTCAGGATAGCTCTTTGTTTGGCCATTACCGGCGTATTTTTCCTCAGCATCTAGCACTCCGTTCCATCTGTCGTTGAGCGTATCCTGTGCGGCATTAAGCCGCTGCTTCTCCTTCTCTAGGCTCCTCGCCATGGCGATAAGCCTTTGGTGGAGGCGTCCTTGTTCTAATGGTTCTTCTGGGATGACGAACTCGTCATCGCCTAGGCTCATCTCCACTTCAGAGACAGGTTGGTAGCTGCTATCTTCGGTGTCGCTGTGGTCGGATAACATCTCCGGACTGTGTATGCCGTCGTCTCGCACGCCCTGCTCCAACGCTAGGTCTGCGGGGTCCTTGGCTTGGTTCAGATTACCGTCATCATCCGTGACAATGTTGTTGTTTTTCCTTTTGCCGAATCGAGGTCGGCGCTTGGGACGCTGGCGTTTAGGACGTTCATCGACAGGCATGCTGTTATCACTGTCAGCCTCATTCTCCTTTGGTGTGTCCACCATGTATATATCGTATGACGATGTAGCTGTCCACTGCCCTAAAGGTGGTGGTTTTTGTGCGTGCTCCTCTTCGGCATCGTCGTCCATACCGTCGATGTCTTTGGAGCCGTAATCGAGCGCGTCGGTTAAGTCCTCGACAGTGGCTATAAAGAGAGTGGTGGGTGGGGACCGAAGTTCTTCGTCGTCCACTTCCCATTCGAGCCGGACATAGTTCACCCGAGTGTCCCCTGACAAGGAGAGGGACTTCAATGAGTTTAAGACATCACCAAAAGGCGAGTGCTGAAAGATGTCCGTGGAGCTAGACTCCAAGACTGGCGCCCAATCAGGTTAGATGGACGCGGATGCGTGCGGTCCGGAACCCATGGCCGGAGAAGAGTCCAAGGTTCCGGTAACACAGGCCCAGCTTGATGTTAGGTCTGTGTGCTGCTCCAGCACCGCTGAGTCTGCAGCCTACATGGCGGGGCTAAGCTTCCCGTCTTCTGGCGACGCAGTCCGCTCCAGCTCTAGGTCCAGGGCGGTCAGAGGCGCTATCTCCTGTGCGCGGCCAGATGACAGATCTAAGTCATGTTCATCATGGTGGCAAGGGACAACCGTCATGGGCTCGAATCCGTCGAAGATCAAGTCTCCGCAGATATCGGACACAAAATTCAGGCTTCCTAATCTGACCTCATGGCCAGGGTGAAGGAAATATGCCCTAGAGGCAATAATAAAGTTATTATTTATTTCCTCATATCATAATTTTTTTATTATTCATTCTAGAATTGTATTACCCGGAAACATAATACATGTGTGAATACATAGACAAACATAGTGTCACTAGTATGCCTCTACTTGACTAGCTCGTAAATCAAAGATGGTTAAGTTTCCTAACCATAGACATGAGTTGTCATTTCATTAACGGGATCACATCATTAGGAGAATGATGTGATTGACCTGACCCATTCCGTTAGCTTAGCACTTGATCGTTTAGTATGTTGCTATTGCTTTCTTCATGACTTATACATGTTCCTATGACTATGAGATTATGTAACTCCCGTTTACCGGAGGAACACTTTGTGTGCTACCAAACGTCACAACGTAACTGGGTGATTATAAAGGTTCTCTGCAGGTGTCTCCAAAGGTACTTGTTGAGTTGACGTATTTCAAGATTAGGATTTGTCACTCCGATTGTCGGAGAGGTATCTCTGGGCCCTCTCGGTAATGTACATCACTATAAGCCTTGCAAGCAATGTAGCTAATGAGTTAGTTACAGAATGATGCATTACGTAACGAGTAAAGAGACTTGTCAGTAACGAGATTGAACTAGGTATTGGATACCGACGATCGAATCTCGGGCAAGTAACATACCGATGACAAAGGGAACAACATATGTTGTTATGCGGTTTGACCGATAAAGATCTTCGTAGAATATGTAGGAGCCAATATGAGCATCCAGGTTCCGCTATTGGTTATTGGCCGGAAACAGCTCTAGGTCATGTCTACATAGTTCTCGAACCCGTAGGGTCCGCACGCTTAACGTCACGATGACAGTTATATTATGAGTTTATAGTTTTGATACAGAAGGTTGTTCGGGGTCCCAGATGTGATCACGGACATGACAGGAGTCTCGAAATGGTCAAGACATAAAGATTGATATATTGGACAACTATATTCGGATACCGGAATAGTTCTGGGGGTTATCTGATATATATCGGAGTACCGGGGGTTACCGGAACCCCCCGGGAACTAATGGGCCTTGTTGGGCCCTAGTGGAGAGAGAGAGAGAGGGGCCGGCCAGGGCAAGAGGCGCGCCCCCTCCCCTTGAATCCGAATAGGACAAGGAAGGGGGGTGGCGCCCCCCTTGACTTTCCCCTCTCCCACTCCTTCCTTCCCCCTCCTTCTTGGACTAGGAAAGGGAGGGGCAAACCTAGTTGGAGTAGGTTTCCCCCTCCTAGGGCGTGCCACCCCCTTGGCTGGCCCCCACCTCCTACCCCCTTTATATACGGAGGAGGGGGCACCCCATGAGACATAAGTTGATATTCGTGATCGTTCCTTAGCCGTGTGCGGTGCCCCCCTCCACCATATTCCACCTCGGTCCTATCTTTGCGGTGCTTAGGCGAAGCCCTGCGTCGGTAGAACATCATCAACGTCACCACACCGTCGTGCTGACGGAACTCATCCCCGAAACCCTGCTGGATCGGAGTCCGGGGATCATCATCGAGCTGAACATGTGCTGAACTCGGAGGTGCCGTACGTTCGGTACTTGGATCGGTCGGATCGTGAAGACGTACGACTACATCAACCGCGTTGTTCTAACACTTCCGCTTTCGGTCTACAAGGGTACATGGACAACACTCTCCCCTCTCGTTGCTATGCATCACCATGATCTTGAGTGTGCGTAGGAATTTTTTTGAAATTACTTCGTTCCCCAACACAGGGGCGTAGCTATCGATCTGCTGTGTATGACCAAACGAGTTGGCCCGCAGTGCGAAGCCGCCGAATATGAAGATCTTTCTGGGAGGAAGATCTCTCCCTGGACTGCATTGTTGTAGATGATTTATGGAGCCATCAAGCCTATCTTTAAAGACATAGCGAAACTCTCAATGAAAGCACCAATGTCGGTGTCAAAATCGGCGGATCTCGGGTAGGGGGTCCCGAACTGTGTGTCTAAGGCTAATGGTAACAGGAGGTGGGGGACACAATGTTTACCCAGGTTCGGGCCCTCTCTACGGAGGTAATACCCTAGTTCTTTCTTGATTAATCTTGATGAATATGAGTATTACAAGAGTTGATCTACCACGAGATGGTAATGGCTAAACCCCAGAAGTCTAGCCAATGAGGTTATGATTGTTGTGGCTAAACCCTAGAAGTCTAAACCCTCCGGTTTATATAGACACCGGGGGGGCTAGGGTTGTACAAAGTTGGTTATAGAGAAAGGAATCTACATATCCGAATCACCAATCTTGCCTTCCACACAAAGGAGAGTCCCATCCGGACACGGGACGAAGACTTCTATCTTGTATCTTCATAGTCCAACAGTCCGGCTAAAGTATACAGTCCGGCTGTCCGAGGACCCCTTAGTCCAGGACTCCCTCACCCACTGGGAGTGAGTAATTCCTTCGTAGGCTCGCTGGTTGGAGAGGAGTTGGATGAGATTCATCATGTAATCGAGTTAGTTTTGTTAGGGCTTGATCCCTATTATCCATTATGTTCTGAGATTGATGTTGCTATGACTTTGTCATGCTTAATGCTTGTCACTTTGGGCCCGGGTGCCATGATTTCAGATTTGAACCGTTTATGTTATCACAATTATATCCATGTTCTAGATCCGATCTTGCAAGTTATAGTCACCTACTATGTGTTATGATCCGGCAACCCCGGAGTGACAATAGTCGGGACCACTCCTGGTGATGACCATAGTTTGAGGAGTTCATGTATTCATTGTGTGCTAATGCTTTGTTCCAGTTCTCTATTAAATGGAGGCCTTAATATCCCTTAGTTTCCAATAGGACCCCACTGCCACGGGAGGGTAGGACAAAAGATGTCATGCAAGTTCTTTCCATAAGCACGTATGACTATTTATGGCCTACATGCCTATATTATATTTATGAACTGGAGCTAGCGCCGTATCGCCCTAGGTTATGATTGTCTCATGATGAATATCATCCAACGAATCACCGATCCAATGCCTATGATTTTCCTACATATTGATCTTGCTAAGTTACTACTGCTGCTACTGCTATTATTACTATTACAAAACTATTGCTATCACTGTCCGTTACTATTGTTGTTGCTACTACTATCAAAACTATCATACTACTTTGCTACTAATCACTTTGCTGCAGATAATTAATCTCCTAGTGTGGTTGAATTGACAACTCAGCTGCTGATACTTGCAAATATTCTTTGGCTCCCCTTGTGTCGAATCTATAAATTTGGGTTGAATAATCTTCCCTCGAAAACTGTTGCGATCCCCTATACTTGTGGGTTATCAAGACCTTTTTCTGGCGCCGTTGCCAGGGAGCATAGCTATATTTGTTGAGTCACTTGGGATTATTATCAAATTGTCACTATGAAGAATTTGAAGGATGCTAAGACTAAGATTTTTCCCTCTAAGACGAGGGGAGGTAAGGAACTCCATCCATCTCTGCTTTAGATTGACCTTCTGTTATAAGTAAACTTGCAACACCACCACATGCTATTAATTGTGATATGTCACAAGTTATTGATGATGCTACTTCTGCTATGAATTCTACTCATGATGATGGTAGTACCTTGCTTGATGATGATGGGCCATTAGGTGAATTTCTTGATGAACAAATTGCTAGAGTAAGACAACGTGATATTATTGAAACTGATGATGAGCTTGAAACTAAAAATATTGTAACACCTATTAGAACTATCCCTCCAAGATATGAATTGCCAAAGGTACCGGAAGGTTATGTTATGGGTGAGGAGGCAACTAGAGACATTCTTGCTTGTAAGGATAGAGATGATCTAGAGAAATTATTATGCAATTATAAAGAAAGATCTTTGAATGCTAGAATGAAATGTGATCCAAAGTTGCTACTTCACCTATCTTTATTGATGATAAGGATTATGAATTCTCTGTCGATCCAGAGTTAATTACTTTGGTTGAATCTGATCCTTTCCATGGTTATGAAACTGAAACTGGTGTGGCACATCTTTCTAAGTTGAATGACATGGCCATCCCTTTTTCTCATGATGAGAAGATTAACTATTACTATATCCTCAAATTATTTCCTTTCTCATTAAAGGGTGATGCTAAAGCTTGGTACAATACTCTTGCTCCTGGTTGTGTGTGTAGTCCCCAGGATATGATTTATTAGTTTTCTGAAAAGTATTTCCCTACTCATAAGAAACAAGCTGCCTTGCAGGAAATATTTAACTTTGTGCAAATTGAAGAAGAGAGTCTCCCACAAGCTTGGGGGAGACTTCTCCAATTGCTTAATGCTTTACCTAATCATCCTCTTAAGAAAAATGAAATACTTGATATCTTCTATAATGGACTAACTGATGCTTCTAGGGATTTCCTAGATAGTTGTGTTGGTTGTGTTTTCAGGGAACAGACTATTGAGCAATCTGAAGAATTATTGAATAACATATTGAAAATTTAGAATGACTGGACTCCTCCTAAAACACCGCCTGAACCCACTCCAAAGAAGAGGGGTATTTTATGTCCTGAAGATATGCAAGAGGCAAAGATATCTAGGAGAGAAAGAGTTATTAAAGCTAAGGATGTAAAAAATTTACCTCCTACTAAAGAAATACATGGGCTTGATACACCACCACCACCTAAGGTGATAGAGGTAAATTATTTAATGAAATTCAATGATAGTGATAATCCTCATAATAAACATCCTAGCCATTGCCTTTATGAGTTTGATAATTACATTGAAAGTATGATCACTTCAATGCAAATGTTATGAAGCAACTAAAATACAACTATGATATGATTGTTTGCTTAAGTGACTTGTTATTTAGAATCTCAAATGATGTTAGAGGTGTAGGAAAGCACGCCTCTATGGTTTAAACCCAATTAGAACAAGTTGCTAAATCTCAAAGAGAGTTGCTTGATGAAATGAACAATAATATAAGTGACTTTTCTGTTAGGGTAGCAACTAGAGGAGGTAAGATGACTCAGGAACCACTTTATCCTGAGGGACACCCAAAAAGAATTGAACAAGACTCTCAAAGAATTAACACTAATGCACCTAGTCCTTCTAAAAAGAAAAAGAAGAAGAAAAATAATAGGACTTTGCATGCCTGTAGTGAACCTAAAGTAGAAAAACCTCCTGATAATGATAATGAAATTTCTATCTCTGATGCTGAAACTCAATCTGGTAGTGAACACTCACCTTCTGATAATGAGAAAGATAATGATGAGTTTCACGAAGACAGTCAAACTAATGATAAAGAGCCAGACAATGGTGTGGAGATAGAACCAGCAATTGATCTTGATAACCCACAACCAAAGAATAAAAGATATGATTAAAGAGACTTTGTTGCTAGAAAACATGGAAAGGAAAGAGAGCCATGGGTTCAAAAACGTATGCCCTTTGCACCTAAGTCAACTAAAAAGAAAGATGATGAAGAATTTGAACGCTTTGCTTAAATGCTGAGGCCAGTCTTTTTGCGTACTCGCTTGACTGATATCTTAAAAATGCCTCTTTATGCAAAGTACATGAAAGACATCATCACCAATAAGAGAAAAATACCGGAAGTTGAAATCTCCACCATGCTTGCTAATTATACTTTTAAAGATGGAGTACCTAAAAAACTTGGAGATCAGGGATTACCAACTGTACCTTGCTCCATCAAAAGAAACTGTGAAAACTGTTTTATGTGATTTGGTAGGTGGTGTTAGTGTTATGCCTTTCTCTTTATATAAAAGACTTGATTTGAATAAACTCACACCTACTGAAATATCTTTGTGAATGGCTGACAAATCAACTGCCACACCTATTGGTATTTGTGAGGATGTGCCCGTTGTTGTTGCTAATGTCACTATTCTGACTGACTTTGTTATACATGAGATGCCCGAGGACGACAACATGTCGATTATCCTTGGTAGACCCTTCCTGAATACTACAGGAGCTGTTATCGATTGCAATAAAAGCAAGGTCACTTTTCATGGTAATGAGCATACGGTGCACTTTCCAAAGAAACAATTCCAAGTGAATGGTATTAATGTTATTGAAAAATCTTCGAAAATCACTATTGGAAGTTTTCAGTTACCTATACCTACTGTTAAATAGAAATACAAAATGCTTATTTTTGGGGACATTCATGTCCCCGTTGTGGTAACTTAGTGATTTATGAAAGTTCTCCAGTTTCATGCTAATGGAAAGTGGTTGTTAATAGGACTTGATCAACCTTATTAATGCATCATTTTTGAGAGGTCTGAACATGAGGAATTTAGTGAGCACTACATGTTGTCCCTACCTTTTGTTTTATGTTTTTACTAGTTAAATAAAATAAAATGCCATGTTTTGTCGATTTTCTGAATTTTTTGTGCAATAAAAAATGACCCAATAATAAAAGTTCTCAGAATGCTCTGAAAATTTAATACGATTTTTTGAATATTTAAGAATTTTTGGTGCAAATTATGTCATAGGGAGGTGCACCAGGTGGGCACAACCCACCTGGGCGCGCCCTAGTGAGTTGTGGTCCCCATGTGGGCCCTCTCACTTATCTCTTCATCCCACATCATCACCTACCTCCAGGAAAAAAATCACCTTTGATCTCTCTTTTGTGTTCTTGCTCTCAACCCCGCGGATTTTGATCTCTTTGCTCGAAGCTCCATTTCTGAAACTGTTTCGGGGAATTGTTGCTTGGTATGTGACTCCTCCATTAGTCCAATTAGTTTTTTCTTTAGTGGTTTATATTTTGAATAATTAGCTACTCTTGTTGCTGCTGTAGATGAGCTTGCATGTTGAATTTTTAGAGTTCCAAGTTATTCAAATGCTTGTTATGGCCTCTATACATCCCTATGAATATTTGCTTACAATCTTGTGAAGTTTTGTTGAGAAAAATTTCGTGGACTAAAAATTTTAGTATTTTGTTCATAGGAAAAAGATGAGCATCTTTAGGAAGTTTGCTTCCAAGAAGAAATCCAAGGGAGTTATTGGGGAGTCATCTGACGGTGATCTCCATACCCGGAGATTGGCCGAATTACGGCCGTGTGAATAGCTGCATAACCCGTTCATGGAAGGGGCTGAAATCCTTCAAGAGTTTGCACAATACGTTGCTAATGCCGGCCTCACCGACTTCATAGCAGCTGAATGCAAATAGTATTATCTCCTCACAAATTCCTTTGTGCAAAATTTTCATTTCCATTCTAGGAATAATCCCCCTGAGGTTCAGTTTAATTTATATGCTGAAACCCATTAGATACCGCTTACTCACTTTTGTGACATATGCATGCTTCCTTCTGATGGTACTTTAGCTGATCCTAGGCCCGCAGAGTTTGATGGTTTTTACCGTACTCTGACAGTGGGGGATGAGAGAGGTGTATCGGGTGTCACTGCTACTAGCTTGCATTTTCCTACTGTACATTAGTTTGCTCTATTTATTGCAAAATGCGTACTTGCTAGAGAGAAGGTAGGTGCACTTAGTGCTCCAGACTTTGCAGTTTTACATCATGCACTTTGTGGCAACAACACTTATCGCTTGGGAGCTATTGTGGCGCGTCACCTCACCTTAACTAATCCAAGGGTAAAATACATGGTGGTATTTATGCTACTCGCTTAGCGAATCACTTTAATGTTTAGATCCGCCAGCATTATTATCCTTTGCCCAAGGTTTACCTAGATCATGCGGTTATGGAACACCACCAGTTTATTGCTGACGATTACCGTTGTATTCCTATCCCTTATATTTTAGTGTTTAGTGAGAACACTCATGATATTATTCCATTTCCTGCACCTAATTTGTTTGATCCTATTGCCAGGGGTGGATATAGGATTATGCCTAAGGACATTGTCGCCTACCGGAACAACCTGGCTGCGGCATAGGAGGAGCCTCAGCAATGGGACCCTCAGGTGCCCGCTCCCCAGCACTTCAACATAGGACCTCATGGCTTTTATCAGTGGCCTTAGACCAAGTTAGGCCAAAATCCTAAGCTTGAGGGAGTACGTATTTCCACCAACATTACTTTCATGTTCACACATTTCATTACAGTTGTCGGTATCCACACTTTTTCATTATATTATCCATGCTAGATTTATTTTCTTGTTTTCTTCTTGTGTGTTTGAAAAACTTTGAGAAAATCCAAAAACATATTTCTTGCTTATTTTTCATTTTTCTTCCAAGTTTAAATTGTTGTAACACTAAAAAAACCAAAAGATTTCTTTGTTCTTCTTTTACTTGTTGGGAGCTTTCCCCTGTAAATAGTTTTTCTCGTTTTTGCTTTTCCCTTTTTATTTGCTTGTTTATGAAAAAACAAAAACTCCAAAAATATTTCAGTGTGTTTCTCTGAATTTCTTTTCTTTTTATTGAGTCATACCGAGGAGAAGACCAACGATGCAAATGTTGAGTGTCTCTCATATGCATTACTGTTGATCTAACAAAGAGTCCATATTACCTTGTCTTCTCTTTTTGAATAAAACGTTTGCAGATTCCAGCTTAGTCCATGACACTCTCGCACTATTATTATTTTCAAATTGTTCGGTCGTGCAAGTGAAAGGCAATAATGACGATATTCGCTAAACTGGTCATGGCAGAGAGAAACGGGTATGAAATCGACTTGTTATGTTTTTGTAAATATGTTTAACCTAGTATCCACGATTCAGCCTATTATGATCAAACATGTTTGCAATGACAATTAGAGATTATAGTTTCTCATGCCATGCATAAGTAGCTAGGAGAGGATAATGATTTATCTTGGATGTCAACATTGTGTTAAAATGATTGTGATGTAGTATGATGATATGGTATCCTCCTCAGAATGTTTGAGTGGCTTGACTTGGCACATGTCCATGCATGTAGTTGAATCAAAACCAACATAGCCTCTATGATATTTATGTTCATGGTGTTCATATCCTATTCATGCTAGTATTCAATGTTACTTATGCAAAATTCATGTTCATGAACGTTGTTACTCTCTAGCTGGCCGCTTCTCAACCTATTTGCTAGCCTTCGCCTGCACTAAGTGGGAATTCTGCTTGTGCATCAAAAACCTGAAACCCAAGTTATTCCAGATGAGTCCACCATACCTACCTATATGCGGTATTACCCTGCCGTCCTAAGTAAATTTGCACGTGCCACATCTAAAAACATCATATAAATATCTTGTGTGTGCCTGGATTGTTCATAGAGCGACGAGAGGTAGTTGGTATCTTCCATGCTAAGCGGGTTATTCTCAGGATGAGTGTTTATTCACTCGCCATTGCACGAGAAAGGCGCGGTAATAGGGATTCCCTGTCCCAATTGCAAAAAGAACATATAAATAATCAAACAAAAACTCCTGTGGAGGAATAACCTTTACTTTATCGCTTGGGAACCGCTACTAATGTGTTTAGCATGGAAGATATTGATAGCTGATGGTCAGGAAGTAAACAAGAAGGGTGCATGTCTCAAAATTTCATTTACCTTTGTTTTAAAACTTGAGCTCTAGCACCTCTGCAAATCACTGCTTCCCTCTGCGAAGGGACTATCTATTTACTTTTATGTTGTGTCATCACCTTCTCAAATAAGCGCCAGAACCTGAGACACTGTTGTCATGCTGATGCATTGTGTGTTGCTAATGTTGGGTGCATCATGACTGGATCTTTTCTACCATGAATTACATTGTTTAGTCACTTCTTGAACTTTGGAGGTTCTCTGCATTTATGTTTTGCAGTGTCAGAAAGAGCTAGCGAGATACCACTATTGTCATATTGTATCATGGTTGTTTTGACAACGTGTTGTTGTTTGAGATGTCTTATTATTGCTTGCTAGTTGATTATGTCATTGATATGAGTTAATATAATTTTTAAGAGTTATTGTCGACATGGTTAGTTATAATCTTTCCTAAAAACCTGGGTGTTACTTAAGCTTATTTATGGAAACAAGAGCAAAAGAGTTCGTAAAAGTTTTTTTTTCACTTTCAGTACATCAACTGAATTGCTTGAGGACAAGCAAAGGTTTAAGCTTGGGGGAGTTGATACGTCTGCGTCGTATCTACTTTCGTTAATGCTTTTCCTCTTGTTTTGGACTCTAATTTGCATGATTTGAATGAAACTAACCCGAACTGACGTTATTTTCAGTAGAACTACCATATTGTTGTTTTTGTGCAGAAATAGAAGTTCTCGGAAAGGAACGAAACTTTGTTAGGATTTTTTATACAATAAAAGATAATTTTTGGAGCCAAGAACCACTGGAGGGGGGCACTTGGGTGGGCACAACCCACCAGGGGGTGCCACCCCATCCAGGCGCGCCCAGGTGGGTTGTCCCCACCTGGTGGCCCCCCAGACCCTGAAACCGACGCTATAAAATCCTATTTTTCCAGAAAAATCAAGGAGAAAGAATTATCGAATTTCACGAGACGGAGCCGCCGCCGTCCCCTGTTCTTCATTGAGAGGCCAGATCTGGAGTACATTTGGGGCTCTAGAGAGGGGGATCTTCGATCTTCGTCATCACCAACCCTTCTCCATCGCCAATTCCATGATGCTCCCCACCGGGAGTGGGTAATTCCTTCGTAGGCTCGCTGGTCGGTGAGGAGTTGGATGAGATTCATCATGTAATCGAGTTAGTTTTGTTAGGGCTTGATCCCTAGTATCCATTATGTTCTGAGATTGATGTTGCTATGACTTTGCCATGCTTAATGTTTATAACTTTGGGCCCGGGTGCCATGATTTCAGATCTGAAACGTTTATGTTATCACCATTATATCCATGTTCTAGATCCGATCTTGCAAGTTATAGTGACCTACTAGGTGTTATGATCCGGCAACCCCGGAGTGACAATAGTCGGAACCACTCCCGGTGATGACCGTAGTTTGAGGAGTTCATTTATCCACCAGGTGCTAATGCTTTGTTCCGGTTCTCTATTAAAAGGAGGCCTTAATATCCCCTAGTTTACAATAGGACCCCTCTGCCATGGGAGGGTAGGACAAAAGATGTCATGCAAGTTCTTTCCATAAGCACGTATGACTATTTACGGAATACATGCCTATTATATTGATGAACTGGAGCTAGCGCCGTATCGCCCTAGGTTATGACTGTCTCATGATGAATATCATCCAACGGATTGCCGATCCAATGCCTACGATTTTCCTACATATTGTTCTTGCTAAGTTACTACTGCTGCTACTACTATTATTACAGTTACAAAACTATTGCTATCATTGTTACCGTTACTATTGTTGTTGCTACTACTATCAAAATTATCATACTACTTAGCTATGATAACTTTGCTGCAGATAATTAATCTCCAAGTGTGGTTGAATTGACAACTCAGCTGCTAATACTTGCAAATGTTCTTTGGCTCCCCTTGTGTTGAATCTATAAATTTGGGTTGAATACTCTACCCTCGAAAACTGTTGCGATCCCCTATACTTGTGGGTTATCAGGCGGCTTGAGCCCAGAGATGACTTAAGCCTCAGGGCGGCTTAAGCCCAAAGATGAATTAACTCTCAGGGCGTCTTAAGCCCAGAGATGACTCAACGTCAAGGCGGCTTAACTCTAGATATGACTTAACGTCAGGGCCGGTTAAGCCCAGAGATGACTTAAGCCTCATGATGGCTTAAGCCCAGAGATGACTTAAGTCTCATGGCGGCTTAAGCCAAGAGATGACTTAATGTCAGGGCGGCTTAAGCCCAAAGATGACTTAAGGCTCGGGGCGGCTTAAGCCCAGAGATGACTTAAGGCTCAGGGCGGCTTAAGCCCAGAGATGACTTAAGCCTCAGGGCGGCCTAGGCCTAGAGATGATTGATGTTTCAGTGCGGCTTAAGCCTAGAGATGAATTAACATTAGGGCGGCTTAAGTCCTGTCGGTGTACTAAAGTAGGGGTACCTTAGTACCCCGAACTTGTCTGCACGGGCGATCAGAAGACACCATGGCAAGGCTTGCCGGGCGCCCGCCAAGGCCTTCCACCGTTCCTTATTATTGCCATTCAAGAACAAAGTACTAACCAAGAGAGCAAAGGCCCCGGCAAGAGGAGCTTGCCGGGAAGGCCAGCCAGGGCATCACCAGAAGACTTGCCATGGCGCCCCGCGCGCCCCGGCAAGGCCCGACGGCCGGCAAGCTTGCCGGCATAGCAAGAGAAGGGTCAGCGGCAAGGCACTTGCGCGCAAGGCTGCCACCAAACTCCAGCGCACCCGCAACGTGTCATCGCGGGGCTATCCCAAGGGCACGTGGCGGGCACTACGCAACCATGCAGAGCGAGGTGGCAACCAGAGCTGGCGAGGCGCCATCGTGGCAACCGTGGCTCACCTAACGGTCGTTTCTTTACCTTTGTCGGGCGACCAGACGGGCATTTAATGCCCTTGTCCCCGCCGTCGAGTTAGGTAGGGCCTTTGTTGTAATCGTTATACCAACCCACGTTTTACCTTTCTACCCCTCTTCTTACGCTGCCACCTGTGGATCCCCCCTTCAGAGTATAAAAGGGAGGCCCATGCGCACGTAGCGGGGGTTCGATCCATTCGATACCTAGGACACCACCCTACGCTCGCACGCTCGAGCAAGATTAAATAACAAGCAAAAAGGCAGCAGTAGGGGTTTTATCTCTCCGGAGAGCCCCGAAGCTGGGTAAAAATCGCCCGTCTCCCCCGCGCGCTCGACTTCGATCTGCTCTGCGCACGACCCCCGCTCCCTTGCCGAACCAGAAGGGGCCCCCAGTGCCCCATAGGTGCTCGAGGCCACGGAGATTCCGCCCCGACATCTTTGGCGCGCCAGGTAGGGGGGCGTCGAGGTCGTGAGCATCTGATCCGGTCTCCACGCGCGCTACATCAACGTCATCGTCAACATGCCACCGAAGAAGAAGCCTTCGGAGGTGGCCGCTCCGTCTACATCGATTCCGCCACCACCGCTGGAGCGAGCGGGCGGTGAAGTGGACGCCGGCGGAGGAGCGGGCGCCGTCGGTGGGACTCACGTCGTCACCAGATCCAAAACCAAGGCCCCGCAAGCGTCGGCGACGGTGCAGACACCGCAACCTTCCCAGGAGGTGCAAGGTCAACAACGCCCTGGTGCTCCTAGCACCGTGCTCGCGTTGGAACAAGGCCAAGCTAGTGGGTCGCGGGACGCTCGGGGTCAGCATGCACGCCCGCATGCTGGCGCAAGCGAGGTACGGTCGCCCGGACGGGGTGTTGCACCTCCCAACCCGGTTGGGAGTCCAAGCACATCCCGTTCCTCGCGCCGTTCGTCGCCACCGCCACCCAAGACAGCAGAGGAAGCGCTGGCCCGAGCCCAGCTGCTTCTAGACTACCCTCCGGCGCCGCACAAGATCGACGACTGGAGGATGACCATATACAGCCTCATCGGCCGCTTAACGGCGACAAGCCCAGCGACCGAAGCGTCGAGGCCACGGCAAAACGCCCAGCGCAGGCGGCGCCAGCAGACCGTTAGGGTGCCGCTTCATGCGCTCCCAGCCCCAAAGGCCAAGATCGCAAGCTCGCCGGACCAACCTTGACGCCGACTCCACCGCGTCGTCGGACTCATAACCGCTGCGTGATCAGCGCCACGTTCTCCAAGAACGGCAACACGAAAACGCCCTTTTCGCGATCGAGTGCGAGAGAAGCGCGACGTCAATCGACCAGCGCTGGGCCCATTGTCGGCAAGACGCACCGGAGAACCAGGCGACTTGCCGTGACGCAGCAGGTTGCCCTGCGTTCACCCGCGAGCTGCGGCAAGTCCGATGGCCCAAAACTAAGAACTTCAAGCCATCGTGCGAGAAGTATGATGGCAGGATACATCCGTCGGAGTTCCTCAGCATCTACACCATCGCGGTGCAGGCTGCCGGAGGGCGCGATGAGAAGATCCTCGCCAACTACTTCCCGCTGGTACTCAAGCCCAACGTCAAATCTTGGCTCATGCACTTGCCGGACGGCTCCATCTCTTCATGGGCGGACCTGTGTCATCAGTTTGTCGGCGCCTTCACGGGTGGCCACAAGCCTCATGGCAGAGAGTGACCTCCACTTGCTCGCCCGAAGGAGGGGAGCCCTGCGCAAGTATATACAAAGATTCAGCCGGTGCAGCGCAACATCCCAGATGTCCACCCTGCGCGGTTATCGGCGCGTCATCAACGAACGTCGCCACCGCAGGATGAGGGAGGAGATGGCGATGTGCAAGATCAGATATGTCGGCGAGCTCTACGCTCCGCCGACAAGTGTGCATGGGCTGAGGAGGAGGAAAATCCGGAGAGGTTGCGAGCGAAGGATCGGCAGTGAGGACGCCGCCCCGGCAAGGAAGAACCGGAGGCGGAACAATAGGAAGAGAAAGGCTAAGGATGTACTAGCTGTTGAGCATTCCAGTAACGGAGGCGGCTCCGACAAGGCCAAGACCGACGACTCCGGCGAGGCTGTGGTAGCCGCCGACAAGCAGGATAGCTCCGGCAAGCGGTATTGCAAGTTTCACCATACCAAGGGCCATGATCTCCAAACCTGCAAGAAAGTGGAGCAGATGGCGGAGCAGCAGAAAGCTGAATACGAGCACCGCGATAAGGAGAGAGCCCAGGGAGGTGGCGGAGGATCCAGCAAGAAGCTTCCCGCCCGGGGAGGGCACCGCGGCAAGGCCAAGACGCGGCAAGGAGACAGGCCTCCCCGTGGCCGCGACAAAGACGAAGATGAAGATGAGGATGATGAGATGGAGGAAGATGAGACTGATGACCAGGAGTTTCAGAAGGCAACAGAGGTGTTGTGCATCGACGGCGGCGCCTCTCTGCACACCTCGCACCGCCAACTCAAGCAATGGGTGCGAGAAGTGAACGCCGCGGAGCCGTCCGTCGAGGCGCGCAAGCCTCTGAAGTGGTCCAGCACGCCCATCGTCTTCGACGTTGAGGACCACCCTGATCGCGTCACTGCGGTCGGGTGCTTGCCGATGTTGGTTTCACCAACAATCCGCAACCTCAAGGTCACGAAGATGCTGGTTGACGGCGGGGCCGGCCTGAACCTGATTTCCTCCGCAGTACTCAAGAAGCTCCAGATCCCCGACAGCGAGCTTGAAGAGACCGGCACCTTTCAAGGGATAAATCCGGGAAGGAGCCAGCCCAAGGGGAAGATCACATTGCCGTTGACGTTCGGCAGCGAATTGAACTTCAGGACCGAGAGGGCCACGTTTGACGTGGCTGATATCCCCTTACCCTACAACGGGATACAAGGCCGGCCCGCACTTGCCAAGTTCATGGCGGCCTCTCACCACGCGTAAAATGTGCTCAAGATGCCTGGTCCGATGAGTGTCATTTCTGTCCAAGGCGAGAAGAGGGATGCACTCATTTGCGCCGACAAGATCTACCGGGAAGCGGCAGCCGCAGCCGAGCGCGAGCCACTTGCCGCTGAAGCTCCCCGGGGGAAGAAGAAAGCCAAGTCCAGCAAGAACAGCTCTGATGCCCACTCCGGCAAGCGCACCTCCCCGGAGCGCTGCGTTGCCGTCGAGGACTAAGCCCGGCAAGAACGGCTCTGGTGCTCACTCCGGCAAGACCGCCTCTCCGGAGTGCCGCGCTGCCGTCGAGGACGCGCCATTGAGCTTTGCCAGCTGGTGAGACAAAGAAAGCTGCCAAGCTTCAAACTTTTGTGTTATGCTCCCTGAAAGTCCATGCCTTGTATGAAGAACCCGAGCGCAGAGGGGTCGAGTCGTGGTTAGGTTGCGCCATCAATCCATTTCGAGTCCGCTCAACGATAAAAGCACACCGCAACCAGCCCGACGAGTTCTTCCCGCCGGAGGCAACACCGCCAGCGGGCTGCTGATGTCCTGCGCTCAGCAAGTGTGTTTGCGCCGAGGGGTTCCCCGAAAGCGTGAGGATGAAAGCATACAAGGGGGAGGAGATCAGGGAGGAAGCACAGCCTCGACGGATCGCCGAAGACGGAAAAGCTAAGTCACCCAAGCTTTTATATAGAGCACGTTTTAGTCCTATGACTTTGTGTTATGTCCCTCGAACGTTCATCCTTTGTACGAAAAACCTGTGTGCGGAGGAACCAACTCGGGGTTAAGTTGCGTCCTTGCTTTGTTTCCGGGTCCACTCAACAATACAAGTGCGTTGCAACTGGCCCGAGAAGGTTTCTTGCCGAATACAACACCGCCTGCAGGCTGCTGATGTCCCATACTCAGCAAGTGTGTTAGCACCGGCAAGTTCCCTAGAAGCGTAGCGTAAAAACGTACAAAGGATATAACGAAGTGGAGGGCGTAACGTGGCAAGCCTTGCCGTAGGGCGCCCTTCGTATGAGAAACTTGTGCGCTGAGGAACTAACTCGCGGCTGAGTTGCGTCCTTGATTTGTTTCCGAGTCCGCTCAACAATTCAAGTGCGCTGCAACTAGCCCAAGAAGGTTTCTTGCCGGAAACAACACCGCCAGCGGGCTTCTGATGTTCCGTACTCAGCAAGTGTGTTAGCGCCGGCAAGTTCCCTAGAAGCGTAGAGTATAAACATACGAAAGGCAAAGCATGGCATTGCGTTGCAGAGTCGCACCATGAAAGAATAGCTTATTACAGCGATGTCTCAGTTGTTTTCATGGCTATGATCACAGTGACAAGGAGAAGCTGGAAGGCGTCTTTGGGCGACGGGCCCGGCAAGCCAGCCACTGGGGCTGCAAGTGCCGAAGCTCCTTCGCGACGGGCCAGGGCCCCCGGAGGCCGTGGCGTCGGCGACAAGGGCGAAAGAAGGCACACCAGCACCTGGATCTTGGCGGAGCCAGAGTTGCCGGACGCTGCGAAGGCCAAGATTCCCCGACAAGCTAATGTCACCGGGGGGCTGCAGAGTCAGATAAGTTTTTCATCCCTCGTCATGCATCCTCCTATGGACCGGGGAAGGCTTGGCCGCGTCCTTGAACGAGCGTGTCTTGTAAAACCAGCGGAGAGGAGCGAAGTCGCGGCCAAGTTATGCCCTTGGTTTGTTTCGAGTCCGCTCAACAAACACAAGCGGCAAGAATCGCCCGGCAAGGTTGCTTGCCGGAAGCAATACCGCCAGCGGGCTGCTGATGTCCCGCACTCAGCAGGTGTGTTAGCTCCGGCAAGTTCCCTAGAAGCGTAGGGTGGGAACGTACAAGGCACAAAATCAAGTAAAGGACTTAGTCCAGCAAGCGTTCCCCTCTTTTCATTAAAAACATCCCAGTTTAGTACAAGTCCATAGAGGATGAAAAACATGATAGAGAGGATTACAGATTTTAAATACAGCTAAGGCCCGAAGGCTTACAAATTAAAAGATAAGATGCCCGTAATCCTTCTCCTGTTTCTATGTTGGGAGGTAGGTCAGGAGGCCCGGCAAGAGAAGCTTGCCGGGGAGGGCAAAAGGGGCGCCTAGGAGAGCTACGGGCGCCAGAAGACACCAAGAGAACTTCTCGGGGGCCGGCCAGGAGCTTGGCGGAGACGGAGGCGTCGGAGGCAGAGTTTGAAGATGGGGCGGCGGGACGTCAGCACGCTGTCGAGGGCTCCTCGCCCTCGTACTCCGACTTGACGGCCTCGCCGCCACCCCTCTTCCTCTTCCGTAGCCTCCCTACGCCAGCCGCCCAAGGAGATGGCCTCGGGGAGTTCAGAAGGCCGGCGACCCGGACGATTGGGTCGCCGGTGGCGCGGGAGGCAGCGTCCGACGCCTAGTCGGACCCGCCATCCTCGTCGTCGCTGTCGCTCCCCTCCTCGTCACTCTCGCTCGAGGAGGGGCCTTCGCTATCGGAGGAGCTGTCCACACACATCTCGCCCGGTGCCGGAGTCCCAAGACCTTGACGGCGAGAAGGTCGCCTCCATTAACTTAAAATGGAGGGTAAACCCTGCCGTCAAGCTGTGGATGCGGGCGAACGTCTTCCACCCTCGATCGAAGTACATCACGCCGGGGGCTGGGGATA
Source organism: Aegilops speltoides (assembly GCA_021437245.1). Taxonomy (NCBI): domain Eukaryota; kingdom Viridiplantae; phylum Streptophyta; class Magnoliopsida; order Poales; family Poaceae; genus Aegilops; species Aegilops speltoides. The sequence continues at coordinate 119,299,712 of CM038145.1, forward strand.
CGACGCTCACTCGAGTGCCACTGATCCCGCAGCCCCTCATGCGCAACTCCAACATCTCGGGCGGATACGGCTCCATCGCACTAGCGAACGGGGCCGGTAGCCGGAGGCGGCGACGGGGTGCTCGGCGCAGCTTGATGAAGAACTCCAAGGGGTCGTCCCCGGTGTGGACCGCCTCGAGGAAAGGAGCCGCCGGCGGAGACGGGGGAGGCGAATCGCCCCGGCCGCCTCTCCCCCGAGCGCCTCGACCACGTCCTCGACCTCGTCCGTGGCCTCGCCCCCTCCCTCTCCCCCTCGTGGCCGGCTCCGCCGCTGGGCGCTGAGATAGGAGAGGCGCGCTACTGGAGGCAACCCTCGCTGCCACCGTTGAAGGACCAGGATTCCCTCCCTCCATGGCAGATGTGGGGAAGAGTAGCGGGAGTTAAAGACGAAGGAAGAAGAGGAAGTGCGAGACTATTGTGCTCCCCTTCCGTCCCTTTTATAGGGAGAGGTGGGGGCTCAGCCGCCCCGCTCAGCCAATCAGGGAGCAAGGAGGGCAGAGGAGCGGGGCCGACCCGCCATCTTCGCCCGTGACGGCTCGGTCTCCCACCTTCGCCACCCACGACCCCCCATGCATGGGAGCCGCGTGGCGAAAAAGCGGAGCCGGAGCGACGGGCGAAATGACCTCGCCCGCACCATGATCACGGGTGGATGCACGAAAGACCGCACACCCCCGACGTCTCCCACGGCGCGCAATCGACGCGTGCCGTTGCGGGGGCGCGATGGACACGGAGCCCGATTCAGGCGGACCCAGGCCACACGTGCCCGTGCAGACGCTTTGGGCCTGGCCCAACAACGCTTCGGCACGATGTATGGCCCAGCCGGGGCTCTGTCGGTGTACTAAAGTAGGGGTACCTTAGTACCCCGAACTTGTGCACGGGCAGTCGCAGCACCCCGCGGCAAGGCTTGCTAGGCGCCCGCCAAGGCCTTCCACCGTTCCTTATTACTGCCATTCAAGAACAAAGTACTAACCAAGAGAGCAAAGGCCCCGGCAAGAGGAGCTTGCCGGGAAGGCCAGCCAGGGCATCACCAGAAGACTTGCCGTGGCGCCCCGCGCACCCCGGCAAGGCCCGACGGCCGGCAAGCTTGCCGGAACAGCAAGAGAAGGTCCGCGGCAAGGCACTTGCCGCGGCAAGGCTGCCACCCAAACTCCAGCGCACCCGGCAACGTGTCATCGCAGGGCTATCCCAAGGGCACATGGCGGGGCACTACGCAGCCATGCGGAGCGAGGTGGCAACCAGAGCTGGCAGAGGCGCCATCGTGGCAACCGGTGGCTCACCTAACGGTCGTTTCTTTACACTGTTGGGGCGACCAGACGGGCATTTAATGCCCTTGTCCCCTGCCATCAGAGTTAGGTAGGGGCACTGTTGTGCACTGTTGTACCAACCTGTGTTTTTACCTTTGTACCCCCTCTTCTTACGCTGCCACCTATGGATCCCCCCTTCAGAGTACAAAAGGGAGGCCCATGCGCACGTAGAGGGGGTTCGATCCATTCGATACCTAGGACACCACCCTACGTTCGCACGCTCGAGCAAGATCAAATAACAAGGAAAAAGGCAGCAGTAGGGGTTTTATCTCTCCGGAGAGCCCCGAAGCTGGGTAAAAATCGCCCGTCTCCCCTGCGCGCTCGACCTCGATCTGCTCTGCGCACGACCCCCGCTCCCTTGCCGAACCAGAAGGGGCCCCCAGTGCCCCATAGGTGCTCGAGGCCACGGAGATTCCGCCCCGACAAGTCCAGAGATGACTTAAGCATCAGAGATGACTTATCCTCATAAGCCAGGTATTGGTCATGGGGGATATCCCCAACATTAGCCCCCAGGTTAGCTTTGAATTTATTCAAGCTAAGCTCTTGAAATAAGAATATGTAAAGGACCGGCTCACTCGAAAAGACCAGTTTTAGTCAATTGATCAGTTCTTGAAAAGTATGAGTGTTTGTAAATTTAACATGTTGATGCTGCTGGTTCCATGTAGAAGAAATAACCCTTATGATATTTTTGAATTGTCTTCAAATGCCTTGGCTTGATAAAAAGAAAGTTCGTGTTATGTTGTGCCATCTTTAATGCTTTAGACTTTTGATGAAAAATAAATTCGTACTATGTTGAGCTCACTTGTCTGAATAGCTTGGAGGAGATAACTTGTACCCCCATGTCTTTAATAGTAGAAAAAAGTGATACCTTAAGACTTGCTTAAATGTAAACGTTACAACTTTGGAAAAATCCGGGCTGTTCATCCGAGTCTTCAATTATGAACTAAATGTTTTTGCACTTCACATGTGCATCCCCCAAGGGTCGGCTCATCAGTATGTGATGGGCCTGGTCTTCAATTTGGACTGTATAATCTTGGTAAACAACTGAATGCTATAACCCCCAAGTGCCAGGTTGTCTTGCCTGCAATGACCTGGGACTTACATGTACTCCTTTGAAAATAACATCATATGATGTAGCCCCCAAGCGTCGGGTCACTTTTGATATAAGGATTAAGGCTTGGTAGCCCCGACCCGACGCTTATATCAAAAGTCCCAGGAATTGCAACGACCTGGGACTTACATGTTGGCCATCAAAGATTTGTTTATTCCTGCAGAGTCACAATGTAACCTTGTTTGAAAACCGGCTCCTACAACATAAACAAACATATATATGCATTGTATTATGATGGATGTGTATGATAACAGAGTATAAAAATGCCAGCTTTCGAGGCTCGACATAAGACTGGCTTTCGAGGCTCGAGTCTTGCTTCAGTGAAGCTGGCATGATACCCTTGGTTTATCCTCGCTTTCTGTGGCCGGCTCTAATACGTCCATTTGCATCATGTTTTCCTAGTGTTATTTATGTTGTTCTATTGTATAATAATGCTTTTTGGAGCAATTCTAATGCCTTTTCTCTCATAATATGCAAGGTATGCACCAAGGGGAAGAATTCAGGCAACTGGAAATCTGGACCTAAAAAAGCTACGTCAAGCTACCTATTCTGCACAACTCCAAATGAGCTAAAACTCCCCGAGGATTTTTTTATGGAATATTTAAGGAATATTGGAGAAAATAAGTACCAGAGGAGGGCCACCAGGGGGCACAACCCACCTGGGCGCGCCAGGAGGCCCAGGCGCGCCCTAGTGGGTGCTGCCCTCCTCGACCCACCTCCGGTGCCCATCTTCTGGTATATAAGTCATTTTGACCTAGAAAAAAAATAAGAAGAGGACATTCGGGACGAAGCGCCGCTGCCTCATGGTGGAACTTGGGCAGGAGCACTTTTGCCCACCAGTGGAGCGATTCCGTCGGGGGAACTTACCTCCCGGAGGGGGAAAATTATCATCATCGTCATCACCAACAACTCTCCCATCTTGGGGAGGGTTATCTTCATCAACATTTTCACAGCACCAACTCCTCTCAAACCCTAGTTCATCTCTTGTGTTCAATCTTTGTACCAAAACTATAGATTGGTGCCCGTGGGTGACTAGTAGTGTTGATTACATCTTGTAGTTGATTACTATATGGTTTATTTGGTGGAAGATTATATGTTCAGATCCATTATGCTATTCAATACCCCTCTGATCTTGACCATGTTTATCATTTTTTAGTAGTTACTTTCGTTCTTGAGGTCACGGGAGAAATCATGTTGCAAGTAATCATGTGAACTTGATATGTGTTCGATATTTTGATGGTATGTATGTTGCCATTCTCTTACTGGTGTCATGTGTACGTCGGCTACATGACACTTCACCATATTTGGGCCTCAGGGAATGCATTGAGGAGTAGTTATTAGATGGTAGGTTGCAAGAGTGACAGAAGCTTAAACCCCAGTTTATGCGCTATTCCATAAGGGACCGATTGGATCCAAAAGTTTAATGCTATGGTTAGAATTTATTCTTAACACTTTTCTCATAGTTGCGGCTGCTTGCGAGAGGGTTAATCGTAAGTAGGAGGTTTGTTCAAGTAAGAACAGCACCCAAGCACCGGTCCTCCCACATATCAAATTATCAAATTACTGTACACGAATTAAGCCAACATGATGAAAGTGTCTAGATGAAATTCCCGTGTTTGCATGCCCTTTGCCTCAAAAGGATTGGTCTACCTTGCTGCAGTTTTGTTACTACTATTGTTACTTGCTCGTTATAAATTATCTTGCTACCAAACTACACCGCTACTTACAATTTTAGCACTTGCAGAAATTACCTTGCTGAAAACCACTTGTCATTTCCTTCTGCTCCTCGTTGGGTTCGACACTCTTACTTATCGAGAAGAGCTACAATTGACCCCATACACTTGTGGGTCATCAAGGCAATTTTCTGGTGCCGTTGCCGGGGAGTGAAGCGCTCTTGGTAAGTGGAAATTGGTAACGAAATATTATTACTATGTGCTGAAATTTATTGTCACTTGCTACTACGGAAAACAATCCTTTGAGAGGTTTGTTCTGGGTATCTTCACCTCGAACGGAACAACAATTAGTTACCCCTCAACCTACTGCACCTACTGAAAAAATTTAATAAGAAATTCATTTGGGTATGTTAGAACAACCGCTAGCTAATCCTTATGGAGGAGATGGAACCGAACATCCTGATATGCACTTGATATATGTGGATGAAATTTGTGGATTATTTAAGCTTGCAGGTTTGCTCGGAGATGAAACTAAGAAGAAGGTTTTCCCATTATCTTTGAAGGGGAAGGCATTGGCATGGCATAGGATATGCGATGATATTGGATCTTGGAACTGGAACCGTTTGAAATTGGAATTTCATCAGAAATTTTATCCTATGCATCTAGTTCATCGTGATCGGAATTATATATATAATTTTTGGCCTCGTGAAGGAGAAAGTATCGCTCTAGCTTGGGGGAGGCTTAAGTCAATGTTATATTCATGCCCCAATCATGAGCTCTCGAGAGAAATTATTATCCAAAAATTTTATGCTCGGCTTTCTCATAATGATCAATCCATGCTCGATACTTCTTGTACTGGTTCTTTTATGAAGAAGACTATTGAATTCTGGTGGGATCTTTGAGAAAGAATTAAATGCAACTCTGAAGATTGGGAACCCGATGAAGGTAAAGAGTCAGGTATTGAACCTAAGTTTGATTGTGTTAAATCTTTTATGAATACCGATGCTTTTCTAAAGTTTAGCACTAAATGTGGACTTGACTCTGAGATAGTAGCTTCCTTTTTTGAATCTTTTGCTACTCATGTTGATCTCCCTAAGGATAAGTGGTTTAAGTACCTCCCACCAATTAAAGAGGAAGTTAAAGAACTGGTAAAAGCTAAAGAAGAGCTATCATTTAAAATGTTGATCCAGTTGTTCCCACTGCTTATATTGAAAAACCACCTTTTCCTGTTAGGATGAAGGAACATGCTAAAGCTTCAACTGTGGTTAACAAAAGTTGTGTTAGAACATTCAAACCTTCTGAACAAATCAAAGTTGAACCTAGTGTTGCTATGGTTAAAGATCTCTTAGTTGATAATATTGATGGGCATGTTATTTACTTCTGCGATGAAGCTTCTAGAATTGCTAAACCTGAAGGAAAAGATAAACATAGACCAGTTGTTGGCATGCCTGTTGTATCAGTTAACATAGGAGATCACTGTTATCATGGGTTATGTGACGTAGGTGCTAGTATGAGTGCTATTCCCCACTCCTTATATGAAGAAATTAGAGATGAAATAGCTCCTGCTGAAATAGAAGACATAGATGTTACTATTAAACTTGCTAATAGAGATACTATATCACCAATTGGGATTCTTAGAGATGTTGAAGTCTTGTGTGGGAAGATAAAATAACCTACTGATTTTCTTGTTCTTATGTGGGGACCCCGACTCGCAAGTCGTGATCACCGAATGCACGTGTACAGTGATCCCAGAGATCAATGCTCACTGAACACACAGAAGCTGAATAACAAGAGTCTTACATCCATACATACCGTCTTACACAAATAGTGACCAACATGGTCAAGTCTTACATCGGTAAAGCCTTAAGGGCTAAACATCAAATGAAACAAAGCAGCGGAAATCGCCGTTGATAAGTAGAACCCATGCCATCTGCCTTAACCCTACAGGCATTCTGACTGGGAAACGTCCTAGTTCGCATGATCGTCTCCAAAGGACTCTTCTTCGAACTCCGGTTCTTCCATGCCTGGTCAATTAAATAACCAGTGGCAAGCCAATGAGTACTTTGAATGTACTCGCAAGCAACCCATGATTTGGTTCAAGGTACAGTAATGCATGACATAGGTAAAGTTTTGCATAAAGCTAGTTTTGAGTGCAATGACATGTTCAACATCCTATAAAGCATGCATCAAGAGAGTTTAAGTAACCATGAGATCTGGTCACCGATATCAGTATAAATAGAAAGGGGCACCAACCCATTTATCATAAACGGAGAGGGCACCAACCCATCTCCATCGTGTCAAGTCCTCTGACTTGATCCAAGACAACACCATCATCTCACACACATTGGGTTTGAAAACAAGTGGACGTAGCCCAAGAGCGGTTACCCAACTGTCCATGACCGTGGACACGGCTATTCGAATAGTTTTACACTCTGCAGAGGTTGCACACTTTACCCACTAGATCCGGGGAACTTCCGTGTCATCCACGACCCGCGGTACCTCAAGTACCCGGGGTAAGCACCCGATCACTACCTTTCCCTAGACGACACTAACATGGAGTCCACTCGATTGGTAGTAACCCCCGTGCCAAACATTTCTCATCATAAAGTTGTGGAGCCTCGCTCCCATATTCATCACATACCACAAGCACGGGGTACCAACGGTGTGTTCGGTGCCCTGTGAAAACAGTCATGGCCGCCCTACCTAGCACGACCCCGTCCCAAGAGAGAGCACCAACTCTCCCCCGTCACTAGTAATGCGGGCTCCAAGCTAGTATCGGTCTAGGTACTCAATAATGCCCTTTCCCATATAAGGGTAGAGTGGTCGCGCATGTAAGGTTGGAATAACAGTGCAACTCCGACCAATCCGTTTTGAAAACAACACACACTTTCCTTGGCACACCACTTCGTCATCAAGTGGTCACCCATCTCATCATCTCCCTCGGGCATAAGTGGCACCCGACGGGGTTTTCGAAAAGACTTTTGAAATCACATTGCCTCCTTCACCATGCACAAACCCATCCCATTTGCGTAGCATCTACATTTGCATCCTATCTACTCCCACCGGCATAACCCTCATAAGAAGGTAGGGCCATGCACAATGCAAGTATCAACGAGAAAAGTAACGGAGGCAACCCACCAAAGTGGTTACCCATCCTTCATGATTCAGATGCAACAATAGTAAGTGCTATATGACATGCATAAAAAGGGTTTCATAGTCATGGTCAAAGGGCTGCTTGCCTGTTTTAACAAAGTCTTCGAGGTCTTCAAATATCCCTGGTCCAACTCCGAGCATTCCGTCTACTTCGTCAACTATCGTCGAAGGCAAGCATAATAAGCAACACAACAAGGCAGGAAATAAAAGTGCTCTAAAAATATGAGTTGGACTTTTCTAGGATACCTCTGGTCACCTGAGGTATGACCAAAGTGGTTTCATTAGGATTTGATCAATGGACATCTCTGAACATTTTGATATGGTGGAATCAAGGGGTTTATGGATTTGTAAGAAGTGTACAGAAGAATTATTTTTGAAAAATGAGCAAAGCACCCATTTAACAAAGGATGATTTTAGAAGCATCTAGGAATTGGTTTCACTGGATTTGGAGTTCAAATGGATTTCCTATGAATTTGCAAAGTTGGCTATATATCAAGAAATTGACCATTATTTGAGGTGATACAGAAAGTATTAATAAAAATGTTCATAAACTAAGTTATGAACTTAGAAACATCTAGGAGTTTGAATCATGGAATTTGGATCAAAAATGGGCTCTCTGTGATTTTCTAAAGTTCATCACAGAAATAGGAAAATGGGGATTTGATAAATATTTGTGAAGAAAATCTTTATGGAAAAATGTGCAAATTGCACCATGAGATAGATCATGATTTTATGAGCTACTAGAAATTTGAATCATCAAATTTGGAGATAATATGAATATTCTATGGATTTTTAAAGTCTACAGAAAAAGAAAAGGGAGAGGGATTTACCTAAATGGGCCAAATCTGGGCGGCAGCAGAGCGCACCGGGCGAGGGATAGCGGCGGTGCTACTGGGCCGGCCCAGCGGCTCGGCCACGTGTGCGGAGTGGGGGTGACGTAGAAGGCGTACTTAGGAGAATACGCCTTTCTCGAGCGAAGGCGTCAGCGAGTAGAGGCCGTGTTCACTTAACTCCTGGGCCCGCCCCACTATGCCGCTGACGAAGGGCCCACTGTCGGGTTCATCCCCAACCTCCCTTCGAACAGAGCAGAGGCAAGGGCGGCGTCGGCGGCTTGCTTGGCGCTGCGCAGGCATCCCGGCGATGCTCTGCCCACCGGCGTGCTCAGGGGACCCAGCCGCGTCCAACCGTGGGTGACACGGTCGCCCAGGGGCACCGGGTCGAGCAAGGCGTCGACCGCGGCGGACGAGGCTGACGGTGGTGATGCAGCTCGACGGAACAGCCACGGGGAGGAGACGGAGAAGTACGGGAGGGTCTCGAGGCGACGGTGGTGGCGCTCTAGCGCGGTCCAGAGGGAAGGAAGAGGAGAGATGGGCGCGGATTTACGTGGAGACCGACGGCAAGGCTCCGGCCATTGCGGTGGATGGAGGGCACGGGGAGGGGAGCTGGCTGCTCGAGGAGGTCTCTGGGGGAGGGTAGAGCAAATGGCCCCCAGAGGAGGGGCTCGGGATGGTCGTTTAAGGCGGTGTGACGGTGCACCGTGGACGGCGTCCATGGCCACGGCCTAGGCGATGCTGGAGGCCGAATTGGCACACTCGGCCATGTCCGGGGTGTTCGTGGGCGTGGACTACGCCCAAGAGGAGAAGAGAGGGAGCGGGGAATGCGGCAAGGCGGGTCCCTACCGCGGCCAGCGACTGGCGCGCTCGGGCGGCGTTCTGTCCGCACGCGAGGAGAGCCGGAGAGGGAGAAAGAGGAGGGGGACGACAGTGTAGCGTGCTGCGGACGTCGAGGTGACCTCGGGGGACACGAGGGGGAGGCCCTAGGTGGCCGGAGGTGGTTGGAAGGGGGCGGCTACAGTGCGGGTGTGCACTGTAGCGCGCTCTGGAGCACGCCAATTGCATGCCAGGGCATGCCTTTGGCTTGTAGGGCGTGGCCACTTGTGTCTAGGGTGTTTAGGGAGGAGTAAACAAAGGGGAGGTGGCCTTGGATGCCCTGGTGAACCTCTAGAATGAGGAGGGAGGTGAGAAAGGAGAAGGATTCTGCTGTCCAGAGAAGGAAATGAGGGTTTTCACACCCCAATAATTGAGCCATGGATTTGCCATTGCTACTGGAGGTGTAAGGGGACTCTGAGGGGCTGTGGTAAAAAGTTGAGCTCCCCAAGAATAGTGGAAGGGGTCAAAATAGTGATTTTTGCAAAATGCCAGAAGGTGTTTGATAAAGGTTTGGTCAAGCAAATGAACTTTAATTTCCATGAGACTTAACAGGATGGAATGGCACATAGAAGTAGGGTGTTCCACCAAGTTTGAGCTCATTTGGGCAAAGTAGCCAATGTAACTTTTGTAAACCCTAGAAATCGCAGAAATGGCTTCACCAAGATTTAGTCATGCAAATCAATTCTCCTTGATGCATCACTTGGTGTGGTGGCCTCATTTGGTCATGTAATCATTCTCACAAAAGTTGGGGTCAAGGAGAAAAAGTTGGCAGAACAAACTTGTTCAAATTTGATTCAGTCGAGAGGGTTTTGGGGTACTTTGATCAATATAACTTGTTCTCCAACTTGTGCCATTTGGTCTAGATGAATTATTAGACCATTGGAGCATGTTCACAAGGTTTGAGAACATTTGGACATGTTTGGCAATGTAAAGTTGCTCAAACTTGAAAATGGACAAAAATGGTTCGAGGGATTTGATGATGTTATCTTGTTCTCCAAGTCATGAGACTTGGCAAGATCATCTAATATGTCATATGTGACATGCTAGAATTTCCTTGGAATTTTTGGAGAATATTTCCTTTGTAAATATTTCAAAAGCTTGAAATATCCAGAAAGGGTTTTGAGGATTTGACCAATATTTTGAACATGACCATGTGTTGAAACTCTCATATATGGACAATATATGTCCTATGAGTTTCCCTAAATTTTGTCAAATATTTTGGAAACAACAAAATAATTTTTCCCTATTAAAGACCATTTCTGGCCTTGATAAAAAGCTTTTAAATAAAATAGGAAAACAACTTTTAAAATTATATTTTTGTGGTTTCTGGGTATCCTATTTCTAATAGGAGTCAAATATATTTTTATAAGGATTTTTAATGCCCTAAATTAAGTACTTGCAGTGCAAACCTCAATTCAGGGGTTTTTGGAAAACTACTTTTTGAAAATACTTTTTGGCCAAATTATTTTTGTAAGTAAATATTTTTATGTCCTATACACATGGCATGATCATTGGTTCAAGAGTTTGGAGCAAGGGGATGAAGTATAGAAGTTGGAGGACTTATTTGATTTTTAGAGCACTTGCAAACAGCAGACAAACATTCAATCAAAGCAAAGACAAAACACTCAAAAGTTTTTGTCAATCCACATTTTAGCATGATTTAGTGACTTAAATGTTGTGCCATGAAAATCAGGGTGTGACAGACCTACCCCCCTTACAAGAATCTCGTCCCCGAGATTCCTAGGCTAGGCGCGGAAAGGGATACAGAAACTTGTATCTGGGGTAGTCTTCAAGTCTTCATGTTGCTTCTACTTCCGTGTAGTGCTCCATTGAGATTGAAGTACTTGATGGTGTGGTTTCGTGTATGACACCCTTCTTGATCCAGGTTGCTAATGTGTAGCTTGCGGCAGGTTAAATTGGGCTAGGGGGTCGATGGCTCGGTGGTCAATGGCCTCGTAGAGATCGGGCAAGTTGGGAAGTTGGAAACACTTATGGATTGTGATGCATGGAAACGTTGTGCACAATGGGTAACTCAGGTGGTAACTCTAGCTGGTAGTCATCTACTCTTCGTCTTGAAGTGATCTCGGAGGGGGGTTGTTAAATCTTGGAGTGATCTCGAAGGGGGCCGATGAATCTTGGCGCGGATTTCCTTGTCATGAAAATGCTCGGTTCCCTTGAGAGAAGTGGCTTGCAGATATGCCTGGTCTTCGATGCGGAGGTTTACTTCTTGACGATGGTGGTTGGTGTAGTTCTTCCTCCTTGGCATGGCGGTCTCCAAATGTTCCTTGACTAGCTAAATGATTCTTCCTCCGTCTTCGGGTAGGCAAGCATGTCATCAAGGAACGATGACGACCGGCTTGTTAGAGCACTCCGTGAAGAGTTGCCCACGTGGTGCATAGGGTATAGGTTGGGGTATCGGTGGTGGTCACGGTTGAGTATTGGCCAAGGTCTTATCGATCTAGAGCCAAAGCCTGTGGTCATGATCTGACCATGTTATGGCTTGGTAGGGCTTAAGGGTTTCAAGGATTCTAGTGTGCGAGTGAACATTTATCATCTCTATCCTTAAGCACGGTTCCTGAGGTGCCAATAGTTCTACTAGTCCTCCAAACAGATCACCTTATACTATTGAAAGCATCATTAGTATAGGTCAACTCCAATCAGCACTCATGCTAATCATATCCTCATGATTCCCAAGAGGAGATCTAACAAAATCATATATGTCTCACGATCCCCAAACTCATGTGTGTGGCTACCCTAAAATCCATGGGTAGAACATACAAGCTTGGATTTAATATCCACCATCCAAGTGCTCAGTCTATTGACCCAAGGTCCAAGATAGTGCATCTCTATCCTAAGGAAACACGTCGTAAGCCACTCCAAGATCTTGTTTCCTTCCTATGAATCAACTCCAATAGCCCATTAACTTCCATTAATCGCTACGTAATCCCTTAATTCCACAAATCCAATGTCTATGGTGTTCCACATGATCTCCTAAGGTTCCTATAATCCCCAGATACTTGAAAAGGCTATCTCTACTATAGCCAGTCCACCGATTCCCATTATCATGGTCAAGTAAACTCCAAGGTCAGGCTTATATAGATCCCTAAATCAACTCCGACAATTAGTCCAATCTCCAAGTTTATCATCCACCGAGAAACATGGTATCACGATCGAGATCATTAGTCTAAATCCAATTTACTCCGAACCATGTAGACATGCTCAGCATCTATATTCAACTAGAATCACCTACTAAAATCCAAATCTCTTGTCCAATGAGAATCCCTACATGTTCCCCCAGTCATTGTCGTAATATCAACTGTCTCCTATCATCTGATCAACTCAAATCCTTGCACTTCCAGGAGTTCAGCTTGCGATCATAATTGTCCTATAAATCCGATTTACTCAGGGGTAATGAAAACTATGCTAATCTATAATCATGATCCCACCAAGTTCATCTACCAATCATGGTAGCCTTATAATCCACCAAATAGTCTCATATAATTCCTCAAGTCATTGATATAAACTCATCAAGTCATTTGTCCTCTATTCCTATATCCTCAAATTGGTCCTTCCTATGGCATCGTCAGTTTTGGTGCTATCTTAGGATGATAATGTGCTCATTCACTATGTCCACTAGTTCCATAATGAACCCAGTGATAAGCAAGGTTACGGAGGCTTAACAGGTTCTCTTGCAATTCCGTAGGTTAAGCTCATGGTTAAGGTTTCGAGCTGGGGTACCTTATAAAGTCTCGAAGGGTCTAGGAATGGGTTCCTAATCTTGAGGGTTAAACATAACTCTAAGGGGTTGCACTTGTTCGAGTAGGTTGCAGCAAAAGTCTTCAGTGCTTGTTGGTCGCCGAGGTGGAATCCTTGGTGCATATTGTCTTGCTTGTCTTCAGTTGACGAAAGAGATGAGAGGGAAAAGTAGCATAGAGGAGGGGAATGCCTAAAGGGGGTTCTATAGTGCAAGTGCAAACAAACAGGTGCAAAAAGGGCCAAACAGAAAAAAAACAAGGTAAGGAAGGTGATATAGTCGCATACTTGTCGCCTAGGGCAAAAGTGCGACCTATATCAAAACACAAACAAATAAAAACAAGCAACACACAATCATCGTTCTATTCGAACTATCATACGGACTTGACTGCGCATAGGGGGTACACGACTCATCCTACCCTAGGGGTTCTCGGACTCATTAGTCGTGCCTTGTGCCTCATGCAGTCTTCTGAGTTTCCTCAGGTGTTGCTACGTCTCTTATAGTTGTTCGATGAAACAATCCGGGTTGAGCCTGAAGATTCTTCAACAACTTCTCGCCTGTTGAAGTGATGAGGTGAAGGTGGCTCCTCATAACTGGCATTGACTTGGTCTTCTATTGTCTTCTTAATCACGACGATCCCTTGTTGTCTTCTAAACCGTCAATGGTACCAGGTAGGTAATCCTTTATGCAATGACATTAACAACGCATAATAGAGGTCCATCATGTCGGTTACGTTGATGACAACTTCGACACCAAGAGCGGGGGATGAGGAGAACCGTTTTCCTGCTCACTATGGTGAGGCGGACCGAATGGCTTGGTTCTCATCCACCGATGGTTGCCGATACAACAACGGTAGTGACAGGGTTACTCTATTAGCGGTGTATATCATGATCTTGCATATCCTATGCCCTGATCATCGTAGGCTAAGGTTGCATCATCTTGGGGCAGTGTCAAGGATGTCACCATCTCCTAGGTCTTCAGGTCCTCATTCCTCGAGGATGTATCTTCTGTTGGTATCGTCTTGTGGTGATGTCGCCAATCTTGTGTTCAGGAGATGCGGGTGAATGTCTGGCAAGGCATCTTCCTTCTAGATTATCCGCGAGGATTTCAAGGAATCTAGTGGTCAGGGGCATAAGGGTTCTAGCGACCAAAGGTTTTGAAGGGGAAGAGATCAATAAGGAAAGTATAACTTAGTTTTCGAAAAACTAAGGGAAAAGAAGTAGAGATAGTTTTGAAAACTAGTAGTAGTTTTGGAAATAGTTTTACCCTAACTAACGACCATGCTAACTAAGGCTTCCTACAGTCAGGATGGCTCTGATACCAGCTCTGTGGGGACCCCGACTGCAAGTCGTGATCACCGAATGCTGCGTGTCTGATGATCCCGAGATCAATGCTCACTTGAACACACGAAGCTGAATAACAAGAGTCTTACATCCATACATACCGTCTTACACAAATAGTGACCAACAGGGTCAAGTCTTACATTGGTAAAGCCTTAAGGGCTAAACATCAAATGAAACAAAGCAGCGGAAATCGCCGATGATAAGTAGAACCCATGCCATCTGCCTTAACCCTACAGGCATTCTGACTGGGAAACGTCCTAGTTCGCATGATCGTCTCCAAAGGACTCTTCTTCGAACTCCGGTTCTTCCATGCCTGGTCAATTAAATAACCAGTGGCAAGCCAATGAGTACTTTGAATGTACTCACAAGCAACCCATGATTTGGTTCAAGGTACAGTAATGCATGACATAGGTAAAGTTTTGCATAAAGCTAGTTTTGAGTGCAATGACATGTTCAACATCCTATAAAGCATGCATCAAGAGAGTTTAAGTAACCATGAGATCTGGTCACCGATATCAGTATAAATAGAAAGGGGCACCAACCCATTTATCATAAACGGAGAGGGCACCAACCCATCTCCATCGTGTCAAGTCCTCTGACTTGATCCAAGACAACACCATCATCTCACACACACTGGGTTTGAAAACAAGTGGACGTAGCCCAAGAGCGGTTACCCAACTGTCCATGACTGTGGACACGGCTATTCGAATAGTTTTACACTCTGCAGAGGTTGCACACTTTACCCACTAGATCCGGGGAACTTCCGTGTCATCCACGACCCGCGGTACCTCAAGTACCCGGGGTAAGCACCCGATCACTACCTTTCCTAGACGACACTAACATGGAGTCCACTCGATTAGTAGTAACCCCGTGCCAAACATTTCTCATCATAAAGTTGTGGAGCCTCGCTCCCATATTCATCACATACCACAAACACGGGTACCAGCGGTGTGTTCGGTGCCTGTGAAAACAGTCATGGCCGCCCTACCTAGCACGACCCGTCCCAAGAGAGAGCACCAACTCTCCCCCGTCACTAGTAATGCGGGCTCCAAGCTAGTATCGGTCTAGGTACTCAATAATGCCCTTTCCCATATAAGGGTAGAGTGGTCGCGCATGTAAGGTTGGAATAACGGTCGCAACTCCGACCAATCCGTTTTGAAAACAACACACACTTTCCTTGGCACACCACTTCGTCATCAAGTGGTCACCCATCTCATCATCTCCCTCGGGCATAAGTGGCACCCGACGGGGTTTTCGAAAAGACTTTTGAAATCACATTGCCTCCTTCACCATGCACAAACCCATCCCATTTGCGTAGCATCTACATTTGCATCCTATCTACTCCCACCGGCATAACCCTCATAAGAAGGTAGGGCCATGCACAATGCAAGTATCAACGAGAAAAGTAACGGAGGCAACCCACCAAAGTGGTTACCCATCCTTCATGATTCCGATGCAACAATAGTAAGTGCTATATGACATGCATAAAAAGGGTTTCATAGTCATGGTCAAAGGGTTGCTTGCTGTTTTAACAAAGTCTTGAGGTCTTCAAATATCCTGGTCCAACTCCGAGCATTCCGTCTACTTCGTCAACTATCGTCGAAGGCAAGCATAATAAGCAACACAACAAGGCAGGAAATAAAAGTGCTCTAAAAATATGAGTTGGACTTTTCTAGGATACCTCTGGTCACCTGAGGGATGACCAAAGTGGTTTCATTAGGATTTGATCAATGGACATCTCTGAACATTTTGATATGGTGGAATCAAGGGGTTTATGGATTTGTAAGAAGTGTACAGAAGAATTATTTTTGAAAAATGAGCAAAGCACCCATTTAACAAAGGATGATTTTAGAAGCATCTAGGAATTGGTTTCACTGGATTTGGAGTTCAAATGGATTTCCTATGAATTTGCAAAGTTGGCTATATATCAAGAAATTGACCATTATTTGAGGTGATACAGAAATTATTAATAAAAATGTTCATAAACTAAGTTATGAACTTAGAAACATCTAGGAGTTTGAATCATGGAATTTGGATCAAGAATGGGCTCTCTGTGATTTTCTAAAGTTCATCACAGAAATAGGAAAATGGGGATTTGATAAATATTTGTGAAGAAAATCTTTATGGAAAAATGTGCAAATTGCACCATGAGATAGATCATGATTTTATGAGCTACTAGAAATTTGAATCATCAAATTTGGAGATAATATGAATATTCTATGGATTTTAAAGTCTCTGAGAAAAAGAAAAGGAGAGGATTTACCTAAATGGGCCAAATCTGGCGGCAGAGCGCCAGGCGAGGATAGCGGCGGTGCTCTTGGGCGGCCCAGCGGCTCGCCACGTGCTTGAGTGGGGGTGACGTAGAAGGCGTACTTAGGAGAATACGCCTTTCTCGAGCGAAGGCGTCAGCGAGTAGAGGCCGTGTTCACTTAACTCCTGGGCCCGCCCCACTATGCCGCTGACGAGCGGGGCCCACCTGTCGGGTTCATCCCCAACCTCCCGCTCGAACAGAGCAGAGGCAAGGGCGGCGTCGACGGCGGCTTGCCGGCGCTGCAGGGCATCCCCGGCGATGCTCTGCCCACCGGCGTGCTCAGGGGACCCAGCCGCGTCCAACCGTGGGTGACACGGTCGCCCAGGGGCACCGGGTCGAGCAAGGCGTCGACCGCGGCGGACGAGGCTGACGGTGGTGATGCAGCTCGACGGAACAGCCACGGGGAGGAGGCGGAGAAGTACGGGAGGGTCTCGAGGCGACGGTGGTGGCGCTCTAGCGCGGTCCAGAGGGAAGGAAGAGGAGAGATGGGCGCTGATTTACGTGGAGACCGACGGCAAGGCTCCGGCCATTGCGGTGGATGGAGGGCACGGGGAGGGGAGCTGGCTGCTCGAGGAGGTCTCTGGGGGAGGGTAGAGCAAATGGCCCCCAGAGGAGGGGCTCGGGATGGTCGTTTAAGGCGGTGTGACGGTGCACCATGGACGGCGTCCATGGCCACGGCCTAGGCGATGCTGGAGGCCGAATTGGCACACTCAGCCATGTCCGGGGTGTTCGTGGGCGTGGACTACGCCCAAGAGGAGAAGAGAGGGAGCGGGGAATGCGGCAAGGCGGGTCCCTACCGCGGCCAGCGACTGGCGCGCTCGGGCGGCGTTCTGTCCGCACGCGAGGAGAGCCGGAGAGGGAGAAAGAGGAGGGGGACGGCAGTGTAGCGTGCTGCGGACGTCGAGGTGACCTCGGGGGACACGAGGGGGAGGCCCTAGGTGGCCGGAGGCGGTTGGAAGGGGGCGGCTACAGTGCGGGTGTGCACTGTAGCGCGCTCTGGAGCACGCCAATTGCATGCCAGGGCATGCCTTTGGCTTGTAGGGCGTGGCCACTTGCGTCTAGGGTGTTTAGGAGGAGTAAACAAAGGGAGGTGGCCTTGGATGCCTGGTGAACCTCTAGAATGAGGAGGGAGGTGAGAAAGGAGAAGGATTCTGCTGTCCAGAGAAGGAAATGAGGGTTTTCACACCCCAATAATTGAGCCATGGATTTGCCATTGCTACTGGAGGTGTAAGGGGACTCTGAGGGGCTGTGGTAAAAAGTTGAGCTCCCCAAGAATAGTGGAAGGGGTCAAAATAGTGATTTTTGCAAAATGCCAGAAGGTGTTTGATAAAGGTTTGGTCAAGCAAATGAACTTTAATTTCCATGAGACTTAACAGGATGGAATGGCACATAGAAGTAGGGTGTTCCACCAAGTTTGAGCTCATTTGGGCAAAGTAGCCAATGTAACTTTTGTAAACCCTAGAAATCAGCAGAAATGGCTTCACCAAGATTTAGTCATGCAAATCAATTCTCCTTGATGCATCACTTGGTGTGGTGGCCTCATTTGGTCATGTAATCATTCTCACAAAAGTTGGGGTCAAGGAGAAAAAGTTGGCAGAACAAACTTGTTCAAATTTGATTCTGGTCAGAGAGGGTTTTGGGGTACTTTGATCAATATAACTTGTTCTCCAACTTGTGCCATTTGGTCTAGATGAATTATTAGACCATTGGAGCATGTTCACAAGGTTTGAGAACATTTGGACATGTTTGGCAATGTAAAGTTGCTCAAACTTGAAAATGGACAAAAATGGTTCTGAGGGGATTTGATGATGTTATCTTGTTCTCCAGGTCATGAGACTTGGCAAGATCATCTAATATGTCATATGTGACATGCTAGAATTTCCTTGGAATTTTTGGAGAATATTTCCTTTGTAAATATTTCAAAAGCTTGAAATATCCAGAAAGGGTTTTTGAGGGATTTGACCAATATTTTGAACATGACCATGTGTTGAAACTCTCATATATGGACAATATATGTCCTATGAGTTTCCCTAAATTTTGTCAAATATTTTGGAAACAACAAAATAATTTTTCCCTATTAAAGACCATTTCTGGCCTTGATAAAAAGCTTTTAAATAAAATAGGAAAACAACTTTTAAAATTATATTTTTGTGGTTTCTGGGTATCCTATTTCTAATAGGAGTCAAATATATTTTTATAAGGATTTTTAATGCCCTAAATTAAGTACTTGCAGTGCAAACCTCAATTCAGGGGTTTTTGGAAAACTACTTTTTGAAAATACTTTTTTGCCAAATTATTTTTGTAAGTAAATATTTTTATGTCCTATACACATGGCATGATCATTGGTTCAAGAGTTTGGAGCAAGGGGATGAAGTATAGAAGTTGGAGGACTTATTTGATTTTTAGAGCACTTGCAAACAGCAGACAAACATTCAATCAAAGCAAAGACAAAACACTCAAAAGTTTTTGTCAATCCACATTTTAGCATGATTTAGTGACTTAAATGTTGTGCCATGAAAATCAGGGTGTGACATCTTACCAACCCACAAGATGAATTTTGTCCCATTATATTTGGTAGACCTTTCTTGAACACCGTCAATGCTAAAATAGATTGTAAGAAACAAACTGCCGGTGTTAGCTTTGGTGATGAATCTCATGAGTTTATTTCTCCAAGTTTAGTAAACCACCTCATAAGAAAGATTTGCCTAGTAAGGATGAAATTATTGGCCTTGCTTCTATTGTTGTGCCTCCTACTGATCCTTTGGAACAATACTTGTTAGACCATGAAAATGATTTGCATATGCGTGGAAGAAATGAAATAGATAGAATATTTTTCGAACAACAACCTCTACTTAAACACAATTTGCCTATTGAAACCCTAGGAGGTCCTCCTCCACCTAAATGTGATCCTGTGTTTGAATTAAAGCAATTGCCAGACACTCTGAAATATGCTGATCTTGATGAAAAGAAGATATATCCTATTATTATTAGTGCTAACCTATCAAAACATGAAGAAGAAAGATTATTGAAAGTTCTAAGGAAGCACGTGGCAGCTATTGGATAAACTCTTGATGATCTTAAGGGCATTAGTCCCACTCCATGTCAGCACAAGATTCATATGGAACCTGGTGCTAAACCCGTTGTTGATCACCAACGCCGGTTAAATCCGAAAATGAAAGAAGTGGTAAGAACAAAAATATTGAAACTTCTGGAAGCAGGTACAATCTATCCCATAGCTGATAGTAGATGGGTAAGTCCTGTTCACTATGTCCCTAAGAAGGGAGGTATTACTGTTGTTCCTAATGATAAGAATGAGCCTATTCCACAAAGAATTGTCACAGGCTATAGCATGGTAATTGATTATAGAAAATTAAATAAAGCTACTAGAAAATATCATTACCCTCTGCCTTTTATTGATCAAATGTTACAAAGACTATCTAAGCACACACATTTGTGATTCCTTGATGGATACTCTGGCTTTTCACAAATACATGTTTTACAATCTGATCAAGAAAAGACCACATTTACTTGTCCTTTTGGAACATTTGCTTATAGACGTGTTCCTTTCGGTTTATGTAATGCACCTGCTACCTTTCAAAGATGTATGACTGCTATATTCTCTGATTTTTTGAAAAGATTGTTGAGGTTTTCATGGATGACTTTTCTGTTTATGGGAAGTCTTTTGATGATTGTTTAAGCAATCTTGATCGAGTTTTGCAGAGATGTGAACAAACAAATCATGTCTTGAATTGGGAGAAGTGCCAGTTTATGGTTAATGAAGGTATTGTCTTGGGCTACAAAATTTCTGAAAGAGGCATTGAGGTGGACAAAGCCAAGGTTGATGCAATTGAGAAAATGCCATGTCCTAAATATATTAAAGGTATTCGTAGTTTCCTTGGTCATGCTGGTTTCTATAGGAGGTTTATCAAAGACTTTCCTAAAATTTCTAGGCCTCTTACTAATCTTTTGCAAAAGGATATTCCCTTTGTGTTTGATGATGATTGTCTGGAAGCCTTTGAAACACTAAAGAAAGCCTTAATTACTGCACCAGTTGTTCAACCACCTGATTGGAATTTGCCTTTTAAGATTATGTGTGATGCTAGTGATTATGCTGTTGGTGCTGTTCTAGGACAAAGAGTTGATAAAAAAACTAAATGTTATTCTTTATGCTAGTAAAACTCTAGACAGTGCTCAACGAAACTATGCTACTACTAAAAAAGAATTCTTAGCAGTGGTGTTTGCTTGTGATAAATTCAGATCTTACATTGTTGATTCTAAAGTAATTATTCACACCGATCATGCTGCTATAAAATATCTTATGGAGAAGAAAGATTCTAAACCTAGACTCATTAGGTGGGTTCCTCTGCTACAAGAATTATATTTGCATATTACTAATAGGAAAGGAGTAGAGAACCCCGTAGCTGATAACTTGTCTAGACTTGAAAATATTCTTGATGACCCACAACCTATTAATGATAGCTTCCCTGATGAACAACTAGCTGCAATAAATGTTTCTCATAGTACACCTTGGTATGCTGACTATGCTAATTATATTGTTGCTAAATACATACAACTTAGCTTCACATACCAACAAAAGAAAAAATTCTTCTATGATTTAAGACATTACTTTTGGGATGACCCACATCTTTATAAATAAGGGGTAGATGGTATTATTAGACGTTGTGTACCTGACCATGAACAGGAACAAATCCTACGGAAATGTCACTCTGAAGCCTATGGAGGATATCACGCAGGAGACAGAACCGCTCATGAGGTATTGCAATCTGGTTTTTATTGGCCTACTCTCTTCAAGGATGCCCATAAGTTTGTCTCATCATGTGATGAATGCCAAAGAATAGGTAATATCGGTAAGCGTCAAGAAATGCCTATGAAATATTCACTTGCTGTTGAAGCATTTGATGTTTGGGGATTTGACTTTATGGGACCTTTTCCTTCCTCTAATGGGTATACACATATTTTGGTTGTTGTTGATTGTGTTACTGAATGGGTAGAAGCTATTCCAACCAGTAGTGCCGATCAGAACACCTCTATTAAAATGCTTAAAGTAGTTATTTTTCCAAGGTTTGGAGTCCCTAGATATTTAATGACTGATGGTGGTTCACATTTTATTCATGGTGCTTTCTGTAATATGCTTCCTAAGTATGATGTTAATCATAGAATTGCTTCACCTTATCATCCTTAGTCTAGTGGTCAAGTTGAACTTAGCAACAGAGAAATAAAACTAATCTTACATTGACTGTTAATAGGTCCCGGAAGAATTGGTCTAAGAAATTAGATGATGCACTTTGGGCTTATAGAACAGCTTACAAAAATCCTATGGGTATGTCTCCATATAAAATGGTTTATGGAAAAGCTTGTCATTTACCTCTAGAGTTAGAACATAAAGCATTTTGGGCAATAAAAAACTCAATTATGATTTCAAACATGCTGGGTAAAAGAGGTTATTTGATATTAGCTCATTAGATGAATGGAGAACCCAGGCTTATGAAAATGCTAAGTTATTCAAAGAAAAGGTTAAAAGATGGCATGGCAAAAGAATTCAAAAGCATGAGTTCAAAGTAGGAGAATATGTTCTTTTGTACAACTCTCATTTCAGATTCTTTGCAGGAAAACTCCTCTCAAAATGGGAAGGACCCGATGTCATAGAGGAGGTCTATCATTCCGGAGCTATGAAAATAAATAATGCCGAAGGGATTAACCGAAGGTTGTCAATGGGAAACGAATAAATTACTATATCTCAAGTACGCCTATTAATGTTGAAAGTAATGTTATCAAAACTTTGACACCGGAAGAACACATAAAGGAGTCATTCTGGAACGCTCCAGAATCGTGAAAACAAGGAGGTGCGTGATAGAGTAAGTAAACGGACTCCGAAAAATCCGTAAAAAATATTTTTTTGTCAGTTTTGGAATATTTAGAAAATTAGGAAAATAAGAAACTTCCAGGAAAGTGACACTCGTGGGCATGATACACCAGGGCGCGCCAGGCTTGCCTGGGGCGCCCAGGTCGGTTGTGCCCACCTCGGGTGCTTTCCGGTCTCCATTTTTCTTCTATTTTTCTTCTTCCCCAAGATAAAAAATCTATATGTACCTCCCGAACCTGTTAACCTCCATATCTCGGAGAAATATCCTGTTTTCTTTTCTTGCAGTTTTCTGTTAGATCCAATCCACCATGGCCTCCTCAAGCTCCTCCAAGGACAAGAT
The DNA here is from genome assembly GCA_021437245.1 of Aegilops speltoides. Lineage (NCBI taxonomy): Eukaryota > Viridiplantae > Streptophyta > Magnoliopsida > Poales > Poaceae > Aegilops > Aegilops speltoides. Next base: position 119,322,332 of record CM038145.1, read on the forward strand.
CTTCGACAACGTCATCAACCCATATCTGTGGGAGGTGATGCAGCACCCTGAAGCTATCCAGATGCGCGATGAGGTGCTGCACATCCGTGATGTGCAAGGACCCATGGGGACTGGATCCGTGGAGGCCAGGCTTGGAGCCATGGAGCAAGACATCTTCAAGTGCAAGGGGATGGTGGAGCTTGGACTCAATGCCAATCACCTCATGATCGCGGACTATACCCGTGATCTCAAGGTGGATGGCAAGCCTATAAAGAATATCATCTTCTCCCTCAACGAGTAAATCAACTTACTCCATAGCCAGATCCACGATCTTCAAGCCAGGTCTTTGAATACGAGGCCGGGTTTAAAGGTATGAGTTTGGCTGCTAGTTGCCGGATCCGAGAGACTCACTCCTCCTCCTATGATGGTGAGCCTCTTCCGTGGAAACCCGAGGACAAGAAACACTCTACTTCAGCACCACCACCTTCTTCATCAACACCAACAGAAAACTGAGTATTGGGTATGGGCACTCCCCTTGGCTATCGCCAAGCCTGGGGGAGGTGCCCCGGTATCGTGGCAATCTCCACTATCTTTTGCTTTTATTTTCTTAGTTTGATCAATGGTTATCTTTTGCTATTATGTCACATCCCTAATTCTGGTCTGACCTATGCCAGCTTCCATGTGTGCATCATGTCTAAATTCAAATGAAATTTGAATTGAGGAATTTTCAAAGCCTCAGAAAACCCCTAAAAATAACCAACATTTAAATCTCATCAAATGAGTCCACGAAAATGTTCCTTTTATTCTGTGAAAATATTGGCATGAGGTGAAATTCAAACCAATATTTTTGGAGTCATAGAAATAATTTATCTGGGACTTTGATTTAAATCAATAATATATTTGGGTTGGAATTATTTCTGGTATATAAGAAATAATGTCCAAATAATCCTAAACTGATATGTTCCTTGTTGGATATGATCTAAACAGTGGGAATGTGCAGTTAGGTGATTTTTGGAAATACCGAAGTATTTTTAGTAAAGCCAAAAAGTTGCATAAAAAATAGGAAAACAGGAAACAAAAGAGAGAGAGAGAGACCTACCTGGCTTACCTGGCCGGCCCAGTAGGCAGACCACCTGGCCGGCCCAGCCTAGCGCCGCTTCTAGTCATCTCCCACCTCTCGCCAGTAGGACGAGAGGCGGGTGGCCGCCGTGCGTGCCCACATGCCTCGGCCACCTCCTGCTTACCGCAGCCTCCCCGACATCGGTCTGGACGCCCTGGACGTCGACACGCAACCCCTCTGGCTCTCTCTCACTCTCCCCGTGCTCCCCCCTCCTCTGCTCTCTCTCCCTCTCACCACCGAACGCCACCGTCGCCGCCATTCGCCATAGCCGAAGCCGCAGCCAACCCCGAGCCTCTTCGACGTGTCCACGAGCATCTCCATGCCTCGCCCATCCTCTCCATCTAGCCACGCATCGCCGGAGGCCCTACATCGACGGCATCTTCGTCCTCCGCACCGACGGCCGCCGTCGACCGATTCGTCATCTCCAGGCCATCCCCGAGCCCTCTGAGATCACCGACGACCCGGCCGTGAGCTCCTCTACCTAACCCCTCTCTCCCCGCCGTCGTTCTTCTCCTCTAGCCCTGCGGTCCACCGGAGCAGAAAGCTCACCGCCACCATGGTTCCTCGCCACCACGGCCAGGGCCACCGCAGCCCATGCCTGAGCACATCACCATGCTCGGTGAACCCCCAGGGGCATGTAGCACCTGCCAACTTATTCCCTAGCGCCCTGTAGCGTCGACCCCGTCCACACCCGAACTCCGGCCGCCGCCATCGTCGTGGTTGCCGTCGCCTCCGGCACCCCAGCTCTTCCCACTTGCCCTGCTGGATGCGCGCGAGCCCCAGCTACGCATAGGACCAAACCACGGTCGATTTGGTCGACCGTGGGCAAAACCCGAGACACTCCAGTGCGCCTCCGCCGCGGCTTGAGGTCGCCGCTGGCCAAACTCCGGCGTGCCGATGTGCCCGCGTATTTAGTGCTAATCACCGCTAGCTAAACCACCCACAGACACTGACAGTGGACCCCACCACAATAATTAAGTATAAGATTATTTTTGTTTAGGGTTATATTAAGTAAAGTGGGCCCCAACTGTCAGGGTTGACCTGCCCAGTCAGCGTTGACCTGGTCCCACCTGTCATCCACACAAACCAGCCCTGTTACACTGACCCATGGGTCCCAGCCGTCAGGTTTGACCTGGTCGATGCCTGTTGACCGCTGACGTCACAGTGATGTAGTGCTGACGCAGTTAATTATTTTCTGGATTTATTCTTATTCAGGAAATTCCAGAAAATAGTACAAACCTCTAAAAATCATAGAAAATCAACCGTAGCTCCAAATCAAATAAATTATATATGAAAAATGATCAGAAAAATCCAATCTATCCATCTGCACTGGTTTCATGCATTTTAGAACACATTAACCTTGCTGTTTAGGTGAATCAAGTTAATACACTATTATGACCTCTTAAAATGGGTTTGCATTTGAATCTTTGGTTCAAATGGACTCATCTCAATCTGTTCTAGCTTGCATTAGCCAAAACACATTCTTATTGCCATGTCATAGCATGCATCATATTGTGCATTGCATTGATCGTGTTTCTTCTCTGTTTGTCGGTGTTGTTCCCCCTCAGTATACGTTGTACCGACGTTGTGATCGTTGACACTGATGAAGAATCAATGCTATCTTCAGAAGTGCCAGGCAAGCAAAACCTCCTTGTTCATTCCGATACAATCCCACTCTCTCGCTCCTGCTCTCTTTTACTGCATTAGGACAACAACGATTCATCTGTTACTTGCTGCGGTAGTTGAACCCCTTTATCCTCTGCATGACCTGTCATTGCCACAGTAAATAGTTGAAACCCACTAGTATGAGTAGGAGTTATTTGAGCCCTTTTGTGCCTACTCATTCATGCTTGTTTGTCATGCCTGCTACTGCTTAGAGTTGAGTCAGGTCTGATTCATCAGGGATGAATCAGAGGTGTGTGAACATGTCCTACTGTGTGAGAGCTAAGTGTGTGAACACGATTTGGTAAAGGTATCGGTGAGAGGCCATGTAGGAGTACATGGTGGGTTGTCTCATTGAAGCCGTCCTCAGGAACTGAGTTCTATGTTTGTGATCCATGAAACAGCTAGTACCATGCATTGGGCCCTGAAATATGACCCCGCTCGACTTCTTAATCACCCTTGTTCTCTGTCCAGGAGTTGCAAGTAGTTTCTAGTGTTTGTAGTATCTTTGGAGGCCAGGCTTGTGGCTGACCGGAGGGGTGGGCTGTGATGCGGTCGGCACGTGGCACGGTGTACCAGGCGCCCGTTTGGTGTCTCGGGAACCCTGCAGACATCATTCGGGGCCGTATGTGGAAACTTCGGCCGGACTCCCTGCGGATGGAACCTGAATAGGCGATAAACCTGGACTAGAGACTTCAGTGTTTAGGTAGGTCGTGGTCTACACCCACGTCGGCTTTCCCTTGAAGTCTACCGAGCACATGTCGTGTGCAGACGCTAAGTGGTGGAAACATGTATGAAGAAGTACACCCCTGCGGGGTTAACATCATCTATTCGAATAGCCGTGTCCGCGGTAAAGGACTTTTGGGTTGCCTATAATAGTTCATAGACAAGTGAAAGTGGATACTCTAAAATATGCAAGATAAGCGTGAGTGCTATGGATGGCGTTCTCGTAGGGAGACGGGAGCGGATCCATAGTGGTGTATTGATATGGTGAATATGTGGACTCGTGTGCGCCACCTCAAAAGAGTGAATTGTAGTCACAGATTAGGATAGCCACCGAGTCAAAGCTGGCTTGCTGCAGTTAAACCCCACCATCCCCTTTGTTGATAATGATGCATATGTAGCTAGTTCTGATGTAAGTCTTGCTGGGTACATTTGTACTCACGTTTGCCTATTTTATGTTTTTGCAGAGAGACCTCGGTCTTGTTAGTAGTTCTGCGTGGACTTCGATGTTTAGCTTGTTACCTCAGCTACGATCTTGTGCCCTCGGCAGGATTTGGTAGATAGTCAGGCTTCTCAGCCTTTTTCATTTATAGATGTTTGTACCCAGACATGTTAAGATTCCGTTTGTGCTTTGACTTGTATGCTCTGAATGTTGGGTCGTAAGACCCATGTTTGTAATATCTCGCTCCTCGGAGCCCATTGAATAATATACTTGAGTTGTAGAGTCATGTTGTGATGCCTTGTTGTATTTGCACATATCGAGCATATTGTGTGTTTGTTTTTGAAAAGCTTGGTATGTGTGGGATCTGACTATCTAGTTGTTTATACTTAGTAGCCTCTCTTACCGGGAAATGTCTCCTAGTGCTTCCACTGAGCCTTGGTAGCTTGCTACTGCTCCAGAACACATAGGTTGGCTGGCATGTGTCCTTCTTCTTTCCTGTGTCTGTCCCTTCAGGCAAATGTCACGCGATGAATACTGGAGTCCTGTTAGCCCGCTATAGCCCGGTTCACCGAAGTCCTGCTAGCCCTGTGCTACAGCCTGGATTTACTTGCTGATGACTGACACGTTCGATGTTGGGTCATGGATGCCTGTCCCTGTAAGTTTGTGCCACTTTGGGTTTACGACTAGCCATGTCAGCCCGGGCTCCTTATCATATGGATGCTAGCGACACTATCATATACATGTGCCAAAAGGCGCAAACAGTCCCGGGAAAAGGTAAGGCGACACCCGTGGGAATACCGTGCGTGAGGACGCAAAGTGATATGAGGTGTTACATGCTAGATCGATGTGGCATTGAGTCATGGTCCTGACAGATTTGGTATCAGAGCCTGACTGCCTGTAGGATTACCAAGCCAAACTGGTCGAAGTTGTGTCTAGAAATGCTTTAGTTATGTAAGGGAATTGATTGTGGAAGGGAACCTAAGGCTCTTTTTACTCCTTATACTACATGGCCTTCTGATCTGAGTCATCCTGTTCTCTTCTACGGGATTTAGGAACTAGGCTTCTCATCTATCTACTAGGATGACGAGTTACTATGTTAGAGACTTATAGGATTGATAGTTTCAAGCCTCAATTCAGTTTGTACTACTTTTAGTATGTCCTCAGTTGAACCAGAACCTTGATATGATGTTGTTAAGTGACTATGCAAATCCTTGTGAATGTCTCAAATATTTTCTGAGCATTTACAGCCGTTATGATGTTCGAGTCATCCCAGGTTTCTAAACAATCTGATGCACTTGCAAATCCTTTCCCTCTGGTTTTTATGTTCCTTTGGGCCAGGTTAATCACACTAATTGCTGGGCTGAGGTATTCTATTGCCTCGACAAATATGTTGGAATTATTATGACCTTAGGTGTCCTAGGGGATCATCTAGTAATCTAGCCATGATTTGTGCCCCAGTGTGATGATTCTGGCCATTATTCTCGAAAAGCATCCCGTGATGCCATTTAGTTAGTAGGTATTCTACTTATGGGTTTTGAACCCGAGATTCACCCCACTTACCTCATGTTGATAGTGTTTGCTAGTTCCTTTAGGATATTAGTAACTTTGCGATAGTCCCTGAGGTCCATGGTATTTCCTTCTTCCAAATACCATGAACTACTTATGGCAGCAGTTCCTCGTTGAACCGAAAGATCACAACCAGAGTGCTCCTGTTGAGTTCTCCATTCTATGTTGTGGCTCTGCCAGTTCAACCTTTCTGCATGGGTTATCCGGAAGAAATATGTTGAACTCGTTCGACATTCTAATCCATGCATCCACAACTCAGAAAAACATATGTTCCTTTGAGTTGTCCCTCTTTAGTTGTTTTCTGGCCTCGTCTATCAATTGATAGTCAAGAGTAGTCGTGCACCCGTGTTATCGATGCCTATTATTCTTGTGGTTCCTCAAGCCATTCTATTCAGAATGACTAGCAGAAACAAACTCCAGTACCTCATCTATACCTAGGATTGGGTCAAAGCAGTTGTGTTCCGCGGATCAAGTTGCTAATCCAGCTTTAGTTCTGCTCTACCTTGGAGTATTATTATCTTTGTATTAAGAATATCATGGGAATTGCACACCATCCTATGAACTCTTGATACAGTGATACTTCTTGTCATCATTATTCATTCCTCGGTTTCGTGTTATTGTAACCGGAACGCCGACGAGGGAATCATGATGTGTGAAATCAATACCCGTAGCAACCGTGTTGCTTAGTGTTTAATGGCTGAAAATCTCATTCTTAGTGTGTTGGTTATGGAATCATCATTCTAAGATTGATCGTGCTACCTAGTCCTTATTTCCGGTGCACCCTCCGATCAATGAGTTAGGATTGTGTCAATCCCTTGCTCTATTGATCATATTGTCTTGCCCTAAAAAGGAAGATTGTTCTCGAGCTTAGTAACATATCGGTGGTTCGTGATTTTCCGAATTTCTTCTCGGAAGTATCACCAGGTTGTCACTTGACCGCTATGTTGAGTTCGTGATCAAGTTGGTTTTCGAAACCACCCTTTCTCCAAGGATCTGTGTCGGATACCCTGAGCAAGTTGGTTAAGCTAAACAACTTGGAGAGTTGGAAGATAAAAGCTTGCCAACTTAGTTCATTTTAAGGGATATCTTTGTGTGTGTGTATGTTGAAGAAAGATGATATCTTCATCGATTGGTCCCTGTGATCACTTGTTGGATCTATTATCTTAAACAATCTTTGATTTGAGCATGGGCTATGGTCAAGTCAAATCAGAACCAACGATATTCGTAATGTTGTCTTACTCGTGGTTGATTCCTCGAGCATACACCGTTATACTCTTTGGGTCTGACCAATGTTATCACCTTGTTCACATGATGGTGGAAGTCCAGTGGTATGGAAATTCTGATGAGTTGCTGTTGAGCCCATCAGCAGCATCGTGTCTCCTCCATGATTCATGTTGAACATCAAGTAGTTGGAAACTTTTGTAAGCACTATCTTCATGCCCCGTTTATGAAATACATGTTTGGTGTAAGAAGTGACTCTCTCCAAGTTCACGTGTATTAGGTGCAAGTTGCCGCCGTGAATTTGAGAAAGTTAGTTTTGTTCCCTCCGGGATCATCCCAGTCAATCATGCATGTGCGAAGTATTCTATGGTCTGATAGACTGATCATCTTCATTCCTTACGTATCCCTAGCACACCAAGCCACTGATTGATTTGTTCAGGGAGAAGAAGCTCCTTCTTAAGAATCATGACTTATGTTAGGACTTCGTTATCCTCGATGATGGTTCCCCACCCGAACTCGGTAGTGTTTTGTTGTAAGACTACTATGTGGTCATGCTTGTCTTGGACAGCGAGTTCACATGTGTGTAGTAGAACCAGCACATGTTTTGGGGCTTACTATTGTAGTTCATCCCCCGAGAATCTCGCAACGTTGTCTCGTCGATTTGTGTTGCAAACTTTCATTTTCCTTTCTATATTTGATGAGTCTGGAATATTCTGACACCAACCAGATCTAAATCTCAGGCAGATGTGATGGTTGGAACGTTTCCCAAGAACTATAATAATGGTCTCTCTGTAATCCGGTAAGTGGATGTCGTGGCCGACACACCCAGCTGGAAGACCTATTATTGTAGTATCTTGATTGAAGAAGTTGGCCACATCCCCATAAGGATTTCGCAAGATTTACCTCTCTAGTTATTCCTTATGGATTTTTGAGCTCCCGAAGTCGGACCGATTACTTGCTGTTCTAGATACCAAACCATATAAATGGGTTACGCTAGCACATCAAGGAGAACATTAGAAGCGGAGTGCTAAATATCTCTCGGTCGATCGTCCAAATTTTGTTCCCTTGGCCTTGCTAAGGTGAAATCTGAGGAGAGATATCTTCCTTTGCATCTGCATCATCCATCACCATTCATCATGGTAGTATGTTGTGTTGCCAGGATCCTTGACACGGATATTGGTAAAACTTTGATGAATATGAAAATGCTCAAGTTCTTGAGAGCACGCTCAAGCCTGAGGTGTTATCATCGGCACTAACTGGGATTGCTTCTAGTTTTCTTCAGTTGTGTTATAACCACTCCAACAGTGGAATTATTTCCTACTGTTGAGTTTCTCCCCAGTTACTAGAATCATTTCCGGCATTTGCATTTTGCTCCCAGCTTGCACCACCATTGTGCCATTCCACCATGGGTTCCATCCATTCCCGATGATAACCAAAAATCATCCTTTGCATTGTCTTCAACAAGGTAGTCCACATCATCCATTCTGGCCCGAGAATGCCATTCTTTCGAACTCCTTCAAATGATCGATTGTGATTTGCCTTAGGCTGGTATAAAGAGTTTCAATGATCTCTGAATAAAAGGTATTCTTTTGCCACTTAAGGGGATATTCTACGAGTCACCTTCCCTGAAGTGTCCCGATATGGTATCATGGCAACTCAACTCCTCACTGCGTTGACAACCGATTACCACCTTTTTAAGTGTGGGATTGTTGTCTACCTAGTGAACCTTTGACATCTGTTCCACTCCATCCCTTTGGATGAATGCTTCGTATCTCAGCTCAAGAGATGTTCTTACCTCTCACTCCATGAATTGATCTTGAATACACGATCTTCGAGGAGATTGTTTTCTGTAGAGTCTCCTTCTGTCGTCATCGTGTTGGATGTAGTTCTCAAAGCAAGACGTTGAGATCAAGGTGATGCAATGAATCAACATCCTCGAGAAAGTCACTGGGATCGTGAAGATTGTGTTAGCTTGTGTCCCTCTATCTTCTTACCTCACGATTTGAATCTCAGGACAAGATTCTTGTTTAGTGGGGGTGAGTTGTCACATCCCTAATTCTGGTCTGACCTATGCCAGCTTCCATGTGTGCATCATGTCTAAATTCAAATGAAATTTGAATTGAGGAATTTTCAAAGCCTCAGAAAACCCCTAAAAATAACCAACATTTAAATCTCATCAAATGAGTCCACGAAAATGTTCCTATTATTCTGTCAAAATATTTGCATGAGGTGAAATTCAAACCAATATTTTTGGAGTCACAGAAATAATTTATCTGAGCCTTTGATTTAAATCAATAATATATTTGGGTTGGAATCATTTCTGTTATATAAGAAATAATGTCCAAATATTTCTAAACTGATATGTTCCTTGTTGGATATGATCTAAACAGTGGGAATGTGCAGTTAGGTGATTTTTGGAAATACCCAAGTATTTTTTAGTAAAGCCACAAAGTTGCATAAAAAATAGGAAAACAGGAAACAAAAGAGAGAGAGAGAGAGACCTACCTGGCTTACTGGCCGGCCCAGTAGGCAGCCCACCTGGCTGGCCCAGCCCAGCGCCGCTTCCAGTCATCTCCCATCTCTCGCCAGTAGGACGAGAGGCGTGTGGCCGCCATGCGCGCCCACGTGCCTCGGCCACCTCCTGCTTCCCGCCGCCTCCCCGACGTCGCTCTGGACGCCCTGGACGTCGACACACAACCCTCTGTCTATCTCTCACTCTCCCCGTGCTCCTCCCCCCTCCTCTGCTCTCTCTCCCTCTCACCACCGAACGCCACCGCCGCCGCCGTTCGCCATAGCCGCAGCCGCAGCCAACCCCGAGCCTCTCCGACGTGTCCACGAGCATCTCCACGCCTCGCTCATCCTCTCCATTTAGCCTCGCATCGCCGGAGGCCCTGCATCGATGGCATCTTCGTCCTCCGCACAGATGGCCGCCGTCGACCGATTCGTCGTCTCCAGGCCATCCCCGAGCCCTCCGTGAGCTCCTCTACATAACCCCTCTCTCCCCGCCGTTGTTCTTCTCCTCTAGCCCCGCGGTCCACCGGAGCCGAAAGCTCACTGCCGCCGTGGTTCCTCGCCGCCGTAGCCAGCGCCACCGCAGCCCGCGCCTGAGCACGTCACCGTGCTCGGTGAACCCCCAGGGGCATGTAGCACCTGCCAATTTATTCCCTAGCGCCCTGTAGCGTCAACCCCATCCACACCCGAACTCCGGCCGCCGCCGTCGTCGTGGTTGCCGTCGCCTCCAGCCACCCCAGCTCTTCCCGCTTGCCCTGCTGGATGCGCGCGAGCCCCAGCTACGCATAGGACCAAACCATAGTCGATTTTGTCGATCATGGGCAAAACCCGAGCCACTCCAGTGCGCCTCCGCCGCGGCTTGAGGTCGCCGCCGGCCAAACTCCGGCGTGCCGACGTGGCCGCGTGTTTAGTGCTAATCACCGCCAGCTAAACCACCCACAGACACTGACAGTGGACCCCACCACAATAATTATGTATAAGATTATTTTTGTTTAGGGTTAGATTAAGTAAAGTGGGCCCCAACTGTCAGGGTTGACCTGCCCAATCAGCGTTGACCTGGTCCCACCTGTCATCCACCCAAACCAGCCCTGTTACACTGACCCGTGGGTCCCAGCCGTCAGGTTTGACCTGGTCGACGCCTGTTGACCGCTGACGTCACAGTGACGTAGTGCTGACGCAGTTAATTATTTTCTGGATTTATTCGTATTCAGGAAATTCCAGAACATAGTACAAACTTCTAAAAATCATAGAAAATCAACCGTAGCTCCAAACCAAATAAATTATATATGAAAAATGATCAGAAAAATCCAATCTGTCCATCTGCACTGGTTTCATGCATGTTAGAACACATTAACCTTGCTGTTTACGTGAATCAAATTAATGCACTATTATGACCTCTTAAAATGGGTTTGCATTTGAATCTTTGGTTCAAATGGACTCATCTCAATCTGTTCTAGCTTGCATTAGCCAAAACACATTCTTATTGACATGTCATAGCATGCATCATATTGTGCATTGCATTGATCGTGTTTCTTCTCTGTTTGTTGGTGTTATTCCCCCTCGGTAGACGTTGTACCGACGTTGTGATCGTTGACACTGATGAAGACTCAATGCTATCTTCAGAAGTGCCAGGCAAGCAAAATCTCCTTGTTCATTCTGATACAATCCCACTCTCTCGCTCCTGCTCTCTTTTACTGCATTAGGACAACAACGATTCATCTGTTACTTGCTGTGGTAGTTGAACCCCTTTATCCTCTGCATGATCTGTCATTGCCACAGTAAATAGTTGAAACCCACTAGTATGAGTAGGAGTTGTTTGAGCCCTGTTGTGCCTACTCATTCATGCTTGTTTGTCATGCCTGCTACTGCTTAGAGTTGAGTGAGGTCTGATTCATCGGGGATGAATCAGAGGTGTGTGAACATGTCCTACTGTGTAGGAGCTAAGTGTGTGAACACGATTTGGTAAAGGTATCGGTGAGAGGCCATGTAGGAGTACATGGTGGGTTGTCTCATTGAAGCCGTCCTCAGGAACTGAGTTCTATGTTTGTGATCCATGAAACAGCTACTACCATGCATTGGGCCCTGAAATATGACCCCGCTCGACTTCTTAATCACCCTTGTCCTCTGTCCAGGAGTTGTAAGTAGTTTCTGGTGTTTGTAGTATCTTTGAAGGCGTGCTTGCTGACCGGAGGGGTGGGCTGTGATGCGGTAGGCACGTGGCACGGTGTACCGGGCGCCCGTTTGGTGTCTCGGGAACCCTGCACACATCGTTCGGGGCCGTATGTGGAAACTTCGGCCGGACTCCCTGCGGATGGAACCTGAATAGGCGATAAACCTGGACTAGAGACTTGAGTGTTTAGGTAGGTCGTGGTCTACACCCACGTCGGCTTTCGCTTGAAGTCTGCCGAGCACATGTCGTGTGCAGACGCTAAGTGGTGGAAACATGTATGAAGAAGTACACCCCTGTAGGGTTAACATCATCTATTCGAATAGCCGTGTCCGCAGTAAAGACTTCTGGGTTGCCTATAACAGTTCATAGACAAGTGAAAGTGGATACTCTAAAATACGCAAGATAAGCGTGAGTGCTATGGATGGCGTTCTCGTAGGGAGACGGGAGCGGATCCATAGTGGTGTATTGATATGGTGAATATGTGGACTTGTGTGCGCCACCTCAAAAGAGTGAATTGCAGTCATAGACTAGGATAGCCACCGAGTTAAAGCTGGCTTGCTGCAGTTAAACCCACCATCCCCTTTGTTGATAATGATGCATATGTAGCTAGTTCTAATGTAAGTCTTGCTGGGTACATTTGTACTCACGTTTGCCTATTTTATGCTTTTGCAGAGAGACTTCGGTCTTGTTAGTAGTTCCGTGTGGACTTCGACGTTTAGCTTGTTACCTCAGCTACGATCTTGTGCCCTCGGCAGGATGTGGTAGATAGTTAGGCTTCTCAGCCTTTTTCATTTATAGATGTCTGTACCCAGACATGTTAAGCTTCCGCTTGTGCTTTGACTTGTATGCTCTGAATGTTGGGTTGTAAGACCCATGTTTGTAATATCTCACTCCTCGGAGCCTATTGAATAAAATACTTGAGTTGTAGAGTCATGTTGTGATGCCATGTTGTATTTGCACATATCGAGCATATTGTGTGTATGTTTTTGAAATGCTTGGTATGTGTGGGATCTGACTATCTAGTTGTTTATCCTTAGTAGCCTCTCTTACCGGGAAATGTCTCCTAGTGCTTCCACTAAGCCTTGGTAGCTTGCTACTGCTCCGGAACACATAGGCTGGCCGGCATGTGTCCTTCTTCGTTCCTGTGTCTGTCCCTTCGGGGAAATGTCATAGGATGAATACCGGAGTCCTGTTAGCCCGCTATAGCCCGGTTCACCGGAGTCCTCCTAGCCCAGTGCTACAGCCTGGATTCACTCATTGATGACCGACACGTTCGATGCTGGGTCATGGATGCATGTCCCAGTAAGTTTGTGCCACTTTGGGTTTACGACTAGCCATGTTAGCCCGGGCTCCTTATCATATGGATGCTAGTGACACTATCATATACGTGTGCCAAAAGGCGCAAACAGTCCTAGGAAAAGGTAAGGCGACACCCGTGGGAATACCGCGCGTGAGGCCGAAAAGTGATATGAGGTGTTACATGCTAGATCGATGTGGCATTGAGTCAGGGTCCTGACATATTAGATGAATAAAAGTTTAGTTCGATCCTTTCTTTGTGTGAGTTTGCTTAGTGATCAATTCTTGTAATCGAGTGCGAGATATAATAAAGTTTAGTTTGAGTTTTGCCTTCTTTACTTTCTTGCTGTAGTAAAAAGAATGTAAATAAAAAGAAAAGATCATATGCTAATCATATGGTAAGTGATGACATTACCCAAGGAAAAGTATAAGTAGAAAATTTTATTGTAGATTGACAAACATAGCACTGGTCAATGATGCAACACATGAAAGAATTAATAAGGGAAGAAAAAATTCACATATAAATACACTATCATGGAAATCTTTTTTGATTGTGAGCACCCACCAAAATATTATATGCCAAAATTGTTGACGTTGGACAAGGAAGACAACTTAATGATTTATGTTCGTTCATATTCACATAGAATTCATCTTGTCATAGATCCTTCAACATGTGGTGCTTGCCCCTATCTTTGCTAGGAAAAAATTCCACACTTAGTAGAGATACTACTTGTGCATCCAAAACCCTTAAACCCTATCTTGTTTGAGAGTCCACCATACCTAACTATGGATTGAGTAAGATCCTTCAAGTAAGTTGTCATCGGTGCAAAAAGAGAAATAAAAATTGCTTATAAAGTGTGAGATCATTTAGTGTAAGAGAAAATTGAGCGTTGTACGACTTGTGATGGTGAAGAATAAAAGCGACAGACTGCATAATAAAGGTTTCCATCACAAGGGGCAATATAACATGATGTTCTCTTGCACCAAGGGGTTGAGCATACAAACAAAAAGCGCATGGAAACCTCTGCTTCCCTCTGCGAAGGGCCAATCTTTTACTTTCATGTATTTACTTTTGTGCCAGAGTCAATGTTTTTCTCTCTATTCCTTTTACTTTTCTCCTTTGGCAAGCTTCATGTGGTGAGTAAAGATCAAGGCACATATGTCCAGTTGAATGTGGGTGGCATAAGTTATTATTGTTGACATCACCCTTGAGGTGAGCGTGTTGGGAGGCGAAACTACAAGCCCCTATCTTTCTTTGTGTCCGGTTGAAACGTTTTGCTCATGTGTATGCAGTGAGTGTTAGCAATCATAGAAGAATAAATGATGGTTGAGCATGTGGACTTGCTTAAAGGCTCCGATACATGACTCGTCCTGAAAAGATGATGAATTGTAGTCGCAAAGTTGACTGAGAACATAGTTTGTTGATTTACAATAGAGTTTATGAATTGTCACTTGTTCATAGGAAGTCTATGATAAAAGTTCTATAATAAAAGTTTTATATTGAAGTTTGTTGCTTTTATAATAAGTCACATGATTCTGCTATGTCCGTATTTTTTGTTTTTATCTACACCTCTCTCTAAGCATGTGGACATGTTTTTCGATTCGGTTTTCGCTTGAGGACAAGCGAGGTCTAAGCTTGGGGGAGTTGATACGTCCATTTTGCATCATGTTTTCCTAGTGTTATTTATGTTGTTTTATTGTATAATAATGCTTTTTGGAGTACTTCTAATGCCTTTTCTCTCATAATATGCAAGGTATGCACCAAGGGGGAGAATTCTGGCAGCTTGAAATCTGGACCTAAAAAAGCTACGTCAAGCTACCTATTATGCACAACTCCAAATGAGTTGAAACTCCCCGAGGATATTTTTATGGAATATTTGAGCAAATAAGTACCAGAGGAGGGCCACCAGGTGGGCACAACCCACCTGGGCGTGCCAGGAGGCCCAGACGCGCCCTGGTGGGTGCAGCCCTCCTCGGCCCACCTTCAATGCCCATCTTCTGGTATATAAGTCATTTTGACCTATAAAAAATAAGAAGAGGACATTTGGGACGAAGCGCCACCACCTCGAGATGGAACTTGGGAAGGAGCACTTTTGCCCTCCGGCGGAGCGTTCCGCAGGGGGAGCTTACCTCTCGGAGGGGGAAATCATCGTCATAATTATCACCAACAACTCTCCCATATTGGGGAGGGTTATCTTTTCAACATCTTCACAACACCAACTCCTCTCAAACCCTAGTTCATCTCTTGCGTTCAATCTTTGTACCAAAACTATAGATTGGTGCCCGTGGGTGACTAGTAGTGTTGATTACATCTTGTAGTGGATTAATATATGATTTATTTGGTGGAAGATTATATGTTTAGATCCATTATGATATTCAATACCCCTCTGATCTTGAGCATGTTTATCATTTGTGAGTAGTTACTTTCGTTCTTGAGGTCACGGGAGAAATCATATTGCAAATAATCATGTGAACTTGATATGTGTTTGATATTTTGATGGTATGTATGTTGCCCTTCTCTTAGTGGTGTCATGTGAAATTGACTACATGACACTTCACCATATTTGGGCCCAAGAGAATGCATTGTGGAGTAGTTATTAGATGGTGGGTTGCGAGAGTGACAGAAGCTTAAACCCCAGTTTATGCGCTATTCTGTAAGGGACCGATTGGATCCAAAAGTTTAGTGCTATGGTTAGAATTTATTCTTAATACTTCTCATAGTTGCGGATGCTTTCGAGAGGGTTAATCATAAGTACTCCCTCCGTCCGGAAATACTTGTCATCAAAATAGATAAAAGGGGATGTATCTAGATGTATTTTAGTTCTAGATACATCTTTTTTATCCAGTTTGATGACAAGTATTTTCGCACGGAGGGAGTAGGAGGTTTGTTCAAGTAAGAACAGCACCTAAGCACTGGTCTACCCACATATCAAATTATCAAAGTACCGCACACGAATTAAGCCAACATGATGAAAGTGACTAGATGAAATTCCCGTGTACCCTCAAGAACACTTTGCTTATCATAAGAAACCATTTTGGCCTGTCCTTTGCCTCAAAAGGATTGGGCTACCTTGCTGCACTTTTGTTACTACTATTGTTACTTGCTCGTTACAAATTATCTTGCTACCAAACTACACCGCTACTTACAATTTTAGCACTTGCAGACATTACCTTGCTGAAAACCACTTGTCATTTCCTTCTGCTCCTCATTGGGTTCAACACTCTTACTTATCAAAAAGAGCTACAATTGACCCCATACACTTGTGGGTTATCAGGCTCTCACGTGACTCAAGCCACCGTTTTAACTTTGGCAAGTTCAGGGTAAAAAAGATTGACTGTCAAGAGTACGGGGGTCACCTTTTCGGAGTCGCATCAAGTAGACACGCAAGTTTAACCAATAATATGTGGCGTTTTTGCCGGGTCAAGTGGGTGAGAAAGAAAAACTCGATGAGTTGGAATCCCCCAAGTGGCCAATTGAATGGTATACCCATGTTTAGATTGTGCATCAGGGCGACTAGTATTCTTTGGTAACCTTTTCACCAATAAGGCAGGATGCCTATGTTTGAGCTGCGCATTGTGGCCGCAAGCTCTCTTTGACAACCTTTAATTCTTCGCTGATACGGCAGGATGCCCATCTTTGAACCGCGAATTAAGGCAACAATTCCGCTTTCGCAACCTTTAATTTTTGGATGACGTTTAATTTAGTCTGGATGAAAACAAACCGACGCAAGCCGCCCATGCTGATCAACACGCATCCCCTAGGCCCATCCACTGCTTCGCCAGCCAACCTTATCTCTTCGTCCTCCCTCTCATATACACATTCTTCTTCCCCACTCCTTTCTCTTCCCCCGTCTCTGTCACACGAGAGGAGAGCTCCCATCAAAAACTTCGCCCCTCGCGCTGCCACGGTGTTGTGAAGAGTGACGAAGCTAGCAGGCTACTACAGGCATGCGCCGCACTACCGGGGTGCTGCAACCCTCAGGGGTGGCGCAGCATTCAGGGGAGGCGGCCACTGCTGGCGATGCGCGGCCGGGGCTCATCGATGTCATCTGTTCAGCAACGCAGCAACGCGTCCATGGCCAAAGTGACGTGAGGCAACCTCGAGGAGGCGTTGCCGATGTTGCAAGTCGTCGGCGTCGGATCCGCATTGGACCGCTCTCTCGGTCATTGGAGTTCCGCTGCGCCTACAATGAAGCAACGCCGGAGCAGTAATGAAGTGTGCTAGAGTTGCAGGAAAGCACGCCGGAGCCGCAGTGAAGCATCGGGGGAGGGTCATGGAAACTTCGCCGGGGCTGCAATGGAGCTCGGCCGGAGTTGCAATGGAGCTTCGCCAGAGCGTCAGTGCTATGTTGGAGCTCGGCCGGGGCTGCAATGAAGCTCGGATGGAGTTGCAATGGAGCTTAGCCGGAGTAGTGGTGCTCTGTTGGAGCTCAGCCGGGTTGCAATGGAGCTCACCGGACACCGATGATGCTGCGTTGGAGCTCTGTGAGGGGCTGCAATACGGCGGTGTTGAAGCTGTCGCGCTTGCGCTGCCTGCTATGATCCAACGGCCAAATTTGCCGAGTCATGTCTGTGTAGCTCCTGAGTCTTAAGTTAACTTGAGGAGTTGGCTTGAGATTCCTCGTACTTGGCCGTGATATAAATCGGCATATACTCCCTCTATTCCTAAAATTTTGTCTTTCTAGAGATTTCAGCAAGTGACTACATCCGTATGTGGTAGTCCATTTAAAATATCTAAAAAGACAAATATTTAGGAACTAACGGAGTAGTTGTCAGCTGACAGTTGGAATATATTGAAGCTGGAAGCAATATGGCGAGTTGATGATCTTTCTGATACTAACTTGCACACACATTTGGCGAGCAGCTCGGCACAGTCGGATGCTGGCGCATGAAAATGTTGGTGCGAGCTCCATATCCGTGGCATAACGATCGCCCTTGAAGTGAATAATTTTCCTACATAAAATATCGCAAGCCAGAGTAATTGTTCTTTAAAGAAATTAACATATGCTATAAAAATAGACTCACCGGATATCACCTGATTCGCCCGGATGATGGATGACCCGTATATAGCGTCCGTGAATAACCTCCAGTAATTTCAATAGTGATTTAGCCACTCTTCCCTTCTCTTGCAAAAGGGCATCAACCACAACATTGCAGTCGTCACGTATAAAATAATTCTCTTCTCCAGCAGCGCATGGCGGAGACTGGCGGAGGTAAGGTGGCGGCTAACGAGGCTGCGACAGAGGTGGCAGGCCGTAGCAGCAAAAGTTGCTCGAGGCGAGACCACAAGTATTGAGGCAGAGGCGGCTCATAGTGGAAGTGCGGCAGCTCGGAACGAGGCCAAGCAAGGGTGGCTCGGTGCAAGGTCGCACCAGCGATGGCGATGGCCGGCGTGCACGACGTCTTGAAGCCCGACCGCAGCGGATCTGGAGCTGGGCGGCTTGGAATGGACCCTCTGGGTCCTGTTGACCAGTCCCCGTATGCTTTTTTGTCAGCCTGCCTCTTTATTTTTCTTTTTTCTCAACTGGCCCTCTGGCCCGGAGACCGATAAGGCGCGACAACGGCTATCTACGAGGGTAGCTGGGCCGGGGGGCAAGGCGATGCAGGGCCACGGCCGCATCAATGGTGGAGGTGGTGACTCGCAGCGGTGCAAGGCCACGATGGCTGATGCCTCTCCGACCACTCAACTGCTAGGGCGCGGAGGTGGCACGGAGCAAAGGCGGAGGCTTGGAGCAAGCAGCTTGGCGTGAAGGCAGCTCGAGGCAAATCCATGATAGCGAGGCCGAGAGGCAGAGGCGAGCGGCTCCGAGGGGCAATTTGACGGCGGTTGGCGGCAGCGGCATTGACGAGGTCGGAAGCGACACTAGAAAGGGGCGGCCGCAGCAGGATGAGCAGCTGGTTGAAAAGGCGCAACTGAGGCGGCTGCTGGTTGGAGATGGCGGCAAACGTGAGCTGTGGCTCAAGGAAGAGGCAGGGCCGAGCGGGCGTGGACGATCGCTTGGAGATAGCCAACGGAGGTAAGGCCACTCGGTGAGAGCCGGGCTCGGACAGTGGGGCGAAGGTGGCTCAAGTCGGGTCTTGGCTATGAAGGTGTGGCCGCTCGGCTGGTTCACAGGCGAGGAGGTTCCGGGGAGGTTGGCGCTCGATGAAGCCAGGTAGGCAAAGGCGAGCGGCTCGGAGGGGTAGACCATGGAGGTTCACAGGCAGAGGCAGCAGCCACGACGCGAAGCTAGGGTAGCGGGGACGGCCGGCTTGGCCGCAATGATGGCGAGGGGGCAGAGCCGGCTCAAGGGAGAGGCGAGGCCAACTCGGCCACGGGAGCAGAAGCGATGTAAGGCCGGGGCAACGGCTTGGAATCGAGACAACTCCGGCGAGGGCGGCCTACAGTAGAGGCTGAGGAGGTGCCTAGCAGCGGCTTGTAGGTGAGTAGGCCACGGCCGAGGTGGTCGACTATTGCAGAGATGACGCAACGAGGCAAGGCAGATACTTGGAGGAGGCCGCAGAGACTCGGGGAGGCTCGGAGGTGGGCGGCTCAAGGTCAAACACGGCGGAGGCGGCATGACGACTGCCACAACGGAGGTGGCACAGCCTATGGCGGCGATTTGGAGATGGAGGTGGCTTGCGAGGCCATGAGGGCGAGTCCGGCCACGATGGTGGAGGTGAGGTCTTGGCCGCAGCGGCAGGCCGTCGGCGCGGAGGCGACTCGGCGCGAGGCGGCCTGGAGGTGAATCGGAGGCGACCTACGGAGGTGGCGGCGTCTTGAAGCGCTGCTACGGCGGAGGCGATTCAAGGAGCGATGGCTTGAAGGCGACGGCTCGTCGATTCAAGACGAGGCTGTGGGGACGGTGATGTCTACTACACAACCTTCTTCTTGTAGACGTTGTTGGGCCTGCAAGTGCATAGGTTTGTAGGACAGTAGCAAATTTCCTCAAGTGGATGACCTAAGTTTTATCAATCCGTAGGAGGCGTAGGATGAAGATGGCCTCTCTCAAGCAACCCTGCAACCAAATAACAAAAAGTCTCTTGTGTCCCCAACACACCCAATACAATGGTAAATTGTATAGGTGCACTAGTTCAGCGAAGAGATGGTGATACAAGTGCAATGGATGGTAGATATGGTTTTTTGTAATCTGAAATAATAAAAACAGCAAGGTAACACGTGGTAAAAGTGAGCGTAAACGGTATTGCAATGATAGGAAACAAGGCCTAGGGTTCATACTTTCACTAGTGCAAGTTCTCTCAACAATAACAACATAGATAGATAATATGACAAGCCCTCAACATGCAACAAAGAGTCACTCCGAAGCCACTAATAGCGGAGAACAAACGTAGAGATTATGGTATGGTACGAAACCACCTCAAAATTATTCTTTCGGATCAATCTATAAAAGAGTTCATACTAGAATAACACCTTAAGACACAAATCAACCAAAACCCTAATGTCTCCTAGATACTCCATTGTCACCTCAAGTATCAGTGGGCATGATTATATGATATGCATCACACAATGTCAGATTCATCCAACCAACACAAAGTACTTCAAAGAGTGCCCCAAAGTTTCTATCGGAGAGTCAAGAACGTGTGCTAACCCCTATGCATAGGTTTCCAATGTCACAAAACCCACAAGTTGATCACCAAAACATACATCAAGTGGCACATGATATCCCATTGTCACCACAGATAATCATGGAAAGACATACATCAAGTGTTCTCATAAAGACTCAATCCAATAAGATAACTTCAAAGGGGAAACTCAATTCATCACAAGAGAGTAGAGGGGGAGAAACATCATAAGATCCAACTACAATAGCAAAGCTCGGGATACATCAAGATCGTGCCATAGAGGGAACACGAGTGAGAACACGAGAGAGAGATCAAACACATAGCTACTTGTACATACCCTCAGCCCCGAGGGTGAACTACTCCCTCCTCGTCATGGATAGCGCCGGGATGATGAAGATGGCCACCGGTGATGGGATCCCCCTCCGGCAGGGCGCCGGAACGGGCTCCCGAGAGGTTTTTGGTGGCTATAGAAGCTTGCGGCGGCGGAACTCCCGATCTATCTTCTGTTCTGGAAGTTTTAGGGTACAAGAGTATATATGGGTGCAGGGGGTACGTCGTAGGAGCTACGGGGGCCCCATGAGGCAGGGGGGGCGCGCCCGGGGGGTAGGCGCACCCCCCACCCTCGTGAGCTCCTCCCGTATCTCCTGACATGCACTCCAAGTCCATTGGGTGGCTTTCCTTCCAAAAATAACTTCTCCAGTTGATTTCGTTCCGTTTTGACTCCATCTGATATTCCTTTTCCTCAAAACACTGAAATAGGCATAAAACAGCAAATCTAGGTTGGGCCTCCGGTTAATAGGTTAGTCCCAAAAATAATATAAAAGTGGATAATAAGGCCTAATATTGCCTAAAACAGTAGATAAAGTAGCATGGAGCAATCAAAAATTATAGATACGTTGGAGACGTATCAACGTGGGCTGAACTGTGGCCATGTGGCTTGGAGGCAAGCCATGGCGGCCGAGGTGCACTGATGTGGTGGGGTGAGCATCAGAATCCTTTTCCTTGTTCATCTTTGTGTCTGGGTCATGGCCGTTTCTGGTCAGCCCACGTCCATTTCCTCGGAGTCGTGGCTCGACGAGTAGATCGTTGGCGTTGCTTATGTTGACTGTCCATTTTTGATGTTAGCTTATAATGGTAGATCTGCTGCCCTTGTGGACTACTTTAGTTGATGATGTTGTAGCTTCCATCTGGCATTGATGCAACTCCGGTCCGTAGCAGATTGAGACTTGCCATGACTTTGAGTTGTCTAGGGCTCACCGGTGGAAAATACCGTCATTAGAGAGCTTGTATTGATTCAAAACACCCTATTGAAGGAAATATGCCCTAGATGCAATAATAAAGCTGTTATTTATATTTCCTTGTATCATAAATGTTTATTATTCATGCTAGAATTGTATTAACCGGAAACTTGATACATGTGTGAATACATAAACAAAACATAGGGTCCCTACTTTGCCTCTACTTGACTAGCTCGTTAATCAAAGATGGTTATGTTTCCTGACCATAGACATGTGTTGTAATTTGATGAATGGGATCACATCATTAGAGAATGATGTGATGGACAAGACCCATCCATTAGCTTAGCATAATGATCGATAAGTTCTATTGCTACTGCTCTCTTCATGACTTATACATTTTCCTCTGACTATGAGATTATGAAACTCCCGAATACCGGAGGAACACCTTGTGTGCTATTAAATGTGACAATGTAACTGGGTGATTGTAAAGATGCTCTACAAGTGTCTCCAAAGGTGTTTGTTGGGTTGGTATAGATCGAGATTAGGATTTGTCACTCCGTGTATCGGAGAGGTATCTCTCGGCCCTCTCGGTAATGGTCATCATTATAAGCCTTGCAAGCAATGTGACTAATGAGTTAGTTACGGGATGTAGCATTACGGAATGAGTAAAGAGACTTGCCGGTAACGGGATTGAACTAGGTATAATGATACAGATGATCAAATCTTGGGCAAGTAACACACCGATGACAAAGGGAACAACATATGTTGTTGTGCGGTTTGAGGGATAAAGAATGCTACGTCTTGAGCTTGCGTTGGTTTTCCTTGAAGAGGAAAGGGTGATGCAGCAATAGTAGCATAAGTATTTCCCTCTGTTTTTGAGAACCAAGGTATCAATCCAGTAGGAGGCTCCTCAAAAGTCCCACGCACCTACACAAACAAACAAGAACTCACAACCAACGCAATAAAGGGGTTGTCAATCCCTTCAAGGCCACTTGCGGAAGTGAGAACTGATAGAGATAATATGATAAGATAAATATATTTTTGGTATTTTATGATATAGATTAGAAAAGTAAAGATGCAAATAAAAGTAGATTGAAAACTTATATGATAAAAGATAGACCCGGGGGCCATAGGTTTCACTAGTGGCTTCTCTCAAGATAGCATAAGTATTACGGTGGGTGAACAAATTATTGTCGAGCAATTGATAGAAAAGCGAATAATTATGAGATTATCTAGGCATGATCATGTATATAGGCATCACGTATGTGACAAGTAGACCAACTCCTGCCTGCATCTACTACTATTACTCCACATCGACAGCTATCCAGCATGCATCTAGAGTATTAAGTTCATAAAGAACAGAGTAACGCATTAAGAAAGATGACATGATGTAGAGGGATAAACTCATGCAATATGATGTAAACCCCATCTTTTTATCCTCGATGGCAACAATACAATACGTGCCTTGCTGCCCCTGTGTCATTGGGAAAGGACACCACAAGATTTAACCCAAAGCTAAGCACTTCTCCCATTGCAAGAAAGATCAATCTAGTAGGCCAAACCAAACTGATAATTCGAAGAGACTTGCAAAGATAACTTAATCACACATAAAAGAATTCAGAGGAGATTCAAATATTTCTCATAGACAAACTTGATCATAAACCCACAATTCATCGGATCTCGACAAACACACCGCAAAAAGAGTTACATCGAATAGATATCCAAGAAGATCGAGGAGAACTTTGTATTGAGATTCAAAGAGAGAGAAGAAGCCATCTAGCTAATAACTATGGACCCTAAGGTCTGTGGTAAACTACTCACAATTCATCGTAAGGGCCTTGGAGATGATGTAGAGGCCCTCCATGATCGATTCCCCCTCCGGCGGAGCGCCGGCGAAGGCTCCAAGATGGGATCCCGCGGATACAGAAGGTTACAGCAGTGGAAATAGTTTTTCGTGGTCGTCTCTGATGTTTTCGGGGTACATGGGTATATATAGGAGAAGAAGTAGGTCGGTGGACACTCGAGGGGCCCACGAGGGTGGGGGCGCGCCCAGCCCTAGGGGGCGCGCCGGGCACCCTCGTGCCGCCTCGCTTGTTTCTTGACTTCCACTCCAAGTCCTCTGGATCACGTTTGTTCCAAAAAGATCGCTCCCGAAGGTTTCATTCCGTTTGGACTCCGTTTGATATTCCTTTTCTTCGAAACACTGAAATAGGCAAAAAAACAGCAATTCGGGTTGGCCCTCCGGTTAGTAGGTTAGTCCCAAAAATGGTCTAAAAGTGTAAAGTAAAGCCCATAAACATCTAAAACAAGTAATATAATATCATGGCACAATCAAAAATTATAGATACGTTGGAGACGTATCAAAGATCTTCGTAGAATATGTAGGAGCCAATATGAGCATCTAGGTTCTGTTATTGGTTATTGATGAGAGATGTGTCTTGATCATGTCTACATTGTTCTCGAACCCGTAGGGTCCGCACTCTTAACGTTCGATGACGATATGTATTAAGAGTTATGTGTTTTTCATGATCGAAGAGTGTTCGGAGTCCCGGATGAGGTCACGAAGATGACGAGGAGTCTCAAAATGGTCGAGACATAGAGATTGATATATTGGAAGGTTATGTGCGGACACCGGAAAGGTTTCGGAAAGGTTCGGACATTTTTCGGAGTACGGGGAGGTTACCGGAACCCCCCGGGAGAGTATTGGGCCTTCACGAGCCTTAGTAGAAAGAGGAGGCTGGCGGCCAGGAGGTGGCGCGCGCCCCCTAGCCAAACCGAATTGGACTAGGGGAGGGGGCGTGGCCCCCCTTTCCTTCTCCCTCTCTCTCTCCCTTTCCCCTCTCCTACTCCGAAAAGGAAGGGGCAATCCTACTAGGACTGGGAGCCTAGTAGGATTCCCCCTTGGCGCACCCCCTCTATGCCGGCCTCCTCCTCCCTCCCTCCTTCATATACGCGGGCGGGGGGCACATCAATTGTTATTTGCCGTGTGCGGTGCCCCCCTCCATAGTTTACCACCTCATAGCGTCGTAGTGCTGAGGCGAAGCCCTGCGCGGATCACATCATCAACACCGTCACCACGCCGTTGTGCTAACGAAATTCTCCCTCGACCCTCTACCGGATCAAGAGTTCGAGGGACGTCATTGAGCTGAACTTGTGCTGAACACGGAGGTGCCGTACGTTCGATACATGGATCAGTTGGATCATGAAGACGTTCGACTACATCAACCGCATTAACTAAAACTTTTGCTTTCAGTCTACGAGGGTACGTGGACACACTCTCCCGCTCTCGTTGCTATGCATCTCCTAGATAGATCGTTCATGATCGTAGGAGTTTTTTTGAAATTGCATGCTATGTTCTTCAATTGTGGAATCCGAGCCTGGTCTATGCGTAGATGATATGCACGAGTAGAATACAAAGAGTTGTGGGCGATAATAGTCATAATGCTTACCAACATCGTCTTACTTTGATTCAGCGGTATTGTTGGATGAACCGGCCTGGACCGACATTACATGACCGCATTCATGTGACTGGTTCTACCAATGTGCTTTGCACATAGGTGGCTAGCGGGTGTCTGTTTCTCCAACTTTAGTTGAATCGAGTTTGACTACGGTCGGTCCTTGTTGAAGGTTAAAACAGCACACTTGACGAAAAATCGTTGTGGTTTTGATGCATAGGTAAGGACGGTTCTTGCTAGAAGCCCGTAGCAGCCACGTAAAACTTGCAACAACAAAGTAGAGGACGTTTAACTTGTTTTTGCAGGGCTTGTTGTGATGTGATATGGTCAAGACATGATGTGATATAAATTGTTGTATGAGATGATCATATTTTGTAACAGAGTTATCGGCAACTAGCGGGAGCCATATGGTTGTCGCTTTATTGTATGAAATGCAATCACCATGTAATTGCTTTACTTTATCAGTAAGCGATAGCGATAATCGTAGAAGCAATAGTTGGCGAGACGACAACAATGCTACGTTGGAGATCATGGTGTCAAGCCGGTGACGATGGAGATCATGACAGTGCTTTGGAGATGGTGATCAAAGGCACAAGATGATGATGGCCATATCATGTCACATATTTTGATTGCATGTGATGTTTATCTTTTATGCATCTTATTTTGCTTAGTACGGCATTAGCATTATAAGATGATCCCTCACTAGTTTCAAGGTATAAGTGTTCTCCCTGAATATGCACAATTGCTACAGTTCATCGTGCCGAGACACCACATGATGATCGGGTGTGATAAGCTCTATGTTCACATACAACGGGTGCAAGCCAGTTTTGCACGTGCAAAATACTCGGGTTAAACTTGACGAGCCTAGCATATGCAGATATGGCCTCGAATCATTGAGACCGAAAGGTCGAACGTGAATCATATAGTAGATATGATCAACATAGAGATGTTCACCATTGAAAACTACTCCATCTCACGATGATCAAACATGGTTTAGTTGATTTGGATCACGTGATCATTTAGATGACTAGAGGGATGTCTATCTATGTGGAAGTTCTTAAGTAATATGATTAATTGAACTTTAATTTATCATGAACTTAGTCCTGATAGTTTTTTGCATGTCTAAGTTGTTGTAGATCAATGGCCCGTGCCACCGTTCCCTTGAATTTTAATGCGTTCCTAGAGAAAGCTAAGTTGAAAGATGATGGTAGCAATTACACGGACTGGGTCCGTAACTTGAGAATTATCGTCATTGCTGCAGAGAAGAATTACTTCCTGGAAGCACCGCTAGGTGTACCACCTGTGCCAGCAATTGCAGACCTTGTGAATGCCTGGCAGACACGTGTTGTTGACTACTCGATAGTTCAGTGTGCCATGCTTTACGACTTAGGATCGGGACTTCAAAGACATTTTGAACATCATGGAGCATATGAGATGTTCCAAGAGTTGAAGTTAATATTTGAAGCAAATGCCCGAGTTGAGAGATATGAAGTCTCCAAAAAGTTCTATAGCTGCAAGATGGAGAACAACAGTTTTGTCAGTGAACATATACTCAAAATGTCTGGGTACCATAACCACTTGACTCAGCTGGGAGTTAATATTCCTGATGATAGTGTCATTGACAGAGTTCTTCAATCACTGTCACCAAGCTGTAAAGGCTTCATGATGAACTATAATATGCAAGGGATGGAAAATACTACTCCCGAGCTCTTCGCAATGCTAAAGGCTGCGGAGGTAGAAATCAAGAAGGAGCATCAAGTGTTAATGGTTAACAAAACCACTAGTTTCAAGAAAAATGGCAAAGGGAAGAAGGGGAACTTCAAGAAGAATAGCAAGCAAGTTGTTACTCCCAGGAAGAAGCCCAAGTCTGGACCTAAGCCTGAAACTGAGTGCTTCTAAAGCAAAGGGACTGGTCAATGGAAGCGGAACTGCCCCAAGTATTTGGTGGATAAGAAGGATGGCAAAGTGAAAGGTATATTTGATATACAAGTTATTGATGTGTACCTTACTAATGCTAGTAGTAGCGCCTGGGTATTTGATACTGGTTCTGTTGCTCATATTTGCAACTCGAAATAGGGGCTACGGATTAAACGAAGATTGGCTAAGGACGAGGTGACGATGCGCGTCGGAAATGGTTCCAAGGTCGATATGATCGCCGTCTGCACGTTACCTCTACATCTACCTTCAGGATTAGTTTTAGACCTGAATAATTGTTATTTGGTGCCAGCGTCGAGCATGAACATTATATCTGGATCTTGGTTGATGCGAGATGTCTATTCATTTAAATCAAAGAATAATGGTTGTTCTATTTATATGAGTAATCTCTTTTATGGTCATGCACCCATGTTAAGTGGTCTATTTTTGTTGAATCTCGATCGTGGTGATACACATGTTCATAATATTGAAGCTAAAAGATGCAAAGTTGATAATGATAGTGCAACTTATTTGTGGCACTGCCATTTAGGTCATATTGGTGTAAAGCGCATGAAGATACTCCATGCTGATGGGCTTTTGGAATCACTTGATTATGAATCACTTGGTGCTTGCAAACCATGCCTCATGGGCAAGATGACTAAAACTCCATTCTCCGGAACAATGGGACGAGCTACTGACTTATTGGAAATAATACATACCAATGTATGCAATCCAATGAGTATTCAGGCTCGTGGCAGGTATCGTTATTTTCTGACCTTCACAGATTATTTGAGTAGATATGGGTATATCTACTTAATGAAACATAAGTCTGAAACATTTGAAAAGTTCAAAGAATTTCATTGTGAAGTGGAAAATCATCATAACAAGAAAATAAAGTTTCTATGATCTGATCATGGAGGCGAATATTTGAGTTACGAGTTTGGTCTTCATTTGAAACAATGTGGAATAGTTTCGCAACTCACGCCACCTGGAACACCACAACATAATGGTGTGTCCGAACGCTGTAACCATACTTTGTTGGATATGGTGCAATCCATGATGTCTCTTACTGATTTACCGCTATCGTTTTTGGGTTATGCTTTGGAGACGGCTGCATTCACTTTAAATTGGGCACCATCGAAATCCGTTTGAGATGACACCTTATGAACTGTGGTTTGCCAAGAAATCCAAGTTGTCATTTCTTAAAGTTTGGGGCTGCGATGCTTATGTGAAAAAGCTTCAACCTGATAAGCTCGAACGCAAATCAGAGAAGTACGTCTTAATAGGATACCCAAAGGAAACTGTTGGGTACACCTTCTATCATAGATCCGAAGGCAAGATATTCGTTGCTAAGAATGGATCCTTTCTAGAGAACGAGTTTCTCTTGAAAGAAGTGAGTGGGAGGAAAGCATAACTTGATGAGGTAACTGTACCTTCTCTTGAATTGGAAAGTAGTTTATCACAGAAATCAGTTCCAGTGATTCCTACACCAATTAGTGAGGAAGCTAATGATGATGATCATGAAACTTCAGATTAAGTTACTACAGAACCTCGTAGGTCAACCAGAGTATGGTCAGCATAAGAGTGGTATGGTAATCCTATTCTGGAAGTGATGCTACTAGACCATGATGAACCTACAAACTACGAGGAAGCGATGATGAACCCAGATTCCATGAAATGGCTTGAGGCCATGAAATCTGAGATGGGATCCATGTTTGAGAACAAAGTGTGGACTTTGGTGGACTTCCCCGATGATTGGCAGGCCATAGAAAATAAATGGATCTTCAAGAAGAAGACTAACACTGACGGTAATGTTACTGTCTACAAAGCTCGACTTGTTGTGAAAGGTTTTCAACAAGTTCAAGGAGTTGACTATGATGAGACCTTCTCAACTGTAGATATGCTTAAATTTGTCCGAATCATGTTAGCAATTGCTGTCGAATTACGGGTTCCGCAAACCCTTGAAAGGTTCAAACTCTAGGGTGCGTGCGGAGATCTCAACCTACGCAGCCTACCTACTCGCGATCCTCCTAAGCCTAGCGCGTCGGGCTCGAAGAGACAATGAGACACAACAGTTTATCCTAGTTCGGGCCACCTTGCGGTGTAATACTCTACTCTAGCATTTTGGTGGATTGCCTCGACGGGCTGAGGATGAACTAGTACAGTGGATGAACAGGCCTCAGGAGGTGAGGTGTTCTTGAGCTCAAGAGAGCTAGTGAGGTGGTCGAGTGAGAGTGGATCCGATCCCCCTCTATGGTGGTGGCTAAGTCCTATTTATAGTGGCCTTGGTCCTCTTCCCAAATGTTGGCGCGAAGGGATCCCATAACGGCCGGATTTGAAAGGGGACAAGTAGTACAACTTATCCTGACTAAAGTGGTCTTCGCCTGCAAAAAGCCCCTGGTCGTGACGCTGCGGTGGGCTTGGTGATGACCTATGTCCTGCCGTCTTGGTGGTATTGGTCTTGTTGCACCAGAATGGAAACCTTTGGCTGGTTCCTCGGTACTCCACGCCTGTGGCTTGCCTCCTTGCATCAAGAGGAAATCGGCGCCTGTGTCACGGGCGCTGCGCCGCCTTGGTCGTCATGGCTCACGTCAGCTGAGCCTCGTGAGGTGCACCTTGCATAGAACTCTCCGCCCCTCGGGAGCCTGTCTGAAGAGGCCGATCCCCTCAGGGGTCTTGGCATCGTTTGCCTCGCGTGGCTTGGCCTCTCGGGAGGGTCTTGAATCATTGATGCTGGAACTGGGCCGTACCAGGCCGTCGGGGGAGCCATGTGGTGGGCCACAGGCATGCAAGTCTGGATGCCCCCATATCCAAAACGCCGACAGTAGCTCCCGGGCCCAAGGCACACTCGAACTTGGCTTCCAGACAAAGCCAAGTGGCAAGTGCGGAGCGCCGCGGGCCCTAACCGTCTGCGGCCTTGATGACGCGTGGCGATGATGGGCCGTGGGCGTCTCCACTTCCCCATGCTGCTTCGGCAACTATTCGACTTGACGGAACGATGCGGCATGCAGGATATCATCATGGCACGAGGTCGTGGAGCCTGGCGGTTGGCCTTCCTTTGCTATAAATGTGAGGTCAAGGAGGTGCGCCCCGGAGACGTCTTCATGACCCACAGATGGGGTTAGGTCGCCCGAGCCTGCTGCGCCATGGGAGCCCTCGCGATTAACTCCCGTACGATGGCGTGTCCACCTTGTTCTTCAAGGTCATCTACAAGGAGGGCCAATGGCTGGAGTGCTGCCCCAGAGGAACCAGACCGCAGGGTGCAGCCGTCGGTGCTGGACCTGCTTGTGTCCCCTTTGACGCCTCTTCCAGGAGCAGCGACAACTCCTGGGAATCCAGCAACTCTCCGGAGCCCAATGAGTCCCCGGAGTCTAGCGACGACAGCTACGTGCTGCCAAGCTCCCGTAATGGTGTTAGCGCAGCAGCGGGTGCCGCCCGGCATCACCGGTGACGCTCGATGGTTCGGTAGAAGCATTCCTTCTTTTGCTTTCCCTGCGCGAATGAAAACTAGTCCCCATGGGGTTTGTAAGGGCCGAAGTGTATTTAATCGTTGCTTTCTTGATTCTGTGATGAAGTCACGTATCCCAGTTCAGGTCGACTCCCCCCTTTTCTTTTCGGTAGACAGCATGACACTCTACGCCGACGGGACCCAGTCCCCAGGCAGGCTTCAGCCGTTGCTAGTATGCCAGGTCACGATGCAGTGGTCAAGGCTAGGAGGTGTGCAGCCCGAGGTCCGGTGAGAGCTCATGAGATGCGATGCTCACGAGGTACCCCTTGGCGTGCAAGCAGCCGCCCAAGGAACTAAAAAGAGTAGTGAAGTCGCCGAAGTGGGACTGCGAGGTTGGGGCGGGGTGCGAGACCGGTATCACAACGCATGCAACTTATCTTTTAGTAGTCCTGTTGCGATCCATCGGGAGGGGGGTGCCTGCTCTTGCGTCTATGGTGGTATCATTAGGTGTGGCCCGCAACGACCACCCTCTCGCCTCGCATGCCCAGGTGCTCTACGTCCTTGGGTCCCGGCCCTTGAGCGGGCTTAGCCGCTGCTGGTATGCTAGGTCGCGATGCCATGGTAAAGGCCCGGGGTGAGGGATGGAGAGCCAGTAGGAGCTCCTGAGACGCGATGCTCGGGACCCCCCTCTAACATGCAAGCGACTCGTGAGCTAAGGTGGTGGTCATCCAAACTGGCCCATGAATCATCTTCCGGTGAACCTGCATGTTAGATGACAGGAGACGTCGCGAACCCCTGCAGAGCGGGCTGTCCGCCCTAGGCCCTTGGCGAAAGATGAAGGCACCAAGGACCTGGTGAGGTGGTGAGTGCGAGGCAGGTCGTGAGCCAGAGCTCGGTCCTCGAGTTTTTCAGCTTTGCAGGGACGGACCCGAGCACAACCGTCGTGCCGATGTGGGTAGCCATGCAGCGAGACGGGAGAGGGAGAAGCCAACAAACGTAGGGAGACCGTGAGGCGGTTAAGGCTCGAGGCCGCGGAGTGACGATCATAGGTAAACTCATAGAAGATGGTTAGACAATCCTGGTGAACGCAAAAAATACACGCCACAGTGACGAACCCATACGGCTTGGGGATGACGCAGCCCGTGGGGCGCCCCCCAAACTAAACGAACTAGAGAGATGTCACCTGGTACCGTCACTGAAGAGATGTCGAGGTAGTAGAAGATGCGCGCTTCTAGAGCCGTTCCTCACGAGCCGCCCGGGTCCCAAGCCTCGAGAGGCCCAGGGGGATCGGGAGGCCCCCGAAGATGCACCTTCATCTCTGCCTCGGTCGCCTCGTGCCTGGCCTCGCGAGCCGCCAGGGTGTCCCTTGTGCAGCGCTGGAACGCCACAGCTGCGACTGGTAGGCCAAGCGGCATGCGGACGTCGCTGTGGGGTGGACCCTCGCACCGGCCGACAAGAGACGGCCAGAAGAGCTACCGAGATGCGGCCCTGTTGAGCCCTAGGATGTCGATACAAACGCGGAACTCCTTACCCTCATCAAGGCAGTGAGCCGTGCCTCGCGGTAGGCGGCGATCGCCTTGTAGAACCCCACCCTCTTGAATCTCCTCGATTGCCTTGCTGATGAACTCCTGAACATCTGGCGCCTTCCGCCTGACGTATTCTCCAGGGAAGCGTGCGCTTATGCACACTTCCATGCGGTGCCCGAGCACCTCCCTCGTGACTCTCGCTAGGTCTGAGGCCCTCTCCAGGAGAACCCTCAAGCCCAGCCTCAGAGGGGCGCTGGGTGCGCCTTCCTATGCGATAGGTGAAGGCGCCCCATCCGAGGACGCGAGGCTCAACGCGGCGTCCTCGGGCGATGCTTCCTCGCGAGATCCCTAACCGAGCTGCAGCTTCTTCGTCTTGGGGGCAACCTCGGGAAGGAGGGCACCGCCCTCATCCTCAGGGTTCTCGACTGCTGCATCCTGGTAGGCGCGCTCTAGGGAGCACACCGCGTCCTTCTCCTGGCATGCGACCATGATGATGCCGCCACTTCCTGGCATCTAGGGGATGTTGTAGCCGTGGTAAGTGTCAGTGTCAAAACCGGCGGATCTCAGGTAGGTGGTCCCGAACTGTGCGTCTAAGGCTAATGGTAACAGGAGGCGGGGGAAACGATGTTTACCCAGGTTCGGGCCCTCTCCATGGAGGTAATACCCTCCTTCCTGCTTGATTGATCTTGATGATATGAGTATTACAAGAGTTGATCTACCACGAGATCGTAGAGGCTAAACCCTAGAAGCTAGCCTATGATTATGATTGTTGTTGTCCTACGGACTAAACCCTCTAGTTTATATAGACACCGGAGGGGGCTAGGGTTACACAGAGTTGGTTAGAGAGAAGGAGATCTACATATCTGAATTGCCAAGCTTGCCTTCCACGCAAAGGAGAGTCCCACCCGGACACGGGACGAAGTCTTCAATCTTGTATCTTCATAATCCAATAGTCCGGCCAAAGTATATAGTCCGGCTGTCCGAGGACACCTTAATCCAGGACTCCCTCAGTAGCCCCTGAACAAGGCTTCAATGACGATGAGCCCGGTGCGTAGATTGTCTTCGGCATTGCAAGGCGGGTTCCTTCTCCGAATACTCCATAGAGGATTTTGAACACACGGATCGTGTCCCACTCTGCAAAACAAATTCCACATACCACCATAGAGAGCACAATTTTCCACAAATCTAATCTGCTCACAACTTTTCATAGCGTGACATCACGCCACGGCCCGTTCATTATTCATAACCTTTTTTCCCAACCAGCTGTTGCACATATTGCGAGGCGGTTTCCTTGGCACGTCTTGTCGAAGCAGAGATCGTGTCCCTTTATCACGGGATTCTCGTCAATACGGGTGTGGGTAACCCAACCACGCCATCAATCGTGGCGCTTGGGGAATAAGCGAGTTTACCGGCAAGTGGGGAGGCGCAGGATCTCTTCTGCCTTTATAAGGGGATAAGAACTCCCTTTTTCACCCACGCCTTCTTCTTCCTCTACTCATCCATTCCCCCTTGCTCGAGCCCTAGCGCCCAAGTGTTCGTCTTCTCCACCCAAAAAGGTTTCCCAAAAATGTCCAGATCCGGAGCAGGAGGCAAGTGGATGGCCTCTGCCGTCCGGGAGAAGGATATCAAAAAGCTCCGGAGGGCCCGACTATTTGGCTAAGAGAATCGGCCACCGTCTTCCGACGGAGGGACAGATCGTCCCCACTCCAGAACCCCATGAGAGGGTGGTATTCCTCCCTCATTTTGTCCGCGGGCTAGGGTTTCCCCTCCACCCATTCGTTCGCGATATCATGTATTATTACGGGATTGATTTTCATGATCTATCCCCCAATTCCTTCCTCAACATCTCGACATTCATTGTCGTGTGCGAGGCCTTTCTCCGCATCCCGCCACACTTCGGCTTATGGCTGATGGTTTTAATGTGAAGCCCAAGGTAGTGAGCAGCGAGCACGCCGAGTGCGGAGGCGCCATGGTGAGAAAGATGCCCAAAGTTACATGGCCAATAGGTACTTTCAATGATTCCGTCAAGGAGTGGCAGAAGCAGTGGTTTTACATCACTGGGCCGCACAGCAAGGAATGGGCCGCTGCTCCGGAATTCAGATCTGGAGCCCCCCTGCGACTTACGTCCTGGCCCAAGAAGGGCCTGAACTGGGCCTTGTCCGACGAGCTATCGGCGCTCCAGACATGCGTCCAGGATATGAAAAGACAAGAACATCAAGCTCGTCAATGTAGTTCAGGTGATGTTAGTTCGCCGGATTCTATCTTGTCAACACCGGGCTTGCAATTTATGGGAGTTTGACCCGGCCAAGCACTAGACCCTGCTATAACTCTTTGGCTCCTCGCACAAGGACATCTGGAAGGTGCTTTTCAAGTCCGGCAAATCGTGGCCGGACTCCGCCGAGGACCGCGGGTACCAACTATCCTGCCCTACAAGTTCGGTAAGTCACAGTATGTTGACAATTCATATGTTTTATTCGCATATCCTTAGGAAAATGCTTAATGTGTTTCCCACAACTCTCCTAGGGCTGGGCGAAGAAGGCGGGGCGGATCTACTGTCCGGCCCCACTGCCAGAAGAACCGGCTGGCCCACTTCTGACGAAGATGTTGGTCCCGGCGCCTTACAAGGCACTGAAGAAAAAGGCCGAGAAGGAGGCCAGGTAGACCAGGGGCAGCCTCCGTCACTGTGGCGCTTCGGACACAAAATCCGAAGACTCCGATGCCCGCTCTTCCTCCGAAGAGGACGACGAGGAGGAAGACGAGTCCCCAGCAGGGGAAGAAAGAAAAGGACGGCCTCCACGTCCTTGGAGGCTGAGTTGCCTAAAAGGGGAAAAACTCCTCTTCTAGAGGAGTCCACTGCCGCCGTCGATAGCAGCCCGGAGTGGGATCCTAGGGCCCAGCCCCTGGTGAACTCATGAGTATAAAATCCGAACACGCTTATGCATCCAGACTTGTCATGGGATAATATTTTAATCTGAGCCATGCTTTTTACAGTCCGGCGAGATCCCGCACCGAACAATCCTCATCGGAGGATGTGCTGGGTTCGGATGCTATGGAGAGCCGGACACCCCCGAAGGCCCCTTCCCCCAAACGTGTGAATGACACCGAGGTTTCGTCCCAGGAGGACCCAGGCCAAGGAGGAGGAGAGAGAATCGTAAAGGCGCGCCAGAAGGTTAGACTTCCGGGGTCAGACACAGGGGAGAGAAGGCTCCCATGGGTGTCGACAGCGGGGGCGATTTTGGATTTGGCCCCCAGCCGGATGCGATCCCGAAGACAAATATGGCTCCATAATCTGGTAAGAGGCCTCGCTCGACTGGAGGTTGTGTGCCTGTTCCACTGGCAACCTCTGTCCAACCAGAGGTGCCGGATACTTTATCGGTGGCGCTGAGAAGCGCATCCATCGTCGATGAACACCGTGCCCTTATGGGCACAGTGATTGAGAAGATTCAGTCTACTGAGAGTGGACTGGATGAAGCCTGCATTATCCTTATAAGAGGCTTTGAGGTATGTTTTGTAAGGTTTCAAAGAGTGTCATAGTATAGATAGTAGCCCCTGATACATTGTTCGGTGGGAGAAAGAACCAGACAGAGGATCAAATTTATGTTCGCAGGAGACTCAATTGATGACATCTATCTCTCTTCTTTTATAAGCAGACATCTGTAGCGACTGCCGCCTCTCGTACTGTGGAAGTATCCGGGCTGAGGCGTAGTCTGGAGCAGGCCGAAGGATAACTTGGCCGATTAAAGAAGCAGTTGGAGGATAACCAAGGTATGCGGAAACCTTGTTCATTTAGCACAAATGAATAAGTGTGCATGATGAAAATATTTTTATGATGTGCTCTAGGGGCGAAGGCCGAAATTGGGGCTCTTAAGAAGGCTGTGGCCGAAGCCGAGAAGAAGGCAACCGCAGAGCAGGCTCTTCGTGAAAAGCACGAGGCCAGAGTTATTGAAGTTGAGCAAGTGCTTCAGGAGGCCATGAAGAAATGCGAGACCTTGGAGCAGAGTTTATCAGGGAAAGAATCCGAACTCCCCCAGGCTCGCCAAGCCGCAAGTGATGCCCGGGGGTAAGCCCAAGGGCTCTGAAGGAAATCCAGGAGGCGAGGAAGATTGCGGCTGGTAAGGCTTTTTCTGTACAAAGCAGGTATTTGAGAGGAGAAAATTAAGTTGATAATTTGAATTCTGATTTCTCCAGGGGCATTTGCGGAGCTACCACGCAGCATATCTAATGCCGCGCAATTCTCCTGAGCGAAAGAAAGGAACACTGCGGATAAGCTCTTCTGGATGCAGTATCTGGCACTGAATTATCCGGTGCCCTTTGCCGGTAAACTAAAGCAGCTGATCGAACTGCATAAGGCGGCCGAGCTAGCCATGAAGGATTTGATTATCCTACTATGGCCCGCAGAGCCGATTCCAAGCAGTTACTTCGTGCTCGTGAAGTGGCTTGTGAGTGCCTGCCCTCGACTCAAAGTCATCAAGCGGTCGGTCTGTATAAAGGGTGCGCGAATGGCCTTCGCCCGCGCAAAGGTGCACTGGGGGAAGATGGATGCGGAGAAGCTGATGACAGAGGGACCGCCGGAGGGGAAGGAGCACCGCAAGCCTGAATTATATTATGATGGTGTCTTGAAAGGAGACCGCCTTGCGGCGGAGCAAAGCACCAAGGACATTATATTTCCATGAATACAGTCATGTTATCCTTTGTAATGTTGAACAAGGTCATTTCTATTATTTATTGCTTGTCATTTGAAAGTTTTTCCTCCTGTGCGGCCGTTTTACATATTAATCCTGAGAGTTGGCCAGTCGTCGGCTTCTGCCCCCATGTAGTAAGTACGGGGGTGTTTGGGGTAAACCTGAGCACTATTTATCCCAGTTTTGGGTCCTTGAAGGAGGTGTTCAAAGACTGTGAACGTGCAATCGGACTATAGGGCTTTATCACTCTCACTTAGCCATAGGAGTTTAACAAAAGGAAGGTAGGCGCAGCCCCATGTATTTGGAAGACCGCACGAGGGGCTCTATAAGAACCTGATCGGAAGAAAGTCGATCCATCGCATGCTGCATTGGTTATGGCATTATGCGGAAGAAATCCTTAAAGATTTTACAACCTCTCGAACAGTTGACGAGCTCTCGCTGTATCATGACAGTCAGTTTTCGGCTTTCTCTACTAAGGTGCTCGTCCGGAAGAACC
This sequence comes from Aegilops speltoides, assembly GCA_021437245.1. Classification (NCBI taxonomy): domain Eukaryota; kingdom Viridiplantae; phylum Streptophyta; class Magnoliopsida; order Poales; family Poaceae; genus Aegilops; species Aegilops speltoides. The sequence goes on from CM038145.1 coordinate 119,359,344, forward strand.
GGGACACAATCGCAGTAGTTCTCCCTGTGCTACCTTAGCTGATATAGCGGAACGTAAGGTACCAAAACATGGGAGCCGGGCAAACCCAACTATTGACCCAAGACATGATTTAGAGCTGATGCATATAATGCTATAAGTTAGGGGTGCCGAACTGCCGTGAAGGTGTTCGGACTTTTATTGCCGTATTTTAGCTATAATGAAGCCCCTGGCATATTAAGGCATATCGTGATGTGCAGCTGCCTTTTGACAAAAGAGTTTCAATAAGAAATAATAGCAGATAAGCATCGTATAAATCCACATGTTGTATTTGAATAATATGTTGATGCGTATGAGTACAGGTATTGTGATAAAAAAAATATGACTGCGGAACCTGCTGAGACCAGGCGGGAGGAAGTTGTATGCGGATCCGGAGTGTAGTCAGATGGTCATCTATGGGAATATCTAGAGATTCCCTTACACGTTCGGACTGTTTCCATGCCATCCGTCCTGGCCTATGCAAAGGTGAACCTGCAAAGAAAATGCAAGAAATGTTTGTGTACCACAGAGCGGTTGAGCCGCAGAATGTGGCATGTCTTAACTTTTGCCGGAGTGTTTTAATTGAGCTCCGGGCGAGACGGGCTATCCTGCCGCGCAGTAGTTCAAACTCCTGTGGTGGTGTACGGGATCTTGGCCGTCGACTCGAGGTTCGATTGAAAGGTGCCATTCGTTGCTTCTGCTGTTAAAGCGGCAGTAGATTCTTGGGCAGCGAGGGAAAGTTCGGCCCTGCCATTAACCGTGATGACGCCGCGCGGACCGGGCATCTTGAGTTTCCGGTAGGCATAATGTGGCACCGCGTTGAATCGAGCAAACGCAGTTCGTCCGAGCAGTGCCTAATAGTCACTGCAAAAGGGGAGGATGTCAAAGACTAACTCTTCGATACGGTAATTGTTTGGTGATCCGAAGACTACCTCCAGAGAGACGGAGCTTGTACAACTGGCCCCCACACCTGGTATAACACCTTTAAAGGTGGTTTTAGTGTGTTTGATCATCAAATGATTGATACCCATCTTGCGCACTGTGTCTTGATACAGCAGGTTTAGACTGCTGCCTCCGTCCAGAAGGACTCGTGTGAGGTAGAATCCATCAATTATTGGATCAAGGATAGGTGTGGCTGGATTTCCCTGATTGGTATTGGCTCCGTTAAGTCAACACCCCTAAGAGTGCACATTTGTTCCAGCTTGGGAATGTGGGTGGCATTTATCATGTTCACCATTTTGATTTGTGGGAGAAATTTCTTTTGCCCTCATGTATTCGGTGATCGGGGGTCCTCATCGTCATCATCGCTTTGATACCCGTTCCCCTTGTTTTTGGCACTTGACCTGCCGGCTTGTCTGAAGACCAAGCATTCTCTGTTGGTATGATTGGCTGTGTTCCTGGGGTTCCATGAATTTGGCATGGGCGGTCGAGTATGCGATCCAAACTGGACAGGCCCGAATAGTTATTTTTGAGTGGCTTTTTCCGCTGACCGGACTTGGTGCCAGTGAATCTGGCATTGACTGCCGTGTCTTCGGTGCTATCACCGTTTTTAAGACGCTTGTGTTTGTTGCATCGTGGATTGTCATTGCTATCTCTGGATTTTGATGTGCCAGGATTGCTTGTTGTGTTGTTACTACGAGCCAACCAGCTATCGTTGCTCGCACAAAAGCGGGTCATGAGCATTGAGGGAGTCCTGGACTAGGGGGTGTCCGGACAGCCGGACTATCAATATCCGCCGGACTCCCAGACTACGAAGATAGAAGATTGAAGACTCCGGCCCGTGTCCGGAAGGACTTTCCTTGGCGTAGAAGGCAAGCTTGGCAATACGGATATGTAGATCTCCTACCATTGTAACCGACTCTGTGTAACCCTAGCCTCTCCGGTGTCTATATAAACCGGAGGGCCTTAGTCCGTAGGACACAACATTACATCTCAACAATCATACCATAGGCTAGCTTCGGGTTTAGCCTCCTTGATCTCGTGGTAGATCCACTCTTGTACTACCCATATCATCAATATTAATCAAGCGGGGCGTGGGTTTTACCTCCATCGAGAGGGCCCGAACACAGGTAAAAACATTGTGTCCCTCGTCTCTTGTTACCATCCGCCTAGACGCACAGTTCGGGACCCCCTACCCGAGATCTGCCGGTTTTGACACCGACATTGGTGCTTTTATTGAGAGTTCCTTTGTGTCGTCACCGATAGGCTCGATGGCATCTTCAACCATCAACGCTGTCTAGGGTGAGACTTTTCTCCCCGGACAGATCTTCGTATTTGGCGGCTTTGCACTGCGGGCCAATTCTCTTGGCCATCTGGAGCAGATCGAAGCTACGCCCTGGCCGTCGAGTCAGATTAAGCTTGAACTTCACGGCCGATGACCGAGGAGACTTGATCTTGACGGACTCGAGCCACGCCAAGCGCGCCGCCTTTGTGACGATGGGCATGATCTAGCTCTGCCACGGACGGTGCTTTGGAGGTCCCTTTTCGGATCCGCTCCGGCCACTAGCCCGGAGCCGATTGCCCATGTCGAGGGTCGGTGGATAGACGCCGCCCCGGGGGCTTCAACACCAACGGCGATGGAGCCGAATACCGATCTTGTCCCCTGCGAAACTCGTGATCCCGAGGCACCGGACTCCTCGCCGGACTCCGAGCCTCCCGCGTCCCTGCCAATTAAACCGAATTGGGCTCCGGTTATGGAATTCACCGCCGCGGACATCTTCCAGCACTCGCCTTTCGTTGATATCCTGAATTCCCTGAAGCATATCTCGCTATCAGGAGAACCCTGGCCGGACTATGGCCAGGACGGTTGGAGTTCGGACGACGAAGAAATTCAGAGCCCACCCACCACCCACTTTGTAGCCACTGTCGAGGATCTAACCTACATGCTAGACTACGACTCCGATGACATCGACGCTATGGACGATGATGCCGGAGATGATCAGAACCCAGCGCCCACAGGGCATTGGAAGGCCACCTCGTCATATGACGTTTACATGGTGGACACCCGAAAAGAAGGGAATGGTGAAGATGCAGCGGAGGCAGATTCTCTAAAGAAGCAGCCCAAACGCCGGCGTCAGCGGCGCCGCTCTAAATCCCGCCACAACAAGAATACAGATTCCGGCACAGGAAACAACAATACCCCAGAGAGTGCCGAAGACAACCCCCTCCAGCAAGACTCGGCGCAGGAGGATGCAGAAGCAAGCCCTCGTGAAAGGACGGCAGAAGAAAAGGTTGAGGATCACAACTATATACCTCCCTCCGAAGACGACACAAGCCTCAATGACGACGAACTCGTCGCGCCCGAGGAGCCCGTCGAACAAGAGCTTTTTAAGCGCAGGCTCATCGCCACAGCAAGAAGCCTGAAGAAGGAAAAACGAAAGCTCAAAACAGCGGAAGACGCGCTCCGAATAAGATGGAGCAAAGTACTCAAAACCGCAGATAAATACGACAATGGCCACCAATCAAAGAGCTACCCAAAGCGTAGGCTGCTTCCAGAATTCGACGAGGAGGCCATAGAGCCCCCACCGTCCAATGGCCCAGCCAGGTCCATCTACGGACCCAAAAAGAAAGCCCCAAGAAGCAAAGGAACACGTCAAGTGTCCGACGATAGCGGCACATACAAGTGCATGTGGGCGCCGCACACCCACTATGCTTCATCGACGAGGTTTGGATCACGAATTCCCAGCAGGGTTTAAACCCATAAACATAGAAGCCTACGATGGAACAACAGACCACAGAGTGCGGATAGAAGACTATATCTGCATATACATATGGCCGGAGGAGATGATCTCCATGCCATAAAATATCTACCACTCAAGCTCAAAGGGCCAGCCGTCATTGGCTCAAAAGCCTCCCGAGAAAATACTGTTGGAAGTTGGGAAGAGCTCGAGGAAGCGTTTAGAGCAAATTTTCAAGGGACTTATGTCCGCCACCGGATCTGAGATGACCTAAGTCACATAACTCAACAGCCCGGAGAGTCGGTAGCGAAATGCGGAACAGGTTCCTTACTAAAAGAACCAAATAGTCGATTGTCCGGACGCGAAGCCTTAGCAGCTTTTAAGCACAATGTCCGAGACGAATGGCTCGCCAGACACCTCGGTCAAGAGAAACCGAGGACAATGACCGCATTAACAAGCCTCATGACCCGCTTCATGCGGAGAGGATAGTGGTGGCAAGAAGCAGCACCAGCTGACCCAAGTACATCCGAGATAAGAGATGTAAATGGAAAATCACGGCGCAGAAAAGAGCAGGGCCGGAATAAAGAGAAAAGCTCAAAGAGCACGGCAGTCAACGCCGGATTCAAAAGCTCACGGCCAAATAATAAAGCTCAACCACTCAAGGACGACAGCGACGAACTGTCTAACCTACACAAAATTCTGGGTCGGACATGTCAAATCCACAGTACCCCCGGAAGGCCCGCAAATCACACCCACAGGGATTGTTGGGTTTTCAAACAATCCGGCCGACTAAACGCCGAACACAAGGGGCTCTACGCATCAAGCGAAGAAGATAAACCCCGCCAGCAAGGCACCGGAAAACAAAAGGCTTTCCCACAAGGGGGTCAAAGCAGTAAACTCACTTCATGTGAGGACACGGAAAAACAGCACGGCACTTTCTAAAAAGAGCCTCGCACGGTCCAACCCAGCAGACCGAAGAGATTGGATATCAAAACCAATCACTTTCGACCACAGACTACTCGAAGTGTTCAAACGCGGACGGACCCCCGATATTGAATCCGGTAATAGACGGACTACAATTCACAAACGTCCTAATGGACGGAGGCAGTGACTTAAACCTGCTATATTCAAACACAATCCGTCGGATGGGGATAGACCCTACTAAAATTCGACATAGCCGCACTTCCTTCAAAGGAGTAACGCCTGGCCCTTACGCCAAGTGCACAGGCTCGATATTACTAGAGGTCATGTTCGGACCGCCGAGCAACCCTCGGCGAAGCTAATTTTCCATATCGTCCCATTTAAAAGTGAATATCAAGCACTGTTGGGACGTAAAGCTTTTATCCGCTTCAATGCCATACCACATTACGCGTCTCTTACACTCAAAATGCCCGGCCCCCATGGCACCATTTCAGTACGCGGGTCATTTAAAGACCCCGGACTCGGATAGACGAATCCGGACTCAGCAGGCTAGGGGCTCCCTAGCCGCATACCCTTTCACAAGGGGCTGCGCGCACAACTAACCACGGTTTCATATAAACCTAGCTTTAATTATTTACACTTATTCTTTTGCATATTTTTCGCACGAACTGTTTCTAAAACTAAAATGTTCCTCTCTTTCTACAGATGAACAACGTGCGTACCCGTCCAGGATAACGGCGCAATGGAGACATAGGCGCAGACGTGCAGTAGGGACCCGTCTCAAGGATTCTTTTCAGATTAAGACCCTACGTAGACCTTTTTATTACTGTCTCTTGTTGTTAATCTCCTCGGCTTCTTCCTATAGCCAAATCGAGCTCGGCGCTTTGGCATCGGCGCGTCGAAGACAATGCCCGCACGGACACAAGGGGCTTAGGGCATAATTCTGCCCATTATCATAAAGTCCGAACACCTTCGGAGTGTTGGCGTCTCAAGTTAGGCATTATATGAATCAGCTCGAATCATGTCTTTGGTCAAATGTTGGGTTTGCTGGCTCCTGTGTTTTGCTGCCTTCGTTCCGTATCACCCGCTAACGCGGCACCGGAGAACTCTGCGATTGTGCCCCAGTCGCCGGGCGAGCACCTCGATGAAAGCCGAAAACCGATCGTCATGATATAGCGAGTCTGGTCACCACTTGATCGACTATCGGAATGTTTAGAATTCCCGCTTTGACGAAGGACCGCTTCGGTCAGCACATACGCACCCGAATCCGGAGATGTGCGGTGTCATTAGGGGTTATATCGTAGCCCCACCCTCGAGCTCCATTGGCTAAGTGAAAGAGATAAAGCATTATAGTACGGATTGCCTCGTTCACTACGCTACCACCTCCTTATAACAGGACCGAGACGTCGGATTAAGTGTGAAAACGCGCCATTTTGCAAACACCCGGCACCTTGTGCGAGGGGCGGAAGTCAAGATGCATCTTCGGGTTATACACAAGTATACTTACGGCCGCAAGAAGAAGTTTTACTACTTGGAAGCACAAGTATAAAAAGCATTCATACTATAATCATTGATTTACAAGGTACTGCGTTCATTTGAGCGTTACATTCTTTGAGCACTGCGCCTCTACTTTCTGAGCACCGCGCATGACTTCTCAGTAGTGCTCGGCGAGAGCGGCTTTCATCCGGACCTGGCGGCGGCAGCGGTGGCACCCATCTCCGGATAATGCACCTTCACACGAGCAAGGGGCATCCGATCGCCCTCGATGCAGGCCGACCGCTTCATCTCCCTTATATGCGGCACCGCACCAAGGAATTGCTGCAATAAGCCAAAGTAGCTCGTCGCCTTGGACCTTTCTGGCCAGACATGGGCCACGATGTCAGTCATGGCCAGTCCGGACAGTCTATTCAGTTCGGCCCATTCGGCCAACCTGTCCGTCAGAGGAAGAGCGCGATCCGGGCTGTGGAATTGAGACCAATACAGCTCTTCCGCCTCGTGATCCCCTTGGCTCGAAGCTTAACGGCATCAGCCTTTTCGCAGCCAAGTCCATGTACGGATCCTCCGAACTCCACAGCCGCTCAAATGGGCGTGCTTGGCATCCATAAACCAGCGACGATAAGAAAAGGCTTGCCAGCCACGATTTCTCGGCTTGGCGCAGCTCCTCCTTCATAGCCCGCATTGCGAGCGGGCATCCTTAACCGGCGGTGGCCTTCTTCAGGTCTTCCCGCTCCGATAGGCGCTCCTTTTCAAAGCCTCGCCACGGTCGGTAGCATCCTTTAATTTCTTGGCCAATTCGCCACCTCCGCCTCGCTTAGGCGGGCGTAGCCTTTTTCGGCCTTCAACTCTTCGGCCGCCCTCACGGCAGCCGCATCACTCCTTCGGGCTTGCTCCTTAGCTTGAGCAAGCTCGGCCCGAAGGCTCTCCACAGCAGCAGCACTATCTGTATTAACAGCATATAACTTATCAGAGGCGGGCTTGGACCCACTCAATAAAGCAGCTGCGGAGAATTTATTTACCTTGCGACTCGTCAAGTCGCTGATTGACAAGGGCGATGTCAGCATCTGCCACGTCAAGTTGTCAACTTAATTCGACAAACTCACTAGTCCGGCTGGCCCCCGGACTATTCGCCACCTGTATCAGAGCGGCGGTATTCATTGCCTGAGATGTTGAGATTTTGATCCTCGGCACGCTGTTGTTTTTGACAACCTACCGAGTCTCAGGGGCTACTATCTATACAGGGCGCATTTTTTATATGCAAAACTGTTAAAAGACAAAGGGGTGCATCATTTTCGCATACCTCAAATCCCGCCAGCAAGCTCAGGGCGGCATTACGCAATCCGCTTTCAGCGGACAAAATCCTTCCGACCACCATACGCATTAATGCGCGGTGATCTTCTGAAATGGACGCCCTCTCAAGCAAACTCTTGATTCTCGGCGGACGACTGGTGGGTGTTGAACTCTTTGGCCCCTCCGGACTCGGGGCGCCCTCCGTGGCGACACTTGGGCTCGCTTTGCCTCATCTGGCGGCGCGACAGACGGAGGCGTATCGCTCTCCATCATCTCCGGAAGAAGGTCCCCCGAGGATGAACTCAGCTAAGACGGCTGCAGATCCGAACTGCGATATAAATATTTCGGTTACCTACAGAAGCATAAGCAAAGGTATTCCCTTATTAATTAATTTCCTCTTTCATACTCACGGCTCATTGGAGGGCTGGTCCCTAGGCGATGATCGCGCGTCCGGATTCTCTCCGGACGCCGGACCCCCCGGTGGGGATTTCTTCCCACGCTTAGGGGCTTTGACCTCCGGATCTTCGGAGGCGGTCCTCTTCTCCCTCTGAAGGAGGGATCCTTGTTCCCTCCTCTTGATCGCCTCTTTGGACGAAGTATTAGCTCCTTTATCTCCCCGTCGCCCCCCTCTCGTGGGCGCAACCTCCAACATTTCGACCAGCCACGGGCTCCAAGGCGGTCTCGGGAGGGGGCGGACACCTTATCAGCCTTGATCGCGCCGCCCATTCTGTAAAGAATAAAAAGGGTCCGAGATGATCTTTTGAAAGGCAAACAAATAGGATGTTCGAGGTCCGAGCTACTTACGAGTATCCAGGCGATCGCGCTTAAGCCTGCGTCCTCGGCGAATCCGGACACGCCTACTGCGGTCCGAAGAACAGCTTGTACATCTCCGTGGGTGTCGCGCCCATAAAATGCTGGAGAATCGAGGTCCCTCCGGATTGAACTCCCATAGGCGGAGAGGGCGGCGTTTGCGAGGTAGGAGGTGCCTGATTAGCATGACTTGCATAACCTTGACCAGGTCGATCTCCCTTGTTTGGAGGTCTCGAACGGCCTGCGAAGGCGGGCACGCCCTCGGACGGCCCCAGTTGAGCCCTTGGTTGACCCACGACATTAGTTGCCGTGGAGGTCCCAGGCGGAAGGAGGCGGCGGCTTTGCTTGCTGCCCCTTGGAGCGATGATGTAAAACCACTCCTGCTGCCACAATCCTGTTCCTCTTGGAAGGAACATTGAGCCACGGGCATCGACCTTCTTGCTTATGGTCACCCGCACCAGACTCCGCTTGACGCCCCGATCCTCTTGGCTCCACCTTGAATGTTTTCAGCCACAGGCGAAGTGGGGATGACGGAGGAAGGCTTCATGAACAATAGTGAATGCGGAGATATGGAGGATGGACTCGGAGCCAAATCGTGGAAGTCCAGCCCGTAGTAGAAAAGGAGCCCTCTCACAAAGGGATCCGTCGGGAAGCCTAATCCTCGGCGGAGGTGAGATCACAACAGCAGCGCTTCGCGGGCTCGAGGCTGGCACGGCCTGCCACTGGGCAGGCAACCTGTCTGAAACCGTGGGATGTGTACTTGGCCTCCGCAACTTCAATATGTCCTCCTCCGTGGCGGAGGAGGGCATCCACCGACCCGGAGGTCGGAGCGGACATTATTTAGAATCCAAGCGCTCGAATCTGAAGCTCGGGTGTTGGAACTAGGAGCAGAGGAAAGATTCGATGCGAGATTGAAGAACAAGGACAGGCCTTGGTCCTCTTATAAAGGGAAGAAATACCAAGGGCCGTCTCGTGACCGCTTGAGATTCCCCTTCGATAGAGGAGGCGGCGACGGCGGTTGGGTTACCCACGCACGTATTGATGAGGATCCGGAATAAAGGGAACACGATCTACGCTTGACGGGGCGTGCCAAGGAAACCGCCGCTAAGCGTCTTTGGCGGAATAATAAAAGCGATTCAAACAAGGGCTTGGCTGCGGTGTGATGTCACGCTGCATAATACGTCAGCAGATTGAGCTAAGTGTATATTTTATTCTCTCTACGTTTATAACGCCCTCGATGCGGCTATATCTCCCACGTGTCGAAGCACGACTTAGAGGCATAACCGCATTGAAAGCAATGTCGCAAGTGAGGTAATCTTCACACAACCCATGTAATACATAAGAGAAAGAGATACATAGTTGGCTTACAATCGCCACTTCACACAATTACATGAATAACGCATTACATCATCTAGATACAATCAAGGTCCGACTACAGAACCAAAATAAAAGAAGAACCCCAAATGCGACAAAGGTCCCCGATCGACCCCAACTGGGCTCCACTACTGATCAACTAGAACAAAACAACACAAAGGGCAAGATCTTCATCACGCTCCTCCTTGAGCTTGGTTGCGTCACCTGCTCGGTAACATAGGCACCTGCAAACTGGTTTTGGAAGTATCTGGTGAGCCACGAGGACTCAGCAATCTCGCACCCGCGAGATCAAGACTATTTAAGCTTATAGGAAGGATGTAGTAATGAGGTAGAGCTGCAACAAGCACTAAGCAAATATGGTGGCTAACATACGCAAATGAGAGCGAGAAGAGAAGGCAAAGCACGGTCGATAAAAGTATGATCAAGAAGTGATCCTATAACAACCTACGTCAAGCAAAACTCCAACACCGTGTTCACTTCCCGGACTCCGCCGAGAAGAGACCATCACGGTTACACACGCGGTTGATGTATTTTAATTAAGGTCAACTTCGGGTTTTCTACAATCGGACATTAACAAATTCCCATCTGCCACATAACCGCGGGCACGGCTCTCGAAAGTTCATACCCTGCAGGGGTGTCCCAACTTAGCCCATGACAAGCTCTCGCGATCATCGAAGGAATAGACCTTCACCCGAGACACTCCGATCAGACTCGGTATCCCGGTACATCAAGACATTTCGACAATGGTAAAACAAGACCAGCAAGACCTCCGGCGTGCCGACATCCCGATAATAGCCGCAGATCTCGTCTCGAGCCACGACCGGATGAGCAGTCCGTACAACTAAAACCGGACCTCAAGTTTCCTTGAGGTGGCGCTAAAGCGCTCTAGTTTGGACCAACACTTAGACAAGCATTGGCCCGGGGCTGAATAAAGATGACCCTTGGGTTAATTACTCCCAAGGGAAATATAGGTGGTGGTGAGGCAAATGGTAAAAGTCAATGTTGGGCCTTCTTTGGACAAGTTTTATTCAAAGCGAACTGTCAAGGGGTCCCATAAATCACCCGACCGCGTAAGGAACGCATAAAATCCGGGAACATAACACCGGTATGACGGAAACTAGGGCGGCAAGAGTGGAACAAAACACCAGGCATAAGGCCGAGCCTTCCACCCTTTACCAAATATATAGATGCATTAATAATATAAGAGATATTGTGATATCCCAACCAAAATCCTGTCCACCATGGAGAAATCTTCAACTTCACCTGCAGCTAGCAACGCTATAAGAGGGGCTGAGCAAAGCGGTAACATAGCCAAACAACGATTTGCTAGGAATGGTGTCAAAGGTTAGAGGTTTCATGGCATTTTGGGAGGCTGACAAGCAAATGGTGGGCATCATAGCATTGGCATAGCAAAAGAGCGAGCAAACTAGCATAGCAAAGATAGTAGTGATTTCGAGGGTATGGTCATCTTGCCTGAAATCCCGCTAGGAAGAAGAACGAGTCCATGAAGAAGACAAAGGGACGAAGTCGAACGAATCCACACAACTCGGGAACGAAACCGAAGCTAACGAGAGAAGCAAACCGGAAAGAAACAAACAACATAGTAAACACACAAGCATAAACATGGCATGATGCACAAACAAGTATGATGCATGACCTGTTTAATGAGGCATGGCATGGCAAAGTGCAACAAACAATACTACAAGTTAAGTGGAGCTCAATATGCAACGAGTTGCATATTGACGAAGCACCACATCCGAGTTATTTAGTTCGCTCTCGTTTAAGCTACCAAACAATATTAAATGTTGTTAAACATGGCAAGAGGTGAAGCATATGGAAACTAACTATTTAAGCAAGTTTAAATGAGGCCGGAAGAATAAACAACAATTCCGGAAAATCCTCATGTGCATATTTTAGATTCGGTACTGTTCTGCCGTAAACACAATTTTAGAGTTGTTAAACAGCAACATAAAGTGGACCATGTTAATCTAGGCATTTTTCCGCCCCATTTACATATAAAGTTCAGCAAGTGTGAATTCTGGCTGCGTGAAGTTGGATTCCTGGGTCATGTTCTAACCGAAGAGGGATTGTCAGTCGACCCTGCTAAGATTGAAGCCGTGACTGAATGGCAATCCCCGAGCAATGTGAAGGAAGTCAGAAGCTTCCTCGGACTCGCGGGATACTACCGCAAGTTCGTTGAAGGATTCTCAAGCATTGCCCGACCCATGACTCAGCTCTTGAAGAAGGACAAGAAGTTCAATGGACGCGGAAGCGAAGAAAGCTTCCAGAGCTGAAGAAGAGGTTAACCACCGCTCGATTTCGCCACACCAGATATACACAAGGAGTTTGTGATATCTTGTGATGCGCCAAGAACCGGATGGGAGGTGTTCGATGCAAGAAGGCAGAGTCGTGGCCTACCTTTCAAGGCAACTACGACCTCACGAAGAGAACTACGCTACTCATGACCTTGAGCTAGCAGCAGTGGTTCATGCCCTGAAAACTTGGCGACATTACCTTTTGGGGAAGCGATGTGAGATATACACGGATCACAAAAGTCTGAAGTATATTTTCACTCAGAGGGAATTGAACATGAGGCAGAGAAGATGGCTGGAGTTGATAAAAGATTATGACCTCAGTGTTCAATACCACCCTGGAAAGGCTAATGTGGTAGCAGATGCGTTGAGCAGGAAGGCTTGCTCCTTGAATGCTATGCTGAAGCACAAGCTACCCGCCTTGTATGAAGAACTTGAAAGCTTCGGGTTGGAACTGGTTGCACCAGGATTCTTGGCCAACATCGAAGTTAAGCCTACCTTGATGGATGACATCAAGAAAGCTCAGAAGGGGCATGAGAGTATTGAAGGCATCAAGAGGAAGATCAAGGCAGGCAAAGCCTCGTGGATTCATGAAGATGAGGAAGGAATTGTGTGGTTTGGGAATCGCATCTGCGTGCCCAACAAGGTTGAGCTCAAGAACCTGATCTTGCAAGAAGCTCATGACAGCCCATATTCCATCCACCCAGGAGGCACCAAGATGTATCAAGACCTGAAGGGAAGATTTTGGTGGCACGGGATGAAAAGGGAGATTGCCACCTATGTCGCAAAATGTGACGATGCCGAGGGTCAAGGCTGAACATCGGCGACCTGTTTGGATTACTCCAACCACTCAAGGTTCCAGTGGAAATGGGATAAAGTCGGAATGGATTTCATCATGGACTACCTAGGTCAAACAAGGGACATGACTCCATCCGGGTCATAGTTGACCATTTGACCAAGGTGGCCCACTTCATTCTGTCAAGACAACCTACAAGGGGAACAGTTAGCGATCTCTACATCAACCGAGTCGTGAGCCTTCATGGTGTTCCCAAGGAGATTGTGTCGATCGAGGAACCCAGTTCACCTCAAGGTTTTGGAAGAAGTTCCAGGAGGCCATGGGGACCAAGTTGTCTTTCAAAGACTGCTTTCCACCCACGCATCGGAGGTCGACCGAGCGAGTGAATCAAATACTCGAAGATATGCTCCGAGCCTGTGTCTTAGCTTATGGAGCTAAGTGGGAAGATTGCCTCCTTTCGCCGAAGTTCTCTTACAACAACAGTTATCGGGCCAGCCTCCAGATGGCACCATTTGAGGTGTTATGAGGCGGAAGTGTCGTACACCCTCAACTGGTCGGAGGCCGGAGAAGGACTTGTCTTTGGGCCCGATATCCTTCGTGAAGCGTAAGAGCAAGTCCAGCTTGTCCGAGAGCGTCTGAAGTCTGCCAAGTCAAGGCAGAAGAGCTATGCTGACTCACGTCGCAGAGACATAAACTTCCGAGTCGGAGACCATGTCTATCTCCGGTCACCCTCTCAAAGGAGCCCAGCGCTTTCATGTCAAAGGAAAGCTCGCACCGAGATACATTGGCCCCTTCAAGATCACTGAGCGACGAGGAGAAGTGGCTTACCAGTTGGAACTTCCACCTGAACTTTCTGATGTGCACAACGTGTTCCACGTGTCACAACTCCGGAAGTGTCTCCAAGTTCCAGACAAGCCCGACCTCTACAAAGACGTCAATCACCAAGCCATTGATCTTCAACCTGATTTGACGCATCGTGAGCGCCCATCTGCATTCGGATGAGGCTGAACGACACACTCAAGCCGCACCATCAAGTACTTCAAAGTCGATTGGAGCAATCATACCAAGCGAAGCAACTTGGGAGCGAGAAGACTACCTTAGATCCGAATTTCCGTACCTCTTTCAAGTTTAGTTTAGGAATCTCGGGACGAGATTCTTGTAAGGGGGTAGGTCTGTCACACCTGCATTTTGTAACATTTCATTTTTATCAATGAAGCATGAAAATTTGGACCAACAAAAACTTTTGCATTATTTGGCTTTTATTTGGAGTTGGTTTTCTCTATGTTTCTTTTCAAGTGCTTCTTGAAGTCAACTACTCTACACTCCATATTCCATCTCCTTACCCCAAGCTCTCGACCAATGATCATGCCATGTGAATAGTGCTACATAGAATTTTCTTACAAAAATAATTTGGCGAGAAAGTATTTTTAAAAATTAGTTTTCCAAAACCCTGAATTGAGGTTTGCCTTTGCAAGTACTTGATTAAGGGCAGTAAAAATCTTTCCAAAAATATATTTGACTCCTATTAGATATAGGATGCCCAGAACCACAAAAGTATAATTTTAAAAGTTCTTGTTCTATTTTATTTAAAGGCTTTTCTTAAGGCCGAAATGGTCTTTAATAGGAATAATTATTTTCTGTTTCAAAAATATTTGATAAAATTTAGGGAAGCTCATAGGACATATATTGTCCATATATAAGAGTTTCAACACATGGTCATGTTCAAAATATTGGTCAAATCCCTCTAAAACCCTTTCTGGATATTTCAAGCTTTTGAAATATTTACAAAGGAAATATTCTCCAAAATTTCCAGGAAAATTCTATCATGTCACATATGACATATCTGTTGATCTTGCCAAGTCTCATGACTTGGAGAACAAGATAACACCATCAAAACCCTCAAAACCATTTCTGTCCAATCTAAAGTTTGATCAACTTTACATTGCCAAGTATGTCCAAATGTGCTCAAATTTGGTGGACATGCTTCATTGATCTAATGATGCAACTGGACCAAATGGCACAGGTTGGAGAAGAGGAAATCTTGGTCAAAGTGCCTCAAAACCCTCTCGACCAAAATCAAGTTTGAACCACTTTGCACTACCAACTTTTTCTCCAAGACCCCAACTTTGGTGAGCCTGATCATGTGACCAAATAAGGCTACCACACCAAGTGGCACATCAAGGAGAAATGATTTAGTCCACTGGATCTACACAAACCCATTTCTGCCCATTTCTAGGGTTTGCAAAAGTTGCATTGGCAACTTTGTCCAAATGAGCCCAAAATGGGTGGAAGGCCCTATATTTATGTGACATTTCACCCCTTGGAGTATCTTGGCCAGTGAGGATCATTAACTTAACCAAAACTCCATCAAACACCTACTGGCAAAATACTAAAAGGCCTCTTTTTGCCACTTTCACTAATCTCCATGAGTTAATCTCTTTGCCACAACCCCTCCTCACTTCCCTCTGTCATTTAGACACATTTCTACCCGAAGAAACAATGTGGAGGAAGGGGGGAATCAAGTTTGTCCTCTCTGGACAGCATTTTCTCTCCTCTCTCCCAGCTTCTCTCTCTCCCTTCTGCACCCCAGGGCATCCCAGGCCTTTCTATGGTCTTGTCCCACGCTGCTGTAGCTTCCAGACGCAAGTGGACACGGCAGAGCACGCAAAGCGCACACATGCCGGCCAAAAGCCTGCTCTGGAGCGCGCTACAGTGGCGGCCGAGCCCTGACGCCGCGCCTCCCGACCGCTTCGAGCCTTCCCATCGCGCCGGCTGATGTGCCTCGACGTCTGCTACACGCCGCCGTGCCGCCCCCTCTGTCTCCCCCTCTCTCTCCCCTCCTGCAGCGCGTGCCGACGCCGCCCGGCTCGGCCAATGGCTGGCCTCACACGCGCGGACGCCAGAGCCCTCCCTCGCTCTCTCTCCTTCTCCCTGGCGCCCTACTCCATTCCCACGAGCGCCGTGGACAGCTCCTGCTCCTCTCCTTCGCCCTCCAGAGCGGATCCCGCGGGTGCCCGTAGGCCACGCCCACGGTGAACCGTGGCCAGCCTATTTAAGGCACTCCCGAGCTCTCCTCTTCCTTCCTGTCGCTCTCCCACACACCTAATCCACCCCTGGATCCACCCCCTTCGCTCCAGAGCCGCCCGAGCTCGAGATCGAGCTCGAGCTCCGCCGCCTCGGGTCGCCGTCGATCTGCGGGTACAGGCCCCCTCCGCCCTGTTTCTCCCTCGATTCGGCCTCCTCACCTCCTCGACACTTTCCCTCGCTTGCCCCCTCGTTTTGCAGCTGGGGCAGCCGAGCCACCGGCGCCCAAGCATCTCCTTGCGGGACCTCGTCGCCGGCGAAGCAGGCCACCCCGGCGACCATCTCCACCACCACTGGATCCGCGACTCCCTCCTGAACCCAACGGTAGTCTCCGCTCCACTTCCCGTGCCCTGTATCGCCGCCGGCGAGCTCGCCGTCGCCTCTGGCCGGAGGTAGAGCGGCGGCCGCCGTGGGGCCGCCGGTCGACCTCACGCATCGACGGGTGGGATCCACCGTCAGGTTTAAAACGTCTTGTGTGCCACAAGACAGCCGTCGGCCGGCGCGATTCGCCTTTACGCCTTGACGTGGCAGCAGCGTGGGCTGGGTTTCCCCAGGGCTGCTGCTCTTTGTGGCCCTCCGCCCGATGTACACGCCGTTTCCTCTTTTTCTTTTTCTGTAGCATTTCCAAAAATTCCACAGGGCAGTATATTAATCCAAATGCAGTGATTCCAATTTCTAAATTCCTAGAATATTGCAATCTATTTAATGGTGCAACTTTCACTCAGATCCAATCATCTTTCCTTTTCTGTAAATATTTAAATGTGGTTTTTGGCATTTAAATGAGCCTTTGAAAATCCATAACTCCCATTTTGCTACTCCAGAACCAAAACCAAAAGTTGCCCCCTTCCTAGTCTTCCTTCTAGTATTTTACAAAATTAAGTTGACATTTTTCAGAGCACTTTGACTTTTCTGTTTTTATTATTGCCTTATTTTTCCGTTGTTTTCTTGCAACGTTAGATCACGTGTTTGACGAGGGAGCTGAGGAGGAAGGAGGAGCAGTGCCGGAAGACTTTGAAGACCAAGCCAACCAAGGCAAGCAGCCCTTTGACCATGACTATGATGCCCCTTTTTATATGCATGTCATTTTTAGTTCTTTATCGATGATGCATTGGAATCATGACGAGATGGTGAACCACGTGGGTGGTTGCCACGATTACATCCCTCGTTGATACTTGCATGGTGCATGGCCCTACCTTTTTATGAGGGTTATGCCGGTGGGTAGTAGCTAGGATGCAAATGTAGGTGCTACGCAAATGGGATGGGTTGTGCATGATGAGAGAGGCAAAGTGATTTCAAAAGTATTTTCGAAAACCCCATCGGGTGCCACTTATGCCCGAGGGAGATGATGAGATGGGTGACCACTTGATGACGAAGTGGTGTGCCAAGTGAAAAGGGTGTGTGGTTTTCAAAACGGATTGGTCGGAGTTGCGACCGTTATTCCAACCTTACATGCGCAACCACTCTACCCTTATATGGGAAAGGGCATTGTTGAGTACCTAGACCGATACTAGCTTGGAGCCGCATTACTAGTGACGGGGAGAGTTGGTGCTCTCTCTTGGGACGGGTCGTGCTGTAGGGCGACCATGACCATCTTTATGGGGCACCGGACACACCGTTGGTACCCGTGCTGTGGTATGTGATGGAAAAAGGAGCAAGGCTCCATGGAAATAATGTTGAAAATGTAAGGCACGGGGTTATGCTAATCGAGTGGACTCCTTGTTAGTGTCGTCTAGGAAAGGTAATGATCGGTGCTTACCCGGGTACTTGAGGTACCATGGTCGTGGTTTGACACGGAAGTTCCCCGGATCTAGTGGGTAAAGTGTGCAACCTCTGCAGAGTGTAAAACTATTCGAATAGCCGTGTCCACGGTCATGGACAGTTGGGTAACCGCTCTTGGGCTACGTCCACTTGTTTTCAAACCCGGTGTGTGTGAGATGATGGTGCTGTTATGGATCAAGTCCAGGACTTGATACGACTGAGATGGGTTGGTGCCCACTCCGTTTATGGTAAATGGGTTGGTGCCCATTCTATTTATGTCGACATCTGTGACCAGTTTTCATGGTTACTGGAATTTTCTTGATGCATGCTTTATAGGATGTTGAACATGTCCTGCACTCAAAACTAGCTTTATGCAAATCTATACCTATGTCATGCATTACCGTACCTTGAACCAAATCATGGGTTGCTTGCGAGTACATTCAAAGTACTCATTGGCTTGCCACTGGTTATTTAATTGACCAGGCATGGAAGAACCGGAGTTCGAAGAAGAGTTCTTTGGAGACGATCATGCGAACTAGGGCGTTTCCGGTCGAGAATGCCCTGTAGGGTTAAGGCAGATGGCATGGGTTCTACTTATCGATGATGATTTCGCTGCTGTGTTTCATTTGATGTTCAGCCCTTAAGGCTTTATCGATGTAAGACTTGACCGGGATGGTCACTATTTGTGTAAGGCGGTATGTATGGATGTAAGACTCTTGTTATTCAGCTTACGTGTGTTCAAGTGAGCATTGATCTCGGGATCCTTGTACACGTGCATTCGGTGATCACGACTTGCAAGTCGGGGTCCCCACAGAGCTGGTACGAGCCATCTGTTGTAGGAAGCCTTAGTTAGCATGGGCGTTAGTTAGAGCGAGACTATCCCCTAGATTACCCATATACCTATGTTTTATGTTAGCATCCCGAACACAGGTCACATTCCTTTATTGACCCTTCCCCTTCCACTTTTTGTAGATGGTCGCTGCGTGCGAGGACCTCGACCTTTGGGTTTCCGTGCTTCTTGAGGATAGCCTCGGGAAGTGCCAGTTCACTCGAGTCCCCACCTTCTCCTACCACGAGCACTGGGTCGACAGCACCAAGAAGGAGTATCACGTGGAGATAGTCGTGAGGGCGAATGACGCCCCGACGAGCTGGTTCTTTGAGGGACCCCAGATGGCGACCTTGCTTCTCGCCGTGGAGGCTGCTGCCCTCAAGGCACCGACTTCGCCTCCGGGATCTCCTGCCAAAGATGGCAAGAGAGCCAGCCACTCGTTACCTGCCTTATCGTAAGGAAGGTGGCGACGAGAGCAAGCACCAGCACCACCCTTGGACGAGGACTTCCTCTCCGCTTCGGACCTACTTCAGCTTGTGTGCCGGCAGTCAGCAAGCACACTGGCCTCGAGTCGACGGAGCTTGGAGGAACTCCATGAGACCAAGGAGCTCCTCCGCATAGTTCAGACGAAGGCGGACAGGATCAAGAAGGATGGAGCACCTGGACAGCCAGCGGTAGCTTCGAGGCGGACGACCCCACAGTCGCGGCTGCCGAGGAGCACCTCAGCCACGCCGATGACGGCAAAGGAGTACCATAACCTCTTCAAGGCGCCACCAGCAAAGCAGCGCCGTGTTCAGCTCCTTCACTCCTCCACTTCCTCGGCGATGAGGAGACCGAGGCAGATGATGATGAGGAGGAAGACCGGAGGAGCAGAATACCCGACCGAGCATTCCACCACTTAGATTCCGTTCAGGACTAGGATAGGCTAGCTCGTAGCCTATGGTAGGATAGGTCGAGTACCCCTTTTGCGAAGTCGAGTCTTTGTAATGGTTCCTATGAAACCATGTTATGTTGTGTTTGCTTTCAACTTGCTTGATGAAGTCGTACTTTCCCCTTCGGGAACTTGTAAACGACTACATTCCCCATTTGGTTTAATGCATGAGTTTGGCCCTTCTGGCCTTTGCTTTACTTAAATTGTGTCACACCACCCCCTTACTAGGCATTCCATCTCTACTGCTTTCCCTCATTGTTGTTCCCTATCATGAGACCTTGACCACTCCAACAGGATGCCTGTTGTAACACGTCTTGGTACCTCTACCCGGCCGAAGAAGCCGGAGGTTCTGCTGAGGCCGAGCCAGCTGGACCAAGCCCAGGGCAGACTCCACCACCACCACCTCCTCCAAGCATGGATATAGCTCAGCTTCTCCAAGCTTTTCGAGAGGCGCCAAGCCAACACAGCAGCCCTCCGGATGATTGCTCAGTTGTCAACCGCCCGGCGATGGGCACGGCCATGGGCGTTCCACACTAGTGGAGTTCAAGAAGCATGCACCACCCACTTTCATCGAGGCTGCTGAACCCCGGATGCGACGATCGGGTCCGCACCATTGAGGATCTGCTGGCACTAGTCGGATGACCGAGGACCGAGACAAAGTGGCGATGCTGCCCCTTGTCTCGGGGGACTGCCAGAGCTTGGTGGGATGGATTCAAGGCTATGCATGTTGAGCAAGATATCACTTGGAACACTTTCAAGGCGGAATTCGCAAGGCCCACATCCCTACGGACTCATGGCCATCAAGAAGCGCGAGTTCGAGCCACAAGCAAGGTAGCAGCACACCAAGGAGTACATGCGAAGTTTAGTGTTCTCTCAAGGTATGCCCCTCAAGATGTCAAGATCGATGTCGCCAAGCGGAGCGCTTCATGGAAGGCCTTAACGGACTCTGCAATACTCGCTTGTTGTGTGTGACTGCCCGACCTTTCTGATCTGGTGAACAAAGGCGCTCATGCTTGAGGACAAGCGGCGTGCCTTGGATGACACTCGTAAGCGCAAGATGATCGGCAAGGGTAGCTCCAACAACGAAGCCTCGTCCGTGGCAGCCAGCCCCGCCAAGCCAATCTATCGGCAGCCAAGAGCTCCTGCACCTCGCACCAACTATCCACCTCAAGAAGTATGCCAACCCGTGCCAGCTTACAACAACCCCAATAACAATCTTTGGCAAGGCGTCGTCCCTAATCAAGTCACTTGCTTGGATGTGGACAGCCAGGCACTACTCCAAGAATTGCCCCAACAAGAAGCCCGACGCCCCCGCCCCAATGCGCAGAACTCGGGACAAGGCCGTGGTATGCCACCGAGGAACCAAGCTCCCATAACTTGCCCAACAATGGCAGGGGTCGTGTGAACCATGTCACAATGGAAGAAGCCAGGAAGACCGGACGTCGTCTTTGAGTGCGTTCCTTGTCAATTCAACACCATAGAATGTTTTGTTTGATTACGGAGCCACGCATTCTTTTGTCACCCAAAGTTTTGCATTAAAGAGTGGCATGACCCTACACCCTAAACAACCCTATGGTGGTACAAACCCCCGGAGCAGAGATGAGAGCCAAGATAGGATGTAAAGGAGTCGGGATTACCATTAACGGGGTAGACTTCCTAGCAGACCTTATCATCCTAAAATCACAAGGCTTGGATGTGATCTTGGGAATGAATTGGCTCAGCAAGCACCAAGGCTTGATTGATTGCGCCAACCGGACGGTCACTATGACCAATGACCGAGGAGTCGAAGTCATTTGCCTCCAACCCTCTCTGCTCAAGCCAACCAAGTCAACTATTTGAGTGAAGTTGGATTGGAACAAGTGCCGGTAGTATGCGAGTATCCCGATGTTTTTCCTGACGAGCTACCAGGAATGCCTCCTGATCGGGACATTGAGTTCGTCATCGAGCTCATACCCGGAGCAGGACCCATCTATAAGAAGCCTTATAGAATGGGATCGGAGGAGTTAGCAGAATTGAAGAAGCAGCTGGAAGAGCAGTTGAGGAAGGGATTTATCCGCCCTAGTGCCTCCCCTTGGGGATCGCCTGTTCTGTTTGTAGCAAAGAAGGACGGTACCATCCGCTTATGCATTGACTACCGCTCCCTCAATGAGGTTACAATCAAGAACAAGTACCCACTTCCCAAGATTGAAGATTTGTTTGATCAACTCAATGGGGCCAAGGTGTTCTCCAAGATCGACCTCGGATCTGGGTACTACCAATCAAGATCAGACCCCAAGATATTCGAAGGCGGCATTCAGTAACAGATATGGCCTGTATGAATGCACGGTCATGTCCTTTGGATTGACCAATGCCCCAGCTTACTTCATGTACCTCATGAATAAGGTCTTCATGGAATATTTGGACAAGTTCGTCGTTGTCTTCATTGATGACATTCTTGTCTTCTCGAAGTCGGAAGAAGAGCACGAGCAACACTTGAGGATGGTCCTAGACAAGCTTCGAGAGCACCAACTGTATGCCAAGTTCAGCAAGTGTGAATTCGGCTGCGTGAAGTTGGATTCTGGGTCATGTTCTAACCGAAGAGGATTGTCGATCGACCGCTAAGATTGAAGCCGTGGTGAATGGCAATCCCGAGCAATGTGAAGGAAGTCGAAGCTTCCTCGGACTCGCGGGATACTACCGCAAGTTCGTTGAAGGATTCTCAAGCATTGCCCGACCCATGACTCAGCTCTTGAAGAAGGACAAGAAGTTGAATGGGCGCTTGAAGTGCGAAGAAAGCTTCCAGAGCTGAAGAAGAGGCTAACCACCGCTCGAGCTTCGCCACACCGGATATACACAAGGAGTTTGTGATATCTTGTGATCGTCAAGAACCGGATGGGAGGTGTTACGATGCAAGAAGGCGAGTCGTGGCCTACCTTTCAAGGCAACTCGACCTCACGAAGAGAACTCGCTACTCATGACCTTGAGCTAGCAGCGAGTGGTTCATGCCACGAAAACTTGGCGACATTACCTTTTGGGGAAGCGATGTGAGATATACACGGATCACAAAAGTCTGAAGTATATTTTCACTCGGAGGAATTGAACATGAGGCGAGAGAAGATGGCTGGAGTTGATAAAAGATTATGACCTCGGTGTTCAATACCACCCCGAAAGGCTAATGTGGTAGCAGATCGTTGAGCAGAAGGCTTGCTCCTTGAATGCTATCTTTGAAGCACAAGCTACCCGCCTTGTATGAAGAACTTGAAAGCTTGGGTTGGAACTGGTTGCACCAGATTCTTGGCCAACATCGAAGTTAAGCCTACCTTGATGGATGACATCAAGAAAGCTCGAAGGGGCATGAGAGTATTGAAGGCATCAAGAGGAAGATCAAGGCGAGGCAAAGCCTCGTGGATTCTGAAGATGAGGAAGGAATTGTGTGGTTTGGGAATCGCATCTGCGTGCCCAACAAGGTTGAGCTCAAGAACCTGATCTTGCAAGAAGCTCATGACAGCCCATATTCCATCCACCGGAGGCACCAAGATGTATCAAGACACGAAGGAAGATTTTGGTGGCACGGGATGAAAAGGAGATTGCCACCTATGTTGCAAAATGTGGCGTATGCCGAGGGTCAAGGCTGAACATCGGCGACCTCTTGGATTACTCCAACCACTCAAGGTTCCCAGTGGAAATGGGATAAAGTCGGAATGGATTTCATCACTGGACTACCTAGGTCAAACAAGGGACATGACTCCATCTGGGTCATAGTTGACCATTTGACCAAGGTGGCCCACTTCATTCCTGTCAAGACAACCTACAAGGGGAACCAGTTAGCCAGTCTCTACATCAACCGAGTCGTGAGCCTTCATGGTGTTCCCAAGGAGATTGTGTCAGATCGAGGAACCCAGTTCACCTCAAGGTTTTGGAAGAAGTTCCAGGAGGCCATGGGGACCAAGTTGTCTTTCAGCACTGCTTTCCACCCACAGACCGGAGGTCAGACCGAGCGAGTGAATCAAATACTCGAAGATATGCTCCGAGCCTGTGTCTTAGCTTATGGAGCTAAGTGGGAAGATTGCCTCCCTTTCGCCGAGTTCTCTTACAACAACAGTTATCAGGCCAGCCTCCAGATGGCACCATTTGAGGTGTTATACGGGCGGAAGTGTCGTACACCCCTCAACTGGTCGGAGGCCGGAGAAGGACTTGTCTTTGGGCCTGATATCCTTCGTGAAGCAGAAGAGCAAGTCCAGCTTGTCCGAGAGCGTCTGAAGTCTGCCAAGTCAAGGCAGAAGAGCTATGCAGACTCACGTCGCAGAGACATAAACTTCCGAGTCGGAGACCATGTCTATCTCCGGTCACCCTCTCAAAGGAGCCCAGCGCTTTCATGTCAAAGGAAAGCTCGACCGAGATACATTGGCCCCTTCAAGATCAGCGAGCGACGAGGAGAAGTGGCTTACCAGTTGGAACTTCCACGAACTTTCGATGTGCTGGCGTGTTCCGTGTCACAACTCCGGAAGTGTCTCCAAGTTCCAGACAAGCCCGACCTCTACAAAGACGTCAATCACCAAGCCATTGATCTTCAACCTGATTTGACGTATCGTGAGCGGCCCATCTGCATTCTGGATGAGGCTGAACGACACACTCGAAGCCGCACCATCAAGTACTTCAAAGTCCAATGGAGCAATCATACCGAAGCAGAAGCAACTTGGGAGCGAGAAGACTACCTTAGATCCGAATTTCCGTACCTCTTTCAAGCCTAGTTTAGGAATCTCGGGGACGAGATTCTTGTAAGGGGGGTAGGTCTGTCACACCCTGCATTTTGTAACATTTCATTTTTATCAATGAAGCATGAAAATTTGGACCAACAAAAACTTTTGCATTATTTGGCTTTTATTTGGAGTTGGTTTTCTCTCTATGTTTCTTTTCAAGTGCTTCTTGAAGTCAACTACTCTACACTCCATATTCCATCTCCTTACCCCAAGCTCCTGACCAATGATCATGCCATGTGAATAGTGCTACATAGAATTTTCTTACAAAAATAATTTGGCCAGAAAGTATTTTTAAAAATTAGTTTTCCAAAAACCCCTGAATTGAGGTTTGCACTGCAAGTACTTGATTAAGGGCAGTAAAAATCTTTCCAAAAATATATTTGACTCCTATTAGATATAGGATGCCCGGGAACCACAAAAGTATAATTCTAAAAGTTCTTGTTCTATTTTATTTAAAGGCTTTTCTTAAGGCCAGAAATGGTCTTTAATAGGAATAATTATTTTTCTGTTTCAAAAATATTTGATAAAATTTAGGGAAGCTCATAGGACATATATTGTCCATATATAAGAGTTTCAACACATGGTCATGTTCAAAATATTGGTCAAATCCTCTAAAACCCTTTACGGATATTTCAAGCTTTTGAAATATTTACAAAGGAAATATTCTCCAAAATTTCCAGGAAAATTCTATCATGTCACATATGACATATCTGTTGATCTTGCCAAGTCTCATGACTTGGAGAACAAGATAACACCATCAAAACCCCTCAAAACCATTTCTGTCCAATCTAAAGTTTGATCAACTTTACATTGCCAAGTATGTCCAAATGTGCTCAAATTTGGTGGACATGCTTCATTGATCTAATGATGCAACTGGACCAAATGGCACAGGTTGGAGAAGAGGAAATCTTGGTCAAAGTGCCTCAAAACCCTCTCTGACCAAAATCAAGTTTGAACCACTTTGCACTACCAACTTTTCTCCAAGACCCCAACTTTGGTGAGCCTGATCATGTGACCAAATAAGGCTACCACACCAAGTGGCACATCAAGGAGAAATGATTTAGTCCACTGGATCTACACAAACCCATTTCTGCCCATTTCTAGGGTTTGCAAAAGTTGCATTGGCAACTTTGTCCAAATGAGCCCAAAATGGGTGGAAGGCCCTATATTTATGTGACATTTCACCCTTGGAGTATCTTGGCCAGTGAGGATCATTAACTTAACCAAAACTCCATCAAACACCTACTGGCAAAATACTAAAAGGCCTCTTTTTGCCACTTTCACTAATCTCCATGAGTTAATCTCTTTGCCACAACCCCTCCTCACTTCCCTCTGTCATTTAGACACATTTCTACCCGAAGAAACAATGTGGAGGAAGGGGGGAATCAAGTTTGTCCTCTCTGGACAGCATTTTCTCTCCTCTCTCCCAGCTTCTCTCTCTCCCTTCGCACCCTGTGGCATCCTGTGCCTTTCTATGGTCTTGTCCCACGCTGCTGTAGCTTCCAGACGCAAGTGGACACGGCAGAGCACGCAAAGCGCACACATGCCGGCCAAAAGCCTGCTCTGGAGCGCGCTACAGTGGCGGCCGAGCCCTGACGCCGCGCCTCCCGACCGCTTCGAGCCTTCCCATCGCGCCGGCTGATGTGCCTCGACGTCTGCTACACGCCGCCGTGCCGCCCCCTCTGTCTCCCCCTCTCTCTCCCCTCCTGCAGCGCGTGCCGACGCCGCCCGGCTCGGCCAATGGCTGGCCTCACACGCGCGGACGCCAGAGCCCTCCCTCGCTCTCTCTCCTTCTCCCTGGCGCCCTACTCCATTCCCACGAGCGCCGTGGACAGCTCCTGCTCCTCTCCTTCGCCCTCCAGAGCGGATCCCGCGGGTGCCCGTAGGCCACGCCCACGGTGAACCGTGGCCAGCCTATTTAAGGCACTCCCGAGCTCTCCTCTTCCTTCCTGTCGCTCTCCCACACACCTAATCCACCCCTGGATCCACCCCCTTCGCTCCAGAGCCGCCCGAGCTCGAGATCGAGCTCGAGCTCCGCCGCCTCGGGTCGCCGTCGATCTGCGGGTATAGGCCCCCTCCGCCCTGTTTCTCCCTCGATTCGGCCTCCCCTCACCTCACTGACACTTTCCCCTCGCTTGCCCCCTCGTTTTGCAGCTGGGAACGGCCGGAGCCACCGGCGCCCGAAGCATCTCCGCCGCGGGACCTCGTCGCCGGCGAAGCAGGCCACCCCGGCGACCATCTCCACCACCACTGGATCCGCGACTCCCTCCTGAACCCAACGGTAGTCTCCGCTCCACTTCCCGTGCCTCAGATCGCCGGCCGAAGCTCGCGTGCCTCTGGCGGAGGTGAGCGACGGCCGCCGTGGGGCGGCCGGTCGACCTCACGCCACGGCGGGTGGGATCCACCGTCGGGTTTAAACGTCTTGTGTACACTGAGACAGCCGTCGGCCGAAGGCGTACTCGCCCTTTACGCCTTCGACGTGGCAGCCGCGTGGGCTGGGGTTTCCCCCTGGGCCTGCTGCTGCTGTGGCCCCTCTGGCCCAGTGGCACAGCGCCGTTTCCTCTTTTTCTTTTTCTGTAGCATTTCCAAAAATTCCACAGGGCAGTATATTAATCCAAATGCAGTGATTCCAATTTCTAAATTCCTAGAATATTGCAATCTATTTAATGGTGCAACTTTCACTCAGATCCAATCATCTTTCCTTTTCTGTAAATATTTAAATGTGGTTTTTGGCATTTAAATGAGCCTTTGAAAATCCATAACTCCCATTTTGCTACTCCAGAACCAAAACCAAAAGTTGCCCCCTTCCTAGTCTTCCTTCTAGTATTTTACAAAATTAAGTTGACATTTTTCAGAGCACTTTGACTTTTCTGTTTTTATTATTGCCTTATTTTTCCGTTGTTTTCTTGCAACGTTAGATCACGTGTTTGTGAGGGAGCCGAGGAGGAAGGAGGAGCAGTGCGGAAGACTTTGAAGACCAAGCCAACCAAGGCAAGCAGCCCTTTGACCATGACTATGATGCCTTTTTATATGCATGTCATTTTAGTTCTTTATCGATGATGCATTGGAATCATGGCGAGATGGTGAACCACGTGGGTGGTTGCCACGATTACATCCTCGTTGATACTTGCATGGTGCATGGCCCTACCTTTTATGAGGGTTATGCGGTGGGTAGTAGCTAGGATGCAAATGTAGGTGCTACATAAATGGGATGGGTTGTGCATGATGAGAGAGGCAAAGTGATTTCAAAAGTATTTTCGAAAACCCCATCGGGTGCCACTTATGCCCGAGGGAGATGATGAGATGGGTGACCACTTGATGACGAAGTGGTGTGCCAAGTGAAAAGGGTGTGTGGTTTTCAAAACGGATTGGTCGGAGTTGCGACCGTTATTCCAACCTTACATGCGCAACCACTCTACCCTTATATGGGAAAGGGCATTGTTGAGTACCTAGACCGATACTAGCTTGGAGCCGCATTACTAGTGACGGGGAGAGTTGGTGCTCTCTCTTGGGACGGGTCGTGCTGGTGGGGCGACCATGACCATCTTTATGGGGCACCGGACACACCGTTGGTACCCCGTGCCAGTGGTATGTGATGGAAAAAGGGAGCAAGGCTCCATGGAAATAATGTTGAAAATGTCGGGCACGGGGGTTACTGCCAATCGAGTGGACTCCTTGTTAGTGTCGTCTAGGGAAAGGTAATGATCGGGTGCTTACCCCGGGTACTTGAGGTACCGCGGGTCGTGGTTTGACACGGAAGTTCCCCGGATCTAGTGGGTAAAGTGTGCAACCTCTGCAGAGTGTAAAACTATTCGAATAGCCGTGTCCACGGTCATGGACAGTTGGGTAACCGCTCTTGGGCTACGTCCACTTGTTTTCAAACCCGGTGTGTGTGAGATGATGGTGCTGTTATGGATCAAGTCCAGGACTTGATACGACTGAGATGGGTTGGTGCCCACTCCGTTTATGGTAAATGGGTTGGTGCCCATTCTATTTATGTCGACATCTGTGACCAGTTTTCATGGTTACTGGAATTTTCTTGATGCATGCTTTATAGGATGTTGAACATGTCCTGCACTCAAAACTAGCTTTATGCAAATCTATACCTATGTCATGCATTACCGTACCTTGAACCAAATCATGGGTTGCTTGCGAGTACATTCAAAGTACTCATTGGCTTGCCCTTGGTTATTTAATTGACCGGGCATGGAAGAACGGAGTTGAAGAAGAGTTCTTTGGAGACGATCATGCGAACTAGGGCGTTTCAGTCGAGAATGCCCGAGGGTTAAGGCAGATGGCATGGGTTCTACTTATCGATGATGATTTCCGCTGCTGTGTTTCATTTGATGTTCAGCCCTTAAGGCTTTATCGATGTAAGACTTGACCAGGATGGTCACTATTTGTGTAAGACGGTATGTATGGATGTAAGACTCTTGTTATTCAGCTTCTGTGTGTTCAGTGAGCATTGATCTCTGGGATCACTGTACACGTGCATTCGGCGATCACGACTTGCAAGTCGGGGTCCCCACATGTGACAAAAACACCGAATGGAAAAAAAACGTCTACGGGCCGAATGCAACGCACTGTGCAAAGCCCAAGATGGACCTGGTCCGAAATGGAAGAGTGTGTGTGAGGAAAAAAAATTAAAAGGAGACAGTGCCAGGAAAAGGGTATCCTGGGATTCGAACCCCAGACCTGCTGGATCGATGCACACTCTGAAGATCACTGGGATACAAGTGTTATGCTGATAAAAGGGGGGCTAGGCGCAACATGAAGAAGAACAAGGGCTTGATCTGGGTGAGCCAAAATTGGTGCAAAAAGATGTTGGCGTGGGGATTTGATCCCTGGTTGCCTGGGTGCAAACCTGCTAGTCTAACCAGTAGTGCCAAGAGTGTACCGGAGATAATTCGCATGCAAAGCAGAATCGAACCAACAGTTCAATGAACTGATGTAAACAAGATGAAAAAGAAATAGGGCAAAAATTGGGGCACCCTGGGATTTGATCCTAGGACCTCCTAGATGTGTGCACGAGGGAGAAACCACTGGGTTAGCTTGGTGTTCATGATACAAAGTGCGCCCAGGCTCTTTTGAGTTATCCAACAACAGGTCGAGCTTGGCCATGGCTGCACGGCGACAACCGATGGCGAGGGCAAGCACAGCGACGGCCGTTGGGGTGATGAACCTGCACCGGGCGTGCGGATTTGGGAGGCGGCGCTACCAGCGGAAGGCTTGAGGGTGTGTGGAAGCTGTGTGAATGAGCACACATGTACAGGAGCGAGCATGGCGAGATACAGGCGCAACCATGAACGGCGGCCTGGTGGTGATGATGCGTGAGGATATGCATGTGATGTTTGGCGTGTTCTGGAGTTGCACGCGCAGGTGCAAGGAAGGGGCGGCCATGTGCAACTGAGAGTGTGCACGCGCTAGGCAAGGCTAGGAAAAGGACGCGGGCGCTCGAGCTCGAGCACGGCTCGACTCGGGGCACGGCAAGCAGCGGCGACGGCAACAGGGCACGGTGAGCCGGCGGCAAGCTGCGGAAGAAGGCGCGAGGCCAGTGGGACGTCTACGGAGCCAACTGGGCCTCGGATCTGTGAGATCTGAGAGCGTTTCTGGATCTGAGAAAAATTCAGAAAACACCAGAGCGGCGAGAGCGCGAGGCGAAACCGATCCCAGGCACGTCTACGGCGATCAATATGCTGCAGAAGAAAAGAGAGGGGGAGCAGGTATACCTAGCTCACCCTAGGACACGGATAAATCGATGTAGGCGAGCCATCGGCGACGCGGACGTGCTCTGAACCCGACGCGGTTCCTGTCCGAGGAAGAAGGAAGCAGACGAAGATGTCAGGCGCGGGACTTGGCGACTCCTTATGTGACGCAGATGTAGCAGCGGGCGAAGAGGACGTCGACGGACTTGCCGGACACGAAAGGCGAGGAAGAAGACGAAGGAGTTCACGGCGGCGACATGGCTGGTCCTCCGGTGCGCTCGGGATGCATTGGGGGCGATGGATCGGATGGATTGGCGTGGCTTACCAGGTGGCGGCGGAGATGGGGAAAAGAGGGGGATCGGGGGAACCCTAGGGAAGCAGGGGCGAATTTATAGGAGGGCCAGGAGGCGTCGAGGAGTCGTGGTGAAACCACGGTGGCCATGTGCGCTCTTCACTGAGAGTTACTGTGAGAGAGAGAGGGTGCGTGAGGTGGAAGAAAAAGGTGAGGGGGAGAGGATGACAGGTGGGTCCGGCCTGGTGCATGAGCAAATTTACCAGGGGAAGAGGAGCAAAGGCCAGGCACGAGCTGGGCTGCGGGAGGCACTTTTCCTTTCCATTTCTTCAGATAGAGATACAAAAGGAAAGAGTAGGGGAAAAAGAAGAGGAGCTAGAGAAATATAAAAATATTCTCATGATCCTGAGCATGCTCACTATTTAATAAAATTAGTTTGGAGATTTATAAAGGACGTAAAATAATTCAAGTTTGAATTAAATTCAAACTTGAACCATTTTAAACCCTAACCAAAACAATACCAAAAGAGACGAAATTTGGCAGAGAGGCTAGGTAAACGGTGTTAGAATTTTGGGGAAAAGATGAGCATTTTTGGTGGAGACAAAGTGGCACTTGCAAGAATGGAAGAAAAGGGAAGGAAGGAGAAGTGAAGGTGCAATGGTTTGAAGAGGTGACAAGGGTACGCACAAGATGCTCATGGAAACAACATGAATGACAAAATGCAACATGGCAAGCACGAAGCTAAACTTGATATGACCAAGATGCAACATAAGATGGCATGATGACATGATGCAATGCAAAAATAAAAAAATCACAAAAGAAACACACGGAGATCACGAAAAAAATATAGAAGTCTTCTGGATCGTCGGTCTCGGGGCGTTACAACACTCCACCACTACGAGAGGATCTCGTCCCGAGATCTAGGATGGCACCGGAGAGAAAAAGAAGAGGAAGAGAAGAGGTAAAACTAATTGCTTCTTTGAGAAAAGAGTGAAACCACGAACCTTGAGAGGTTGACAAATTGAAAGAAAGAATACCATAGAGATGAACAAAATGAAAACACTCCGTTATCAAAGAGGAGCAAGGAGCATTGCGAGAACCTTGTAGGTTGCAAATACATGAATCAAGAGTTTAATGGATAGGGTAGAATTCAAAACCACTACGGTTAAAACAAGATGGGAGAGGAAGAATTCGGGAAGCACTCCGGTTGAAAGAAGAAGGAAAAACTTGATAAAATGAAAAGCACTTGAAGAGATGACACAACACTCCAGTTAAATGGATAAGCAAGAAAAGAACACGATCCTCACAATACGAGGTGATGGGTGAAAAGCACAACATCACAATGCCTCCGTCACGAAAGAATAGAAGTTAGATCGTTGGGATAAAGGGATGGAGAAGAAAATGACAACTTTTGCCACAAGTGAACTTGGAAAGCATCCTTGCAAAGAAGAATCGAACGGAGTTGTTGGAAAATCAATAACGAGAAGCACAAGGTTGTTGTGGGCTTATGGAAAACATCTCGATACTATGAGGTGACAACCGGCCACTAATGGAAACCATTGATTTGATTGATATCAACAAGGAGACGAGAAACTTATTTCACCGGGAGGACAAATGAAGAACTTGGGTCATTTATAAGCACCATAAATAGCACAATCCTTAGGGAAAGCTTTAGGTGACATATAACCCAAGATAACTCCAACAAAGGGATTGATGGATTTAAAATACCTCATTCTTGACAACATATGAATCATGAAACAAGAAGGAAATTGTCAAGAGTGACATAACACCACCTGAAAAGATAAGGTAGAAAGAATTGCACTTTGGAATGCAAGACAAAGAATACTTGAACGCCTCAAAACAAAACATGTGTAGAGCACCATGTTTATTTTTGAGTATAGCTTGGCGGGTCATAACTTCGAGAGAAACCTTGAAGAACAATTGAAGAATGAAAAGAATCCTTGATGAACCACCATGAAGAAACTCCGGTATTAAAAAGATGGTGGAAAGAAGGAGAAGTTGAAAACACAAGGTGAAGCCTTGCGATGATTTAGATAGAGCTTCACGACGAGATAAAGCAGAAAACTTGGAACTCCGGAAAAGAAAAGATGAAGCATCTCGAACCAAGAATGTGATATGATGAACAACTCCGGAAAGAAGAAATTAATCACTTGGATGAAACAAGAATAATAATTACATTATGCTCATCCTTCACCAATTAAATTGATGACAAACAATGGATTTGGCATACTACTTATTCTCGTAGAAAGGATTAAGAGAGATATAGCACAAACTTGAGAAGGTATTGATGGAACCACCGGTGTGATTTGGAAACAACGAATGAACGAATGAATGAATTGATACGATGACGAAGGAAGAGAAATCTTGAACGAACCACCATAAGAATTGAAAATGAAAGTAGCAAAGGCACAATTCACCGGGAAGAATTAGAAAACGAATGAAGATACTTGAGGGGATTTAGATACATGAGAACGAAGAGATCATGAACTGATTAGAGGATATTTGAATGATGCACCGGTAAAATTTGGAGAACGATAGCTACACGCTGAGAATGAAGAATTATGACATGATGGACTTCGGAGGAAAGAAATGGAAACAACTCATGAAATGCTCCGGATGGTACAAAAAGAGTTGTCTCAATCGAAAGCAATTATGAGAGGATGGCATCACGCTAGGACCATGAATATTCTAGAGAATGGACCAAGATCTAAGAGAAAACCTTCTTCGGTCTTCAAATGATGAGAATGACAGCGAGAAACACCACCAAGAATTTATTGAGGCACACCGAAAGAATCAAAAGCGAAGAGGTTGAGCCAACTATGAAAAGAATTTGAAAGATCTTGGAGAAAAGCATTTGACTGATGATAACTCATTCTTACGTCAAACTTGGAGAAGAATTTAGGATAGCTCCGGAATAATTAGAAGAGTCAGGTAAGATCCTGGGAAAAGACCTGTGGGTTAGGGCCCACTCAAAAGAAAACACCATTGGAAATGATTTTAAAGAGAAATTGCACCGGTTGAATTAAATGGCTTGAATGAGATAACAACCTCGAAATATCTTGAAGGGATTGAGAATGGAAACGCAAGTCTTGTGAGATATCTTGACACTCGAGAACAAATGAATAGGAAGAAGTGAATGATTAAGAGGTGCATCGGTATGAGAAAGCATTAGAAACGAGGAAAGGAATATGATGAATATCGAAAGCTTGAATAGGATCCACCGGAGAAGAAACAACAATGAAGGATGATGAACTTGAAGCTGTTGAGCATCTTCATGGGAAATCACCGGATAAGAACATTGATTGAAAAGAGTGAAGTGACTTCACATGAATAAATGGATACTTGATAAAGAAATCTGTGTCCTTGAAGAAAAAGGGTGGGAGGGCGGGAAAACAAAGGCAACTTGGGACGGATGAAACAAACACCGTTGAGAAAACTTAGATTCGATCTTGCGGATGGGAAAAATGATGGGATCCACTTGAAGAGAAGCACACCGGTTGGAAAGGAGTTGACATGATAAAATCAATGATCAAAAGGATTAGTATTCACATAGCAATATGAGAACACCGTTTAGGAAAGGTATGGATTCAACATTTGACTTCGAAGCAACTCGAATACCACAAATAAAACAAAACAAAGGATTTGGCTTGCAGAATAAGCCGGAACAAACATATGATAGAGATTTACCCAATCCCATATCATGCATCGTCGAAAAAGATATTCTAGGAGCTACTTGAATTCCCACCTATAAAACTCCCAAACATTCGGTTATGCAATCGGTGTTGGGGATACAGGAAGCAATATATCTCACCCAAACTAACAATCCCTACATCCATTTGTATCCATCCGTCAACACATAACCAAGAAACCTTCGAAATCGTCTACCTCAACCTTGAAAAGCATCCGTTATACGAGTCATGGCAATACTCCGTACTCACCTCGATCGGGTTATCGAGGTTATCTCACCAACAACTGCATAAAAGAGATTTTCGATGTCGGCGTACTAAACTCAGGTATTTCAGAACTACAACGATAAAATTATGATGACAACACCTCAGAGCTAAACTCCCCGGGACACCTCCACTAAACCCCTGCTGACGGGAGGCACCAAGACAATGTTGTCATCATAAAACCATCGGAACGATTCCAAGATACCCGCGTGATCCTAAAATTTTTTTTAGTGAAATTTGAGAAGAGAAGAGTCAAAACTCTACGTCAGGATACCTCACCAGAGCGACGAAGGGACTGAGGAGTAAAAAGAATTCCTAACTCTCCGATATAAATAATCCTAAATGACTCAAAACATTTTTCTAGACACAACTCGGCCGCTAGAAACGATCAAGCAGTGGGGCTCCTAAGGTCGGGGATGGCTCTGATACCAACTTAACGCCCTCGATGCGGCTATATCTCCCACGTGTCGAAGCACGACTTAGAGGCATAACTGCATTGAAAGCAATGTCGCAAGTGAGGTAATCATCACACAACACATGTAATACATAAGGGAAAGAGATACATAGTTGGCTTACAATCGCCACTTCACACAATTACATGAATAACGCATTACATCATCTAGATACAATCAAGGTCCGACTACGGAACCAAAATAAAAGAAGAACCCCAAATGCGACAAAGGTCCCCGATCGACCCCAACTGGTCTCCACTACTGATCAACTAGAACGAAACAACACAAAGGGCAAGATCTTCATCACGCTCCTCCTTGAGCTTGGTTGCGTCACCTGTTCGGTAACATAGGCACCTGCAAACTGGTTTTGGAAGTATCTGGTGAACCACGAGGACTCAGCAATCTCGCACCCGCGAGATCAAGACTATTTAAGCTTATAGGAAGGATGTAGTAATGAGGTAGAGCTGCAGCAAGCACTAAGCAAATATGGTGGCTAACATACGCAAATGAGAGCGAGAAGAGAAGGCAAAGCACGGTCGATAAAAGTATGATCAAGAAGTGATCCTATAACAACCTACGTCAAGCAAAACTCCAACACCGTGTTCACTTCCCGGACTCCGCCGAGAAGAGACCATCACGGTTACACACGCCGTTGATGTATTTTAATTAAGGTCAATTTCGGTTTTCTACAACGGACATTAACAAATTCCCATCTGCCACATAACCGCTGGCACGGCTCTCGAAAGTTTATACCTGCGGGGTGTCCCAACTTAGCCAAGCTCTCGCGATCATCGGCGAATAGACCTTCACCGAGACACTCCGATCGGACTCGGTATCCCGGTACATCAAGACATTTCGACAATGGTAAAACAAGACCAGCAAGACCTCCGGCGTGCCGACATCCCGATAATAGCCGCGTATCTCGTCTCGTGCCACGACCGGATGAGCAGTCCGCATAACTAAAACCAGACCTCAAGTTTCCTTGAGGTGGCGCCTAAAGCGCTCTAGTTTGGACCAACACTTAGACAAGCATTGGCCGGGGGGTTGAATAAAGATGACCCTTGGGTTAATTACTCCCAAGGGAAATATAGGTGGTGGTGAGGCAAATGGTAAAAGTCAATGTTGGGCCTTCTTTGGACAAGTTTTATTCAAAGCGAACTGTCAAGGGGTCCCATAAATCACCCGACCGCGTAAGGAACATAAAATCCGGGAACATTACACGGTATGATGGAAACTAGGGCGGCAAGAGTGGAACAAAACACCAGGCATAAGGCCGAGCCTTCCACCCTTTACCAAATATATAGATGCATTAATAATATAAGAGATATTGTGATATCCCAACCAAAATCCTGTCCACCATGGAGAAATCTTCAACTTCACCTGCAGCTAGCAACGCTATAAGAGGGGCTGAGCAAAGCGGTAACATAGCCAAACAACGGTTTGCTAGGAATGGTGTCAAAGGTTAGAGGTTTCATGGCATTTTGGGAGGCTGACAAGCAAATGGTGGGCATCGTAGCATTGACATAGCAAAAGAGCGAGCAAACTAGCATAACAAAGATAGTAGTGATTTCGAGGGTATGGTCATCTTGCCTGAAATCCCGCTAGGAAGAAGAACGAGTCCATGAAGAAGACAAAGGGACGAAGTCGAACGAATCCACACAACTCCGAAACGAAACCGAAGCTAACGAGAGAAGCAAACCGGAAAGAAACAAACAACATAGTAAACACACAAGCATAAACATGGCATGATGCACAAACAAGTATGATGCATGACCGGTTTAATGAGGCATGGCATGGCAAAGTGCAACAAACAATACTACAAGTTAAGTGGAGCTCAATATGCAACGAGTTGCATATTGACGAAGCACCACATCCGAGTTATTTAGTTCGCTCTCGTTTAAGCTACCAAACAATATTAAATGTTGTTAAACATGGCAAGAGGTGAAGCATATGGAAACTAACTATTTAAGCAAGTTTAAATGAGGCCGGAAGAATAAACAACAATTCCGGAAAATCCTCATGTGCATATTTTAGATCCGGTACTGTTCTGCCGTAAACACAATTTTAGAGTTGTTAAACAACAACATAAAGTGGACCATGTTAATCTAGGCATTTTTCCGCCCCATTTACATATAAAGTTTATTTAAAACCGAGCTACGGTTATTTAGTTATGAAATAAATCATTTTAGCATGGCATATATGCAAATTAATGCAAACAGCAGTTTTGAAATATTTTAACATGGATGAAAGTTGGATATTGTGAAAGTACATGAAATTCTAAGCATTTTACATACATGACATGTTTCATTTGGATGCTTGGATATTTAGATATGAGCAATGCAATTTTAATGACATATATGAAAATATGCATGCACTGGATATGTGACAAAAACACCGAATGGAAAAAAAACGTCTACGGGCCGAATGCAACGCACTGTGCAAAGCCCAAGATGGACCTGGTCCGAAATGGAAGAGTGTGTGTGAGGAAAAAAAATTAAAAGGAGACAGTGCCAGAAAAAGGGTATCCTGGGATTCAAACCCCAGACCTGCTGGATCGATGCACACTCTGAAGACCACTGGGATACAAGTGTTATGCTGATAAAAGGGGGGCTAGGCCCAACATGAAGAAGAACAAGGGCTTGATCTGGGTGAGCCAAAATTGGTGCAAAAAGATGTTGGCGTGGGGATTTGATCCCTGGTTGCCTGGGTGCAAACCTGCTAGTCTAACCAGTAGTGCCAAGAGTGCACCGGAGATTATTCGCATGCAAACTATAACTGAACCAACAGTTCTAGCGAACCTGACAGAAACAAGATGAAAAAGAAACAGGGCAAAAATTGGGGCACCCTGGGATTTGATCCTAGGACCTCCTGGATGTGTGCACGAGGGAGAAACCACTGGGTTAGCTTGGTGTTCATGATACAAAGTGCGCCCAGGCTCTTTTGAGCTATCCAACAACAGGTCGAGCTTGGCCATGGCTGCACGGCGAGAACCGATGGCGAGGGCAAGCACAGCGACGGCCGTTGGGGTGATGAACCTGCACCGGGCGTGCGGATTTGGGAGGCGGCGCTACCAGCGGAACGCTTGAGGGTGTGTGGAAGCTGTGTGAATGAGCACACGTGTACAGGAGCGAGCATGGCGAGATACAGGCGCAACCATAAACGGCGGCCTGGTGGTGATGATGCGTGAGGATATGCATGTGATGTTTGGCGTGTTTTGGAGTTGCACGCGCAGGTGCAAGGATGGGGCGGCCGTGTGCAACTGAGAGTGTGCGCGCGCTAGGCTAGGCTAGGAAAAGGACGCGGGCGCTCGAGCTCGAGCACGGCTCCACTCGGGGCACGCCAAGCAGCGGCGACGGCAACAGGGCACGGTGAGCTGGCGGCAAGTTGCGGAAGAAGGCGTGAGGCCAGTGGGACGTCTACGGAGCCAACTGGGCCTCGGGATGCGCGGGATGCAGAGAGCGTGTTGCTGGATCCTGAGAAAAATTCAGAAAACACCAGAGCGGCGAGGGCGCGAGGCGAAACCGATCCCAGGCACGTCTACGGCGATCAATATGCTGCAGAAGAAAATAGAGGGTGAGCAGGTATACCTAGCTCGCCCTAGGACACGGATAAATTGATGTAGGCGAGCCATCGGCGATGCGGACGTGCTCTGAACCCGACGCGGTTCCTGTCCGAGGAAGAAAGAAGCAGACGAAGACGCCAGGCGCGGGACTTGGCGACTCCTTATGTGACGCAGATGTAGCAGCGGGCGAAGAGGACGTCGACGGACTTGCCGGACACGAACGGCGAGGAAGAAGACGAAGGAGTTCACGGCGGCGACATGGCTGGTCCTCCGGTGCGCTCGGGATGCATTGGGGGCGATGGATCGGATGGATTAGCGTGGCTTACCAGGTGGCGGCGGAGATGGGGAAAAGAGGGGGATCGGGGGAACCTTAGGGAAGCAGGGGCGAATTTATAGGAGGGCCAGGAGGCGTCGAGGAGTCGTGGTGAAACCACGGTGGCCATGTGCGCTCTTCACTGAGAGTTACTGTGAGAGGGAGAGAGGGTGCGTGAGGTGGAAGAAAAAGGTGAGGGGGAGAGGATGACAGGTGGGTCCGGCCCGGTGCATGAGCAAATTTACCAGGGGAAGAGGAGCAAAGGCCAGGCACGGGCTGGGCTGCGGGAGGCGCTGGAGCTGGCCGGGCTGGGCTGCGGGAGGCACTTTTCCTTTCCATTTCTTCAGATAGAGATACAAAAGGAAAGAGTAGGGGAAAAAGAAGAGGAGCTAGAGAAATATAAAAGTATTCTCATGATCGTGAGGATGCTCACTATTTAATAAAATTAGTTTGGAGATTTATAAAGGACGTAAAATAATTCAAGTTTGAATTAAATTCAAACTTGAACCATTTTAAACCCTAACCAAAACAATACCAAAAGAGATGAAATTTGGCAGAGAGGCTAGGTACACGGTGTTAGAATTTTGGGGAAAAGATGAGCATTTTTGGTGGAGACAATGTGGCACTTGCAAGAATGGAAGAAAAGGGAAGGAAGGAGAAGTGAAGGTGCAATGGTTTGAAGAGGTGACAAGGGTACGCACAAGATGCTCATGGAAACAACATGAATGACAAAATGCAACATGGCAAGCACGAAGCTAAACTTGATATGACCAAGATGCAACATAAGATGGCATGATGACATGATGCAATGCAAAAATAAAAAAAATAAAAAAAAGAGCAATCACAAAAGAAACACACGGAGATCACGAAAAAATATGGAAGTCTTCTGGATCGTCGGTCTCGGGGCGTTACAACGTTGGAATGTGGAATTTATTTTGCAGAGCCGGACACTATCCTGGTGTTCATTATCTTCTCCGAATTATTCAAGGAGGGGAACCCGCCTTGCAATGCCGAACATTATGCACGCCGGACTTATCGTCATTGAAGACTGGTTCGAGAGGCTCTTGAGGAGTCTGGACTAGGGGTGTCCGGACAGCGGACTATCAATATCCGCCGGACTCCCTGACTACGAAGATAGAAGATTGAATACTCCGGCTCGTGTCAGGAAGGTACTTTCCTTGGCGAGAAGGCAAGCTTGGCAACACGGATATGTAGATCTCCTACCATTGTAACCGACTCTGTGTAACCCTAGCCTCTCCGGTGTCTATATAAACCGGAGGGCCTTAGTCCGTAGGACACAACATTACATCTCAACAATCATACCATAGGCTAGCTTCTAGGGTTTAGCCTCCTTGATCTCGTGGTAGATCCACTCTTGTACTACCCATATCATCAATATTAATCAAGCAGGACGTAGGGTTTTACCTCCATCGAGAGGGCCCGAACCTAGGTAAAAACATTGTGTCCCTCGTCTCTTGTTACCATCCGCCTAGACGCACAGTTCGGGACCCCCTACCCGAGATCCGCCGGTTTTGACACCGAAAAGCATCGTGAGGGCTGCCATGGACTTTGGCTTTTCTTGGCTGAGATCTCGGGCAAGCCACTTGTCACGGATGTTATGCTTGAAGGCCGCTAGGGCTTCGGCATCCGGACAGTCGCCAATTTGGTTCTTTTTAGTTAGGAACCGAGTCCAAAATTTCCTGGCTGACTCTCCGGGCTGTTGGGTTATGTGACTTAGATCATCAGCATCCAGTGGTCGCACATAAGTGCCCTGGAAGTTGTCCAGGAATGCATCTGCTAGGTTCTCCCAACTCTCGATGGAGTTTGCCGGCAAGCTATTCAGCCAATGCCGACCCGGTCCCTTGAGTTTTAGTGGGAGGTACTTGATGGCGTGTAGATCATCTCCGTGGGCCATGTGAATGTGGAGGAAAAAATCTTCTATCGATACCGCAGGGTCTGTAGTACCATCATATGATTCAATGTTCATGGGTTTAAACCCTTCCGGGAATTCATGATCCATTACTTCATCAATGAAGCATTGGGGGTGTGCGGCGCCTCTGTGCCGGGATACATTGTATTCGGTCCGGTGGATTTTTTGGTATATCCGGCATGACGGTCATCGTCACGCATTGGGGCACGCCCCCGTGATCCGTAGATCAATCTTGACTGTCTTGCTTTGTTTTTCAATTTGTCTCGCAGGTCATGTGTGGGGCCCTGGTCCTTCGTGTTTTTCCTTGTTTGGCATCGGGTGCGGGCTGAACTTTGGGCTGGTACGCCGCTTAGTCTCGGCCACGGGGTGGCCGGTCAGCCGCATATTGCACTGGTAGTGTAGGCTTTAGCGCCTCCTCCTCGAGTTGAGGTAGCAACCTGCGCTTTGGGTAACTTTTGGTGGGGCGCTCGAGTCCGTATTCCTCGGCAGCCAGGACCTCGATCCATCTATCAGTTAGCAGATCTTGATCAGCTTGAAGCTACTGTTGCTTCTTCTTCAGGCTTTTTGCAGTGGCTATAAGCCGGCTCTTGAAGCGCTCCTGCTCGATGGGATCCTCAGGCACGATGGATTATTCGTCGCCAAGGCTCACTTCGTCTTCGAAGAGGGGCATATAATTGTCCTCCTCTGATTCTCCGTCTGTTGCCTGTTCCTTAGGGCTAGCTTGCCCATCCTCCTGCTCGGCCTGCTCGAAGCCTGGCTGGGCAGGATTGTTTTCGTCTTCGGCACCATCCGGATTGTTATCATCTCTTGTGCCGGTATCGCTATTTTTTCTATGGCGGGGCTTAGAGCGGCGCCTATGACACCGGTGCATAGGTTGCTTCTCAAGGGGATTATCTTCCGTTTCCTCATTGCCATTGCTTTCTTTGGGGGTATCCACCATGTATATATCATATGATGAGGTGGTTGTCCAGCGCCCTGAGGGCGGTGGCCCCTGTACTTCTCTTGCATTGTCGTCCATACCGTCGATGTCTTCGGAGTTGAAGTCAAGCACGTCGGTTAAGTCATCGACACTGGCTATTAAGTGGGTGGTGGGTGGGGAACAAATTTCTTCGTTGTCCGCTTCCCACTCCAGCCAGACATAGTTCGGCCAAGAGTCTCCTGACAAGGAGAGGGACCTCAATGAATTTAGCACGTCGCCCAAGGGCGAGTGCTAAAAGATGTCCGCGGAGGTAAACTCCATGATCGGTGCCCAATCAGATTCAATAGGCACCAACGCACGCGGTTCGTAGCCTGTGGCCGGAGACGAGTCTGAGGGTCCGACGACACCGGCCTCATAAGAGGTGAAGTCAGTGTTTGGCTCTATCGCCGCTGAGTGTGAAGCCTCCATGGCACGGTCCATCCACCCGTCCTCAGATGGCGCGATCTACTCCGGATCAAGGGCCAGGGCAGCCGCAGGTGCCATCCCCCAAACACCGTCCGAAAGCAGATCTAATTCATGCTCGTCGCGACTGTTCGGCGCTCCTGACATGGGCTAGAGTCCATTGAAGTTCAAGTCTCCGCGGATGTCTGCACTATAGTTCAAGCTTCCAAACCTGACCTGATGGCCAGGGGCGTAGCTATCGATCAACTCTAGATGGCCAAGCGAGTTGGCCCGCAGTACGAAGCCGCCGAATACGAAGATCTGTCCGGGGAGGAAAACCTCACCCTGGACCGCATCGTTGAATATGATTGAAGGAGCCATCAAGCCTTATCGTGACGACACAGTGGAACTCTCAATGAAAGCACCAATGTCGGTGTCAAAACCGGCGGATCTCGGGTAGGGGGTCTTGAACTGTGCATCTAAGGCTAATGGTAACATGAGGCGGGGGACACGATGTTTACCCAGGTTCGGGCCCTCTCGATGGAGGTAACACCCTACTTCCTGCTTGATTGATCTTGATGATATGAGTATTACAAGAGTTGATCTACCACGAGATCATAGAGGCTAAACCCTAGAAGCTAGCCTATGATTATGATTGTTGTTGTCCTACGGACTAAACCCTCCGGTTTATATAGGCACCGGAGGGGGCTAGGGTTACACAGAGTCGGTTACATAGAAGGAGATCTACATACCCGAATTTCCAAGCTTGCCTTCCACGCAAAGGAGAGTCCCACCAGGACACGGGACGAAGTCTTCAATCTTGTATCTTCATAATCCAACAGTCCGGCCAAAGTATAGTGTCCGACTGTCCGAGGACCCATTAATCCAGGACTCCCTCAGTGAGTCGTTGCCATGAACTTGGCCAGTGCTGGGTACCCTAGGATGGCATTGTACGGCGGGCAATTGTCAGCGACGTTGAAGTCGTTGAGCTTGGAAAGGTAGTTGTTGCATTCGCCGAAGGTGATAGGGAGGCGTACCTGGCCTATCGGGTGTGTGGAATCGTCGGTCACTCCTGACAATGGCTTGCTTGGCTAAAGCTGAGCCTGTTGAACATTTGAATAGATAGGAAATTGAGCCCCGCTCCACCATCGATGAGAGTCTTGGTGACGACCACGTTGCTGATGACGGGTGAGCAGAGCATGGGGAGCGCGCCAGTAATGGCCGCGCACTTGAGTTGGTTTGAGGAGCTGAAGGTGATGTCACATTTAGACCACCTGAGTGGGCGAGTTGCTTCGGGCTTGGGGAGCTCCGCGTTCATCTCGCGCGCGAACTGCTTGAAGATGCGGTGAGAAGTTGGGGCCTGTGAGCCGCCCAGGATGGAGGCAATGGCTCGAGGCTCCTGGAAGCCCCCAGCCCCCTCGTCCTGGTGATGATCTTCGTTGCTTCTCGGTGGTGGAGGAAGTCGAGGAAGACCGGCATTGCCCTGAGGGCGCACCTCACGAGGCTGCTCCCTCCAGGTGCCCTCGCGAGGTTGGCCCTACCAATGGTCTTCCCGAGGATGCTCGCGCCACTCCTAGCGATGGTCATGTCCGTTCCAGCGTCCTCCACCTCAGCCACCTCCACAGCTGTAGCCTCGATTGTTGTGCTCGGGGCATCGACCGAGGCGCCCATTGCGGAGGGCCCTGAGCTCCTGGCAGTCGTTGGTGTTGTGGCTGTGGACGTTGTGGAAGGGGAAAATTTTGTTTTTGCCATTCCAGATTTTGTCACTTTTCCTTATGCCACTCAAGGTTTTGACATTTTACTTTTGCCACTCTTAGTTTTTGACAATTATCACAATTGCCATTTCCGTGGCAAAAGCAAAATTTTCAAAGTGGCAATTGTGATAATTGTCAAAACCTAAGGGTGGCAAAAATGAAATAAAATTATTTTGCTTTAGCAACAGAATGCCAATTGTGATAATTGTCCAAAACTAAGAGTGACAAAAGTGAAATGTCAAAACGTAGAGTGGCATAAGGAAAATTGGCAAAATCTAGAGTGGCAAAAACAAAATTTTCCCTTGTGGAAGACGCAGAACGGTCGGTTGCTTTTGGACGACTTGGGGTGGTCACAGCCATGCTTCATCTCTGGCTCGGTCGCCAGCATGGCCGGCCCTTTGCGCTTTACATCTTGGCCTTGGCCTTCTTGTCTACGGGGTCAGCATCGGGGAGCCTGAGGAGGGAGAGGCACCCCTCCTCAGCCATTGCACACTTGTTCGCCATATTGAACATCTCCAAGGCTATGGAGATGTCCTCATGGATGGCGAGATCCTCCTTCATCTTGACATCGCGGATGCCATCAGTGAACGCTGAAATGATGGCCTCGTCTGACACCTTGGGGATCTTAAGGCGAACATTGTTGAAGCACTGGATATACTTCTGCAGGGTCTCTCCTGGCTGCTGCTTGATGCGACGCAGGTCACCCGCAGCCGGCGGACAGTCGCGAGTGCCCTGGAAGTTGGCGATGAAGCGGCCGCGCATCTCCTCCCAGGACGAGATCGATCCCACGGGGAGATTCAGGAGCCAAGAACACGCACCATCCTTGAGGGCCATGGGGAACCAGTTCGCCATGATCTTCTCGTCGCTGCTGGCTGCCTCGATGCTCAGCTCGTAGAGCTATAGGAACTCGGTGGGGTCAGCGGTGC
This sequence comes from Aegilops speltoides, assembly GCA_021437245.1. NCBI lineage: Eukaryota > Viridiplantae > Streptophyta > Magnoliopsida > Poales > Poaceae > Aegilops > Aegilops speltoides. The sequence continues at coordinate 119,403,642 of CM038145.1, forward strand.
CCTCATAGCGTGGGGGCAATCAGGTTTGAACTTGCTCAGCTAGATGACGTTGCGAAGCTCCGAGGTGAATGCACGACATCCCGCCATGGCCATGGGGACCCGTCGAGGAGGTGGAACCTGGTCCTGGTGCGCGTGCGCTGCCACCTCCTGTGGTGGCACGCGGGCTTGACGTGGGGGTGCAGGAAGCACGCGTGCTTCCCCTTGAGCCTGCTGCACCACCTGGCAACTCACCTCTTCTCGTGCAGGCGCCTGGCGCGGCGGGTCATGCTGTGGTGCCACATGCCTTGGTTCAATGATGACGCCCTGGGCCGGAGGTGGTGGAGGAGCCTTGTGAGCCACGTCGCCCGCTACAGGCGGTAGCTGAGGCAGTGAGCGAGCTGGTGCAGCAGAGCCCCTAGCCGCGCTGATGAGCTCAGCGGTCCGCTTGATCCATTCCTCGTAGAAGTCATTGACCGGGCGGTAGTGAAGGAGCTCTCGCGCCATGAGCAGAGCGGCCTGCGCGTTCGCCGGGCCGTGAGACGCGTGTGAGGATGAAGCTGCCGGGGTCAGTGAAGGAGTGGCGGTGCGCCCGTTGCGGCGCAGCGAAGAGTGCAGCGAAGACGCTTGCTGCTCGTGGCCGACAGGGCCCGTGGCGGCGTTGGCCACCGGAGACGGAGCACGACGAGCACAACCATTGCTCGCCAAAGCTGTCTAGGCAACGCGAGCGGCGACTACGTCCCGGCGCTCGGCGCGAGCTCGGCGTGCGTCAGCCATGGAGGTGTAGGAGTGACGGTGGATCGATCGAGGGAAGAGAAGATCCAATGCGCCCCTACCTGGCGCGCCAAATGTTGGATTACGGGTTCAGCAAACCCTTGAAAGGCTCGAACTCTAGGGTTCATGCGGAGATCTCAACCTACCCAGCCTGCCTACTCGCCATCCTCCAAAGCCTAGCGCGTCGGGCTCGAAGAGACGAAGAGACACAACAGTTTATCCTGGTTCGGGCCACCTTGCGGTCTAATAGCCTACTCCAGCGTTTTGGTGGATTTCCTCGAAGGACTGAGGATGAAGTAGTACAGTGGATGAACAGGCCTCAGGAGGTGAGGTGTTCTTGAGCTCAAGAGAGCTGGTGAGGTGGTCGGGTGAGAGTGGATCCGATCCCCCTCTATGGTGGTGGCTAAGTCCTATTTATAATGGCCTTGGTCCTCTTCCCAAATGTTGGCGGGAAGGAATCTCACAATGGCCGGATTTGAAAGGGTACAAGTAGTACAGCTTATCCTGACTAAAGTGGTCTTCAGCTGTGAAAAGCCCCTGGTCGTGACGCTATAGTGGGCTCGGTGACGACCTACGTCCTGTCGTCCTGGTGGTCTTGGTCTTGGTGCACGAGAATAGAAACCTTTGGTTCATTCCTCGGGACTCCGTGCCTGTGGCTTGCCTCCCTTGCACCAAAGAGGAAAATGACGCTCTGTGCCCGCTGGCGCCCTCCTGGCCTTGGTCGTCATGGTTCACGTCAGCTGAGCATCGTGAGGTGCACCTTGCATGGAACTCTCCGCCCCTCAAGAGCCAGCCTAAAGAGGCCGATCACCTCGGGGGTCTTGGTGTTTTCCGCCTCGCGAGGCTTGGCCCCTCGTGAGGGTCTTGAGTCATTGATGTAGGACCTGGGCCATACCAGGCCTTCGTGGGAGCCACGTGGTGGGCCGCAGGCAGGCAAGTCTGGATACCCCCATATCCAGAACTCCGATAATTGCCGCATTTTATGATTATGAAATTTGGCAAATGGATGTCAAAACTGCATTCCTTAATGGACTTCTTAAAGAAGAGTTGTATATTATGCAACCAGTAGGTTTTATTGATCCAAAGGGTGCTAACAAAGTGTGCAAGCTCCAGCGATCCATTTATGGACTGGTGCAAGCCTCTCAGAGTTGGAATATACGCTTTGATAGTGTGATCAAAGCATAAGGTTCTATACAGACTTTTGAGAAGCCCGTATTTACAAGAAAGTGAGTGGGAGCTCTGTTGCATTTCTAATATTATATGTGGATGAAATATTGTTGATTGGAAATAATACATAATTTCTGGATAGCATAAAAGGATACTTGATTAAGAATTTTTCAATGAAAGACCTCGGTGAAACTGCTTACATATTGGGCATCAAGATCTATAGAGATAGATCAAGACGCATAGTTTGACTTTAAAAAAGCACATACCTTGATAAAGTTTTGAAGAAGTTCAAAATGGATCAGTCAAAGAAAGGGTTCTTGCCTATGTTACAAGGTGTGAAGTTGAGTCAGAGTCAATGACTGACACACCCATTGTTTTGTAACATGTTATTTGCATTAATAAAGCATGAAAATTTGGACCAGCAAAGAACTTTTGCATTTTATTTAGCTTTTTAATTGAATTGGATTTCTGTTTGTGGTTCAAGTGCTCATGAAAGCCATATTCTAGCTCCACCTTCTATACTTCATTTCCTTGCTCCAAACTTTTGCCCCAATGATCATGCCATGTGTATAGTAATATATAGTATTTTCTTACAAAAATAATTTGTTAAAAAGTATTTTCTAAATTTAGTTTTCCAAAAACCCCTAAATTGAGGTTTGCAATGCAAGTACTTGATTTGGGGTATAAAAATCTTTCAAAGAGTATGTTTTGACTCCTATTAGGTATAGCACTCCCCAAAAGCACTAAAATATAATTTTAAAATCTATTTTGCTATTTTATTTAAGGGATTTTTCTTTAGGCCAGAAATGGTCTTTAATAGGTTAAAATTATTTTAATGATTTAAAAATATATGTGAAAATTTAGGGATACTCAGTGGACATATATTGTCCATATATAAGAGTTTCAACACATGGTCATGTTCAAAATATTGGTCAAATCCCTCAAAAAACCTTTCTGGATATTTCAAGCTTTTGAAATATTTACAAAGGAAATATTCTCTAAAAATTCAAAGAAAATTCTAGCAAGTCACACATGCCTAATTTGATGATCTTGCAAAGTTTAATCCCAATGCAAATAGTTTTTGTTCACAAAAGTGCCCCAAAACCCTCTCTGTCTAGATCCAAGTTTGAACAACTTTACATTGTCAACTTTCTTATTTCCCTCTCAAAGTTTGTGGACATGCTCAAATACCCTAATGATGACACTACACCAAGTGGTGCATCAAGGGTAATAGTTTTGCATGAATAGATCTTGGAAAACTCATTCTGTTGATTTCTAGGGTTTACAAAAGTTACATTTGTAACTTTGCCCAAATGGACTCAAATTTGGTGGAACACCTTATTTCCTCATGCCATTTGACCCTGTGAAGCCTCATGCCAAGAGGAATTCATCTTCTTGCCCAAACCAACATCAAACATCTTCAGCCATTTTACCAAAACCCCTGTTTTGAGCTCTTCCACTAATCCCCATGGGCTCAAAAACTACCACAGCCCCTCCTAGTCCTCTTCTACCTCGAGTAATCCTCCCTGGCCATTTCTCAACGATTGAGGGCTAAAACACCCCATTTACCTCTCTGGATAGCCAAAACACCTCTCTCTCTCTCACCACTCTTCTCTCATCAGAGCCACTCTAGGGCATCCAATGCCTCTCCCCACTTATTTACTTCTCCCTAGAGCTACCAGACACAAGTGGGCACGCCCCTACCCCTTAAACTATTCCATGGCATGCCTTATGTGTGCTCCAGAGCGCGCTACAGTGCTCCCACGCACTGTAGCCGCCCTCTGCTCGATCCCCCAACCACCTCGGCTCTCACCGTGTTCTATGAGGACCACCTCAACGTCCGGGACATGGAACACGGTCGGGCCCCTCCTCTCTTCCTCTCCCATGGCTGCCCTGAAGGCGACAGAGCGCCGCCCAGCTCCGCCACTCACTGTCCTCGCTCGGGACCCGCCTCGAGCTCGCCCCGCTCCCCCTCTCTCCTCCCAGCACCCTACACCACCCTCGCGAACACCGTGGTGAGCTCCAAGCCTCCTCCCTTGGGTGGCCGAGCCGTTCCCGCGGCCACCCGCGAGCTCTGTCCATGGTGTGCCACGCCCGGGCTATTCAAGACCACCCTGAGACCCTTTCTCTCCACAAATCGCTCTCCCCCACTCCCAATCTTCCCCTTCGCCTCCCGTTCATCCCTAGAGCTACCGAGCTCGAGATTGAGCTCGAGCTCTGCCGCCTCGGGTCGCCATCGATCCATAGGTACATGCCCTCTCCGCCCCTTCTAGCACTCGATCTGGAATCAACCGGAACAAGACCCTCCAGAAGCTCTTCCACCGGCTTCCTCATCGTCGGCGAGTCCCTGCACTCCGGCGACCAACTCTAGCACCACCAGAATGGCGACACCTCTCGGCGTTTTGGGAACAGGGGTCCCCAGACTTGCCTGCCTGCAGCCTGCGGCGTGCCTCAAAGGGGGGCCCAGCACGGCCCATCTTCATCAACACAAGCTCAAGACCCTCACGAGGAGCCAAGTCTCGTGGGGCGGACGACAAGGAGCTTCCTCAGGCACGACCTTATCAGGCTGGCTCACGAGGAGGCAGAGAGTTCAAGGCGGGGTACCTTGCGAGGTGCCCATGACGCAAGCCATGACGACCAAGGGCGCCCGATCGAGGCGCCCACCAGCAGATGTCCTCCTTTCCTCTTTGGTGCAAAGGAGCAAGCACAAAGTAGAGCATCAAGAAAAGGCATCCATTTCGGTGCAACAAGACCAAGACCAGCCCAACGGCAGGAAGGAAATCATTGTGGAGCCCAAGCAGGCGTCATCACCAGAGCCTTTGCCAGGCGAGGACCAACTTTAGTCAGGATAAGTGTACCAGATGTTTTCCTTCAAAATGGCCAATTGTTGGCGCCCTTCCCGCTCAATATTTGGGAAGAGGCCCAGGGCCTTTGCCTATAAATAGGACTAGCCACCCCCAGGGTAGAGGCATCGAGACCTGATCTGGACCTGACCTGAATCAAGAGAGAGAGAGAGAGAAGGGCGGCTGAACTCCTCCTAGCAGTTCATCGCCCCAGCCAAGAACAGACCCTCGCGAGGCTATTCTTCCATGTATTGTTCATCATCAGCCCAAGAGGCAATACACCACACCACACACTGGAGTAGGGTATTACACCACAATGGTGGCCTGAACCAGTATAAACTTTGTGTCTCTTGTGTTAATCCTTTCGTAGTTTAGATCATAGTGAGGCGGCAAGGAGCAGGTAGGTAGAGGGAGAAATCTCCGCGTGCACCCCAGTGTTCGAACCTCAAGGGTCTGCCGGAACCGGAAATCCGACATTTGGCGTGCCAGGTAGGGGTGCGCTGAATTAAATCTTCCGTCGCCCTGTTCTTCTCCGACCGTCGCATCCATGTCTGACGCTCGTCGGGCTCGCGCCAAGCGCCGAGCCGCCCTCGCTTCCCGCATCGCCCAGACGGCTCCCGTCGGTGGGCACCCGCGCTGTTCCCCGTCACCCGCCGTCAACGCCACCACCGGCCCGGCGGGGAACGAGCAGCAAGCATCGTCCCAGCATCCATCCATGAGGCGAGACGGCCGCACTGCTACACCCTCGCTCACCCCAGCTGGTTCTTCGTCCCGCGTGCCCCGCGCGGCCATGGAGGCTCGAGCTGCGCTCATCGCGGCAAATGAGCTCCTGTGCCACCGCCCAATCGATGACGTCTATGAAGAATGGCTCGACCGTGTCGCCGAGCTCGTCCGTGCGGGGCTCTCCTGCGCCGTCCGTCCCGCTGCACCGCACCGCGCCCTGCACAGGCGATGAAGCTCCGAGGGCGTCTTAGCCACCTCCCCCTCAATAAGCCGCCCTGGCTCCAAGGCGCGTGGCCCCTGGGCGGAACTCACTCCGTCAGGCGCCAGCACAACAAGAGGAGAGCTGCCAAGAAGTACCTAGCCCCACGAGAAGCTGCCCGAGCGCTTCCTGCTCCAGCACGTCAAGACCCCGCGCTGCTCCCAGCTGCAGCGCATGGGGACCCGCAGGACCAAGCTCTTCGTCACCCAAGGCCTCCCGTGGCCACAGCATGCTGCCGCGCCTTCACCACCGAGCCGCGCAGCATCGCGTGGCCCAGCAAGTTCAAGCCAGACCTGCCTCCTCGCTATGACGACATGGCTGACCCTGCAGAGTTCCTCCAGCTCTACGAGCTGGGGCATCGAGGCTGCCAACGGAGACGAGAAGGTCATGGCGAACTGGTTTCCCATGGCGCTCAGGGACGGGCTCTGCACGGCTCTCGAACACAGCTCGTGCACGATCTCCTCCTGGGACGAGATGCGACTCGCTTCATCGCCAACTTCCGGTACTCGCGACTGGTCACCCAGTGTGAGTGACATGCGCCGTATCAAAGAACTGTGGGAAACCTGCGAAGTACATCCAGCGCTTCAACAGCGCACGCCTCAAGATTCCCAAGGTGACCGAGGAGGCCATCATCTCAGCCTTCTCTGACGGTGTGCGCGACATCAAGATGAAGGAGGAGCTTGCGATGCATGAAGACCTGTGCACTTCCTTGGAGCTGTTCAACTTGGCGACCAAGTGCGCCAGGGCTGAGGAAGGGCGTCTCTCCCTCCTCGAGCTTCCTGCCGCAGACCCAGAAGAGAAGAAACCCAAGGCCAAGGACATGAAGCGCAAGGGGGCTGCCGTGCTCGCGGCAGAACCAGACACCAAGCGGGGCAAAGATCAGCCTGAATCTTCCAAGGGCAGTCCGTACTGCGTGTACCACGACCTCCACACCCACAACACCAATGAATGCCAAGAGCTCCGTGCCATGCGTGAAGGAAGGGTCGGCCAACGTCCCGACTGCAGCGACTGGGGCTACGGCCGAGGAGGAGGAAGGAATGCAGGACTCTGGGAAGATCGCGGCCCTCGCCAAGGATGGCGCGACCAACCTCGCGAGGATCGCTAGCAAGACCCGCCTCGCGAGGCAGATTGGAGGGATCAGCCTCGCGAGGATCGCCCGCAGGGCAACGCAGGCCTCCCTCCGCTGCCCCCGCAGCCAAGGAGAAATGAGGACCGTCATCAGGACGAGGGGGCTGGGGGCTTCCAGGAGCCACGTGCGATTGCCTGCATCCTGGGCGGAGCTCAAGCCCGAGCCTCTCAACGCATTTTCAAGCAGTTCGCCCGTGAAATAAATGCAGTCCTCCCCAAGCTCGAGGCCACGCGCCCTCTCAGGTGGTCGGCGTGCACCATCACGTTCAGCTCAGCGGATCAGCTCAAGTGCGCGGCCACAGCCGGAGTCCTCCTGATGCTTTGTTCTCCAATCATCAGTAACGTGTTAGTCACCAGGACCCTCATCGATGGCAGGGCAGGGCTCAACATCCTGTCCGTGGAAACATTCAACAATCTCCAAGTGCCCTACAATCAGCTTCAGCCAACCAAGCCTTTCTCTGGAGTCATCGACGGCTCCACGGTCTCGATTGGGCAGGTCCGCCTCCCTGTCACCTTCGGGGCGCGCGACAGCTACCGCACCGAGCTCATCGACTTCGACGTCGCCCACATTCGCCTGCCGTACAACGCCATCCTCGGGTACCCAGCGCTGGCCAAGTTCATGGCCGTAACCCACCACGGCTACAACATCCTCAAGATGCAACATTTAATATTGTTGGGTAGCTTAGACAAGAGAGAACTAAATAATTGATGTGGTGTTCCGTCAATATGCAACTCGTTGCATATTGAGCTCCACTTAATTTGTAGTGTTGTTTGTTGCACTTTGCCATGCCATGCCATGCCTCATTAAACCGGACATGCATCATACTTGGTTGTGCATCATGCCATGATTATGCGATGGTTGTTTACTATGTTGTTTGCTTCTTTCCGGTTTGCTTCTCTCGTTAGCTTCGGTTTCGTTCCGGAGTTGTGAGGATTCATTCGACTACGTCCGTTTGTCTTCTTCATGGACTCGTTCTTCTTCCTAGCGGGATTTCAGGCAAGATGACCGCTACCCTGGATCTCACTACTATCATTGCTATGCTAGTTGCCTCGTTCTATCGCTATGCTGCGCTACCTATTACCTGTTTATCAAGCCATCCCATATTGCCATGAACCTCTAACCTTTGACACCTTTCCTATGCAAACCGTTGTATGGCTATGTTACCTCTTTTGCTCAGCCCCTCTTATAGCGTTGCTAGCTGCAGGTGAAGTTGAAGATTTCTCCATGGTGGACAGGATTTTGGTTGGGATATCACAATATCTCTTATATTATTAATGCATCTATATACTTGGTAAAGGGTGGAAGGCTCGGCCTTATGCCTGGTGTTTTGTTCCACTCTTGCCGCCCTAGTTTCCGTCATACCGGTGTTATGTTCCCGGATTTTGCGTTCCTAACGCGGTCGGGTGATTTATGGGACCCCCCTGACAGTTCGCTTTGAATAAAACTTGTCCAGCAAGGCCCAACCTTGGTTTTACCATTTGCCTCACCACCACCTATACCCTTCCCTTGGGTCGGCCAACCCAAGGGTCATCTTTATTTTAGCCCCCCCGGGCCAGTGCTTGTCTAAGTGCTGGTTCGAACGAGTAGATCGGGGGCCCCTCGGGCAACTCGAGGTCTGGTTTTACTCGAGGATGTCTCATCCGTGTTGCTCGAGAACGAGATATGTGCAGCTCCTATCGGGATTGTCGGCGCATCGGGCGGCTTTGCTGGTCTTGTTTTACCATTGTTGAAATGTCTTGATGTACCGAGATACCGAGTCTGATCGGAGTGTCTTGGGTGAAGGTCTATTCCTTCGATGATCGCGAGAGCTTGTCATGGGCTAAGTTGGGACACCCCTGCAGGTGTAGCCGCGATGGTCTCTTCTCGGCGGAGTCCGGGAAGTGAACACAGTTTCTGGGTTATGTTTGACGTAAGTAGGTGTTCAGGATCACCTCTTGATCATTGCTAGCTTCACGACCGTTCCGCTTGTTCTCTTCTCGCTCTCATTTGCGTATGTTAGCCACCATACTCTGCTTAGTCGCTGCTGCAACCTCACCACTTTACCCCTTCCTTTTCCATTAAGCTTTGCTAGTCTTGATACCCATGGTAATGGGATTGCTGAGTCCTCGTGGCTCACCAGATACTTCCAAAACCAGTTTGCGGTGCCTATGTTTACCGGCGGTGGCGAACCAAGCTCAAGGAGGAGCTCGTTGAATATCTAGCCCTTCGTGTTGTTTTGTTCTATTTGATCAGTAGTGGAGCCCAGTTGGGGTCGATCGGGGACCTTTTGTCGCATTTGGGGTTCTTCTTTTATTTTGGTTCCGTAGTCGGACTTTGATTGTACCTGGATGATGTAATGTTTTATTCATGTAATTGTGTGAAGTGGCGATTGTAAGCCAACTATGTATCTCTTTCCCTTATGTATTACACGGGTTGTGTGAAGATTACCTCACTTGCGACATTGCTTTCAATGCGGTTATGCCTCTAAGTCGTGCTTCGACACGTGGGAGATATATCCGCATCGAGGGCGTTACATCATCATGGTGCCCTACGAAGAGAAAGATGCGGTGTGCTCCCTGGAACGAGCCTTTCAGGCCGCATCACTGGAAGACCCGGATCGTGGAAGAAGGAGGCTTCCCGAGGCCGCCCCCAAGAAGAAGAAGACATCGTCCGGCCCGGCCCCTCAGGAGGCAGGCCCCTCAGGGCCCGCTCCTGCCTAGGGGGAACCTCCTTCCATCGCATAGGGAGGCGCGCCCGGCGCCCTCCTCAGGCAGGGCTCGAGGGCTCTCCCCTAGAGGGCCGCCGACCTCGCCAAGGTCACGAGGGAGGCGCTTGGGCACCACTTGGAGGCGTGTTTCGAAGCACGTTTCCCTCAAGGAGCAAGGCAAGGAGGGCCAAACCCTCAGGAGTTCGTCAGCAAGGCCATTCAGGAGCTACAGGAGTCAAGAGTCATGAGAGGCAGCCGCCGCATACCTGCTGTGGCCCAAAGTTGCTAAATAATGTTGCTGTCAGCCTGTTAACATTAAGTTCAGTTTTGGCCATGTGTTTTGCTAGTGATCCATGTACCCTATGAACTTTCTCTTGCCATGATTAGCTTCATAAACATGTCTTCTTGCTGCTGGTTGCCTTGCCATGCCATGTATTGCTCTGTGGCGAGTGGTTCAAGCTCACGAACATGCCTACTTATCGTTGTTTCTGCCATGTATGAATCTGTAATATAACTTGCCATGTTTACATGGGTGCCATCATATCTTCTGATCCTTTTTGGCTCATGGTCAGTAAGGGACTTTTTTATATGCTATTAGTAGATTCATGCCATTCCTTTGTTTGCCATGATAAGTTCCTGTAACATGTTGTTTGATAGCTCTAAACATTGCAACCTGATGTTATTTCTGCAAAGTCTAAAACTGTTATTATTTGCAATATTTCCATGTCTTTTTGAGAATGATATATTGATTTCTGGAGATAGCTCAGTGTTCATGTTTTGTTATGCTTTACCTGTACTTCATGCCCATGCCTTTTGTTCTTACGTTGAGATTCTGTAGCATGTTGTTTCGGGGCTTGCCATATGCCTGGTTGCTGTTATGGACAGATTGTTGCTATAACGTGTATAGAGTGTATGTGTTGAACTGTTGCTCCGTTTTGAGTGTGCTCTATATGAAACTTGCTTGATTTTGCATGTAGCTTCATATTATCATGTTGCATCCTTGTTTTGGTGTGTTTGCTTGATGTTTGTATGCATTTTGCATCAATGCCATGTTTAACTTATTTTGCTCATATCTTCTAGGCCGTAGCTCCGAATCTAATGAACTTTATATGTAACTTGACTAGAATCGCGTGTAGATCATCTTGGTGCATCTTAACTTGCTGTTTAACTACTTGAACTTAAGGTTTATTCAGTTCTGGACCAATTTCTAAATTTGCATATGAGGACTTACCGGAATTGTTATATGTTGTTCCCGGCCTCATTTAAACTTGCTTTGATATGTTGCTCCTGTTTGCATCGTCTCTTGTCAAGAGTAGCTTCATGTAGCTTTGTCATGCATCATGCTTGTTGTGCATCATGTCTTGTTCATGTGTGGTGTGTTTACTATGTTGTGTGCTTCTTATCGATAGTTCTCGTTTCGTTGCGATCGTGAGGATTCGTTCGTCTACGCTTGGTTCGTCTTCGTGGCTTCATCTTCTTCATGGACTCGTTCTTCTTCCTAGCGGGATTTCAGGCAAGATGACTGCTACCCTGGATCTCACTACTATCATTGCTATGCTAGTTGCTTCATTCTATCGCTTTGCTTCGCTACCTATCCTTTGACACCCTTCCTAGCAAACCATTGCTTGGCTATGTTACCGCTTTGCTCAGCCCCTCTTATAATGTTGTTAGCTGCAGGTGAAGTTGAAGATTGCTCCATGGTGGACAGGGTTATGTTGGAATATCACAATATCTCTTTTATATTATTAATGCATCTATATATTTGGTAAAGGGTGGAAGGCTCGGCCTTGTGCCTGGTGTTTTGTTCCACTCTTGCCGCCCTAGTTTCTGTCATACTGGTGTTATGTTCCCGGATTTTGCGTTCCTTACGAGGTCGGGTGATTTATGGGACCCCCTTGACAGTTCGCTTTGAATAAAACTCCTCCAGCAAGGCCCAACCTTGGTTTACCATTTGCCTCACCACCACCTATATTTCCCTTGCGAGGAATTAACCCGAGGGTCATCTTTATTTTAGCCCCCCCCCGGGCCAATGCTTGTCTAAGTGTTGGTTTGAACCGAGTAGACTGCGGGGGCCCCTCAGGGAAACTTGAGGTCTGGTTTTACTCGTAGGATGTCTCATCCGGTGTTGCCCTAAGAACGAGATATGTGCAGCTCCTATCGGGATTGTCGGCGCATCGGGCGGCTTTGCTGGTCTTGTTTTACCATTGTCGAAATGTCTTGTAAACCGGGATTCCGAGACTGATCGGTTCTTCCTGGGAGAAGGAATATCCTTCGTTGATCGCGAGAGCTTATCATGGGCTAAGTTGGGACACCCCTGCAGGGTATAAACTTTGGAGAGCCGTGCCCGCGGTTATGTGGCAGATGGGAATTTGTTAATGTCCGGTTGTAGATAACTTGACACCAGATCCGAATTAAAACGCATCAACCACGTGTGTAGCCGTGATGGTCTCTTCTCGGCGGAGTCCCGGAAGTGAACACGGTTTCTGGGTTATGATTGACGTAAGTAGGAGTTCAGGATCACCTCTTGATCATTACTAGTTGACGACCGTTCCTTTGCTTCTCTTCTCGCTCTCATTTGCATATGTTAGCCACCATATCATGCTTAGACGCTGCTGCAACCTCACCACTTTACCCCTTCCTTTCCCATTAAGCTTTGCTAGTCTTGATACCCATGGTAATGGGATTGCTGAGTCCTCGTGGCTCACAGATTACTACAACAACAGTTGCAGGTACAGGTTATGAGATGATCATGACGCGAGAGCGATGTTTGCTTGTTTTGGAGTTCTTCTTCTGCTTCTTCTTCGATCAGGGGATAGGTTCCAGGTCGGCAGCCTGGGCTAGCAGGGTGGATGTCATTTGAGTTTCTGTTTGTGTTTCATCCGTAGTCGGATGATGCTCTTATGTAAGATGATGTTGTATTCGGGTGACGTATGTATCCCCATCTATTATGTAATGTTGATGTAATGATATCCACCTTGCAAAAGTGTTTAAATATGCGGTTCTATCCTTGGTGGGACCTTCGAGTCTCTTTAGGATAGTATCGCATATTGGGCGTGACACGGAACCTGCGCCGAAGGGGGGGAGCCCTCGACTCTCCGTCGGTCACCTCGGAGTCAGGCCCTCTTTCCTGCTCCCCTTCTTCCTTCTCTTCGCTGGAGTCGCCGGAGGACACGTCCACCGGGTCCTCGGGAGCCTCCGCGGGCACAGGCCCGTCCCCGTTGAAGACTGGCATGGACTCCACTACCCACTCCCAGTCCTCACTGAGGAACAGGGGCGTAGGAGCGCCCTCCAAACTCGCCACGTCGCCCCCGACCAAAGACTGGAGAACCGCAGCCAGATCCTCATCGGCCAAGACCGTGGGGCTCGGGTGGGGCCTCCACATCGAAAGTGAGTACTGACGAAGCAGAGCCAGCTGGTGCTCCTGGAATTCCCTCAGCAGCAATGCGCCGGTCAGCTTCGCCGCCACCATGCCGGCCGGCCTCAGATCCGCATCCATCTTCTCCAACACCAGCCTTGCGCGGGGGTCCACAAGCTCCACTCGAGACCAGTCGTCGGAGCTCGAGGGGTGCCCCGTGGGCAAGATCGGCCGGGGGTGGATGCGCCCAACATCTACCAAGACCCACTTGCTCCTAAAGCCCTCAATCCTTTTCCCGGGGTTCGAAATGGCGATGGAGCTGCCATACGCGACGAAGCTCGCGCACGCAGAGACATGACCACGAGAGGTCCGGAGGGAGAAGTAGTGGCGCAGCAAGGCCATTGAGGGCTTCACCCCTACGTGAGCCTTGCAATAGTAGGCGAAGATTGCTAGAAGAAGGACAGAGTTGGGGTGGAGATGCAGAGCTTGAAGCTTGTAATGGCAGAGGACAGACAAGAAGAACTCAGAAAAGGGAGGCACCAGACCGGCAACAATGGCGCTCACAAAGAGCGGATATAAGGTGCTCCCTTGGCCCTCAGGGAGGGCAGAGCCGGCCATGAACACCTTCGCCCCGTCGATGCCCTGCGCCGCCGCTATCTGGCGCACCCGGGCAAGGCTCGCCTCCGACACGTTTGGCGAGTCCAAGGCGGATGAATACCAAGCTCTGGCCGGGGCCTCGCGAGGCGCCATGTCTTGCTGGAGCGTGCGGACGGAGTAGATCTGAAGATTTTGGAAGCAGGAAGGAGAGGCGCAAGAAAGGGGATCTGAGCAGCAACCGGAGAAAGCAAAGGAGGCAAAGCCTAGACAGATGCCGCTCCTTTATCAACTCGCACGGTTGCTGAGGCACCCACGTCCAATTAACCGCCACGTGGCGCCCAAGGCCATAGGCTGTTAGGGCCCGCGGCGCTTCGCACTTGCCCTTTTGCCTCTCCGCTCGGCCAAGTCCGGGTGCGCCTTGGGCCTGGGGGCTACTATCGGCGTTCTGGGAACGGGGGTCCCCAGACTTGCCTGCCTGCGGCCTGCGGCGTGGCTCAAATGGGGAACCAGCATGGCCTATCTTCATCAACACAAGCTCAAGACCCTCGCGAGGGGCCAAGCCTCGCGGGGCGGATGACAAGGAGCTTCCTCAAGCACGGCCTCATCAGGTTGGCTCACGAGGAGGCGGAGAGTTCAAGGCGGGGTACCTCGCGAGGTGCCCATGACGCAAGCCATGACGACCAAGGGCGCCCGATCGAGGCGCCAGCCAGCATGATGTCCTCCTTTCCTCTTTGGTGCAAAGGGAGCAAGCGCAGGCGAGAGCATCAAGCAAAGGCTTCCATTTCGGTGCAACAAGACCAAGACCAGCCCAACGGCAGAAAGGAAGTCATTGTGGAGCCCAAGCAGGCGTCATCACAAGAGCCTTTGCCAGGCGAGGACCAACTTTAGTCAGGATAAGTGTACTAGATGTTCCCCTTCAAAATGGCCAACTGTTGGCGCCCTTCCCGCTCAATATTTGGGAAGAGGCCCAGGGCCTTTGCCTATAAATAGGACTAGCCACCCCCAGGGTAGATGCATCGAGACCTGATCTAGACCTGGCCTGAATCAAGAGAGAGAGAGAGAGAGAGAGAGAGAGAAGGCGGTTGAACTCCTCCTAGCAGTTCATCGCCCCAGCCAAGAATAGACCCTTGCGAGGCTGTTCCTCCTTGTATTGTTCATCATCAGCCCAAGAGGCAATCCACCATACCACACACTGGAGTAGGGTATTACACCACAATGGTGGCCTGAACCAGTATAAACTCTGTGTCTCTTGTCTTTTTCCTTTCGTAGTTTAGATCCTAGCGAGGCGGCGAGGAGCGGGTAGGTAGAGGGTGAAATCTCCACGCGCACCCCACTGTTCGAACCTCAAGGGTCTGCCGGAACCCGAAATCCGACAACATCCTCCCGAGCTCAACGGTACGAATCCCACCTCTAGCCATGCCCCACATCATTGCCGGCGAGCTCACCGCCATTTCTGGACACAGGAAGACTACGACGGACGTAGGCCCCGTCCATCAGCCTCACATCCCGATGGGTGGGACCCACCCGTCAGGTTTAAACGCGTGCGCGCATACGGGTTCATTGCGTCGGCCGAAGGCATACTCCGTGTTTACGCCTTCGACGTGGCAGCCTTGCGCGGGCTGGATTCCCTTTGGGCCTGCTGCACTGTGGCCTTTCTGGCCCAGTGGCACAGTGCCATTTTCCTTTTTCTTTTTCTGTCTGTTTTCTGAAAATTACACAGGATAAAATATTTATCCGGATGCAATAATTCCATCTCTTAAAATCCTAGAATAATCCCACCTATTTGTTGACGTAACTTTCGTACATATCCATCAAAATTTCCTACACTGTTCAAATTTAAATTCAAATTTGGGCATTTAAATTGTTCTTTGAAAATCCATTACTCTGTCCCTTTGGCCCCAAATCCAACACTAAGAATTTTCCCCTTCTTAGTTTTCACCCTAGTATTTAACAAAATAAGTTGACATTTTTCTGAGCACTTTGGTTTTTCTGTTTTACTATTTCCTTATTTTTCCCATTGTTTCTTTTGCGACGAATAGATCCCATATTTGACGAAGTAGTTGGAGACAAAGAAGGAGAAGGACTTGAAGACTTTGAAGACCAAGCCAACCAAGGAAAGAAGCCCTTTGACCATGATACACCTCTCTTGTTCATCGATAAAAAATATCCTTATGCATGATGATGTTGTTGATGATGAGCTTGTTATGATCATTGCATTGATGCATGCCCGTTGGTACTTGCATGTTCATACCTCCACCATGTTCTAGAAATGCGATGGAAACCATTTGGCATTGAGGCACGATGTTGCATGTGTGCCATGATCACCTTGGGAATGCATTCTTCCGAAACCCCCTCCGGGTGCCCTTAATGCCCGGGGGTGATGTTGAACTAGGTCACCACTTGATGAAGAAGTGGTGTACCGGAGCAAGTTTTCGTGTGTGTAAAAGGATGGATTTGATTTAAGGTATGATTACCATCCGAACCAAACATGTGCAACAACTCTACCCCTTGTATGACGGGGAATTGTTAATTACCTAGTCCGATACTAGCATGGTGCCCACATTACTAGTGACGGGAGTGACATGAGGTCACTCTCGGGATGGGGTCGATCTTGGGTAGGCGGCCATGATTGTTTTGATAGGGCACCGGCCACACCATTGGTCCCTTTGTGTATGCGTGATAATTAGAAGGGCAGCGTCCCAAAATCTTATGATTATACACGAGGGCCGTGTACCAATGAGTGGACCCTATGTTAGTATTGCCTAGGGAAGATAGAGATCTGGTGCTTCCCGCGGGTACTTGAGGTAATGCACGATCGTGGATGACACGAAATCTTCCCTATTCTTGTGGGTAAAGTGCACAACCTCTGTAAAGTGTCAAACTATTCGAATAGCCGTGTCCGTGGTCAAGGACAGTTGGGTGGTGCTACTTAAACTCTGTCCAGAACTTTACAAACTTGATATATGTCAGTTGCATGGGTCAAGTAAAGACTTGACATGTTCATTAAGCTAGAGTTGTTCTAAATTCTATTTATGTTGATATATGTAACCAGTTCACATGGTTACCGGAGTCCATTGATGCATGTTTCACAAGTTGAAAGGATATGTCGTTAAATTTCCAACTAGCTTTATGATAGGTTGCCTACTTGTTGTTACATCATGCCTTGTTACCTTGATCCAAAAACATGGGTTGCTTGCGAGGACATTCAAAGTACTCATTGGCTTGCCACTAGTTATTTAATTGTCCAGGCATGGAGGAACAAGAGTTCAAGGAAGAGTTCTTTGGTGATGAACATGGAAACTAGGACGCTTCCCAGTCAGAATGCATGTAGGTTAAGGCAGATGGCATGGGTTCTACTTATTGACGAAGATTTCTGCTACTTGTGTTTCATTTCATGTTAAGCCCTTGAGGCTTTATTTATGTAAGACTTGACCATAATGGTCATAATTTGTGTAAGACGATATGTGTGGATGTAAGACTCTTGTTATTCAACTTTTGTGTGTTCAGTGAGCATTGATCTTTGGGATCACTGTACACGTGCATTCGATGATCTTGACTTATGAGTCGGGGTTCCCACAGAGCTGGTATCAGAGCCATCCTGACTGTAGGAAGCCTTAGTTAGCATGGACGTTATTTAGGATGAGACAATTTTTCTAAACCATCTAAACTCCTCTTCTTTTCTGAAGCTTACCCTACCCAAGATATATTTCCCTTACTGACCTCTCCCATTCAACCTTTATAGATGGATGCCGTACCTGAGGACTTCCTGACCACCGGATTCCCCGTGCTTCTCGAGGATAGCCTCCGGAAGTGCTAGTTTCAGCGAGCCCCAACTTTCACCTACTATGAGCATTGGGTTAATGACACCGAGACAGAATACCATGTGGAAGTAATCGTGAATGCTAATGACCCTCTGACAAGTTGGTTCTTCGAGGGACCATAGATGGCAACACTGGTCCTCGTCGTCGAGGCTGCAACACACAAGGCACTAACCCGTCACCGAGACCTTCTTCCAGAGATGGCAAATGAGTTAGCAACCTGCTTCTTGCCTTATCGGAAGGAGGGTGAAGATGAGAGAAGTGCACCAGCCCCACCACTCAAGGAAGGACTTCCACTCCGGTTCCAGACCTACTTCAGCCTCTATGCTGACAGCTTGGCACAACACTTGGCCTCAGAGTCAATGGAGCTCCGAAAGGAACTCCACGAGACCAAGGCACTTCTTTGCCAAGCGCAAGGGAAGAAAGATAGGATCAAGAAGGAAGGTGCTCCCCCTGGACAACCAGCAGTCGCATATCGAGGCGGAAGGCCCCCAGTTGATGCACCTACCAAGGGTGGAGAACCACCCCAGCAATGCCGTATGACGGCAAGGGAATACCACAAGCTCTTCATCACCCCACCAACAAAGCAACGCCGTGTTGAGCTCCTCCACTCCCCCACCCCTTCAAGAAATTAAGAAAGTCAGACTAATGACGACAAGGAGGACAACCTAGAAGAGCCAGAGTACACAACCGAGCATTCCACCACATAGACACCACTCTAGACTAGGGTATGCTAGTCCCTAATCCCGAGGTAGGATAGGTCGTGTGTCCCCTATGCGAAGTCGAGTCCATGTAATGGTTCAAATGAAACCATATAGTGTCGTGTTTGCTTTTGGATGTGTTTGATGGAAGTCATACTCTTCCTTCGGGAACATGTAAACGACTACATCACCTATTTGGATTTCTTAATGAATGTGTTTGGCCCTTTTGGCCCTTGCATAAAAACAACTTGTGCCATACCAACCCCCTTACTAGGCACCCAATCTATCTTGCTTTCCCCTCATCTTTCTCAATTATGAGACCTTGACCGCTCCAACGGGATGCCTGTTGTAACCCATACTGGTAACTCTAATCAGCAGCAAGGAGCCGGAGGATCCACCCAAGGAGGAGCCAGCTAGGACAAAACCCAAGGACAAACTCCACCACCGCCACCACCTCCGAACATGGACATGGCTCAGCTTCTCCAAGCCTTCCAAGAGGAACACGAAGCCAACACTACAGCCCTCTAGATGATTGCTCAAGCTTTCACCAACAACCGCCGTCCGGCAAGGAACGACAATGGACGTTCCACGTTGGCTGAGTTCAAGAAGCATGCACCACCCACCTTCATCGAGACTGCCGAACCCCTGGATGCAGACGACTAGGTCCACACCATTGGGGATCTGTTGGAACTAGTCGGCTGCACTGAAGACCATGAGAGGGTGGCTTAGGCTGCCAACTGTCTCTAGGGAACTGCCAGAGCTAGGTGGGATGGATTCAAGGTGATCCATGCTGGGCAAACCATCACTTGGAATGACTTTAAGGCAGAGTCCCACAAGGCCCATATTCCTTCCGGAATCATGGCCATCAAGAAGCGTGAGTTCCGAGCCCTGAAGCAAGGAAGTGGCACTGTCCAGGATTACATGCAGAAGTTCTATGTTCTGTCAAGGTATGCTCCTGAGGATGTCAGCACTGATGCTTCCAAAAGAGAGCGATTCATGGAAGGCCTTAATCAGACTCTACAGTACTCGCTTGTTTTGTGTGACTGCCCTACTTTTCCTGATCTGGTGAACAAGGCACTCATGCTTGAAGACAAGTGACGTGCTTTCTATGATACCCGTAAGTGCAAGATGATCAGCAAGGGTAGCTCCAGCAACCAGAAGCCTTGCCAATAGCAGCCAGCCCCAGTCAGGATAGCCTATCAGCAGCCAAGAGCTCCTATACCCTGCACCAACTATCCGCCTCAGCAGTAGCCAACCCCAGGCCAACTTACAACAACCCCAATAATAGTGGTGGCAACAAGACCAACAACCCAAACCAAGTCACATGCTTTGGACGTGGTTAGTCAGGACACATCTCAATGGTGTGCCCCAACAAGAAGCCCGATGCTCCATGCCCCAATTTGTAGAACCCAGGACAAGGCCATAGAATGCCACCAAGAAACCAAGCTCCCCGCAACCCGTCCAACAAAGGCAAGGGGCGTGTGAACCACATCACTGCAGAAGAAGCCCATGAAGACCCGAACATCGTGGTGGGTACATTCCTTGTCAACTCAGCACTTGCAGCTGTCTTGTTTGATTCTAGAGCCACGCATTCATTTGTCACCCAAAGTTTTGCATTAAAAATGGCATGACCCCTACACCCCGTAATAATCCCATGGTGGTACAAACCCCCGGAGCAGAGATGAGAGCCAAGATAGAATGTAAAGGAGTCGGGATCAACATTAGCAGGGTAGATTTCCTAGACGACCTTATCATCCTAAGTTCACAAGGCATGGACGTGATCTTGGGAATGGATTGTCTTAGCAAGCACCAAGTCTTGTTAGATTGTGCCAACCGGACGGTCACAGTGACCAATGACCATGGAGTCGAAGTTAAGTTTGCCTCCAACACCTCCTCTGCTCAAGCCACCCCAGTCAACTGTCTAACATAAATTGGATTGGAACAAGTGCCAGTTGTATGCAAATACCCCATGTCTTTCCTGATGAGTTACCGGGAATGCCTCCTGATCGTGACATTGAGTTCATTATTGAGCTCATGCCCAGAGTAGGACCCATCTTAAGAAGCCTTATAGAATGGGATTGGAGGAGTTAGTAGAACTGAAGAAGCAACTGGCCTAGTAGTTGAGGAAAGGATTCATCTGCCCTAGTGCCTCACCTTGGGGATCACCTATTCTATTTGTGGAAAAGAGAGACGGTACCATCCGATTATGTGTTGACTATTGTTCCCTTAATGAAGTCACAATCAAGAACAAGTATCCACCCCCCAAGATTGAAGACTTGTTCGATCAGCTGAATGGTGCGAAGGTGTTTTCCAAGATTGATCTTAGGTCTGGGTACTATCAGCTGAAGATCAGACCCTAAGACATTCCGAAGACGACATTCGTAACACGGTATGGCTTATATGAGTACACAGTCATGTAATTTGGGTTAACCAATGCCCCTTCCTACTTCATGTACCTCATGAACAAAGTTTTCATGGAGTACCTGGACGAGTTTGTTGTCGTCTTCATTTATGACATACTCATTTTTTCCAAGTCTCAAGAAGAGCATGAGCAACACTTGAGGATGGTCCTAGATAAGCTTCGAGAGCACCAACTTTATGCCAAGTTCAGCTAGTGTGAATTTTAGTTGCATGAAGTTGGATTCTTGGGTCATGTATTGAATGCCGAAGGGTTGTCAGTGGATCCCACTAAGATTGAAGCGTGACTGAATGGCAAACCCCAAGCAATGTGAAGGAAGTCAGAAGCTTCCTTGGACTCGCGAGATATTACCGCAAGTTTGTTCAAGGGTTCTCAACCATTGCCCGACCTATGACCCAGCTCTTGAAGAAGGACAAGAAGTTTGACTGGACACCGAAGTGTGAAGAGAGCTTCCAAATGCTCAAAAAGAGATTGACCACCGCCCCAGTTTTGACCACACCTGATATTCACAAGGAATTTGTGATATATTGTGATGCATCAAGAACCGGGCTTGGAGGTGTTCTGATGCAGGAAGGCAGAGTCGTAGCTTACCTTTCAAGGCAACAACGATGTCATGAAGAGAACTATGCTACTCATGACCTTGAGTTAGCATTAGTGGTTCATGCCCTGAATACATGGTGGCATTACCTCCTAGGGAAGTGGTGCGAGATATACACCGACCACAAGAGTTTGAAGTATATTTTCAATCAAAAGGAATTGAACATGAGGCAACGAAGATGGCTGGAATTGATCAAAGACTATGACCTCAATGTTCAATACCACTGTCGGTGTCAAAACCGGCGGATCTCGGGTAGGGGGTCCCGAACTGTGCGTCTAGGCGGATGGTAACAGGAGACAAGGGACATGATGTTTTTACCCAGGTTCGGGCCCTCTCGATGGAGGTAAAACCCTACTCCTGCTTGATTGATATTGATGATATGGGTAGTACAAGAGTGGATCTACCACGAGATCAAGGAGGCTAAACCCTAGAAGCTAGCCTATGGTATGATTGTTGTTGTTGTCGTTGTGTCCTACGGACTAAAACCCTCCGGTTTATATAGACACCGGAGAGGGCTAGGGTTACACAGAGTCGGTTAAAATGGTTGGATATCTACATATCCGTATTGCCAAGCTTGCCTTCCACGCCAAGGAAAGTCCTATCCGGACACGGGACGAAGTCTTCAATCTTGAATCTTCATAGTCTTGGAGTCCGGCCGATGATGATAGTTCGGCTATCCGGACACCCCCTAGTCCGGGACTCCCTCAACCACCCTGGGAAGGCTAATGTGGTAGTAGATGCCTTAAGCAGAAAGGCTTGTTCCTTGAATGCTACTCTGAAGGAAAGGCTACCCGCCTTGTATGAAGAACTTGAAAGCTTCGGTTTGGAACTAGTTGCACCAGGATTCTTGGCCAACCTCAAAGTCAGATGATGTTAAGAAAGCTCAGAACTGACATGAAAGTATTGACGACATCAAGAGGAAGTTCAAGGCAGGAAAAGCCCCAAGTTTCTAAGAGGATAAGCAAGGAGTTGTGTGGTTTGGGAATTGCATTTGCGTACCCAACAAAATTGAGCTCAAGAATTTGATCTTGCAAGAAGCTCATGACACCCTGTATTCCATCCATCCTGGAGGGACCAAGATGTATCAAGACCTGAACGAGAGATTATGGTGGCATGTGATGAAAGGGAGATTGCCACCTATGTTGCAAAGTGTGATGTATGCCAAAGCGTCAAGGTTGAATATCAGCGACCTGCTGGATTGCTCCAACCACTAAAGATTCCCGAGTGGAAATGGGATAAAGTCAAAATGTATTTCATCACTGGATTACCCAGGTCAAATAAAGGTCATGACTCCATCTGGGTTATAGTCGACCATTTGACCAAGGTAGCCCATTTCATTCCTGTCAAGACTACCTATGATGGCAACCAGCTGGCAACTCTTTACATCAACAGAATCGTAAGCATTCATGGTGTTCCTAAGGAGATTGTGTCAGATCGACGAACCCATTTTACCTCAAGGTTCTAGAAGAAGTTCCAAGAGGCCATGGGAACCAAGTTGTCTTTCAGCACTGCTTTCCACCCACAGACCGGAGGCGAGATAGAACAAGTGAATCAGATACTCGAAGACATGCCGAGCCTGTGTCCTAGCATATGGAGCTAAGTGGGAAGATTACCTTTCATTCACTGAATTCTCCTATAACAATAGTTATCAATCAAGTCTCCAGATGGCACCATTTGATGTGTTGTATGGACGCAAGTGTCGCACACCCCTCAATTGGTCAGAGACCGGAGAAGGGCTAGTCTTTGGACCTGATGTTCTCCGCAAAGCCGAAGAACAAGTTCAGCTAGCCAGAGAGCGTGTGAAGGCCGCCAAGTCAAGGCAAAAGAGCTATGCCGACACTCGTCACCGGCAAGCAAGCTTCCACGTTGGAGACCATGTGTACCTGCGAGTCACTCCTCTAAAGGGTACTAAGCATTTCCACGTTAAGGGAAAGCTCGCCCCAAGGTTTATTGGCCCCTTCAAGATCTCTACAAGACAAGGAGAAGTTGCTTACCAGTTGGAACTTCCTCCTGAGCTATCCGATGTGCACAACGTGTTCCACGTGTCCTAGGAGTGGAGCACTGGACAGCAGTCAAGAACATCCTGAAATACCTGAAAAGGACTAAGGATATGTTTCTCGTTTATGGAAGTGACAAAGAGCTTGTCGTAAATTGTTACGTCGATGCAAGCTGTGACACTGATCCGGATGACTCTAAGTCATAGTCTGGATACATATTTATATTTAATGGTGGAGCTGTCAATTGGTGCAGTTCCAAGCAGAGCATCATGGCGGGATCTACATGTGAAGCGGAGTACATAGTTGCTTCGGAAGCAGCAAATGATGGAGTCTGGATGAAGGAGTTCATTGTAACGCCCCGGAACTGATGCGCCAGGTGTCTTCCAGTTATTCGCCGTCGTTGCCATGTCATTTGCTTCTGTGTTGCATTTTGCCATGTAATCATCTGCATTGCATCATCATGTTTTTCAAAACTTGCATCCGTCCCAGTCTTCCCGCTCCTACCGTTGTCCGTTCCGAGCCCAGACACACTCGCACGCGCCAGCGACACCTCCAAAATATTATTTTATAAGTGGCCTAAAAATGTTCTCGGAATGGCTCGAAACGTGGCATGCGATCTTATTATAGTGTAGACAGAGCACCTGTCGAGTTTCGTCGCATTCGGAGCCTGTTTGATAGCCCAATCGTTAAAATTATAGCGGCGTCGTTGCCGGTCAAATGTCGGATGTTTTCAGTCTCCGAAATCCATGTCGGGCTGCATTTCTCCCCTCTCCTCTCAGCCCAACCCTCCTACACAGCCCAGTAGCCCACCTACCTGACCCTCCTCCGCTCTGGACCATCCGATCGAGATCGAACGGCTCCGAAACGGAGCTAATCCCCTAACCCTAGTCCCCTTTCCTATTTAAACACCCCCCCTTGCCAGATTTGGAAGCTTAGCTTCCCCTACCTCTAGCCTACCACCTCCCTCCTCGAAATCCGTGCCCAGCCAGCACCCCGCCACCACTTGTCGCGCCCCCATCGGCCAGCCCCGCCGCCGGCGACGCGCGCAGCCAACCAAGCGCTGCCACGCCTTCCCCTGGTCTCTCCCGCTGCCGCAGCCCGCCGAGGCCAGGCCAGCCCGCCCGGGCCGAACTGGCCCCGACCACGCTTCAGGCGCCCGAGCCGCCCGCTGCTCCCAAGCCCTCCGGCTCAATCAATCAGAGCGGAGCCGCCTTCCCCAGCTCCATGAGCCCACGCTGCCGGCCACCGGAGCCCGCCGCCGGCGAGCACCTCCGTCCAGGCCGGACCCCGTTGCCCTGCTCCTCCTTCCCCTTTGCCTACTCCCTCTCCTTCCTCTTCCCCTTACTCATCTCTCTCTCGCGTGGCTGTGCAGAGAACTCCATGGCGCCGCCGGCCATGGCGCCCCGATCTACGCGTCCGTGCCGCTCCAAGCCGCCTTGTCGCCGGGAATGGATTCCCCATGCTCGGATCCACCGATTCCCGGCCTTCCCGATGCCCACTGGAGTCCCACGCACCCTCGCCACCGGCGTTGACTTCCGCCATGGCAGTTCTGTACGAGAGAAGGAGCCAAACCCGACCTGACAGGTTTTTTTCGCGAGGTGAAAAAAACTGCTAAGTGCTTGAGATTGTTACATTCTGGTGCCTTGTTTGTGATGCCATATCTCCATGACCATAGCTCCGTTTCATTCATATAATATGTCAAATTGTTCATGAGAAGATGCTCTACATTTCATTACATTGTGCCATGTTTGTTTGAGGTGATCTTGGTGCCCAAATCATCGTTGCAAGAGTGCTATATGATGTTAACCTGCTGAAACTGTTATAACTTTGTGATTTGTCTTTTTCATTGCGTTTTGTGTGTGCATCCTATGAATTTGATGTCTACATGTGTTTCGAGCTACATCATGTCGTATTTACAGTGGTGCAATCCATGTATTTTTTTGAGCCTTGTAGTGAGTGCATTGAGCTCGTGAAGTAGGGTACTTGATGTTGCTGTTTTGCTAGTCTGAATCTGTTATATCATGTTGCTATGTAAACCTGCTGCTACAAGTCATTACATGCCTAATCTGGAGATATTCACTAAGGATGTTTTGTTATACATGTCATGCTCTATCCATTAATGCCTCTGGTTGCATTTATAGCCTGCTGTAACTTGTTGTTATCTTGCTCCAGACTTGCTAAATAATGTTGCTGTCAGCCTGTTAACATCAAGTTCAGTTTTGCCATGTGTTTTGCTAGTGATCCATGCACTCTATGAAATTTCTCTTGACATGCATTGCTTCATAATCATGTCTTCTTACCGTTGGTTAACTTTTCATGCCATGTATTGCTATGTGGTGAATGGTACGAGCTCACCAACATGCCTACTTATTGTTGTTCCTGCCATGTCTGAATCTGTCATATCATTTGCCATGTTTGCATGGATGCTACCATGTTTTCTGTTGATCTTTGGAATTAGTTCAGTAAGGGAGCTTTGTTCTTTGTCTTTAGTATTAGCATGCCATGCCTTTGTTTGCCATGTTCAGTTTCTGTAACATGTTGTTTGATAGCTCTAAACATTGCAACCTGATGTTATTTCTGCTAAGTCTGAAACTGTTATTATTTGCAATCTTGCAATGTCCTTTTGAGCATGTTCTAGTATTTTCTGGAGATAGCTCAGTGTTCATGTTTTGTCATGCTTTACCTGTACTTCATGCTCATGCCTTTTGTTCTTATGTTGAGGTGCTGTAGCATATTGTTTTGATGCTTGCAAGATGCCTAGTTGCTGTTTTGGACAGCTTGTCCTTTAAACTTGTATAGTGTGTATGTGTTGAACCGTTGCTCCGTTTTGAGTGTGATCTATATGAAACTTGCTTGATTTTGTATGAAGTTTCATATTATCATCTTGCATCCTTGTTTTGAGGTGTTTGCTTGATGTTTGTATGCATTTTGCACCAATGCCATGCTTAACTTGTTTTGCTCATATCTTCTAGGTCGTAGCTCCGAACTAAATGAACTTTATATGTAACTTGACTAGAATTTCGTGTAGATTCTCTTGGTGCTCTTTAACTTGCTGTTTAGCAACTTGAACATAAGATTTATTCAGGTCTGGTCCGATTTCTAAATTTGCATATGAGGACTTACCGGAATTGTTATATGTTGTTCCCGGCCTCATTTAAACTTGCCTTGATGTGTTGCTCTTGTTTGCATCATCTATTGCCATGAGTAGCTTCATGTAGTCTTGTCTTGTATCATACTTGGTTGAGCATCATTTCATGTTTATGTGTGGTGTGTTTACCATGTTGTGTGCTTCTCGATAGTTCCTGTTTCGTTGCGATCGTGAGGATTCGTTCGTCTACGCTTGGTTTGTCTTCGTGGCTTCATCTTCTTCATGGACTCGTTCTTCTTCCTTGCGGGATTTCAGGCAAGATGACCGCTACCCTGCATCTCACTACTATCATTGCTATGCTAGTTGCTTCATTCTATCGCTTTGCTGCGCTACCTATCCCTTGTTCTATCAAGCCTCCCAAATTGCCATGTCAGCCTCTAACCTTGTCACCCTTCCTAGCAAATCATTGCTTGGCTATGTTACCGTTTTGCTCAGCCCCTCTTATAGCGTTGTTAGTTGCAGGTGAAGTTGAAGATTTCTCCATGATGGACAACATTATGTTGGGATATCACAATATCTCTTATTTAATTAATGCATCTATATACTTGGTAAAGGGTGGAAGGCTCGGCCTTACGCCTAGTGTTTTGTTCCACTCTTGCCGCCCTAGTTTCCGTCATATCGGTATTAAGTTCCCGGATTTTGCGTTCCTTACGCGGTTGGGTGATTTATGGGACCCCCTTGACAGTTCGCTTTGAATAAAACTCCTCCAGCAAGGCCCAACCTTGGTTTTACCATTTGGCTCACCACCACCTATACTTTTCCCTTGGGTCGGCCAACCCGAGGGTCATCTTTATTTTAGCCCCCCCAGGCCAGTGCTTCTCTAAGTGCTGGTCCGAACCGAGCGATGTCCGGCGCCCCCTGGGCAACCAGGGTCTATGCCAACCCGACGTCTGGTTCATCCGGTGTGCCCTGAGAACGAGGTATGTGCAGCTCCTATCGGGATTTGTCGGCACATCTGGGCGGCTTTGCTGGTCTTGTTTTACCATTGTCGAAATGTCTTGTAGCCGGGATTCCGAGACTGATCGGGTCTTCCTGGGAGAAGGAATATCCTTCATTGATCGCGAGAGCTTATCATGGGCTAAGTTGGGACACCCCTGCAGGGTATAAACTTTCGAGAGCCGTGCCCGCGGTTATGTGGCAGATGGGAATTTGTTAATGTCCGGTTGTAGATAACTTGACACCAGATCCGAATTAAAACGCATCAACCGCGTGTGTAGCCGTGATGGTCTCTTCTCGGTGGAGTCCGGGAAGTGAACACGGTTTCTGTGTTATGATTGACGTAAGTAGGAGTTCAGGATCACCTCTTTATCATTGCTAGTTTCATGACCGTTCCGTTTGCTCTCTTCTCGCTCTTATTTGCGTATGTTAGCCACCATACTTTCTTAGCCGCTGCTACAACCTCAGCACTTTACCCCTTCCTTACCCTTTAAGCTTTGCTAGTCTTGATACCCATGGTAATGGGATTGCTGAGTCCTCGTGGCTTACAGATTACTACAACAATAGTTGCAGGTACAGGTTATGCGATGATCATGACGCAAGAGCGATGTTTGCTTGTTTTGGATCTCTTCTTCTGCTTCTTCTTCGATCAGGGGATAGGTTCCCGGTTGTCAGCCTGGGCTAGCAGGGTGGATGTCATTTGAGTTTCTGTTTATGTTTCATCCGTAGGCGGATGGTGCTCTTATGTTAGATGATGTTGTATTCATGTGGCATTGTATGCCTTTTGTATGTATCCCCATCTATTATGTAATGTTGATGTAATGATATCCACCTTGCAAAAGTGTTTCAATATGCGGTTCTATCCTTGGTGGGACCTTCGAGTCTCTTTAGGATAGTATCGCATATTGGGCGTGACATTCATATCCGATCTAGGTGTAATACCTAGTACATCGGGTCCAATGAAAATCTATTGTGACAATACTGGAGCAATTGCCTTGGCAAAGGAATCCACATTTCACAAGAGAACCAAACACATCAAGGGACGCTTCAATTCTAGCCGCCATCAAGTCGCGGAGGGATGCATAGAGATTTGCAAGATACATATGGATCTGAATGTTCCAGACCCATTGACTAAGCCTCTTCCACGAGCAAAACATGATCAACACCAAGATTCCATGGGTGTTAGAATCATTACTTTGTAATCTAGATTATTGACTCTAGTGAAAGTGGGAGACTGAAGGAAATATGCCCTAGAGGCAATGATAAAGTTGTTATTCATATTTTTCCTTATATCATGATAAATGTTTATTATTCATGCTAGAATTGTATTAGCCGGAAACTTGATACATGTGTGAATACATAGACAAAACATAGTGTCCCCAGTATCCCTCAACTTGACTAGCTCAACAATGAAAGATGGTTATGTTTCCTGACCATAAATATGTGTTGTCATTTGATGAACGGGATCACATCATTAGGGAATGATGTGATGGACAAGACCCATCCATTAGCTTAGCATAATGATCGATAAGTTTTATTGATATTGCTCTCTTCATGACTTATACATATTCCTCTGACTATGAGATTATGCAACTCCCAAATACCGGGGAACATCTTGTGTGCTATCAAATGTCACAACATAACTGGGTGATTATAAAGATGCTCTAGAGGTGTCTCCGAAGGTGTTTGTTGGGTTGGCATAGATCGAGATTAGGATTCATCACTCCGTGTATCGGAGAGGTATCTCTGGGCCCTCTCGGTAATGCTCATCACTATGAGCCTTGCAAGAAATGTGACTAACGAGTTAGTTGCGGGATGTAGCATTACGGAACGAGTAAAGAGACTTGCCGATAACGAGATTGAACTAGGTATGATGATATCGACGATCGAGTCTCGGGCAAGTAACATACCGATGACAAAGGGAACAACATATCTTGTTCTGCGGTTTGACCGATAAAGATCTTCATAGAATATGTAGGAGCCAATATGAGCATCCAGGTTCCATTATTGGTTATTGATCAGAGATGTGTCTCGATCATGTCTACATAGTTCTCGAACCCATAGGGTCCGCACGCTTAACTTCGATGACGATTTGTATTAAGAGTTATGTGTTTTTGATAACCGAAGTTTGTTCGGTGTCCCGGATGAGATCACAGACATGACGAGGAATCTCAAAATGGTCGAGACATAAAGATTGATATATTGGAAGGTTATGTTCGGACATCGGAAAGGTTTAGACATTTTTCGGAGTACTGGGAGGTTATCGGAACCCCCCGGGAGAGTATTGGGCCTTCATGGGCCTTAGTGGAAAGAGGAGGCCGGCGGCCAGGAGGTGGCGTGTGCTCCCCCCAGCCAAACCGAATTGGACTAGGGGAGGGGGTGCGGCCCCCCCTTTCCTTCTCCCTCTCTCTCTCCCTTCCCCCTTGTCCTGCTCCAGAAAGGAAGGGGCAATCCTACTAGGACTCGGAGTCCTAGTAGGACTCCCCCCTTCGCGCGCCCCCTCTAGGACGGCCGCCTCCTCCCTCCCTCCTTTATATACATGGGAGTGGGGCACCCCAAAGGCACATCAATTGTTCTTTGCCATGTGTGGTGCCCCCCTCCACAGTTTACCACCTCGGTCATAGCATCGTAGTGCTTAGGCAAAGCACTGTGCGGATCACATCATCAACACCATCGCCATGCTGTCGTGCTGACGGAACTCTTCCTAGACCCTCTACTGGATCAAGAGTTTGAGAGACATCATCAAGCTGAACGTGTGTTGAACACGGAGGTGCCGGTACGTTCGGTACTTGGATCGGTTGGATCGTGAAGACGTTGGACTACATCAACCGCGTTAACTAACGCTTCCGCTTTCGGTCTGCGAGGGTATGTGGACACACTCTCCCCCTCTCGTTGCTATGCATCTCCTGGATAGATCTTGCGTGATCGTAGGAATTTTTTTGAAATTGCACGCTACGTTCCCTGATGAGGACATGACTACCTTGGATATGACCAAAAATATTGCATACATGCATACTTGTCAGGTGATTTCTAGTGCAAACTATTCAATAATCTATTTATGTTATGTAGAACAAAAATACTTCACACACTTTTGTGTTTTGTCTAATTGCAGGTGTATGAGACATTTGTACAATCCACATATGAAGATAAGGAAGAAAGAGGTGTTTATTTGCTGTTCAAAAAGTTCGCTCACGTCACTTTTGCCCCAAGAGAAGATAGAGTCCAAGTCTCTCACGTTCTGGACTCAGATTCGGACTACACAGACATACCTGATTCAAAACGTCAACAACTTTTTCGTACGGACTTCGAATTTGGTGATTCTTTTTTGTTGGAAAGTAGATTTCGTGCTCTTTCCAAACCAATTGGATTCACCTTAAAATTCGTCTGGAGCGTTGAGTTATGGACGAAACAATCTGATGCTGCAGCAGAATCCGAGTCAAACTACAATTCCAAAGGTGTTACGTCACCTCCACTTGGGCCCATTGACCTTATACGACCTAGGGTTAGTTTTAGGCTGCCTTGGGACGTCCTCCCACCTCCTTGGCCGCCACCCCTTGCTCCTATATAAGTAGATCCATCTAGTAGCTTTT
The DNA here is from genome assembly GCA_021437245.1 of Aegilops speltoides. Classification (NCBI taxonomy): domain Eukaryota; kingdom Viridiplantae; phylum Streptophyta; class Magnoliopsida; order Poales; family Poaceae; genus Aegilops; species Aegilops speltoides. Next base: position 119,434,358 of record CM038145.1, read on the forward strand.
CCCTTGGGATTTGTTTAGTTAAAAGTTAGCCAACGCAACATCGTGCACGTTTGTAGTCGGATCGTCAAAGTCGACTCCACCAAATCGATAGTTATCATCTCATCGAAAGATCGGGACCCTCCGCCTCTATCAAGTGGTATCAGTTTTCAGGTTGCTCGGTGAGATTTTCTAGTTATCCCTAGATTCGATTTATTTTCTTACCTATTGTCCCAGAAAAAATCCCAAAAAAAAGTTAGATATATTCATCCTTAGTCCAAGCCAGTCTAAGACTTTGCAATTTTCTTTTCATTGTTTGCGTTATTGAATTATCGGTTGCATCATCGTGTCGAGTAGCTGGTCTTAGTGTCTAGTTCGTTTAGAGTTTCGAGTTCTGTTCACAGTAGTCACGTTGTCGCTGCGTCGTTATCCCTTCCACTGTCCACCATCCATCCATCCATTTTCATCATGTCCTACCCACCGTTCATGGTCATAACATAGTTGACGTCATTCACATCTTCGCTTGATCCAATCTGCATCTTATCTAGTTTGTTTTGGAAAGAGTGAAAAAAAGACAGAGAAAAAAAGAGAAAAAAATAAAAAAAAGTTAGAGGAAAACAAAGAGAAAGAAAAAGAAAAAGAAAGTATTAGGGAAAAAAGAGAGAAGAAAAAAAACAAAATTCGGATCTATCTAGACTCAATCTCGTAGTTGAATTCGGATTGGAATCTGTTTTGTGCACTGTTCAGTAAAACAGGCATAACTTTCTCATACGAAGTCCGCTTTGGCTCCGCGAGTACTCAAATGAAAGCTAGAGACGAGCCGCATCTAAATAGTTGCAGAAGCTTGTTCAATATTTGGCACCTCAAAATCAGCTTCTAAATAGGTCTTTTTTCCCTCCGAAGTTCGTGCATATAGTTTGTTCCAGTTTTTCAGGCCAGTTTTAGAATTCTTTGACTCCCCATACCAATTCGGAATTGAGTGATTCTTTTTGCATTGGAAAGCTTGAGTTAGTAGCATTCTTTGAAAAAAGTAATCAGAAAATTGGCTCAAACTTTTCAAGAGGAAAGCTGGAGAGAGAGTTGTTGTATATCCTGCTTGGCAGTTGTTTTTCATCATTATCTTTACTGCTGTTGTGATCTTCACTTATATCTTGCTGTCCAGAGCTACTTAGTATCTGTTGGAATTTTCTAGTGGGCTTTTGGCCCAAAGCCCAACTAAAATTCTGAAATTCTCTTGGCCCATTCATGCACACATGTGAGTGGAGTGAGTGAGGCTAAAGTTTAGTCCCACCTCATAAGTTGAGAGAGAGTTGCACCTCTTTATAAGATGAGCTCTCCTACCACTTGTATGAGCATGAGAAGAGGAGACCTACACGCACGATCCTCCTCCTCGCTCGCCTCGCCACGACGCGCCGCAGGTTGCGGGATTGAGCCGAGCCGAGGACAGAGCTATGCACGTTGTCTATATTTTTGCTGCTCCAGAAAAATTAATGACTCATTAATTAATAATTAACGGACGCGTTAATTACTGAACCGTTTCCGATTCTTTTGGATCGTGACGACTCGGACATGGGGTTTACTCCCACGACCTACCCGGCCCGCACTATATAGTTAGGCAGATGTCTACCCTAGCCGCCGCCGCTTCGTATGGTTTCTCACCACCGCTCCAGATCATTGCGCCGCCAAGCAAGTCTTCTCCATCCCTCCTTTCGGCGTGCACTGGGAGAAGGGACAGCAGGCCTTCGGAACCCCGCCTCTCGTGATCCTGTACGGGAGAGGGGCGATCAGGTTTTTGGGGAGAGCACTCGAGCGACTGCTGGCAGTGACGACTTCGCGAATGACGACTTCTTCCCCGACCTCGGCAACCTAATCCTCGACAACATGGGCGACAACGTCAACGCCGGCGGTGCTGCTCCTGCTGCACCGTACGTGATTCTATCTTTCCTATTCGAGATCGTGGTAGCATTCATGTTTCTAGTTCGCACGATTAGTTCAATCTCTGCTACTGTAGTCATGATTTATCTTCTGTTTATTCAGATTAAATCTCGTTGTAATTTGCTCATATTTCCAACAATCCGAAAACCTAATTATAGGCAATTTACTCCGAGTGGTTTTGCTGCGCATCTGAAGCCGCCTGCCTTGAAGGGGGCGCAATATAAGAGGTGGCGCATGAGAGTAGTCTACTAGTTTCAGACCATGGGCTGCTATGACGCCACTAAGGGAAAGCCTGAAGGCGATCTTAATCCAGCACAGCTGGAAGCTTTTGAGAAGATCGATACTCTCTTTAAAGGCGCTCTTGTTGGTGTTCTTGATGATTCCATTGTGGATTCGTATATGTCGTTTGACAACGACAAGGACATGTGGGCTGCGCTTGAGGCCAAGATTGGTGCCTCGGAGTCCGGTAGCGAGTTGTACGTCATGGAGCAATTCTATGACTACAAGATGACTGATGAGCGCTCTATTGTACAGCAGGCTCGTGAGATACAGTCGCTCGCAATAGAACTTGAGCACTTCAAGTGTGTGTTGCTGGACACATTTGTTGCCGGAGGCATTATTGCCAAGCTTCCACCTTCGTGGAACAATTTTGCTACTTCCCTGAAACACAAGAGACAGGATTTTTCCGTTGCGGATCTCATTGGTACTCTTGATGTTGAAGAGAAGGCGAGAGCAAAGGACACACGTGCTCGAGTTGCCGAGGGAGCTTCTAGTGCCCACATGGTACAGAAGAAGAACTTCCAGCCCAATAAGTTCAAAAACAACAAGAACAAAACTCAGGGCAAAGGCAAGTTTGATACAAAGAACAAGCCATCACATTCTACCAACTTCAAGAAGAATTCTCATAAGAAGGGGAAGGGACTTTGCCATGTCTGCGGTGATCCTAATCACTGGGCTCCAAAGTGTCCTAACCGCTTTGAGGAGCGCAAACATGAGAAGGGCGGCAAATCCGCTAATGTTGTCACCGGTGATCTTGATATGAAGGAATCGAGTGCGGTATTTTCCTACCATCCTTTCGATATTTCAATCCCCTGATTGGTTTATTGACACCAGTGCTAATGTACATGTTTGTGCTGACGCCTCCATGTTTTCTTCTTACCAGGCCATAGGGACTTCTCCCGTGCTGACGGGGAACGGGTCACATGCCATCATTCGAGGTGTTGGTACGGTTGATCTGAAGTTTACTTCGGGGAAGACTGTGCGTCTGAAGAATGTTCATCATGTGCCGTCCATCAGTAAAAATCTCGTTAGCGGTTCCCGTTTATGTCGAGATGGTTTTAAGTTGGTTTTTGAATCCAATAAAGTTGTAATTTCCAAGTGTGGACAATTTGGAAAAGGCTATGAGTGCGGAGGCTTGTTCCACGTATCTTTGTCAGATATTTCACTAAAGTTATTAATAATGTTTGCCACAATAATGAGTCGGATATTTGGCATTCACAACTTTGTCATATTAACTTTGGTTGCATGACGCGGCTAGCCAATATGAATTTAATTCCAAAAATCTCTACTATCAAAGGCTTTAAGTGCCAAGTATGTGTGCAAGCTAAACAACCTTGCAAGTCCCATAAGACTGCAGAGGCAAGAGACTTGGCGCCACTAGAGCTTATACATTCTGATCTTTGTGAGATGAATGGCGTGTTGACAAAAGGTGGAAAGAGATATTTCATGACGTTGATTGATGACTCCACTAGATATTGTTATGTGTATCTTCTGAAATCAAAAGATGAGGCTTTAACTTTCTTTAAAAACTATAAAGCTGAGGCAGAGAACCAACTTGATCAAAAAATTAAACGGCTTAGGTACAATCATGGTGGAGAGTATTTTTCCAATGAATTTGATCTTTTTTGTGAGGAACATGGTATAATCCATGAGAGGACGCCTCCCTACTCACCTCAGTCTAATGGGGTGGCCGAAAGAAAGAACCGAACTCTAACTGATTTGGTTAACGCCATGTTAGACACATCGGGTCTTTCCAAGGAATGGTGGGGGGAGGTGCTAATGACCGCGAGTCATGTCCTAAACCGAGTTCCCACAAAGCATAAGACCATGACTCCATTTGAGGAATGGGAAAGGAAAAGGTTGAAACTCTCTTACCTACGTTCTTGGGGTTGTTTGGCGAAAGTCAATATACCAATTCCCAAGAAGCACAAGCTTGGACCAAAAACCATGGATTGTGTTCTTCTGGGCTATGCTTTTCATAGCATTGGCTATAGATTTTTGATAATAAAATCTGAGGTATTCGACATGCATGTTGGTATGATTATGGAGTCTAATGGTGCAACTTTCTTTGAGGACATATTTCCTATGAAGGATATGTCAAGTTTATCAAATCAGGAGATACCTATTCCATCTAGTGAGGAACTCACTGTAATTCCGGAACCCACCATTGCGATGGAACACGTCGAGAATCTTGTTGAGGGTGACAATGAAACTCCTATAAGGAGTAAGAGACAGAGGACTGCAAAGTCCTTTGGTGATGATTTCATTGTGTACCTTGTGGATGACACACCCAGGACTATTTTAGAAGCCTATGCATCTCCTAATGCTGACTACTGGAAGGAAGCCGTTCGTAGCGAGATGGATTCCATCTTAGGTAACGGAACCTGGGAGATCACTGACCGTCCTTATGGGTGCAAACCTGTAGGATGTAAGTGGGTGTTCAAGAAGAAGCTTAGACCTGATGGTACGATTGAAAAGTACAAGGCACGGCCTGTGGCTAAGGGCTATACCCAGAAAGAAGGTGAAGACTTCTTTGATACTTACTCACCCGTGGCTAGACTGACCACAATTCGGGTGCTACTATCACTGGCTGCCTCACATGGTCTTCTCGTTCATCAAATGGACGTTAAGACGGCTTTCCTCAATGGAGAGTTGAAGGAGGAAATTTACATGGATCAGCCAGATGGTTTTGTAGTACCTGGTCAAGAAGGAAGGTGTGCAAGTTATTAAAGTCTTTATATGGCCTTAAACAAGCTCCTAAGGAGTGGCATGAGAAGTTCGAAAGAACATTAACTGCTGCCGGCTTTGTAGTACATGATGGTGACAAGTGTGTGTACTATCGCCATGGTAGGGGCGAAGGAGTTATTCTAAGTCTGTATGTCGACGATATATTGATCTTTGGAACTAAACTTGATTTAATCAAGGAGGTTAAGGATTTCTTATCTCGCTGTTTTGAGATGAAGGATCTAGGAGTAGCTGATGTTATCTTAAACATCAAGCTGTTGAGAGATGAGAATGGTGGGATCACACTGCTTCAGTTTCACTAGGTGGAAAAGGTCTTGAGTCGCTTTGTGTATAGCGACTGCACGCCTTCTCCAACTCCATATGATGCTAGTGTGTTGCTTCGAAAGAATCGACGGATTGCTAGAGATCAACTGAGGTATTCTCAGATTATTGGCTCGGTTATGTATTTGGCGAGTGCCACGAGGCCTGACATCTCTTTTGCTATGAGCAAGATGAGTCTATTTGTGTCAAAACCGGGAGATGATCATTGGCGTGCGCTTGAAAGAGTTATGCGCTACTTGAAGGGCACTGTGAGCTATGGGATTCACTACACCGGGTATCCAAGGGTACTGGCGGGTTATAGTGACTCGAACTGGATATCTGATGCTGATGAGATTAAGGCCACAAGTGGTTTTGTTTTTACACTTGGTGGTGGCGCTGTTTCCTGGAAGTCTTGCAAGCAGACCATCTTAACGAGGTCAACTATGGAAGTAGAACTCACATCATTAGACACTGCCACTGTTGAAGCAGAGTGGCTTCGTGAGCTATTGATGGACTTACCTATGGTTGAAAAACCAATACCCCCTATCCTGATGAACTGTGATCATCAAGATAAACAGTTCTAAGGACAATATGAAGTCCTCAAGGCATGTGAAGAGGAGATTAAAATCTGTCAGGAAACTGAGGAACTCTGGAGTTATTACGTTGGATTATATCCAAACATCGAAAAACTTGGCAGATCCCTTCACAAAGGGTCTATCACGTAATGTGATAGATAATGCATCGATGGAGATGGGTTTGAGACCCACCGCATGAGTTGTCCATAGTGGTAACCCACTCTATGTGATCGGAGATCCCGTGAAGTAGAAGTGGGAGACAAGCTATTGGTTAGATGAGAGGAGAGTATCCTTATTTTAATTATCCCACTCCGTGAAGATGAAATACTCTCCTGATCTGCATGGTAGGTTGATATCTATCTTAATGCATGTGTTCCAAGTGGATTATTTGAGTAAGCAGAGATGTTGTCCTGCAAAGCATCTCTTGAGGAACACACCTATATGAATTTGACTGTTAACGTCGCAGTCTGTGAGAAGTGGGTGCTCTCTAATAAATTCATGAAAGGCCCTAGAGTACGATGTATACGCTCCACCCGCGGGGAAGCCTTGCGGCAGCCAAGTATCGGTCAAGAATTTGTGTGAAACTAGTCTTGCAGAAAACTTGTAGTTCAAGGCATAGTCCACTATTCAAGTTGTGATCAAATCAAATCAAAATAATTAAACAAAACTCCCCCAGGGTTGTTGTATGTTGGAGGCACTCATTGTTTCGAGCAAGCCATGGATTGATGCTTGTTGGTGGTTGGGGCAGTATAAACCTTTACCATTCTGTTTGGGAACTGCCTATAATGCATGTAGTATGGAAGATACAGCCATCTCTTAGTTGTTGCGTTGACAGTGAAAGTATGCCGCTCAAAATGTTATTCAATCTCTATTTTAAAATCGAGCTCTGGCACCTCTACAATTCCCTGCTTCCCTCTGCGAAGGGCCTATCTATTTACTTTTATGTTGAGTCATCACCCCTCTTATTAAAAGCACCCGCTGGAGAGCACACTGTCATTTGCATTCATTATTATTGGTTTATATTGGGTATGACTTGGTGGATCTATTTTACCATGAATTACAATGTTTAGTCAAGACTTGATCTTTAAATGTGCTCTGCATTTATGTTTCTTGGTCTCGTAAAGGGCTAGCGAGATACCATTTTGTTATATCATGTTATGATTATTTTGAGAAAGTGTTGTCATCCGAGTTTTATTATTATGGCTCGCTAGCTGATTATGTTATTGATATGAGTAATTGTGAGACCTATGTGTTATTGTGAGTATGGTTAGTTCGTAATATTTACTGAAACTTGAATGCAGGCTTTTCATGTTACAACAACAAGAGCAAACAGAGTTTGTAAAAGTTTTTCTTTATCACTTTTAGTTTATCAACTGAATTGCTTGAGGACAAGCAAAGGTTTAAGCTTGGGGGAGTTGATACATCTCCAACGTATCTACTTTTCCAAACACTTTTGCCCTTCTTTTGGACTCTAACTTGCATGATTTGAATGAAACTAACCCGGACTGACGATGTTTTCAGCAGAACTGCCATGATGTTGTTTTATGTGTAGAAAAGAAAAGTTCTCGGAATGTCCTGGAAATCCACGGAGGCACTTTTGGGAATTAATAAAAAAAATTGGCTAAAGAATTAATGCCAGGGGGGCCACGGCCTGTCCACGAGACAGAGGGGCGCGGCCCCCTATCTCGTGGGCCCCCTGGACCTCCTCCGACCTCAACTCCAACTCCATATATTCCTACCCGGGGAGAAAAAAATGAGACAGAAAGTTTCATCGCGTTTCACGAGACGGAGCCGCTGCCAAGCCCTAATCTCTCTCGGGAGGGCTGATCTGGAGTCCGTTTGGGGCTCCGGAGAGGGGGATTCGTCGCCGTCGTCATCATCAACCATCCTCCATCACCAATTTCATGATGCTCACCGCCGTGCGTGAGTAATTCCATTGTAGGCTTGGTGGACGGTGATGGGTTGGATGAGATTTACCATGTAATCAAGTTAGTTTTGTTAGGGTTTGATCCCCAGTATCCACTATGTTCTGAGATTGATGTTGCTATGACTTTGCTATGCTTAATGCTTGTCACTAGGGCCCGAGTGCCATGATTTCAGATCTGAACCTATTATGTTTTCATGAATATATGTGTGTTCTTGATCCTATCTTGCAAGTCTATAGTCACCTATTATGTGTTACAATCCGACAACCCCGAAGTGACAATAATCGGGATACTTCTCGGTGATGACCGTAGTTTGAGGAGTTCATGTATTCACTGTGTGTTAATGCTTTGGTCCGGTTCTCTATTAAAAGGAGGCCTTAATATCCCTTAGTTTCCACTAGGACCCCGCTTCAACGGGAGGGTAGGACAAAAGATGTCATGCAAGTTCTTTTCCATAAGCACGTATGACTATTTACGAAATACATGCCTACATTACATTGATGAATTGGAGCTAGTTCTATATCACCCTATGTTATAACTATTGCATGAGGAATCGCATCCGGCATAATTATCCATCACTGATCCATTGCCTACGAGCTTTTCACATATTGTTCTTCGCTTATTTACCTTTCCGTTGCTACTGTTACAACTACTACAAAAACCCAAAAACATTTATCTTTACTTTTGCTACTGTTACCTTTATTATCATACCACTTTTGCTACTAAACACTTTGCTGCAGATACTAAGTTATCCAGGTGTGGTTGAATTGACAACTCAATTGCTAATACTCAAGAATATTCTTTGGCTCCCCTTCTATCGAATCAATAAATTTGGGTTGAATACTCTACCCTCGAAAGCTATTGCGATCCCCTATACTTGTGGGTTATCAAGAGACCATATTCATCCTACGCCTCCCATGGATTGATAAACCTTAGGTCATCCACTTGAGGGAAAATTGCTACTGTCCTACAAAACTCTGCACTTGGAGGCCCAACAACAACTACAAGGATAAAGTTTCGTAGTATACATCAATCTCTTTTCTGGTGTCGCTGCCGGGGAGGTGAGTGCTTGTAGGTATTTCTTTAGATCTTGCAATTGAATCTTTTAGTTTCTTGTTTTGTCACTAGTTTAGTCTATAGAAGAAAAGTACAAAAAAATGGAATTGAGGTTGCCTCATATGCTTCATCTAATGATGGAAAGGAAAATTGAACTCAAGTGTTAGAACAAGAATTCAATAAAAAATTTAGCACTAAATCTTTGAATGATGAGCATGATTGCAATGTTGTTAGTATGAATTCTTTGAATATCCATGATGACAATGATATGCAAAGACATAAGCTTGGGGATGCTATGTTTGTTGAAGATGATATTTTTTGTCCCCCAAGTTTGATGAGAAAGGTTATTATGATGATAACATGCCTCCTATTTATGATGATTATGTTGATGAAAGTGGGTTTGGAAGAGTGTCAACTTTAGATAATAATGATCCTACTATTTAGGAGGGTGTTCAATCTTATTTTTATAATTATGAAAGTGGATTTGGAGAGGTCATGACTTTATTTAATGATTATTTCACTATTTTGGAAGAGGTTCCAATTGATTATGAGAACAAAGTTGCTATCTATGATGATTATTGTGATGACATGTATGCTATAAAGAATAATGATAACCATGAAACTTTTCATCATGATTTTAATTTTCAATTGGATTATGCCTCACATGATAGTTATTTTGTTGAGGTTGCTCCCACTATTATTCATGAGAATAAATTTGCTTATGCAGAGAGTAGTAAAATTTCTATGCTTATGAATCACGAAAGGAATGCTTTATGTGTTAGTTATATTGTTGAATTCATTGATGATGCTACTGAAAATTATTATGAGAGAGGAACATATGCTTTTTCATATTGCAATAGTATCAAGTTCCCTCTCTATGTGTTGAAATTTTTGAAGTCATGCTTGTTTTGCCTTCCTATGCTAGTTGATTCTTGCTCCCATAAATTGCTTTCTCACAAAATCCCTGTGCATAGGAAGTGGGCCAGGCTTAAAATTGCTAGACATATGCTTCATGATGCTCTCTTTGTGCTTCAATTCTTATCTTTTATGTGAGTATCATTGAAATCATCATGCCTAGCTAGAAATGCATTAAGGATAAGTACTTGGTGGGAGACAACCAATATTTATACCTACTGTTTTTCGTGTGTTCACATGATTATTCTACTGTAGTAATCATGTTTTATAGCTTTTTTCAATAAAATGCCAAGTAAAGCCTTTGTTATAGTGTGGGTGATAGTTGACTTGATTCTGTATAAAAACAGAAACTTTTGTGTCCAGTAGAAGAATTTATGAAATTCACTGGAACGTGATAAAATTCTGAATTTTTGATACATGATTGACATACAATTTCAGAATTGCTGGAGTTACAGAAGTATACGAAGTTTCCAGATTACTACAGACTGTTCTGTTTTTGACATATTCTATTTTCATTGTGTGTTTGCTTATTTTGATGAAACTATGTGTAGTATCAGAGGGTATGAACCATGGAGAAGTTGGAATACAGTAGATATTACAACAATATAAATAAAGAATGAGTTCACAACACTACCAAAAAGTGGTGATTTATTTTCTTATACTAATGGATCTCGTGAGTTTTGTGTTGAGTTTTGTGTTGTGAAGTTTTCAAGTTTTGGGTAGACATTTGATGGACTATGGAAAAAGGAGTGGCAAGAGCCTAAGCTTGGGGATGCCCAAGGCACCCCAAGGTAATATGCAAGGACAGCCAAATATCTAAGCTTGGGGATGCCGCGGATGGCATCCCCTTTTTTGTCTTCAGTCCATCGGTAAATTTACTTGAGGCTATATTTTTATTCACCACATGATATGTGTTTTGCTTGGAGCGTCTTGTATGATATGAGTCTTTGCTTTTTGGTTTGCCACAATCATCCTTGCTGAACACACCTTTTGAGAGGGACACACATTAATCATGAATTTATTAGAATACTCTAAGGGCTTCACTTATATCTTTTTTGAGCACGACGATAGTTTTATTTTGAAGAAATTGATGAACTCTCATGCTTCACTTATATTATTTTGGGAGCATTGAAATAGCATGGTAATTTGCTTAGGTTATGAATTTAGTCCTAATATGATGGGCATCTAAGAGGGATATAATAAAAACTTTCATAAAGAGCATTGAATAATATGAGAAGTTTGATTCCTTGCATTTGTTTTGACATATAAAGATGGTGATATTAGAGGCATGCTAGTGAGTAATTGTGGATTTGTAGAAATACTTGTGTTTAGGTTTGTGATTCCCACAGAATGCACGTATGGTGAACCGTTATGTGATGAAGTCGGAGCATGATTTAGTTTTTGATTGTCTTCCTTATGAGTGGCGGTCGGGGACGAGAGATGGTCTTTTCCTACCAATCTATTCCCCTAGGAGCATGCGTGTAGTACTTTGTTTTGATAGCTAATAAACTTTTGCAAGAATGTGAGTTTTTTACGACTAATGTTGAGTCCACGGATTATACGCACTCTCACCCTTACACCATTGCTAGCCTCTCTACTACCGCTCAACTTTCACCGGTGCATTAAACCCACCATATACCCTTCCTCAAAACAGCCGCCATACATACCAATTATGGCATTTCCATAGCTATTCCGAGATATATTGCCATGCAACTTCCACCATTCAGTTTATTATGACACATACCATCATTGTCATATTGCTTTGCATGATCATGTAGTTGGCATAGTATTTGTGGCTTGGTCACCATTCATATTACTCTTGATCATTGCACATCCTGCTACACCACCAGAGGCATCCATATAGAGTTATATTTTGTTCTAAGTATCGAGTTGTAATTCGTGAGTTGTAACTAAATAAAAATGTGATGTTGATCATTATTAGAGCTTTGTCCCATGTGAGGAATGGATTATGGAAGCTATGATTCCCTCACAAGTTGGGATGAGACTTCGGACTTTAAAAAAAGCGGCCAAAGAGCCCAAACAAAAAAATGAATGAAAAAAATGATGAGAGAAAGAGAGAGAAGGGACAATGTTACTATCCTTATGCCACACTTGTGCTTCAAAGTAGCATCATGTTCTTCATGATAGAGAGTCTCCTATTTTATCTCTTTCATATACTAGTGAGAATTTTTCATTAGAACTTGGCTTGTATATTCCAGTGGTGGGCTTCCACAAATTTCCCTAGGTCTTCGTGAGCAAGCAAGTTGGATGCACACCCACTTAGTTTCTTTTTGAGCTTTCATACACTTATAGCTCTAGTGCATTCGTTGCATGGCAATCCCTACTCACTTGCATCGATATCAATTGATGGGCATCTCCATAGCCCACTAATTTGCCTAGTTGATGTGAGACTTTCTCCCTTTTTGTCTTCTCCTCACAACCTCCACCATATTCTATTCCACCTATAGTGTTATATACATGCCTCACGCTCATGTATTGCGTGAAAGATGAAAAAGCTTGAGAACATCAAAAGTATGAAACAGTTGCTTGTCTTGTCATCAGGGTTGTGCATGATTTAATACTTTCTGTGATGAAGATGGAGCATAGCTAGACTATATGATTTTGGAGGGATAAATTTCTTTGGCCATGTTATTTTGAGAAGACATGATTGCTTCATTAGTATGCTTGAAGTATTATTGTTTGTATGCCAATATTAAACTTTTGTTTTGAATCTTATGGATCTGAATATTCATGCCACGATAAAGAAAATGGATAAATATGTTAGGTAGCATTCCACATGAAAAAAAATCTGTTTTTATCATTCACCTACTCGAGGACAAGCAGGAATTAGGCTTGGGGATGCTTGATACGTCTCCAATTTATCTATATTTTTTGATTGTTCCATGCTATTATATAATCTATTTTGGATGTTTTATATGCATGAATATGCTATTTTATATTATTTTTGGGACTAACTTATTAACCTAGAGCCCAGTGCCAGTTTATGTTTTTTCCTTGTTTTTGAGTTTTATAGAAAAGGAATATCAAACAGAGTCCAAAGAAGATGGAAATTTACGGTGATTTTTTATGGACCAGAAGATATCCACGAAGCATCAGAGTTGGCCCAGAAGAATCCCGAGGCGACCACAAGCCTAGGGGCGCCCTTCCATAGGGAGCGCCCCGATGGCTTGTGGGCCCCTCGGGAACCCCCCTGACTTGTTTCTGATGCCAAAAATTCCTATAAATATAGAAACCTTCGAAAATAAACCTAGATCAGAAGTTCCATCGCCGTAAGCCTCTATAGCCATGAAAAACCAATTAGGAGCCCGTTCTGGCACCCTGCGGAGGGGGAAACCATCACTAGAGGACATCTTCATCATCCCGGCAACCTCCATGACGAGGAGGAAGTAGTTCATGCTCGGGGCTGAGGGTTTGTACCAATAGCTATGCGTTTGATCTCTCTCGCGCGTTCTTGGTTTGGCACGATCTAGATATACCGCAAGCTTTGTTACTATAGTTGGATCATATGGTGTTTCTCCCCCTCAACCTTCTTGTGATGAATCGAGTCTTGCTCTTTGAGGTTTCTTCCATAGACTCCTGCAAAATATTAGTCTCTTCTTAGGCAGCGGAGACTTTCTCAATAAATACATCAATATCAGAATTGTATTTATAATTATCATAGCAATATTTAAGGATGGCAAAATTTTCAGGTCTATAAACAACATCATCAAAAGCTTCATCCTTTAAAAACAAAGATTCAATTTCATAAGCACACTTAAAAGAAACAAATTCTTCTATTCGTTCCACATCATAATAATCATATCTACCATTGGCATAAGAAGCCAAGGTTTCATTATCATTAAATTTGCATGAAAAGAGAAGGTGTGGAGCATTCATCCTAGTGTAACAAGTAAAATCATATCTCTGGCATAAATTCCGAGCATAGCAATGCAACATATCAATTTGATCCCATAATAGTTTCCCTTTTTGTGTCAAGCGATAATCCCTAAAGTATTCACATTGATCTAACATCTCTCCCATTATCAAGTTGAACGGGGTTTTCACATAACAAGCATCAAGGATTTTAGGAGGTTCCCCATCTCCATGAGTAGCAAGTACCACTATTTTTTTGGTGTTTGTGTTCCATATCCATAACTAAAGATAGAGAACAACTTAGAACATAAAATAAAAACTACTTAGTGATAAAGCAAACAAGCACACACGAGAATATTCTCCCCACGCTATTGCTCCCCGGCAACAGCGCCAGAAAAGGGTCTTGATAACCCATAAGTATAGGGGATTTTTTGTAGCCTTCTTCGATAAAGAAGAGTGTCGAACCCAACAAGGAGCTAAAGGTAGAACAAATATTCCCTCAAGTTTTATCGACCACTGATACAACTCTACGCACACTTGATATTTGTTTTACCTAAAACAACTATGAAGCTATTTTGCGAGAATAAAACTAAGATTACTTTGCGAGAATTAAACTATGAATACATTGCAAGGTAATAAAAGTGGATAGCTTTTGTCAACAAGAAATTCATTTGTCCCTAGGCAATCGATAACAAGTACCGGTAATCATTCTTATAATTTTATATGAGGGAGAGGCATGAGCTAACATAATTTCTCTACTTGGATCATATGCACTTATGATTGGACCCCTAGCAAGCATCCACAACTACTAAAAATCATTAAGGTCGTGAAACCCAACCATAGAATTAAGTATCAAGTCCTCTTTACTCCCGTGCGCCATAGCCCACTTATCCACGTTTAGGCTGCTGTCACCCCCGCAACACTAACAATAAGCAAACCATCAACATATTGCAACACCTTACAATGGGGCCCCTCACATTTGCGCGAGACATAGGGCACCATAGGATAGCACCATAAATAAAATATACAATCATACCAACCAAGATCACGATTTACCCATAGGACAAACAGATCTACTCAAACATCATTGGATAACCATAGATCATTGGGAAATAATATATGGAGTTGAGCACCATGTTTAAGTAGAGATTACAGTGGGGAGAAGGGGTGTTACACAGCTGCATAGAGGGGGAGAGAGTTGGTGTTGACGGTAGCAAGATTGTTAATGTAGATCGCCGTCACGATCCTTGCCCCGGCGGCATTCCGGTGCCACCAGGAGAGAGGGGGAGAGATCCCCCTCCTTCTTCTTCTTCCTTGGCCTCCCCCCTAGACGGAAGGAGGGTTCCTCCTATAGTCCATGGCCTCCATGGTAGCAGAGGGGCGAGAGCCGCTCTGAGATTGGATCTCCCTCTCTGTTCTCGTCTGTTGTGCATTCCCGAGATCTGGCCCTTCACGGTTTCTTAAATTATCGGAGATCCCTAACTCAGATTGGGCTAAAAAAATTACACGATTTTTTTTCCATAAATTATCTTTCTTGTGCCAGAAGAAGGGCCCAAACCGCCTTACGAGGAGGGCATAAGACACCTGGGAGCGCCAGGGGGTGCCCGGCACACCCTGGTGAGTTGTGGTCACCGTGGGCCCTTGTTTGCATTGATTCCAAGTCCCAAAAATCACATATAATCCAAAATAACTCTCCGCAAATTTTTATCGTGTTTGGACTTCATTTGATATGGATTTTCTGTGAAACAAAAAACACGCAACAAACAGGAACTGGCACCAGGCACTGGATCAATATGTTAGTCCAAATAAATCATATAAAATGTTGCCAAAAGTGTATAAAAGTTGTATAATATTGGCATGAAACAATCAAAAATTATAGATACGACGGAGACGTATCAGGTACCTGCATAGAAATCCCGCTCCTCGGGAGGCCGCCTAGGGAGGCCGCCCCTCTGGAGGTCTTGGCGTTGTTCTCCTCGCGAGGCCGGGGCCCTCGTGAGGGTCTTGTCTCGATGCCCCGCTGCTAGGCTGTACCAGGCCATCGAGGGGGTCAAGCCATGGGCCTTAGGCAGGCAGATCTAGGTACTCCCGATTCTAGAACAGCGACAGTGGCCACCAGGCCCAAGGCGAGCTCGGGCTGGCGTCTAGGCGAAGCCAAGGGGCAGGGTCGAAGCGCCTCGGGACCTAACCGCCTGTGGGCTAGGGATGACATGTGGCTCTTAGCGGGATGCGGACGCCTATGCTCCTCCATGTTGCCTCGACAACTACTCCGAATTGACAGCAGCCTGGTGAATGTAGCAGGGCCATTATCGCTCGAAATGTGGGAGGACGCCGGTCGGCCTCCCATCGCCTATAAGAGAGCGAGGGAGGTGGAGCCTCTAGTCCATCTTCATGTTCTTGCTCCTCATTCCTCCTCCTTGCAGTAGCATCCACGGTGCCGGTGAGGAGGTTCTCCATCGCCGAGAAGGGGAAAGTCCCTAGGAGGGACCGGAGCCGCTCCCGCTGAAGAGGGGCCTCGGCTGCCCTTGCTAGGCCGCCGCAATGCTCACGGCTGCCCCTCCTCGACATGAGCGCATGCTGCCGAGAGTCCATGCCGGCCCGATCGTTCACGCAGATGGTCCTTCCCACGGGGGTGGCCGCGGACACTGTGGAGGACGAGGCCAAGGAGGGAGGAAAGCAATGGCCGTCCAACCACTTCACCCACGGGCTCATGCTGATGGCATAGCCGTTTGTGGTGTGGGTGACGATGCCACCGCGCACCTAGATCGGACTCCCGCATGCCTTGGCTGAGGAGTTGCCTGGGCGGGGACTCGTCGAGCTGTGGCTACAGCACAACGGCTGATGCGTCCAGGGTTCGCAGACGGAGGTTGAGGCCACTTTCTCCGACGATGTCTTCATGACCTGGGGATGGGAAACGGTCGCCCACGCATGTGGCTCAGAGGGGAGGCACACCCTTCATTTTAGGTACGATGGGGCACCAATGCTCTTCTCCAAGGTCTTAATCAAAGACAGCGAACGCCTGTAGTGCTGCCCCAGGGGCGGCAACAGTGGCGGCCAGGCCTCCGACAGTGAACTTGCCCTTGTCCGCTGCACGTCCAGTAGCTGCAGCGCCTCTTCCATGTCAAGCTCAAGTGACGACGACTACGACGATCCATCGGGCCATGGTGCCCGCGTCTAGGAAGGGGGAATGACGCCAACTAGGCACCATGATGCTATAGCTGGCGCCTCCTGAGTTGTGGTCCTCGGGAGACCTTTTTTTTCCTGTGTAAAAATTGTAAAGGGACCCATGGGGTTGTGTAGGAATCGAGGTGCTTGCGCCTTTATATTAGCATTTCCAGCTTATGTCCTATTCGCGTTTCCCGCTTGGGCATGGCCCCCCCCCCCTTTCTGTTCTTGCAGTGACTTAGTGCTCTACGCTGACGAGACCCAGTCCCCAGGCAAGCTTCTGTCATCGCTGGTATGCCAGGTCGCGGTGCCGTGGTCAAGGCCAGGAGGTGAGCAGCCCGGGGTCCAGTAAGAGCCCTCGAGGCGCGATGCATGGGAGGTCCCCTTTGGCGTGCAAGCAGCTCCCCAAAGATTAAGAGGGGGGATTCCTTGCCCGAGCGAGGTCGCGAGAAAGCAAAGCATCAATGGCAAGGCTTCACGCTGGCGTGTGTGAGATAACTTAGCTTGGAGGGCTTGTGGCCTGTGGCGGTTATTTCTCCACGAAGGCGGACTTCTTTGGGCTTTTGATCTTGTGCATGCTTCTTGTTCTGTAATGAATTAAGGTAAACCCCACGGGAGGTGCATGAGGAGACTGATGCCCATCATATTTTGAAAAAATGCCACCGGCATCGGTCCACACCCTTCCCCCTGTACTCCTCGGCGAGGCTAGCAACTCCACTTTCTCTACCCATGATGTTGCTCTATGTCCTTAGGAACCTGCCCTCGAGCAGGACCTAGCCACTGCTGCTATGCCAGATCGTGATGCCGTGGTCAAGGCCAGGGGTGAGGGCTCAAGAGCCAGTAGAAGCCCCTGAGCTGCGATGCTCAAGTGCCCCATTTTAACATGCAAGCGATTTGCACGAGAGAGAAGAGGCTCGCCCCACAAGGGTGCTTACGAGAGGTTGTACCCAGCGGCATGCAGTGTATGAGCCGATTTCACTTAGCCTTTAATGAGCTGGAACGCTGCTTGGCGCGTCATGTCCTTCCGATGCAGTGAGGCGTTAGCAAGGCTGCTTGAGGACCTGTCTCCGAAGGCTCCTGCGTATTAGTTAGCTGCGAAAAACAAAGGGGCGGCCGTGCTTGCTGATATGCCCGTAATCATTCCATGGTAAGACGAAGGCACTAAGGACTTTGTGAGGTGACGTGCACGAGACCAGCACGTCAGCCAGAGCTCAATCTCTTAGATTTATCGGCGCTGCAGGGATAGGCCCGAGCAAAGGCGCCGTGCCAATAGACCCCTCTTGTGGGACATTCAAGGGGAGAGCTGGCAATGCGTGAAGCCCAAGGAGGCAAGTCCAGAGGCAATACACGGTCAAGCGCAAGGTTAACAGCCACAACGACTCATGCAAGCATAACTGGTCCAAATTACACGAATCAAAACAGTGCAGCTGCAAAGGCAGACCATGACAGTATGTAGATAATGCAGCCTGAGGGGCGCCCTGAAGTGAACAAACCAAAATGTCACCTGGCACCGTTGCTGTAGAAGCATTGGGTTAGCTAAAGACACGTGCCGTGGAGATCGCTCCTCACGAGCCAGGCGGCTCCGGAACCTGGGGGGATCACGAGGCCCGCCGAACTTGGGAGGGTCCAAACCTCCTCAGAAATGACCGCCAGGCGCCTGACCTTGAGAGACGCCATAGCAAACTGCGTGAAGTGCTGGTATGAGGAGCCCACGTTCAACAGGACAAATGGCATGCGGACATAGTTGTAGGGATAGCCCCCACTCTGGCCGACATGGGACGGCCAGAAGAGGTTTTGCGAAGCGGCCCTTTTGAGGCCAGGGATGTTGACGCAGACGTGCTGCACGCTGCCCATGTCACAGGCCGCAGCTGCACTGGGAGGTCGTGCAGGCGAACGCTCGCCACGCTTGGCCCTTGCCTCCTAAAGCTCCTGGGCCGCCTTGGTGATGAACTCTCGCACACCTGGCGCCTTGCTCGCGGGGACGTGCATCGAAGCACGCCTCCAAGTGGTGCCCGAGCACCTCCCTCGTCGCACTAGTCAGGTCAGAGGCTCTCCAGATGGAAGCCCCCAGGCCCGTCCTTAGGGAAGTGCCAGGCACGCCTTCCTATGCGGGAGGAAGGGGAGCCTCTTCAGTGTGCGCCAAGCCTGAGGCATTGCCGACAGGCACTCCAGCCTCCTGGTAACTCTTCGGGAGGAGTTCATTCGTCTTCTTGGGGGTGGCCTCGGGAGGCGGGATAGCGCCTTCATCGTCAGAGTTTTCGGCTGTCGCAGCCTGGTAGGCGTGCTTGAGAGAGCAGACTACATCCTTATCATCACAAGCGACCGTGATGACGCCGCTGCACTGTGACATCTTGAGGACGTTGTAGGCTTGTAGCCGTGGTGGGTTGCGGCCATGAACTTGGCGAGGGCAGGGTACCCAAGGATGGCATTGTACGGGAGGCCAATGTGGGCGACGTCAAAGTCGATGAGCTCGGTGTAGTAGTCATCGCGCGTGCCGAAGGTGGTAGCGAGGCGAATCTGCCTAGAGGTATGGTGGAGCTATCGGTCACTCCTGAGAAGGGCTTGGTAGTCATAAGGCACTTGGAGCGTCTCGAATGTCTCGACAGAGAGGACATTGAGCCCGCACCTCCGTAGATGAGGGTTTTGGTGATGAGAACATTGCTGATGGTGGGCGTGCGGAGCATGGGAAGCGTGCCTGAGGCAGCTGAGCACTTGAGGTAGTCCTTGGAGTCAAAGGTGATTGAGGGAGTCCTGGACTAGGGGATGTCCGGATAGCCGAACTATCATCATCGGCCGGACTCCAAGACTATGAAGATACAAGATTGAAGACTTCGTCTCGTGTCCGGATGGGACTTTCCTTGGCGTGGAAGGCAAGCTTGGCAATACGGATATGTAGATCTCCTACCATTGTAACCGACTCTGTGTAACCCTAGCCCTCTCCGGTGTTTATATAAACCAGAGGGTTTTAGTCCGTAGGACACAACAATAACAACAATCATACCATAGGCTAGCTTCTAGGGTTTAGCCTCCTTGATCTCGTGGTAGATCCACTCTTGTACTACCCATATCATCAATATCAATCAAGTAGGAGTAGGGTTTTACCTCCATCGATAGGGCCCGAACCTGGGTAAAAACATCGTGTTCCTTGTCTCCTGTTACCATCCGCCTAGACGCACAGTTCGGGACCCCCTACCCGAGATCCGCCGGTTTTGACACCGACATTGGTGCTTTCATTGAGAGTTTCTCTGTGTCGTCACCAATAGGCTCGATGGCTCCTTCGATCATCAACAACAATGACGCAGTCCAGGGCGAGACTTTTCTCCCCACACAGATCTTCGTATTCGGCGGCTTTGCTCGCAGCCAATTAAGCAGCCATCTGGAGCAGATCGAAGCTACGCCCTGGCCGTCGAGTTAGATTTGGAAGTCTAAACTTCACGGCCGACATCGCGGAGACTTGATCTTGATGGATTCGAGCCAAAGCCGAAGCGCCCGCCTTCATCACGATGGGCATGATTTAGCTCTGCTGCCGGATAGTGTCCTGGAGGCCGCACACGAGTCCGCTCCGACCCTTAATTCGGAGCCGGCTACGCAGATCGAGGACGTGTGGCTAGACACCGCCTCGGGGGCTGCAACCTCTATGGCGATGGAGCCGAATACTGACCTTATCCCCTGTGAAGCTCGTGACTCCGAGGTGCCGGACTCCTCGCCCGACTTCGAACCTCCCGCGCCCCCTCCAATCGAATCCGATTGGGCGCCGACCATGGAGTTCACCGCAGCGGACATCTTTCAACACTCACCTTTTGGCGACATCCTGAATTTGCTAAAATATCTCTCGTTATCACGAGAGCCCTGGCCGGACTGCGGTTAGGACGGTTGGGATGCGGACGACGAAGAAATTCAAACCCCACGCACCACCCACTTAGTAGCCACTGTCAACGATCTAACCGACATGCTAGACTTCGACTCCGAAGACATCGACGGTATGGACGACGATGTCGGAGACGACCAAGAACCAGCGCCTACTGGGCACTGGAAAGCCACCTCGTGGTATGACATATACATGGTGGATATACCAAAGGATGGGAATGGCCAAGGAACGACGGATGAAGACCCTTCCAAGAAACAGCCCAAGCGCCGGCATCAGCGGCGCCGCTCTAAATCCCGCCACAGCAAGAATGGAGATTCCGGCACCAAAGATAATAACACCCAGAGAGTGCCGAAGACAACCCCCTCCAGCAAGATTCAGCACAGGAGGACGGAGAAGCCAGCCCTCATGAGAGAGCGGCAGACGAAGAGGTAGAGGATGATAATTACATGCCTCCCTCCGGAGACGAAGCAAGCCTCGACGACGACGAATTCGTCGTGCCTGAGGATCCCGTCATACAAGAGCGTTTTAAACGCAGGCTTATGGCCACGGCGAACAGCCTCAAGAAAAAGCAGCAACAGCTTAGAGCTGATCAAGATCTGCTAGCCGACAGATGGACTGAAGTCCTTGCGGCCGAAGAGCATGAACTCGAACGCCCCTCCAAAAGCTACCCCAAACGCAAGCTGCTCCCCCGATTAGAGGAGGAGGCATATAAACTTGCATGACAAGCGCACAATACGGCTGACCGACCACCTCGTGGCCACGACAGAGAGGCCTGTAGGCCCTCCACTAGAACCGTACCCTGGCACCGCTCGAAAAATACGAAGCCACGGGGGAATGCGCCGGACTTGCGAGACATATTGGAGGATAAGGAAAGACAATCAAGATCGATCTACGGATCGCGTGGGCGCCCCACGATGCGCGACGACGACTGTCGCGCCGGATACAACAACTCCGTCCGGGCCGAACACAGTAGACAAAGCTCGCTTGAGCTACGTCGTGATATAGCCCAATATAGAGGCGCCGCACACCCACTATGCTTCACAGATGAAGCAATGGATCATCATATCCCCAAAGGGTTTAAACCCGTGAATATTGAATCCTACGATGGCACAACAGACCCCGCGGTTTGGATCGAAGACTATCTCCTTCATATCCACATGGCCCGCGGCGATGCTCTTCACGCCATCAAATACCTCCCACTCAAGCTTAAAGGACCAGCTCGGCATTGGCTTAACAGCTTGCCAGCAGAATCAATTGGGTGTTGGGAGGACCTGAAAGCCGCATTCCTTGATAACTTCCAGGGCACGTATGCGCGACCACCAGACGCCGATGACCTAAGCCACATAATTCAGCAGCCAGACGAATCGGCAAGACAATTCTGGACACGGTTCTTAACAAAGAAAAATCGAATCGTCGACTGTCCGGATGCAGAGGCCCTTGCAGCCTTCAAACATAACATCCGCGACGAGTGGCTTGCCCGGCACCTAGGACAGGAAAAGCCGAAATCCATGGCAGCCCTCACATCACTCATGACCCGCTTCTGCACGGGAGAGGACAGCTGGCTAGCCCGCAGTAACAACCTCAGCAAAAATTCTGGCAGTCCGGATACCAAGGACGACAATGGCAGGTCGTGTCGCAACAAGAACAAATGCCGCGTTAACGGTGATAACTCTAAGGATACGACAGTCAACGCCGGATTCAGAGGCTCCAAAACCGGTCAGCGGAAAAAGCCATTCAAAAGAACTACTCCGGGTCCGTCCAATTTGGACCGAATACTCGACCGCTCGTGCTAGATACACGGCACCCCCGAAAAGCCAGCTAATCACACCAACTGGGGCTGTTGGGTATTCAAGCAGGCAGGCAAGCTAATTGCCGAAAACAATGACAAGGGGCTGCATAGCGATGACGAGGAAGAGACCCGACCGCCGAACAACTAAGGACAGAAGGGTTTCCCCCCACAAGTGCGGACGGTAAACATGATATACGCAACCCACATACCCAAGAGGGAGCGGAAGCGTGCACTCGAGGGGCGATATCTGCGATGGAGCCGATCGCCCGAAGTTCAACCCATGGTCCTCCTTCCCGATCACTTTTGATCGAAGGACCACCCACCGATATCCGCCACGGCGGATTCGCCGCGTGGTTTTAGACCCAATCGTCGATGGATTTCACCTCACCGAGTCGATGGACGGCGGCAAGACTGAACCTGCTTTATCGGGATACAACGCGCAAGATGGGCATAGCCCCCTCAAGGATTAAACCCACAAAGACGACCTTCAACGGCGTCATACCAGGTGTAGAGGCCAATTGTACAGGCTCAGTCACACTTGAAGTGGTCTTCGGATCCCCGGGTAACTTCCGAAGCGAGGAGTTAATCTTCGACATAGTTCCGTTCTGTAGCGCCTATCATGCTCTGCTCGGACGGACCGCGTTTGCAAAATTCAACGCGGTGCCGCACTACGCATACCTCAAGCTCAAGATGCCAGGCCCTCGAGGAGTCATCACGGTCAACGGAAACACTGAGCGCTCACTCCGAACGGAGGAACACACAGCGGCTCTCGCGTCAGAAGTACAGAGCAGCCTCCTAAGGCAATTCTCGAGTCCGGCCGTTAAGCGACCGGACACGGCTAAACGCGCCCGGAGTAACCTACAACAAGACCACCTGGCACGTTCCGAGCACACGTAGAAATGCGGCCCCAACCCCAGCCCTTGCAAAATTGCAAGACTGGTCCTTCGCGTACATCATTACGCTCTGGAGATACCATGGGCATAGGGGGAGGGGCACGACCACAACAGGCCCAGAATGTGGCTTAACCACACCAGGGGCTCCCAAGTGTGTCATTCTTTTTCCTTTTTCTTTTTTCTTACCCACAGGACTCCGTTCACCAGAGGCCCTGTCCGGCAGTAGACCTGCCGAACTCATGATGCAACAGCCAGGGAAGGAGAAAGGCTCCGACGAGTATCCAGGTGGTCTCCATTACGAGCATTAAATCTATTTTATACACCATTCCGCAGCCTACCCCTGGAGGGGGACATGTTTAATAGTCACATACCTTGCTTACCGCACTATTTGTATCGTTCTGCATTCATGGCGGTATTTCTTGAATAAACAATGCATCACTTTTTGCTTATAATTGCATTTCTTTCTAATACATATGTTCATTTATGACATGTTGCATCCGTACACTTTGGTACGGCTTAATACACCAGGGGCTTAAGTTCCCCACATTATGGTGTGATAAGTCCGAACACTTTCACAAGTGCGGCACCCAAAACTTATAGCATTATATGCATCGGCTCCGAATCATGTCTTGGGTCAATAGTTGGGTTTGCCCGGCTCCCATGTTTTGGTACCTTACGTTCCGTTGTATCGGCTAAGGTAGTACTGGGAGAACCACTGTGATTGCGCCCCAGTTGAGCTGAGCGAGCGCCTCAGTGGAGAAAGCTAAAACTGACCGTCATGATAAGGCGAGAGATGGTCGCTGTTCGAGAGGTTTTTTTGAGTCCCTAAAGACTTATGCCGCTTAGAGCGAGGAACCGGCTTTGTCCGGCCCAGGCGTGGATAGCACCCCGAACTCAGTCTTCCGAACACTAGGGCTTCGCCGAAATTTAAAATTATAGAATTCTATGGCTAAGTGAGAGTGTTCAAGCATTATAAGTCTGGTTGCCTCGTTCGTTGTGTTGAGCGCCTCCCTAGATGGACCTAAAAATGGGAACAAGAGCGCTCAAGTTTATCCCGAACACCCCAGCACTCGTGGCATGGGAGCTGAAGCCGACGACTTGCCATCTCTCAGATTTGATAAACGGCAGCACAGAAGGTAATATTTTAAATTAACAAGCATTTCTTAGCGCATATGAACAAAGTTTTCAGCGCACAGGATAACAAAATGCGAGTCTATTCAGATATTACATCTTTGGAGCATTCACCCGCAATCATGCGGGCACCCTTCAGGACACTCTTATAATACATCTCGGGTGTGCGATGCTCCTTGCCCGGCAGTGGCGCGTCCGTCACAAGCTTCTCAGCGTCCATCCTGCCCCAGTGCACCTTTGCACGGGCAAGGGCCCGACGGGCACCTTCAATGCAGGCGGAGTGCTTGACGACTTCAACCCAGGGACACGCATCCATCAGCCACCGCACCAGGCCGAGGTAGCTCCCAGGCATGGCCTCCTTGGGCCACAGCCGAACTATGAGGCCCTTCATGGCCTGTTCGGCCACCTTGTGGAGCTCGACCAGCTGCTTCAGCTGGTCACTAAGGGCACGGATGTCCGCCTCAAAGATACCGAGACCAGAAGACCTTCTCCGTCGAGCTCCCCTCCTCGGCCCGGTAGAAAGCGGCAGCATCCGACACGCTGCGAGGCAGATCTGTGAACGCTCCTAGAGAGCTCCGAATTCGGGTAAGTAATAGGTAATTCACATTCACATGCTTGCTTTGCATGAAAAATGCCTTACCCGCCGCTATTTTCTTCAACGCCTCGATTTCCTGGAGGGCCTTGTGGGCTTCGGCCTTAGCGGCTTTGGCACTCTCAAGAGCCGGCATAGCTCGGACTCTCGAGTCTTGAGTCACGCTCCAAACTCTCGTGCTTTTCACGAGCACAGAGCTCTTGCTGTACCTCGCCACCGCGCCTCCTGCTTCTCTCGCTCGGCTCGTTCATGGCCGATTGCGTTCGTCGCGGACACCGCCTCCTTGAGGTTGCCACCTCGTTCAGTAGCCTGAAGTACCCATGTTATCCTTGTTATTTCTCTTGCAACCAAATCCTTTTCTGTAAGGTACAACTTTAATACGGTGTTACTCACCTTCCTTGTCCTCGAGCTGCTTCTTGGCACGGCCAAGCTTGCTCTCGGACCGCCCGAGGCTTTGTTTCAAGGTATTGACCTCCGCAGTCAGTGCGGCAGAGGTCAGCAGCGCAGCCTGCAATCCCATATTGACATATTTTTTAAGACTCCTGCGTATATCTTTTTAGATCCTCAGTCCGGCTTTTCTTTCCGAACACCGAACCGAGCATCAGGGGCTACTATCTATGCGGTACTATTTTACATATATTTAAATTCTTACCTCAAAGCCTGTTAGAAGGCTGCTGCAGGCTTCGGTCAGCCCGCTCTTGGCGAGCTGAACCTTTTGAATCACCGCACTCATGACAGTGCGGTGTTCTTCTTCGATGGAAGCGCCGTTGAGCGCCTCCTGCAAGTTATCCGGCACCTCTGGTTGGACGGAGGCCGCCGGTGTCACAGTCTTGCCCTTCTTACGAAGGGGCCGCTCGCCGGACTCCGGAACCACTGCAAGTTCCGGTGTAGAGTCCGGTGCAAAGTCCGGGAGGTTGCCCTGCGGCACCTCCGGGGCCTCCTCCTCCTGGCGGGTCCCTTCCTGGGATCCCATCTCGACGTCGTCAGCGTCACGGGGGGTGGAGGCGGTCGAAAGAGAATCCATCTCCGACGTGCCCAAGGACCCGCTCGACGAAGCGGGAAGATCGTCCTTGGGCGGACTACAGGTTGTATGCGGCATTAGAAAGACACCATGTGACAAAAAGAAAAATTATAAAATCATCTAGGAGTCCGGATACTTACGATCTCGCCAGGGGCTTGTCCCTTGAGGTCCACTCCTCGTCGCCGTCACCGACGTTGGCAGAACAGTCTGGGGGAAGGGTCCTTCCCTTCTTGGACCCTTCGGCCTCCCTCGTTGGGGAGGCCTTCCTTTTCTTCTCCCCCCCGCTGGGGGAGAGGCCTCTTTCTTCTCCTCCTCGTCCTCGTGGGAGGAGTCCGCCTCAGAGTCATCGGACGATGAGTCCGATACCACCTGACACCGGGAACTCCTTCGGGTTCCCGTGGCCTTCTTCTTGGCCTTCTTCTCCCGCACTACGTAAAGTGTCGGGACCAGCAGCCCTGTCAAATGGGCATCCTGCGGCTCGGTGATGTAGAACCACCCCGATTGCCACCCTTTGATGGATTCCACGAAGGCACCCTCGAGCCAAGTGACGTTGGGCATTTTGCCCACCATGGCGCCTCCGCACTCCGCTTGGCTGCCCTTCACAACCTTCGTCTTGACATTGAAGGTCTTTAGCCACAAGCCGAAGTGGGGCTAGATGCAGAGGAAGGCCTCGCACATGACGATAAACACCGAGATATTGAGGATAAAATTCGGGGCCAGATCGTGGAAATCCAGGCCGTAGTAGAACATGAGCCCCTGGACAAAGGGGTGGAGTGGGAAGCCCAGTCCGCGGAGGAAATGGGGAAGGAATACCACCCTCTCATGGGGCCTAGGGGTGGGGATGAGCTGCCCCTTGTCGGGGAGCCGATGCGCGATGTCGCTGGACAGATATCCGGCGCTGCGCAGCTTCTCTATGTGCCCCTCCATAACGGAGGAGGCCATCCACTTGCCTCCCGCTCCGGACATGGCTGGAGAAGGTCAAGGTGAGATATGCGGACTTGGGCGCTGGAGCTCGAGTGCGCGGAGATGGATAAGCAAAGGAGAAAGAAGGCGTAGGTAAAAAAAGGTGGATCCTTATCCCCTTATATATGGGCAGATGAAACTATGCGTCCCTACTGGCCTGGTAAAACTCGCTTATCTACCAAGCGCCGCAATAAATGGCGCGGTTGGGTTACCCACGTCCGTATTGATGGGAATCCCGGAATAAGGGGAACACGATCTCTGCTTCGACAAGACGTGCCAAGGAAACCGCTTCGCTAAACGCGCTGAGGTGGTATAATAAAAATGATTCGAGTAAAAGCTTGGTTGTGGTGTGACATCATGCCAAGAAATACGTCAGCAGATTGAACTTGTGTAAATATTATTCTCTCTACGGTGGTACGTGGAATTTATTTTACAGAGCCGGACACTATCCTGGTGTTCACAATCTTCTATGAATTATCCGGAGGGGGAACCCGCCTTGCAATGCAGAAGACAATATGCGCGTCGGACTCGTCGTCATTGAAGCCTGGTTCAGTCGCTACTAAGGGAGTCCTGGACTAGGGGGTGTCCGGATAGCCGAACTATCATCATCGGCCGGACTCCTAGACTATGAAGATACAAGATTGAAGACTTCGTCCCGTGTCCGGATGGGACTTTCCTTGGCGTGGAAGGCAAGCTTGGCAATACGGATATGTAGATCTCCTACCATTGTAACCGACTCTGTGTAACCCTAGCCCTCTCCGGTGTCTATATAAACCGGAGGGTTTTAGTCCGTAGGACACAATAATAACAACAATCATACCATAGGCTAGCTTCTAGGGTTTAGCCTCCTTGATCTCGTGGTAGATCCACTCTTGTACTACCCATATCATCAATATCAATCAAGCAGGAGTAGGGTTTTACCTCCATCGAGAGGGCCCGAACCTGGGTAAAAACATCGTGTTCCTTGTCTCCTATTACCATCCGCCTAGACGCACAGTTCGGGACCCCCTACCCGAGATCCGCCGATTTTGACACCGACAGTGATGGCACGTCGTGACCACTTAAGTGGATGCGCGGCCTCAAGCCTCGGGAGGGTCGTGTTTACTTCGCGAGCGAACTGCTTGAAGATGCGATGTGACGCTAGGGCCTGAGCACCATCCAAGATGCAGGCGATCGCACAAGGTTCCTGGAAGCTCCCAGCCCCATCATCATGTCGGTTGTCATCGTTTCTCCATGGCGGCGGTGGCAACAGAGGGAGGCCGACATTACCTTGAGGACAGGCCTCACGAGGCTGGTCTCGCCAGGGTCTATCATGAGGCTCGTCAGTCCTTGCGAGGCTGGTCACACAAGTCCCGATGAGGGTCGCGGTTGTCCCAATGGCCTCCTTCGTGGCCATAGCCATGGTCACCACACTCGGGGCGACGGCCGAGACGTCCATCGCGAAGTGCCCTGAGCTCCTGGTAGTCGTTGGTGTTATGGTTGTGTACGTTGTGGAACTGTGCATAACGGGCGGTTGCCCCTGGGCGGCTCGTTGTGCTCACGGTCGCGCTTCATCTCGTGCTTAGTAGTGAGCACGGCGGGGCCCTTCCGCTTTGCCTCCTTAGCCTTGGCCTTCTTGTCTTCAGGGTCAGCCTCCGTGAGCTCAATGAGGGAGAGGCGACCTTCTTCGGCCCATGCACACTTGTTCGCCAGGTTGAGCATCTCTAGGGCAGAGCATAATTCCTCGTGAATGCAGAGCTCCTCTTTCATCTTGACGTCCCAGACGCCATCGGTGAACACTGAGATGATGGCCTTGTTCGACGCCTTCAGGATCTTGGGGCGAATGTTCGTGAAGCACTGTACGTACTTGTGCAAGGTCTAGCCCAGCTGCTACTTCACGTGCCGCAGGTCGCCCACCGCTGGGGCGCGACCATGGGTGCCCTGGAAGTTGGCGATGAAGCGCTCGCGAAGTTCATCCCAAGAGGAGATTGACCCCTCTTGGAGGTGTAGGAGCCAGCAACGCGCGTCGTCTTTGCGAGCCATGGGGAACCAATTCGCCATGAACTTCTGGTCACTGTTGGCCGCCTTGATGCTCAGCGAGTAGAGTTGGAGGAACTCCCTGGGATCGGGGGAGCCATCATAGCATGGAGGAAGATCTGGCTTGAACTTGTCAGGCCAAACGACGTGGCCCAACCCCGGGGTGAAGGTGCGACAACCCGCAGCACTCACGGGAGCAGCTCGCACGAGTGGAGCTCGGACTAGACGCCCACACGCCATGACCTCAGGCGGCGCGTGGTCTTGATGCTGGTGTAGTGGTGCTGGGAGCGCGCGTGCGCCACCTTGCGGTCGCTGCACCACCTGGCAGCTTGCTTCATTGCGTACCAGTGCTCCACGCGGCGGGTTGTGCGGTTGCACATCACATCTGGGCTCGTGGTCGGCACCACACAAAGGAGGAGCAGTAGGCGCGCCATGCACCACATCGCCCACCTGGGACGGCGGGGGACGAAACAAGCAGGACGGTGTAGGGACTTCGCAGGCGGCGTTGACGAGCTCGACGATGCACCCAAGCCAGTCGGCGTAGCGGTCATTGGCGGGACGGTAGCGCAGCAGTTCGTGCGCCACGAGCATTGCAGCCTCCACATGGGGGGATGATGCCATGGCAGGAGTGGGTGACGAAGTGGTGGTGTGGCCATCGCGTCGCATGGAGGGTGGCAGCGAGGAATCCTGCTGCTCGCGAGAAGCAGGGTTAGTGGCAGCTTTAGCCACGGGGGAGGCAGAGCGGCGCGGGGAGCTGTTGCCCACGGGTGCTGTCTAGGAGATGCGAGCAGCCTTGTGCTCAGTGCGGATCTGGCATGCGTCGGCCATGGGAACGACTAAGCAAAGACGAATCAAAGGTGGAATAAAGACTTTGACACGCCCCTACCTGGTGTGCCAAATGTTGGATTCAGGACTCCGCAGACCCAAGAAGGTTCGAACTTTGGGGCGTGTGCGAAGATCTCAAACTCTCAAGTGTCCAGCTCACCACCCTACAGCCTAGCCTCATCGGATTCGTGTGGGTAGGGAAGAAGATTAACACAGTAGTTTACCTAGGTTCAGGCCACCTCGCGGTGTGACACCCTACTCCTACTTTGTGGTGGATTGGCCTCATGAGGGGCTGAGGTTGAACAACTAAAGTGGGTGAACAGCCTCACGAGGGCTATGGTGTTGAGGGTGGAAAGGATTCGATCCCCTCTACGGTGGTGGCTAGCCTATATTTATAGTGGCCTTGGTCCTCTTCCCTCAAAACTTAGGTGGGAAGTGATCCCACAACGGCCAATTCAAAAGGGGACAAGTAGTACATTTATCCTGACAAAAGGTGGTCTTCGCCTGCAAAGCTTCTGGGCGGGACGCAACGGTGGGCTAGGCGATGTCTGTCCTACCGAGCTTGTGGTCTTGGTCTTATTGCACCGGAATGGTAACCTTTGCAGGACTCCTCAGGAACCCACGTCTGTCCTTGCTCCCTTAGCACCGAAAGGGAAACTGTCTCCTCTGCGCCCGCTGGCACCCGCCTAGCCTTGGTCGTTATGGCTCATGTCATCGCAGCCTCACGAGGCTGAGTACCTGCATAGAAATCCCCGCTCCTCGGGAGGCCGCCTGGGGAGGCCGTCCCTCTGGAGGACTTGGCATCATTCTCCTCGCGAGGCCGGGGCCCTCCCGAGGGTCTTGTCTTGAGGCCCCATAGCTGGGTTGTACCTGGCCGTTGATGGGGTCATACCATGGGCCGCAGGCAGACAGATCTGGGTACCCCCGATCCCAGAATGCCGACATAGATGTAGGGCATGTGAGGCCACTTCAATTTCTAAAGACTTAACCTCTACTCCTATTGTGTCATCTTTTTGGGTGCAAGGTCTCATACATGACAACGAGCCTACCCACAATGAGTCCATACAATGGACAACACGATGTCCATAGTTGACGATGAGCACCCACTACAAAAAACGACACATCCATGACATTATGGCCCAAACAAAAAAATCTGTTATTGACGGTGTCTCGGACTAGGGGGTACTAACCTAGTCGGCCCATGCATCAGTTTTGAACCTTGATTTTGGTTAATAGTTGGGTTGCCCTGCTCCTCTGTGTACCTCTTATGTTCCCGATGAATTTGGCTAAGGGTGTAATGGGAGAACCACTTCATAGTTCCGCCAAGTTAGTTGGCAGAGCACCTGAGTGAAGAAAGTCGAACTGACTATCGAGTTAAGCACAAACTGGTCGGCCATCTGAAGACCACGTTAAGCGATGTGATGATAGAGATCACCCGTGTCAAATGAAGGGCTTCCTTTTTAGTCGAAGTGCGTCATGGCATAGAACTCGGTTTGCTACGACGACCACTTCCCATATTAGGGGCTCGTCATCAGCCCCCATAGTCAAACTCCTATGAACAAGTGAAACTTATAAAGTCGTTATAGTCTGATTGCCTAGTTCCTACAAGTACAGACCGCCTCCGGGTACCGAGACATCGGCCAAGGGTCAAAAGTGCCTCAAAGGAACACCCTTTGTATATTCTACACTGGGGAAGAAGCCGACGACTGGCCACTTTCAGTTTAACACGGTCGCACAGGAGGAAAATTCATTAAAAAGCACAAATATATGAGGGAGTTTAAAGCCATACTCATTCAAGCAAACGGTAAGTTTTGTACATTTCAAAAACTTCGACATTCCGAAGTGCTACCTTCAAATACGAAGTGTTCGTTGGACACATGCCCTCGGTAACCCAGGCTCCCTTCTCCACCTTGGTGAGAACTGGTCCGCGGTGCACGGCTTCCCTTCCATGGGACTCATACCAGTTGTTACCACATCAACCTTCCGAAAGTGCGCCTTCACGCAGGCATATGCCCTCCGAGCTCCTTCAAAGCATGAGGAACTCCTCCAACTATCAATGCATGAGACAATGTCTCACAGACGGGCCAAGAGGCCGAAGAAGCTGGTCAGCAGGGTTTCAGCAGGCCACAACACAACGCAAAGGTCTTGAAGCACCAGTCTCGCCATGCGGAATAACTCTGCTAGCTACTTCACTCGGTGATTCAACAACTGTGATGACGGAGACCCAGGGAACTGCCCCTAGAATGCCTTCTCCACCTCATGATCCTCCAACAGGTCAAAGTGCTGGATGGCATCCGCAACGCTATTCGAAAGATCCGCAAAGATCTTTGCGGAACGCCATAGTTGGGTGAGCTTGATGCACACTTTGCTGCCAAACACACACTGCAATAAATATAGCTTACCCGAGGCGATTTACTCCACTTGTTGTAGCACCTCACGGTCAGCCTGGGCCACTATCTGAAGATTAGAGTGTGCAAGCTAGAGCTTCTTGAGCTCCTCCTTCAATTGCTTCCCCTATGCCTGAAGTCTCTCACGTGCCTCAAACATGCCCTTGAGGGTCTCCTCAACCTCCTGGACCCGCACCCGGTCCTTCTCCCCAGCCACCTTCTCGGCAGCTCGGGCCTTCTCCGCCTTCACGGCCACAGCCTCATGATGCTCTACCTCCCCAAGCTTTTTTGAGCTCATCCTTGAGTGCCTCAAGCACAGACAAAGATACTGTCACTCAAACAGCTCGGCATGAGTCCTCCACCCAAAGTCAAAAACATCACAAATTTTGTGTTCAATATAACACTTATATAACACCAGTCTGGGTTGCTTACCATGAGACTGCTTGAACTTCTAGTTCATCAAGTTGAGGTCCTCCTGGTAACTCTCAAGCTTCCGGTCTACTTCCACGCTCTCCTCGGAGATGGAGCTCGGAGCCGAGGTCAAAACCTGCAAACAAGAATTTGCTACACAAGCCCGCAATAAATTATGGGAGGTCCAGGATGATTGTCTTATTTTGTTAGGCAGCATCCCGAGGGCTGCATGTCAAGCTCCTACTAATACCCTATCCCAATGCCGGTTTCTTGATACCGGCTTTGGGCTTGGGGGCTACTCACTGACCGAGCCATTTAGAAGGCCACAACGGTATTTCCTCGGACTGGTGCACGGTTTTACAAAGAAAATTTAAATACAACAATTACTCCTGTACAAGGATAAAAAAGTACCTCGAAGCTAATGACGAGGTTCTTGAAAACCTTCTGCAAGCCGGCCCCCCCAACCCGAAAGCCCTGCAGCATCGCGCCTATCAAGGCATGATGCTCCTCCTTGAGGGAGGAGACCTTCAAGGACTCCTCCACTTATTTGGGCCACCCCACGCTAGCCCGCCCTTCAGCAGTAGGAGAGGGTGGCATGATGACCTCGGACCCAAGGGCCTGGGTGTAGGGGTGAGTACTCTCCAGCTGCGATGGTGGAGCCGGAGCAGACATCGGCTGGCCCGATGACTGGCCCAGCTCCTCTTTGAGATCTCAGGGATCTTCTCCTATTGGTCTGAGGCTTCAACCTCGTCCATGACGCCCGACTCTTCGGCCCCTGCTGTGGCTGTCACAGCCCTAGACTTTGCTTGTATTAGTTGCATTTGAGAGCATCCTGCATCATGTCTAAATTTCTGAAACTTGAAATGGGGATTGTTGAAACCCTAGCACCAAATGAAATTTAACTAGGTTCAATAAAAATATTTTCAATAACCCAGAATGCCCTTTGGAAATGTTCATAATTTCTGTTAAAGGTGAAAACCTCTTCCCAAAATGATGAATATATTTATAGGCTATTCCTGGATTTTTGAATTAAACTATATAGTATTTGCATTTGGGCATTTAATTGCTAATAATATTTTAAATGCTCAAATAATCACAAACTGAAATGTTTACTGTTGGAAATATTCCAAACAGTGACATGGAGCAGTTTCATGATTTCTGGTAATACCCTGGAATTATTAATAAAGCCCTAAATCTGCAGAATAATAGAAAACAGAAAGGAAAGAGTTACCTGGCGCCTACTAACCGGCCCACCTTCCGGCCCAGCCCAGCTGTCGCGCCAGCGAGCTGCTTGGCTCGGCAGGAAGGCAGGCAAGGTGCTCGGCGGCGAGCACCGCATGGGTGCCACACTTCGCTGCTTCGCCGGCGAGCCTTGACCGTTGACCGCGGGTTTGACCCGCTAATCTAGTTGACTAGGTGGGACCCTCGCTAATTAACCTAGTTTAGGTTTAACCAAAATTAGTTAGTCTAATTAACTACTAACAAGCGGGACCCACTGGTCGGAGTTGACTGGGCGCCCCGTTGACCGGCGACGTCACAAAGTGACGTTAAAGATCTTGTGTGATAAATCCTTTTCTGGATTTATTCTTATATAGGAAATTCCAGAAAATGTTGCAAACTTCAAAAATTCATAGAAATTAATCTGTAACTCCAAATGCAAAGATTTATATATGAAAAATGATCAGAAAAATCCAATCTATCAATCTATACCAGTTTCATGCATGTTAGAGCAAACTCACCTTGCTGTTTAGATGAAACATGATAATGCACTTATATGAGTTCATAGCTTAGGCTTATATTTGAATCTTTGATTCAAATAAGATCAAACCACTCTGGTTTTAGTTGCATTAGCTCAATCAATAGAATATTGCCATGACATTATCATGCATCATATTTGTTGCATTGCACTGATTGTGTCCCTCTTTGTTTGCCGGTAATTGTCCCCTCTCGATAGACGTGGTTTCGACGACGAGTTCGATGACACCGATGAAGAACTATAATATCTTCTAAAGTGCCAGGCAAGCAAAACCCCCTTGTTCATTCCGATACAATCCCACTCTCTCGCTCCTGCTCTCTTTTACTGCATTAGGACAACAGTGATTCAACTGTTACTTGTCATGATAGCTGAACCCCTTTATCCTTTGCATGACTGTCATTCCACGGTAAATAGATGAAACCCACTAGCATGAGTAGGAGTTGTTTGAGCCCTGATGTGCCTACTCATTCATGCTTGTTTGTCATGCCTGCTATTGCTTAGAGTTGTGTCGGTCTGATTAAATGCAGGATGAATCAGAGGTGTGTGAACATGTCCTATTGCGTGCGAGCTAAGTGTGTGAACACGATTTGGTAAAGGTATCGGTGAGAGGCCATGTAGGAGTACATGGTGGGTTGTCTCATTGCAGCCGTCCTCGAGAACTGAGTTACGTGTTTGTGATCCATGATCTGATTACTACCACGCATTGGGCCCGAAACCAATGGACCCTCTCGGCTTCTTAATCACCCTTGTCCTCTGTCCAGGAGTTGCAAGTAGTTTCTGGTGTTTGTAGTATGCTGGAGGCCGTGCGCAGCGCTGACCGTAGGGGTGGGCTGTGATGCGGTAGGCACGTGGCCGGGTTACCGGGCGCCCGTTTGGTGTCACGGAACCCTGTACACATCGTTTGGGGCTGTGAGCGAAACTTCGGCCGGATCTCCTCATGGATGGAACCCGAATAGGCGATAAACCTGGACTAGGGACTTGAGTGTTTAGGTAGGCCGTGGCCGACACCCACGTTGGGCTTCCGCTTGAAGGTTGCGAGTACATGTCGTAAAGCGGAGTAAGTGGTGAGCGTGTGTGAAGAAGTACACCCTGCAGGGTTAACATCATCTATTGAATAGCCGTGTCGCGGAAAAGGACTTGGGGTTGCTGTGCAGTTCATAGACAAGTGAAAGTGGATACTTTAAAATCGCAAGATAAGCGTGAGTGCTATGGATGGCGTTCTCGTAGGGAGACGGTAGCGGATCCATAGTGGTGTATTGATATGGTGAATATGTGGACTCGTGTGCGCCACCTCAAAAGAGTTACTTGCAGTCGTAGTTTAGGATAACCACCGAGTCAAAGCTGGCTTGCTGCTGTTAAACTCCACCATCCACTTTGTTGATAATGATGCATATGTAGTTAGTTCTGATGTAAGTCTTGCTGGGTACATTTGTACTCACGTTTTCCTATTTTATGTTTTTGCAGAGAGACTTCAGTCTCGCTAGTAGTTCCACGTGGACTTCGACGTTTAGCTTGTTACCTCAGCTACGATCTTGTGCCCTCGGCAGGATCTAGTACATAGTCAGGCTTCTAAGCCTTTTTCATTTGTAGATGTCTGTACTTAGACATGTTAGCTTCCGCTTGTGCTTTGACTTGTATGCTCTGAATGTTGGGTCATGAGACCCATGTTTGTAATATCTCGCTCCTCGGAGCCTAATGAATAAATACTTGAGTCGTAGAGTCATATTGTGATGCCATGTCGTATTTGCACATATCGAGCATATTGTGTGTATGTTATTGAAATGCTTGGTATGTCTGGGATCTGACTATCTAGTTGTTTTTCCTTAGTAGCCTCTCTTACCGGGAAATGTCTCCTAGTGTTTCCACCGAGCCATTTTAGCTTGCTACTGCTCCGGAACACATAGGCTGGCCGGCATGTGTCCTTCTTCGTTCTCGTGGTTCGTTCCTTCGTGGAAATGTCACGCGATGAATACCGGAGTCCTGTTAGCCGCTTCTGGCCGGTTCATTGGAGTCTGCTAGCCCGATGCTACTGACTGGATTCATTCGCTGATGACCGACACGTTCGATCTTTGGGTCATGGATGCTGTCCTGTAAGTTGGTGCCACTTTGGGTTTACGACTAGCCATGTCAGCCGGGCTCCTTATCATATGGATGCTAGCAACACTATCATATCGTGTGCCAAAAGGCATAAGCGGTCCGGGCAAAGGTAAGGCGACACCGTGTGGAATGCCGTCGTGAGGCCGCAAAGTGATATGAGGTGTTACATGCTAGATCGATGTGGCATTGAGTCGGGGTCCTGACAGCTTTGGTATCAGAGCCTGACTGCCTGTAGGATTACCAAGCCAAACTGGTCGAAGTTGTGTCTAGAAATGCTTTAGTTATGTAAGAGAATTGATTGTGGGATGGAATGTAAGGCTCTTTTTACTCCTTATACCTCATGGCCTTCTGATCTGAGTCAACCTTTTCTCTTCTACGGGGATTAAGAACTAGGCCTTCTCATCTATCTATCAAGATGACGTGTTACCAATCCATAGACTTATAGAATTGTTAGTTTCAAATCTCAGTTCAGTTTTACTACTTCCGTATGTTCATAACTGTTGACCTCGAAACCTTGATATTGTGCTTCGGAGTGGCTATGCCACCATTTTTGTAGCATGTCTCCAATCTTTTTGAGCATTTACAGCCGTTATGCTATCCGAGTCATCGCAGGTTTCTAAACAATCTGATGCACTTGCAAATCCTTTCCCTCTGGTTTTGATGTTCCTCTGGGCCAGGTTAATCACACTAAATGCTGAGTTGAGGTATTCTATTGCCTCGACATATATGTTGGAATTATTATTATGACCCTAGGTGTCTTAGGGGATCATCTAGTAATCTAGCCATGATTTGTATCCCAGTGTGAAGATTCTGGCCATCATTCTCGAAAGCATCTCGTGATGCTACTTAGAAGTAGGTATTCTATTCCTGGGTTTTGAACTCGAGATTCACCCTACTTACTTCATGTTGATAGTTTTGCCAGCTCCTTTAGGCTGTTAGTAACCTTGCGATAGTCCTGGAGGTCCGTGGTATTTCCTTCTTCCAAATACTATGAACCACTTATGGCAGAAGTTGTTGGATCAAAAGATCACAACAAGAGTACTCTCGAAGAGTTCTCCGTTCATAATTGTGAATCTGCCAATTCTACCCTTTCCGCATGGGTTATCCGGAAGAAATGTTGAGCTTCGCTCGACATACTAATCTATGCATCCACAACTCAGAAAGTTATATGTTCCTTTGAGTTGTTCTCTTTAGTTGTGTCCTGACCCTCGTCTGTCAATTGATAGTCAAGAGTATGTGTGCATTCGTTCATCGGTGCCTATTATTCTTGAGGTCCGTCAAGCCATTCTAT
This sequence comes from Aegilops speltoides, assembly GCA_021437245.1. Lineage (NCBI taxonomy): Eukaryota > Viridiplantae > Streptophyta > Magnoliopsida > Poales > Poaceae > Aegilops > Aegilops speltoides. The sequence continues at coordinate 119,472,142 of CM038145.1, forward strand.
TCCAGAATGACTAGGAGAAACGAACTCCAGTACCTTGTCCATTTCCAGGATTGGGTCAAAGCAGTCGTACTTCGCAGATCAAATACTAATCCAGCTTTTGTTCTGTTCTACCTTGGAGTAATACCATCTTTATATCGAGAATGTCATGGGAATTGCACACCATCCTATGAATTCTTGATGTAGTAATACTCCTCGCCATCATTGTTCATTTCTCGGTTTCCATGTTATTGTAACCGGAATGCCGACAAGTGAATCGTGGTGTGTGAAATCAATACTGCTGGCAACTCCGTTGCTTGGTAGTTAAATGGACGATAACCTCATTCTTAGCGTGTTGATTATTGAATCGTCACCCTAAGGTTGATTGTGCTACCTAGTCCTTATTTCTGGTGCACTCTTCGATCAATGAGTTAGGAATTGTGCCAATCCCTCGCTTATTTGATCATATCGTCTTGCCCTGAAAAGCAAGATTGTTCTCGAGCTTAGTAACATAGCGGTGGTTCGTGATTTTCCGAATATCTTCTCGGAAGTATTACCAGGTTGTCACCTTACCGCTATGTTGAGTTCGTGATCAAGTTGGTTTCATATAAACCACCCCTTCTCCAAGAATCTGTGTTGCATACCCCTGAGCTAGTAGGTTAAGCTAAAAACAACAACTTGGAGAGGTGGAAGATAAAAGCTTGTTCGACTTAGCTCATGTTAAGGGATATCTTTTTGTGTGCGTGTGATGAAGAAAGATGATATCTTCATCAATTGATCCTCGAAACCAGTTGTTGGAGCTATCGTCTTGCGAAAACTTTGATTTGAGTGTGGGCTATTCTCAAATCAAATCAGAACCAACGATGTTCGTAATGTTGTCTTACCCGTGGTTGATCCCTCGGGCATACACCATTATATCCTTTGGTATGACCAATGCTATCACTGTGTTCACCTAATTATGGAATTCCATTTATATGGAAACCAGGATGAACTGTTATTGAGCCCATCGACAACATCCTTATCTTCTCCATAATCTTGTTGAACATTAAGCTAGTATTGGAAACTTTCGAAAGCATTTCTTCATGCTAGCTCATGAAGCATATGTTCGGATGAAAGAAGTGACTCTCTCTAACTCATGTGCATTTGATGCAAGTTGCCGCCGTGGGTTCGAGCAAGCTTGTTCTTGCTTCCTCTGAAATCATCCCAAGTTGGTCACGCATATGTGCGAAGTACTCTATGGTTTGATAGGTTGGCCGCCTCCATTCTATATGTGTTCCTAGCACCCCAAGCCACTGATCGACTTGTTCAAGGAAAATAACTCTAGCGCACGTAAAGACCTCGATATCCTTGTTGATGGTTCCCCACCTGAACTCGGTAGTGTTTTATTATAAGACCACCACGTGGTCATGCTTGTCTGAGATAACGTGTTCACATGTGTGTAGCAGAACCAGCTCATGTTTTGGAGCTTACTACTGTAGTCCATTTCCCGAGAATCTCGCAACGTCTTCTCGTCGATTTGAGTTGCAAACTTTAATTTTCTTTCTAGACTCGATGAGTCTAGATTATTCTGACACCAACTAGATCTGAATCTCAGGCAGATATGATGGTTGGAATGTTTCCCAAGAATTATATTATTGGTCTCTCTGTAACCCGGTAAAATGGATGTCGTGGCCAACACACCCAGCCGGAAGACCTGTTGTTGTAGTATCTTGATTGAAGAAGTTGGCCACCTCCCCATAAGGACTTCGTAGGATTTACTCCCTAGTTGTGCCTTATGATTTTTGTGTTTCCGAAGTCCGACCTTTACTTGATGTTCTAGATGCCAGACCATCTCAATGAATGGGATACGCTAAAACATCAAGGAGAACATTAGAAGCGGAGTGCTAAATGTCTCTCGGTCGATCATCCAGATTTTGCTTCCTTGGCCTCGCTAAGGTAAAATCTGAGAAGGTTATCTTTCTTTGCATCGGCATCGTCCATCACTACTCATCTTGGTGGTATGTTGTATTTCCAGGATCCTTGACACGGATATTGGTAAACCTTGATGAATATGGAGATGTTCAAGTTCTTGAGAGCACGCACAAGCATTAGGTGCTATCATAGTTACTAACCGGAATTGTTCTCTGTTTCCTCGGTTATGCTATAACCATTCCAATAGTGGAATCACACTCTGCTGTTGGGTTTCTCCCCAGTTACTAGAATCATTCCCAGCATTGTGTTTTGTTTCCAGCTTGCACCGTCATTGTGCCATCCTATCTTGGGTCCCATCCATTTCCGATGATAAGAAAAATCATCCTTCATGTTGTCCTCAAACAAGGTAGTCCACATCATCCATCCTGGCCCAAGAATGTCATTCTTTCGGACTCCTTCAAATGATTGACTGTGATTTGCCTTAGGCTGGTATAAAGAGTTTCAATGATCTCTAAATCAAAGGTAATTCTTTTTGCCACTTAAGGGAATATTTATACGAGCCACCCTCTCTAAGGTGCCCCGTTATGGAATCATGGCAGTTTATCCTCGCTACTTGAAACCCTCGTCAAATTGCTTCTTTCGTCCCTCCTGATGCATGTTTTGCCTCTCAGCTCCAGAGATGTTTCTATGTCTCATTCCGTGAATTGATCTTGTGGTCATTAAAATGATCCATCCTTGTAGAGTGTTTATGTCCTCGTGTTGGATGAAGATCTCAAAAGCAAAGACGTCAAGATCAATTGGAGCACTGAATCAACATCCTCGAGAAAGACATCTGGATCGTGAAGTTGTGTTAGCTTGTGTCCCCTTTGTCTTCTTACCTCACGTCTTGAATCTCGGGACGAGATTCTTGTTTAGTGGGGGTGAGTTGTCACAGCCCTAGACTTTGCTTGTATTAGTTGCATTTGAGAGCATCCTGCATCATGTCTAAATTCCTGAAACTTGAAATGGGGATTGTTGAAACCCTAGCACCAAATGAAATTTAACTCGGTTCAATAAAAATATTTTCAATAACCCAGAATGCCCTTTGGAAATGTTCACAATTTCTGTTAAAGGTGAAAACCTCTTCCAAAAATGATGAACATATTTATAGGCTATTCCTGGATTTTTGAATTAAATTATATAGTATTTGCATTTGGGCATTTAATTGCTAATAATATTTTAAATGCTCAAATAATCACAAACTGAAATGTTTACTATTGGAAATATTCCAAACAGTGACATGGAGCAGTTTCAAATTTTTGGTAATACCCTGGAATTTTTAATAAAGCCCTAAATCTACAAAATAATAGAAAACAGAAAGGAAAGAGTTACCTGGCGCCTACTAACCGGCCCACCTGCCGGCCCAGCCTAGCTGCCGCGCCAGCGAGCTGCTTGGCTCGGCAGGCAGGCAGGCAAGGTGCTCGGCAGCGAGCACCGCATGGGTGCCACGCACCTGCTCGCCGCCTCGCCGCTTCCCTCATCCAGCCACGACGGGGATCGATCCCCCTCTCTCCCCCGAACCCCCCAGACACCCCCTCTCCTCTCCAGCTCCTCCCCCTCGTGCTCCCCAGCCATGGCCGACGCCACCGCCGCCGCTCCATCATCGTAACCACGCTCCCTGCCGCCCGTGCTTCGTCTCATCGTGTCCAGGAGCTCCGCCGCCGTCCTCTTCGTCGAGCTAACCGAGCCCCGCGTGCTCGCGAGGCCCGAGTCCACCGCACCGACCTTGCCCGAGTCCGCCGTCGCCGGAGATCCCCTTCAACGCCGTCGCTGCATCAGCTCGTCCCCAACCCTGCCGGTGGCCTCTACGAGTGCTCTGTGAGCCTAGATACCCCTCCTACCCTTCCTCTCTCACCCCCGAGTCGTGTAGCCACCGCACGAAGATCACCCGCACGCACCGCCGCGGATCTCGTCGCCGACGTGCTCCCGGCCATCCTCCGGCCACCTCTCGGTGTCCATCGCACTCACCACGCTGCGTTGAGTCCAACCGCGCACTCCCCGAACCTCACTGCACCCCCTAGCTCGAGTTCGTCTCCAACCGAACTCCGGTGGCCGCCTAGATCGTCGTCGGCGACGTTCCCGGCCACCCCGAGCCCAACCACCGCCACCAAACGCTGCGGCTTGCTCCCAGCCACCCGTAGATGGTCTCCGCCGACCATTTGGTCACCGGAGCGCGAAATTGCACTTTCGCCGCCGCGTCTGGCCTCGCCGGCGGCTAAACGCCGGCAGGCCTTGACCCGTTGACCGGCGGGTTTGACCCCGCTAACCTAGTTGACTAGGTGGGACCCTCTGCTAATTAACCTAGTTTAGGTTTAACCAAAATTAGTTAGTCTAATTAACTACTAACAAGCGGGACCCACTGGTCGGAGTTGACTGGGCGCCCCGACCGCTGACATCACAAAGGACGTTAAAGATCTTGTATGATAAATCCTTTTCTGGATTTATTCTTATATAGGAAATTCTAGAAAATGTTGCAAACTTCAAAAATTCATATAAATTAATCTGTAACTCCAAATGCAAAGATTTATATATGAAAAATGATCAGAAAAATCCAATCTATCCATTTGTACCAGTTTCATGCATGTTAGAGCAACCTAACCTTGCTGTTTAGATGAAACATGATAATGCACTTATATGAGTTCATAGCTTAGGCTTATATTTGAATCTTTGATTCAAATAAGATCAAACCACTCTGGTTTTAGTTGCATTAGCTCAATCAATAGCATATTGCCATGACATTATCATGCATCATATTTGTTGCATTGCATTGATTGTGTCCCTCTTTGTTTGCCGGTAATTGTCCCCTCTCGATAGACGTGGTTTCGACGACGAGTTCGATGACACCGATGAAGAACTATAATATCTTGAAGTGCCGGGCAAGCAAAACCCCTTGTTCATTCGATACAATCCCACTCTCTCGCTCCTGCTCTCTTTTACTGCATTAGGACATCAAGGATTCAACTGTTACTTGCTGCGGTAGCTGAACCCCTTTATCCTTTGCATGACCTGTCATTCCACAGTAAATAGATGAAACCCACTAGCATGAGTAGGAGTTGTTTGAGCCCTGATGTGCCTACTCATTCATGCTTGTTTGTCATGCCTGCTATTGCTTAGAGTTGTGTCAGGTCTGATTCGTCCGGGGTGAATCAGAGGTGTGTGAACATGTCCTATTGCATGCGAGCTAAGTGTGTGAACACGATTTGGTAAATGTATCGGTGAGAGGCCATGTAGGAGTACATGGTGGCTTGTCTCATTGCAGCCGTCCTCAGGAACTGAGGTCTGTGTTTGTGATCCATGATACAGTTACTACCACGCATTGGGCCCGAAACCAATGGACCCTCTCGGCTTCTTAATCACCCTTGTCCTCTGTCCTGGGAGTTGCAAGTAGTTTCGTGTTTGTAGTATCTTTGGAGGCCGTGCGCAGTGCTGACCGTAGGGGTGGGCTGTGATGCGGTAGGCACGTGGCAGGTTACGGGTGCCCGTTTGGTGTCACGGAACCTGTACACATCGTTTGGGGCTGTGGCGAAACTTGGCGGATCTCCTCATGGATGGAACCGAATAGGCGATAAACCTGGACTAGGGACTTGAGTGTTTAGGTAGGCCGTGGCCGACACCCACGTTGGGCTTCTGCTTGAAGGTTCCCGAGTACATGTCATGTAAACGGCGGTAAGTGGTGAGAGCGTGTGTGAAGAAGTACACCCCTGCAGGGTTAACATCATATTCGAATAGCCGTGTCCGGAAAAGGACTTGGGGTTCCTATGCAGTTCATAGACAAGTGAAAGTGGATACTTTAAAATACGCAAGATAAGCGTGAGTGCTATGGATGGCGTTCTCGTAGGGAGGCGGAGGCGGATCCATAGTGGTGTATTGATATGGTGAATATGTTGACTCGTGCAGCGCCACCTCAAAAGAGTTACTTACGATGTAGTTTAGGATAGCCACCGAGTCAAAGCTGGCTTCTGCTGTTAAACTCCACCATCCTTTGATGCATATGTAGTTAGTTACGATGTAAGTCTTCTTTGGGTACATTTGTACTCACGTTTGCCTATTTTATGTTTTTGCGAGAGACTTGGTCTCGCTAGTAGTTCCACATGGACTTGACGTTTAGCTTGTTACCTCAGCTACGATCTTGTGCCCTCGGCAGATCGGTAGATAGTCGGGCTTCTAAGCCTTTTTCATTGGTAGATGTATGCGTACTCGGACATGTTAGCTTCGCTTGTGCTTTGACTTGTATGCTCAATGTTGGGTCATGAGACCCATGTTTGTAATATCTCGCTCCTCGGGCCTAATGAATAAATACTTGAGTCGTAGAGTCATGTTGTGATGCCATGTTGTATTTGCACATATCGAGCATATTGTGTGTTTGTTATTGAAATGCTTGGTATGTGTGGGATCGACTATCTAGTTGTTTTTCCTTAGTAGCCTCTCTTACGGAAATGTCTCCTAGTGTTTCCACCGAGCCATGGTAGCTTGCTCTTGCCCGGAACACTTAGGCTGGCGGCATGTGTCCTTCTTCGATCCTGTGTTTGTCCCTTGAAATGTCACGCGATGAATACGGAGTCTGTTAGCCCTTCTGACTGGATTCACTCGTGATGACCGACACGTTCGATCTTTGGGTCATGGATGCCTATCCTGTAAGTTGGTGCCACTTTGGGTTTACGACTAGCCATGTCAGCCGGGCTCCTTATCATATGGATGCTAGCGACACTATCATATACGTGTGCCAAAAGGCGCAAACGGTCCCGGGCAAAGGTAAGGCGACACCCGTGGGAATACCGTGCGTGAGGCCGCAAAGTGATATGAGGTGTTACATGCTAGATCGATGTGGCATTGAGTCGGGGTCCTGAAAGTGGCACCCCGGCTCAGAGAAACTGGAACACCTTGTATTCCAGCCCAGAGATCAAGTTTTCTGGAATACGGCACAGCTTGGCATAGGAAAATCAGCTCTTATTACAAAGGATAATGGTACAAGGGTCTGATGTTATAAAGGATCACAGCAGCACGGTGACACTACGCCTGCTAGGGTAGTTCTATCCTAGCAGCTGAACAAATCGTAGTAGCGAAAAACTTCTAGCAGTGGAACAACGACGACGGTAGTGAACTCCACTCCGCAGGGAATCTGGCTGGGACATGGTCTAGCTTGCATGATCGGTAACCTTGACAAGCAATCAATCACGACATCACCTACAATCTGGCATGACATGCCACGTCAGTATATTGAATGTACTTGCAAGCTCACAACAACCAAAAGCATCAAGGCAAAACAACAACATATCATTAACAGGTTAAGTTATGATCAACTACTATGATGTGAAAGCAACTAATAAACATGATATGAAACTACTATAATACTAATGAACCAACATCTCGGATCTCAGGAACCATCTCAGTCTTGGCTATCCGGCCAAGCAATATATCACCTCGATCACCTTGTGATCAATACCTCCACGTGATCACCATGTGACCACATCACAAACTAAATAATCATCCTTAAGATCATCCCAACATCACCATCTGCATCCTGCCAAACTATTACTGCTCACATATCAACATATAATTCATCTAATAAGTCATTCCGTCATGTGAATGTTCATCGAACGGTGTGACCTAGTATGAACTATGCCCATGATCGAGGACGCGACTATCGATTGATTAAACACGCTCTGCAGAGGTCAGTACAATGTACCCACATCACAGAACCCATGGCCTCGTATTCCCATTCGGGTGGACCAACGGCGTTCCGAAAAAACCAATCTACCCCATGACATTCTCCTGGCCACTCCGACGAACTCCCCTTTTGTCTAAGTCATGTGTGGCCCCAATACCGCTCTAGACATCCAACGGCCACCGTCGTGGCAAAACAAAACAAAAATGGTCCCAAACAGGGACAACGGTATACCATACAACTCGGGCACATAAGGCTTATGGCCGCCTACCTGATCAGGGTAGCGCATGAACATAACCTTCCCTAGTTGGAGGCACCGGTGAGAGGCATAACAATAGACGACATTAGGGCCTTCTCATAGAGTAAAATGTGGTTGCATTGGAAAAGCCCAGTTCGGTGGCACCTGACCAGGTAGACCTGTGATAACTGATACTTTGATACCATATCAACCTGTGATCCAAGCAATATCCAAAAAATGATCCAAAGCAAAATATCCCATACTATTCTAATGAAACAAATAATAATGGGACAAAGGCATTTTTGCCCTTAGATGGAAACTACCCACCGGTTTTGCCCTTACTTTTTGACTCTGCACAGTTTTGCCCTTAGATTTGCCTCCAAGGTCGCCTGAATGCCCTTTGACCGTTTGACCAATACTTGGAAGATTCATAACAAATTCATATGAACTCAGAAAAAATGCAAATAAGATATCAAAATGTTCAGATAAACATTACCTTTATGTGCATGTCATGTGCATTCAAGAAAAATGTATCGTTTAACCTACTCGAGGTTATTAATGTTATTAACATTATTAAAAATAAAAAGTTATAAACAATAATTTTTCTAGAATAAAAATTACAGGCAAATGTTGGTGATGTTTTCTGAACATCCTGATATCTTATTTGCATTTTTCCGAGTTCATATCAACTTGTGATGAAGTTTGAAAATGATGGTCAAAGTTGTTTGAAGATTCATAACAAGTTGATATGAAATCAAAACATGCAAATAAGATATCGGGATGTTTAGAAATCATCACCTACATTTGCATGGAATTTTTATTCATGAAAAGTATATTGTTTATACCTTTTTATTTTTAATTATGTTAATAACATTAATAACCTCAGGTAGTTTAAACTCTGCTTTTATCCTGAATGCAAATGACATGCACATAAAGCTAATGCTTATCTGAACATTTTAATATCTTATTTGCATTTTTCTGAGTTCATGTGATTTTTTTGTGTATTTTCAAAGTATTGTTCAAACGGTCAAAGGGCATTCGGGAGACCTCGGGGGAAAATCTAAGGGCAAGACTGAGCAGGGTCAAAAAGAAAGGGCAAAACCCGTGGGTAGCTTCCAGCTAGGGGCAAAAATGCAATTGTCCCAATAATAATATTAGCCACTAATGGTGACATGTCCTCCTTAGTCTGCAAACCATTTGTCATAGAACTCCAAGCATCATCATGGCAATAGCAAGATCAAGTAGCACCCCAAGAAAATGCCATGGAAAAAATCTTATATTACTAATGCAAGGTTTTAAGAAGGTTTAAATAAATAAACCATTGAATTGCATTGCAATCATGCAAGTGGAGGGTGTGGCTTGCCTGGGATGGAGGGATTCACCGGGAAGAAGTGCGAGAAGCTCGTGGAAAGAATCGCCAGAAAACTTTCTCTCTCGGAGTGGGCTGACTAAGGGCAGGGGCAAAGTGGTCCTTTTTAGAATCTTACAACATCATGAAAATGATACCATTGGAATGGGCTCGATGAATAGAGAACGTGGGCTTTGGAATCACATGATTCGGAGTTGTGAGTGAAAACATATAATAGTTTTTCTGCCAGGGATCTTTCTGCAATTATTTTAATTACATGCGGGTCCTAAACAGTTATTCCACTGATATAAAAGAGAAAGCACACTTTAGAAAATACGTTTCCCATAAAGGAAAGTGCATTCCTAACCATGGCTCTGGTAGAATGCGCCTTCAGAAGCGGAACACGTATCCTCGTGGAATCGCCCACTTAGCAGCCGGGTCAAGCGGGTTGACACGATTCTGAGGAGGGGCCCACCATGAGGCCGCCGTCCTCCCCCTGCGCCTCGAGAGAGAGGCCAGAGCTCACCGGCGTGGCTGGCTGGCGAGGAGGCCTTGGGAGATACGGGCGATAGCGGGTGTCGGTGTCAAAACCGGCGGATCTCGGGTAGGGGGTCCCGAACTGTGCGTCTAGGCGGATGGTAACAGGAGACAAGGGACACGATGTTTTTACCCAGGTTCGGGCCCTCTCGATGGAGGTAAAACCCTACTCCTGCTTGATTGATATTGATCATATGGGTAGTAAAAGAGTGGATCTACCACGAGATCAAGGAGGCTAAACCCTAGAAGCTAGCCTATGGTATGATTGTCGTTATGTCCTACGGACTAAAACCCTCCGATTTATATAGACACCGGAGAGGGGTAGGGTTACACAGAGTCGGTTACAATGGTAGGAGATCTACATATCCGTATCGCCTAGCTTGCCTTCCACGCCAAGGAAAGTCCCATCCGGACACGGGACGAAGTCTTCAATCTTGTATCTTCATAGTCTTGGAGTCCGGCCGATGATGATAGTTCGGCTATCCAGACACCCCCTGGTCCAGGACTCCCTCAGTAGCCCCTGAACCAGGCTTCAATGATGACGAGTCTGGCGTGCATATTCTCTTCGGCATTGCAAGGCGGGTTCCTCCTCCGAATAATTTATAGAAGATCGTGAACACTAGGATAGTGTCCGACTCTGTAAAATAGATTCCAAATACCACCGTAGAGAGAATAATATTTACACAAGTTCAATCTGCTGGCGTATTTTGTGGCGTGACGTCACACCACAACCAAGCCTTTACTCGTTTTTATTATACCACCTCAACGCATTTAGCGAAGCAGTTTCCTTGGCACATCTTGTCGAAGCAGAGATCGTGTTCCCCTTATTCCGGGATTCCCATCAATACGGACGTGGGTAACCCAATCGCGCCCGTTGCCACGCCCCCTCCATCGAAGGCGAGTTCCAAACGGTCACGGGGACGATTCTTGGCATTCTACCCCTTTATAATGAGACCAAGGCCTGTTCCTTTTCTTCGATCCTCAATCGAATCCGCCCCTCGCCCCGAGTTCCAACACCCAAGGCCCTTAGATTCCGGCGCTTCGGACCTTCGACAATGTCCGGCTCTGGCCTTCAGGGCCGGTTGATGCCCTCTTCCGTCACGGAAGGGGATGTGCTAAAGCTGAGAGAAGCCAGGTACCTAACCTCAGCGTTGGTGATGGTGAGAGAAGCCAGGTACCTAACCTACGAGATTTCGCATAGGTGAGAGCATAGGTGAGATCTCCCAAGGGAAAGTCATTCCCACTCCCAAGCCTGGTGAGAGCATTGTGTTCGTGTCTCACCTCCGTCAGGGTTTAGGCTTCCCGATGGATCCCTTCGTGAGGGGGCTCATGTTTTACTATGGGCTGGAATTCCACGACATGGCTCCGGAGTCCTGTCACACCCTAGCTAGTTCATGCGTTAGAGTGTTGCATCATGTCTATTTCATTTAACAGAAACCTGAAATGGGAATGACAGAACTCCCAGCCCCCTCTGAATCCAACTAGGGTTTACTAAAAATATTTTCGATGAACCTGAAATGCCCTTCTAAAATGTCCATCATTTTTGTCTTGGTTCGAGAACCTCGCCAAAAGTGATGCACAATTTCCTAGGTCATCCTAAGGTCTTTGAATTAAATCATAAGTATTTGAATTTGGGCATTTAAAATTTATAAAATATTTCAAATGCTCAGATATTCCCAAACTAAAATGTTCCATGTTGGAAATATTCCAACTAAAGACCAGGTGCAGTTTGGTGAATTTTGGAATGGCTTAGGTATTTTTAGAAACTCAACAAACCTACAGAATAAAAATAAAAACAGAAACAGAAAAAAAGGGAAAAACTTACCTGGCGCCACCTAGAGGCCCACCAGCTAGCCCACCTGGCCGGCCCAGCCCGGCCACCGCTCCAGCGAGCTGCTTGGCTTGCCAGGCAGGCAGCCAAGGTGCTCGGCGGCGGCACCGCAGCTCGCCACGCAGCTGCACGTCGCCCTGCTTCCTCCTCTCGCCACCTTGCTGGCCTGGACGAGCTCCACGTCGCGCCCCGAACCCCCTGGACACCTCCATTCGCCCCCAGCTCCTCTCCCTCGCGCTCCCACGCCATGGCCGACGCCACCGTCGCCGCACCGCCGCCGTAGCCGTGATCTCCGTCATCTCCACGCCGCGCCACCGTGTCCAGAAGCTCCGCCGTCCTCTACTCCTTCAAGCTAGCCGAGCCCCGAGCGCTCGCGTGCCCCGAAGCTGCCGCACCAACCTCGCCCGAACCGCCATCGCCGGAGATCCCCTTCGCCGTCGCCGCCGCATCAGCTCGTCCCCGACCGCGCCGTCCATTCCCTCAAGACCGCAATGAGCTGGGCTAACCTCCCCCCTTTCTTTCTCGCTCTCGTGCACCACAGCGAGCACACGTAGCTCACCCGCACGCGCCGTCGCGGACCTCGTCGCCGACGTGCTCCTGGCCATCCTCCGGCCACCTCACCTTGTCCATCGCACTCACCACGCGTTACCGAGGCTAACCATGCACTCCCGCACCTCACGCGACACCCTAGCCTCGAGTTCGTCTCCAACCGAACTCGGCGGCCGCCAAAATCGCCCGGCCGCGTAACTCCAGCCACCGAGCCCAACCACCACCACCAATAGCGGCGGCTCGACCCAAGAACACGTAGATGCCTTCCGCTGTCCATTTGGTCGCGGAATGACAAAGCACTTCGCCGCCCGCGTCGCGCCGGCGGCTAGACGCCGCGCGTGTTTGACTCGACTTTGACCACGGGTGGGCGGTTTGACCCACGGGTCTATGACACGTGGGGCCCCTTCACTAATTAATCCAGTTTAGTTTAAACTTAATTCAGTTAATCTAATTGTCTCTTGACATGCGGGACCCACTGGTCAGTTTGACTGGACCAGCCCGTTGACCATCGACGTCATCATGGCGTAATCTTTGGCTGATAATTTAATTACTGGAATTACTTTTACACAGGAAATTCCAGAAAATGCTACAAACTTCAAAAATTCATAGAAATTAATCTATAACTCCAAATGAAACAAATTATATATGAAAAATGATCAGAAAAATCCAATCTTTCCATCTGTACTGGTTTCATGCATGTTTAAACAAGCTAACCTGCTGTTTATCATAGAACAAGATAAAACACCTTAAATGGCAACTTATGAGTTTGAACTTTGAACCATTGGTTCAAATTAGTTCAAACCCATCTGTTCTTAGTTGCATTAGCCCAATACACTCATTTTGCCATGTCTCATGCATGCATCATATTGTTGCATACTGTTTGGTAATGTTGTGTATCGGTGCTCTCTCGGCGAGTTACGCCCTCGAGAAGTACCGTGATAACCCCGACGAAGAGCAATACCAGTGCACCGACCCATCAGGCAAGCAACCAACCATTTGATCATATCGATAAAATCCCATGTTCTTGCTCCTGCTCTCTTTTATTGCATTAAGACAACACGATTCAAACTGTTGTGTGCTGCGGTAGTTGAACCCATTTCCTCTGCATGACCTGTCATTGCCACAGTAACTAGATGAAACCCACTAGCATGTGTAGGAGTTGATTGAGCCATATGATTGTGTTGTTCCTACCTTGCTATGCCTGCTATGCTTAGAGTCGTGTCAGGTCTGGTTCATCTGGGTGATGGGCTAGAGTGAAATGATTGTGTCAGTATGAGAGTAAGGTGTTGAACACAATTTGGTAAAGGTATCGATGAGAGGCCATGTAGGAGTACATGGTGGGTTGTTTCATTGAGACCATCCTTAAGCACTTAGATCTGTATGTGTGATTTAAGATTCAGCTACTACCATGCATTGGGCCCGAAACCAATGGACCCTCTAAACTTCTTATTCACCCTAGTCTTACATCCGGAGTTGCAAGTAGTTTACGGTGTTTGTAGCCCTCTTGGAGGCCGTGGACAGCAGTGGACCGTAGGGGTGGGCTGTGATCACGGTAGGTGCGTGGCGGGTGTACCGGATGCCGTTTGGTATCTCGGGAACCCTGTTCACATCGTTTGGGGCTGTGAGCGAAACTTCGGCCGGATCTCCTCATAGATGGAACCCAAATAGGCGATAAACCTGGACTAGAGACTTAGGTGTCTAGGTAGGTCGTGGCCGACACCCACGTTGGGCTTCCGCTTGAAGGTTGCCGAGTACATGTCGTGTAAATGGCGGTAAGTGGTGAGAGCGTGTATGAAGAAGTACACCCCTGCAGGGTTAACATCATCTATTCGAATAGCCGCGTCTGCGGTAAAGGACTACTTGGTTGCCTATACAGTTCATAGACAAGTAAATGGAAACTACTAAAAGCCTCAAGATAAGCGTGAGTGCCGAGGATGGCTCTTCCGTAGGAAGATGGAGGTGGATCCTCGGTAGTGTATTGAAGTGATGAGTAGTGGACTCGAGTGCGCAAAACCATTCCAAGCTGGTGTCTCGTAGGATAGCTTAGCCATGAGTCAAAGCTAGCTCGCTGCAATAACCCCACCAACCCTTCTTGATAATATGCATGTATGTAGGATCTGATGTAAGTCTTGCTGAGTACCTTCGTACTCATGTTGCTTTAATTTACATTTTCGGAAGATGCCACAAACCCTTAAGCGGGTTCTTCGTGAGCGTTGACATCGATGAGTAGACTAAGGCCGGTGGTGATCTGAGCAAGTGAAGGACCATGTAGTATAGCTAGGCTTACCCAAGCCTCTTTTATTTTACTAGTTATGCGTACTCAGACAAAACACTTCGCTGTTGGCTTGTATGCTTGTATGACTTGAATGTGGGTCATGTGACCCGTACTTGTGTGTATGCTATGTATGGCTCATTGAGCCTTTAAATAAAATACTTGTGTCGTAGAGTCATGTTGTGATGCCTTGTTGTATTTGCACATATCGAGCATATTGTGTGTATGATTGAAATGCTTGGTATGTGTGGGATCGACTATCTAGTTGTTTATCTTTAGTAGCCTCTCTTACGGAAATGTCTCCTAGTGTCTCCTTCGAGCCATGGTAGCTTGCTACTGCTCCGGAACACTTAGGCTGGCCGGCATGTGTCCTTCTTCGTTCCTGTGTCCGTCCCTTTGGGGAAATGTCACGCATTAGTACCGGAGTCCTGTTAGCCCGCTACTGCCCGGTTTACGGAGTCTGCTAGCCCAGTGCTACAGCCGGAACTTACTTGCGATGACCGACACGTTCGATCTTTGGGTCATGGATGCTGTCCTGTAAGTCTGTGCCACTTTTGGTTTACAACTAGCCATGTCAGCCCGGGCTCCTTTTCATATGGATGCTAGCGACACTATCATATACGTGTGCCAAAAGGCGCAAACGGTCCCGGGCAAAGGTAAGGCGACACCCGTGGGAATACCGTGCGTGAGGCCGCAAAGTGATATGAGGTGTTACAGGCTAGATCGATGTGACATTGAGTCGGGGTCCTCACAAGTCCATCCTCCACATCTCATCATTTATTGTCGTCTGTGAAGCCTTCCTCCGTACTACCCCTCACTTCGGTTTGTGGCTCAAAACCTTCAACATGGAGCCGAAGATGATTGAGGCGTCGAGCAGAAATCTTGCGTGGCGGTTATAAGCAAGAGGGCCGATGCTCCATGGCCCGAGGGCTCTTTTCAGGAGGAGCTCGGCTTGTGGCAACAGGACTGGTTCTACATCACAGCTCCCAGGGGCAGCAGGCAGAGGCCGCCGCCCGCCTTTCGCTCGGGCCCTCCACAACAGCTGACATCATGGGTCAACAAAGGGCTCGACTGGGGGCCGTCCAAGGACGTACTCCTATTGCAGGGCCGGATTCAAGACCTCCGAGAGAGGGAGATCAATCTGGTCGTAGTGACGCAGGTTATGCTGATTCAGCATCTTCTACCCTGCAAACGTCGCCCCCTCCGCCTGTGGGAATTCAATCCGGAGGGACCAAGAGCTCTCCAACACTTCATGGGTACGACACCCGTGGAGTTGTACAAACTGTTCTTCGGATCACAAGAGATGTGTCCGGACTTGACCGAGGACGCCGGCCTAAGCTGCAATCGCCTGGATACTCAAGTAAGTAGTCCGGTGTTTGGACATACCGTCCATTTATTTATCATGGATTTGCCTTTTTAACCAGCTATCCCCTGCACAGTAGTGGATAGCGCAAGCAAAACTAATACGGTGTCCAGCCCCCCTCCCTGAGACCATGTCGGATCTGGTGTTAGTCAAGATGCTGGAGGTTGCGCCTTCAGATGAGGGCGAAGGGGAAAACAGGAAAATGAGTGCCTCTGCTAAGGAGGCTCTCAAAGAAGGGGGGATCGAGAACCCCTCCCTCTAGGGGGAGAAGAGGACCGCTTCCGAAGATCCGGAGGCCAAGGCCTCAAAGCGGGGGGAAAATCTTCATCGAAGGGTCCTGCGCCAGGAGAAGCCCCGGCCGCATTATTTCCCAATGGGAATCAGCCCTCCAGCGAGCCGTAAGTAGAAAAGGGAGCTTTGTAATATGGGACATCCCTGTTTTTATTTCTGAGGATAACCGGAGTTCTTACCTTGTAGTTTGGATCTCAGTCCCTCTCAGCAGGGCTCATCTTCGGGGGATCTTTGTCCGGAGATGATGGAGAGCGGAACGCCTCCATGTGCCGCACCGTCAGGCGGGGCAGACGACCCTGAGGTGTCGTCGCGGAGGGTCTCCCCGAGTCCAGCGGGGCCGGAGAGTTCGGCACCAAGCGGTGTCTGGCGGGGAGTGAAGGATCTGCTTTCGAGAGGCGTCTATCTCGAAGATCACCGTACTTTAATGAGTACGGTGATTTAAAGATTTCATCCGCTGAGGCGGGTTGCATGAGGCCGTCGAAGTTTCTTGGCGGGGTTTGAGGTACGTAAAATGACATACCTTTTGACAGTTTGCACATAGAGTGCGCCTGTATAGATAGTAGCCCACGAGACTTGGTGCGTTGTCGGGCGACGGGCGTGCGAGGATCATAATCTCGATATTAAGATGTCGCCGTTCCTATTCGGGGCGGAGCATTGATGTGGCCGGATGATAGAGTTGCCGAATCTGAAGCGGCAATCGGGCGTTATGATGCGCGAACATCGCGCTTGTCCATAAGCGACTTGACGAGTCACAAGGTGGGTGGTTTCTCCGTGGTCACCTGGTAAGGGAGCTGATGCTTACACCTTACAACACGTATGCTTGATGCAGATGGCGCCGCTGCTATGGAGGGCCTTCGGGTAGAGCTTGCTCGAGCCAAGGAGCAAGCCAGAAGGAGTGACGCGGCTGCCTCGAGGGCAGCCGAAGAGTTAAAAGCCGAAAAGGCTGCTCACTGCCGAAGCAGGGAGGAGATGGCCGGAATGGCCGTGAAGCTGAAGGATGCTACCGACCGCTATGAGGTTCTTGAAAGAGAACGCCGATCGGGGCAAGAGGACCTGAAGAAGGCCACCGCCGAAGCCAAGGATGCCCGTTCTGCAATGAGGGCTATAAAGGAGGAGCTGCGTCAGGCCGGAGACATTGCGGCTGGAAAGCCCTTTCTGCTGCGCAGGAAGTTCACGGATCAGAAGTATGCTCATTGGGCCAGCTGTGGGGTGCGGAGGATCCTAATCTGGATTTGGCGGCGAGTGCGGCGGACGCAGTCGTGCACTTCCGAAGCCAAAAGGATCACGAGATGGAAGAGCTTTTTTGGTCTCAATTCCATAGTCCGGATCGTCCCCTTTCATTAACCGATCGGTTGGCTGAGTGGGCTGAGCTGAATAGGCTGTCCGGACTTGCCATGAAGGACGTCGTGGCTCATCTGTGGCCGGAAAGACCCAAGCCAAAGAGTTATTTTGGTTTAGTGCAGCAATTCCTTGATGCGGTGCCGCATATCAAGGCGATGAAGCGGCTGGTATGCATAGAGGGTGCATGGATGGCTCTCGCCCGTGTCAAAACATATTGGGCAGAGATGGATGCCACCGACGTTGCATCCCGGGATTCGGATAGAAGCCGATTACCCACTAAGCACTATTTTGAGGAAGCCCTACGGGGCACTCGTTTAGTAGAGTCGCAGTGCTCGAAAAATGTTATGTTCAAATGACATGTATGATTTGTGAGACCATATTTATAATGTAACAGCTTTTTATACTTGTGCGTTCAAGTATTGAAATATCTCATGTGCGGCTGTTAATGTATATGTATGTATAACCTGAAAGATGGCAGTCTTTGGCTTCAGCCCCCACGCACATGGTGCGGGGGTGTTTGCAAAAAATAAACGCATTTTCACACTTAATCCAATGTCTTGGTCCTTTGAAGGAGGTGATAGTATAGCAAACTAGGCAACCGGACTATAATGCTTTATCACTTTCACTTAGCCATAGGAGCTCGATGGTGGGGCTACTATATAGCCCCTAGAGGCACTGTGCTCTCCGAACTCGGGGCGCGTGTGTGCCTGACCGGGAAGCGGTCCTTCGTCAAAGCGGAAGAATTCTAAACATTCCAATAGTCGATCGAGTGGTTGACTAGTCTCTCGCTATATCATGACAGTCAGTTTTCGGCTTTCTCTACTGAGGTGCTCGCCCGGCCGAACCGAGGCATAATCGTAGTAGTTCTCATGGTGCCGCACTAGACGATGATACGGAACGTAAGGCAGCAAAACACATGAGCCGGGCAAACCCAACATTTGACCAAAGACATGATTCGGAGCTGATGCAAATAAGGCCTAACTCGAGACGCCGAACACTCCCTGAGGTATTCGGTCTTTAGGATAACGGGCAGAACAATGCCCTAAGCCCCTAGTGTCCAGGTACGCGCAAAATCTTCTGACGCGGCCGATGCCAAAATGTCAGCCTCCTCCTTGTTTATGGTAAGAAACTGGGGGATGTATAGCAACAAGAGACAGTAAAAAAAGGTTTACACAGGGTCTTAATCTGAAAAGAATCCTTGTAACGGGTCCCTGCTGCACGTCTACGCATGTGTCTCCATTGTGCTGTATCCTGGACGTGTGTAGCACGTTGTTCATCTGTAAAAGAGAAGAACTTAGTTTGAAAAAAGATCGTGCAAAAAATGCATGTAAAAAAGAGTATGATTTTTAAAAAATGAATAAAATTGAGCTTTATTGGCTCTCATTCTTCGTTTGTGCAGCCCCTTGTAAAGGGGTATGCGGCTGGGAAGCCCCTTGTTTGTTTATGCCGGACTCGCCTAGCCGTGTCCGAGGTCTAAATGACCAGTTTTAGGGGCTTCGATCAGCCAGGCCGGATTAGTTTGTGGCTATCAAGGCAGTCTCACGTTTTTCCATGGTCGAGGAACACTCTAGGTTACCCTTTAATGAGATGATGTTGCGTGGACCGGGCATTTTAAGTGTAAGAGACGCGTAATGCGGTATTGCATTAAAGCGGGCGAAAGCTTCGCGTCCCAATAGTGCTTGGTGGCTGCTTTTAAATGGGGCGATATGGAAGATTAGATTTTCGCGACGGAAGTTGTCGGATGAACCAAACACAACCTCTAGTAGTACAGAGCCTGTACAATTGGCATAAAGGCCTGGCATCACTCCTTTGAAGGAAGTGCGGCTATGGCGAATTTTGGTAGGGTCTATCCCCATTCTGCGGATGGTGTCCTGGTATAGAAGGTTTATATCACTGCCGTCGTCCATTAGGACTTGTGTAAATTGTAGTCGTCGATTATGGGATTCAATATCAAAGCAGTCCATCCTGCGTTTCGAATACTTCCGGAGTAATCCTGATGGTCGAAAGTAATTGGTTTTGACATCCAATCTCGGGACTCCGCTGGGGTGGACCGTGCGGCGCGTGCTTTAGCAGGTGCCGCACTATTTTTCCTTGTTATCACATGAAGTGAGTTCACTGTTTTGACTTCTAGTGGGAAAGTCTTCTGCTTTCCGGTGTGCTGCTTGTGGGGTTTGTCGTCTTCGCTTGGTGTGTCGAGCCCCTTGTGTTTGGCGTTAAGCCGGCCGGACTGCTTGAAGACCCAACATCTCTGTGGGTATGGTTTGCAGGCTTCCCGGGGGTACTGTGGATTTGACATATCCTATCCAAGATTTTGTTTAGGTTGGATAGCTCGTCACTATTGTCCTTAAGAGCTTTTGAACCCGGCGTTGACCGCCGTGCTATTTGGGCCATTTTCCTTATTCCGGCGCTGATCTTTTCCGCGTCGTGATTTCCCATTTCCATCCCTGACTTCGGATGTACTCGGGTCGCTGGTGTTGCATCTTGCCAGCCAGCTATCTTCCCCCGTGCAAAAGCGGGTCATGAGGCTTGTTAGCGCGGCCATTGTTCTTGGTTTTTCCTGGCCAAGGTGTCTGTTGAGCCATTCGTCTCGGACGTTATTTTTAAAGGCTGCTAAGGCTTCGGCGTCCGGACAGTCGACTATTTGGTTCTTTTTGGTGAGGAACCTGTTCGAATTTCGTCTTGACTCTCCGGGTTGTTGAGTTATGTGACTTAAATAAATGCGTCTGCATCCGGAGTGAGGACATAAGTCCCCTGAAAATTTGCTCGAAACGCATCCTCGAGCTCTTCCCAACTTCCAATGGTATTTTCTGGGAGACTTTTGAGCCAATGGCGAGCTGGCCCTTTGAGCTTGAGGGGTAGGTATTTTATGGCATGGAGAACGTCTCCTCTAGCCATATGTATGTGTAGGATATAATCCTCAATCCAGACTCCGGGGTCTGTTGTTCCGTCATATGCCTCTATGTTTACGGGTTTGAATCCCGCTGGAAATTCATGATCCAGTACCTCATCGGTGAAACATAGTGGGTGTGCAGCGCCCCTGTATTTGGGTGCGATGTTATCTTCGAACACTCTACGTGTTGTGTTGCTTCCTGGAGCCTTCTTTTTTGGCCCATAGATGGACCTGACCAGGCCATCCTTTTTGCGAGGATCCTTATATGAATCGTGTGCCGACTTGTGTGTGGTGCCGCTTGCCGCTCTTAGCCTGTCATCTGGTCGTCTATCCGGCCAGGCGGCCTCTTTGTTTTTTGACTGTGGGGGCTCTACGTTCTCCTCGTCAAATTCGAGCAACAGCTTGTGCTTTGGGTAGCTCTTTGCTTGGTGACTATCGCTGTATTTATCTGCGGTCTTGAGTACTTTGCTCCATCTCATTCTGAGTATGTCTTCCATTGTTTTGAGCTTCCGCTTCTGCTTCTTCAAACTTCTTGCATTGGCGACGAGCCTTTTATGAATGTTCTTATGCTTTGGTGATGTGTCCTGCGTGAGATTGTCTGGACTATTGTTTTCGCCAGGGATGGGTTGCTCGTCCACTTCATCCTTTTCGGATGGTTGCTTGGTGGCATGTTCGTCGTCCACTGGTTCGCCCTGCTCTACGGCTGGGTCAGTATGGGTGATATTGTTATCGAGGCAGGACTTCGGGAGGCGCTTGCGTCGCCGTTTTGGTTGTTTTCGGGGGAATTATCCTTCGCCACGTCCCGTTGTTCCTCATTATCGCTTCTTTTGGTGTATCCACCATGTATACGTCGTGAGTTGAGGTGGCTTTCCAGTGCCCGGTAGGCGCTGGTTCTTGGTCGTCTCCAGCATCGTCGTCCGTACCGTCGATGTCTTCGGAGTCGAAGTCTAGCATGTCGGTTAGATCATCGACAGTGGCTACTAAGTGGGTGGTGGGTGGGATTTGAATTCTTCGTCGTCCGCATCCCAACCATCCTGACCGTAGTCCGGCCAGGGTTCTCCTGATAACGAGAGATAATTTAGCGAATTCAGGATGTCGCCGAAAGGTGAGTGTTGAAAGAAGTCCGCAGCGGTGAACTCCATGATCGGCGCCCAATCGTATTCGATTGGGAGGGGCGCGGGAGGTTCGGAGTCCGGCGAGGAGTCCGGCACCTCGGAGTCACGAGCTTCACAAGGGACAAGGTCAGTATTTGGCTCCATCGCCGTAGAGGTTGCAGCCCCCGAGGCGGTGTCTAGCCACCCGTCCTCGATCTGTGCAGCCTGCTCCGAATTAAGGGTCGGAGTGGACTCGTGTGCGGCCTCCAGGGCACTGTCCGGCAGCAGAGCTAAATCTTGCCCATTGTGACAGTGCGGCGCGCTCGGCTGTGGCTCGAATCCATCAAAGATCAAGTCTCCGCGGATGTCCGCCGTGAAGTTCAGACTTCCAAATCTGACCTGACGGCTAGGGGCGTAGCTTTCGATCTGCTCCAGATGGCCAAGCGAATTGGCCTGCAGTGCAAAGCCGCCGAATACGAAGATCTGTACGGGGAGAAAAGTCTCATCCTGGACTGCGTCGTTGTTGTTGATGATCGAAGGGGCCATCGAGCCTATCGGTGACGACACAGAGGAACTCTCAATGAAATCACCAATGTCGGTGTCAAAACCAGCGGATCTCGGGTATGGGGTCCCGAACTGTGCGTCTAGGCGGATGGTAACAGGAGACAAGGGACACGATGTTTTTACCCCAAGTTCGGGCCCTCTCGATGGAGGTAAAACCCTACTCCTGCTTGATTGATATTGATGATGGGTAGTACAAGAGTGGATCTACCACGAGATCAAGGAGGCTAAACCCTAGAAGCTAGCCTATGGTATGATTGTTGTTATGTCCTACGGACTAAAACCCTCCGGTTTATATAGACACCGAAGAGGGCTAGGGTTACACAGAGTTGGTTACAATGGTAGGAGATCTACATATCCGTATCGCCAAGCTTGCCTTCCACGCCAAGGAAAGTCCCATCCGAACACGGGACGAAGTCTTCAATCTTGTATCTTCATAGTCTTGGAGTCCGGCCGATGATGATAGTTCGCCTATCCGGACACCCCCTAGTCCAGGACTCCCTCAGCGGGAACAGGTCGAGAGCGCTGATGCGGATCTCCCTGTACCCGTGGGGTTTTAAATGGAGGTCTGACCACGTCGGCATTGTCGTCTCAGCGGCGACGGGCTTCAGGTGCCGAGGGAAGTCAATGATGTTGGCCGTAATGGAAGCAAAGGAGGGGTGAGGAATGATCTGAAGGTCATTAGTGGCTCGGAGTTGCGCTGGAGAGGTGCTGGGAGGGCCGGAGGGAGTGGGTGGTGGAGATGGCTGAGCCGCGAGGTGGATGGCCGGAGAGTGGGAATATGAGCTTCGTTCCTTGAATTGAGATGGCAGGGGGGTTTCTAGGAGGGAGTAGAGAAGACTGGTGAAGAGAGGCAAGACCGGGGTGGCTTTATATAGCGGGAACAAGGTGGCCCGAGATGGAGGTCGCCGCAGACGCGTGGTCGGAGTTGCGGACGCGTGGGCACGCAGGTGTGCTCGGGCGGCTGAGGCGACATGAGAGAACAAAGGGCAGACACACATGACCCCAGGGGCCTGCGGGCATAGGCCGAGCAGGGAAGAGGAGGACGGGGCGACGGACAGAGGTTGTAGACCATAGTGCGCCCGTGGGCGCGCGTCATCTTCCACTGGCGAGCTACCTACAGGATGGGGCAGGGAGCTGGAGAGCGATGGGAGAGAGGGGGCATCAGGTCGGCACCACCAGATGCACGGACATCAACGAAAAGGAGCTGCCCGACGCGACCCAACACTCAGATCGCGGGCATAGCGGACAGAGCGCATGCATAGGCAAGAATCCACGCGGTCACCGCATAAAAAGGAAAGGATGGGACACTAGAGGAAGGGAAATGATGTTTAGCATGTTGTCTCTGCCCCCTGGAGACGTTAGGAGGTGAAAGATCATCAAAAGAAACCAAGATCAGATGTGAGGCTTCACTGGAAGCATGGTGTAGCAAACTTGACTACACATCTGTGATCAAATGATAATGGGAAGGAGCCAAACTTGATGTGTGGGAGGTATAGGGTAGGAAGGACAATGATCCTGTGGAGTTTTAGAGGATTATGACCAATATTCATCATTGTTGCTTTACAACTCGAAATATGGTCCAGAAACTAGATTAAGATGGTGCACTCACATGGAGTGATTGCATGGGCTGAAATTTGGCAAGGCATAATTATATGGACAGATGAAGATGCCGTAAAAAGTTCATACTAATTGGACTTGCTCAAATGGTACTTCTTTCACAATGTTCCTGTCTGTCCAGAAACATGAGAAAATTTTAAAGGAATATTGTCTTACATAATTGATCCCAAATTTGCTACAGAAAGGTTTTATGGCTAGGAGAATGCTCTGGTAAATTTTCAGCAATAATGAAGCAATATAATATACTTGCTTTACAAGCTCAAAATATTAACAGAAGCAAATATTTGATGATGTGCTCACATAGATGATTGTATGGGGATGAAAACTAGTGGAGAGTCATGATATGAGCACATGAAGGAGCTTGCAAAATTTCAACTCATTTGGATTCCCAGCTAGTACTTCCTTCAACAAGGCTTCCATCTGACAGAAAATTTGGAAAATTGCTCAGGAAGATTGGCTTGGCAAACAGAGCTGAATTTTGGCATGAGGCAAAGATTTGGATGCAAGAGCATGCCCAAATTTTGGGAACAATTAAGAAAAGACATGTGGCACTTCCTTCACAGAACACCACTCTAGAAAAAAATGAATAATAAATATTGGTGAATTATCTTTGGGCTAGGAGAGGAAATTTGGACATATTTGGGACATATATGATCCAAACAAATTATGAGAATTATTTGGGAATTTTGTAGAAGATAGAAATATAGGTTGCTTCACAACCTAGGTCAAACAGGGTTATTCCTTTAATAGAAAAAGGAATATTCCAAATAAAAGGATTTGTGGTTTGGCTAAGATGGAAATGGCATGGCCTCGAGAAGAATTTTAGGATGACAAGCCACTAGAGAGGGGAATCAGCGATGGTATTCCCAGGTTTGAAGACCACAGAGCCACTAAAAAAGAAATCAAAGCACAAATCCAATGCGATCCAAAAGAAAAAGAAAGGGCCAAAATCCATGGTGTTACAAACCTTCCCCCCTGAAAGATATCTCGTCCTCGAGATTTGGTTGCTCAGGGAACAAGTATGAATTGAGGACACCATTTCCAACTCGGGTATCGCTTTCCTTTGTATGTTGTCCAACTAATGTTCACATGATTTTGTTACCTCACTCTAGGTGGTTTGCTTCACCATTTCCAAAATTCTGGCAAATCCTTCCTTTTGTGTCAAATAATTTTGTTCCTTCCGTCGGGTTGTTCAAATAAATGCATGTCTACCTGGTTCAAATAGTGCTGAGAGTCATAGTCATTCTCCTGACGGAATCTGACTGCCCATAGGTGGTACTGAATTGTCTGCATTTGCTTCTTTGTCTCGAGCTTCAAAACTGTACAAAAGATTCGAATGTCTCCTATCTGGAGCAGTGTAAATGGGGTATACCTTATATATGTGGCACACCTCAAACAGTAGCATCTTGAGATTGGACTGGCAGTCTTTCTGATAGGAAGATACTCTTTGTGACAGGTTGTACTTCTAGTTAGTTCCACAAGTGAGAGCACACAATCTCAGCTGGTTGTTTGGCTTTTTACTTACCCATGTTGTCGGTATATTCATATGGTCTCAAACTAACGTGGGTATCGAGACCATGGTGGTCGTGCAAGAATCATCATACCTTTGCTGCCAGTTTTACTTCCTGATTTATGTTCTTCGTCTGGATCCCTTGCTGAAATAGCTTGGCCACATAAGTCCTTGGTCCTTACGAGCATAGATATTGTTGGTGTAATATTCCATATTGTTCTTGCTCAAGACAAGGGTCCTTATAAACATGATCCGTACATGGGGCCGGTAGTTGTACGGAGCTCGTTGTTATGGCCAATCATACAAGATGGTGACAAGAGTTCCTGATATCAAATTGTCGGGTGTGGAATTTTCTTTACCTTGGTGACCATCATCAAGATTGCTAATTCTGTGTTATCTGCTTCACAACTTGTGGATACTTGCATCACATGCAATGTATATGGGACTTTCTTTCTTTGGTCCAAGCTCAAGTGGTGGTAGGATTTGTATCTTCCTTTGGTAGATCTTCTTGAACATAGTTGAATCCTTGTGTGAGTGACTTGCATGACCAGAGCTGCATGCTCACCATATATAGGAAGTATATGTACCCGCACACTTGATTCCTAAGGTAGACAAACTTGTTGCGAATCTGTTTCTTGAGCTGCACTATCATATACTGCCAACTCACTGTGCCATATCTTGTAGCAACAATGATAATGGTGTGGTGTTGAACTCAAGAAGACTGGATATCTTATGTCAGAAGCTACCCGGCTAGCTTGCTAAAGAAGGCTAGATATCTTATGCTCGAAGCTTTTGCCATGGTAGTGTGCCGGAGAAGACTGGGTTCCGCACCTAAGAAGCTTCTCCTCTGATTGCTTAATGAGAAAGATTCATTTCCTTATGTTGGAAACTTTTACCGAGGTATCTTGCATTGGAAGACTAGGTATCTTGGACCGGAAGCTGTCCATATGTCTTACTAGGGAAGATAGAGGAACCTTATGTTGTAAGCATCTTCTAGTAGCATGTGAAGGAAGGTTTAGCTTTTTATACCAAAAGCTTCATACGGTGATACGCGGACTGAATACCATACACATATCAATAATATTTTTGTGTCTGGTTACTTGTATGAGAAGAATTGTTAGACTGTCCTCCTTGCTGAACATTGAACTCATAACAAATCTTGGCTTTCTTCTGGAGTATAACATAGTTCACGTTTCATTCATAGATGCACCAAAACTTTATACAGGAACCATACCTTTGTCTGAAAATATGTTGCTGACCTTGCACCTGAATTGTCTTCCTGCTGGCTTGACGATTACTGTGTGAGGATTAAGGACTGATGTAGACATGAGGTGTTTAGCTGAGCTTCTTCCAAATG
Source organism: Aegilops speltoides (assembly GCA_021437245.1). Classification (NCBI taxonomy): domain Eukaryota; kingdom Viridiplantae; phylum Streptophyta; class Magnoliopsida; order Poales; family Poaceae; genus Aegilops; species Aegilops speltoides. The sequence goes on from CM038145.1 coordinate 119,498,535, forward strand.
TTTGAATTCCTTATTACTTCTTTGAGTTCGATGTTTGCTGATGAGCAACTTCCATAAGGGAAAATAAGGTAACACCGAGGGCCCAAAGAAAGAAGCAAATAAAACAACTCAACCAAACAAAGGCACACCAAAGGCATTCAAATCACACACAAGCAATGTCAGATATTACTTCTCTTCACAACAATATGCATGCCAACTTAAGCACACAAATCTCATGGGAACTCCGGGACTACGATCTAACATGCCATGATGGTGTGGACAAGGACGAATCAATGTGTGTAAGGGTTGGTGTAAACATCGCTACACCAAGTGCTGGCTTAGCAAGGTAACATCCTTGACTAACTAGGAGGTGAGGATGTACTTGGTAACCATGTAGCAGGACACGAATGTCGCGACCACATTATTATCAAGCGGGCGGAAGGAATCCATACTCGTCCAAGGAATAGGATAGCGGTGGAAAGCTGAGTCTGCTAGCGTTGCCCTTTCATGATGACTAAGATCATTAAGGGTTGCCAACATGACAAGATAAAAGGCATGATCCAGGGCAGAAGCATGTCTACCGTTGAAATGGTAGGTGTGACTGGAAGAAAGAAGTCGGCGTGATACTTGAGCACCATTCCTGCAAACAGGGTCAAGAACATTTGGCATCACTCTGTTAGGATGGAGCTGACGCCAAAGACCGAAGAATAGGGAAAAGGGAACTGAACGGATGTCGGGCTGAGCTATACTGGATTCGAACCGATGCCAACTACACTCACAAGACGAACCATTAGCAACAAATAATAAGGCTATATGCATGCTATGCAACAAACAAATGAAACAAACAAGACAGACTCTATACTACCGGTTTCTACCGCTCGGGCTGACTAGCGCGTCCTATAGCCAGACCTGCCCTGATACCAAGCTCTGTGGCACCCCGGCTCACAGAAACTGTAACACCCCGTATTCTAGCCCAAATATCAAGTCTTCTAGAATACTACACTGCTTGGCATAGAAAAAATAAGCTCTTATTACTACGGATAATGGTACAAGGGTCTGATGTTATAGAGGATCACATCACCACAACTACACTACACCTGCTAGGGTAGTTCTATGCTAGCAGCGGAACAATTCCTAGCAACGGAAAACTTCTAGCAGCGGAACAACAAGGACGGTAGTGAACTCCACTCCACAGGGACTCTGGCTGGGACATGGTCTAGCTCGCACGATCGTTAACCTTGACAAGCAATCAAGCATGGCATCACCTGCAATCTGGCATGAAACCCAAGGTCAGCACATTGAATGTACATGCAAGCTCACAACAACCCGAAGCATCAAGGCAAAACAACAATAGAACATCAATGGGTTAAGTTATCATCAATTACTATGATGTGAAAGCAACTATTAAGCATGATATGAAACTACTATAATACTAATGAACCAACATCTTGGATCTCAAGAACCATATCTCTCTCAGCTATCCGGCCAAGAAATATATCACCTCGATCACCTCATGATTAAAACTTCCACATGATCACCGCGTGACCACATAACAAACTGAATAATCATCCTTAAGATCATCCCAACATCATCATTTGCATAGCGCCAAACTGTTACTGCTCACATATTGACATATAAGTAATAAGTCATTCCATCATGTGGGTGTTGATCAAATGGTGTGACCTAGTATGAACTATGCACATGACAGAGGACACGGCTATCGATAGATTAGACACACTCTGTAGAGGTTAGTACACTGTACCCACATCACAAAACCCATGGCCTCGTACTCCCATCCGGGTGGACCAACAGTGTTCTGACAAAACCAATCTACTGCATGACACTCTCCTAGCCACTCCGACCAACTCCCCTTTGGGCTAAGTTATGGGTGGCCCCGATGCCACTCTGGACATCCAACGGCAACCGTCATGGCAAAAGAAAATAAAAGCGGTCCCAAACGGGGACAATGGTATACCATACAACCTGGGCACACAAGGCTTATCACTACTACGGAAAAGCCTAGCAGCAGCGCGGGTTTTGGCCCTCTCAGTAGCGCGGGTACCGGCGCTACTAATAAGGCGCATACTAACGATAGCGAGAGCGCGTGTTGACACACGCCATCGCTACACATGAATAGCTGCAGCGCTTTAGAAAAGGACGCCATCGGTATTATCTCGCAGCGCCGTTTACGGTAAGTGCTCTTCGTAAGTCGGCGCCATTGCTAAATCCCCTCGCTACTACTAGTTTTATTAGTTTTTTCCTGCAGATTTGTTTTTATTTGTTTTGCATTTGAATAGGCTTTATACAATAATCTTTAGCATATCATCCATATACAAATGTAATCATAGCATATACATACAATTAGTCTCATCAAATCATGTCATCATCATAATCATCATCCAACACAAAGTGGTCTCTCGTCATCAATCTCGAAAATAGCGATACAAGTCTCGATTACTTGCAAATACATCGTCATCCATCTAAACAATGATATACACGAGAATAGCTATCACTTTGAGTACATTAGTTCAGATCCCTCTATCGCATTAGCGTGAACCTAAACTAAGCATTGCGGTCGCCGAAACCGAAAACCGGTACACTGGGCCTGACACTCCGGCCACTTGTCGTATATATACTCCTGGTGTAGCACTTCTTCGCCATTTATGATCTATGCACCTGCATCGTCACATGAGTCGATGGTATGCAACATATATAGTTGAGCAACACAAAGAGACAGACTTGGCAAAAATAGAAACAACATATCATAAGCATAAATAACAAAGTTCATTGTACCCAAATGACCTAACTAGAGTGATTTACGCTAGTCGAGGAGGACGGTTTAATTACATCACAAATAAAGTTTCACCGTGCATAACTCCAAGTTTTGTCATAAAAGAAAGTATGGACTAAACGGACACATTGTCATATATCGACAATCACTCCGTCATGTCGTGCCATCCATCCAAGTCAGGGAGATAGTCATCGAGCTTAGTGAAAGGCTTCATGTCGAGACGCTGAGGGGCTATCCATGTTCGGACGTCTTCCCGCAACATTTGTCCTTCTGCATGGAACATCCCTGTTTTTCCGACGACCTCATTCATGATGATTTGGGCAAGTTTGCGCTGGATGTTATAGAACTCAGCTCGAAGTCGATGATCCTCGATATCTCCTATGTCCTTTGCCCGTTGCAGAATATGGGCATCGCTAGATCTAGGTGCCATGTGAAGGTTCGGTGAACCTGTCGGTACTCCAAAGATGTGGTGTAGGACATAGAATCCATCATTAAGAGAATCGCTAGGTTCTTTGGATGCAGCGAAGTCGGTCTTATGGTGAAGGCGGCCTGCCGCCCTTCTCTTCTTGTCCCTAACCTCTCCACCCCTTGCTTGGTAGTAAAACATAGCACTATCGAGAACATCTTTGATGTGGGTGTAATCCTTTTTTGAATGTTCTTGACGAGTCCAAGTAAAGAGCGTGGGAGAATCGGGGTAGAGGATGATGAGGACGGCGCGCGCTTGCCAAGCATAAAATAAGTACACCTCAAATTAATTAGCCTCCACCATGCAAATGAATTATTGAAATCGAAGGAAGGATAGCAGCGGATGACTTACACGGATGATAAGGCATGAGAATCGCCTCCTTGTCCTTATTGGCGAGCATGAAACCGACGACGTAATCCTCGCGTATTCACGATCTTGTGCACGAGACTCCCAAGAAGGCCTCGTGCATGTAGTACGGGTCAGCGACACAGATATGATCTATCTGCTCAACCCCAATGATGTAGCTCATGTGCAAGGCATAAAGGCGGACAAAAGTAAAATCCATCTTCTTCACGTGAAACATGTCGAATATGTAATCGAATCGGAGGAAGAACATATCTGCGGGGAAGCCATTGATGTATGACATTTGCTGCGGAACGTTAACTACGTAGAGTGGGTATCCTGGATCTTTCGAGGCGATGAGGCCTTTCTCTACCCGCAGCACATCGTCATGAAGTCTCCTTAGATCGCCGAATCTGGCCCGTAGCGCTGTTTCAGGTAGGATTGGTCGACCGGGGATATGCCATTTATCCGCATCGGGGATATCTACACGGTCCCGAAGCCGAGGCTGCAGAGGTGGCTGGATCATAGAATCAGCTTTTTTGCCTTTCCTCGCTCTCTTCCTATGCTTCTTTACCACCGGATGGTCGTCAATAACACGTTGAGACGGTAATTCAGGCACCGACTCATGATGCTCAAACCCTGAGGAGGCGCCAGTATAGACATACTTGCTCAGCGCCATTGTCATCCTCATCCTCATCCATGGCGACGTCATCGCCTCTAATGGAGCCACCTGCTTACCCGTCGCTATCACCCAACCCGACACCCGACGCTAATTGGGTAGGTGGGGTGTTGATGTTCATACCTTGCTGAGGCTGCGTGCTCGTGGGTGTGCTCCGGCCGCCTCCTGCACGAAGCAGACTCTTTGGCCACAACAGACCCACCCATTGCAACAATCACCAAGCCGTCGCGGGGTCTCGCCGTCATCCCCACTAGTATTAGAGGCAAAATTCGTGGCCCGGTTTGACATCGCCACGAAAACCTTGAAGACGCTCGGGGATCGACCGGTTGTGGAACAATGGTTCCTTCGCTCCATTATCGTCCCCTTCCCCACGCCCACCTTCGCTCGCCGATGGTGTACAATATGGTGCACGGGTTTCGTCGACCTGCAAATAAAAGTCACGACGTGAGACATCCGAAAGGCAACGAAAACGGAGATTATACATTTATATTGAAGGGGCGGTGTGGAAGATACCGTGAGGGCGTCGAGCTCAGCTAAAGAGGAGGCACCACCGAGCACGTCCGGTCTGCGGCAGCCGGTCAAAAGGGAGCCGTGCGGGAGCAAAAGGGAGCCGGTGCGGGAGCATGTGCTGCCAAGAAGTCAGCGAGGGAAAGTCCTCTGCATTTTTTGGATTTTCCTTGTCCAAGTGTGAACGCCCGTCACCAAGGAAGTAGATATATCTGCAATCGCTTTGTTTTGCGGTAGCTACCGCTGTTATGCGATCGTCTAAGATGATTTCTTCTCAACCGCAATCTAAACCTTCTTGTCGATGCTTTCTTGATTAACCTCCGTCTTTCCTTTTTCTCCTCCGTGGTCTCACGGTAGTACTTCTTCCACGTGGTGCCGTCTCCGACATCGCACGCAGCGCCCATACGACGGTCGAGTATCCACCGTTGTCGTTTCAATATGTTCAACGCCGGTTGAATGGAGTGTCCCACAGGCCTCGCCAATGCCTCGACGGCGAAGTCGCCGCCGCAATCCGTGTTGCTCTCTCGCAAAAGGCACAAGGATCGTTTACAAATATGACTAATGTGTGCAGTCGAATTGATCAGAAACTAAAATTACCAGCAGTCTCATGAACTCCGTAATGACCAGTGTTGTCTCATAAACCTTCTTCAGTGGGTCCCAACGGTGGCGGGCCCTCAGGATGTCACGCTCCTGCGAGACGGTGAAATCCGCCAAGGGGTCTGGGATGCCCAGATTCGCGGCTTCCGCGTCCTCCTTGGCCCATTTGGACCTCTTTCCGCCGTAACCACGGCTTTCGAGGTGGTGGGTCCCAATGTTCCTCTTTTGAAGCCCCTTCATGTACTTAGACTTTTCTTTGGCAGCTTCGGCCTCGCAAGCCTCCTTGAATATTTGAAACTGCTCTTCCGTGATTGTCGGACTATCCTTTACAATCTCGGAGTAGGGTTCCCCGTCGTTGATCTTTGCTTTCACTCGGCTTTTCCAGGTGGCCAACGCGTTGCTAAACTTGGTCATGGCGTGTTTGTTTATCCTCTTCATTGCCGGGTCATTGTCTGGATCTTCATAATCCTTCTCATTCCGGCCCGGGAACAAGAATATCTGGTGAAACTTCTTTAGGAGGGAGCTCCTCGTATTTTCTATCTTCTTTAGATTCTCATCGTTGATGGTGGCGGTTGTCCGTATGATGCAGCCTATTTGATTGCCGTAGCACGCTGCTGCTTCTCGGCGCCTTTGGCTCAAAATTGCCGTTGTCCACCTCCGTGACCACCAGTCTAGTAGTCCTGAGTTTCTTAGGAACTCGTTGCCTCTTTGCTTTCGGTTCTACACCGGCTCCGCTCCCCAAGGCAGCACCGGTCTCGGCGCCGGTCTCGATGCGGTCTGAATCTCAGCGCCGGTGTCGATCTCAAGCACCGATCTGCGATCGGTGTCAAGACCGATCTGCGTGTCGGTCTCAGTCCCGATGCCACCGGTGGGCCCAGAACAACATCTGCTGATCATCGGTAAAGCTAAAAATTAAATCGCGCGCCGGTAGACGTCGTCGCAATCACCAGAACCCTGTCCTTCATCGTTGCTAGCCATGTTTCCTATGATTAAATCTAGTCAATTAATTCTAGACCTAATAAAATGAATAATGACATAAAAAGGACTATTGTTTTGCAGGAATGTTGACTCCTTCCTGGTGCGGCAAATCCGGGCACTCGATATGTCCTAGTTTGTAGCACAAGTCATGCCGAAATTCACGGAAATTTCGCATGACCTTTGCTAAAAAGTAGACAAATCGAGAACCTGAAATTTGCGGAACAGAAATGAATCAACATTCGGCAAAACATAGGCCACTCAAAGATCATTCCAGGAAACAAGTGTTCAAATATCCTCTTCGACACCGCAACACATGTCCAAATATACACGAGCAACCACATGTCCAAATTTCACAAGCTAATTCAAAAACAAAATGTAGAAGAAAATTCATTTAACTACTAATAGAACAAAATTCAGTTAACTTTAGTGCTCTATAATGATGAAAAGAAAAAAAAATCAGTTAACTACTAATTTCATTCATTTAGGTTATTCATTTAACATAACATAATTAACCTACTGTACCACTACTACTAGCAGCACTACTAACCTAATTAACCTAGCAAAACTCTAGTGCCCTAACTGAAAAACATCTAATTAACATCTACTAGTACCACTATTGCCCTAACCTAATTAACATCTACTAGTATCACTATATACTATACAAGCAGCATCTACCCTAATTAAACCCTACTGCCCTAACTAACTTTTGTTGTAAACCAAATTTTTTGCTCTAAACTAATTTTTGCTCTAGCATGTACTACATAACATCCTTTGCTCTAAACTAAATTTTTTGCTATAAACAAACTTTTGCTCTACTAATTTTTTCTGAGAGAGAGGAGTGAGGGGAGGGGTGGGGGACTTACAGAGTGGGGAGAGACGGTGGCGGGGAGGTGCTCGGTGACGGAGGCAGGGGCGGAGAGGGCGGGCTCGAGCACGGGCAACGGCGGTCCTGGGCGGGCTCGAGCGGTGGTGAGTTGGAGGGTGCGGACGGTCACGTTGAGGGCGGCCTCGTTCGGGCGGCGGCGGTGAGGCTGAGGGCGGCCTCAGGCGGCGACGGTGAGGATGACGACGGCCTCGGGGGGAGACGGTGAGGTTGCGGGCGTCCACGCCGGCAGGAGACGGCGGCGAAGTGGGGCGACGGTGAATTGGGGAGACGGCGGCGAGGGCGAGGGATTTGGGGAAGAATTGTGGCGGCCAGGGGGCAGGGGGGAAACCGCTGTTTAAGTGAAACGTAATGGTAGCGCGTTTCCGAAAACGCGCTACAGCTAAGTTAGCTACAGCGCGTTTTTGGAAACGCGCTACTGATATTCCTTTCTCCTTTTTTCCCATTTTTATTTTATTTTTTTTACATTTTATTTTTTTCCTTTCTCCTTTTTCTATTTCTTTTATTTTCATTTACTTTTCTACTTGTTTTTCACTTTATTTTATTTCCGTTAGCAGTAGCGCCTTACACGTAAGCGCGCTACAGCTAAGGAGAGTAGCAGATATTTGGGCGATATCTGGCGCCATCGCTAGGTTGGGCTAGCCATGTGCGCCCAGTTCAAACATAGCAGTAGCTCTTTTTGCTGTTACGCGCTACTGCTAAAGTCATAGCAGTAGCGTGGTTATTTTACACGCGCTGCTACTAAGTAGCAGTAGCGTTTGATTTTGTATAGCGCTACTGGTAACATTCTGTGTATAAGGTTTTCCCTAGTAGTGTATGGCCACCTACCTGATCAGGGTAGCGCACGCACATAGCCTTCCCTAGTTGGAGGCACCAGCGAGAGGCATAACAATAGACCGCATTAGGGCTTTGTCGTAAAGGCAAATGTGGTGCATTGGAAAAGCCCGGTACGGTGGCACCTGACCAATAGAATGACAAATTTATCCCCAAGGTTGACCTGTGATAACTAATACTCCCACACCATATCAATCTGTGATCCAAGCAATACCCAACAAATGATCCAAAGCATAATATCCCATACTATTCTAATGAAACAAATAATAATATTAGCCACTAATGATCCAATGGCAATATGTCCTCCTCAGTTTGCAAAGCATTAGTCCTAAAACTCCAAGCATCATCATGGTAATAGGAAAATCAAGTAGCACCCTAAGAAAATTCCATTAAAAAGATCATATATTACTAATGCAAGGGTTTAAGCTAGTTTAAATAAATAAACCATGGCATTGCATTTCAATCATACAAGTGGAGGGTGTGGCTTGGCTGGGATGGAGGGATTCATCGGGAAGAAGTCCGAGAAGCTCGCGGAAAGAATCACCGGAAAACATTCTCTCTCGGAGGGGGCAAAATAAGGGCAGGGGAAAATGGTCATTTTCAGAATCTTACAACATCAGAACGTGGGCTCTGGAATCACCTGATTCGGAGTTGTGAATGAAAAGATATAGTGGTTTTTCTGCAAGACATTTCTGCAATTATTTTATTTACATGTGTGTCTTACACAGTTATTCCACTGATGTAAAAGAGAAAGCACACTTTTGAAAATATGTTTCCACCAAAGGAAAGCACATTCCTAACCGTAGCTTCGGTAGAATGCGCCTCCAAAAGCAGAAGACGTATTCTTGTGGAATACGCCTCCACTTAACGGGCTTGGTCCGGCTAGTTGAGACGCTTATAAGAGGGGCTTGCCCGCAGGGCCATCGTCCTCCTCCCGCGCATGCCTGGCAGAGGGGAGGGCGGATGTCACCGATGAGGCTGGCCGACAAGGAGGCCTCGGGAGAGACGGGCGACAGCGGGAATAGGTCGAGAGCACCCATGCGGATCTCCCTGTACCCGTGGGGTTTTAAACGGAGGTCTGACCATGTTGGCATTGTCGCCTCAGTGGCGATGGGCTTCGGGTGCCGACGGAAGTCGATGATTCTGCCTGTAATCGAAGCAAATGAGGGGTAAGGAATGATCAGCAGGTCATCAGGGGCTCTAGGTTGTGCTCGGGAGGTGCTAGGAGGGCCGGAGGGAGTGGGTGGTGGAGATGGTCGAGCGGCAAAGTGGATAGCCAGAGAGGTGGAAGATGAGCTTCTTTCCTTGAATTGAGATGGCAGGGGGGTTTCTAGGAGAGAGTAGAGGATAATGGTGAAGAGAGGCAAGACCGGGTGGGATTTATATAGCCGGAGCACGGTGGCCCTAGCTGGAGGTCACCGCGGACGTGTGGGCACACATGCATGCTCGGGTGGTTGAGATGACGGGAGAGAGTAGAGGGCAGACGCTCATGACAACAGGGACGCGCGGGTGCAGGCGGAGCAGGGAAGAGGAGGACGCAGCGACGAACAGAGGCTATCGACCATAGTGCGGCCGTGGGAACACGGCGTCTAGTGCCGACGAGCGAGCTACAGGAGGAGGCAGGGTGCTGGAGAGCGAAGGCAGAGAGGGGGCATCAGGTTGGCACCACCAGACACGCGGACATCGCCGAAAAGGAGCTGGCCGACGCGACCCGACGATCAGAGCGCAGGTGCAGCGGCCAGAGCATATGCACAGGCAAGAATTCGCGTGGTCATCGCCCGGCATGGAAAGGATGTGACACTAGAGGCAGCGAAATGATGTCTAGCATGTTGTCCCTGCACCCAGGAGACTGTAGGAGGTGAAAGATCATCAAAAGAAACCAAAGTTCAGATGTGAGGCTTCACTTGAAGCGTGTTGTAGCGAACTTGACTGCACATCTGTGATAAAATGGTAATGGGACGCAGCCAAACCTGATGTCTGGGAGGTTTAGGGTAGAAAGGACTATGATCATGTGGAGTTCTAGAGGATTAGGACCAATATTCATCATAGTTGCTTTACAACTGCAAATATGGTCCAAAAACTAGATTAGGATGGTGCACTCACATGGAGTGATTGCTTGGGCTGAAATTTGGCAAGGCATAATTATATGGACATATGAAGATGCTGTAAAAAATTTGTACCAGTTGGACTTGCCAAAATGGTACGTCCTTCACAGTATTCTTCTCTGTCCAGAAACTTGAGAAAGTTCTAGAGGAATATTGGCTTGATTAATTGATCCCAAATTTGGTGGAGACATGTTTTATGGCTAGGAGAATGCTCTGGTAATTTTACAGCAATAATGAAGCAATATAAAATATACTTGCTTCACAAACTAAAAGAAAATAACAGAAGCAAATATTTGATGATGTGCACACATAGATGACGGTATGGGGATGAAAATTGGTGGAGAGTCATGATGTGAGCACAGGAAGGAGCTTGCAAAATTTCAGCTCATTTGGATACTCCCAGCTAGTACTTCCTTCAACAAGGCTTCCATCTGATAGAAACTTTGGAAAATTCCTGAGGAAGATTGGCAAGGTGAATAGAGCTGAATTTTGGCATGAGGATGCAAGAGCATGCCCAAAGAGTTTGGGAACAATCAAGAAAAGACGGGTGGCACTTCCTTCACAAAAGACCGCTCTGAACAGAAATGAAGAATAAATATTGGTGAATTATTTTTGGGCTAGGAGAGGAAAGTTGGACATATTTGGGACATATATGACCCAAAAAAATAATGAGAATTATTTGGGAATTTTGTGGAATACAGAAATATATGTTGCTTCATAACCTAGGTCAAACAGGCTAATTCCTTTAATAGAAAAAGGAATATTCCAAAGAAAATAATTTGTGGTTGGACTAAGATGGAAATGGCATGGCCTTGGGAAGAATTTTAGGATGGCAAGCGACTAGGGAGGGGAATCAGAGATGGTTTCCCAGGTTTGAAGACCACAGAGCCATTGAAAAAGAAATCCAAAAGAAAAAGAAAGGGCAAAATCCAGCTGTTACACCTACCGTGTTGACTTGGGGGCGGAGTGGATGTCGCCTCCCCCGGCCCGTCATGAGCTGGTGGGGGAGCAGCTGGCTTTGGGATCCCGCTGGCAGATGGCAGCCCACTCGAGGAGTTGCTGGGGCGCAGCTTCGGCGGACTGTGTAAAAAGATGCCTTATGAGATCCCTATTTCTAAAAGAACTTATCAAAAGTACAGATTACAAATGCAATGACGTACCCTCGAGGTGCCAGTTTTTTCCTCCCTATATCAAGGGGGTTTTCCTTTGATCCATCGAAAAGCTCGTCTCTCTCCGACGACTTGCCGGCAGCCCTGGCCGAGGTCCTCCGACTTCTGCGTCCTTTGACGCCACCTTGTTCCCTTTAGGGAAAAGGTTCTCATCCTCTTCACCCTCCTCCATGTCATCTTCATGGGCGAAGGAGGCGCGAGTCTCCTCGGACCGAGTGACTGAGGTCTTCCGAGTTCGAGCACTCGCCTTGCCCTTCTGGGACTTTTTCCCCTTGGGGGCCACAATGTGCGGCTCCTCGATGAGGAGAGCTGTGAGCAGGGGAGCTCTTTGATCCTTTGTTAGTGGGGCCAGGCATCAAATGTTTTGCACCCAGGCCAACCACTTGTTCAAGTATCAAGCAGAATGATTAGTTAGAATCTACCCCTCAGTGCAAGAGATAAAGACTTACCAGGGGGGATTCGTAGCCATCCTCGAAGCCTAGGTCTTCCCCCTCCTTGGGGTTCTTGTCCTTGGACAGCTTGATGAGCCGCGTCCAGATGCGAGCTAAGGAGGAGCGGAAGAAGGCACTTGATGGGGCCCAACAGGTGGCCTGTGAGTTGGAATAGGAGGATCGGCGGTTGAGCATAACATTGATGACGTGGGTGAGCTGGAGGTTCTTCGTTGTGGACCACTACTTGATCCTCTTGTTCATAGCCTCCACCTCCTCTAGGTTTCCCTAGGTGACGTTTTTCTCCCTCTAGGACTTGAGCTTCTTCGGAGGCCTGGCCGAAAAGGCTAGGACCTCGACTTGGCCAGTGGCGAGCGGCACGGTGATGTAGAACCACTCCCGCTGCCACTCCTTCACCATTTCAATGAAGGTGCACTTGAACCATTTTGCACCCAAGTTCTTGCTGACCATGGCCCATCTATACTCCGCCAGATCAAAGCCGCTTGACTGCAGCTTGTCCCGAAAGTCTTCAGCCATAGGCCGAAGTGCGGCTCGCAGCGGAGGAAGGCCTCACAGACCATGATGAAGTGAGGTAGAGGATGGAGTTCATGTCCATGTGGTGGAAGTAAAGCCCATAGTAGAACAAGATCTCCCGCACCAATGGGTGCGGTGGGAACCTCAGGCCTCGGATGAGGTGGGGGACGAAGAGTACCCGTTCACCTGCATTAGGAGAGGGCATTTAATGTGGTTGGTTTGCAACTGAGAGCATCGGCAACCACATTATCTTTACTCGGATGGTAATTGATATCGAGGTCATACTCTTTGACCAACTCAAGCCATCTTCTTTGCCGGAGATTCAAGTCTAGTTGGGTGAATATGTACTTGAGACTCTTGTGATCGGTGAAGATTTGGCATCTTTTTCCAATAAGATAATGCCTCCAAATCTTTAGAGCATGCACCGCTGCTATCTCCAAGTCATGAGTAGGATAGTTTCCTTCATGTGGCCATAGCTGTCTAGACGCGTAAGCCACGACCTTGCCATCTTGCATAAGTACACACCCTAGCCCTCTTCTGGAGTCATCACAATACACGTCGGAGCTTCGATAAATATCTGGAAGTGTCAACACAGGTGTGGTGGTCAACTGAGTCTTCAATTCATTGAAACTTCTCTCGCAATCTTCATACCATTCAAATTTCTTATCCTTCTTGAGTAGTCCTGTCATTGGCTTCACAATCTTGGAAAATCCTTCAATGAATCAATGATAATAACCAGCAAGTCCCATGAAACTCAGGATCTTGGACATAGTCGTGGTTGCTTGACATTTTAGCACATCCGTGACTTTACTTGGGTCTATGGATAATCCTTGGCTGATAGGATATGTCCCAAGAATCCTACTTGCTTGAGCCAAAACTCACACTTGCTGAATTTTGCATATAACTGATGGTCACAGAGCATTCGCAATATTGCCCGGAGATGTTGTTTATGCTCTTCTTCTCCCTTGGAATATATGAGAATGTCGTCGATGAATACCACCAAAAATTTATCCAAGAAATCCTTGAACACCTTGTTCATCATGTGCATGAAGAATGCGGGTGCATTGGTCAGACCAAAATACATGACCGTATACTCACACAACCCATAGAGAGTAGTGAATGCTGTCTTAGGAATATCTTCCTTCTTGATTTTGAGTTGATGGTACCCGGTCCTTAAATGAATCTTGGAAAATATTTGAGCTCCGCTCAGTTCATCAAACATGTCATCAATCCTGGGGAGAGAGTACTTGTTCTTGATGGTAACATCACTGAGCTGATGGTAATCCACACACATACGGAGGCTACCATCCTTCTTGTCCATGAATATTGCAGGTGAACCCCATCGTGAAGAGCTGGGTCGGATATATCCTTTCTTGAGCATCTCATCCAGTTACTTCTTCAGCTCCACAAGCTCGGATGAAGACATTATGTAATATTTCTTGTATATATGTGCTATCCTAGGCACAAGATCAACAGCGAACTCATGCTCATGATCCCGTGGCATTCCTAGAAGTTCTTCAGGAAATACATCTGGAAACTCACTGACCACTTGTTAGGGATATAACCTCGTGGCGTGACCCGCCCAGGAGGGGCTGGGTTACACAGTTGGCGACTTATAGCAAAGGAGAAAGCCCAAGAAGACAAGACATGAAAGCGGCGGTTCATAAGTAGGCTTATTGGAGGCCCGAGACCCGGAGGTGACTCAAGACCCAAAGATGTGAGCCTCCCGATGATGACTTGCTTGGTAAGGCGAGGAGATTTAGAAATTGAGTTGGTCACGTTGTGTGGTCTGGCTAGGACTCTTGTAAGCCGCCGAACCTCGACCTGTGTATATAAAGGCGAGACCCGACGACAGGTTAACCCAAGAGACAATTGATCGATAGCTAGGTCAAGCGTATTTGCTCCCTTGTAATCGAAACTCAAGCAATACAACTAGAAGCATGACGTAGGCTTTTACCTTGTTGTGAGGGGCTGAACCTAGGTAAATCCTTTGTGTCCTTTGTCCCGTTCAACCCCTTAGAGCTAACCCACAATGTGATGGCTCCACACCTAAGTCCTTTCACTAGGGCATCTGCCGTGGCAAAACCACGACAATTGGTGCCCACCGTGGGGCCAAAGCATGGTGGTTTCGAGTTCTTGAAGGGCGACTTCTCAGGGATCAAAGGATACGCCGTGGGCCGGATGAATAAGAGTCGCCGTAGCAAGATCTACATCGATGACGCTGGCTGGGCCCCAAGGCCGACTCAATCGAGTACGGGTACCGGGTCCCCTTTGGTGTAATTCATGTTTTCATCGGCAAGATCGGCGAGTCAGAACCTGAGCCGGACACCTGCACCGACATCGTCAAAGACGGCTGAGGGCGCGAGACCCGCCAGGGTTCAACCCGGCCGGAAGAGCGTTTTGGTTGGCTTTGTTCATGGGGCAGATCTGGAGGAAGGTTATACATCTGGCGGAGAGACGACCATCTATTCAGGTGATGAGTCCTCAACCGGAGAAACCGAGTCAATCTATCAACTTCAGGGGCGGGCTTGGGGGCCATTCCGATGGTGACAGTATTCCGGACCCCTATGAGCCGCCGAGCAGGGCTGCTATTTTCATGGCTAGCACGCAACCAATGCTAAGTTTCTCAACTGCCGCGGCCATGATGTTCGGCTCAAAACTGCTGGGGTGACGGCCGGGGCGAGTGGCTCTGCGCGGCCGCCGGCTCAAGTCATATCTGAGCTCTTGGATGCCTTGGCGACTCTGTTAGCTGCAGAGGTAACTCCTACAAATCAAGTGCAGCACAATGCGGAGGTTGCAAAGCTGCTGGACGAGCTGGCTAAGGCCCGAGAGGATCTTGATGCGGAGAACGCCAGGATGACACCAGAATGGGCTTCATTGGAGGCTGAGTCATAGCGGATAAGAGAAGAGGCTTTTCGTTTGAGTTTGGACCAAAACACATCCAATGATGTTCTGCGAAGGAGGCACCAGAGCCGCCTACCTTCGCAGTTTGAAGGGTGGAATCTTTTTAACACGCCCGGAGCAGGAACGAGTAACCCGCCTGGTGTGACCCGGGCTGCTGAGGCGCTTGGGACCGGAGTGGCGACTCAGCTTCATGTGCCAGACCCGCCTCGTAGGGATCTGACTCCACCTCAATGGGTTCCAACACCTTCTGGCCATTACTCTAACCCGGTTGACAATATGATTCCTGCAGCCTCACGATTGGCGGCTATTTCGATTGAGGGCGTGTCTCCAGCTGCGATAGAGACCCGAAAAGCCATGGAGATTCTCCAGATGGCTGTAGCCCAGCATGCGGCTTACTCATACAGTCATGAGCGTGTCCATTCAACTCCCCACCCAAGTCGAAGTTACAGCTGGCGCATTGAGTCACCGGCGGTTTCCAACAACAAACAACGTCGTAACCCGCCTCGTAATGATGACCCGCCCCGTGGACATAACCCGCCCCGTGATGGCCATAATGCTCAAGCCCTTATGGACCAGGCTAGAGCCCATCGTGAGGCAGCATGGCGGCTTAACTGGGGGCTCACCAGCAGTTTCAGTTAAAGCCTTCAGCGTCTGTGAAGGCTGGGATGACTTCCAGGACAGTTGGTGTGCCGTGTCTAGTGCCGGCTCTACGCAATGAACGTCTGCCCAAGGATTTGAGGGTCCTCGTAAGGTGCCTAATTACACGGCTGATCTTCCACCTGAGGCTTGGATTGAAAGCTATGAACTAGCTATGGAGATGCTGGATGTTAATGATGTTGTATGTGCTAAATACTTCACAATGTTGTTGGACGGATCGGCTCGTACCTGGTTGAAAGGATTACCCGCCAATTCCATCAATTCATGGGCTGAGTTGAAGGCGCGCTTCATTCAAAACTTTAAGGGAACATGTAAGCAACCTCTATCGATTATTGACATGGACAATTGTGTGCAGCGAGAGGATGAGTCAGCCCATCATTGGGTTCGCCGGGTCTCGGCTATTATCCACTTTTCGGATAGCATTGCGGCAGGCTCTGCTATTCTCATTCTAGAGAAGAATTGTCATTTTACCCCCCTCAAACAGAAGCTCGGGCGGCTCAAGCATCATTGTAGTGACATGGGGAAGCTCATGGTGGCTCTCATTAAGTATGCTGACTCTGATACTACCAAGGATCTCGGGTATGATGATGAAAAGTCCAAAGGGAAGAAGAGTGGTAATGATAAGGGTCAGCAGTAGAACATGACCGGTCATAATGGTCACAACCAGGGTAGTGGTGGTAAGCGCAGACACCCCAATGTCGGGTTAGATCTTGTAGCTAACACTAACACTGGGTATAAAAACCAACGCTGGGGTAAGCTGGCCTTTGGAGGGCCAAAGTTTAATCTGAGGCGATGTTGAACGAACCTTGCCCGAAACACAGTTTGCCCAATAAGCCAACGGCTCATGCTTGGAAGGATTGTTTCATTATGAAAGAATACAAGAATTCCGGTTTTCATCAGAATCATGACAATAATAATGGCCGCCCCGCTGGGTCAGGATCCGGCTCACACGGGCCCGACTTTGGAGGCGGCGACTCAAATTGTGGGTATCAAGGACATGGCAATCAAGGCAATTATAACCAACAGTCTGGTCAGGGTGACCAGCAACATGAATCAGGTTACCAGAGTAATCCAAAGCAGCTTAACGGTGTCTAGTATCATGTTTTCACCACTAATCTTTGCAAGAGAGATCAGAAGGTTCATAAACATGCGGTCAGTGCAGTTGAGCCGGCGGTACCTCAATACTTGCGATGTTAAGAGCAACCAATCGCATGGAGTAGAGAGGATCACCCACCCCGGGTTGAGAATCCGGGTCAACTGGCGTTGGTGGTAGCCACTCAACTTGGGGGTGACAAATTCACTGAAGTGCTCATGGATGGGGCCAGTAGTATCAATATCCTTTATTATGATACACCATTCCAGGATGCTGCTAACGCGACACTACGATCAAGACCCTTTGACGAAATTGTGTGCGATGCATTAATCACAAACAATGATGTAAAGAAAATGTCAAAAAGATGCAAAACATTTGCGATGAATGATACATCAAACACGGTTCAGATTTTAGTTGTGTGTGCGTTGCGGGGCATATGGTTGATCCATACGATCTGTTTGCGATGAGATAGAACAATAGAAACGAGCAGCCAGATCTAGGTGTGTGCATATACGGCATAAAGTTCGATCTGATGAACCGTTTGCGATGACCGAGGTGAACACAAATGATTCGGTGTAATAAGATGTGTGTGATACCCAACAAACAGGTCGGTAATCAGAATTGTGTGCGATCATTAGAGACAACCCATATGGTCTTTTTTGTGAATTGTGTGCTCATCAGGGCACACAGTTCAACAAACCAACCTGTGGGCGATAATGTAGAAGATCTCTGTCGAATATGTATTACTAACCATCTGCGATGAGATTGACAGGATAGACAGAGATAACAAATTAATATGAGCGATTGGAAACAAAGATATATACAGTCTGCTTAATTTAGTCCTTCTTCTTCTTGTTGTTGTTGTTGGATGGCCCCACGACATCGTCTTGCTGAGGATGCTTCTTGTCGCTGACCATTGGCTTTTCATCGCCGCCGCCACCGTCATCGTTGTTGCTGTCGTCGTTGTCCTCCTCCTCGTTCGACCATTCCTCCTCCTCATCATCATCGTCCTCTTCTTCATCCTTCGACGGCTCCTCGTCCGTCTGGTTGACGACTCCGGAGGCGACGACCCTTCCATGATCCGGATATAATCAAGGTCTGGGCTCGACGCTAGACTCATGGAAGGCAAGCAAGATGATTCTGATGTTGACCTATCATCGGGCGCCAGGCTGCTGGCCGAGCTGTCGTCCTCGCTATGCTCGACATGGCTGTGGTCGTATAAAACGAGATTGCAGAGTGTGTGCCAGTGTTTAGCGCGGCCTGCCAGGGACGATGAAGATGGTGGACACTTAAGCGGGGTATGCAGAGAAGAGGAAATGCCAATTGAAGTGGGGGTTGACGTATTATCTAACCGCTGATATAATCAACTGCAATTATTTGTACCTAGTCGCTCCAAATTCCCAGGGTTGCGCAGGATTCCTATTGGCTGGTCTCTTTTTTCAGGACAAAAACAAGGAATGAGTTGTGGGATTATGCACCGGTACTTGTACGAACAGAGTAGGATAGTTGGCAAGCAATATATTGAGTTCTTCTTATTGATAAAGCCAGTAATAATCAAACTACAAAGGAAAATAAAAAAATACAAAGGAAAATATCTGCACGAATCTTCGCGTAACATCAATGGCAATGGACCTATATGTGCATTACTTAGAGAACATCTAGATGTGCTTTAGCAATGCTGTCAAACAAAACCCCTAATCATAATTGCAAACAACGCATACAACATGGCTAATGCGACAACCACAACTACACATGCTAGTTCCTTCTTGTCTCCTGCTTTCATCTGTTGCATGTGATTGATTCGTTCTTGCTTCATTGTACTGATTGTATATTCCAGATCAGCCAGTTTCTTCTTCCGCTTTACGTTATCTTCTGTGAGCTTGGTGATAACACTCCAAGCCCCGCCATGCCATTCTTCATCCAGCCAATTAACAAAGGCACAAGCCTCATCCCTGCCAATGTTAAATAGTATTCAGGATTAGCGGTAAAATGATGAACTTAGCACTAACCTCTAAGGGGCAACTGAGAAACCGCCTGCCAATGTCGAATCCCTCCGTGCATACACGTCAAGCGGGAGTGTCCCCGTGCACACAACTCAGGTTTTTCATACTTCTCGGTGGCGCAAAACTCGGAGCCGAACTCATGTTGCGGGAGTTTGGAGTCATGCTCCAGATCCAGCAACATATTGCTTTCCTATGGGGGTCATTCAGGACGGATTTAGCAAGGAGCTATTGATGTCTACTATGCAACTGTATTCTTGTAGACACGTGTTGGGCCTCCAAGCGCAGTGTTTTGTAGGATAGTAGCAATTTTCCCTGAAGTGGATGACCTAAGGTTTATCAACCCGTGGGAGGCGTA
The DNA here is from genome assembly GCA_021437245.1 of Aegilops speltoides. Lineage (NCBI taxonomy): Eukaryota > Viridiplantae > Streptophyta > Magnoliopsida > Poales > Poaceae > Aegilops > Aegilops speltoides. The sequence continues at coordinate 119,517,839 of CM038145.1, forward strand.
GGATGAAGATGGTCTCTCTCAAACAACCCTGCAACCAAATAATAAAAAGTCTCTTATGTCCCCAACACACCAAATACAATGCCAAATTGTATAGGTGCACTAGTTCGGCAAAGAGATGGTAATAAAAGCGTAGTAATGATAGTAGATATTGTTTTTTGTGATAAGAACAATAAAAAACAGCAAGGTAGTAATTGATAAAACACACCAAATACATGAACTCTTTCTCATAAAACTCATCATGAAAAAGTAGCAACCAATTCACATGTTAAGGTTCAAACAATGAATTCTCTTGAAACTTAACAACCTATATTCTTAGTCACTAAACAATTGCAATTCAACTTATTCAACAGAGTCTAAGTAAGAGCTCCACATATTCAACCATCATATAGTCTTCTATGATTGCTAACACTTACTACATACACATGAGCAAAACGTTTCAACCGGACACATTGCTACATACACATTGCTAACACTTACTACATACACATGATTCCTTCTTTGTGCCTTACCCACCGCACATGTATTGCATTTTACAGGGAAGGCCATCGGGGCGCCATGCCAAACCTACGGTGACTCGTCAACAAGGGGCACTGAAGCCGGGTAGGCTTAAAAGGAAGGCGGTCAAGACCGAGATGCCATTGCATAGGTATGATTAAAAACCTGCTACATAATTATCGTCTTTTAAAATATAACAATGTCCATGGTTCCCTGGCAGAAAGAGCGCTCGCTGGACTATGTCCGGAGAGCCGGCCGGCCACGCCTCCACCAGCCGGACTCCGGGGACGGACTCAGGGGCGGAGGTCAACACGAGGACGACACCGGACGGTCCTCCTATAGAGGATGCGGATAGAATATCGACTACAAACTCTGAAGTGGAGAGCGCCATGAATCACAGGCGTCGACGGGCCGTACTACGCGACCCTAATTTCTCCGAAGAGGCGTTCAATGCCTTCAACTCAGGAGACGCGTACATCCGAGGTGCTCAAGGTGGTCTTGCTAGAGCCACAGACCAGTATTTAAAGAATATATGGGTAAGTAAATCTGGTAGTTATGTATATCAGTAGCCCTTGAGACTTGAAACAGTTGGCACAACTGATTTAAGGATCATTGTATGCATAGGTTCTTGCAGAGAAGAACACCAATTTGTCTCAAGAGCTGGAAGAGTGCAAAGCCCAGCTACGGGCCACAGTTGCCGGAATGGGGGAGTCTAAGAAGGACACATCTGGTAATACTTGTCTTGATCGAAAAGAATGTAATGACATGTACCAGTTAGTATTCGGCATGCATGCAAATCTAACAATAGATTCTGCTGACAATCCTGGAGATAATCCGGAGATCGTACCGGGGGATGAGCAACATGCTCAACGGCAGCTAGAGGCTGGTGAGCACGCTCTTACACGGGTTATTTGAGAGAAAAATGATCTCCAGGACGCCAATACCAGGCTGTACGTTGAACTAAAAGATGTTCGGGTCCAGCTTGCTGACTCCGTGAAGGAGAATAAGAGGCTTCGACGCGGCATTTTTAGTAAGTGCTCGAACAAACTTTTATACAGTTCGGCGGAGAAACAGGCTAACAGAGTTATGTCTGTAGGTATGCTAACAGGTCGTCCCGAAGAGGAGATGCACAGATCTGCAGACAATCTTCTGCAAGAGCTCTCACAATTGCACAAACAAGTTCGGCAGGTGATGCAGGGTATTGCCCAGGCCTTGTGGCCATCCGCCTCCCTGCCAGGAGGCATGGGGGAGCTTGTAGAGATGCTCAAGGGAGCGCGGCAGCGCTTCCGATTATGGAAGATATCGGCCTGCCGACAAGGTGCAAGGGAAGCCTGGGCCATGGTGAAGACGCGATACACCAAGGCTTACCCGAACCACATGGCCGAGGTCGGGCCTGTAGGGTCAGATGGGAAAGAGATCCCCGTTAGTCTGGTATATGACCAGGTAGCATTAGCCGCAAAGTATTCCCAATAGGATTGTAGACTAGACAGCCTGTTGGATGGTATAGAAGAAGAATTTGGTCAGTCTAAGTGACTTTGTACTTCAAATGACATATTTTATCCCTAGCCAGATTGTAAATCATTTGTCATGGCGGACCTTTTCGCTTCAACCTCCGACGACAGTCCGAGTGTATCCGAGTACCCGCCGATTATGTAAACCGGGTACGCGTGGAAACCAGCGAGGGGTCATAAGTGCTTGAATGCATAAGTACCCAACTAGTTATGTTATATTACATGGATAGTAAGAAACATCTTCCAGGGAGAATAGTTCCGTTAGGGGTTCCTTTCCCTGGGTACGCATGCATTAATGTGCATGTCCGAACTGCAAACAGAGACGCAAAATATGAAACATCTGGGGGTTTATATTGTAAATTGGTAAAAAACATCTCTTGTTCACCGACCGAATATTCCCTTAAGAACGCTAGCTTTCGGCTTCACCCAGTCTGAGGTACACGTCCGGCTGACCCGACAGTAACAATCGCAGAGGTGCTCCCCTTATGCCCTAGCTGAACTAACGGGAACGTAGGGCATAAACACAGGAGCCAGGCAACCCAGATGGGCCAAAACTTAAGTCATATAGATGCATATAGTGGCGGAAAAAGGTACATATGAAAAAATGACACATTTGTAGTGGGCATAAAGCCCGAGAGATAATTATATTAAGCTTCTGTATAAGAAGCCCCCAGGTATAATGAGAGCGCATAGCGCGTCAAGATTGTGTAGTTAAGACACACTTCAAGCTTTTAAGGCCATAAAAAGGGAAGAGAAAAAAAAGAGAAAGAAATAGGATATAACTTAAAAAAGAAAGGCGGAGGTAAGGAGACGAACACAGAGTTCAACACTAGGCGTTGAATCTTCGGAGTCTGGCCGCGTTCCATGGGTTTGGCTCAAGTCGATTATCCGATGCGTCATGCAGACAGTACGCCCCTCTGGTGAGAACTTTATCAATGATGAAGGGACCCTCCCACTTGGGCTTGAGCTTGTCCTTTTTCTTCTCCAGTAGGCGTAGAACGAGTTCGCCAACGTTATAAGTTTTGGCCCGTACTTCTCTACTTTGATACCTTTGAGCCTGTTGCTGATAGAATGCGGAACGGGCCTTTGCGACATCACGCTCCTCCTCCAGGGCATCTAAACTGTACTGCCGATAAATCTCGGCTTCTCTCTCTTTGTACATGTGCACTCTAGGTGAATCATGAATGATGTCGCAGGGCAGTACCGCCTCTTCGCCGTACACCATAAAAATGGTGTGTATCCGGTAGTGCGATTTAACGTGGTCCGCAGCCCCCATAGTACGGAGTCAAGCTCCACAACCCAGTGCGTATCTGATTCCTTCAAGGATCACACTAGTCTGGGTTTGATGCCACTCATAATAAGACCATTTGGTCGTTCGACTTGACCATTTGTTTGGGGGTGATAGACGGAGGCGTAATCGAGCTTGATGCCCATGTTGCCACACCAAGTTTTCACCTTGTTGGCTGTGAAGTTGGAGCCATATTGGTGATGATGCTGTGGGGGACACCGTAACGGTGTATGACCCCTGATGTGAAGTCTATCACCGGTCCGGATTCGGCCGTTTTAACTAGTTTGGCTTCTATCCATTTGGTGAATTTATCCACCATGACCAACAAGTATTTTTTCTTATGGCTTCCTCCTTTAAGGGGTCCAACCATATCGAGCCCCAGACCGCAAAGGGCCAAGTTATGGGGATTGTTGAAAGAGCGGTAGGTGGCATATGGCTTTGATTTGCGAAAAGATGGCAACCGACGCAACGTTGGATGAGGTCCTGTGCGTCTGCTCGGGCTGTCGGCCAGTAGAAACCTGTACGGAAGGCCTTGCTTACAAGGGCCCGAGTTGCGGCATGGTGGCCGCCGAGTCCAGCATGAATTTCGGCCAAAAGCTGCCGTCCTTCCTTTTCGGAGATGCACCTTCGGAGTACTCCGGTAGCGCTTTTCTTATAAAGCTCTCCCTCGTGAACCTTGTAGGCTTTAGAGCGCCGCACAATGCAACATGCCTCATTTTGGTCCTCAGGGAGTTCTTGCCTATTTAGGTAGGCTAAGAAGGGTTCTGTCCACGGGGCGATAACAACCATAATCATGTGGGCTGAAGGTGTTATTTCGGTGGCAGAGCCTCAGATTACGTCAGAGTGTTCGGGATCTGGGGTTGTGGTCAGATCCAGAGTGTTACTGCCGGTCTCCCCTTCCCATAAAATGGATGGCATGAACAACCTTTCCAAGCAGATATTAGGTGGGACGGGGTCGCGCTTAGCGCTGATGCGGGCGAGGATATCCGCCGCTTGATTGTTTTCTCGGACCACATGGTGGAATTCGAGCCCCTCGAACCGAGCTGACATTTTGAGGATGGCATTGCGGTAAGCCGCCATTTTTGGGTCCTTGGCGTCAAAGTCTCCATTTATTTGAGATATTGCGAGGTTCGAATCCCCACGCACTTCTAGGCGTTGAATGCCCATCGAGACTGCCATCCGAAGACCATGCAACAGAGCCTCATATTCGGCTGCATTGTTGGAGTCTGTGTATAATATTTGGAGTACGTATTGGACTATGTCTCCGGTGGGGGATGTCAGGACAACGCCTGCTCCCAGACCAGCCAGCATCTTAGAGCCATCAAAGTGCATGATCCAATTGGAGTACGCGCCATACTCTTTAAGGAGTTTGGCTTCTGTCCATTCGGCGATGAAGTCAGCCAGTACTTGTGACTTAATGGCTCGCCGTGGTTTGTATATGATGTCGAACGGGAGGAGCTCGATAGCCCACTTAGCAATCCGGCCTGTGGCATCGCGGTTATTTATTATATCGTTGAGTGGTACTTCAGAGGCCACCGTGATTGAACACTCTTGAAAGTAGTGTCGTAGTTTCCGGGATGCCATGAGGACCGCGTATGCTATCTTTTGATAATGTGGGTACCGTGACTTGCATGGAGTGAGGACAGTGGATACGTTGTATACCGGCTTTTGAAGCGGGAACTTATGTCCGTCCGTCTTTCGTTCGACGACGAGCACTGCGCTTATAACCTGGTGTGTTGGAGCTATATATAACAACATGTGTTCACAGATATTTGGCGCGGTTGGGATTGGATTGCTGGCCAAGAGGGCCTTTATTTCTTCCAGTCCGACCGTAGCCGCATCTGTCCACTCGAAGTGTTCGGTACGTCGAAGAAGGCGATAGAGAGGTAGTGCCTTTTCTCCCAATCGGGAGGTAAAGCGGCTTAGGGAAGCCACACATCCAATTAATTTTTGGATTTGCTTGAGGCCTGTTGGGGTAGACAACTGTGACATAGCTCGGATTTTAGCCGGATTTGCTTCAATTCCTCTATTGGAAATGATGAAGCCCAAGAGCTTTCCAGCAGGCACGCCAAAAACGCATTTTTCCGGATTGAGCTTGATGTCATATGTTCAAAGATTGTTGAACGTGCCTCAAGTCGTCTATTAAAGATTCGATGTGTCTGGTTTTGATGATCACATCGTCTACGTATGCCTCCACTATTTTGCCAATTTGTGTTTCTAGGCATGTCTGAATCATGCATTGATAGGTTGCACCGGTGTTTTTAGCCCGAAAGGCATGGTGTTAAAATGGAAGGGGCCGTATGGAGTGATGAATGCCGTTGCGGTTTGATCAGACTCCGCCATCTTGATTTGGTGGTATCCGGAGTATGCGTCGAGGAAGCACAATGAGTCGTGTCCTGTGGTAGCATCGATAATTTGATTGATGCGGGGGAGGGGGAAGGGATCCTTGGGGCAAGCCTTACTGAGGTCCTTGAAATCGACACATAGGCGCCAGGATATGTCCTTCTTTGGTACCATCACCAGGTTTGCTAGCCAGTCCGGATGTTTTATTTCTCTAATGAATCCGGCCTCGAGTAACTTGGCTAGCTCCTCTCCCATGGCTTGTTGCTTAGGTTCTGAAAAACACCGAAGAGTCTTCTTGACCGGCTTGTATCCCTTTAGTATGTTTGGGCTATGCTTGGCCAGCCTGCGTAGGATACATGGCATGTCTGAAGGATCCCAGGCAAAGATGTCCCAATTCTCGCGCAAGAACTCCCGCAGTGTAGTGTCTATTGTGGGGTTCAGCTGTGCCCCGATGGATGCTGTTTTTGTAGGGTCCGTTGGGTGGACCTAGAGTTTGACTATTTCGTCCGCTGGTTTGAAAGAGGTGTACTTGGGTCGTTTGTTGAGTATCACGTCGTCCCTGTCCACTGTGGAGTGCAGCGAAGTTAGTTCTTCAGCCGCGAGGGCTTCGAATAATGCCTCAAGGGCCAGTGCGGTGGTTTTATTTTTGGTGTGGAGTGCTACGTCCGGATCACTAGCTAGAGTGATGATTCCATTGGGCCCGGGCATCTTGAGTTTCATGTACCCATAATGGGGTATAGCTTGGAAGCTCATGAATGCATCCCGCCCTATAAGGGCGTGGTATCCGCTACTGAACGGGGCCACTTGGAATGTGATTTCTTCGGACCTATAATTCTCCGGCGTACTGAATACTATGTCTAGTGTGATTTTTCCCGCACATCGTGCCTCCCGACTAGGGATGATTCCTCTAAAGGTCGTGCTACTTTGCTCAATGCGGCTCTTGTCTATTTCCATTTTGTTAAGAGTTTCCTCGTAGATGAGGTTTAATCCACTGCCGCCGTCCATGAGCAGTTTAGTAAGCCGGAAGCCGTCCACAATTAGACTAAGGACCAAAGCGGCTGGTGCTCGGACTGTTCAGAATTGAGGATCGTCACTGGCATTGAAGGTTATGGTCGTGTCATTCCATGGATTTATTGCTGCCACATGGCAGACTTCGGCGAGGCTGCATAGCGCTCGCTTGCGCCTATTATTTGAGGCGAAAGTCTCGAAGACTGTCAATACTGTATTGTTATTTTCCGCGGGATGATGCTCTGCGGTATTGTTAATGAGGAGATCCTCGCCGCTCTTGGCCACCTGCTGGAGTATCCAACATGCTCTAAGGCTGTGTGTTGGTATGGTATCCGGTGTACTGTGAATTTTGCATGGCCCATTGAGCCATCCCTCCAATATGGTTCCACGCCCTATAGTGGGCTTTGGTTTCTTTGTAATTGGATCGGGTGACTTGCGAGAGTGTACCCTTTTAGTTCAGACGAGGGGTTTAGTGAGAGCCGGAGGATCCCAGAATTTTGTTTGGGTTTTCCAAGCGCTTTCCATCGCACAGTACTTCTGTGCTATGGCCGCCAAGTCAGCGAAGTGTGCTATGTCATGATGACTTATGGCGTTGAGGATTCCCTTGTCCGTGCAATTTTTGCAAAAGAATGAGATTGCATCCTCATCGCAACAGTCCTTGACCTTGCTCATTACAAGGAGGAATCTGGCCCAGAATTGATGTACTGTCTCTTGGGGATCTTGTCTAATGTGGGAAAGATTGCTTGCGTCTGGGTGGGTGGGTAGATTTAAGTTCAAACCTTGACCTGATCTAAGACCCAGGGGTAGAGGAGCTTCCGAGCATGGTAGTTCGGGCTCCGGGATGTTGCCCAATTTCTCTGGCCCACCTTTCGATTCTAAGTTCAGGGCTTGGGCCATGTCCTCCCGTAGACGGGTATCCGGCTCAAAGAGCTCGGGAATCCAGACATAGTTCATCCTCAAAATAGAGGGAGAATCGCTACATTGCTCCTCCACCACCGCTATCTGATGGGTGATCAGCGGGGAGTTAATCTCTCTTTGGTCGGGTTTAAGCCCAATCCGGTCATAGTCCGTAGCGACTCCCAAGGCGGCGATGCGATCCAAGAGCTCGTTCAAGGAGGAGAGCTCCATTGGATCCATTTGCTTGATGAGTTCCGAGCTGACGTGGAGGCTGTTTGTGATGACCCGAGAAGTCATCGTCGGCGCAGCGGCCGAACGGGCGGTCATGATGAAGCCGCCTAGTCGGAGAGTTTGGCCTAAAGCTAGGGCTCCCCCAGAGGTGATGTGATCCTTGATAACAAGGCGAGCCATCAAGCCTTATCGTGACGGCACAGTGGAACTCTCAATGAAAGCACCAATGTCGGTGTCAAAACCAGCGGATCTCGGTAGGGGTCCCGAATCAAGGCCCAAGGCTAATGGTAACAGGAGGCGGGGGGACACAATGTTTACCCAGGTTCGGGCCCTCTCTAAGGAGGTAATATCGTACTTCCTGCTTGATTGATCTTGATGATTTGAGTATTACAAGAGTTGATCTACCACGAGATCGTAGAGGCTAAACCCTAGAAGCTAGCCTATGATTTTGATTGTTGTTGGTCCTACGGACTAAACCCTCCGGTTTATATAGGCACCGGAGGGGGCTAGGGTTACACAGAGTCGGTTACAGAGAAGGAGATCTACATATCCGAATTGCCAAGCTTGCCTTCCACACAAAGGAGAGTCCTACCCGGACACGGGATGAAGTATTCAATCTTATATCTTCATAGTCCAACAGTCTGGCCAATGTATACAGTCCGGCTGTCCGAGGACACTACAAAAAATACACTTCCGTGATGATATGTGTTTGTCATAGTAGGTCGCGTTTTTTGTCATGCATGTACATCCATGAAGATTTTATGACAGAATCAAGATAGTCATACCTGTGCTGTCGTAGAAGTGTTCCATGACATTACCAAAATTATCATCACGGAAGTGTCCACTTCCATGATGATAAATCGCGCGTCATAGAAGTGCTTTCGTCAAGGGTGACTGACACGTGGCATCCACCGTAACGGAACGATGTTAAGCTATCGGGTCGGGTTTTGGATCCGATAACCCATTAACAGCCCCGACCAATGGGAATTTTCCATGTGTAAAATCATCATTGGCTAGAGGAAACACGTGTCGGCTCACCGTTGGGACAGATGTCATCCGCTCATTGGACCGAAGGCTCCTATGATACGGCGACACGTGGCACGGCCCAACAGAGGCCCATTCTTGTGAAAAGGCCGCCCCGTTTGACTTGGTCAAAAGGTGGCGGGCCGGCCCACAGAAAGCCTGTTAACGGCATGTTCGCATATAGCCCATTTACAGCCCGCTAACCCAGGGCCCGTTACGCCTTATCCGAATTAGGCCCAGTAGCGTCATCTGGGCCGTCCAATATGATTCCAGCCCATTTTAACTTCCGGCCCATGTGTGGCCCATGACTTCTTTCGGCCCATATGAGGCCCTTTGTAACTCTTGGCCCATTAACGGCCCGTGGTGAAACTGGCCCATAATGAACAGTGAATCACTTTATACCCATTAACAGCCCGTTATTCTATTGGGCCGTTTCTAGCCCAAGTTATCTTTCGGCCTTCTCAGGGCCCATTGATTCTTGGGCTCATTTGCAGCATTCGGTTACATACGGACCGTTACTGTCATTTTCTACTTGTGGGCCAAATTCAGCCCGTCGTTAAGTCGGCCCGTTTGTGGACCGTTAATACGTTGGGCCGTTTTCATGTAAAAAAACCATTGGGCTGTTTTCATAGAGTTATCAAATACGGTCTATTAACGGCCCGTTATGGTCCACGAATTGTACGACCCATGATTGGTGAAATGATGATACGCCTCGTAGAAGGCCCATGGATCTACGACCCTTATGAGGCCCATGGATCTACGACCCGTAGAAGGCCCATGGGTCGTACGGCCTGTAGAAGGCCCATGGACCCTACGGCCCATAGAAGGCCCATGGACCCTAAGGCCCGTATAGAAGGCCAATGGATCCTACGGCCCGTATAGAAGGCCAACGGATCCTACGGCTGGAAGAAAGCCCATGGATCATACGGCCTGTAGGAGGCCCATGGTTACAACAGTCCGTGTGTTGCCATGATTATTTTGGCCTAGTTACCAAAAATAGGCTATTGCGGCCACTAGAAAAACACAGAAAAAGAACTGCAGTGACTACAAGCAAACAACTAAACAAGACAATAAGGAAATAAATAAGCAAGCAATTAACGCTAGCCTATTACCGCTATTACACATATTACATCCATTGGGCATCAAAGTTCGCCACCAGTGCAAATATAGGGAAGAAAGCAGATATTACATACATCGGCCGTCAAAATTGGCCACCAAAGGCAAATAAACGTGGCACCAAAACAAGAGCATAAATGAAACAACCCGGAAGAGCTCAAGAAACGTTATCCCGGTATCCACCATGCCGGCAATAAGCTTAGCAAGCTGATTAGCTTTGTCCTGTTTGGCGCTAAAATCCTCCAACGCTTGCTATTGCACCGAAAGTATGCATCTGAATGCTCCGTACTTCCATGATCCTTCCGCTTCTTGTCGCAAAGACTGGTGATCGATGTCTTTCACTTGTAGTTGAGACTCAAGAAATTGAACTGATTCGCATAAAGTGAGTTTGAATAGCTTGTGCAAGCGGTAGTGGCCAAGAACTTCGAACACTAAACCAAGACAGACTTTGGGGTTGTCTTGCTGTCTTCAAGATAGTCTTCCTTAGCTGTTTTATCACCTTTGTTGGAGACCAACAAGGATGCGTCACTATCCTGAACCTTATCTGCATTACTTCCTTTACCATTGCTTAATAAGGCACTCTTCCCCAATATTCTATCAGCATTCTAAAAGAAGAAAGAAGCAGACACATAACATGTTTAGCATGTACTAGTATATGAAACTCATTTTGGTGAACCAGTTCATTAGTAAGGTGGACAGGATTAAACTACCAAGTCTTCTATTGCCAAGTACTAGTACATAATAAAAGCATCAAACAAACATATATCTATGTCCTATGGTCACTGCATTGTCTTGCCAAATCAAAATAGAGACACGGTTCAAATCATATCAGTTTAAGACAAAGCAGCAGTGAAAGAATACAAAGCGTGGGAAACTACACGGCACAACAAGATTTCATATGGGTACCACGGGTCTACATGTACAACAACACTATTGGCTCTGTTGTGATGCTAGTAATGTGCATGATATGAAAGTCAACTGTATACACAATTGAAATTGAAATCAAAGAGCTATTGATAAAAGAAAACCTGTTAAAGAAACATGCGTGAACATACCTGCTGTGCCATTGGAGTTTCCATTGGATCCTTCAATTTAAAAATAAGTTTGTATCAGTAAATACAGTGATACAAGAGCAAAGCAATCATAGTTAAAAAAGGCGCGGCTAAGCGAGCGCTTAAGCGTGCCTAGGCTCTAGGCGTTGGCAAAATGCATTGCGCATAACTATGCTTAATCTGTGCATAATCACAAGATAAGCATGCCCTTGGTCAAGAAGCGCAAGCGGTGGCAAAACGCACAATTAACGCCTAGCGCTTTTTTGAACTATGATAGCAATGGAATCTTAAATTAGAACAGTTGTTCTTCAGGTTTAGGCACTTGTTCTACATGAACAGAGTACAGTAAGACGCAAGAATATAATACTTAAAAATAGAAAATGAGCTCATAGACCTTACCACATTCTTGGTTCGGGACCAGTACAGAACAAGGCGTTCCCAGTCATCGTCCAGTAAATGTGTCTCAGGAGAACGTAAGGGAATTTGATGAGTTTCTTTGCCGGTGAAGTACGTTTTCTTCAGGTAATTCCGATACTGCCACCAAGCATTCTTGAAGATAGCAGAGGTATTAGCATAGGTTACCTCATCGTGAGTTTCCAAATCGGTCCTTCTCTATAGAGAAAAATGGGAAAATTTGCTGTATTATAACCATCATGGAGGTAGGATGTATGGGACGAAGCAAAGTAATTGCCATGAATAACATTACTTACACATAACTCCTGGACAAGCACCTGCAACTAGCATTTTCCTTCATCTTCAATATAATATTTCCAAGATGGGAAGATACGCACATACGATTTAACAACATCAAATGCGATAGATGCTAAACTACGACTAGCTAGTTGTGCTTCCTCCACAGGAATAGGCGTACTAACTGGTGGAGTTGGGGTTCGCCATGATAGTACTGGCCCTTTGGGCACTGGAGCTGCCTTACTAACTGCTCTTGTTTGGGAGCTCTATGGTGGAGATGGTGCTGTGTCAACAGGAACTGGGTTACTATCAGCTGGGGTTGGGGTTAGATTGGGTGAAGCTGGTTCTCTTTCCATCGCAGTAGGGGTACAATCTGCGAGAGTTTGGGTTATGTGTGGTAGGGCTGGTTCTTGTGCATGTACAACTAGGGTGCTATCTCCACCAAGAGGTAGCACTGTTTTATTTGAAGACCGTGTTTTTATTCCGCTAGATATTGGCATCACCCGCATCACCTGCTCCAATTCAAATGGCTGATAAACAGAAAACATAGTTGAATGTACAGACATTGTATGAGAGACAGATGCAATAGATAGTGTGGAAAAAAGAGGGCATGAAATAGTTGACATGTATATTGTTTAACTAAAATGGATAGCATGACATAATTTCACATATATGATGTCTATCTAAACTGGATAGCATAGCATAACATAATTCAAAGATATGATGAATAACTAAACAGGATCGCATGACATAATTCACCTACATGTTATCTAAGTAATCAGGATCGCATCAGTTAATTCACATATGTGATTTATATGTTAAACAGAGGGCATTCGATATGATGTCTGAACTAAGAACATGGTGTTGAATATTGTGTATATGATGTCTAAACTATGCAATGCAAGACACCGTATGCATGATATGAGCAGTATAACCATGCCAAGTTAGAGCATACACCTCAGGGGGGAAATAGGACTGGTCATCTGTCTTTGAATCCATCTCGAGGAGCTATCGACCCAACAAGAGATCTGCTTGACAGTAGCATGCTCGCTCAAGTCCTTGTTTTCACTCCAGATTTTTCCATCTCCCACCCAAATGGCTGATTCACAGGAAGAGTAGTTTAATGTACAAACATTGTCGACAAATGGAAATGTAATGAAGAAAAGGATGGGCAAGATATCATTCAAATATATGATGCCTGGTTAAACAGGATGGCATTGCACATTTCACATATATTATGGCTGGCTAAAAGACATGAGACCGCATAATTCCCATATATGATATAGAAACTAAACAGTGGCATTACGTAACATGTCTAAACTAAGCATATGACATATATGATGTCAAAAGTAGGCTTTGCAAGGCAACATATGCATGATATGACTAACATCATCATGCCAAGGTAGAGCAAACACCTTGGGGGTAAATAGGAGTGGTCGTGGTGGCTCGAATCCGCCTTAGAACAGATATCTTCCTCTCGATTACAACTGGAGAGGGGTGGGAGGGTTTGCCATTGAACCCACCATGGAGCAATGTCTCGCATGACATTGTATTGCCGCAAGCATAAAACTCTTCTCTTTTTCTCTACATGTTCAACATGACTGTGTACAATATCGACATGCATTCAAAAAATATGGTGAGATTATGTAAGGAGAGCATGCAGAAATTTAGAGTGATGGTAACAACCAGTGGATGGATCCAAAAATAATGATAGCAGCTGGTGATTGCTTTAAATTAATAAAAGACAGATGATGATTGCTTTACTATTTGTTTCCCACCCAAGATGAACAACATAGGCATACCCTAGGTGAACCAGATATTAGACAGACATACTATTCATTGCTGCCTCGATATGTGCCCCACAACTAATTTAGAACTCAAGTTTGAACATTAATTTGGACTGACTTGGGAGTCCAAGAGCTGAACAGACGATACAAAGAGTGTAAGTTTAAGCAATGCATAACATAAGCAGAAACAAAAGAGTGCGACCTCTCTTGTGGACCTGTGTACTCCTCAGGTTCATCTGCTGAGTCGATGATGGTGATGCCATTGGGGTGGGTGCCGGCGGCAGGGAAGGAGATCTGAGGCGGCGAAAGATGGTCAGGAGTAGTGATGTCTGGTTTGGTGGATGCTTCTGTCGATGGAGCAGCTCAGGTGAGGTGGATGACGTCACGGCAGGAGCAGGAAAAACCACACAAAGTTCCCTTTGACACGTACCTGTAACTGAAGTAATTCTGTAAGGGCTCATTTGGCTTGCATGATTCTTAAAATGCAGGGATAGGAAAAACACCGGAATAGGATAGGAAAATGCACATGGTAAACAGAGCATTTGTAAACACAGGATTTCTGTCAACTTGGGTGTTTAGTTTATAGGAATTGGAAGAGCAGAGGAATGCAAAGAAACATGGCCAAAATAAAGAGAAACCATATGAAAGCGTGTACAATTAGAATGTTATTCTGGCACTAATGCACTTGGTCTTGTTTTCATGCATAGGATTTTGAAAAGTAGGTCCAGGTGGATGTTTTGCTTCATTCCTTTCAACAAAATGCATGAATAATTGAATAGTAGAGTGCCATTGGAAAATTCCCTATTGCTATGTTTTTCTGTTGAACCAAAATAGCCCTAATGGATCGACGTGAATGTATAGTAATAAGTGATGCAACAAGTGTACAACCTCTTTGTCAGAAGCCGTGTCGACCTCAAAGATCATTGGGTTGGTCATTTGAAGCGATTGAGGCAGAGGTGGCTGTCGGAGGTGTGGAGGAAGATCTGAGGAATCTGAAGACGGCGTCCAGGGCACTGCTTTATTGTGATGGATTGTTCTGTCATTGGAGCAACTCCGGTGAGCCATAAGACGTCAAGGCTGAAACAACACAAGACAGACATCGTCAATCTCAAGTGGGATTCTAGTAGCATCTCCAATAGATGATGTAAAATGGATGTAAAATTAACATCACCAAAAACCACTTGACTACAACAGATGAGGTAAAAACTATTGACTCTGAACTTAACTGTCGAAACTAAAATTTATTGTGGAATCTGAATGCTACTGTCGAAACTGAACGCAATGGTAGCAGAGAGGCACTTGACATGTAGTTTAGGGAGGGCCTGCAGTTCATGTTCAACCTACACCCCCCTGAGCCGCCTGCCACCACCGGCCGAACCGCCGGCCCCAGCGCCGCCTCGCCGCCCCGAAACAACTCGCCACCGCCGCCCCGGCCAGCCCTCTAGACCCCCCGCCCCCACCCTAAACCCTAAGATAGATAGTGGGGTACCTCTCCAATGAGCCCCGCCCCGCCAAGGGTGGTTCTTCCTTAACTCCAGCGAGCCCCCCAACCCCTAAAAATCGACTGACCCAAAAGTCGATTCAGTCGACTGAAGTGTGGCTTAATCGGAGCAGAGCAGTAGCACGAGCAAGGGGGAGAGCAGCAGCAGAAGTTGGGCGAGCGAGCGATCGAGCAAGAGCCGGAGCAGCAGCAGCAGCGTGAGCGAGAGCTGGAGCAGCAGCAGCAGATCTGGCTGGTATGGACACCGCCGCCATAGGGGCCTCGCACTGGGGAGAGCCACCGTGGAGATGTCGCGCGGAGCCGGCTTCAAGGTAGCCGCTCCATGGGGGTGCGGGATGGAGCACCGTCGGCACCGGGAAGTCGAGTTAAGGAGAAGGTGTGATGCCATGAGTGTACAACCTCTTTGGTGGCGCCGAGTAGGCCACGGCTTTGTCCGAGGAGTCGGTGAGGATGCTGCGGTTCCGGTGGAGCAGGTTAAGGCGGCGCTGTGGGGATGGAGCATCCGCGATAGACGAGGCTATCGTCGGAGCAGCTCCATGGAGGTGGAGGAAGGGGCGGCTGAACGGCGGGATAGCGAGATGGACGACGGATCCTCATCCGGGGAGGTGGACGAGGGACGTCGAGCTGTTGCGGTGGACGACGTCGTTGGGGAAGAGGCTCCGGCTGGGCAGCAGTGACGTGGCGTACGGAGGAGGGTGTGGTTTCGCGGCTGGAGCGGAGAGGTTATGGCGGCCTGGGATTTCGAATGGCGAAAAGGCGGCGATGGGAGGGGGTGAATCATGACTTAGGGACGCGCTTGTCCAAAATATAGGGTGTGTTACAAAAGTACCCCCCACCGATTTGAACTAGCGGCCCTTTCAGCTCAGGGTTAGAAGGGGGATTTCGCGTGTCGGGATTTGGCAGCTGGAGGGGGTTTTCGCACGCGTTGTAATTTCGGGATAGCAAGGCGCGGGTTGTGAAGGCGCCAATTTTGGGAGCACGATATCTGAATTTTCAAGATATAACAAGACGCAGGTTGAATTTTAGGGACAAGCCTAACATGTAATAATATTGTACTTGTACGTAGCAAATCAATTCGCACTTCCCTCAACCAAAAAGAAAACTAAAAAAATAAAACTATTCACACCACACAAAGAGAGAGTCTTGCCCCGTTTTACTATACAAATGCTATTCAAAGCTACTCCCTCCTTCCATCTATATAGGGCCTAATGCGTTTTTCGATGCTAACTTTGACCAAATATTAGAGCAGTGATATATGACATGCCACTTACACAAAGCACACTATTAACTTCGTCTGTGAAAGGTTCTTTCAATGATATAATTTTCACATTGTGCATGTCATGTACTATTAATCTTGTCAATAGTCAAAGGCGGTCTTAAAAATCTCATTACGCCCTATATAGATGGAAGGAGGGAGTATGAATCCATGTTATGTCCGATTAAATTTTTTTGCTTGCTGTATAATGCATGTAACCTACTCATACCAACATTTTAGTGCATTCCAAATGTCTATACTACCACTGCAATTCGAACTAAATTTGAATTCGTTTCTCTATTTCAATAAGAATCTACAATCATGATTGTTGCCTACTTCAACCATCATTCGTGTATTACCTTAATAACACACCACATGATTATATAGAGATAGATATGAACTATGTGTACTACATGAACTCGAATTCTATTTTTTGAATACACTTGATGTTGATTCCAAATAATAGTACATTTGATGTACTAACTATATATTCATAATCTAAACCATGTTCTATACGTACACCGTGTTTATCACACAAAGTATAGTGCCCCGCCCCCTACATTATGACAAGTATTTAGACCTGAGTTGCAAAAGCCACACATTAGCCCAAATTATAATCAATGTTCTACATTATGATATCTTCTTCAAGTATCCGTATCCACTTTTTTATAATGAATTATGATCTTTGTTCGTCTTTTACACCTTCACGATCCTCTTCTATTTTTAGCTAGCTAGTGCTAACTTTCTATCGTGCATGCACACGCCCGCCCCCCTCACACACCCTTAGCGTCCCCTCCATCGCGCACGTTCATTATTTCTCTCTAGGTCGTCCACCGGTGGTGTGTGTAGGCCCCCGGCTCCTTCTTTCTGGCACACACCGGTCGATATACCTCTCTAGCCAAGTATGCCTACAACAAACACATATATACTTCCCCTCTTCTCTTCTCACCGTCCATGCCCCCATATGTCCAATACGATTCCACGCAGGTGCACACTCCCGCCCCTCTTTTCATTAATCACATGCTCGCACACTCCTCCCCCTCGACATGGTAGGCCTCTCGCACACCTCCTAGCCACACCCTCTCCCCTGCCTCCGCCTCCCCGACCTTATTTGCTTCTAACACATGCAGGCATGTATATGAACTGATCTCCTACATATAGCCAGTGTCGACTATAATTCATTTTCACCAAGCACCGATACACTTACCTCGCTAGTTATGTCTCTCCTTTCTCGGACACACGACGGTTGATCTTCCTATGTAGTTACGCATGCTTACCACAACCATATCTTCTCCCTCATCATCCTTGAATACCTCCCGACCCGTCTCTCACACGCACATGCATAGATGCAGACATCCCCGCCTCTCTTATTGATATTGCACTCATACCCTCCGTTTGTCTAGCAGGCCTCTCCCACCATTTGTGAGACGCCACTCCACCACCAACCCTCCGACGCTCTATCTTTGTCTTTTTCCCAACCTTCTTCCTCTGCTACACATATCCATGGATGTCGATCGATCTCCCTCAATACATAGCTAGGTCTCTCTCCTTCCCCACACATATACTAGTCGACCGGTCTCTACCTCCCCCCCCCCACACACACACCGATAGTCGAATGTTGTAGGTAGGTATCCATGCCACGGAGAAGAACCGCACCTCTACCCTCTCAAATTCCAGCAGGCCAGCCGCCCTGTATCTTTGACGTGGGCAAACACAAATTCGATGGAAGTCTTTATCGATCGTGCAGCCACACACTTCATCCCTGTTTTCAATTCTATCGATATCTCACGTCCATGACTCTGTTTCACACACATTGCATATGTTACGTTTTTCTGATTGAGATATCATCAAAACATTGCCTCTGTTTTGCACAAACCATCTCTCTCACACCCACCCACGTACGTACCTGCACCTAAAGAAGAAGTGCACGCAGGACGCACGTACTCACGTGTCGTTCCCGGCCACACCCGCACGGGTACACGGTGAATTTCATTTCTGTATGAAAAGGCAGCCCACGTGATAATTTGACGTGTGTAGCGGTTGTTTACTCGAAGGAGGGTCGGGTACCACGCCTAGAATATAAAACGATTGCCATGGGGAAAATGGAAAAATGGGTTTGTCTGTCATGAGTCTCATCACACCATCTCACACAAGGCCGCCATGGCCTCTCTCTCAGTGTTGGTCAGTGATCCGGCCGCATCCTGTCCGCCGGCGAAAAGGGAGGATGTGCATCGTCTCTTCGTTCGACGGCGTTGAGGCAGCTCTTCCCGATCTGCGGTACCCGCCGTTCTCTCTGACCATGCTCCGGTGCGGTAGGGCCTTTGCCACTTGCTTGCTGCCGTAGTATGGGCAGATCCCTGCCGCCGGCGCCCTCCTAGTAACATCCCGACGACCCTCAGGTACAGCTTCCTCCGGCCTTGCTCCACTGCCCATCTTCCCACATTGCTGCATGTGGATCTTCTTTAGTTGTTTGC
This sequence comes from Aegilops speltoides, assembly GCA_021437245.1. Taxonomy (NCBI): domain Eukaryota; kingdom Viridiplantae; phylum Streptophyta; class Magnoliopsida; order Poales; family Poaceae; genus Aegilops; species Aegilops speltoides. The sequence goes on from CM038145.1 coordinate 119,536,510, forward strand.
TTAAATCGTATCTCGGCCGGCGTACTTTCCATCTTGCAATCTCGTCCTCAAACCATTTTTGATAAACCACCATGTGCTATCTTTCCCTTTTTACATGGAACATGCTTCTTTTTTGTCGGCGTATGTGTCTTCAACTCGTGTTATTGGGCAGTAATTGTTTCCTTTCGACCTCCTTTTGCAAACAGGGCTATCCATTTTCACCTCGTTGCTATTGCGACCTTTTGGTGAACTGCACAAATCACTTTTCTGAAGAGTGTTTTGTGAAGTTCCGCCAAAATGTCACACGGGCAACGTTTTTACATTTTTGTGGGACTGCGAAAAGGGAGATTGGTTTTGCTATCCTCCTCATCCAACTCCGTGCCTAATTGTGACGCCCCCGATTTAATCATACACTAATCATGCACGCAAACGTGTACGATCAAGATCAGGGACTCATGGGAAGATATCACAACACAACTCTAAAAGTAAAATAAGTCATACAAGCATCATAATACAAGCCAGGTGCCTCGAGGGCTCGAATACAAGTGCTCGATCATAGACGAGTCAGCGGAAGCAACAATATCTAAGTACAGACATAAGTTAAACAAGTCTGCCTTAAGAAGGCTAGCACAAACTGGGATACAGATCGAAAGAGGCGCAGGCCTCCTGCCTGGGATCCTCCTAACTACTCCTGGTCGTCGTCCGCGGGCTGCACGTAGTAGTAGGCACCTCCGGTGTAGTAGTCGTCATCGACGGTGGCGTCTGGCTCCTGGGCTCCATCGTTTGGTCGCAGCAACCGGGTAAAGGAAGGGGGGAAAAGGGGGAACAAGGCAACCGTGAGTACTCATCCAAAGTACTCGCAAGCAAGGAGCTACACTACATATGCATGGATATATGTGTAGAGGGCCATATCAGTGGATGAACTGCAGAAAGCTAGAATAAGAGGGGGGTAGCTAGTCTTATCGAAGACTACGCTTCTGGTCACCTCCGTCTTGCAACAGGTAGAAGAGGGTAGGTTGAAGTCCTCCAAGTAGCATCGTATAGCATAATCCTACCCAGCGATCCCCTCATCGAAACCCTGATAGAGAGCGACCACCGGGTTGTATCTGGCACTTGGAAGGGTGTGTTTTATTAAGTACCGGTTCTAGTTATCATAAGGTCAAGGTACAACTCCAAGTCGTCCTGTTACCGAAGATCACGGCTATTCGAATAGATTAACTTCCCTGCAGGGGTGCACCACATAACCCAACACGCTTGATCCCATTTGCCCGGGCACACTTTTCTGGGTCATGCCCGACCGCGGAAGATCAACACGTCGCAGCCCCACCTAGGCATAACAGAGAGGCCAGCACGCCGGTCTAAACCTAAGCGCCCAGGGGTCTGGGCCCATCGCCCTCAGCACACCTGCACGTTGCGAACGCAGCCGAAAGCAGAACTAGCCCCCTTAATACAAGAGCAGGTTTACGTTCCAATCCGGCGCGCGCCACTCAGTCGCTGGCGTCACGAAATGCTTCGGCTGATACCACGACGCCGGTGTTGGGGAACGTTGCAGAAAATTAAAAATTTTCCTATGGCTTCACCAAGATCCATCTATGAGTTCATCTAAGCAATGAGTAACGGGAGAGAGATTGCATCTACATACCACTTGTAGATCGCGCGTGCGGAAGCTTGCAAGGTGATGATGGAGTCGTGCAGACGTGATTCAGATCACCGATGCCAAGTGCTGAACGGACAGCACCTCCGCGCTCAACACACGACGGGACGATCGACGTCTCCTCCTTCTTGATCCAGCAAGGGGAAGGAGAGGTTGAGGAAGACAGCTCCACCCAAAGACGACGGCGTGGTGATGGTGGAGAAGCAAGATCTCGGCTGTGGCCGCACGAGCTCTCACGGAGGAGGAGATGTGTTGGGAGGGAGGGCTGCGCCTTGGGAGTTGTGTGCAGCAGCCCCCTCCCCCCCCTTTATATAGGCCCCCAGGGGGTGGCCGGCCCCTGGAGATCCAATCTCCAGGGGGGGGCGGCGGCCAAGGGGGTGGAGTGCCCCCCAAGCCAGGTGGGGCGCCCCCCCACCCCTAGGGTTTCAACCCTAGGCGCAGGGGGTGGGCCTAGTGTCACACCCTGATTTTCATGGCTCAACACTTAAGTCATTAGATCATGCTAAAAATGTGGTTTGACAAAAACTTTTGAGTGTTTTGTCTTTGCTTGATTTGATTTTTGTCTGCTGTTTGCTAGTGCTCTAAAAATCAAATGAATCCTCCAACTCCTATACTTCATCTCCTTGATCCAAAACCTTTTCACAATGATCATGCCATGTGTATAGAGCAATATAGAATTTTCTTACAAAAATAATTTGGCCAAAAAGTATTTTCTAAATTTAGTTTTCCAAAACCCTGAATTGAGGTTTGCTTTGCAAGTACGTAATTAAGGGCAGTAAAAATCTTTCTAAAAATGTATTTGACTCCTATTAGATATAGGATACCCATAAACCACAGAAATATAATTTTAAAAGTTATTTTCCTATTTTATTTAAAGGCATTTTCTTAAGGCCAGGAATGGTCTTTAATAGGTAAAAATTATTTCATTGCTTCAAAAATATTTGACAAAATTCAGGGAAACTCATAGGACATATATAGTCCATATATAAGAGTTTCAACACATGGTTATGTTCAAAATATTGGTCAAACCCCTCAAAAACTCTTTCTGGATATTTCAAGCTTTTGAAATATTTACAAAGGAAATATTCTCCAAAAATTCCAAGAAAATTCTAGCATGTCACATATGACATATCTGATGATCTTGCCAAGTCTCATGACTTGGAGAACAAGATAACTTCATAAAAACCCTTCAAAACCATTTCTGTCCATTCTGAAGTTTGAGCAACTTTACATTGCCAAGTATGTCCAAATGTGCTCAAACTTGGTGAGCATGCTTCATTGGTCTAATAATTCATCTAGACCAAATGGCACCAGTTGGAGAGCAAGTTAACTTGATCAAAGTGCCCCAAAACTCTTTCTGTCCAGAACCATATTTGAACAACTTTGCACTACCAACTTTCTCTCCATCACCCCCACTTTTGTGAGCATGATCACATGATCAAATGATGACACTACACCAAGTGGTGCATCAAGGAGAACCTATTTTCATGACTAAATCTTGGGAAACCCATTTCTGTTCATTTCTAGGGTTTACCAAAGTTGCATTGTCAACTTTCTTCAATTAGGCTCCAAATTGGTGGAAGGCCCTAACTATATGTGTAATTTCACCCTGTGGAGCCTCATGACAAATGGAAGTCATATTCTTGCCCAAACCTTTATCAAACACCTTCTGGCATTTTGCAAAAACCACTATTGTGACCCCTTCCACTATTCTTGGGGAGCTCAACTTTTGCCACAGCCTCTCCTGGCCATCTCCTACCTCCAGTAACTCTCCTCCTTCTATAGCTCAATTATTTGGGGATAGAACCCATCCCTTTCCCTCTCTGTTTAACCATGGCAACTCCTCCTCTCTCCCACCTTTCTATATGCAGCGCCCCACCTAGCTCCTGACCACTCTAGAGCATCCAAGGAAGCTCCAAGACACAAGTGGACACGGCAGAGCACGCAAAGCGCACTCATGCCGGCCAAAAGCCTGCTCTGGAGCGCGCTACAGTAGCGGCCGAGCCCTGCCGCCGCACTCCCGTCCACCTCGGGCCGCCCAAGCGCGCCAGTAGATGCTCCTCGACGTCCGCATCACGACACCAAGCTGGCCCCCTCCTCCTTCTCCCTCCTGCTGCCTCCTCAAGACGCAAGACGGCCGCCTGGCGCCCAATGGGCGACCTCACACGCGTGGTGCCCCTGGCCCCCCCTGCTCTCTCTCTTCTCTTCCCTGGCTCTGGACCGAATCCAGGAACGCCCTAGACACGGTGCATCCCCACCCCGAGGCCCGTGAGTAACGAAAGCACGAGCTCGCCGGGCGATGAGCCACGGTGGGCCGAGGCCTTCGCCATATAAAGCCGCCCCAGCCCTCCTCTCGATCCCTTTCGTCCTCTCTCTCTTCCGTGCACCCCTAGACCAATCCACATCCTCCGTGCCTCCCTTCTCCTCCCGCCTCAAGATGGCCGCCGCCGGCTTGCTCAAATTCGAGCAATGCCGAGCTCACCTCCTCCCTTTCTCCACGAAGAGACTCCCGTGGTCCGCGAACCTTCCCACCTCCTCGAACCGTCGCAGGATGCTCGAACGCCAAGAGCCACGGGTGGCCGACGACCTTCCCCGCCATCGTCAAAGTTGCGGTCACCGCGCCCTCCGCGGCCGTGACTGCACTAACGGATGCGCCGCTCATGCTGGGCTCGCCCATAGGCGAGCGCCGGAGACGGCCGAGGCGCGGCTATCGCCGGGCGAACACCGGCGGCGCTCGCCTCCCCTGCTCTGTCTCGGCGGGAGGTAGAGGACGACCGCCCGCCGGTGGCGTGGGGGCCAGCGTGTCGGCGACCAGCGGCCGGGCCCCGCCGTTTAAGTGGAGACGGCCAGCCGTCTGGCGCTTCCTTCGACGGAAGCGTCATCAGGAATACGCCGCGTGGCCTCCCGTCGGGTGTCCGCGAGGAGCTGGGCCAGCCCAGCATCGCCCGCTATGCCTCGCCCAGCGCGTGCCGCCGCCGCCCAGATCCAGCCCATTTGGGTAAATATCTTTTCCCTTTTTTTTCTTTTCTGTGGAGTTTCTAAAATCCATAAACAAATCAAATCAACTCCAAATTTTATGATTCAAATTTCTAGAGACTCCATAAATCATGCTCTACCTGTTGGTGCAACATGCACATTTTCCAGATACTTTTTCTTCACAAATAATTATCACATCCTATTTTTCCTATTTCTGTGATAAACTTTAGAAAATCACAAAGAGCTCAATATTGATCCAAATGCCATGATTCCAATTCCTAGATGAATATAAGCTCATAACCTAGTTTATGAACATTTTTCTTGATGCTTTCTGTACCACATAAATTATTGAGCCATTTCTTCATATTTATCAGCTTTGCAAAATCATAGGATATTCATTTGAACTCCAAATCCAGTGAAACCAATTCCTAGATGCTTCTAAAATCATCCTTTGTTAAATGGGTGCCTTTGCTCATTTTTCAAAAATGTATTTCTGTACACTTCTTGCAAATCCATAAATCTCTTGATTCCATCATATTGAAATGTTCGGAGATGTCCATTGATCCACTTCCAATGAAATCACCTTGGTCATCCCTCATGTGACCAGAGGTATCCAAAAAAAGTCAACTTCACATTTTTAGAGCACATTTATTCTTGCCTTGTTGTGTTGCTTATTGTGTTTGTTTCCGACGTTAGTTGACGAGGTAGACGGAGTACTTGGAGAAGGATTAGAAGACCTCGAAGACTTTGTTAAACAGGCAAGCAGCCCTTTGACCATGACTATGATACCCCTTTATATGCATGTCATTTTTAGCTCTTTATTAATGATGCATCGGAATCATGACGAGATGGTGAACCACGTGGGTGGTTGCCACGATTACATTCCTCGTTGATACTTGCATTGTGCATGGCCCTACCTTCTTATGAGGGTTATGCCGGTGGGAGTAGATAGGATGCAAATGTAGATGCTACGCAAACGGGATGGGTTTGTGCATGGTGAAGGAGGCAAAGTGATTTCAAAAGTATTTTCGAAAACCCCGTCGGGTGCCACTTATGCCCGAGGGAGATGATGAGATGGGTGACCACTTGATGACGAAGTGGCGTGCCAAGCAAAAAGGGTGTGTGGTTTTCAAAACGGATTGGTCGGAGTTGCGACCGTTATTCCAACCTTACATGCGCGACCACTCTACCCTTATATGGGAAAGGGCATTGTTGAGTACCTAGACCGATACTAGCTTGGAGCCCATGACATTAGTGACGGGGAGAGTTGGTGCTCTCTCTTGGGACGGGTCGTGCTGTAGGGCGGCCATGACTGTTTTCACATGTGGCACCGGACACACCGCTGGTACCCGTGCTGCTGGTATGTGATGAATATGGGAGCAAGGCTCCACGAAAATGTTATGTGAAATGTTGGGCACGGGGTTATCGCTAATCGAGTGGACTCCATGTTAGTGTCGTCTAGGAAAGGCGGTGATCGGTGCTTACCCCGGTACTTGAGGTACCGCTGGTCGTGGTTTGACACGGAAGTTCCCGGATCTAGTGGGTAAAGTGTGCAACCTCCGCAGAGTGTAAAACTATTGAATAGCCGTGTCCACGGTCAAGGACAGTTGGGTAACCGCTCTTGGGCTACGCCCACTTGTTTTCAAACAGTGTGTGTGAGATGATGGTGTTGTTTGGATCAAGTCAAGGACTTGACATGATTGAGATGGGTTGGTGCCCACTGCTTATGATAAATGGGTTGGTGCCCATTCTATTTATGTTGATATCTGTGACCAGTTCTTATGGTTACTTGAATTCTCTTGATGCATGCTTTATAGGATGTTGAACATGTCATTGCACTCAAAACTAGCTTTATGCAAAATTTACCTATGTCATGCATTGTTGTACCTTGAACCAAAACATGGGTTGCTTAAGTAGTACATTCAAAGTACTCATTGGCTTGCCACTGGTTATTTCATTGACTGCATGAAAGAACAGGATGCGATGGAGAACACTTCGGTGACGAGCATGCGAGCTAGGACGCTTCTCACCATAATGCCCGTAGGGTTAAGGCGGATGGCATGGGTCCAAGTTATCGGCGAAGTTTCGCTGCGATGTTGTACTCAAGGCTCGACCATAATGGTCCTACTTGTGTAATACGGTATGTATGGATGTAAGACTCTTGTTATTCAGCTTCAGTGTGTTCGGTGAGCATTGATCTCGGGATCATCAGACACGCGTGCATTCGGCGATCACGACTTATGAGTCGGGTCCCCACAGAGCTGGTATCGAGCCATCCCGACCGTAGGAAGCCTTAGTTAGCATGGTCGTTAGTTAGGGTAAAACTATTTCCAAAACTACTACTAGTTTTCGAAACTATCTATGCTTCTCTTCCCCTTCTGAGTTTTTCGACAGCTAAGATATACTTTCCTCTTCCCCTTCAAAATTTAATGGTCGCTAGAACCCTTATGTCCCTAGCCACTGGATTCCTTGTAATCCTCGTGGATAATCAAGAAGGAAGTTGCCTTGCCAGATATTCACCCACATCTCCTGAACACAAGATTGGCGACATCACAACAAGAAGATACCAACAGAAGATGCACCCTCGAGGAACGAGGACCAAGACCTGGAGATGGCGACACCCTTGACACTGCCCCAAGATGATGCAACCTTAGCCTACGATGATCAGGGCGTAGAATATGCGAGATCATGATATACATCGCTAATAGAGTAACCATGTCACTACCGTTGTTGTATCGGCAACCACCGATGGATGAGAACCTAGCCATTTGGTCCGCCTCACCATAGTGAGCAGGAAAACGGTTCTCCTCATCCCCCGCTCTTGGTGTCGATGTTATCATCAACGTAACAGACATGAGGGACCTCTATTATGCCTTGATAATGTCATGGCATGAAGGATTGCCTACCTGGAACCATCGATGAATTAGAAGACAAGAAGGGATCATCATGATTAAGAAGACAACAGAAGACCAAGTCAATGCCTGCTATGAGAAGCCACCTTCACCCCATCACTTCAACAGGCAAGAAGTTGTTGAAGACTCTTCAAGCTCAACCGGGATTATTCCATCAAACAACTACAAGAGACGTAGCAGCACGTGAGGAAACTCAGAAGACTGCATGAGGCACAAGTCACGACTATTGAGTCCGAGAACCCCTAGGGTAGGATGAGTCGTGTACCCCCTATGCGCAGTCGAGTCCGTATAATAGTTCGAATAGAACCATGATTGTGTGTTGCTTGTTTTTATTTGTTTGTGTTTTGATATAGGTCGCACTTTTGCCCTAGGCAACAAGTACGCGACTATATCACCTGCCTTATTTTGTTGTTGTGTTTGACCCTTTTGGCACTTGTTTGTTTGCACTTGCACTATAGAACCCCTTTAGGCGTTCCCCTCCTCGATGCTACTTCCCCTCTCATCTCTCTCCTCAACCAAGACAAGCAAGACAATATGCATCAAGGATTTCACCTCGGCGACCAGCAAGCGTTGATGACTTTTACTACAGCCTCCTCGACCAAGTGCAACCTCAGAGAATCATGTTTAACCTCAAGATTAGAGACCCATTCCTAGACCCTTTGAGGCTTCACGAGATACCCAGCTCAAACCTTAACCCCGAGCTTAACCTACGGAATCGCAAGAGGACAAGTTAAGCTACAAGAACCTTGCACAACACTGGGTTCATTATGGAACTAGTGGACATAGTGAACGAGCACATTGTCATCCTAATATAGCACCAGAACTGACGATGCCATAGGAAGACCAGTTTGAGGATATATGATTTGAGGACAGATGACCTGGTGAGTTTATGTCAATAACTTTGAAGGATCGTCCGAGACTAATTGGTGGATTATGAGGCTACCATGTTGGTGATGAACTTGGTGGGATCATGATTATAGAGTAGCATAGCTTTCGTTACCCCTGAGTAGATTGGATTTATATGACAATCATGATCGCAGGCTGGAATTCTTGGAAGTATTTGGATTTAACTTAGCCATGGGATATTGTTAGGAGACAGTTGATATTACGTAAATGACTTGGGGGAACATGTAGGAATCCTCGTTGGACAAAAGATTTGGATTTAAGTAAGTGATTCTAGTTGAATATAGATGTCGAGTATGTCTACATGGTTCGAAGTAATTGGATATAGACTGATGATCTTGATCGTGATACCATGTTTCTCGGTGGACAATAAACTAGGAGATTGGATGTATTGTCAGAGTTTAATTAGGTATCTATATAAGCTTGACCTTGGAGTATTACCTGACCATGATAACGGGAATTGGTGGACTGACTATAGCAAGATAGCCCTTTCAAGCATTTGGGGATTATACGGACTTTAGGAGATCATATGGAACACCAGCATGGGCATTGGATTTGTAGAATTAATGGATTATGTAGTGACTAATGGAAGTTAACAGGTTGTTGGAGTTGATTCATAGAAAGGAAATAAGATCTTGGAGTGGCTTACGACGTGTTTCTCTAGGATAGAGGTGCTTTATCTTAGACCTTGGAAGGATAGGCTGAGCACTTGGATTGTCACGTTCAAGCTTAGCAGCTTATATGTTCTACCCATGGATTTTTAGGGGTAGACATACATATGAGTTTGGGGATTATAGACATGTATGATTTTGTTAGACCCCCTCTTGAGAGCCGTGAGGATATGATTCACATGGGTGATGATTGGAGTTGACCTACGCAAATGATGCTGTCAGTGATATGATGTGATTGTTTAAAGGACTAGATAGACTATTGGCATCTCAGAAACCGTGCTTAAAGGTAGGATGATAAATGTTCATTCGCACACTAGAATCCTTGAAACCCTTATGCCCTACCAAGCCACAACATGGTCGGATCCTGACCTTGGGCTTTGGCTCAAGATCAATAAGACCTTGACCAATGCTCAACCGTGACCCTCACCAATGCCTCAGCCCGCTCTGCGAACCCCAAATACTTCATAGAGTACTTGGGCAAGTAGATCATTATCCTTACTTGAGGACATGAATGTCCACATGAAGACGGAAGAAGAGTTGATCAGCTGGTTAGGGGAACATCCGAAAACCGCCATGTCAAGGAGGAAGAACTATACCAACCACCGTCGTCAAGGAATGAGCTTCCGCATTGAAGACTGTGCACATCTGCAAGCCACTCCTCCCAAAGGCAACTACGGCCTCATGAAGAAAACTATGCTACTCATGACCTTGAGCTAGCAGCAGTGGTTCATGCCCTGAAGACATGGCGACATTATCTCTTACGGAAGGGATGTGAGATATACACGGATCACGAAGGTCCAAGTATATTTTCACTCAAAAGGATTGAACACGAGGCAAAAGAAGATGGCTAGACTTAATCAAAGTATATGACCTCAGTGTTCAATACCACCCTGGAAAGGCTAATGTGGTAGCAGATGCATTAAGCAGAAAGGCTTGTTCCTTGAATGCTATGCTTAAGGACAAGCTGCCCGCCTTGTATGAAGAACTTGAAAGCTTCGGGTTGGAACTGGTTGCACCAGGATTCTTAACTAACCTTGAAGTCAAGCCTTCAGGTGGCACCATTTGAAGTGTTATACGGACGGAAGTGCCGCATACCCCTCAATTGGTCGAAACGGAGAAGGACTTGTCTTTGGGCCCGATATCCTCCGTGAAACCGAAGAGCAAGTCCAGCTTGTCGGAGAGCGTTGGAGGACTGCCAAGTCAAGACAAAAGAACTACGCTGACTCACGTCGTCGAGACATGACCTTCCAGGTTGGAGGCCATGTTTATCTCCGGGTCACCCCTCTCAAAGGAACCCAGCGCTTCCATGTCAAAGGAAAGCTCGCCCAAGATCCATCGGCCTTCTTCGAGATCACTCCAAGATTTAACAACCCCCTCCGAGATCTCTACAAGACGTAGAATAGACGGCTACCAGCTGGAGTTGCCACCTGAGCTACCTGGGGTGCGCAACGCTTTCCATGCATCCCAACCCCGGAAGTGTTTCCAACTCCCTAACCTGCCCGATCTCTATAAGGACGTTGACCACCGAGCCGCCGACCCCTAGTCCAACCAGACCTAACGCAAGAGACCCCTCAGCAACCTGGATCAACCGAGGGCGTCATACACGAAGCCACACCATCAAGTACTTCAATCTCAAGGGAGCACTACACGGAAGCAGAAGCAACATGAAGACTTGAAGACTACCCCAGATACAAGTTTCAGATCCCTTTCGCGCTTAGTCTAGGAATCTCGGGGACGAGATTCTTGTAAGGGGTAGGTCTGTCACACCCGATTTTCATGGCTCAACACTTAAGTCATTAGATCATGCTAAAATGTGGTTTGACAAAAACTTTTGAGTGTTTTGTCTTTGCTTGATTTGATTTTTGTCTGCTTTGTTTGCTAGTGCTCTAAAAATCAAATGAATCCTCCAACTCCTATACTTCATCTCCTTGATCCAAAACCTTTTCACAATGATCATGCCATGTGTATAGAGCAATATAGAATTTTCTTACAAAAATAATTTGGCCAAAAAGTATTTTCTAAATTTAGTTTTCCAAAAACCCCTGAATTGAGGTTTGCACTGCAAGTACTTAATTAAGGGCAGTAAAAATCTTTCTAAAAATGTATTTGACTCCTATTAGATATAGGATACCCATAAACCACAGAAATATAATTTTAAAAGTTATTTTCCTATTTTATTTAAAGGCATTTTCTTAAGGCCAGGAATGGTCTCTAATAGGTAAAAATTATTTCATTGCTTCAAAAATATTTGACAAAATTCAGGGAAACTCATAGGACATATATAGTCCATATATAAGAGTTTCAACACATGGTTATGTTCAAAATATTGGTCAAACCCCTCAAAAACTCTTTCTGGATATTTCAAGCTTTTGAAATATTTACAAAGGAAATATTCTCCAAAAATTCCAAGAAAATTCTAGCATGTCACATATGACATATCTGATGATCTTGCCAAGTCTCATGACTTGGAGAACAAGATAACTTCATAAAACCCTTCAAAACCATTTCTGTCCATTCTGAAGTTTGAGCAACTTTACATTGCCAAGTATGTCCAAATGTGCTCAAACTTGGTGAGCATGCTTCATTGGTCTAATAATTCATCTAGACCAAATGGCACCAGTTGGAGAGCAAGTTAACTTGATCAAAGTGCCCCAAAACTCTTTCTGTCCAGAACCATATTTGAACAACTTTGCACTACCAACTTTCTCTCCATCACCCCCACTTTTGTGAGCATGATCACATGATCAAATGATGACACTACACCAAGTGGTGCATCAAGGAGAACCTATTTTCATGACTAAATCTTGGGAAACCCATTTCTGTTCATTTCTAGGGTTTACCAAAGTTGCATTGTCAACTTTCTTCAATTAGGCTCCAAATTGGTGGAAGGCCCTAACTATATGTGTAATTTCACCCTGTGGAGCCTCATGACAAATGGAAGTCATATTCTTGCCCAAACCTTTATCAAACACCTTCTGGCATTTTGCAAAAACCACTATTGTGACCCCTTCCACTATTCTTGGGGAGCTCAACTTTTTGCCACAGCCTCTCCTGGCCATCTCCTACCTCCAGTAACTCTCCTCCTTCTATAGCTCAATTATTTGGGGATAGAACCCATCCCTTTCCCTCTCTGTTTAACCATGGCAACTCCTCCTCTCTCCCACCTTTCTATATGCAGCGCCCCACCTAGCTCCTGACCACTCTAGAGCATCCAAGGAAGCTCCAAGACACAAGTGGACACGGCAGAGCACGCAAAGCGCACTCATGCCGCCAAAGCCTGCCTGGAGCTGCTCTGATGAGCGGCCGAGCCCCGCCGCCAGACTCCCGTCCACCTCGGGCCGCCCTAAGCGCCGAGATGCTCCTCGACGTCCGCATCACGACACCAAGCTGGCCCCCTCCTCCTTCTCCCTCCTGCTGCCTCCTCTCGCACGCGCACCGGCCGCCCGAGCGCTCCAATGGGCGACCTCACACGCGTGGTGCCCCTGGCCCCCCTGCTCTCTCTCTTCTCTTCCCTGGCTCTGGACCGAATCCAGGAACGCCCTAGACACGGTGCATCCCCACCCCGAGGCCCGTAGCAACGAGCACGAGCTCGCCGGCGCATGAGCCACGGTGGGCCGAGGCCTTCGCCATATAAAGCCGCCCCAGCCCTCCTCTCGATCCTTTCGTCCTCTCTCTCTTCCGTGCACCCCCTAGACCAATCCACACCTCCTCCCGTGCCTCCCTTCTCCTCCTGCCCCCGCATGGCCGCCGCTTCGGCTTGCTCAAATTCGAGCAATGCCGAGCTCACCTCCCTCCCTTTCCTCCACGAAGAGACTCCCCGTGGTCCGGCGAACCTTCCCACCTCCTCGAACCGTCGCAGGGATGCTCGAACGCCAAGAGCCACGGGTGGCCGACGACCTTCCCCCGCCACCGTCAAAGTTGCGGTCACCGCGGCCCCCTTCGGCGGCCGTGACCTGCACCAACGGATGCGCCGCTCCGCGCTGGGCTCGCCCATAGGCAGAGCGCCGCGGGAGACGGCCGGAGGCGCCGGCTATCGCCGGGCGAACACCGGCGGCGCCTCGCCTCCCCGCTCTGTCTCGGCGGGAGGTAGAGGACGACCGCCCCGCCAGCTGGCGTGGGGGCCCGCGTGTCGGCGACCCAGCGATCGGGCCCCGCCGTTTAAGTGGAGACGGGCCAGCCGTCTGGCGCTTCCCTTCGACGGAAGCGTCACCAGGGAATACGCCTTCGGCGTGGCCTCCCGTCGGGTGTCCGCGAGGAGCTGGGCCAGGCCCAGTGCACTGCCCGCTATGCCTTGCCCAGTGCGTGCCGCCGCCGCCCAGATCCAGCCCATTTGGGTAAATATCTTTTCCCTTTTTTTTCTTTTCTGTGGAGTTTCTAAAATCCATAAACAAATCAAATCAACTCCAAATTTTATGATTCAAATTTCTAGAGACTCCATAAATCATGCTCTACCTGTTGGTGCAACATGCACATTTTTCCAGATACTTTTTCTTCACAAATAATTATCACATCCTATTTTTCCTATTTCTGTGATAAACTTTAGAAAATCACAAAGAGCTCAATATTGATCCAAATGCCATGATTCCAATTCCTAGATGAATATAAGCTCATAACCTAGTTTATGAACATTTTTCTTGATGCTTTCTGTACCACATAAATTATTGAGCCATTTCTTCATATTTATCAGCTTTGCAAAATCATAGGATATTCATTTGAACTCCAAATCCAGTGAAACCAATTCCTAGATGCTTCTAAAATCATCCTTTGTTAAATGGGTGCCTTTGCTCATTTTTCAAAAATGTATTTCTGTACACTTCTTGCAAATCCATAAATCTCTTGATTCCATCATATTGAAATGTTCGGAGATGTCCATTGATCCACTTCCAATGAAATCACCTTGGTCATCCCTCATGTGACCAGAGGTATCCAAAAAAAGTCAACTTCACATTTTTAGAGCACATTTATTCTTGCCTTGTTGTGTTGCTTATTGTGTTTGTTTCCGACGTTAGTTGACGAGGTAGACGGAGTACTTGGAGAAGGATTAGAAGACCTCGAAGACTTTGTTAAACAGGCAAGCAGCCCTTTGACCATGACTATGATACCCCTTTATATGCATGTCATTTTTAGCTCTTTATTAATGATGCATCGGAATCATGACGAGATGGTGAACCACGTGGGTGGTTGCCACGATTACATTCCTCGTTGATACTTGCATTGTGCATGGCCCTACCTTCTTATGAGGGTTATGCCGGTGGGAGTAGATAGGATGCAAATGTAGATGCTACGCAAACGGGATGGGTTTGTGCATGGTGAAGGAGGCAAAGTGATTTCAAAAGTATTTTCGAAAACCCCGTCGGGTGCCACTTATGCCCGAGGGAGATGATGAGATGGGTGACCACTTGATGACGAAGTGGCGTGCCAAGCAAAAAGGGTGTGTGGTTTTCAAAACGGATTGGTCGGAGTTGCACTGCTATTCCAACCTTACATGCGCGACCACTCTACCCTTATATGGGAAAGGGCATTGTTGAGTACCTAGACCGATACTAGCTTGGAGCCCGCACATTAGTGACGGGGAGAGTTGGTGCTCTCTCTTGGGACGGGTCGTGCTGTAGGGCGGCCATGACTGTTTTATGTGGCACCGGACACACCGCTGGTACCCGTGCTGTGGTATGTGATGAATATGGGAGCAAGGCTCCACGAAAATGTTATGTGAAATGTTGGGCACGGGGTTATCGCTAATCGAGTGGACTCCATGTTAGTGTCGTCTAGGGAAAGGCGGTGATCGGTGCTTACCCCGGTACTTGAGGTACCGCGGGTCGTGGTTTGACACGGAAGTTCCCCGGATCTAGTGGGTAAAGTGTGCAACCTCTGCAGAGTGTAAAACTATTCGAATAGCCGTGTCCACGGTCAAGGACAGTTGGGTAACCGCTCTTGGGCTACGCCCACTTGTTTTCAAACAGTGTGTGTGAGATGATGGTGTTGTTCGGATCAAGTCAAGGACTTGACATGATTGAGATGGGTTGGTGCCCACTGCTTATGATAAATGGGTTGGTGCCCATTCTATTTATGTTGATATCTGTGACCAGTTCTTATGGTTACTTGAATTCTCTTGATGCATGCTTTATAGGATGTTGAACATGTCATTGCACTCAAAACTAGCTTTATGCAAAATTTACCTATGTCATGCATTGTTGTACCTTGAACCAAAACATGGGTTGCTTAAGTAGTACATTCAAAGTACTCATTGGCTTGCCACTGGTTATTTCATTGACCAGGCATGAAAGAACAGGATGCGATGGAGAACACTTGGTGACGAGCATGCGAGCTAGGACGCTTCCCAGTCAGAATGCCTGTAGGGTTAAGGCAGATGGCATGGGTCCAAGTTATCGACGAAGTTTCCTCTGCGATGTTGTACTCAAGGCTCGACCATAATGGTCCTACTTGTGTAATACGGTATGTATGGATGTAAGACTCTTGTTATTCAGCTTGTGGTGTTCAAGTGAGCATTGATCTCGGGATCATCAGACACGTGCATTCGGCGATCACGACTTATGAGTCGGGTCCCCACACCTAGGGGGCGCACCAGCCCCTGTGGGCTGGTTCCTTCCCCTCGCCCATGGGGCCCTCCGGATAGGTGGCCCCACCCGGTGGACCCCGGGACCCTTCCGGTGGTCCTGATTTTACCGAAACCCGAAACTTTCCCGATGGCCGAAACAACACTTCCTATATATTATTCTTTACCTCCGGACCATTCCGGAACTCCTCGTGACGTCGGGATCTCATCCGGACTCGAACAACATTCGGTGGTCACATACTTGACTTCCTACAAACCCTAAGCGCCACCGAACCTTAAGTGTGTAGACCCTACGGGTTCGGGAGACACACAGTCATGACCGAGACGACTCTCGGGCAATAACCAACAGCGGGATCTGTATATCCATGTTGGCTCCCACATGCTCCTCGATGATTTCATCGGTTGAACCACGATGTCGAGGATTCGATCAAACCTCGTATGCAATTCCTTTGTCAATCGATGCGTTACTTGCCCGAGACTTCGATCGTCGGTATCCCAATACCTTGTTCGGTCTCGTTATCGGCAAGTCACTTTACTCGCATCCGTAATGCATGATCCGTGGCCAACACCTTGGTCACATTGAGCTCATTATGATGATGCATTACCGAGTGGGCCCAGTGATACCTCTCCGTCATACGGAGTGACAAATCCCATCTCGATCCGTGTTAACCCAACAGATACTTTCGGAGATACCGTAATGCACCTTTATAGTCACCCGATTCGTTGTGACGTTTGATACACCCAAGGCACTCCTACGGTAACCGGAGTTACACGATCTCATGGTCGAAGGAATAGATACTTGACATTGGCAAAGCTTCTAGCAAACGAACTATCCGATCTTTTATGCTATGCTTATGATTGGGTCTTGTCCATCACATCATTCTCCTAATGATGTGATCCCGTTATCAACGACATCCAATGTCCATAGTCAGGAAACCATGACTATCTATTGATCACAACGAGCTAGTCAACTAGAGGCTCACTAGGGACTCATTGGGTCTAAGTGTTCACACGTGTATTACGATTTCCGAATAATACATTTATAGCATGAACAAAAGATAATTATCATGAACATTGAAATATAATAATCCTTTTATTATTGCCTCTAGGGCATATTCCCAACAGTCTCCCACTTGCACTAGAGTCACCAATCTAGTTACATTGTGATGAATCGATCACCCATAGAGTTCTGGTGTTGATCATGTTTTGCACGCGAGAGAGGTTTAGTCAACGGATCTGCGACATTCAGATCCGTGTGCACTTTGCAAATCTCTATGTCTCCATCTTGAACATTTTCACGGATGGAGTTGAAACGACGCTTGATGTGCCTTGTCTTCTTGTGAAACCTGGGCTCCTTGGCAAGGGCAATAGCTCCGGTGTTGTCACGAAGAGTTTGATCGGCCCCGACGCATTGGGTATGACTCCTAGGTCGGTGATGAACTCCTTCACCCAAATCGCTTCATGCGCTGCCTCCGAGGCTGCCATGTACTCCGCTTCACACGTAGATCCCGCCACGACGCTCTGCTTGCAGCTGCACCAGCCATCTTGCTCCACCATTCAACATATACACGTATCCGGTTTGTGACTTAGAGTCATCAGATCTGAGTCGAAGCTAGCGCCGACGTAACCCTTCTGACGAGCTCTTCGTCTCCTCCATAAACGAGAAACATGTCCTTTGTCCTTTTCGGTACTTCAGATATTCTTGACCGCTGTCCGGTGTTCCTTGTCGGGTTACTTTGGTATCTTGCAACCAAACTTATGGCAAGGTTTACATCGGTCAGTACACAAGATGGCATACATAATAGATCCTATGGCTGAAGCATAGGGATGACACTCATCTCTTCTTTATCTTTTGTCGTGGTCGGTGGTCGAGCTGAGCTCGATTTCACACCTTGTAACATAGGCAAGAACCCTTCTTGGACTGATCCATTTTGAACCTCTTCAAAATCTTATCAAGGTATGTGCTTTGTGAAAGACCTATGAGGCGCCTCGATCTATCTCTATAGATCTTGATGCCTAATATATAAGCAGCTTCTCCAAGGTCCTTCATTGAAAAACACTTGTTCAAGTAGGCCTTAATGCTGTCCAGAGTTTCAGTATCATTTCCCATCAAGAGTATGTCATCTACATATAATAGGAGAAATGCTACTGAGCTCCCACTCACTTTCTTGTAAACGCAGCTTCTCCATAAGTCTGCATAACCCAAACGCTTTGATCATCTCATCAAAGCGAATGTTCCAACTCCGAGATGCTTGCACCAGTCCATAAATGGATCATTGGAGCTTGCATACTTTGTTAGCGTTTCGAGGATCGACAAAACCTTCCGGCTGCATCATATACAGCTCTTCCTTAAGATGTCCGTTAAGGAATGCCGTTTTGACGTCCATCGCCATATCTCATAATCATAGTATGCGCAATTGCTAACATGATTCGGATGGACTTAAGCTTCGCCACGGAGAGAATGTCTCGTCGTAGTCAATCCCTTGAACTTGTCGATAACCCTTAGCGACAAGTCGAGCTTTATAGATGGTAACATTACCATCCGCGTCCGTCTTCTTCTTAAAAATCCATTTATTTTCTATCGCCGCCAATCATCGGGCAAGTCTGTCAAAGTCCATACTTTGTTTTCATACATGGATTCTATCTCGGATTTCATGGCCTCAAGCCATTTGTTGGAATCCGGCCCGCCATTGCTTCTTCATAGTTCGAAGGTTCATTGTTGTCTAGCAACATGATTTCCATGACAGGTTGCCGTACCACTGCAGTGCGGAACGTGTCCTTGTGGACCTTGAGCTCAAGAGTAACTTGATCCAAGTACCTTGATCATCATCAATGATTTCCTCTTGATCGGTGTGGGCATCACAGAACAGTTTCTGCTGTTGCACCACTTTCCCGCTCGAGAGGTAGTACTTCATCGAGTTCTACTTTCCTCCCACTTACTTCTTTCGAGAGAAACTCTTTCTCCGAAAGCATCCGTTCTTGGCAACAAAGACCTTGCCTTGGATCTTAAGTAGAAGGTATACCCGACAGTTTCCCGGGTATCCTATGAATACGCATTTTTCCGACTTGGGTTCGAGCTTTTCAGGTTGAAGTTTCTTGACATAAGCATCGCATCCCCAAACTTTTAGAAACGACAGCTTAGGTTTCTTCCCAAACCATAATTCATACGGTGTCGTCTCAACGGATTTAGACGGTGCCCTATTTAAAGTGAATGTAGCTGTCTCTAGAGCGTATCCCCAAAATGATAGCGGTAAATCGGTAAGAGACATCATAGACCGCACCATATCCAATAGTGTGCGATTACGACGTTCGGACACACCGTTTCGCTGAGGTGTTCCAGGCGGCGTGAGTTGTGAAACGATTCCACATTTTCTTAAGTGTGTACCAAATTCGTGACTTAAGTATTCACCCCCACGATCTGATCGTAGGAACTTTATCTTACGGTCACGTTGATTCTCTACCTCACTCTGAAATTCCTTGAACTTTTCAAAGGTCTCAGACTTGTGTTTCATTAAGTAGACATACCCATATCTACTCAAGTCATCAGTGAGAGTGAGAACATAACGATATCCTCCGCGAGCCTCAACGGTCATTGGACCGCACACATCGGTATGTATGATTTCCAACAAGTTGGTTGCTCGCTCCATTGTTCCGGAGAACGGAGTCTTGGTCATTTTGCCTAAGAGGCAAGGTTCGCATGTGTCAAACGATTCATAATCAAGAGACTCTAAAAGTCCATCAGCATGGAGCTTCTTCATGCGCTTGACACCAATGTGACCAAGGCGGCAGTGCCACAAGTATGTGGGACTATCGTTATCAACTTTACATCTTTTGGCATCCACACTATGAACATGTGTAATATTACGCTCGAGATTCATCAAGAATAAACCATTGACCATCGGAGCATGATCATAAAACATATCTCTCATATAAATCGAACAACCATTATTCTCAGACTTAAATGAGTAGCCATCTCGTATCAAACGAGATCCAGATACAATGTTCATGCTCAAACTTGGCACTAAATAACAATTATTGAGGTTTAAAACTAATCCCGTAGGTAAATGTAGAGGCAGCGTGCCGACGGCGATCACATCGACCTTGGAACCATTCCCGACGCCAAGATCGTCACCTCGCCCTTCGCCAGTCTCCGTTTATTCCGCAGCTCCTGCCGTGAGTTACATATGTGAGCAACGGCACCGTATCAAATACCGGGAGTTACTACAGTAATCGGTAAGGTACACATCAATTACATGTATATCAAATATACCTTTGGTGTTGCGGCCTTCTTATCCGCTAAGTATTTGGGGCAGTTCCGCTTCGATGCCCTTTCCCTTGCAATAAAAGCACTCGCCTCGTGCTTGGGTCCATTCTTTGACTTCTTCCCGCAACAAAGCTTACGGGCGCGGCAACATCTTTGCCGTCCTTCTTGAAGTTCTTCTTACCCTTGCCCTTCTTGAACTTAGTGGTCTTATTGACCATCAACACTTGATGTTCTTTCTTGATTTCAGCCTCTGCTGACTTCAAAGATCGAGAACACTTCAGAATGGTCTTTACCATCCCCTGCATGTTGTAGTTCATCACAAAGCTCTTGTAGCTTGGTGGGAGCGACTGGAGGATTCTATCAATGACCGCCTCATCTGGGAGGTTGATGTTCAACTGGGTCATACGTGCGTGCAACCCAGACATCTTCAGGATGTGTTCATCGTGAACTGTTCTCCTCCATCTTACAATCTGTAGAACTTGTCGGAGACATCATATCTCTCGACCCGGGCATGAGCTTGGAAAACAAGTTTCAGCTCTTCGAACATCTCATATGCTCCGTGATGCTCAAAACGCTTTTGGAGCCCCGGTTCTAAGCTGTAGAGCATGCCGCACTGAACGAGGGAGTAATCATCAAGACGAGTTTGCCAAGCGCTCATAACGCCTTGGTTCTCTAGGACGGAGCGGCACCTAGCGGTCCTTCTAGGACATATTGCTTCTGGCAGCTATGAGGATGATCTCGGGTTAGGACCCGATCCGTATAGTTGCTGCCATCATCTTTCAGCTTGGTTTCTCTAGGAAGCGTTGAAGTTCATGTTGACATTAGCGTTGGCCATTGATCTACAAGACATATTTGCAAAGGTTTTAGACTAAGTTCATGATAATAAAGTTCTTAATCAAAATTATGAACTCCCACTTAGATTAGACATCCTCTAGTCATCTAAGTGTTACACGATCCGAGTCGACTAGCCCGTGTCCGATCATCACGTGAGACGGACTAGTCATCGTCGGTGAACATCTTCATGTTGATCGTATCTTCCATACGACTCGTGTTCGACCTTTCGGTCTCCGTGTTCCGAGGCCATGTCCGCACATGATAGGCTCGTCAAGTTAACCCTAAGTGTTTTATTTGTGTAAAACTGTCTTACACCCGTTGTATGTGAACGTAAGGATCCATCACACCCGATCATCACGTGGTGCTTAGAAACGATTTAACCGTAGCAACGGTGCACGTTAGGGAGAACACTTCTTGAAATTTTATAAGGGATCATCTTATTTACTACCTCGTCCTAAGTAAACAAGATGCATAAACATAATGAACATCACATGCAATTATATAGTTGTGACATGATATGGCCAATATCATCAAGCTCCATTGATCTCCATCTTGGGGCTCCATGATCATCTTGTCACCGCTTGACACCATGATCTCCATCATCATGATCTCCATCATCGTGTCTTCATGAAGTTGTCACGCCAACGACTACTTCTACTTCTATGACTAACGATTTAGCAATGAAGTAAAGTAGTTTACATGGCGTTCTTCAATGACACGCAGGTCATACAAAAATAAAGACAACTCCTATGGCTCCTACCGGTTGTCATACTCATCGACATGCAAGTCGTGAATCCTATTACAAGAACATGATCTCATACATCACAATTCATCATTCATCACAACTTCGCCATATCACATCACATGATCAATCGCTGCAAAAACAAGTTAGACGCCCTCTAGTTGTTGTTGCATCTTTTACGTGGCTGCGATTGGGTTCTAGCAAGAACGTTTTCTTACCTACGAATCACCACAACGTGATTTTGTCAACTTCTATTTACCCTTCATAAGGGCCCTGTTCATCGATTCCGCTCCAACTAAAGTGGAGAGACAGACACCCGCCAGCCACCTTATGCAACTAGTGCATGTCATCGGTGGAACCGGTCTCACGAAGCGCACGTGTAAGGTTGGTCCGGCCGCTTCATCCCACAATACCGCTGAGCAAGAAAAGACTAGTAGAGGCAAGTAAGATGACAAGATCAACGCCCACAACAAATTGTGTTCTACTCGTGCATTAGAGAACTACATAGACCTAGCTCATGATGCCCTTTGTTGGGGAACGTTGCAGAAAATTAAAATTTTTCCTACGGCTTCACCAAGATCCATCTATGAGTTCATCTAAGCAACGAGTAACGAGAGAGAGATTGCATCTACATACCACTTGTAGATCGCGCGTGCGGAAGCTTGCAAGGTGATGATGGAGTCGTGCTCAGACGTGATTCAGATCACCGATGCCAAGTGCTGAACGGACAGCACCTCCGCGCTCAACACGTGCGACGGGACGATCGACGTCTCCTCCTTCTTGATCCAGCAAGGGGAAGGAGAGGTTGAGGAAGACAGCTCCACCGCAAAGACGACGGCGTGGTGATGGTGGAGAAGCAGTACTCCGACAGGGCTTCGCTGAGCTCTACGGAGGAGGAGATGTGTTGGGGAGGGGAGGGGCTGCGCCTTGGGAGTTGTGTACAGCAGCCCCCCTCCCTCCCCCCTTTATATAGGCCCCCAGGGGGTGGCCGGCCCCTGGAGATCCAATCTCCAGGGGGGGCGGCGGCCAAGGGGGGTGGAGTGCCCCCCAAGCCAGGTGGGGCGCCCCCCCTAGGGTTTCAACCCTAGGCGCTAGGGTGGGCCTAGGGGCGCACCAGCCCCTGTGGGCTGGTTCCTTCCCCTCTGGCCCATGGGGCCCTCCGGATAGGTGGCCCCACCGGTGGACCCAGGACCCTTCCAGGTGGTCCCAGATTTTACCGAAACCCCAAACTTTCCGATGGTCAAACACCACTTCCTATATATGATTCTTTACCTCCGGACCCTTCCGAACTCCTCGTGACGTCAGGGATCTCATCCGGACTCGAACAACATTCGGTGGTCACATACTTGACTTCCTACAAACCCTAGCGCCACCGAACCTTAAGTGTGTAGACCCTACGGTTCGGGAGACACGCATCATGACCGAGACGACTCTCGGGCAATAACCAACAGCGGGATCTGGATATCCATGTTGGCTCCTACATGCTCCTCGATGATTTCATCGGTTGAACCACGATGTCGAGGATTCGATCAAACCCTCGTATGCAATTCCCTTTGTCAATCGGATGCGTTACTTGCCCGAGACTCGATCGTCGGTATCCCAATACCTTGTTCGGTCTCACACGGCAAGTCACTTTACTCGCATCGTAATGCATGATCCCGGCCAACACCTTGGTCACATTGAGCTCATTATGATGATGCATTACCGAGTGGGCCCAGTGATACCTCTCCGTCATACGGAGTGACAAATCCGATCTCGATCCGTGTCAACCCAATGATACTTTCGAAGATACCGTAATGCACCTTTATAGTCACCCGATTACGTTGTGACGTTTGATACACCCAAGGCACTCCTACGGTAACCGGAGTTACACGATCTCATGGTCGAAGGAATAGATACTTGACATTGGCAAAGCTTCTAGCAAACGAACTATCCGATCTTTTATGCTATGCTTATGATTGGGTCTTGTCCATCACATCATTCTCCTAATGATGTGATCCCGTTATCAACGACATCCAATGTCCATAGTCAGGAAACCATGACTATCTATTGATCACAACGAGCTAGTCAACTAGAGGCTCACTAGGGACTCATTGGGTCTAAGTGTTCACACGTGTATTACGATTTCCGAATAATACATTTATAGCATGAACAAAAGACAATTATCATGAACATTGAAATATAATAATCCTTTTATTATTGCCTCTAGGGCATATTCCCAACAGCCGGGATACCCATAACTACTCCCGCGTAGATGGTTAGTCCGTATAGACCAAATGGCTAGACTCAGATCAAATACCCAGATCTCGTTAAACGTGTTAAGTATCCGCGAACGCCGAACAGGGTCAGGCCCACCTTTCTCCTAGGCGGTCTCAACCTGCCCTGCCACTCCGCCACAAGTAACAGTCGGGGGCCGTCGGGAACCCAGGCCCACCTCTACCGGGATGGAGCCACCTGTCCTTTCAGCCCCCATCTCCGAACAGTATCACAGGTAATGTAATAGTGTAAAGTATATAGTATATGCCCGTGATCACCTCCCGAAGTGATCACAGCCCAGTAGTATAGCATGGCAGACGGACAAGAGTGTAGGCCCACTGATGGAACACTAGCATCCTATACTAAGCAGTACGATAGCAGGTAAAGGTAACAACAGTAGTAGCAATGACAGGCTATGCAGCAGTATAGGATTAACTGAAAGCAGCAACATGCTACACTACTCTAATGCAAGCAGTATAGAGAAGAATAGGCGATATCTGGTGATCAAGGGGGGGGCTTGCCTGGTTGCTCAGACAAGGAGGAGTCGTCAACAACGTAGTCGATCGGGGCACCAGCAGCGGTCTCGGGGTCTACCGGAAAAAGTAACGGAGGGGAACACAATAAACAACAGAGCAATCAAAACATAACATGACAACGCGGTGCTAGAGGTGATCTAATGTAGGGATAGGTGATACCGGCGAAGGGGGAAAGCATCCGGGAAAGTATTCCCGGTGTTTCGCGTTTTCGGGCAGAGGAGCCGGAGGGGGAAAGTTGCGAGTTTGATATGCTAGGGGTGTGTGGCGGATGAACGGGCTGCGTATCCGGAATCGTCTCATCGTTCTGAGCAACTTTCATGTATAAATTATTTTAATCCGAGTTACGGTTTATTTTATATTAAAATTTAAAGATTTAAAATGATTTTCTAATTTCATGATTTAATTTAATTCGAAATTAAATTTGTATTTAAATGCTATGGGTACACAGGAAGTGTACCCAGATTGTGTCTAAGGGGCTGACAGGTGGGGCCCTGGTCAAATGTCCAGTCAGCGTTTGACTGGACCGTTGACTGGTCAAAGGGGGCCCATGGGACCCGAATGTCATTGACTGGGTTATCCCAGTCAGCGGTTTGACTAGTAAATGGACCCAAGTGTCATTGGTACATGTTTTACTAAACAACACTTGATTAACTAATCTAGTTGATTAGGTTATTAAGCAGGTTAATTAAGTTAACTAATTAACTTACTAGCTAATTAATTAATTAATTAATTAATTAATTAATTAATTAATTTAACAATATTTATTTATTTAATTTATTTTTATGTTTTATTTTTGGGCGTGGGACCCATCTGTCATAGGCACAGGGGCCAAACGGGGCAGGTTAACGGGCGCTGGGCGCTAGCGGTAACGGGCGCTGGCGCCTAATCGGGCGAGCCCGCATCGGTTGCTCGGGCGAGGCCAAAGCGTGGTGGCGTGAGTTGGCGAAGCGACCAGCTATGGGCGCGGCGCATGCAGCGCAGATGGGTGCCTGGTGGCCGTGGCGCAGCAGCTTATAGCCGGGCGTCTGGCGCAGCGGGACAAGGGCATGATGGCGCGACGAGCGATGGCGCTTCGTGGGCGTGGCGAGGCAAGGATGCGAATAGGGCCACGCGAGTGCGACGATTCAAGACGGTGGGGAGAGGGAGCACGGGGCGGTGCTCACGTTCGATGCAGGGAAGGGGCGGCGTGGCTCGATGGCGTCCGGCGAGGAGGAGGATGGGGACAAGCGACGGCGGGGAGGAGATCCGACGAGGAAGCGGTCCGGCGAGGCGGCTTCGGGCGACGACGAGGTTCAATGGCGTCGGGGCGTCAAAGTCGGCGAGGTAGCTCTGGTTGGCGGCGAGGCGCGGTCGGAGGGCATCGGGGCGCCAGGCTCGGGTGCCAGCATGGACGACGATGGGGCGGGGGGTTGCTCCAACGCTTCTGGAGGAGGCCAAGCAGGGGAGGCGGCGGCGCCATGGCCCTCTGCCGAGCAGAGGATGGCGCGAGGAGCTCTTCTCCTCCGCACGATGTGTGCGTCTGTGTGCGTGCGGCGCGAGGTGGGGAATGAGGGAGAGATGGGGATCGATCTAGGGTTTGCCACGGTGGGGGGGTTAAGCAGGGGTGAGGGGTCGGTTGGGCCAGTGGGCTGGCCTGTTCGAGCGGCACCGGTCAGCTGGGCCACGAGGCCCAGCGGGGGGGCGGTCTGTTGTTCTTTTTTAATATTCTTTTCTGCTTTATTTTAGTTACATCTTATTTTAGTTTTAGTAAAAATTATCACTAACACCTAACTCGGTACTTTCAAATAAACTACTGCCACAAAAAGTTTTTCCCCTGAGCAAAATAGTTTAGTATTTTATAAAATTCAGAAGGCACTTATTAATTGTATTAGCTATTGTTTATTCATTTTAGATTATTTAACATTTTATAGAAGTGTGGTCTCTCCACCATAATTACTTATGATTTATTTTACACCTCCCGAACATTTTAGGTTTAACATTTGCAAACCTTTGTTGTTTGCCTGATTTTGAATTTAGAAATTGAACCGGTTTTGGATCAAGGTGAGATTAGCAACCGTAATAATGGTGACGTGGCATCATTAACGGGGGGATTACTGTAGCTTAATTATCCGGGCGTCACAATTCTCCTCCACTACAAGAAATCTCGTCCCGAGATTTAAGAGGTAGTGAAAGGGGGAAGGTTTGGTAACGAATCTAGCGGGCCTTCTCATTCTGGCTTGCTCTTCTCGAAGATACCGGTCCAATACGTTGATGTCTTCATTCCTTTGCTTCCGGTCATGATGATGAAGTCGACATCCTTTCTTCGGGATCTTCATCGTACTTGCGAATAGGTAACAGGGCAGATCGGCAAGGACAGAATGCTATAAGGGTAATAATCTGGGATTAACCCATGAATGAGTATATGAGTACCTCTCGAGTTGAACAAATAAAACACATCGAGAGTGAGGTTCGAAGGTACAATAAGAGGTTCCAAGCAGATAGATAGTTGCTCGAAGTCTGAACCAGAGTGAGAAAGGGGTTCAGAGTAGCGAGAGTAAGTATAGCGTTTGATACCAGAATAGAGCACTCGGAAGGTGGCCCGTGAATTAAATACAAAGCCAAGCATGGGGAATAACCATTAGAAACAGGATTGTACAGGTGGGTCAGGTTTCGATTTTGTGGATCTGTGGGTTATGGGCCCACCATGTGGGTTAAAAATAAAGAGGGCGGTGACGTCTTACATGATCATGTAAGCAAGGCATGTCAGAGGATAGCCGATCATTTATGTCGGCAACAACATCGGTACCCAGGGAGAGGGACGAAGAGAACCATTATCCTGCTCGTTGAACGAGGCGGACCAATAGGCTAAGTTCTCGTCCATCGGTGGCTACCGGAATGTCATCAATAAATGCAATAGGGTCTTACTGACACGATTGTACACCAAGGTGTTTTCATAAGCAGGAAAATATCACTGCTTAGATCATATAGCTCACAAGAAAGGTTAAACCAAACAATGGAAAGGAAAATATGATTATCAGAGTAACAGAACAATGGAAAGGAAAATGTGTTTAAACACATCTTTCAGGGATATATCCTTTCCAAGGACAAGCGGAGCATTATACCCGTGGCAGGATATAATGTAGAAAACTCTTTAGGTAGGGGAGAGGAATTTCATGACATTACCCATACAACTGTGTTTGGATAATTGAGCAGGAAACATTTAGCATTGTGCTTCAAATGTTCTTTATTGAAAATCAGAGTACCACAGACATGCTTCGAGATGGCATTGACATGGTCTTCAAGCAAAGGTCAGGCTTTGGATACAAAGGATCCATCGAAAACAACTTATAGAATAAGTCTTACAGTTTCCTCATGGAAAAATGGATAACCTTGTTAAAAAGGAAACTATAACACTCGGTCCTCCGGTCAGGTGTGCTAGGCATGACATCACCTTACTGGGTTATATAAAGATCAATGCTATGACTCTTGGAAAATGTTCCAACCATCATATTTGACAAGCTTCAAATCTGAATGATGTCAGGACACCTCAAACTCACGATCCTTGAGTAGAAAAGGTGCGATACAAATTAACGAGATGACATCGAAGATTCTCGGGAAATGAACTATGGAAGCAAGTTCCAAAACAAGAGTTCATCATTTAATCAAGGAGAGGACGAGGAGGTGGCTGATGGACTCAGCGACAGGACCCCAAGATTTCTAAAAGGATGGATTTCCACAACTATGTGAATAAAGAGATAACATTTGTCAGGTCAGATGACATAATGAGGTATGCTCGAGGAAAACATACACAATTAAACATGGTTGAAAGGTGCACCCAAAATATGGGGTTAGGTAGCATGATCAATGTTAGAATGGTGATTCCATAACCAATAGTCTAAGAATGAACTATCGACCATTAACTTCAAAGCAATAGTTTTGAATTCACACGTCATAGCTCAATTGTCGGTATTCCGGTTTAAAAAAACAGGGGGACCAAGGAAGAATGGTGACGGTGAGAAGTATCATCATACCAAGAATTTCTAAGAGGTGGAGCAATTCCCACAACATTCTCGACATAAAAGACAGTAATACTTTAAGGCAGAACACAACACTAGCTGGAGAGCCGGTTGTATTCATAATGTGGACAAGTTCGCATTGAAAGGAAGTCAAGGGTGTTGTCGATGATAATAAAAATCATCAAGGGCAAGGAGGGTATTTCTCATCATGAACACAATTAACATCTTGGAAGAAGTCCAAGTTTTGAAGGTGATCCGACACATTTGCCGGGAGATTTCAAGAGGATACAATCAAACAACAACGGTAACAAGCAAGGGAATGATGAAGTGGCAAGTTATAGGATCAATATATAAGATGCAAGCTCGGAACCAAAGTTGCCTTTCAAGACAAGCAACATGATGTTGAAAGCTCGACGTAAGTCGTGCTCACACACTGAAGAATTTGTGCACCAGAGAAGGACGAGGTAGCACAGTTAACGATAGCAAGACCAGGATGCAGCCGATAGTCTAGGAATGATCAGATTGAGTTCAGAATTTCCTAGTAAAATACTAGGAGCATTTGATTTGTAGTGCGGAATAATTTCACTAGTCGGTGTCCTCGGTTGACAACAACCCAGAACCCGTGGAAAATTGGAATCGGCGAGAATAATAGTTGATGAAGAACTCATAAGAAGTTATGCAGTTCCAAGATAATCTCGAGATACCAGGGGGGTAATACTCGAAGACGGATCAAAGTAGAGGTTGGACTGGGGTATTGATCCGCAGAAGACAAATGTTTAAACTTGCCCGAGAAATGGGAACAAAGAAGAACAATATGGTCGAAACCATAACTACAAGGGGTCCAATTTAATAATACCGAAAAAATTACTCGAATGAGTAAATATTTGGCAAGAAGCTTCCATGATAAGTTCCACATCGGGTCCATGGGCATGAACGTAGAGTTCAAGGTCGACTCCCACTTCTCCAATGCATAACATTTCATTCACTTCCCATTTTCGAAGAAGTTGTAGTGTTGAAATTTTATCTGGCAAAATACCAGAAGAGTATGACTCGTGAAAATTTTCGAGTCCACACATGTTAAGGAAAGCATAGGTTTAACCCATCGGGGTATCGTGGAAACATATACTACAAAGTTCACAAGTAAATAACTCAAGCTCGAATTAGAGCATGGTTGAGAAAGCAGAGGATACAATTTAGCAATGCATTATGTATCATGGGAATAACCCACAAGAATTTTCAATGTGGAGGATACTAATGGATAATAACCCAGCAATGGCCTGGCGGTGCACAACGGAGTTGATGTGAGTATCGGTACTCAATAATAGGAGGAAAGGATGCAAATGCGTCGGATTATAGAACATCGGAATAATTCGATGATTTTCCAAAACGAAGGATCAGAAGCAGACACTCTGATCAAAGATGGATAGTCGAATAGACATAGGGGCATACAATCGACGACAAATTGATGGGTCAAGAACCAGCTCATGTCTGGAGTGACGTCTGAGCTAAAGGGAAGAATTATATTGCTTGATGATTGCGAGCATTCACAAACATATCAAATTAATGTACTCAAAATAATAGTGATAAAGCGTGCCAATAAGATTACTAGACTTATGGGATTAACCATAATGAAAGCAAACAAGAAATCCCACAGCAATAGGTTGCTGAGGATTTTCAGAATATCGAATGGTAGAATTTTGTGTAACACATGAACAACTTTGGACAAACGGATACTTGGCAAGCGTGAGAAATTATCCGTAGGGGTATTCATGCAGCAAGGAACTGCAGGGAAGTAAGCATAAAGAATTCTCGGAATATCGAAGAGTACTTCAGGACATCTTGTAATAACAAGAGCAACTGGGGATGACAATATGAACGATATGTGTAAGTAGTTATCCAGAGGGATTTATCGATGGAAGTGAATTGCAAAAGCGATGGCACATAGTCTCGAGAGCACATCGTAGAGTATCTTCGGAATCTTCTGGTGCAGAAGGCGGTCATCGGTAACAAGGGGCTCTCCGGGAGAAAGTACTTGCGAGAACCTAAAGTTAGTTTTGTTTTTAGCAAAATCATTTAACCAGAATAGAAGAGAGCTCAGAGTCCCAGAGTAAAGACCGAGGAGTAAAAGATCGTAATACCACCCAATTGGCGACGTGGGCCCATGGGCCGCACAGCCAAGTTAGTAAAACAATTTTCATCGACTAGACTCAACTTCGGCCAAGGAGTTGGAAAGGGGGATTCCTACAGGCAGTCGGCTCTGATACCAACTTGTGACGCCCCCGATTTAATCGTACACTAATCATGCACACAAACGTGTACGATCAAGATCAGGGACTCACGAGAAGATATCACAACACAACTCTAAAAGTAAAATAAGTCATACAAGCATCATAATACAAGCTAGGGGCCTCGAGGGCTCGAATACAAGTGCTCGATCATAGACGAGTCAGCGGAAGCAACAATATCTGAGTACAGACATAAGTTAAACAAGTCGCCTTAAGAAGGCTAGCACAAACCGGGATCAGATCGAAGAGGCGCGGGCCTCCGCAGGATCCTCCTAACTACTCCTGGTCGTCGTCCGCGGGCTGCACGTAGTAGTAGGCACCTCCGGTGTAGTAGTCGTCATCGACGGTGGCGTCTGGCTCCTGGGCTCCATCGTCTGGTCGCAGCAACCGGGTAAAGGAAGGGAAGAAAAGGGGGAACAAGGCAACCATGAGTACTCATCCAAAGTACTCGCAAGCAAGGAGCTACACTACATATGCATGGATATATGTGTAGAGGGCCATATCGGTGAATGAGCAGTAAAGCAGAATAAGAGGGGGTAGCTAGTCTTATCGAAGACTATGCTTCTGGTCACCTCCGTCTTGCAACAGGTAGAAGAGGGTAGGTTGAAGTCCTCCAAGTAGCATCGTATAGCATAATCCTACCCGGCGATCCCCTCATCGAAACCCTGATAGAGAGCGACCACCGGGTTGTATCTGGCACTTGGAAGGGTGTGTTTTGTAAAGTATCCGGTTCTAGTTATCATAAGGTCAAGGTACAACTCCAAGTCGTCCTGTTACCAAAGATCACGGCTATTCCAATAGATTAACTTCCCTGCAGGGGTGCACCACATAACCCAACACGCTTGATCCCATTTGGCCGGACACACTTTTTTGGGTCATGCCCGACCGCGGAAGATCAACACGTCGCAGCCCCACCTAGGCATAACAGAGAGGCCAGCACGCCGGTCTAAACCTAAGCGCCAGGGTGCGGGCCCATCGCCTCAAGACACACACTGACGTTCTTGTAACGCGACCAAAGCGTAACTAGCCCCTTAATACAAGAGCAGGTTTACGTTCCGATCCGGCGTGCGCCACTCAGTCGCTGGCGTCACGAAATGCTTCGGCTGATACCACGACGCCGGGATACCCATAACTACTCCCGCGTAGATGGTTAGTGCGTATAGACCAAATGGCCAGACTCAGATCAAATACCCAGATCTCGTTAAACGTGTTAAGTATCCGCGAACGCCGAACAGGGCCAGGCCCACCTTTCTCCTAGGCGATCTCAACCTGCCCTGCCACTCCGCCACAAGTAACAGTCGGGGGCCGTCGGGAACCCAGGCCCACCTCTACCGGGATGGAGCCACCTGTCCTTTCAGCCCCCATCTCCGAACAGTATCACAGGTAATGTAATAGTGTAAAGTATATAGTATATGCCCGTGATCACCTCCCGAAGTGATCACAGCCCAGTAGTATAGCATGGCAGACGGACAAGAGTGTAGGGCCACTGATGGAACACTAGCATCCTATACTAAGCAGTAGGATAGCAGGTAAAGGTAACAACAATGAGTAGCAATGACAAAGCGCAAAAAGATAGGATTAATCGAAAGCAACAACATGCTACACTACTCTAATGCAAGCAAGATAGAGAAGAATAGGCGATATCTGGTGATCAAGGGGGGGGCTTGCCTGGTTGCTCAGACAAGGAGGGGTCGTCAACAACGTAGTCGATCGGGGCACCAGCAGCGGTCTCGGGGTCTACCGGAAAAAGTAACGGAGGGGAACACAATAAACAACAAAGCAATCAAAACATAACATGAAAACGCAGTGCTAGAGGTGATCTAACGTAGGGATAGGTGATACCGGCGAAGGGGGAAAGCATCCGGGAAAGTATTCCAGGTGTTTCGCGTTTTCGGGCAGAGGAGCTGGAGGGGGAAAGTTGCGAGTTTGATATGCTAGGGGTGTGTGGCGGATGAACGGGCTGCGTATCCGGAATCGTCTCGTCGTTCTGAGCAACTTTCATGTATAAATTATTTTAATCCGAGTTACGTTTATTTTATATTAAAATTTAAAGATTTAAAATGATTTTCTAATTTCATGATTTAATTTAATTCGAAATTAAATTTGTATTTAAATGATATGGGTACACAGGAAGTGTACCCAGATTGTGTCTAAGGGGTCGGTGGTGGGGCCTCGGTCAAATGTCCGATCGGCGTTTGATTGGACCGCTGATTGGTCAAAGGGGCCCATGGGACCCGAATGTCATTGATCGGGTTATCGGTCGTGTTTGACTGGTAAATGGACCCATGTGTCATTGGTACATGTTTTACTAAACAACACTTGATTAACTAATCTGGTTGATTAGGTTATTAAGCAGGTTAATTAAGTTAACTAATTAACTTACTAGCTAATTAATTAATTAATTAATTTAACAATATTTATTTATTTAATTTATTTTTATGTTTTATTTTTGGGCGTGGGACCCATCTGTCATAGGCACAGGGGCCTAACGGGGAGTTAACGGCGCGGGCGCTAGCGTAACGGCGCTGGCGCCTAATCGGGCAGCCCGCACCCTTGGCTCGGGCGAGGCCAACGGCGTGTCTGGGCGTAGTTGGCCGGAAGCAACCAGCTATGGGCTGCCCGCGCGAGCGAGCGCGTGGGTGCACGGTGGCGCGGGCGCAGCGCTGTAAGCGCGGGCGACGGGCGCATGGCGGGACAAGACATGATGGGAGCGCGACGAGCGCGAGCGCTCGTGGGCGTGGGCAGAGGCAAGGATGCCGAATAGGGCCACGATGAGTGCGACGCATTCAGTACGGGGGGGAGAGGGAGCATGGGGTGGTGCTCACGTTCGATGCAGGGAAGGGGCGGCGTGGCTCGATGGCGTCCGGCGAGGAGGAGGATGGGGACGAGCGACGGCGGGGACGAGTCCGACGAGGAAGCGGTCCGGCGAGGCGGCTTCGGGCGACGACGAGGTTCAATGGCGTCGGGGCGTCAAAGTCGGCGAGGTAGCTCTGGTTGGCGGCGAGGCGCGGTCGGAGGGCATCGGGGCGCCAGGCTCGGGTGCCAACGTGGACGACGATGGGGCGGGGGGTTGCTCCAACGCTGCTGGAGGAGGCCAAGCAGGGGAGGCGGCGGCGCCATGGCCCTCTGCCGAGCAGAGGATGGCGCGAGGAGCTCTTCTCCTCCGCACGATGTGTGCGTCTGTGTGCGTGCGGCGCGAGGTGGGGAATGAGGGAGAGATGGGGATCGATCTAGGGTTTGCCACGGTGGGGGGTTAGCGAGGTGAGGGTCGGTTGGGCGGTGGGCTGGCCTATTCGAAGGCACGGTCGGTGGCCACGAGGCCCAAAGGGGGGGGGTCTGTTGTTCTTTTTTTTATATTCTTTTTTGCTTTATTTTAGTTACATCTTATTTTAGATTTAGTAAAAATTATCACTAACACCTAACTTGGTACTTTTAAATAAACTACTGCCACAAAAACTTTTTCCCCTGAGCAAAATAGTTTAGTATTTTATAAAATTCAGAAGGCACTTATTAATTGTATTAGCTATTGTTTATTCATTTTAGATTATTTAACATTTTATAGAAGTGTGGTCTCTCCACCATAATTACTTATGATTTATTTTACACCTCCCGAACATTTTAGGTTTAACATTTGAAAACCTTTGTTGTTTGCCTGATTTTGAATTTTGAAATTGAACCGGTTTTGGATCAACGTGAGATTAGCAACCGTAATAATGGTGAGTGGCATCATTAATGGCGGGATTACTATAACTTAATTATCCAGGCGTCACATCAATCTTCTCCAACAAGAAGTTAGTCCTAAAGAGAGATCGTAGAGGTGATCGGCTTCTATTTATGTGTGTTATGTTTCATTATCTTGTTCCACTATTATTGTAATCACACTGACTAGATATCTTTGCAAACAGGGATGGTCCGCCCGATTTTAGTGGAGCTGCACAAAATGATCGGATTGTGGTGTCCTTCATACACCTCATTTTTGGCTACAGAGCTAGGTGAAACTAGCTGCCAAGCAATGAACACTATGCCAAGGAAATGGAGCCATGCCTACAAACAGCATCGATCAATTATATTTTTTTCTTTATTTGTACACCTTCTCACAACTTTGTCTTCAGTTGTGATGTCAATATTGGCGCTGATATGCGAACCTTTGAGATGCATTAGCCATGGTAGTTTCATTTGTATTTGATGGAATGTTGTAACAAGATAATCTCGAGGCAAGACACATGAATCCTAAGTTGAAACCTTTTTATCCTGCGGGAACCAGAGTTGAAACCTTCATAGCATCACAGTACAATTTCATCAAAATTATGCGTACATATAAACAAATCCTGAAGGATTGATAGCAATGCCAGAAACAATTCAACTTCGTCTCGCCGACATGTCGGACATCCTTCATCCGGCTCCACCTGCCATGCAGCAATATTGAGTGCACAACACAACTTCAGGGAAAGATTCACCCCGGTTGTTGTGCCGTAGTAGTAATGAGTAGTGAGCAGTCAAATCACAGAGCCCCACCTTTACCATAGTAAGTTGCTCGGACGAAGCAACCATCATTTCTCTGTTCCTTGAATCCGCTGGTACTCCCATATTCCCACAGTAATAAGTTGCTCGGGCGAATCAACCATCACTATATCCGCTCACGTGTGATGACCACAGGAGCTATCCATTTAGATTGCATGTTAAAAAAAATAAAGGTCCATAACTAATGCGGCAAACTTTCAAAAAAAACAAACTAATGCGGCACCTCGGGCCAACGTGGCCAGATCGTATTTTGCACGAGAAATTACACACCATGTTTCGTTGACATGTGGTACCGTTCCAACATATCAGTGAGACAATGGCGAGTAGTAGGAGTATTTCCGAACCGATGTGTAGGCCGGGGCGCCCCTTCGTGAACCATGGCAAACTGGCAACCGTCCACCGACTCTTCGCCTTTCCCTCTCGATTTGGAACCGCTGTCGCACGCTCTTCCTCTCCCTCCTCCATTTTCCTTCAGCCCTTCACCCTTTCTTCTGCCATTGTTCGATCGTCTTCTTCATGGAGGGAACAGGACGGAAACAACCCCGTTATTCTTGCCCCGATCTGAAAGATGACGTGGTGGAGGAACTCATTGATCAGTGCGACGTCATCACCTCGGCAAGCGTGGCAGGTTCGTTCAAGCCCATTCTTGACTCAACTAATAACATCATTACAAGGAACCCAAGAGTCAAGGAGTGGTTTGATCTCCCCTATCTTCTTATTGTGACCACGATGATCGGGCGCCACACGACGGAGGCCTTGCCCTGCAAGTTGATGCCGCTTGATAATGATCGTATGATGTTAAGATGCCATCGCTGAGGGCAAGGCTTGGCAAAGCAAATGGAGATTGGGTTGTTTACATTGGGTCCAACTGCGAGTGGGAACTTGTGAATGTGTACACTCGTGACCGAGTTCTACTTCCAAAAATCTCAACAGACTGCCTAGAGGTTGAGCACACCGGTATTGTACGCACGTTCAAATACAATCATGGTGACTGTCTTCTACGGAAGATAGCAATTTCTCGAGTTCCCACCCGCTCTTGGAATTACAACAACTATGAAGTTGTTGCTATCTTCGACAAGCTTGTTGCCATCGTTGCTGGTTTGACTCGATGGACATTGCTCAAAAATCAGTTTTTGTACACGCATGAGTATTATGATGCAATTCAATACGAGGGCCTTGTGTTTGCTGCCACCACTCGTGGCACTGTTTTGCATGGAATCGTTATGATTTCGGTACATTTGCCTTCCACCGTAATTATAATTGTTTCATCCACATGCATGCGGGTTAGCAAGTTTCCCTTTACTAATTAACCTTCTTCTTGTGTTTCCAAGGTCCTATGAACATTCCACCACCTATACTTGAAAATTTTTATAACCAAGGGGGAGATGTCGATGGTGATGATCACGAGCATGAGGACGAACAGCGCCCATATACTCGTTGGCGCCTGGCAACTAATTCCGATGGATCACCTCTTCTCGTGTGTATACAGTCCACTGATGATGTTACTGCTAAGGAAGCAGGTGTAGTCTCCCATGGTCGCACTCTCCGGACCTATTCCAACAACCATTGCATGGTATTCGGGATGGATACTAGTGTGCTAGCACCAACTCCTTCTCCCTGGTACAGAATTGATAGTCTTGGAGAAAACTCGCTCTTCCTTGGACAAAACTATCCGATGATGGTGAAAGGCGATCCAACTGCTGTTGACACAACGTTACTAGCACCATTTATGAGAAGCAACTGTGTCTATACCTCGGACATTAGCGTGGTTCCCTACCCTGGTACTGATATAGTAGGCCGCTTCAGCCTGGATGATCAGTCCTGCATTGGTCTCGAGATCGACAATAGATGCCCCATCCCAGAGAATCACTTGTGGTTCAAAGCAAGCGTTTCCAATGCTGAGGAATGGTTGAGTTGAAGTTCATTTCATTGCTTGTTATTTGTTGTGTGGTGAAAACTTTAGTATTTATAATGTATCCTCATTGTCGATGTGGGTTGATGACTTGTATGTAATAAAATGATATGCCTGTGATAAACTTACTAAATTTATGAATGGCTTTCGAGTTGCTTCTGTGAGTGAGTGGTGCGACGAGGCAAAAAAATATTTTCCGAATACATAATTATACGTGCATTGCAACAGGTTATCGGATGAGGCCAATCAACAATAGTAGTACACTATTTGCACTAGCTTCACATGCTTCGCGCGTCGTGCGGGTGTTTTTACTGTAGCCATATTGTACGTAACAAGCACCTCGAATCCTCGATACTAGTACTATATAGTGAGTAGTAGGAGTAGTAGGGTGGCATGGGCCAGAACAAGCATTCACATCCAGGAGTATGGCACACGCCACCAGCACGACTTCCATCTGACACCATATTTCTTGGAGTCCGTGCTAGAGCAATCTCTTCAAGCTCATCGTTTCTCTAACTCAGCCATCGTGCGGCGGTCGAGGTGGGGGTTTGCCGATAGTCGGTTTCCTTAACTTTGGTCCCACTTGTAAGGCCAACTCCAACGCTCTATCAATATATGGATGTACTCTTCTTCCCAATACAAAAACTTGCATCCATTCTACTCCCTCCGTTGCACAATACATGCCTTCTACTGCCTCTGTCCTGGTTTATAGGTCCCCTTTGTAGTTTGTGTCAAATTTTGACTAAAGATTTAACTAACAAAATGTTAATGCATGCAAAGAAAAATTATCTCTTTGGATTCGTATTTGAACATAGTTTTCAAAAATATAATGTTTGGTGACATGCGTAAACATTTTGTTAGTTTAATCTATGGTCAAAATTTGGCACGAAATATAACGGGGACCAATAAACCCGGACGGAGGTAGTATTTGTCAAAATATATATGTATCTAGACATGTTTTTAGTATATAGGCACATCCATTTTTGGACAAATGGAAGTCAAGTATTTTGGAACGGAGGGAGTACACAATAAATTTTTTTAAGTTAGCACAACTAGTCTAATCCGAGAGCACAACCGAAGATTTTGTCGGGTTCTTCCTCCTTTTGCCGACACGTGGGACATCCAGCATCTAGGTCGTGTCATGAAAGAAAATAGAGTGGTAGTCGATAAGTTGAAGCCACGAGATGTGCATCTTGGGTTAAACTATAAATAGAATCTTACTACTCTTGAGTAACTCCAAAAGCGGCCACCGAAGATCTTTCTTGGATTTGTTTTTCATCACCAGCACATTGATGTGAAAGATGTGCAGGTTCAGTGGGTCCTCTTGCGTTTTCACTGACATGTGGGTCCACATGTGAGCAAACAGACGATGGGCTCCGCGTGTCCGCTGGATGGCTGAGAAGAGAGATAGAGGAGGGCTGAGCACGGACTGCAGGAAATTTGTTCTACGTAACCAGCACCTTGATATTCGCGTGTGATTGTTTCTAGAATAAAAAAAGGAGGTACCCCTACTTATGTTACTCCCACTACGCCTAGCCTAAGTTTAGTAGGTGACCTTGCGCTTGGCTCTTTGCCTCTTCCGGAAATCGATGGTTCTATAGTAGTGCTTCTGGCAATCTGACACCAAATGAACTGCTGCACGTCCACCGCTTGTAAGCAAAAGTTTCTCCTCGTGCTGCGAGCCACCGCGCACGCGTTGGCGAGGTAGAAGGTGTAATCAAGCTTCTCGTCATTCTGCAAGTTGACGGGACACATTAAAGTTATTACTACTACCTCCGTCCGGGTTTATTGGTCCTCATTGTATTTCATGTCAAATTTTGACCATAGATTAAACTAACAAAATGTTTACGCATTTACCAAACATTATATTTTTGAAAACTATATTCAAATACGAATCCAATGAGATAATTTTTTTTGACATGCATTAACATTTTATTAGTTAAATCCTTAGTCAAAATTTGACACAAACTACAAAGGGGACCTGTAAACCAGGACGGAGGTAGTAGTAGTATGTACTCTCTCCAAGAAAGGGCTGACCATGTCATTGCTACCATCCCGTGCTCCGTCGTTGAGTACGTGCACTATTCACGTGCCATTCACATGCCATCGAGGAGAAAAAATATTGCATAGGTGCCATCGAAGTGCACGACTCACTTACGGAAAAGGGTTTTCCCCCGCTTTCCACCCCCCGCACGACCCACTTACGCACTGCTTATCTGATTATCTCCATTTTCTTGCATGACACGTGCACCTTGATGCTAGATGTCTCGCGTGTTGGGAAAAGGATGAACAAAGCTCACGCAAAAGAAAAGAGTTGAAGAGCATAGATTCCTAACGACCGAGGAGGAGCAAGGAACCTCGCGGTGGAGCATCTGCAAGGAACCTTGCGCATTTTCCCCTGTTTTTTGCCACCTGCCCACCTATAAACAACTAAAAGAACATGAACTTTTCGATAACCACTAGAAACGGTACATCAGGATGCTAAATTGAAGATGTTTTATACTACCTTCATTCCCAAATATAAGTCTTTTTAGATATTTCAATAAGGGACTACATACGAAACACAATGAGTGAATCTACACTCTAAAATATGTCTGCATACATCCGTATGTTGTAGTCTATTTGAAATGGCTAGAAAGACTTATATTTAGGAACAGAGGGAGTAGTTTATATTGAATTATTGATAACCACGCAACAAGCCACGCATGTACACAAGCCAACGCACTAACTCCATCCGATCCAACTCATGCACACACGCTCGGCCGCAGAATGCATGTGAATAACACATGCATGCGCACACACTCGGCTGCATGGAGGCGTGCGCCATCCGCGACGACGTCCGGTTCGTCGTGCTACGGCGAAGCTCGCACGCAACGGCGCATACACATCTCTTGTAGCACCTCTTTGCCGTCGTTGCTCAACTACTAGTCGGAGACGAAGACGACCGCAACCTCCACCTTAGAGCTAGCACCGATGGAAAAACACGCACACTGCACACACACGAGCACATACGGAGTGCCCACGACGTGGTGGTGGTCGCCCCCCGATCGCCTCTACTTCTCTGCGACGTTGTCTATCAAGGCGGCTGCATGCTAATGATGATGTGGGTGAGATCTTCTAGGACTCAGATGATGACGAGGGAAATTATGAGACACAAGGTGACGTACACCGTCAAGGTCCACGGTCAAGGGGGTGCTAGCAAGTGCTTAGGCTAGTCATAGTGGGTAGTAACTTAGATTAGTAACATGTATATGTTACTAGTCTATGTTACTAGCACCATAGTGGGTAGTAACATAAGTATAGTGTCATGCAAGCCTTCATTTATTATGTTGTAGACTCATTTTGCATTGGAGTGCGTTATGTTACGGTAACATATTATGTTACCACAAGCACCTTTCTCCTCATTAACTCCATGCCACATAAGCATATATGTCTTGGGGTGCGTTATGTTACATCCTAAGTTACTCCCACTATGGCTAGCCTTAGATGTGCTTAGAGCAAGTACAATAGAGCTGAGTCAGCGGGCTATAAGGAATAAACAGTAGTATATTTCTGCTTAGTTGGAGGAAAGAGAAGAGGAGAGAGAAGGTAAGCGGGCTCTTCGTGAAGAGCCAGCTCTAGCACGTGCTCCTAGGCACTTTGTGAGAATGAAAGGTGGGCCACAGAACAAAAAAGTAGTAGTACACTCTCTTGATCTACTATTGTACTGTTGACTATAAGATGGGCTGTAGATGACATGGCACTGACTTATAGCCACCAGCTGGCTATACTATTAATGCTCTTTAGATGAGGTGCTAAGTGCATTAAATGGCTTAGTAACTCAAGTCTTCAATGCATAGGTGCTTAGTTTATTGGTGCCACATTATATTTTATGCCTACGTGGCAGGCTTAGCGGCTATACATGGTGGAGCACTGGGAGAGGCCAAGGCTGGTCATAGTGGGGAGTAACTTGTACTATAACATATTACTATGTTACTCTAAACATCTCTATAAACCGGAAAGGAGGGAGTGGTAACATAGACTAGTGTCATATGCAGAGTATGGGAGCACATGATATTTCCCCGTCCGGACCGATCCCAAGTTGGCTTCTCACCTTCTTGGCCCAACAAAAACCCGTCCCCCCTCCCGTGCGCGCTTCCCGCCCGGCGCCAGCTGAGCCAGCTGAGCCCGCCGCTCCACATTGATGGCAAGTCAGGGCAACGCGACCTCTCACTGCTTCCGCTGTTGAAGCGGCACGCCGACCGAAGGCACCGCCCGCTGCACGCCCGACATTTCAGACCACAGTGGATAGTAACTTTTAGAGCAAGTACTACAATTAGATGAAATAAGCAGGCTATAAGGATTTAAATATATTATTTGTGCTTAGTTGAAGGAGAGAGAAGAGAAGCGGATTGTAAACATGTAGCCGGTTGTACTCCAACAGACTCTATTTTGTGAGACAAAAGGTGGGGCCATTATTAATGATATTGTATTTATACTAAAGGGACTAACGGACGCCTTAATTACTCCATTTTTTGAGACAAACCTTGGTGGGGCTATTATTGACTTTGTTTGAGCTATTATTGACTTGGACGTGGGGTTTGGGGGCCAAAGGCCTACTATTATACTCGCACGACCGACCTGACATGCTCTACCCTAGCCGTCGTTGTATCATATGCTTTCGCACCGTTCCAGATCTTAGCGTCGCCACGCAATTCTTCTCCAGCCCTCCTTCCGGCGTGCACCGTGAGAAGGGACATCAGTCCTCCGAACCCCGCCTTTCGTGATCCTGTACGGGAGAGGGGAGATCAGGTTTTTGGGGAGCACACTCCGGATCGCTGCCGATGACGACTTCCTCAACGACAGCCTTCTTCCCGACCTCGGTAACCTCTTCATCAACGACATGAGTGACAACATCAACCACATTGGTTCTGCTCCATTTGTCAAGATGTGATTCTGTCCTCCTGGTTTAGTCCGCATCATTACTTTGATGTTTGCAATTGTCGTCATGATCTATTTACTACTGATTCGGATTAAATCTCATACTAAATTGCTCATATATTCAACAATCCAACCCAAAAACCCTCTCACAGGCAATTTACTCGGAGTGGTTTTGCTGCGCTTTTGAAGCCGCCTACTTTTAAGGGGGTGCAATATAAAAGGTGGCGCACAAGAGCAGTATATTGGTTTCAGATCATGTACTGCTATGACGCCACTAAGGGTAAGCCTGAGGGTGATCTTCATCCTACACAAAGAAGAAGCTTTTGAACATGGATACCCTCTTCAAAGCCGCCTGTGAGTGTTCTTGACGATTCCATTGTGGATTCATATATGTTGTTTGACAATGCAAAGACATGTGGGCTGCGCTCGAGGCCACGTTTGGGCCCTCGGGCGCTGGCAATGAGTTGTACGTCATGGAGCAATTCTGTGACTACAAGATGACTCATGAGCGCTCTGTTGTTCAGCAGACTCATGAGATACAGTCACTCTCTAAGGAACTTGAGTACTTTAAGTGTGTGTTCGGACAAATTTGTTCTTTGGGACCATCATTGCCAAGCTTCCACCTTCGTGGAACGATTTTGCTACTTCTCTGAAAAACAAGAGACATGAGTTTTCTGTTTTGGATCTCATTAGCACTCTTGATTTTGAGGAGAAGGCGAGAGCAAAAGACACACATGCTCGGGTCGCCGAGGGAGCTTCTAGTGCCCACATGGTACACGAGAAGAACTTCCAGCCCAACCAGCCCCAAAACAACAAGAACAAATCTCAGGGGAAAGTCTAGTTTGATGCAAAGAACAAGCCGTCACATTCTACCAACTTCAAGAAGAATTCTCATAACAGGAAGGGATACAAACCTCAATTTTGGTAGCATCGCACAAAATTTATATGGCTGCATCTACCTACTGTCAGCTAACCTCATGGTGCTCCAGGTATTCCTACATTCGTAACTAGGTACAAT
The DNA here is from genome assembly GCA_021437245.1 of Aegilops speltoides. Lineage (NCBI taxonomy): Eukaryota > Viridiplantae > Streptophyta > Magnoliopsida > Poales > Poaceae > Aegilops > Aegilops speltoides. The sequence goes on from CM038145.1 coordinate 119,579,462, forward strand.
GACCACCGCAAGATGAAATTAGCTTATTCATAGTTAACTTGCTGAATGCAGTGCGGAACGATCCTGTCATGTGTGGAGGAGCAAACAAGCAGTGTAACCGAAGGTGGAAATCAACCAAGGACTTATGAAATTATATGTAATCTTCCTCAGGCAGGTCATTATCCCCTTCGTCCAGATGATCGTGTTTTGTCATGCCGAGCTATTGATATGTGCTACTGTTTTGCAACACTGTTTCAATATAGCTACTGTTTTCCAATCTTTTCAGATTCAGGACAATGAATATGATATCAGGGGAACTGCACAATATGGACCCATGTTGAGTCATCTCTATTGCCTCATGTGTTTGCTACAAATGTGTCAGCATCAATTGCAAGATGAGGCAGCTAGCTAGCTGTGGAGTTGCCGACATGCTCAAAGTGCTCGCAACATTGAGAAGAAACTGTGACGCCCCCGATTCAATCGTACACTAATCATACACGCAAATGTGTACGATCAAGATCAGGGACTCATGGGAAGATATCACAACACAACTCTAGACACAAAATAAAATAACACAAGCTTTATATTACAAGCCAGGGGCCTCAAGGGCTCGAATACATAGCTCGATACACAAGAGTCAGTGGAAGCAACAATATCTGAGTACAGACATAAGTTAAACAAGGATGCCTTAAGAAGGCTAGCACAAAAGCAACACGATCGAAGAGGCAAGGCCTCTGCTCAGGACCTCATAACTACTCCCGGTCGTCGGCGATCTTCACGTAGCAAACATCCATCGGCGGTGGCATCCGCCGAGGATCCACCATCTGGTTGCATCAACCTAAAAAGAAGAAAGAAAGGGGAAAAGGGTAGCAAAGCAACCATGAGTACTCATCCAAAGTACTCGCAAGCATCAGATCTATACTAAGTATGCACTGGTATCAAATGGAAGGTTTGTATCTGTGGACTGAACTGCAGAATGCCAGAATAGAGGGGGAAGGCCTAGCCTATCAACGACTAGCATCTTCACACAGCTCTTCGCATCTTGCAGCATGTAGAAGAGTAAAGAATAGCAATTTAATATTTAACAAGCATGTTGTAACATTAATGCCCAGAGATCCTTCCTCGAATCCCTGTGAGAAAGCAATCCCGGAGCCACATATCTCAAGTATCCATTTGTAGTTGTATAAGATCAGGATATAAGTCTGAACGTCCATTACCGTGGACACGGTATTCGAATATATAACTTCCTGCAGGGTGCACCACGTTACCCAACACGCCGATCACTCTGGCCGACACACCTTCGGGTCAATGCCCGCCTCGGAAGATCAACACGCCGCAGCCCGACCTAGGCTCAGCAGAAGGTCCCTACCGGTCACGCCCTAAGCACTCGGGGTTTGGTCCCATCGCCTGCGTTGCACTCCGGATCGCAGCGCAAGGGGATACCAAGACCACCCGTGAAGTGGATGGCACGATCCGCCCGCCACAATCTTTGAATCGACATCCGACAAAGCTTACCGATACCACGACGTCGAGGCCCATATCTATTCTCGCGTGGTGGTTAGTGCGTAAAGGCCAGAGGCCAACTCAGAACAAATACCCAAACCATAGTGTATTATTAGCTTGCGGAGACGAGCAGAGACTCACGATCGAAAGTGACCCCGTCGCCCCGTCTCGTGGACTTACGACAAGGGCTCAAAATGCCCGGCCGTGCCATGTCATTATCTTGCGGGTGCTCTCCTGGCCCGCCCGACTTTCACCAACGTCTCAAGTAAAGACAATTGTAACCGTGTGCCCAGTCATCAAGGGGAAAACCCGAGGAATCCCCCCGGTGGATTCAGCTCAATGTAATCATCATGGTGAACGTAAGAGGGACCACCCTCGAGGTTCACACTTGAGGTGTTGAGCGACAGAGCCGTATCGGGAATGGTGAAAGAGGAAATCACCCTCGATGACCACGACTGAATAGCTACACTACAGAATTATCATCAGGAGTGCGTTATGAGGGATCACCCTCGGCACTCGATAGTAGCTCTGCAGAGTCGAGCAACTAAAGGGCGTGATGTGATGTCAGGTGTCGGGCTCTGGTCGTCGATCACGCTGATCGAGTCGTCGATGATGAAGCAGGGGCAACAAGGACAAGTACTGGGGGTCACTGATGGATCACTAGCCAACCAATACTAAGCAGTTTAGGATAACCAGGTAGGTAACAAAAAGCAGGTACAAAAGTAGGCTATGCATCAGAATAGGAGCAAACAATAACAGTAGCAAAATCTAATGCAAGCATGAGAGTATAGAATGGGCAATATCGGGATGATCAAAGGGAGGGCTTGCCTGGTTGCTCAGACAAGAAGGAGGGTCGTCGTCGACGTAGTCGATCACCGTGGCATCAGCAGCGGTCTCGGGGTCTACCGAAGAGAAGAGAGGAAAGAAACAATAAATACATAGCAAGCAAGAGCATAACAAGACAACAGACAGAGCTAGACGTGTTCTAGCGCGGTGCGAGGCGATACTGGCGAATGGGAAACATCTGGGAAAGTTTTCCAGGTCCTAGACATCTGTCAGACAGATGAACCGGAGGGGAAAAGTTCAACGTTTGCTATGCTAGGGACGCGCGACGGGTGAACGAATCGCGGGTTCAGATTTGTCTCGTCGTTCTAAGCAACTTTCATGTATAAAACTTTTTCATCCGAGCTACGGTTAATTCTATATGATTTATTGAAGTTTAAAAGATTTTCCGAAATTTCTGGATTTATTTAATTTCGAAAATATATTAAATGGAAATGACTAGATGCACCCGAAAGTGTACCCAGCCAAAGGACAAGGGGCTGACAGGTGGGGCCAGGTCAACTGTTGACTCTGCAGTCAACAGTTGACTCGTCAAATGTGAACAGTGCGGTGGGTCCCTGCTGTCATTGACTGATGTGATAACAGTTTTCTTTATTTTGATTAATTTAGCAGTGGACCCACATGTCAAAGGGGTACAACTAAAACTAAACCTACAATAATAATAAAACTAACAAAGGAGGGGGGTTGTTTTTAATTGGGGATTAGCCCCGTACGTTATACAGAGGGCTAGCCCCTGACGTGAAGTGGCCAAGGCCATTGCTGGGGCGTAGGGGCGCCCTGTCCAGCGAGGCCAGCGCCGGCGGCTAGCGGCCAGGTGCGTACGGGGCAGTACGCAAGAGCAGCAGCAGTATGCAAAAGCAGTAGTGCGGCTAGCCGCAGGAGCAACAACAACATCGCAGTAGCAGGGAGAGAGCGGCGGCGGCGGGCACAGGGGTGCGACCAAGGGCGTCTCGGCGCGCGGATGTGCGGCAGTGGCGGGCGCGAGTAGGGGATAGTGGATCGCGGCCGGACGCGGCGAGGGGACGTGGCCTGGCAGAGGCCCGACGCGGGGAGGCGGGCACGCAACACGCACCAGTAACAGAAGCGGCAGCAGTATGTGCAGAGGAGTTCGGGATCCGGCCATGGCGACTATAGACGGGCACGAGAGCGGCGACTAACGGCATAGATCGAAGGGGCAAAGCGAGGGAAACGGCAAAGAGGCTCACTTTGAGGCACACGGTGGCCGTCAGGAGCTTAGGAGCGCAGGAGGGTTTGGCCGGATCGACAGCGAACGGCGACGGTGATCCGCGGAAGAAGATGAAGTGGGCAACGGTGCAATGCAGGGGCCCCGGGCTCGATCCAGTGGTGAGGGAGACAAAGGCAACGGCGGCGAAGCTCCAGGACGTGGTGGCGCAACGCAGGGATGCAGCCGACCACGGGGACGACGACGACGAGGCGACGACCGTGCGGTGAGGTATGGGATCGTGCAAACGAGGGCGCGGGGAGAGGGAGGAAGGGGAACGGGGTGGGTTAGGGTTCGTGTGGAGAGGGGGCGCTGGCTAAGTAGGCGCCGGGAGGGGTGGCGGATGGGCGCCACGGCGACGCCTTCTGCCGTGGCGGCCATCGCCGGTGCCCACGTCTCCCCCCGTGAACAGAGGAGGGAGGGAGGTGGCGCTGGTGGGCTGGCCTGGGTCGGCCAGTGAGGCCAGCTGGGCCATTTGGCCCGAGGGGAAGGGGTTTTCTTTTTCTTCTTTTTTTTTAACTTTTCTGATTTAGCTTTTCGCCCCTATTTTGCATTTAGTTGACCCACCAAACAACCTTTTGTACATTGTGAAACATGTCATATAAATACTAGACAATATTCATAGATGGCACAAAAAGTTTGGGCTCAAATTGAAACCATTTGAGTTTAACTCCATATTAAAAGAGCTAAGAGGTGTTGTTTGCTACAGTTTTGAATATTTAAGGGGCATTCAAATATTTAGAAAAAGGTTAATTCTCACATGGCAATTAGCTAGTGAATATTTGCAACCCACTGAACATTTTTTGTTTGCATGTTTGAGAAATTTAAATTTTGGACTTTAAATTTGAGTTTGAATATAACCAGTGACTTGGATCAAGTGAGGATTAGCAACAGTAATGTGATGATATGGCACCATCAACGAAGGATTACTGTAGCTTAATTATCCGGGCGTCACAATTCTCCTCCACTACAAGAAATCTCGTCCCGAGATTTAAGGAGTGAAATAAGAGGGAAGCTATAAGAACAGATGTCTGAAAGGATCGGCATCCGATAGTTATCTTAAAGAAGGAGATTTTAGAAGCACCAAGAAATGTATCGACAGTGCTATAAGGAGGTTCAACAAGTTTCAACCTGGTAGGCATACAGCGGATGCCTAAAACAAGTGATGATGGGGTTCAGAGCAATGAAGAATAATGTTGCCTCTGATACCAGAATGAAACATGGGGAGGAAGTTGGCTCGTGAATTACATAGAAAGTCAAGTGCAAAGAATGTTTCGAAATCAAGGTTGTACATGAGAGTAAGGTTTCGATCCTGTGGAACTGTGGGTTATGAGCCCACCATGTGGATCAAAAAGTAGGAAGGGTGATGTCATCTTGCACAATCTTGATAGCAAGGCATGTCTGACAACATCCTGTCAGTTATGTCGGCAACAACATCGGTACCAAGGGCGAGGGACGAAGAGAACCATTTTTCTGCTCGTTAAGACAAGGCGGACCAATATGCAAAGTTCTCGTCCATCGGTGGCTACCGGAATGTCATCAACAATAGTAACAAGGTCTAACTGACAGAGTTTGTACACCGAGGTGTTTACATAAGCAGTGAGTTATCACTACTCAGATATGTTAGTTTATAAGAAAGGTTAAACAAAACAATGGAAGGGGAAAGTGTAGACTCGAATCAGTTATCGGTGTTCTCGAGTGTCTAAATACTCAGAACCCGTGGGAAATTGGAATCAGTGAGAAATAATAGTTGATCAAGAACTCATAAGAAGTTATGTAGTTCCATGATATTCTCGAGATACCAGAGGGAAATACTCAAAGGTATATCAATGTAGAGGTTGAACATGTGAAACGATCTGAAGAAGACAAGTACTTTAACTAGTCCGAGAAATGCAATCGAAGGATAACAGTCATGGTCGGAACCATGGTTGCCAATTACCAAGCATAGATACAATATGAACTCATCGCAAGGGGATTATTATTATAACATGAAGCTTCCATGATAAGTTCCACATCGGGTCCATGGGCATGAACACACAGGTTCAAGGTCGACACCCACTTCTCTAATGCACAACTTTCCATTCACTTTCTACATTCAAAGAAGTTATAGTGTTGAAAATTTCACCTGACGAAAAGCCAGTAGAGCATAACCCGCATAACTTTCGATTTTACGCGAATTTAGGGAAGACATAGGTTCAACCATTGGGGCATCTTAGGAACAAATTCCACAAACTTTAGGAATAAATAACTCAAGCTCGGAAGCAGAGCATGGTTGAAAAAAGCAGGGGATACAATTTACCAAAGGCATTATGTATCCGGGGAAAGGCTCACAAGGTTATTGTATATGAAGGACGCTGTCGGATAGAACCCCACAAAGGATCTAGTGGTTCACAAGGGATCTGATGTGAGCATCAGTACTCAACCAGAAGTAGAAAGAATGCAAAGATATCAGATTATAGAAGCAACTGACCAATTCAGAGTTGAAATGCAAAGGAATTACGATTTCCAAGATCAAGGGATCAGAAGCAAACGCTCTAACCAAGGATGGTTAAGTTGAATAGACTTAGGGCACAATCTATGGCAATCTGATTGGCCGAGAACCAGCTCATGTTCGGGAAGACGTATGAGCCGGAAAGATAATCTATAAGGATCAACTGATGATTGCGACATAGACATATCAAATCGAAAGACTCAAGATGATAATGACAAAGGACGTCAATGGATACTGCTAGGCATATGGAATTAATCAGAGTGTTGGCAGGTAAGACTTCTAGAGCAATAGGCAACAGAGGTCATCGAAAGCTCGGATTGTATTACCAAGTATCCTATGAAGCATAAGAATAACTGGGGTGAATGGATACTCGATAAGAGCAAGTAATTATCCAAAGGGGTATTCATGCGGCAAGGACTACAGGGCAGTAAGCATAAAGGATCCTCGGAACATCAAAGAGTATTTCAGGACATCTTAATAACAAGAGCAACTGGGGATGAAGGTATGAACGACAATGTAGGTAGTTACACATAAGGATTTATCGGTGATAGGGATTGCAACGGCGAAGGGCACGAGGGTCTCGAGAAAGCATCGGAGAGTATCTTCAGAATCTTCTGGTGAAGCGGGCCATCATCTGGAATGAAGGGGCTCCCCGGGAGAAGTATTTACGAGAACCTAGAGTTATGGTTTGCAAAACCATTTAACCTGAATGGAAGAGAGATCAGATTCCCAGAGTATAGACGAGGAATAAAAGATCCTAATACCACCCAATTGGCGACGTGGGCCCGTAAGCCACACAGCCATGTTAGTAAAACAATTTTTAAAAGACAAGACTCAACTTCGGCCAAGGATTTGGAAAGGGGGATCCTACAGGCAGTCGGCTCTGATACCAACTTGTGACGTCTAACGCCCTCGATGCGGCTATATCTCCCACATGTCGAAGCACGACTTAGAGGCATAACCGCATTGAAAGCAATGTTGCAAGTGAGGTAATCTTCACACAACCCATGTAATACATAAGGGAAAGAGATACATAGTTGGCTTACAATCGCCACTTCACACAATTACATGGATAAAGCATTACATCATCCAGATACAATCAAGGTCCGACTACGGAACCAAAATAAAAGAAGAACCCCAAATGCATAAAGGTCCCCGATCGACCCCAACCGGGCTCCACTATCGATCAACTAGAACGAAACAACACAAAGGGAAGATCTTCATCGAGCTCCTCCTTGAGCTTGGTTGCGCCACCGCCGGGTAACATAGGCACCGCAAACCGGTTTTGAAGTATCTATGAGTCACGAGGACTCAGCAATCTCGCACCGCGCGAGATCAAGACTATTTAAGCTTATGGGTAAGGTAAAGGCATGAGGTGGAGCTGCAGCAGCGACTAGCATATATGGTGGCTAACATACGCAAATGAGAGCGAGAAGAGAAGGCAAAGCACGGTCGATAAAAGTATGATCAAGAAGTGATCCTATAGCAACCCACGCCAAACATAACTCCAACATCATGTTCACTTCCGGACTCACGGAAAGAGACCATCACGGTTACACACACGGTTGATGTATTTTAATTAAGGTCAACTTCGGTTTTCTACAACCGGACATTAACAAATTCCCATCCGCCACATAACCGGCACGGCTCTCGAAAGTTTATACCTGCAGGGTGTCCCAACTTAGCCCATGACAAGATCTCGCGATCAAGGAAGGAATAGACCTTCACCCGAGACACTCCGATCGACTCGGTATCCGGTACATCAAGACATTTCGACAATGGTAAAACAAGACCAGCAAAGCCGCCCGATGTGCCGACAAATCCCGATAGGAGTCGACGTACCTCGTTCTCGTGGCACACCCGATAGGTCACCCACGAGTAAAACCAGCCCTCGAGTTGCCCGAGGTGGCCCCACGATCTGCTGTTTTGGACCAACACTCAAAGGAGCACCGCCCGGGGCTAAATAAAGATGACCCTCGGCTCCGAAACCCAAGGGAAAAAGGGCTAGGTGAGGCAAATGGTAAAACCAAGGTTGGGCCTTCTTTGGACAAGTTTTATTCAAAGCGAACGTCAAGGGGGTCCCATAAATCACCCGACCGCCAGCGTAAGGAACGCAAAATCCGGGAACATAACACGGTATGATGGAAACTAGGGCGGCAAGAGTGGAACAAAACACTGCATAAGGCCGAGCCTTCCACCCTTTACCAAGTATATAGATGCATTAATTAAATAAGATATATTGTGATATCCCAACAAGTAAACATGTTCCAACAAGGAACGACATCTCCATGTTCCAACAAGGAACAAACTTCATCTTCACCGCAACTAACAACGCTATAAGAGGGCTGAGCAAAGCGGTAACATAGCCAATCAACGGTTTGCTAGGACATGGTGGGTTAGAGGTTTGACATGGCAATTTGGGAGGCTGACAAGCAAATGGTAGGCATCGTAGCATTGGCATAGCAAAAGAGCGAGCAAACTAGCATAGCAAAGATAGTAGTGATTTCGAGGGTATGATCATCTTGCCTGAGATCCCGCAAGGAAGAAGAACGAGTCCAAGAAGAAGACAAACGGACGAAGTCGAATGGATCCTCACAACTCCGGAACGAAACCGAAGCTAACGAGAGAAGCAACCCGGAAAGAAACAAACAACATAGTAAAACAACCATCACATAAACATGGCATGATGCACAAACAAGAATGATGCATGACCGGTTTAATGAGGCATGTCATGGCAAAAGTGCACAAGCAATCCTACAAATTAAGTAGAGCTCAATATGCAACGAGTTGCATATTGACAAAACACCACATCAATTATTTAGTTCTCTCTCGGTTATGTACCCATCAATATTAAATGTTGTTAAACATGGTAAGAGATGAAGCATAACAAAACTACCTAGCTAGGCAAGTTTAAATGAGGCCGGAAACAACGAACAACAAGTCCGGAAAATCCCCATGTGCATATTTATGGATTAGGTACTGTTCTGTCCTAAAGCATATTTTAATGTTGTTAAACAGCAAAATAAAGTGCACCATGTTAAACTAGGCATTTTTCCAACCCATTTACATATAAAGTTTATTAAATTCGGAGTCACGGTTAAATAGTTATGAAATAAATCATTTTAGCATGGCATTTGAGCAAATTTGAACAAACATCATTTTAAACATGGATGAAAGTGGGATATTATTAAACTCCACAAAATTCTAAGCATTTTACATGTATTAAGTTTTTACATGTGATGCACGGTTGATGAGTTATTAAATGCATGAAGTTTAGGGTCCAATCTGTAAAACTGAAAATCACCGGATAATGCTAAAATCGCAGATCTGGAAAAAAATGCTATCGGGCCGAAACTGCAGCCTGGCCCAACAGGAGAAAAAAAGGAGGGGCGCTGGGGCTTCTCACCCAGTGGGCCTTGGCCCGGTCGGCAGCAGAGAGGAGGCAGTGGGGCGAACGGGCCTTGGCGCGATATGCCCAAAGCATGCGGAACGGGTCAACACCAACGGGGCAGCAGCGGTCGCTCGTTCGATGCCGGGGAGGCTGCGGGCGGCACCTGGAGGTAGCAGGGGGAGCGGCAGCGGTGAACTTGGCGGGGAGGTGGCCTCCGGCGGCGCGTGGATGGCGGGGACAGCGAGATCCGGCGGTCCACGACCGGATCTGACGAGGAAGGGCGGCGACGGTTGACTCGGAGCAGAGCATGGGCGCTCATGGCGTCGGTTCCCTGTGAAGAGGAACGAGAGAGGGATGAGATGAGGAAGAGGTCAGAGAAGGGGAGAAACGAGAAGAGGAGGACAGGGAGAAGGAGCGGGCGGCCTGATTCGGTGCCATGGCGGCGGCGTGGGGAGGCGGACGAGCTCCAGGACGGCAGCTCCATGGCGGCGGGGACGGCCTCCTGTAGAGAGAGAGATGCACGGGAAGGAAGGGAGAGACGGGGAGAAGAAGGCGACGGTCCTGGGGTCGCTGGGCGACGGCAGGAGGTGGAGTCGAGGGGAGCTCGAGGCGGCTCGGGTAGGCTGCGGCTTGCTGGGGATTTGGGCAGCGCGGAAATCACGGGAGGTGGTCGGAGCGATCCGGTTGGCGGGGATTTTGGATCGGGAGGATCCCGAGGGAGACATGAGAGGGGTGGTTGGCTAGCGGCGGCGCGATGGGAACGGATGGATTGGACAGGTAGGGGCTAGGGTTAGGTTTTTTATATAGGTAAGGGATTAGTTTAGGGGCTATCGGATCCCTCCGATCGTAATCGGACGGTTCGAAATAAATAGACTAGGGAGTCCAAAAACGAAAGCGGAGATGTTTTGTAGACATTTGGAGATGATCCGGACCAACGTGACGCATCGTCTGCAGGTCGGGTTCGGGAGTTTTGACGCTGCTGGGGGGCTGCGAGCTGGCAAGAGAGGTTAGGTGGTCACGGTCAAGAGGGAAGCAAAACCCGGTTGGTCTAGAACGGTCAGCGCGGGCAAGGCGATCCGAGGGAAGGTGATGAAGGCAAAGGGAGAAACGACAACGGCGAATGAATGCAAGTTTTAAAATATGACGGCAACGGAGTGCCGATGCAATGCGAATGATGCGATGAGATGAAATGCAAGACAAGAACAAAAAGCAAAACAAAAGACAAAAACCCAACCACGGAGAAAAATAAAATATCGCATCTCCGGAAAAGGCAGGAGTTGGAGTTACGAATATGGAAAGCTACATCCGGGGCATTACAACACTCCACCACTACGAGAGGATCTCGTCCCGAGATCTAGGATGGCACCGGAGGGAAAACGGAAGAGGAAGAGAAGAGGTAAAACTAAGTTGCTTCTTTGACAAACGAGTGAAACCAATGAACCTTGAGATGTTGAGCAAAATGAAAGAAAGGAAACAAAGAAGATGAGGAAAGTTGAAAACACTCCGTTAGAAAAGAGGAACAAGGGATACGACGAGAACCAAGAGGTTTAGTGATAAGATAGATATTGAAACCACTCCGGTTAAAACTAGATAGAGGAGGAATAAGATTGATATAATTTGGGCAGCACTCCGACTGAACATGGAAGGAACTGAACATGAACTTGACAAGATGAGAGGATACATGATGAAATCAACAACACACTGCCTCCGGAATTGAAAGAATGGCACAAGGGGTAAGAAACATTACAAACCGCACTCCGGTTGAGAAGGGAGGCAAAACTTGATAAGATGAGAGAACTCAAATGGAAACACAACACTCCGGCTAAACTGATAAGCAAGGAAAAATTACATGATATTAACAAGATGAGATGATGGGTCGAAGAGAATAACATCACAATGCCTCTGGAACAAAAGAATAGAAGATAGATCACTGGAATAACAGAGTGTAGGAGAAAATGCAAACTTCTGCCACAAATGGGCTCAGAAAGCACCCTTCCAAGAAGGTTATAACGGAGTTGTTGGAAAACCAACAACGAAAAGAATAAGCTTGTGGCGGGCTTATGAAAACATCTCAAAATTATGAGGTGAGCTTCTGCCACCAACGGAAACAAATGATTGGATTGATATCAACAAGGAGACGAGAAACTTATTTCACCGGGAGGACAAATGAAGAACTTGGGTCATTTATAAGCACCATAAATAGCAACATTCCTTAGGGAAGGCTTTAGGTGAAATCTATACCGAGATAACTCCAATGAAGAGATTGACGGTTGTAAAGATCTCTTGAACAAAGAGAAAATGATGGATTTAAATATGTCACTCTTGGAAACTTGTGAATCATGAAACGCGAAGGGAAAATTATCAAGAATGACCTAACGCCACGTCAGAAGATAAGGTAGAAAGAATCGCACTTCGGAATGCAAGATGAAGAATACTTGAACTACTCAAAACAAAACATGCGTTGAGCACCATGTTTTTTTAGAGTATAGCTTGGCGGATCTTAACTTCAAGAGAAAACTTGAAGAACAATTGAAGAATGAAAAGAATCCTTGACGAACCACCACTCCGGTAGTAAACGGATGATAAAAAGAAAGAGAAGTTGAAAACACAAGGTGAAGCCTTGCTATGATTTAGATGGAGCTTCGCGACGAGATAAAGCGGAAAACTTAGAACTCCGGAAGAAAGATGAACAACAAGAAGCCAAGAATTTATTCCTCCTGAACAAACTCCGAAGGAAAGGATTAATCACTTGGATGAAACAAGAATAAGAATTATGTTATGCGTATCCTTCACCAATTTAAATTGATGACAAGCAACAGATTTGGCATACTACTTATTCTCGTAGAAAGGATTAAAAGGGATATATCAAAACTTGAGAAGGTCTTCAACGAACCACCAGTAGGATTGGAACAACAAATGAATTGATATGATAAACAAGGAAGAGAGATCTTGAACGAACCACCGTAAGAATTGAAATTGAACGTAGCAAATGCACAAATCACCGGGAAGAATTGCAAAATGAATGAAGATACTTGAGGGTGTTTAGATACAAATGAACGAATAGATCACGAGCTGATTAGAGAATACTTGAATGATGCACCGATATGATTTGGAGAACGAGAGCTGAAAGCTTGAATGGATAATACTGAGATGATGGGCTTCAAAGAATGAAACTGAAAAGACTCCTAAAATGCTCCGGATGGGTGAAAAAGATTCTCACAATCGAAAACAATTATGAGAGGATGGCAACAAGCTAGCACCATGAATCTTGAAGAGAATAGAGCAAGATTAACGAGAAACTCTTCTTCGGTCTTCAAATGATGAGAATGACAACGGGAAACACCACAAAGAATTATTGAGGCACACCGGAAGAATCAAAAGCGAAGAGGTTGAGCCAACTATGAAAAGAATTTGAAAGATCTTGGAGAAAAGCATTTGACTGATGATAACTCATTCTTACGCCAAACTTGGAGAAAAATTTAGGATAGCTCGGGAAAATAGAAGAGTCGTAAGATCCTCGGTAAAGACCGTGGGTTAGGGCCCACTCAAAAGAACACCGCTGAAAAGATTTAAAAGAGATGTTGCACCGTTGAATTAAATGACTTGAATGAGATACCAATCTCGAAAGAGCTTGAACGAATGCAGAGTGGAAACACGAATCTTGAGATATCTTGAGCACTCCAAATAACAAATAGCGAGAAGTAGAATGATAATGAGGTGCACCGGTATGAGAAGACATTGAAATGAGGAAAAAGGTATGATCAACAAAACTTGACTTGAATCCACCGGAGAAGAGAAAGAAATGAGGAATGACGAACTAGTAGAACATCTTCTTGAGAACCACCGGGTAAGAACATTGACGGAAAAGAATGGAGAAACTTCACAAAAATAAAAGGATACTTGGTAAAGAAATCTTAGTCCTTGAGGAAAAAGGGTGGGTGGGCGAGAAAAAACAAAGGCAACTTGGAGACGGATGAAACAAACACCGTTGAGAAGAAATGATAATTGGTCTTGCTGATGTTGAAGTGATCGGATCCACTTGAAGAGAAACACGCAGGTTGAAAAGGATTGACATGACAATCTCGATTGTCGAGAAGGATTGGTATTCACATCGGAGTATGAGAACACCATTTCGAAAAGGTATGGAATCAACACTTGACATTGAAGCAACTCGAATACCACAACTCAAAACAAAAACAAAGGACTGGCTTGCAGAATAAGCCGGAACAAATACATATGATAGAGATTTACCCAATCTCATATCATACATCCGTCGGAAAGATATCCTAAGAGCTACTTGAATTCCCACCTATGAAACTCCCGAAATTTTCCGGTTATGCAATCAGGTGTTGGGGATACAGGGGAAGCATAATATCTCACCCAAAACTAGCAAATCCTACATCCAGCTGTATCCATCCTTCAACACATAACCAAGAAACCTTCGGAAATCGCCTACCTCAACCTTCAAAAGCATCCGTTATACAAGTCATGGCAATACTCCGCACTCACCTCAAGATTGGGTTATCGGGTTATCTCACCAACAACCGCATAAAAGAGATTCTCAATGTCGGCGTATTAAACTCGTGTATTCCGAGCTGCAACGATAAAATTATGACGACAACACCTCGAGCTCAACTCCCGGGACACTTCCACTAAACCCCGACAGAGGCACCAAGACAATGTTCTCATCATAAAACCATCGGAACGATTCCAAGATACCCGCGTGATCCTAAAACTTTTTTTTAGTGAAATTTGAGGAGAGAAAAGTCAAAACTTCTACGTCAGGAGACCTCATCAGAGCGATGAAGAGACTAGGGAGTAAAAAGAATTCCTAACTCTCCGATATATATAATCCTAAATGACTCAAAACATTTTTCTAGACACAACTCGGCCGCTAAAAACGATCAAGCAGTGAGGCTCCTAAGGTCGGGGAAGGCTCTGATTACCAACTTCTAACGCCCTCGATGCGGCTATATCTCCCACGTGTCGAAGCACGACTTAGAGGCATAACCGCATTGGAAGCAATGTCGAAAGTGAGGTAATCTTCACACAACCCATGTAATACATAAGGGAAAGAGATACATAGTTGGCTTACAATCGCCACTTCACACAATTACATGGATAAAGCATTACATCATCCAGATACAATCAAGGTCCTACTACGGAACCAAAATAAAAGAAGAACCCCAAATGCGACAAAGGTCCCCGATCGACCCCAACTGGGCTCGACTACTGATCAACTAGAACGAAACAACACAAAGGGCAAGATCTTCATCGAGCTCCTCCTTGAGCTTGGTTGCGCCACCGCCGGTAACATAGGCACCGCAAACCGGTTTTGAAGTATCTCGTGAGTCACGAGGACTCAAAGCAATCTCGCACCGCGAGATCAAGACTATTTAAGCTTATGGGTAAGGTAAAGGCATGAGGTGGAGCTGCAGCAGTTTACTAGCATATATGGTGGCTAACATACGCAAATGAGAGCGAGAAGAGAAGGCAAAGCACGGTCGATAAAAGTATGATCAAGAAGTGATCCTATAGCAACCTACGCCAAACATAACTCCAACACCGTGTTCACTTCCGGACCACGGAAAGAGACCATCACGGTTACACACACGGTTGATGTATTTTAATTAAGGTCAACTTCAGGTTTCTACAACCGACATTAACAAATTCCCATCGCCACATAACCGCGGCACGGCTCTCGAAAGTTTATACCTGCGCAGGGTGTCCCAACTTAGCCCATGACAAGCTCTCGCGATCAACGGCGAATAGACCTTCACCCGAGACACTCCGATCGACTCGGTATCCCAGACATCAAGACATTTCGACAATGGTAAAACAAGACCAGCAAAGCCGCCCGATGTGCCGACAAATCCCGATAGGAGTCGACGTACTCGTTCTCGTGGCACACCGATAGGTCAGCCTCACGAGTAAAACCAGCCCTCGAGTTGCCCGAGGTGGCCCTGCAGATCTGCTTGTTTGGGACCAACACTCGAAGGAGCACCGCCCGGGGCTAAAATAAAGATGACCCTCGGGCTCCGAAACCCAAGGGAAAAAGGGCTAGGTGAGGCAAATGGTAAAACCAAGGTTGGGCCTTTTTGGACAAGTTTTATTCAAAGCGAACTGTCAAGGGGTCCCATAAATCACCCGACCGCGTAAGGAACGCAAAATCCGGGAACATAACACCGGTATGACGGAAACTAGGCGGCAAGAGTGGAACAAAACACTGCATAAGGCCGAGCCTTCCACCTTTACCAAGTATATAGATGCATTAATTAAATAAGATATATTGTGATATCCCAACAAGTAAACATGTTCCAACAAGGAACAACATCTCCATGTTCCAACAAGGAACAAACTTCATCTTCACCTGCAACTAACAACGCTATAAGAGGGGCTGAGCAAAGCGGTAACATAGCCAATCAACGGTTTGCTAGGACATGGTGGGTTAGAGGTTTGACATGGCAATTTGGGAGTCTGACAAGCAAATGGTAGGCATCGTAGCATTGGCATAGCAAAAGAGCGAGCAAACTAGCATAGCAAAGATAGTAGTGATTTTGAGGGTATGATCATCTTGCCTGAGATCCCGCAAGGAAGAAGAACGAGTCCAAGAAGAAGACAAACGGACGAAGTCGAATGGATCCTCACAACTCCGGAACGAAACCGAAGCTAACGAGAGAAGCAACCCGGAAAGAAACAAACAACATAGTAAAACAACCATCACATAAACATGGCATGATGCACAAACAAGAATGATGCATGACCGGTTTAATGAGGCATGCCATGGCAAAAGTGCACAAGCAATCCTACAAATTAAGTGGAGCTCAATATGCAACGAGTTGCATATTGACAAAACACCACATCAATTATTTAGTTCTCTCTCGGTTATGTACCCATCAATATTAAATGTTGTTAAACATGGCAAGAGATGAAGCATAACAAAACTACCTAGCTAGGCAAGTTTAAATGAGGCCGGAAACAACGAACAACAAGTCCGGAAAATCCCCATGTGCATATTTATGGATTAGGTACTGTTCCGTCCTAAAGCATATTTTAATGTTGTTAAACAGCAAAATAAAGTGCACCATGTTAAACCAGGCATTTTCCACCCCATTTACATATAAAGTTTATTAAATTCGGAGTCACGGTTAAATAGTTATGAAATAAATCATTTTAGCATGGCATTTGAGCAAATTTGAACAAACATCATTTTAAACATTTTAAACATGGATGAAAGTGGGATATTATTAAAGTACACAAAATTCTAAGCATTTTACATGTATTAAGTTTTTACATGTGATGCACGGTTGATGAGTTATTAAATGCATGAAGTTTAGGGTCCAATCAGAAACTGAAAATCATCGGATAATGCTAAAATCGCAGATCCGAAAAAAAATGCTATCGGGCCAAATCGCAGCCCGCCCAACAGGGGAAAAAAGGAGGGCGCTGGGGCTTTCACCCAATGGGCCTTGGCCCGTCGGCAGCAGAGAGGAGGCCGGTGGGGGCGAACCGCCTTGGCGCAGATATGCCCAGCGCGTCTTGGAACGGGTCAACACCAACGGGGCAGCAACGGTCGCTCGTTCGATGCCGGGGAGGCTGCAGGCGGCGCCTGGAGGTAGCAGGGGGAGCGGCAGCGGTGAACTTGGCGGGGAGGTGGCCTCCGGCGGCGCGTGGATGGCGGGGACGGCGAGATCCGGCGGTCCACGACCGGATCTGATGAGGAAGGGCGGCGACGGTTGACTCGGAGCAGAACATGGGCGCTCATGGCGTCGGTTCCCTGTGAAGAGGAACGAGAGAGGGATGAGATGAGGAAGAGGTCAGAGAAGGGGAGAAACGAGAAGAGGAGGACAGGGAGAAGGAGCGGGCGGCCTGATTCGGTGCCATGGCGGCGGCGTGGGGAGGCGGACGAGCTCCAGGACGGCAGCTCCATGGCGGCGGGGACGGCCTCCTGTAGAGAGAGAGAGATGCACGGGAAGGAAGGGAGAGACGGGGAGAAGAAGGCGACGGTCCTGGGGTCGCTGGGCGACGGCAGGAGGTGGAGGCGAGGGGAGCTCGAGGCGGCTTGGGTAGGTTGCGGCTTGCTGGGGATTTGGGCAGCGCGGAAATCACGGGAGGTGGTCGGAGCGATCCGGTTGGCGGGGATTTTGGATCGGGAGGATCCCGAGGGAGACATGAGAGGGGTGGTTGGCTAGCGGCGACGCGATGGGAACGGATGGATTGGACAGGTAGGGGCTAGGGTTAGGTTGTTTATATAGGTAAGGGATTAGTTTAGGGGCTATCGGATCCCTCCGATTGTAATCGGACGGTTCGAAATAAATAGGCTAGGGAGTCCAAAAACGAAAGCGGAGATGTTTTGTAGACGTTTGGAGATGATCCGGACCCAACGGTGACGACTGTCCGGGTCGGGTTCGGGAGTTTTGACGCTGCGCTGGAAATGCGAAATGGCAAGAGAGGTTAGGTGGTCACGGTCAAGAGGGAAGCAAAACCCGTTGGTCAGGAACGGTCGGTATGGCAAGGCGATCCGAGGGAAGGTGATGAAGGCAAAGGGAGAAACGACAACGGCGAATGAATGCAAGTTTTAAAATATGACGGCAACGGAGTGCCGATGCAATGCGAATGATGCGATGAGATGAAAAGCAAGACAAGAACAAAAAGCAAAACAAAAGACAAAAACCCAACCACGGAGAAAAATAAAATATCGCATCTCCGGAAAAGGCAGGAGTTGGAGTTACGAATATGGAAAGCTACATCCGGGGCGTTACAGACGCCTCCGATTCAATCATACACTAATCATACACGCAAATGTGTACGATCAAGATCAGGGACTCACGGGAAGATATCACACCACAACTCTAGACACAAAATAAAATAACACAAGCTTTATATTACAAGCCAGGGGCCTCGAGGGCTCGAATACATAGCTCGATACACAAGAGTCAGTGGAAGCAACAATATCTGAGTACAGACTTAAGTTAAACAAGGATACCTTAAGAAGGCTAGCACAAAAGCAACACGATCGAAGAGGCAAGGCCTCCTGCGTGGGACCTCCTAACTACTCCTGGTCGTCGGCGATCTTCATGTAGCAGCATCCATCGGCGGTGGCATCCGCCCGTGGATCCACCATCCGTTGCATCAACCGTAAAGAAGAAAGAAGGGGAAAAGGGTAGCAAAGCAACCGTGAGTACTCATCCAAAGTACTCGCAAGCATCAGATCTATACTAAGTATGCACTGGTATCAAATGGAAGGTTTGTATCTATGGACTGAACTGCAGAATGCCAGAATAGAGGGGGAAGGCCTAGCCTATCAAAGACTAGCATCTTCACGCAGCTCTTCGCATCTTGCAGCATGTAGAAGAGTAAAGTAATAGCAGTTTAATATTTAACAAGCATGTTGTAATATTAATACCCAGAGATCCTTCCTCGACTCCCTGCGAGAAAGCAATCCCGGAGCCACATATCTCAAGTATCCATTTGTAGTTGTATAAGATCAGGATATAAGTCTGAACGTCCATTCCCGTGGACACGGTATTCGAATACATAACTTCCCTGCAGGGGTGCACCACGTTACCCAACACGCTCGATCACTCTGGCCGGACACACCTTTCTGGGGTCAATGCCCGCCCTCGGAAGATCAACACGTCACAGCCCGACCTAGGCTCAGCAGAGAGGTCCCCGCTGGTCTACATCCTAAGCACTCCGGAGTCTGGGCCCATCGCCCGTTGCACTCCGGATCGCAGCGCAAGGATACCAAAGACCACCCGTGAAGTGGATGGCACGATCCGCCCAAACCACAATGCCGAATCGACGCCTAACAAAGCTTACCGATACCACGACGTCGAGGCCCATATCTATTCTCGCGTGGTGGTTAGTGCATAAAGGCCAGAGGCCAACCCAGAACAAATACCCAAACCATAGTGTATTATTAGCTTGCGGAGACGAGTAGAGACTCACGATCGAAAGTGACCCTGTCGCCCCGTCTCGTGGACTTATGACAAGGGCTCAGAATGCTCGGTCGTGCCACATCATTATCTTGCGGGTGCTCTCCGGGCCCGCCCGACTTTCACCAAGGTCTCAAGTAAAGACAATTGTAACCGTGTGTCCAGACATCAAGGGGAAAACCCGAGGAATCACCCCCGGTGGATTCCACTCAATGTAATCATCAAGGTGAACGTAAGAGGACCACCTCGAGGTTCACACTTGAGGTGTCGAACGACGAGCCGTGATCGGGAATGGTGAAAGAGGAAATCACCGTCGATGACCACGACCGAATAGCTACACTACGTGAATTATCATCGAGTGCGTTATGAGGGATCACCCTCGGCACTCGATAGTAGCTCTGCAGAGTCGAACAACTAAAGGGGCGTGATGTGATGTGAGGTGTCGGGCTCTGGTTGTCGATCACGCTGATCGAGTCGTCAATGATGAAGCAGGGGCAACAAGGACAAGTACTGGGGGTCACTGATGGATCACTAGCCAACCTATACTAAGCAGTTTAGGATAACCAGGTAGGTAACAAAAAGTAGGTACAAAAGCAGGCTATGCATCAAAATAGGAGCAAACAATAACAGTAGAAAAATCTAATGCAAGCATGAGAGTATAGAATGGGCGATATCGGGATGATCAATGGGGGGGCTTGCCTGGTTGCTCAGACAAGGAGGGTCGTCGTCGACGTAGTTGATCACAGTGGCATCAGCAGCGGTCTCGGGGTCTACCGAAGAGAAGAGTGGAAAGAAACAATAAATACATAGAAAGCAAGAGCATAACAGGACAACAGACAGAGCTAGACGTGTTCTAGCGCGGTGCTAGGCGATACTGGCGAAGGGGAAACATCTGGGAAAGTTTTCCCGGTCCCGGACGTCTGTCAGACAGATGAACCGGAGGGGAAAAGTTCAACGTTTGCTATGCTAGGGACGTGCGGCGGGCGAACGGATCGCGTGTTCAGATTTGTCTCATCGTTCTGAGCAACTTTCATGTACAAAACTTTTTCATCCGAGCTACGGTTAGTTTTATATGATTTATTGAAGTTTAAAAGATTTTCCTAAATTTCTGGATTTATTTAATTTCGAAAATATATTACATGGAAATGACTAGATGCACCCGAAAGTGTACCCAGCCAAAGGACAAGAGGCTGACAGGTGGGGCCAGGTCAACTGTTGACTCTGCAGTCAACAGTTGACTGGTCAAATTTGAACAGTGCGGTGGGTCCCTACTGTCATTGAATGATGTGATAACAGTTTTGTTTATTTTGATTAATTTAGCAGTGGACCCACATGTCAAAGGGGTACAACTAAAACTAAACCTACAATAATAATAAAACTAACAAAGGAGGGGGGTTGTTTTTAATTGGGGAGTAGCCCCGTACGTTAAACAGAGGGCTAGCCCCTGACGTGAAGTGGCCAAGGCCATCGCTGGGGCGTAGGGGCGCCCTGCCAAGCGAGGCCAGCGCCGGCGGCCAGCGGCCAGGTGCGTACGGGGCAGTACGCAAGAGCAGCAGCAGTATGCAGTGCGGCTAGCCGCAGGAGCAACAACAACATCGCAGTAGCAGGGAGAGAGCGGCGGCGGCGGGCACAGGGGCGCGGCCAAGGGCGTCTCGGTGTGCGGACGTGCGACAGTGGCGGGCGCGAGCAGGGGATAGTGGCTCGCGGCTGGACGCGGCGAGGGGACGCGGCCTGGCAGAGGCCCGACGCGGGGAGGCGGGCACGCAGCACGCACCAGTAACAGAAGCGGCAGCAGTACGTACAGAGGAGCTCGGGATCCGGCCATGGCGACTATAGACGGGCACGAGAGCGGCGACTAACGGCATAGATCGAAGGGGCAAAGCGAGGGAATCGGCAAAGAGGCTCACTTTGAGGCACACGGTGGCCGTCGGGAGCTTAGGAGCGCAGGGGGGTTTGGCCGGATCGACGGCGAACGGCGACGGTGATCCGAGGAAGAAGATGAAGTGGGCGACGACGCGATGCTGGGGCCCCGGGCTCGATCCAGTGGTGAGGGAGACGAAGGCGACGGCGGCGAAGCTCTAGGACGTGGTGGTGCAACGCAGGGATGCAGCCGACCACGGGGACGACGACGACGAGGCGACGACCGTGCGGTGAGGTACGGGATCGTGCAAACGAGGGCACGAGGAGAGGGACGAAGGGGAACGGGGTGGGTTAGGGTTCGTGTGGAGAGGGGGGCGCTGGCTAAGTAGGCGCCGGGAGGGGTGGCGGATGGGCGCCACGGCGACGCCTTCTGCCGTGGCGGCTATCGCCGGTGCCCACGTCTCCCCCCGTGAACAGAGGAGGGAGGGAGGTGGCGCTGGTGGGCTGGCCTGGTTCGGCCAGTGAGGCCAGCTGGGCCATTTGGCCAGAGGGGAAGGTTTTTTTTTTTTTAACTTTTCTGATTTAGCTTTTTGCCCCTATTTTGCATTTAGTTGGCCCACCAAACAACCTTTTGTACATTGTGAAACATGTCATATAAATACTAGACAATATTCTTAGATGGCACAAAAAGTTTGGGCTCAAATTGAAACCATTTGAATTTAACTCTATATTAAAAGAGCTAAGAGGTGTTGTTTGCTACAGTTTTGAATATTTAAGGGGCATTTAAATATTTAGAAAAAGGTTAATTCTCACATGGCAATTAGCTAGTGAATATTTGCAACCCACTGAACATTTTTTGTTTGCATGTTTGAGAAATTTAAATTTTGGACTTTAAATTTGAGTTTGAATATAAACAGTGATTTGGATCAAGTGAGGATTAGCAACAGTAATATGATGATGTGGCACCATTAACGGAGGATTACTGTAGCTTAATTATCCGGGCGTCACAGAAACAAGCATGCCCAGGAAATTAATGCGTGCGCAGGGAGGCCCTTTGCTCAGAGAAGCATCGATCGATTTTCTTTATTTCCACACCTTCTCACAGCTTTGTATATTGGTTATAGTATGGTGAATCATTGAGATGCATAGACATGCTGAACTTTTGTTCTTCTGAATGTTAGTTTAATGTGAGTGTCTGCATCTAGTACCGCATCCTCTAATTTGGTGGATGCACACAGAGAAAATAAATCTCATTAATTTACTCCATAACCACCCTATTAAATGGGCCTAGTAACAAACCAGGCGCATGCAGTAGCAGGAGGGCACATGCATCCTGCATGCATGGCGATCATGCAAAGAACGCAAAAGAAGAGAGCGGTTCTTGGGAAAAGCGAGTAGTTAGTGCAAAGAGCCTTATAAACACGAACAGCTCGCTCTTCCGCTCGCCTCCCCACCCACCCCCGCTCCCCAATCTTCCTCACTCGCCCGTAAAACCCCGCCACCTTCTTCCTCACTGCATGTAAAACTTTGCTCCTCTTCTTTCACTCCTCTGTAAATCCTCACCCTCCTTCTTCCCCACTCAGACCGCCACTAGGCTCGTCTCGCTACTCGCTCAAACCCGTGAGCTCGGCGCGACGCCCATAAGGAAAATGGAGTCGGTTGGCCCCAGCGCCAAGAAGATGAGGCTCGCCTTGGGCGACGCTGGTTGTAGATCCCGCACCCGTAGCTGGGAGAAGCGGCGAGCCCCCACCCGGATCCGAGGAACGGTAGAATCTCCGGTGGACCGTGATCACGATCTCCCAAGGCCATCCTTGAGAAGATCATCTCGCTTCTCCCCACCAAGGATTGCTGCCGCACACAAGTCCTCTCAACTTGGTGGCGCCCTCTATGGCGCACCACGCCCCTCAATCTCGACTGTCGTTAGATATCTGTCCTTCTTGAATTTTATCTCATCAGAGCCATCGTCTCTTCCCACCAGCAGGGCCCCGTTCAATGCCTCTGCATCCCAACAAGCTACCTGCTGTCCATACCCGGCAAGGTGGACGCTTGGCCGACATCCCCTGTATTCGGAAAACTCCAACAGTTTGAGTTCTACCATTACCACGAAAGTTTCATACCTCGAACATACCAAAAATTCGTGCCCACACCACCATTGTCCATCTCGCGGTTTTCCTCCTCTCTCCACACCGCCACCGTCGCCCAGTGCCATCTACCATACGATCTAGTACAAATTCTTTGACTCCCACTTCTAAAAAAACTTTCGCTTGTGGTGGTTTATCTGTCGGAGGCCTCACCGCACAAAGATCATCCACTCGAGTTGCTCGCCTCGAGCGCTTGCGATTGTTTTGGGAATAGAAATCGGTATCGCTTGTCTCCAAATAAAGTCGCCTCACCTTAAAAGCATTGGAATTTGTTTTAAATGACAAGAGCTCATCATCGAAGATGCCCTTCACTTGAAAGGTTGCTCCTTCATAATTGTTATACACCTTGAAATAACTATCGCCTCGCGCCCAAACCGAGACCTTGGGTGTAATTCATGACCCGCTTAATAATCACAAGGAGTTGGTGTTTGGCTCCTCACTTTTCAGTACCGATATTATCGTCTACACATTTGTAATCATATGCTGCATTTTTCATTTGTGCGCATAAGTTTTATATCATCTTGGAGTACACTTTGGGTACTAATATTATGTTATATGCTCAATGAAGAGTTCGTCCATTGATAGCCTATCAATGTTGCTGGATTCTGTCTAGATCATATATATCAGTATGTATAGTTTTGATCTGGACATAGTTATTGGCTTGCTGCGATGCTTTCAATCTCTGGAGAATTTATACATAGAGGTGATGATTTCATGCACATTGAAAGCCCATATATATTGTACTAGAATTAACTTTTCAGCTGTCGTTCTTTCAACATACTCTTTTTTCAGACCTTAACTGTTTTCAATCTTCATGTCTACTTAGGGAGAACCACATGGAGAAAAATATATAACCAATCGTTGGCGTAATAACCACAAGGATTTTCTCAGTTCTCATGACATTCGTTTGAGGACAATAATGATGGGACAATATGCATCCAACCAGGCAAACAGAAGCTTTGTCACATCCTTCCTGTTGAACGCGAGGTTACTATTGTCCATGAGGCTTAATTTTTACAGCAAGAGATTTCTCACGGACGAACATGTTGAACAGCAAAAAAAGAAGTTTCAGGTGGACAAATGGGCTTCTAAACGTGTTTCGACTTATATTTACAATAAGTTGTAGACATCCCGAAATAATTTTTTTGCACAGATGTTGATTTTATGGATCGATCGATCCATTTGTTTGTGACTGCAAAAAAGAGTGGTTGGGTTAAATGTTACTATCATGTTCAATTTGGGTTTTGTCTAAAAATTTGATGAACAATTAATCCTTGGGCTTTTTGTACCATTTGTATGCTTGATTTGCATGTTGTTGCCCTCGCATTCTCCACCTTCCACTACATTGCAAGATCTTCCATGGTCACGTCTGCTTCCGCCCGAGGCCTTGCCGTCGTTCTCTGCCTTGGTTAGCTTGCTGTGCCCGCCGTTGTCTGGCGTTGTCAACATGGTCAACAACCAAGAGGAATCAGGAGATGACTATACGTGGAGAGGCTGACAGTAGGGACCCACCAGGGTCATTGCATTTCGCAAGCAGGTGCCTCGTTATTACAAGACAAAAAAATACTTCCTCCTAATTGTTTGACAACTAGGTTCCACGCCATTGTCAATGTAGTCAATAAACGAGAAAATTACACAATGAGCGGATAACACCAGGGACCCAAAGAGCTCGCCCGATTGTTTTTCGGGCCAGAGACGGAGCTCAACCGCTTGTCTTAAGGGGGTCAGGCCCATCTAGCCCACGCCACGCTTTTATTAAGAACATGACGAGCCCAGTTGATATACTTTTTCTTTCTCAAATTGGCCAGCCAGCTTATTTTTTTTTGGAGAATACCAAAATCGAGGCCTACTTGCTTTTCTTAGCCTATTTGGCTGCAAATCTTTCAAGACGAGGAGGGATAAGAAATGGGCTTCCAAAAACGGGCTATATGTTGTAAGAAATGAGTCAGAATTTTAAACCAAAGCCAACCGGAAATTGCATTAAAATATCATTTTTTCCGGATTTCTCTACTCTCTACTCTTATAAAAACCAAAGCCAACTGGCAATTACATTAAAATATCATCTTTTCTCCCACAAGATAAACTACTCATACAAATGCATCTTCATGCTCCGTGCAATGAACGGGCATCTTGCTAGTTAAGATTCGAAATTTCATTCATTTTTTTTTCGTAGAATTGTTTTTTGAATTTTATTTTGATATTAGTTTTTGAAAAATATTTTTAATGTGACTCGAAATTTCGTGATTAAAAGAGTTCGGACCGCACCGAAATATGCAAAATTTTGTTGAATTTTTTAGCAGTGCCCAGAATATATGGTCTGTAATGCCAATAAAAAGAATATGGGCTTCAAATATCCTTAAGAATTAGCAAATGGGCTGTAAATTATTGAAAATAATGGATAATGGGCTGTATGCTGTTTTCCACAGATTTGGAGGCTGACTTCTGGGCCTACTAGGTTGACGATGACGCTATCTTAATTTTTTTTGACGCGTACGCAAGGTTTGTAAACTTAGTCAACACACAGTAGTGACTGTTGGATGTCCATCCAACGGGGCGCCGTGCTTCTTCAATCTCTGATCTTCCCGCCCAAAGAAGAAACAAGCGCCAAGGGACTGCTCGCTCCCTCCTCCGTGGTGGTTGGCTTGCCGCCAGCCATCCCTCTAACCACCCACACATCCCGTTATTTTCCCATGACGCCTCACCACCCCAGCCCGACCGGTCGGCGCTCGTTCTCCCTCAAGATGGGCATCTCTGCGGTGGCTTCACTGCCCGGGTGGTTCTCTTCCTGGGCCTCGCCCTCGTCCACCGCGTTTGTGCTCTCGGCGCGGCGAGGTCAACATGGTCAACAAACAACAGCCATCGGAAGAGGCTGACAGTAGGGGCCCACACAGGAAAATGCCTCCTTATTACGCACAAAATAATGATTCCTCCACCTGATAGCTGGGACCCACCAGAAGGGTCTCTGTATTTTGCGAAAAAAATGTTCCCCCCGCTGTCAGCTCGGTCCCACCGGAAATGCCTCCTTATTACGCACAAAAAAATGAATACTCCCCCTGCTAGCTGGGACCCTCCTTGGTGGGAGGCTGACTTGTGAGCCTACTAAGTTTACGGGGATGGAGGGCTTTGTCAACTTAGTCAATATGAACGACTCTAGCTCCAGTGACCGTACGATGTCCATCCAACGACCATATTGCTTCTTCAACCTCTGGTCTTCGTGCTCCAGCCGCCCAAAGCAGCGCCGGTTGTGCCGCGTGCTCCTGCCTCCCATGGCCGGCTGTGATGCCGCGGAGGCCTCACCGCCCCTACTACTCCCACCACGGCCGCACCATCCTCTACTCACCCACACCCCGTTATTCTCGCGGCGACGAGCAGCCTCACCTCGTACTCCTCTTCGCGTGGGCATCCACTGCTGCGTGTTCCCTGGCTCGCCTCGTCCCCCTCCTTGGCCCCGCCCGCCTTCACCGCCGTGGTGCTCTCGGCGCGGCGTGGTCAATGTGGTCAACGACCGACTTCCATCGGAAGAGTACTGTGCATGGAGAGGCTGACAGCTGGGTCCACGGCGGCCGCAAGGAAGTGCCTCCTTATTATGCACAAAATAATTATTCCTCCACCTGACAGCTGGGACCCACCGGACAAGCCATCGTATTTCGCGAAAAAAGTTCCCCCCTGACTTCTGGGACCCACCAGCTACACCTTCGCACACAAGGAAGTGTGTTCGGGCAAAAAAAATGATTTGCCCCCTGACTGCTGGGACCCACCAGCTACATCTTCGCATGCAAGGAAGTGCGTCCGGGCAAAAAAAATGATTCGCCCCTTGACTGCTAGGACCCAGCAACCACATCTTCGCAGTAAGGAAGTGCTCGATACGGACCCACCTGGTCGAAGCATACGTAGCGTTGTCATTCTGGTCGCGAACGTGTACGTACATACTGGTCAATGTAGAGGCGCGCACGTGTCGTAGTAGAGGCGTGCACGTAGCATGCACACATACGTACAGCGGCCAGGGTGCAAGAAAGAAAATATGGCCATGTATGTGTACATATGGGCAGGGTCTCGAACGCCTACTCGCGCATACGTATGGTCAGGGCTCGTGTACATGGCTGGGTCAGAATAGAGAAACAACATCATCGTCGTGTTCATGGGGAGACAACGGAATGCGTCGTGTTCATGGGGAGGCAACGGAATGCGTCGTGTTCACCGGGAGGCAACGGAACGCGTGGGAGCCAACCGGCTTGGACGGAACGGGTGATGGAAATGAGGCCTGGCGTACCGCAGAACGGAGGAAACAGCCTTGTGTTTGGCCGGCCACGTTCAGAACGGGGTCCTATTGATCGGGAGGGGTGTGGCGTACCGCAAAATGGAGGAAACGGACCTCCTACGGTCGAAACGGGGGTCCTGTTGATTGGAAGGGGTATGGCGTACCGCAAAACGGACGAAACGGACCTCCTACGGTCGAAACGGGGGTCCTGTTCATCGGGAGGGGTGTGGCGTACGGCAAAACGGATTTAAACGGACCTCCTACGGTCGAAGCGGGGTCTGTTGATCGGGAGGGTGTGTCGATCGCAAAACGGACTAAACGGACTTGTGTTGGAGCGCTATGGTGAAACGGAGTCCTGTTCATCGGGAGGGTGTGGCGCATCGCAAAACGGACTCCACGGATACTGCTCATCTCCACCGCCGACCTCCTCCGGCCTCCACGGCTACCGTCGAACTCCTCCAGCCTCCACGGGCTCCTGCTCATCCAGCCTCCACCGCGGCGCTACTCCACCGGCCTCTGCTCAACCACCCTCCACGGGCACCCCTCCACCGCTCACTGCTCATCCAGCCCTCCACACCACGGGTCCTGCTCAACCACCCTCCATGGGCACCCCTCCACCGCTCACTGCTCATCCAGCCCTCCACACCACGGGTCCTGTTCATCCACAGCAATGCCACCGCCACTATTCATCCAAACCCCCGCAACGCCACTTTTCATCCAATTGATCGGTTTGATTAGCGCAGAGCGGCGAATCGCCCATCGGGTTCGATTAACACCATCGATCGATCGCTCGGGTTCGAAGAACGCGAGCTCGCAAAGGCAATCGCCGGGTTGATTAGGGCCCAACGCGCTTCGGGTTCGATTAGAGCCAACGCCTCACACACCCGCGCGTACATGTACGAGAGAAACGCGCATCACTCGGGCCCCGACCTCCCACCGTAACCGGCAACTCCCCGAAATTTTCCTCCCCCTCGCTTCTACCACGGTTTTTTCTGTCATGGACGACCCAAAGAATGTCATGCAGCTGCGTCTCCGGCCCGCCCAGGACGAAAAGCCCATTTTTTGTCATGATTTTTGTCATAGAAGTAGGAGCCCACCACATCTATGATGATACCGGGTTTTGTCACAATTATCATCATAGAAGTGTCATATGTATGACACATTTTTTTCGTTCGGCCCAAAATGTCACGGATTTGTCTTTTTTTCGTAGTGGGACCCCCTAATCCAGGACTCCCTCACATTGATGTAGACTCCAAGAAAGAATTGTATCCAGGTTGCAAAAAGAAATATTCCAAGTTGAGTGCCACCCTGGCGCTTCTCAGATTTAAACCAGCAAACGGTCTATCAAACAAGGGCTTCACAAAGATGTTATGTCTTTTCAAAGAAATTCTTCCAGAAGATAATGTGCTCCCCAGAAGCACAAATGAAGCAAATAAAATTGTTTGCCCATTGGAACTAGAATTACAGAAGATACACACTTGTGTGAATGATTGTATATTGTACCGTGGTGAGTACAAAGATTTGTGTGCATGTCCCACATGCAAGCATGCACGATTCAAGCGCAGTAGAGCAAAGGACAAGTATAAATTGGACGACAAGATCAAGACAGGAATCCTGTTCAAGGTTGTTTGGTACTTGCCTTTAATTCCAAGGTTGAGGCGTTTGTTTGCAAACCCTAGAGAGGCAAAGAGGTTGCGGTGGCATCATGATGAGCGAATTGCGGATAAGTATATGAGGCACACAAAAGATGGGCTTAGTGGGAATTAATCGACAACAAGTTTCAAGACTTTGCCAAGGATCCTAGAAGTATAAGGCTCGAGGAGTGTACTGACGGGATGAATCCTTTTGGCGATATGAGCACCAATCACAACACATGGTCGTTGCTTCTGTGCATATATAACCTAGCTCCTTGGTTGTGTATGAAGAAAAAATACATTATGATGTCAATGATTATCCAAGGCCCGAAGCAACCTAGAAATTACATTGACATTTACTTTCAGCTACTGGTAGAAGAACTGCTGATAGTGTGTATAGATGCGCCTGCTGTAAAATGTTATGATGCTTACGGAAAGGAGATTTTTGATCTACATGCGATGCTGGTGCACACCATTCAAGATATGCCGACATTCAGCAACACATTGGGGCAGAAAACAAAGGGATATGTAGGGTGTGTCACATGCATGGATAGGACAGCTAGCAGATTTCTTCTCAACTCGCGCAAAACCGTGTATTTGCATCATCGTAGGTTCTTACGAAGAAATCACCCATACCGAAAGATGGAAGGTGAATTTGATGGTACGTCAGAGGTAGGTGTGGGCCCAAGACCCTATGATGGGGTGGTGGTCCACAACATGGCTAAACTAATTAATGTTGTGCTTGGCAAGAAGCACGCTTTGACGGTGAAACAAACACCCAAGGGTCAAGTGTTTAAGAACAAATCAGTGTTCTAGAAATTACCTTATTGGGAGATTCTACGTGTACGTCATTGCATCAATGTCATGCACATAGAGAAGAACATATGTGAAAGCATCCTTGGTACTCTGCTCTAGATTAAAGGTAAAAGAAAGGATAGTGACGGTTCACGGCTCGATATGCTTGCTGATCAATCAAAATGCAAGAGTGAAGCAGAAGATGATGAAAAATTCATCAAAGCTCGCCAGAGTTACAATTTCAGTACAAAAGAAGCAAGACAGTTCTTCACCAATTTGTTGTCAGTTAAGACACCCTCTTCCTACTTCGCAAACATCAAAAGTCTCGTGGATGTGAAACTGTCCTCCTGACTTCGGGGTAAAGCGTAGCTTCTACTGAGCTCCAGAATTGTACTTCCCCTATCCATACTTCCTCTTACGATTGTCAATCTGCTGCTGCTTTCCTTCAATCATAAGAGCACGATCTACTAACTCTGGTAGTTGTTGAAAGTGGCTACCATCAACCGCATGCTCAGCTCATCATTCATCCTTCTAGAAACTTCTCCGCTATCGCATCCGTAGCAACATCATCCGGGGCATAACGTGCTAGCTTCATCAAATCATCCACATATCGCCAACCGTCCGTCCTCCTTGGCGCGAAGTTGCGAAACTCACGCTTCTTCATGGCCATAGCTCCCGCGTGAAACATGGGCAAGACGGAAGCTTGTCAAACCGATCCCATGTGAGAGTGTCTACAGGGTAAGTGGCTATAAAATTCTCCCACCATGCTGCTGCGGGTCCTTCAAGCTGATGTGCGGCAAACTTCACTTCTTCCCCATCTGTACATCCTGCAGTGGTCAACTCCCTCCCTATCTTACGGAGCCAATCATCTGCTACTATCGGCTCGGTGCTACTGAAAAACACCGGCGGATTCAGCCTTAAGAAACGAGCCAGATGGTCAACAGGTGGTGGTGGTGGGTTGTTGTTGTTGTTGCCTTGGTTCTGTACCAATGTTTGAATCAAGGCATTCTGCTGCTGAATCAACTGGGTGATCTCCGGCGGGAAAACAAATTCGGGGTCGCGTCTCGGAGGCATCTGAGGGGTTTAAAGAAAAGACGAGAGTTAAGAATAGAATGAGGTTGTAACGCCCTCGATGCGGCTATAACTCCCACGTGTCGAAGCACGACTTAGAGGCATAACCGCATTGAAAGCAATGTCGCAAGTGAGGTAATCTTCGCACAATCCATGTAATACATAAGGGAAAGAGATACATAGTTGGCTTACAGTCGCCACTTCACACAATACATAAATAAACATCCATCATCCAGTTTACACTCAAGGTCCGACTACGGAACCAAAACAAAAGAAGAATATCTCAAATGCAACACAGATCCCCGATCGCCCCAACTGGGCTCCACTACTAATCGTCTGGAAATGAAACATAGTATCGACCAAGGGCCTCATCAAATTCCCACTTCAGCTTAGTTGCGCCCTCTACTATTTGGTATCATCGGTACCTGATACATTTTGGTAGAATCAGTGAGCCACGGGACTCAGCAATCTCACACCCGCGAGATCAAGACTATTTAAGCTTAAGGGAAGGCTGGTGTAATGAGGTGGAGCCGCAGCAGTTTACTCAGCATATATGGTGGCTACGATCGCAAAAGAGAGCGAGAAGAGAAGCAAGGCACGGTCGTGAAGCTAGTAGCGATCAAGAAGTGATCTGAAACTACTTACGCCAAACATAACTCCAACATCGTGTTCACTTCCCGGACTCCGAGAAGGACCATCACGGTTATTACACGCGTTGATGTATTTTAATTAAGGTCAACTTCGGTTTTCTACAACCGACATTAACAAATTCCCATCCGCCTCATAACCGTGGGCACGAATTTCAAAGATAATACCTGCAGGGTGTCCCAACTTAGCCCATCACAAGCTCTCACGGTCAACGGCGAATAAACCTTCTCCGGAAGACCCGATCAGTCCTTTAATCCCAGACATCAAGACATTTCGACAATGGTAAAACAAGACCAGCAAGACCACCGTGTCTGTGCCGACAAACCCGATAGGAGCTGCACATATCTCGTTCTCGTGGCACACCGGATAAGCGAAGCGTCTGGTACCGACGTAATCCAAGTTGCCAAGGAATGGTCCCAAGACGGTGCTCTAGTTTGGACCAACACTCGAGGAGCACCGCCCGGGGTAATAAAGATGACCTCTGCTCGCGAAACCCAAGGGAAAAAGGGGTATAGGTGGCAAATGGTAAAACCAAGGTTGGGCCTTGCCGGAGGAGTTTTATTCAAAGCGAACTATCAAGGGGTCCCATAAATCACCCGACCGCAGAAGGAACGCAAAATCAAGGAACATAACACCGGTATGACGGTAACTAGGTGGCAAGAGTGGAACAAAACACCGTGCATAAGGCCGAGCCTTCCACCCTTTACCAAGTATATAGATGCATTAATTAAAACAATAGATATTGTGATATCCCAAAATATCCGTGTTCCAACAAGGAACAAACTTCATCTTCACCGCAACTAGCAACGCCATAAGAGGGCTGAGCAAAGCGGTAACATAGCCAAACAACGGTTTGCTAGGACATGGGTGGTTAGAGGTTTGACATGGCAACATGGGTGGCATGATATAGCAAGTGGTAGGTATCGCAAAGATAGGCATAGCAAAAGAGCGAGCATCTAGCAAGCAAAGATAGAAGTGATATCGAAGGTATGGTCATCTTGCTTGCAAGGTTCTCGAGTTGTCAAGGCTTGATCCTCGAGAGGCGTTCTCAACAAGTTCCTCGCTCACGCACTCGCCTCCGGCTCTACCCAAAGCAAGAACACAAGCAACGGAACCACAATCAAACAAGGAGCAATGCACAAGCAATATGATGCAAAACATGACATGCTATGCGAGATGTGATATGCAATGCATATGTGTGTCTCGGAAGGAAAATGATGAACTGGCATCAACTTGGCAAACCAAGTATGCCGCTGAAAGATGAGATGATTTCGCTGAAATCGATATAAAGATCACCGAATCGGATGCACGGTTTGCAAATGACAAGCAAAACAAGAATGACGCGAATCAGGTTTTAAAGACGATGCTACTTAGCATGCAACAAGAAACTATGCTACAAAGACCCCAACATACAAACAAAGCCTATGGCAGCGATCTACGGAGATGCTTAACAAAAGAGGAACACTGAGCTACGGCTAAATCACATCATAACATGTTCAAACAAGCATGGTGAAAGTGCAAAAATATCGAGTTCACAGACTTAGTGAAAATACTAACATGCCAGAATTAACATCAGGAAGGCATGTTTAGAGCAAGCAAACAACATGCTACAGGAACTTATAATAGCAAAACAAGGCATGACATGATTCTACTCAAAGCATATATAAATAGTCCCTTACTGACCATAAGCCAAAAAGGACTAGAGGATATGATGGCACCCATGTAAACATTGCAAGTTTTATTACAGATCTCAGACTTAGCAGAAAACTGGGCATGGCAAAAACAGATTCAACATGGCATCTTCGTGAGCTCGATGCACTCACTACAGAGCATCTCATGATAAACTAAGCATACACCCATCAAGAAGACATGGCATAGAAGCTATATATGGCAAGAACAACATCATAGCATACACGGATCAACGACAACGACCTCGTGAAAATTGAATCTCATGCAAACAATCTGCCAGGAAACATTTTCAAGCAAAAGTAGAGCACGAAAATGACATGCTAGACTACTCCATAAATGCCAACAAAGGCATGGATGGATAGAGCACATACATATTTTCAAAACACCCTTACTGATCATGCTTAAAATGGGTATAGATCTCTCTGTAACAACATGAACATATGGCATAAAAATAACAGCAGGACAAGACTTAGTGAAAACACTAAGTTCCTGAAATCAGCAACATCATCATCCCTACTTTGCATGCTTGTTCTAGTCACCACATAACTCACACAAATACATGGCATACACCCCTGGAAAGATGGCATGGCATAGTTCAACACACATGTAGGGCTCAAGTTCATAAGGTGCACACATTAATCATGGCAAAAATGATAAAAGTGCAAGTTCTGTTAAGAAACAGAAACTAACATCACGAAGCCCTCTTCCAACGGCATTTCGGGCATCAAGATGAGCTCAAATGAAAATGATGCAATGGAATGAAATGATGTACTCTTCGAGGCGAACAATTTGACATATTATACTCCCAAAACGGAGCCACGGGTGCGGAGATGTGATGCGATGAAAATGCACGAAAATTATTACAGAAAATGACTTAGAGAGATTTCGGGGTATGGGAAAAGTTAACCTAGTGTTTTGGATCTGAGATCCGGAGGGTCGAGGTCGCCGGAGTTGGGGGCGCCGCGGATCGGCAGAGCTCGGCAAGAAGGCGCTGGGACGGGCGGCGATTTTCAGCGACGGGACCGGGGGACCATGTGTCGCGCTGGGCCGGCGACGGGAAATGGCG
This sequence comes from Aegilops speltoides, assembly GCA_021437245.1. NCBI lineage: Eukaryota > Viridiplantae > Streptophyta > Magnoliopsida > Poales > Poaceae > Aegilops > Aegilops speltoides. The sequence goes on from CM038145.1 coordinate 119,613,991, forward strand.
GCCTCAAAGCAAGACCGAACGAAGCGGCGGCGGCGCTGGGCGACGCGCGGCGGCAGGCGACGGCAGGGCGGGCGGCGAACGGCGGCGGTCGGCGGCGGAGGCGGTCGGCGGCGTGGCGGGCGGCCGGGCGGCGGAGGCGGGCGAACGGTCATGGGGCCCTGCGACGGGCCTCATGGGGTCGGGCGGCGATGTGGGGCGCGGGCTGAACACGTGGCGGCGTGCGATTCGTCGGCGGCGGCGCTGGCGACGGTCCGCCGCCGATTTCGCCCCGGCCGCGAGAAATGATGGAGACTAGGGTTTGCCCGGATTTCGGGGAAGGGGTTTATATTTATAGGTAGAGGGAGCTAGGAGACTCCAAATGGGGTGCGGTTTTCGCCCACACGATCGTGATCGAACGACCGAGAGCATGGAAGGGATTTAGATGGGTTATTGGGCTGTTTTGGAGGGATGTTGGGCTGCAACTCAAAAGAGGCCTTTGCGAGAGTGCGGTTAACCGTTGGAGTACCAAACGAACTCCAAATGACCCAAAACTTGACAGGTGGTCTACCGGTGATATACCGGGGCCACTTGGCAAGGCTCGGTCCATTCCGAGAATGTTCAACACCCGCACACGGAAAAAGAACAAGAGGGGTGCGCCGGTGCATGTGGGAGTGTCGGAATGCAAAACGGACAACGGGGAAAATGCTCGGATGCATGAGACGAACACGTATGCATATGAGATGCACATGATGACATGATATGAGATGCATGACATGGACAAAATGCAAAACTAAAACAAAACCCAACCACGGAGGGAATATCATAGCACATATCCGAAAATGGCAAGAGTTGGAGTTACAAATATGGAAAGTTACATCCGGGGTGTTACAGAGGTCTAGTGAGAAAACACTACCCACATGCACATGAGACAAAAGCACACAATATCACTCCAATCAATTCAAACAAGGGCATACAACGGTCTAACTATCGTTACAAAAGTGCTTGGACTAAAACTAATTTAAATGGGGGAAACTTCTACTACTGTTATGGTGGTCAACTAGAAAAACTGCTCCGATGAAGATTCCATGATATCTGCTCCAGCTTCATCAACATAGTCATCATCGCTGTCGTCGGGCTCCGAGTCGGTGTCGTCGATGATGATATAATTATCTAGACAAGTAGGTGTTGGGGAACGTAGCAGAAATTCAAAATTTTCCTACGTGTCACCAAGATCTATCTATGGAGAAACCAGCAACGAGGGGAAGGAGAGTGCATCTACATACCCTTGTAGATCGCTGAGCGGAAGCGCTCAAGAGAACGGGTTGAAGGAGTCGACTGTCGTGATCCAAATCACCGGAGATCCTAGTGCCGAACGGACGGCACCTCCGCGTTCAACACACGTACAGCCCGGTGACGTCTCCCCCGCCTTGATCCAGCAAGGAGAGAGGGAGAGGTTGAGGAAGACTCCCTCCAGCAGCAGCACAATGGCGTGGTGGTGATGGAGGAGCGTGGCAATCCCGCAGGGCTTCGCCAAGCACCATGGGAGAGGAGGAGGAGTTGGGAGAGGGGGAGGGCTGCGCCAGAACTTCGTGTGTAGCTCCCATGCGCCTCCCCACTATATATAGGGGTGGAGGGGCTGGTTTCTTGCCCTCCAAGTCCATTGGGGCGTTGGCCAAGGTGGGAGGAAAGAAATCCCATCATTTCCTTCCCCACCGATTGTTATCCCCCTTTTAGGATCTTGATCTTATCCCTTGGGATATGATCTTATTCCTTCTAAGGGGGATCTTGGTGCGCTTGACCAGGGGTGTGGGGCCTTGCCCCCACTACCACGCTCATGTGGGTCCCCCATGCAGGTGGGCCCCACTCCGAACCTTCTAGAACCTTCCCAGACAATACCGAAAAATCCCTAACATTTTCCGGTGGCCAAAATAGGACTTCCATATATAAATCTTTACCTCCGCACCATTCCGGAACTCCTCGTGACGTCCGGGATCTCATCCGGACTCAACAACATTCGTAACCACATACAAACTTCCTTTATAACCCTAGCGCCATCGACCCTTATGTGTAGACCCTACGGGTTCGGAGACATGTAGACATGACCGAGACGTTCTCCGGTCAATAACCAACAGCGGATCTGGATACCCATGTTGGCTCCTACATGTTCCACGATGATCTCATCGGATGAACCACGATGTCAAGGACTCATCGATCCAGATACAATTCCCTTTGTCTAAGCGGTATTAGTACTTGCCCGAGATTCGATCGTCGGTATACCGATACCTTGTTCAATCTCGTTACAAGAAGTCTCTTTACTCGTTCCAGAACACATCATCCCGTGATCAACCCCTTGGTCACATTGTGCACATGATGATGATGTCCTACCGAGTGGGCCCAGAGATACCTCTCCGTTACACGGAGTGACAAATCCGAGCCTCGATCCGTGTCAACCCAATGCAGACACTTTCGGAGATACCGTAGTGCACCTTTATAGTCACCCGATTACGTTGTGACGTTTGATACACCCAAAGCACTCCTACGGTATCCGGGAGTTACACGATCTCATGGTCTAAGGAAGAGATACTTGACATTGGAAAAGCTCTAGCAAACTAACTACACGATCTTTGTGCTATGCTTAGGATTTGGTCTTGTCCATCACATCATTCTCCTAATGATGTGATCCCGTTATCAACTACATCCAATGTCCATAGCAGAAACCATGACTATCTGTTGATCACAACGAGCTAGTCAACTAGAGGCTCACTAGGGACATATTGTGGTCTATGTATTCACACGTGTATTACGATTTCCAGATAATACGCTTATAGCATGAATAAAAGACAATTATCATGAACAAGGAAATATAATAATACTTTTATTATTGCCTCTAGGGCATATTTCCAACATCTCCCACTTGCACTAGAGTCAATAATCTAGTTCACATCGCCATGTGATTAACATTGATAGGTCACATCGCCATGTGACCAACATCCAAAGAGTTTACTAGTGTCATTAAACTAGTTCACATCATCATGTGATTAAGACTCAATGAGTTCTGGGGTTTGATCATGTTTTGCTTGTTAGAGAGGTTTTAGTCAACGGGTCTGCAACATTCAGATCCGTATGTACTTCGCAAATCTCTAGGTCATTCTGTAAATGCTGCTTCCGCGCTCCACTTGGAGCTATTCCAAATGGTTGCTCCATTATACGTATCCGGTTTGCTACTCAGAGTCACTCGGATAGGCGTTAAAGCTTGAATCGACGTAATCCTTTACGCCGAACTCTTTATCACCTCCATAATCGAGAAACATGTCCTTATTTACTCCAAGGACAATTTTGACCGCTGTCCAATGATCCATTCCTGGATCATTCTTGTACCCCTTGACTATGGCAAGGCACACATCCGGTGCGGTACACAGCATAGCATACTGTAGAGCCTATGTATAAAGCATAGGGGACGACCTTCGTCCTTTCTCTCTCTTCTGCCGTGGTCGAGCTTTAAGTCTTAACTTCATACCTTACATGTCAGGCAAGAACTCCTTCTTAGACTGATCCATCTTGAACACCTTCAAGATCATGTCAAGGTATGTGCTCATTTTGAAAGTACCATTAAGCGTTTTTGATCTATCCTCATAGATCTTGATGCTCAATGTTCAAGTAGCTTAATCCAGGTTTTCCATTGAAAAACATTTTTCAAATAACCCTATACGCTTTCCAGAAATTCTACATCATTTCTGATCAACAATATGTCAACAACATATACTTATCAGAAATTCTATAGTGCTCCCACTCACTTCTTTGGAAATACAAGTTTCTCATAAACTTGTATAAACCCAAAATCTTTGATCATCTTATCAAAGTACATATTCCAACTCCGAGATGCTTACTCCAGTCCTTAGAAGGATCGCTGGAGCTAGCATACCTTTTAGCATCCTTAGGATCGACAAAATTTTCTGATTGTATCATATACAATCTTTCCTTACGAAAACTAGTAAGGAAACTCGTTTTGACATCCATCTGCCAGATTTCATAAATGCAGCTAATGCTAACATGATTCCGACGGACTTAAGCATCGCTACGGATGAGAAAATCTCATCGTAGTCAACTCCTTGAACTTGTGAAAAACTCTTTACCACAAGTCGAGCTTCATAGCCGGTGACATTACCGTCCACGTCCGTCTTCTTCTTAAAGATCCATTTATCGCAATGGCTTGCTGATCATCGGGCAAGTCCACCAAAGTCCATGCTTTGTTCTGATACATGGATCCTATCTCGGATTTCATGGCTTCTAGCCATTTGTCGGAATTTGGGCCCACCATTGCTTCTCCATAGCTCGTAGGTTCATTGTTGTCTAGCAACATGACCTTCAAGACAGGATTACTGTACCACTCTAAAGTAGTATGCATCCTTGTCACCCTACAAGGTACGGTAGTGACTTGATCCGAAGTTTCATGATCACTATCATATGCTTCTACTTCAATTGGTGTAGGTGCCACAGGAACAACTTCCTGTGCCCTACTGCATACTTGTTGAAGTGACGGTTCAAATAACCTCATCAAGTCTCCACCATCCTCCCACTCAACTTTCCGAGACAAATTTTTCCTCGAGAAAGGACCCGACTCAAGTAACAATCCCTATTGCTTTCGGATCTGAATTAGGAGGTATACCCAACTGTTTTGGGTGTCCTATGAAGATGCATTTTATCCGCTTTGGGTTCGAGCTTATCAACCTGAAACTATTTCACATAAGCGTCGCAGCCCCAAACCTTTAAGAAATGACAGCTTAGGTTTCTCTAAACCATAGTTCATATGGTGTCATCTCAACGGAATTACGTGGTGCCCTATTAAAGTGAATGTGGTTGTCTCTAATGCCTAACCCATAAACAATAGTGGTCATTCGATAAGAGACATCATGGTACGCACCATATCCAATAGGGTGCAACTATGATGTTCGGACACACCATCAAACTATGGTGTTCCAGACGGTATTAATTGTGAAACAATTTCCACAAATGTCTTAATTATGTGCCAAAGCTCAGAACTCAGATACTCATCTCTATGATCATATCATAGACATATCATCCTCTTGTCACGATGATCTTCAACTTCACTATGAAATTACTTGAACCATTCAATAATTCAGACTTGTGTTTCATCAAGTAAATATACTCTACATCTACTCGAATCATCGTGAAGTAAGAACATAACGATATTCATCAGATGCCTCAAAGACTCATTGGACTGCACACATCAAAATGTGTTACTTCCAACAAGTTGCTATCTTGTTCCATTTTCTTTGAAAAATGAGGCTTTTAGTCATCTTGCCCATGTGGTATGATTTGCATATCTCAAGTGATTCAAAATCAAGTGAGTCCAAATGATCCATCTGCATGGAGTTTCTTCATGCGATACACCAATACACATGGTTCGCATGTCTCAAACTTTTCAAAACGAGTGAGTCCAAAGATCCATCAACATGGAGCTTCTTCATGCTTTTACACCAATATGACTTACATGGCAATTGCCACAAGTAAGTGGTACTATCATTATTATCTTATATCTTTTGGCATGAAAATGTGTATCACTACGATTGAGATTCAATAAACCATTCCTTTAGGTGCAAGACCATTGAAGGTATTATTCAAATAAATAGAGTAACCATTATTCTCCTTAAATGAATAATCAGATTGCGATAGGCATAATCCAATCATGTCTATGCTCAACGCAAACACCAAATCTCGATGGTAGAGGGCGTGCGATGCTTGATCACATCAACCTTGGAAATACTTCCAACACATATCGTCACTCACCTTTAGCTAGTCTCCGCTTATTCGTAGCTTTTTATTTCGAGTTACTAACACTTAGCAACCGAACCGGTATCTTAATACCCTGGTGCTACTAGGAGTACTAGTAAAGTACACATTAACATAATGTATATCCAATATACTTCTATCGACCTTGCCACCTTCTCATCTACCAAGTATCTAGGGTAATTTCGCCCAAATGGTTGTTCCCTTATTACGTAAGCACTTAGTCCCGGTTTGGGTTCAACCTTGGGTTTCTTCACTAGAGCAAAGAACTGATTTGCCGCTTCATGAAGTATCCTTCTTGCCCTTGCCCTTCTTGAAACTAGTGGTTTCACCAACCATCAACAATTGATGCTCCTTCTTGATTTCTACTTTCATGTGTCAAACATCGCGAATACCTCAAGGATCATCATATCTATCCCCGATATGTTATAGTTCATCACGAAGCTCTAGCAGCTTGGTGGCAATGACTTTGGAGAAACATCACTATCTCATCCGGAAGATTAACTCCCACTCGATTCAAGTGATTGTGGTACTCGGACAATCGAGCACAAGCTCAACGATTGAGCTTTCTCCCTTAGTTTGTCGGGCTAAGAAAATTTTCGGAGGTCTCATACCTCTTGACGTGGGCACGAGCCTGAAATCTCAATTTCAGCCCTCAAACATCTCATATGTTCCGCGACGCTTCAAAACGCCTTTGGTGCCTCAACTCTAAACCGCTTAATCGAACTATCACGTAGTCCTCAAAGCGTATATCCGATGTTCGCAACATCCACAAACGACGCTTGGGGTTCAAAGACACCGAGTGGTGCATTAAGGACATAAGCTTTCATCGTCCGCATAATCGCCATCACAACTTTCAACTATATTTTCTCTAGGAACATATCTAAACAAGTGGAACTAAAGCGAGCTTACGACATAATTTGCAAAGATCTTTTGACTATGTTCGGGATAATTAAGTTCATCTTATGAACTCCCACCGATAGACATCCTCTAGTCATCTAAGTGATTACATGATCCGAGTCGACTAGCCCGTGTCCGATCATCACGTGAGACGGACTAGTCATCATCGGTGAACATCTTCATGTTGATCGTATCTTCCATACGACTCATGTTCGACCTTTCGGTCTCCGTGTTCCGAGGCCATGTCTGTACATGCTAGGCTCGTCAAGTTAACCCTAAGTGTTTTATTTGTGTAAACTGTCTTACACCCGCTGTATGTGAACGTAAGAATCCATCACACCCGATCATCACGTGGTGCTTAGAAGTTTATGAACTGTAGCAACGGTGCACGCTTAGGGGAGAACACTTCTTGAAATTTTGTAAGGGATCATCTTATTTACTACCGTCGTCCTAAGTAAACAAGATGCATAAACATGATAAACATCACATGCAATCAAATAGTGACATGATATGGCCAATACATTTTGCTCCTTTTGATCTCCATCTTCGGGGCTCCATGATCATCATCGTCACCGGCATGACACCATGATCTCCATCATCATGATCTCCATCATCGTGTCTTCATGAAGTTGTCTCGCCAACTATTACTTCTACTACTATGGCTACCGGTTAGCAATAAAGTAAAGTAATTACATGGCGTTGTTCAATGACACGCAGGTCATACAATAAATTAAGACAACTCCTATGGCTCTTGCCGGTTGTCATACTCATCGACATGCAAGTCGTGAATCCTATTACAAGAACATGATCAATCTCATACATCACATATCATTCATCACATTCTTCTTGGCCATATCACATCACATAGCATACCCCGCAAAAACAAGTTAGACGCCCTCTAATTGTTGTTTGCATGTTTTTGTGGCTGCTATGGGTTTCTAGCAAGAACGTTTCTTACCTACGCAAAACCACAACGTGATATGCCAATTGCTATTTACCCTTCATAAGGACCCTTTTCATCGAATCCGTTCCGACTAAAGTGGGAGAGACTGGCACCCGCTAGCCACCTTATGCACGAAGTGCATGTCAATCGGTGGAACCTGTCTCACATAAGAGTACGTGTAAGGTCGGTCCGGGCCACTTCATCCCACAATACCGTCGAAACAAGATTGGACTAGTAACGGTAAGCATATTTAACAACATCAGCGCCCACAACTACTTTGTGTTCTACTCGTGCAAAGAATCTACGCAATAGACCTAGCTCTGATGCCACTGTTGGGGAACGTAGCAGAAATTCAAAATTTTCCTACGTGTCACCAAGATCTATCTATGGAGAAACCAGCAACGAGGGGAAGGAGAGTGCATCTACATACCCTTGTAGATCGCTGAGCGGAAGCGTTCAAGAGAACGGGGTTGAAGGAGTCGACTGCCGTGATCCAAATCACCGGAGATCCTAGTGCCGAACGGACGGCACCTCCGCGCTCAACACACGACAGCCCGGTGACGCCTCCCCGCCTTGATCCAGCAAGGAGAGAGGAGAGGTTGAGGAAGACTCCTCCAGCAGCAGCACAACGGGTGGTGGTGATGGAGGAGCGTGGCATCCCAGCAGGCTTCGCCAAGCACCATGGGAGAGGAGGAGGAGTTGGGAGAGGGGGAGGGCTGCGCCAGAACTTCGTGTGTAGCTCCCATGCGCCTCCCCATTATATATAGGGGTGGAGGGGCTGGTTTCTTGCCCTCCAAGTCCATTGGGGCGTTGGCCAAGGTGGGAGGAAAGAAATCCCATCATTTCCTTCCCCACCGATTGTTATCCCCCCTTTTTAGGGATGTTGATCTTATCCCTTGGGATATGATCTTATTCCTTCTAAGGGGATCTTGGTGCGCTTGACCAGGGGTGTGGGGCCTTGCCCCACTACCACGTTCATGTGGGTCCCCCATGCAGGTGGGCCCCACTCCGAACCTTCTAGAACCTTCCCAGACAATACCGAAAAATCCCGAACATTTTCGGTGGCCAAAATAGGACTTCCATATATAAATCTTTACCTCCGACCATTCCGAACTCCTCGTGACGTCCGGGATCTCATCCGGACTCAACAACATTCGTAACCACATACAAACTTCCTTTATAACCCTAGCGCCATCGACCCTTATGTGTAGACCCTACGGGTTCGGAGACATGTAGACATGACCGAGACGTTCTCCGGTCAATAACCAACAGCGGATCTGGATACCCATGTTGGCTCCTACATGTTCCACGATGATCTCATCGGATGAACCACGATGTCAAGGACTCATCGATCCAGATACAATTCCCTTTGTCTAAGCGGTATTGTACTTGCCCGAGATTCGATCGTCGGTATACCGATACCTTGTTCAATCTCGCTATCGGCAAGTCTCTTTACTGTTCCGTAACACATCATCCCGTGATCAACCCCTTGGTCACATTGTGCCTGATATGATGATGTCCTACCGAGTGGGCCCAGAGATACCTCTCCGCTTACACGGAGTGACAAATCCAGCCTCGATCCGTGTCAACCCAATGACACTTTCGGAGATACCGTAGTGCACCTTTATAGTCACCCGCCACGTTGTGACGCTTGATACACCCAAAGCACTCCTACGGTATCCGGGAGTTACACGATCTCATGGTCTAAGGAAGAGATACTTGACATTGGAAAAGCTCTAGCAAACTAACTACACGATCTTTGTGCTATGCTTAGGATTTGGTCTTGTCCATCACATCATTCTCCTAATGATGTGATCCCGTTATCAACGACATCCAATGTCCATAGTCAGAAACCATGACTATCTGCTGATCACAACGAGCTAGTCAACTAGAGGCTCACTAGGGACATATTGTGGTCTATGTATTCACACGTGTATTACGATTTCCGGATAATACAGTTATAGCATGAATAAAAGACAATTATCATGAACAAGGAAATATAATAATACTTTTATTATTGCCTCTAGGGCATATTTCCAACAGTAGGTTCATCCTCTTCTCCTCTGGGTGCTGATCCTCCCATGAATACTCCAATCTTCTCCTTAAGGTCACCGTTCTGTCTTACTAGAGCGATGATCTCTTCCATATAGTCTTTACGTGTAGCCTTGAGTTCCTCTTCTAGCTCCTTGATCTTGGTCATAGCCTTCTGCAGATCTTCCATATCTGCGCACATATGATTCTCTTGGCGTCGGATGTGTTGGTTTAATTCCTAGATATAAGCTGCGATTGATCTGTCCTTCCTGGTGTTGATCATCTCCCAATGCTCATCTCAGCGCCCACAAATCTGGTAGATAGTATTCTTGAGATCGTTGTGGCAGACTTCTCCAATTCGTCCCATGGCAATGTGGGCTGCCATGCTCTTTCCTAAGCTCCATGTTGGTGCATCAAAGGAAAACTCTATGGGCTCCGTGACTGGTGCAAATGTCCTTCCTGGAATGTAGACTTGAATCATCCAGCGCTCCTATTCGGGTAAAGTGGCGTTGAAGGTTCCAGTGAAGCTTGGTACTCCTATGTTCAGGTATCTAGTGTCTTCCTTCAAGTGATATCCAAAAGGTGAGTTTTCATCTGGTTGTGTGAACTTGTTCCTTGCATCCGCCATCCTAAATAATAGAAAAGATGAGGAGTCAGAAATGAGAAGAAAGAGTAGTGATCTAGGGCTTTAGCTTAGTGGCCGTGTCCTACAGTCAGTGTGTGCTCTGATACCATCTTTGTAGCGACCAGAACTCAAACAGTCTGATCTCTGTGCTTAGTGTCATCCCTGGATCAGTAATGCTGACACCACACAATACTTGGAGGTTTTATAACAGAGTAGCAATCACACACTTATTACATTGAATGTCTCAAGAGAGAACTTATGAAATAAATATGGCTTAAGGCCATCTCAATACGATAATAGCGGAAGACTTGGAAGAATAAGCAAGTCCATCAACTCCAACGGCATCACTGAGTATAGAACCACGACCTAAGCACCTTACTCGTTGTCTAAAAAGTCTGCAACATGAAACGTTGCAGCCCGAAAACGGGTCAGCACATGGAATATGCTGGCAATGTAACACATAGAGAATAACAATGGAATAAGCTATACTACATGCATATTTGGCTGGTGGAAAGCTCTATGGTTACAGTTTTGCGTAAAGCCAATTTTTCCCTACTGCAAAGGAATAAATTTATTTAACTATCATGGTGGTTGTTAAACATTTAGAATGGTTGACAACATTCTCAATCCCAATTAAAAGTACTCATTAACATCCCAACAATATTAATTAGAAGTAACATGACGAGATTCACATGATATCCAAGTACTAGATACTCAAGATGTCCATAACCGGGGACATGGCTAACCATGATTAGTTTATACACTCTGCAGAGGTTTGCGCACTTTTCCCCACAAGACTCGATCGCTTCCGTTGGATTTCTCACACTACATGATGTTTGAGAAACGGATGATCGAGACATAGTCTTTCGGAAGCGCTAGCACCTTACATAAAGGGTAGACCGGTACACCTACTTTCCCTACATCGCTAGTCTACCCGTAAGAGTTCGTGACGACTTAATCAACTATGCCAGAGCCCATAATGGTTTGTGGCTGCACACGAAGTTTCTAGTTTGAATAATCTCATGATCCCTTTGAGCCCGGGTGGCGGTCCGAGAAAACAGTAAGTCCTAGAAACCAGGTGCCTCAATCCACCCAGATGTGTGTTTAAGTTGCCACCTTAAGTAAACCATTAATTAATAATCTCACATCTGTGATGGATACACTCACCCAATCCACGTCTACTAGCATAGCATGGCATGATAAGCAAACGTAGAAGTAACTCCCAGGGGTTTAAAAATAAAACAGGTAATAGGTACTACCTCAACTACTTCCCATAACCCACAATTTAATTAGATCCTAATCATGCAATGTTTGAGGATTGATCTAATTCATAAAAACTGGGTATGAGAAAAGGTATGATCAAAGTGTTACTTGCCTTGCTGATGATCCGCGAAACCTAGAGACTCAAGTAACAAAGCGGCGACCGGGTATTCTATCGCAGACAAACAAACAAGTATACAATAAGTACTCATCTAATGCACAGGTAAAAATCTAATAAAAGATCTAACCAGAAAGTTCAACTTAAGAACTCCGATTTGCAAAAAGAAACAAAACGAACGAAGCAACGGAAGTCAAACGACGAAAGAAAACAGCTTCATTTTACTAATCTGGATCTAAGTCAAATTTTACAGAAGCAAAAACTTGTTTAAGTTGGTTATTCGGAAAGAGGGTTTCGAGACGAAACTCCAGGCGCTTGAATCGCCTGATTCCGATAAACGAGCGAAAAGTTATACTAAAACGAAAATCGGATCAGGAATCGCGATCAGAAAAATCGTGGGTTAAATCCAAGAGAAAGAAAAATGACGAACAGGTTAACGAACGAACGTTCGTTAACTAAACCTAATCTGACGAACACGTTCGTTAAAACGAACGAACGAGCGAACGCTCGCTATTTAACCTAAACCGAAAAAACCGATCTAATAAAATAAACTGAAACTAAAAAAATAAACCGACAAAAACCTAAAAAAAACGATCGGTTTTTGAAAAAAAAACCGGCGGCACAGAAAACGAGGCACGGCGAACCTCGGGCAGCGGGATCGACGGCGGCGGCGGCGTTCGGCGAGGTCGGCGGCTCTGGCGGGCGGGCAGGGCGAGGCTAGGTTAGGGTTTTACGGGTGGGCCGATGTGGCGGCTGGTCAGTGAAAGCGGCGCTGGCTGGTGGGTTTGGGGCGCCGGGCGGCGGCTTTTATAAGCTGCCCCCGGGCGGAGTCCCGATCGAGTACGGCCCGAAAGGCGGTTCACGTTTTTTTTAAAATAATTACGCGCAGAAAATCAAACGAAAGAAATACTAAACGGACTCCAAAAATCCCGAAATAAAATTTCCCCGGCTTCTAAAATCAAGCCGGACAAGATGAACATTTATTTGGGGCCTAAATGCAATTTTGAAATACGCGCATTTTTCGTAAATACAAATAAAAAGGTGAAAAACTCCAAATAAAATCTTATTTGATTTTTTTATTAAATCTTCATTATTTCTTTATTTTGGGAAAGTCATTTTATTCCCTCTCTGAAATTTTGGTAGTAGAAATAATTGAAGATAAAATAAATAAAATCAAATGATCCTATTTTCAAAATTTGAGAAAACTCAAATATGAAAATAACGAAATTCCCAACTCTCTCCGTGGGTCCTTGAGTTGCGTAGAATTTCTAGGATCAAGCCAACAATGCAACAAAATATGATATGCAATGATGATCTATGTATAACATTCCAAATTGAAAATTTGGGATGTTACAAACCTACCCCCCTTAAGATGAATCTCGCCCTCGAGATTCGGGTTGGCTAGCAAATAGGTGAGGGTGGGCCTGAGCGAGATCCTCCTCTCGCCCGAGGTGGCTTCTTCCAAAGTGTGGTGGCTCCAATCGAACTTTGCAAAACTTGATAACCTTACTGCGGGTAACTCGACTGGCAAACTCGAGAATCCTGACTGGTTTCTCCTCGTAGGTCAAATCGTCATTCAACTGAATTGCTTCCAGTGGCACAATATCTCTTAGGGGTATATCCGCCATCTCTGCGTGACACTTCTTCAACTGAGAAACATGGAACACATCGTGAACACCTGACAATCCCTCGGGTAATTCCAACTTGTATGCTACTTCTCCCATGCGTTCCAAAACTTTGTATGGCCCAACAAAATGTGGCGCTAACTTTCCTTTAACTCCAAAACGCTTTACTCCTCGAAGCGGAGATACTCGAAGATAAACTCTGTCTCCGACTTTGTATTCTGTCTCCTTGCGTTTTGAATCCGCATAGCTCTTCTACCTTGACTGGGCTACCTTGAGCCTATCACGAATTAACTTTACTTTCCGTTCAGACTCCTTAATCAAATCCGGTCCAAACAATTGGCGATCTCCAACTTCATCCCACAACAATGGGGTCCTGCACCTCCTTCCGTACAAGGCTTCGAAAGGGGCCATCTTCAAACTGGATTGATAACTGTTGTTGTAAGAAAACTCCGCGTATGGCAAGTTGTCATCCCAACTTGATTCATAATCCAAGGCACAAGCTCTAAGCATATTCCCCAAAATCTGATTGACTCTCTCGGTCTGTCCATCTATCTATGGATGAAAAGCTGTACTAAACTCTATTCTGGTTCCCAATGTTTCGTGCAACTGCTTCCAGAACTTTGAGGTGAATTGGGTTCCTCTATCCGATATGATACTCCTCTAACTCCGCAAGCATACAATCCTCGGTCATGTATATCTTAGCTAATTTGGCACCGCCAGAGGTAGTCTTTATCGAATGAAATGAGCTACCTTCACAAACGATCAACTACAACCCAAATCGAGTCATAGCTCGAACGAGTCCCGGCAATCCGTGATGAAATCCATGCCTAGTTTATCCCACTTCCATTCGGTATAGGCAATGGTCAGAATAACTCGCCGCTTCGATGTTTCGCCTTCACCCTCGACATACATCATGCATCGCTACATATTCTGCTATATCCTTCTTCATTCCGGTCCACCAGAAAGTATTCTTCAAATCGAAATACATCTTGGTATTTCCTGGGTGAATCGAATATGGTGAATCATGTGCCTCTTGCAGAATCAACTTCCTGATCCCCGGGTCATTGGGCACATAAACACGGTCTTCAAACCGTAGGGTATCGTGCTCATCCTCACGAAATCCCTTAGCCTTCCCTTCGCTCATTTTCTCCTTTATAGAGGCAACTTCCTTATCTATCTTTTGGGCTTCCCTGATTTTATCCATCAAAGTAGACTGAATCTCCAATGCTGCTACATAGCCTCTCGGAACTATTTCCAAACATAGCTCATGAAGATCCTCGGCTAACTCCTTGGGTATTTCTCCGCCATTAGTGTGTTGATATGGCTCTTACGGCTCAATGCGCCTGCATAACGTTAGCCTTCCGGATGGTAATGCAATCTCATATCATAATCCTTAACGAGCTCCAACCATCTCCTTTGTCCGAGGTTTAATTCTTACGCATGAAAATGTACTTCAAATTCTTGTGATCCGTATACACCTCACAATGGTTTCCAATGAGAAAATGTCTCCACGTTTTCAGTGCGTGCACTACGGCTGCTAACTCCAAATCATGAGTAGCATAATTCAACTCATGAGGCTTAAGCTGTCGTGAAGCATACGAAACAACTCTTCCCTCCTGTATAAGTACTGCCCAAGTCCTCGACGTGAAGCATCGCAATACACTTCATAATCCTTGGTCTGATCTAGCAGAATTAACACTAGTGAGGTAAGCAAATGTTTCTTCAACTCTTGGAAACTAGCCTCACACTCCTCAGTCCATATGAACTTGGTATCCTTCTTCAACAATTTTGTCATAGGCTTCGCAAACCTCGAGAAGTTATCAATAAATCTCCGGTAGTATCCTGCAAGTCCAAGGAAACTCCTGATCTCTCCAAATGTTGTTGGTGCTTCCCAGTTTGTCACAGTGGCAACTTTAGTGGGGTCTACTGCTATACCTTCTCCGGATATAACATGTCCGAGAAATCCAACTTCATTCAACCAAAACTCACATTTGCTGAACTTGGCATATAACTGATGTTCTCTGAGCTTCACCAGTACCAATCGCAAATGTTCATTATGTTCCTCTACATTCTTTGAGTAAACCAAAATATCGTCAATGAATACCACAACGAACTTATCCAAAAACTCCATAAACACCGTGTTCATCATGTTCATAAAATAGGCTGGGGCGTTAGTCAGACCAAATGACATAACGGTATACTCATACAGCCCGTACCTTGTGGTAAAAGCCGTCTTAGGTATATCCTGCTCTCGAATCTTCAACTGGTGGTACCCTGATCGCAAATCGATCTTGGAAATCACCTTAGCTCCTTGCAACCGATCAAACAGATCATTGATCATCGGTAGTGGGTACTTGTTCTTAATGGTCACTTCATTCAATCCTCGATAATCAACAACCATTCTTAATGATCCATCCTTCTTTTCCACTAGAAGTACTGGCGATCCCCAAGGCGAAGAACTTGGGCAAATAAAACCTTTGTCCAGCAACTCCTTAATCTGCTTCTTAATTTTCTCCAAATCTTGGGCCGCATCCTGACGGTCTCTTGATATCGCCCAAGGTTCGGCAAGAGTTCAATTAGGAACTCAATGTCTCTATCCGTGGCATGCCCGCAACTCTTCTCGAAATACATCGGGAAATCCCTTAACACCGGTGCTTCCTCCCGCACAACTCCCGATAAGGAATTTACATGTGCCCTCCTCGCTCATGCCGTGATACATACTCGATTCTTCTTCCTTCTGGTGTCGTAAGCAAAATTGTCTTACTGACGCAATCGATGTTTCCTCCATTCATCGACAGCCAATCCATACCAAGAATTACATCCAAACCTTGGGATTCCAGTATAATTAAATCCGTTGGGAAAACATGCCTTCCTATTCTTAATGGCACCTGAAAACATCCTTGACTGGCCATATACTCAGCTCCCGGTGAACTTACTAGCATGGGTGTCTTAAGAGTCCTAATGTGCAACAGCCTGGGTTTGCGCACCCTTCTTGGAAGAAGGCCACTTGTTGGACAATGTGCCATTGAAGCCGGGCTGTGCGAAGTGTTACGCGACTGAAGTAAACCTTGGATTCAATGAATTTTCCCTGAAGAATGTCCTAGGAGATTTTGATGAGTAAAGGACCTTGGGAGAAACACTTCTACATCACATCCAGTGGCCACGAAAGGAAATAGAGTTCATCGATGAGATCCCTGAAGCGCCGCCAAGAGCAACCAATGTCGCCCCTCAACCAGTGATGCTCTTGTTGCCACAACAGCTCTCGCGTGCTTCCCCCAAAGAACCTAATACTCGTAATCTGACGGCTGATGCATCAACCTGTGATCAGCCGGCCCAACTTTGTGCCATACATGCCATGTCATCCTCCACCCCAGAGCAGCCAGCGACAAGGCCTACAACTGCTGAAGACACACCACCGGTTCAGATGCCGGCCGCTAAAGCAGCAGGGGGAGACCCAGCTGGAGCACATGCTCAGCAGACCAACCTGGTGGAACGGACTGCTAAGTAGTTTGATGCTTCGGAACCGCCTGCTAAGCAGTCTGTAGGTCCAGAACCGACTGCTCATCAGTCTGTCGGTCCGCAGCTGCGTGATCAGCATACCAATGCATCAGCACTTCCTGCTCAGCAAACCAACGTGTTGGCACAGCCTCCTCAACACACCGACAAGTTGGCATCACCTGCGCAGAAACCCGACATAGCTTCAACACATGGTCAGCAGATCGATGCCTCGCTTCCCGCCATTACCGTCACAAAGAAGACCGCCAAAGACAAATGTCCCAAGATAGATAAATTGTGTGCTAAGCAGTCCATCGAAGCTTCATCGTCTGCTCGATAGTCTACCTTGCAGCCAACCAGACATTCTACCAGAAATGCTTCAAGTACCAAGAAGGAAGCGGCCAAAAAGGCTGCACCTGCGAGGAAGTGTGGCTGGAGAGTGAAGAGGAAAGAGAACGATTGCCTCTTACTTAAAGCACTCATCACCCAGAACCAAATTAACAATAGGTTGTTCAAATCAGGGAGTAATATTATTTCTAACGGCATGGATGATACAAAAATATATTTGTTGCTTGCTAAAAATAAAATAGACGTACTTGAAGCACGCAATAACGTCCATGGCCAGCCATTTCTTGTTGGCGAATACTTTGATGAGTGGAGCTCCAGTTGCCGCGAGTTACATGAATATTGCATGGATCAAATGTCAGCAGGTCATCATGGTCTGCTAGTCCGCTACAACAGAGATCATTTCCGACATGATGCTGGTTCCATCAATGTGAGTTTCGAGGACTTACATCTCTTCTTCAACTTCAACGAGCTCGATGCCACTCTTGTTAGATGCCGGATTTTGTAAGTACTTAACAAATTCTGATCAACTTCTCCATGCAAGGCTGTAAATGATAAACAACTAACTGCATTTTATTCCTCTCAGGGGATTGAACGTGCAGAGAAGAAAAAGGGAGAGTGTGTATCTCATAGATCCTGCATTAGCAAGTGGAACAACATTAGATGGTAAGGACCTATGGGACTGGGCCATTAACATGGTCGTCCGTATATTCGAAAACACGTCCCATGCAGAATCATTTCTCTGGCCATATCATGAACAGTAAGTCAAGTAAACAACCACGCGTACACTGATTGTCTTTCAGATTTTGACATAATTAGTAAGTTCATGGCTTTCTTTATATGTAGCAATCACTGGATATTGGTATTCATTGTTCCAAACAAGAACACAGTTTACTACACGGATTCTCTCAGAGAGTCAACAAACGATCAGGATCTGACGCATCTTCAACAATTCATGGATATGTATTGAGTTCTATGATGTTGAAATTAATTTGCATTCATATCTGGTTCAATAATTGATGTTGTCAAAATTCGTCTTCATTTGTAGTGTGCGCGCATTGTGGAAAACTAAACTAGGGAACCTGTTCAAGTAGGAACTACCTCTGCGGCACGAGATTGTTTCTCCGTTAACACACTGAAATCTGTTATTTTCAGAAAATTTATCCAATAGTCTGCAAATACCTTTTCTTACGCTAGTCAAATGTTCAAGCTTCTAAATAAACTTCTTTCTATTTCTGTCCAAAGAAAATAATACATCTAACATCGGTTAGGTTGTTCCTCACAGGACAATACATGACTAATTCTGTACAAAAAATTTCAGTGTCCTCAGCAACAAGCAGGGACCAACCTTTGTGGATACTATGTTTGCAGACACATGATCTCCATCTGCAAATCTGCTGATAGTTGTGAAGATCCTCGCGAATTAGTACCAGTAAGTCTATATTAATTAATATATTCTACTCCACTCATATAGCACATTCTGATCTTAAAAATACTGCAGCTCATCTTAGGACTGAGGACCCTTGGACTGCTTCCCGCAGGTGAATTGTTGATAGTTCAGATATTTATCAGTGACTTCCTCCTGAATCACTACATCAATCCCACTGGTGATAATGAAGATTTGAGCATGCGTTCTCCTGAAACATTGAGTAAGAGTTAGCCGCTAAACATATACGCAGGGATCCATTGTTTTCCATCTGATGAGGTCTTCGTATTTCGTACACTATTATTAAATATGTAATGCATATGTGTCGACAAATCATTGGAATTTAGCTACCATATGTTCAATTGCAATTGTTGCGAAATTTGATGAATGTCCTTCCTGTGGACACTATTTGTTCAATTGAATCTTGTGGTGAATTTGCTTTTTGCATGCCGATTCAAAATGGGATATTTTCGTTTTAACCTGGCAATTGCTCCACACATGATTCAACTAAACGAGTTTGTACGATCCACATCGAAAAGCATACGTCAATCATAGCAGAACCGTCGGTAATACACAGCAGATCGCAAACGATTTACAACGCTACTATGTGTGCATAGGGTCTCTGGAACCGTTTGCCATATCACGATATTGCACACAAGAGATCGGAGTAAACCGTGCCCAATGTAAAATAAAATCCCAGTCGTAAATTTTTCAGGAAATGTGTGGGATCCCAAACGAAAAGCACACGTCACTCTTGCCGCAACCGTCGGTGATACACAACAATCACAAACGGTCTGCAACACTTGTATGTGCGTGAAGGGGCTCCTGAACCGTTTGTGATAGAACATTATCGCACACGGTAATTGTTGGGAAATGTGTGTGATGGAGTCTTGCATCGTAGACAGGTTCCGCAGAAAACTCGTGTGCTATGGGGCACATATCGCTCATAGTTCATATGATGGCCCGTGTGCCTTACATACTGTTTCCCAAATGGTTCATTATGACACACCGTTTGGTTTCACTGCGTCATTAGAAATGTTCAATCATCGATCCCACACGTGCGAAAGAATTTAGTGTGTGCTGCATCACACATGATTATGTTTTGCAACGCCTCTAGATCATGTCTCCATATCCCCGACGATTTCTAGGTCGTGTGGGAAGGAACCCCCTATCACCCACACTCACTTGGCGACGGTTCCAAATGTCGTCAAGGAAAGGGGTTAAAACCGTTTGTATAGCAGCTCGCTGTACTAGTGATACTTTTCACCGGATGAATTTAATTGATAAGGATCTTAAGCCGTCCTCTACAATTTTTCATGGTGTGCTCCCTGGTAAGTCGGCATATCCGGTTGGTAAGATTGCCTTGGAAATGGCTTTTGGTGATGACTATGACTACAGAGAAGACACGTTGTGGTTTGAGGTGGTTAAAATAAAGACTCCCTATCATGCCTTATTTGGATGGCCGTCTTATGCCAAATATATGGCACAACCTTGTTAAGTTTACTTACAGCTCAAGATGCCCGGACGTAAAGGCACCATTATAGTTCTGGCAATCGAAAAATTGCTTTGGAATGTGAAGAAGGAGATGCTGCCTATGCTGAGTCGGCATGCGCTACCGAGGAGCTTGATTTTTATAAAGATAATGTTGACCCGGCTGATATGGCCCCTTTAAAAAAGCCCACCACAGAGCAAGACCCTTTGTTGAAATTTAAGTTGGCTGATGACACTAAGAAGGTTGATTTACTCATCTCAGCAGTTCACCATAGGGGCCAATATGGATCCTAAATAGGAAGGCATGCTCATCGAGTTCATTGGTGAGAATCGGGACATCTTTGCATGGAAACCTTCTGACATGCCGGGTGTACTGAGAGAATTCGCTGAGCACACTCTTAATGTTGATCCTAAATTTAAGCCGGTCAAATAGTTCCTTCGTCGTTTCAATAAGGAGCGGCATAAAGCTATTGGAGAAGAGGTGGCCTGGTTCTTGGCTGCTGGGTTTATTGTTGAAGTCTTTCATCTTGAGTGGGTGGCTAACCCGGTGTCGGTACTTAATAAAAACGGCACCTGGTGTATGTGTGTTGATTACACAGATCTTAACAAGGCTTGTCCAGCTGGTCCACTTGCTCTCCCTCGCATTGACCATATTATTGATGCTATGTCGGGTTGTGAGAGCTTATGTTTCCTTGACACTTATTCTGGTTATCATCAGATCAAAATGGCAGTTAAAGACCAAGAGAAGACGGCTTTCATCACACATTTTGGAGATTTCTGCTATGTTTCTATGCCTTTTGGGCTCAAGAGTGCCCAGGTGACTTATCAACGCTGTGTTTAGAATTGCTTTCATAGTCAAATAGGGCGTAATGTGCATGCTTATGTAGATGACATTGTAGTTAAATCCAGGAAAAAGGTGACACTCTTGGATGATCTAAGGGAGACAATCTCCGGGTCTATAAGATGATGCTTAACCTGGCCAAGTGTGTTTTTGGTGGACCTGCAGGCAAGCTCTTGGGCTTTCTGGTCTCCGAGAGATGTATTGAAGCTAATCCGGAGAAAATCAAAGCCATTACTTCACTGGCTAAGCCGACATGTGTTAATGACATCCAGCGCCTGGCGGGTCGTATTGCAGCTTTGAGCCGGTTCATAAGCCGTCTAGGCGAGAAGGCAATTCCTTTATACCATATGATGAAGAAAACTGATCATTTTATCTGGAGTGGCGCCGCTGATAAGGCATTTGAAGAGCTCAAAAAGCAGTTAGCTGGGCCACCCATCCTTGTGGCCCCCATTGAGAAAGAACCCTTGATCCTATATGTGGCGGCTAACAGTAAGGCCGTGAGTGGCGATTGTGCTAGAGCGCAAGGAGGCAGGTAAGGAATATCCAGTCCAGAGGCCAGCTTATTATGTCAGTGATGTGTTGATTGAGTCCAAACAATGATACCCATATTGGCAGAAATTGGTCTATGGAGTGTTCATGGCAAGTCGCAAGCCGAAACATTATTTCCTTGGTCATCCTATTAGTGTGGTCAACTCTGCCCCTTTAGGAGACATAATTCAAAACAGGGAGGCCACAGGCTGGGTTTCTAAGTGGGCAATAGAACTTGGATCTCATGGTTTGAAATATGTACCAAGAACAACTATCAAATATCAGACTGTGGTGGATTTGATCAATGATTGGACAGATTTCCAGACGCTTGAGGACAAGCCTGATAACACATATTGGACAAATCACTTTGATGGGTCCAGGCAGCTAGAAGGCTCGGGGGCTGGGGTCATATTGACTTCCCCACGGGGTGACACGTTTTGCTATGTTTTGAGGATAATGTTTCCTTGTACTAACAATGCAGCTGAATATGAGGCTTTACTCCATGACCTTCATATGGCCAAACAGATGAATTTGAGCCGGGTCAGGTGTTTTGGTGATTCTAACCTTGTGGCTCAGCAAGTTTCAGGCACATGGGATTCCAAAGACCCGCTCATGGCGGCTTATCGCCAGGCGGTTGATAACATCGCTGGTCATTTCAAGGGTTATTAGGTGGAGCACCTCGATCGAAGGAAGGATGAGGCGGCTGATGCTTTAAGCCAGCTTGGTTCTCAATGTAAGTCGGTGCCTCCCAATGTGTTTATTGATGTCTTACACAATCCCTCGGTCAAATTACCATCTGAGGAGGATTTGGCTGTTCCTGACCCGGAGGCAGCATGGGTGGCGGCTCTCCATGCTATTCTAGATTGGACTCTACCTTACCTGGCTTATATGACCCAGGGCAAGTTACCTGAAGATTAGACTTTAGCAAGGAAAATAACCCAGCAGTCTAAGTCTATGCCTATTGTCAATGGCGAGTTACACCGATGCAGCGTAACAGGTGTGTTCCAGCGTTGTGTTTTGCCCGAAGAGGGCCTTGAGATCTTACGAGAGATTCATGAAGGTGATTGTGGTCATCACTCCGGCTCAAAATCTTTGGTGGCCAAAGCTTTTTGTCATGGGTTTTATTGGTTGATGGCTCATGCTGATGCATAGGATATCATTAGTAAGTGTGATGGCGGTTAGAAGTTTTCTTGACGGGCTCATGTACCGGCTCAAGAGTTGAGGATGATTCCAATTACTTGGCTGTTTGCAGTCCAGGGGCTTGATATGTAGGACCTTTCCAGAGGTCTAAAGATAATAAAACCCACCTCTTGGTGGAGGTTGACAAATTTACCAAGTGGGTTGATGCAGAGCTGGTCAGCAAGTGTGATGCGGCAACAACAGTCTAGTTTGTTAAAAAAATGATCTTCCATTTTGGTTACTCTCATAGTATCATCACTGATGTTTTATCTAAGGGTGCTATGAAGGAGTTTTGTCAACGTGAGCATATTCGTCTTGATGTTTCTTCTGTGGCTCATCCATAGTCTAATGGTCAAGATGAGAGGGCTAACCAAGAAATCTTGAGAGGCATAAAACCCCGGCTTATGGTTCCTTTGAAGCGAACACCGGGTTGTTGGGTTGAGGAGTTACCTTCTGTCGTGGAATTGTCACGGCAGATGTCCTAGTATGAGGACTTAGTCGTGAGGCCAACACATCTATGTGGTAGCTTGAGAGGGGTTGAGCAGAATCGAGAAAACACAACACAAGACAAAGATTTAGACAACTTCGGGCCCTAGGAAACATCATCCGGTAACAACCCTACATGCTGTTTGTGGCTAGGTCTCATTATCATCACGAGGGAGTCGCCGTAAACCATATCTCCTAGTTATATATGGATCTCCCAGATATGACTGACCCTAAGGTTTTTCTCCCCTCTTGGAGTGCCCCTCCCCTCCTTATATATGTTGAAGGGGCAGGTTACATGTAGAGTCCAACTCGGATTAAGACTTAAACTATCTTGACTTCTCCTCAAGGGCTTCTAACGTCTTGGGCTTCATAATGTTCGGGCTTCATAATGTCTTGGGCTTCATAACCCCAAAGCGACTCTATCCGCCAGATTATGATCACAACCGAAGTTATCACCGTCGCCAGCTATGACTGTCACGGTTTATGATGGTCTGTCGGTTTATGGTGGTCTGCCGGGTTATGATCTGACTTAACTCCTGCCGGGTTATCATCTCACTTAACTCCTGCCGGGTTATCATCTGACTTAACTCCTGCCGGGTTATCATCTGACTTAACTCCTGTTGGTTTATCACCAGCCGGTTTACCAAGTCCCAGCCGGGTTATAACTCCGGCCGGGTCATACCGCGGGGTATATCCCCGACATTAGCCCCCAGTTTAATATGGATTTATCCATGTGAAACTGATCCTGAGCATCCTTAAATCATTGTCATTTCCTGCTAGAAAATCTGGGTCAATAGGCTAGCTTCATAATCAATTTACTGATATTGACTTGTCACAGGGAAATATTGTGAAGAATAACTCATTTGACTCAGCTCCCAATGCTTAACAAAAACATTGGTCTTTGAAATACTCATCTGATCTTCAGCCGGCTTAAGGATGTAGAACTTGCCGGTTTATCATTGCCAAAATTGTCGGTTTATAAATATTGATGGCAACGAGTCATAATTGTAGTTAACATCAAGCTTGAAAATATACCTATCACTTGTAGCCCCCATGTCTTAAGAAGGTAGCATAGCAACAACTTAAGACTTGCTTCAAATATAAATATCACAAGCTTTGAAGAAATCCAGGTTGTTCATCTCAACCATTAGTCAACCGACTATTCCACATATGTAGCCCCCAAGTGCCGGGTTGTCATGCTTGCAGCAACCTGGGACTTGTAATCGCTTGATGCCCAACCAGTGTAGCCCCCAAGGGCCGGGTCATTATGCAAATAATGAGCAGAGACTTTTTTTTAAATATGATCATGTAGATTTTAACAGCAACATGTAGCCTCCAAGGGCCGGCTCAGTAAGATAATACTGAGCTGGGACTTTATAGATACTTCATTGAAAATAACATCATATAATGTAACTCCCATCATGGGGCTTGAACCCATGTCCACAAGGTTAAGAGCTTTATGCTTTACCAACTGAGGAGTGGACCCTTCAATATAATGGATTAAAACTTGTGTACCTTGAATTGTTGACAGGAGCAATTGGTAGCCCCCAAGGGCCGGCTCATTATGATGTGATGATTCGGGTCTTCAATAAGGCCAGTAAAAATGACTTTGCATTAGCCCCCAAGTGCCATGGTGCATGCTGGAAGTGACATGGGACTTGCACATTTGATGTAATCTCAATTTGAATAATGTAGCCCCCAAGTGCCGGGTCGTAAGCCTATAGCGACTCGGGACTACTTCCTCCATTGTAGAATAAATTATATCCATTGATAAAATAATAGCCATTTCGCTAAAGCGACTTTGAAAACCCCAATCGTAATATTGGTTATTGATAACATAATAAAAATCTAGCCATGTTGGCTATTAAAGATTTGAATAATATAACCTGGTTTCAAAACTGATTCCTGCCATATAAACCGGTATATCTGTGGACATATGATACATGCTATGATGATGTAATGATGATGCAATATATGATGCAATATATGATGATGTATGTGTATGATCTAGAGGGTTTAAGTTATGGTTTGGATACGACCAGAACCCCCAAGTAGTCATAATTGTGGCATTGCGCCGATCAAGAGGCGTAGCTATGGTTTTAATACGACCAAGCCCCCAAGTGATTTCCCTGGTGCCCTTATGCCTATCAAGAGGTGTAGCTATGGTTCGAACCCATAGCCCCCAAGTGATTTCCCTGGTGGCCTTACACCAATCAAGAGGGTATAAGCTATGGTTCGGATACGACCAGAGCCCCCCAAGTGATTATCCTGGTGGCCTTACGCCTATCAAGAGGTGTGACTATGGTTCGAACATAGCCCCCAAGTGATATTGTGAGCTGTGCTCAAGGGATACCCATGTCTGAGTTGTGCTGTGAGGAGACTCTCTTTGGCCCCGTATGATAATATTGGCTTGATAGCCGGATTACCAAAGTAACCAGAGCTGTGCTCTTATGATAATATTGGCTTTATAGCCGGATCAAGAGGTGTAGCTATGGTTCGAATACGACCAAGCCCCCAAATGATACTATGAGCTGTACTCAAGGTGCACCTATGTTTGATCTGTGCTTTTGCAATAGACTCTCTTTGGTCCCTTTAATTTTTCCTAAGAACTCGAACTTGCTAGAGATTATTCTTTTTGAACCGGAAATTCTTAAACCGGCTAATGAGAGCTTCAAAGCTTTGTGGGAGATAGCTTTCCCTTGAGCCGGATTTTAAACCGGAATCCTTCTTTTTAAGCCGAAATTGACGGCCTTCAAATATTCACGAATAAGGCAGTTTTAGGGTCCTTCATTAGACAACCTTACAAGCCGGAGTAATTGCTCTTTTAAAGAAAACAATATGTAATATAAAAATACACTGGATGGATTTCACCTGATATGTCAGGCCAATAGACATCCGCTGCGGAGTTGATGATCAGCACGGTGAGGTTGAAATCAATCACAGCCGAGTCGGTCATGGGAGCAAACTGATGTTCCGGCCATGACATTATAAGCCGGTGCGGACGGGCAAGTTAATCACAGGCGCGGTTCCAGCGAGTTGATGTATATTAAACTGCACGGGCGGCAGCTCACGCACACCCGTAAAACAACAAGCGGGTGCGGATGCTAGCGCATGATGATGTCAACACATACTCCATAGGCATAGCATGGCACCACCTTTATAATGAATCATTGTCCTACACAAAACATATTGCGGACCAAAGTAATTGTTCTTTGATAGAAAATAATGTGTCAAGAAAAAATATATTTAAATGAATATCACCTGATTTGTCCGCACGACGGATGATCCGTAGATAATTTTTCAACACAGCTGCTGACCACTTTGATTTTTCTTCAAACAACCTCTCTTATCCCTTTCAGTAGGAATTAGGCGGCTCAGTAGTTGGAGGAAAACCACGATGGGTTAAGGTAACAGGGGTGGCCATGCAGAGGTGACTCAAAAACAAGATGGCTAAGAGGCGGTGACCCGAGGCCATTGTAAGCCGGGGCGGGGCACCCTGAACCTTCACCATGACAGCGGTTTAACGGGCACGCCCAGGACGACCCGGCGCCGGCTCACTGTCAGCGAGGCAAGCAGGACTGGCTCACGGGACTCAGGACGTACCGCTCCGGTGACTCGGAGGAGGCAACGATTTGAAGGCCGTGAGGGCCGCTTGACACGGGAGGCGAGGCCCAGCAGTTTGGTGGGTTACTCGGCCGGCTCAAGGCGGTGGGCGGGAAGAGCCATGTCATAAGGCGGATGCTGCTGCTGACCCAACAGTGATGGCGGCGACTGCTGCGGCAAGGTGACATGGGAGGCATCAGGTACCACGGTTCAGCATGCTGTGAGCCCGTGCACTGAGTCGTACGGCGCATCCATCCCCACCTTCCAGGTCGTGGCTGGCGGCGCTGGATGCGGTGATGCAACACGTGGCCGTACTCACGGTAGTGCAGATTACTTCATCCTCATAAATTGGTTAACTCATTCCTTCCAGCCATAAACTCGTCATGCGGCGGCTCAGTATGAGGCAGCTCGGGCGGTGGCCCCTGCTACTAGGCATTGAGGTGGGCGCAGGCGTCAGAACTTGCGATCCGCAAGGCCCGGGGCTCGACACCGGCTTGGGCCAATGGAGGTGGAGGTAAGCAGAGGCGCTGGCATCAACTGAGACAAACGGGTTGTAGCCTCCAAGGCGGAGGGGCGGACGAGCCCCGACCTCTACGGCGGAGAGGCAGACTGGTCCTTAGAAGAATCAGCGCGGCCCCTCACCACAGAGGTGGGTCGGCTTGTGGAGGCACCGACAAGGCGGGACCACGGCTCGTGGAGGCGCTGGTGAGGTCGGGACAACTCGCGGAGGGTGGAGGCGACTCGCGGCCCAGCGGAGGATTTGGGGGTAAACCGACAACTGAGGGTAAACCGGCAACTTGTCAGCAAGGCCGGTGTCTTGGTACGACGGCGAGTGAAGACGTGGGCGGATGCAAGCCATGGTAGCAGTGGCGGGGGTGGCCTGGAGCAGAGGTGAAACGACCGCGGACATGGAGCAGGGCGGCTCACCACGTGTGGCAGCGCTTGACGCGGGGAAACCCAAAGGCACAGGGCGGCTCTCCGGCAATGGCTCTACGCGGGGCGGTTTGGAGCGGCTTAGCACCTACTCCAACAATAAAGCGAAGGTGTCACATCCCTAATTCTAGGCTGACCTATGCTAGCTTCCATGTGAGCATCATGTTTAAATTCAAATGAAACTTGAATTGAGGAATTTTCAAAAGCCTCAGAAAACCTCTAAAAATAACCAACATTTAAATCTCATCAAATGAGTCCAAGAAAATGTTCCTGTTATCCTGTGAAAATATTGGCATGAGGGAAAATTCAAACCAATATTTTTGGAGTCACAGAAATAATTTATTTTGGGCCTTTGATTTAAATCTATAAGTATTTGAGTTGGATTTATTTCTCCTATTAAAGAATTATAAGTCTAACAATTCTGATAATTTATGAGTGGCTCTGAATATGTTGTATCTAGCCACATAATAATTTTCAGAAGCTATAAATTGATTTGGTATTCAAACAAAATCAAAAACAAAATAATAAAAATAGAAAACAGAAACAAATGAGAGAAAGAGAGCAAAAACTCACCTGGCCTACCTGTAGCCCAACACTGTCCTGGCCCAACTCCAGCTGGCGGCCCAGCCCATCACGTGAAGCAGCTGTCTTCAACCTCTGCCAGTAGGCAGAGGCGTGTCGCCGCGCGCGCGATCGCCGTGGCCTCCTCCCTGCCTGCCTCACGCCCTCCAGGCCCTTCCAGCGCCACGGAGACGGCCACGCAACCCCAGGCCCTCTCACCCTCTCCCTGATCTCCTCTCCTCCTCTGGCTCTCTCGCACGCTACCACCGAGCACTATCGCCGGCGCCGACGAACACCACTGCGGCCATCGCCTCTCCCTCGTCCTCTTGAGCAGTCTAGAAGCTCCGCTGGATCTTCCTCGACCTTCTCCACCGAGCTACACAACGCCGGAGGCCCCGCTTCACCGCCCAAGTCGCTGCTTCAACCTTCGCCGCCAGATCTCCGGCGACCCTGCGCTGCCTCCGACGCTTCCCCGGCCTCGCCTCCACCTCGGATGGATCCGCTGTGAGCCCTTACTTCTTCTCCTATGCTTGCCCCCTCCGTTCCCGTCCCCTAGCTCCATTTCTCATCGCGGCCGAAAGCTTCTCGCTGCCGGCCATGGCGTAGCCGTGGCCATAGCCGCGCACACTCACAATGGAGCACCTCACCGTGCTCAGAAAGCCCCCAGGAGCCCAACACACACACCAGCTCCCCCTCCCGCGCACCACAACGCCAAACCCGCAGGTGCCCGAGCTCCGGCCGCCACGGACGTGCTTGCCGCCGCCTCCGCCACCCCAAAGACTGCCACCACCACCGCTGACACGCCACTCGCGGGCGCTCCAACGAGCCCAACCTCGCTTCTTCGCCGCCAGAATCACGGATGAGCGACGCCGCTGCTCAGGTGCCACCGGCGGTTAGCCGCTAACGGCATCATTAGTGGCTAATGACCCACTAACTAACCCTCCCGGACACCGGCTACCGGGCCCCGCGCCTAGTTAACTCCGGATTTATTTTCGCTTAGATTAGTTTAATAAGCGGGCCCACCAACAGAGTTGATCGGCCGACGTGTCCGCTGACCGTCCCACCTGGCCATACACCCAAACCAGCTCGAGACATCGACGATGGGTCCCACAGTGTCAGTTTGACCTCGCCGACCTGGGGCTTGACCTGCCGACGCCATACTCTATGTCATGTCGACGAAAGAATTTATTTTCTGGATTTATTCTTATATAGAAAATTCCAGAAATTGTTGCAAACTTCAAAAATTCATAGTAATTCAACCGTAACTCCAAATCAAGCAAATTAGATATGAAAAATTATCAGAAAATATCCAATCTATCCATCTATACTAGTTTCATGCATGTTTAAGCAAGTTAACCTGCTGTTTAGTGCAGAACAAGATAAAGCACTAATAATGACCATGCATGAGCTTGAAACTTGAATCTTTGATTCAAAATGGTTCAAACCCATCTGGTTGTAGTTGCATCAGGCCAACACACTCATATTGCCATGTCATAGCATGCATCATATTGTGCATTGCATTGATCGTGTTTCTTCTCTATTTGCTTGTTGTTCCCTCGTAGACGCTTGTACCGACGCTAGGATCATCGACACTTATGAACACTCAAAGGATATCTTCAAGTGCTGTGCAAGCAAAACCCCTTGTTCATTCCGATACAATCCCACTCTCTCGCTCCTTCTCTATTTTATCGCATTAGGAGAACAACGATACAACTGCTATTTGCTGCATGTAGTTGAACCCTTTATCCTCTCGCATGACCTGTCATTGCCACAAGAATAGATGAAACCCACTAGCATGAGTAGCAGCTTGTTTGAGCCCCGATGTGCCTACTCATTCATGCTTGTTTGTCATGCCTGCTATTGCTTAGAGTTGTGTCGTGTCCGATTCATCGGGATGAATTGGAATGTGGTGAACATGTCCTACTATTGAGAGCTAAGTGTGTGAACACGATTTGGTAAAGGTAGCGGTGAGAGGCCATGTAGGAGTACATGGTGAGTTGTCTCATTGCAGCCGCCCTCGTGAACTGAGTTCTGTGTTTGTGATCCATGAACAAGCATTACCACACATTGGGCTCCCGGCGCCCAAGCTCTCGACTTATTAATCAACCCGATCTCGCCGTGAGTTGGAACTAGTTTCGTGTTTGTAGGTAGTGTTAGTAGTCTACCAAGTGGCACCCAGATAGGTGGGCTTGGGACAGATTAGGCACAAGGTCTTGTACCAAGTGGCACCCGTTGGTGGACTTGGGAACCCTACACACATCGTTTGGGGCCGTGAGCGACACCCCGGCCGGATCTCCTTGCGGATGGAACCCGAATAGGTGATAAACCTAGACGAGAGACTTGTGTGGTTAGTCAGGTCGTGGCCGACTCCCTCGCCCTTCAACTAACACACCAACACCAGGATATCCCTTGAGGATGAACTGAGTTGGACAAACTTTTATCTTCCAACTCTCCAAGTTGTTTGTTTAGCTTAGCCAACTAGCCCAGGGTATCCAACACGGATTCTTGGAGAAAGGGTGGTTTCGAAAACCAACTTGATCACGAGCTCAACATAGCGGTCAGGTGACAACCTGGTAATACTTCTGAGAAGATATTCGGAAAATGACGAACCACCGGTATGTTACTAAGCTCGAGAACAATCTTGCTTTTCAGGGCAAGACGATATGATCAAAGAGCTGATGATCGACACGTTCGATGCTGGGTCATGGATGCCTGTCCCTGTAAGTTTGTGCAACTTTGGCTTTACGACTAGCCATGTCAGCCCGGACTCCTTATCATATGGATGCTAGCGACACTATCATATACATGTGCCAAAAGGCGCAAACGGTCCCAAGCAAAGGTAAGGCGACACCCGCGGGGATACCGTGCGTGAGGCCGCAAAGTGATATGAGATGTTACATGCTAGATCGATGTGGCATTGAGTCGGGGTCCTGACAGAAGGAGACCCAGCGGCGGCTTAGGATTCAGGCGGGTCACGACCGCGGCGGCTGAGTGCGTGGTAGCGTAGAACAGCGGGTTGAGGCGAGCACGGAGGCTGGCTTCGAAACGAGTGGTGGCTCCAGGCGACTTGCAGTGGCGAACCGACCCACAGGCAGCGGGGTGAGTCCGTGGTGACCCGGCAGCGGCTTGAGTAGAGGTGAACCAGCGACAGTGATTCATGGAGGACTGCGGCTGAAGTGGCTCAAGGTGGTTCCGGTTTGTCGGGCACCATGGAGACCCCCAGCAAGGAGAGGCGAAGCGGCAAACTGGCATGGGATGCGGGGCTTTGCGCAGAGGGAGGCCGGTCAGGGCCAGCAATTCATGCATCAGCGATTTGCCGCGGAACCGCGGGCCACAATAGCGGAGGGCGGATTGCCGTAGACCGGCGGCTCAACGGTGGAGACGAGCGGCTATGGAAGCCGGGGCGACTCAAGGCTGTGGAGGAGTCAACGGCGGCTCAGAGGCCATCCAAGGTGGAGGTGGGGGCGAGCCCATGGTGGCGGTTTAGAAGCGACCGACCGGTGCAGCGACTTGAAGTGGCGGCTCGTGGTCATTCAGGCGAGGGTGACTTGAGCGAAGGTCGGACCGATGTTTCGGCCTCGGGTGGAGGTGACCCGACAGGAAGCAGCAGCGAGGCAGATTACGGCAGCGGTGAGACGCTGGGTCGCGAGGTTGTAGCGGTGGCTGAAAACGACAACAACTCGCCGCGGGGCCGCTTTAGGAACGGTACGAAATTGGCGGGCCGACGGATTGACTTTAACACGAGGACGGCTCGTAGCTGCTACAGAATAGACCCGGCGAGGCGAGCTGGCAGCCTAGAGCAGCAGAGGAGGCCGTCAATTGGAACTGCAGCCACAGGCGGGCGGCGGGGTGAGGTCAGGAAGGCGAGTTGAGTTCGTGACTTCGTCCACTTCCCGTTGTTGACTCCTCCTGTCCTTCGGATCTGGCGGCGGTCTCCAGATTAGTAACCATCAATTAGTACTCATGTAAATCCATTGTATCTTATACTCATGTGATTCGTATTAGTACTCATGTATTCACTTTGGCCAAGTAGTACTTTGGTCTCCCACGTGTTTCTCAAGGGAAGCAACCAGTACTGCATTATGAGTACTACTAGTCCCACAATCGTCTCATGATGACTGCTTTTCTGTACTGTTTTGCAGGATAACCAAAAGAATGAGCCAGGTCCGCCCGCGCCGAGGCGGTTTGAGGCGAGGATGTTGGTCGAGGACGAAGTGGATGGTGGGTCGAAGCACACTCCAGCCGCGCGGTATCCATCCGGCGAGGTGAGCCGGGTCATACCAGCGCTTGGCCCGTCTGAATCCCTATCATCGACTAGGCCGGTCCCTCAGTTCCTTAATCAATTCAATTTTTCAACTGATCAGTCGGACGACGACTTCTATTTTCCTTTAGTAGATACATGCGGTTTTGAACCTTGGCGACTTGACAACTCTGACTTGGTAACAGTTTTAGATTGAAACCTGACACACCGACGAAACAGGTTGCTTAGATGAACAGTCGGCTGACTCATCTTGAACTCGAATATTGCCCTCTAGAATCCTGAGATATATCCCTTCAAGAACTCAACACTACCATGCACAGGCCCGACGGTGGGCGCCAACTGCCATGGAATTGTCACGGCAGATGTCATAGTATGAGGACTTAGTCGCGAGGCCAACGCATCTATGTGGTAGCTTGAGAGGGGTTGATCGGAATCGAGAAAACGCAACACAAGACAAAGATTTAGATTGCTTCGGTCCCCGGGAAACATCATTCGGTAAGAACCCTACATGCTATTTGTGGCTAGGTCTCATTATCATCACGAGGGAGTCGCCGTAAACCGGATCTCCCAGTTATGACAGACCCTAAGGTTTTTCTCCCCTCTTGGGGTGCCCTACCCCTCCTTATATATGTTGAAGGGGCGGGTTACATGTAGAGTCCAACTCGGATTAAGACTTAAACTATCTTGACTTCTCCTCATGGGCTTCTAACGTCTTGGGCTTCATAATGTCTCGGGCTTCACAACGTCTTGGGCTTCATAACCCCAGGCGACTCTATCTCGCCCAGCTATGATCACAACCGAAGTTATCACCGCCCAGATTATGACCGTCACGGTATGATGGTCTGCCGGTTTATGATGGTCTGCCGGGTTATGATCTGACTTAACTCCTGCCGGGTTATCATCTGACTTAACTCATGCCGGGTTATCATCTGACTTAACTCCTGTCGGTTTATCACCAGCCAGTTTACCGTCTGTCTTAGCCACCTGTCTTAACTATCCGCCGGTTTACCAAGTCCCAGCCGGGTTAAAACTCCGGCCGGGTCATACCGCGGGGTATATTCCCGACACCTTTAGTACTCTGGAGTATCAATACTACACCCAACAAGTCAACATGCTATACGCCTTTCTTAATGGTCTACGGGGCAGATGCGGTTCTTCCAAGTGATATCCATCATGACTCGCCTCGAGTGGCGGCTTATGTTGAAGCTGATAATGAGATATCATGTCAAGATGCACTTGATTCTTTGGATGAGGAGCGTGACCTTGCGATGGCTCGTTCGGTGATATATTAACAAGACCTGCGTCACTATCATAGCCACAGAGTCAAGACCCCGACGTTTCAAGAAGGCGACTTGGTGTTCCAGTTGATCCAAGATCAAACAGATATGCACAAGTTATCCCCACCTTGGTAAGGATCCTTTGTGGTCAACAAGAACCTGAATAACGGGTCATATTACCTCATTCATATATGAGAACACAAGGATTCACATAAGTCAGAGGTGGAGACCCGCCGGCTCTGTAATATTGCTCATCTTCGGCCTTATTACATTTGAGCCACCGGCTCTCATGGTTGTACATACTTTTATCAATGTATATATTATGATCAATATAATAAATCCGACATCCCTGATAATTCAGGGCCTCTGTCGTTTCATTTCTGTGTATCTGAGTCTTTATTATTTGTTCATAAGGTCACTTGGGGGCTTCCAACCCACCGGGTTTAGCTTTCATACCCTCTTGACCAGGTGTGGACGCTGAATCCCGAGTTATCCTGCCTGTTTGCAACTTGCTACTCCGCCAGGTAATCCCGAGTGACCCGCCGAACTCTTAACAATCAATCTTTTTCAAGACCCTGAACTCGTTAAGGTTAAATCAATGGTTTTTTGTCACTTGAGGGCCGACTTACAGTGAGCTAGGATTAACTCCAAGGTTGTGCGGCCTATGAAAACACATGGCTTTGCTAGCCAATTTATCTGGCCGTGCTTTGGTAAGCCGGCCTGGTAATTATTTGATATTTTTTGTATCTTGCTTTTGAGTCTTTTGGATTTGTATCTCATAAAGATTTTTTCTGCTAAGTGCATTTTCAACAATCCGGGTCATGCAGCCCTGATTGTGTGACTCACATTTGAGCATTTGGGCTTGGTAACCCGCCCTAGCTATTTACTTTAAGTTGCCATCATGCTTTGGTTTGCACAATTGGGATCATGCACTTGCAAATCTTTGGGTTGTCACCCACACTGGATACGGCGACGTAAGCCGGCCATATGAGCCAATTTTATAGGTATGTTATTTGTTGTTATACGAATATGCGAGGTTTGATAATCCGCCCTGGCTTTTAACTTTAAGTCACCAGCATACGTTAGTTTCATCGGCCATTAATTCTAGTCTTTCCCATAATTACATAAGACTATATTATGTCTGGGTTGTTACTCGCCCTGGCTTTTGACGTTAAGTCGCCAGGGCATATGTTGTTTAAACTTTGTGCATGACATGCAGAGTTTAACACACAAGTAAGAATGCTGCAATGCATAGTATGACCAATTGTATCAAGCCTGTCCTAAAAGATTAAACATGGTATTTCAACAGTTAACATGCATGATGGCATGACAAGGTGGATCATTGTTTCAAAAGGCTACTCTATTACAAGGCTATCACAAGCCCATAAGTTTGGAGCCGAAATGTTCTTTTGAGAAGAGATCTTGTACCCTATCCTGAGAGCCGCCTGGTTTATCATTGATTTATTTCATGGCGAGTTTATGACTCCGGTTCATCCTGCGCCCGCTCTTCTTCTTCGCCCATCTGGAGGTCAGGTGACGTCCAGTCGATGCCGGTTAAGGCCTCGAATATGGCTTCATCATTTATAATGAGGGTAGAGTCAAGATCAGGGGCAAAGAGGTGCTTACGCCTAGCGGGAACAAGGTTCATCACTTCATGAGTGGGCGGCTTAATCTTGTTGTTTTGATCATCATAAGCTGGCGTGTAGTGCTTCCGATTTAGTTCTTCAATAAGCTTACGCGCCACAGGCCGCATCTCCCTCACACACTTGTTAAAATCATGCTCCTCAAAGGCTGACTCGTCATCTTTAAACTCGGGGCACCCAATCGCGATCTCTTCCGGGTCCAGTTCTGTTGCCCATGCCTTGGCTCGGCCTAGAGTGACGATAGCTTCTGCTCGGGTGGCTGATAGCCGACACTCTTTGATTTGAGCCGGCGCAGTTGAAAATTGTTCTAGTATAGTATTGAGGAGTGTTGGGGGCTTCTTCCCACCTGACAGAGCAATGAGGCTGCACAAAGTTCTGGTATATAGTTGTTCGGTCAATGAGTACACTGCCTTCAACTTCATCAACATATTTTCACCAAGGCTGGCGCTTCTAGGCCTGTTTACATCAGACATAAGAGTTGCCAGGTGAAAGTGCAACTAATACCTGGGTGGTTTTGGTAATTCTTAACAACATATAGCTCATTGAACTAATGCTCTTTCAAGATGATCATTTCAGAAAGTTCAATGATTGGCATGGCCTGGACTAGAGATGCGGACCCCTCAAAATGCTAAGGACGCATATTGGCAACAAGCTCAAGACTCTACATTTTGTTTTTAGTGATCCAAGATCACATTGAGTCCATAGGATAGCCAATACTATTAAAAGGGGATGAGGTGTTGCTTAATGGCTTACCTGCTCAAAATGCTTAGTGATATGCTCCAAAACCCTCAACCACTTTCTCATTTCCACATATGTCCTAAACCTAAAAGTCAAACTCGGCCCCACCAATTTGATCTATCCGGCGCCACCGAGTTCATTTGACATAGCCAGCGCCACAAACCCTAATCAGTTTGGCTTCACTGATAGGGATCTCAATCTCACAGAGATGGGATTGCAAACTCTCTGTTCCCCTTCGTAACGTTTCGGTCTCACCGAAATGAGCGATCGGTCCCAGCAAGTTCGCAATGCAAACTCCATGTTTCCTTTTCATAATGTTTCGATCCCACCGAAATGAGCGAATCGGTCCCACTGAGTTTGCCTGACATACTCCCTGTGTGCCTATTACTGAAATCGGTCCCATCGAGTTCAAGTGATCGGTCTCACCGAGATTAAGTTATGCCCTGCTACCTCTTGAGCATTGCATTGGTTTTCCCTTGAAGAGGAAAGGGTGATGCATTAAAGTAGCGTAAGTATTTCCCTCAGTTTTTGAGAACCAACGTATCAATCCAGTAGGAGGCTCCTCACAAGTCCCTCGTACCTACACAAACAAACAAGAACCTCACAACTAACACGATAAAGGGGTTGTCAATCCCTTCACGGCCACTTGCGAAAGTGAGATCTGATAGAGATAATAAGATAAGATAAATATTTTTGGTATTTTTCTGATATAGATTGGAAAGTATAGATTGCAAAATAGTGTAGATTGGAAACTTATATGATAAAAGATAGACCCGGGGGCCATAGGTTTCACTAGTGGCTTCTCTCAAGATAGCATAAGTATTACGGTGGGTGAACAAATTACTGTCGAGCAATTGATAGAAAAGTGCATAGTTATGAGATTATCTAGGCATGATCATGTATATAGGCATCACATCTGTAACAAGTAGACCGACTCCTGCCTGCATCTACTACTATTACTCCACACATCGACCGCTATCCAGTATGCATCTAGCGTATTAAGTTCATAAGAACAAAGTAACGCATTAGGCAAAATGACATGATGTAGAGGGATAAACTCAAGCAATATGATATAAACCCCATCTTTTTATCCTCGATGGCAACAATACAATACGTGTTTTGCTGCCCTCGCCACATCGGGAAAGGACACCGCAAGATTGAACCCAAAGCTAAACACTTCTCCCATTGCAAGAAAGATCAATCTAGTAGGCCAAACCAAACTGATAATTCGAAGAGACTTGCAAAGATAACCAATCATACATAAAAGAATTCAGAGGAGATTCAAATATTTCTCATAGATAAACTTGATCCTAAACCCACAATTCATCGGATCTCAACAAACACACCGCAAAAAGAGTTACATCGAATAGATCTCCAAGAAGGTCGAGGAGAACTTTGTATTGAGATTCAAAGAGAGAGAGAAGAAGCCATCTAGCTAATAACTATGGACCCGAAGGTCTGTGGTAAACTACTCACAACTCATAGGACATGACTTGGCGATGATGTAGAGGCCCTCCGTGATTGATTCCCCCTCTGGCGGAGTGCAGGAAAAGGCTCCAAGATGGGATCTCACGGGTACAGAAGGTTGCGGCGGTGGAAATAGGTTTTCGTGGTGCTCTATGATGTTTTCAGGGTATGGAGGTATATATAGGCAAAGGAGGTCGGTCAGGGAGCCTCGAGGGGCCCACGAAGGTGGGGGGCGTGCCCACTGAGGGAGTCCTAGATTAGGGAGTATCCGGACAGCCGGACTATATACTTTGGCCGGACTCTTGGACCGTGAAGATACAAGACTCAAGACTTCGTCCCGTGTCCGGATGGGACTCTCCTTTGCGTGGAAGACAAGCTTGGCAATCCGGATATTATATTTCCTTCTTTGTAACCGACTCCATGTAAACCCTAGCCCTCTCCGGTGTCTATATAAACCGGAGAGTTTAGTCCTTAGAAGGACAATCATAATCATCATAGGCTAGCTTCTAGGGTTTAGCCTCTATGATCTCGTGGTAGATCAACTCTTGTAATACCCATGTCATCAATATCAATCAAGCAGGAAGTAGGGTTTTAGCTCCATCAAGAGGGCGCAAACCTGGGTAAAACATTGTGTCCCTTGCTTCCTGTTACCATCAGCCTTAGACGCACAGATCGGGACCCCCTACCCGAGATCTGCCGGTTTTCACACTGACATTGGTGCTTTCATTGAGAGTTCCTCTATGTCGTCGCTGCAAGGCTTGATGGCTCCTTCAATCATCAACAACAACGCGGTCCAGGGTGAGACTTTTCTCCCCGGACAGATCTTTGTGTTCGGTGGCTTCGCACTGCGGGCCAATTCGCTTGGCCATCCAGAGCAGATCAACAGCTACGCCCCTGGCCACTAGGTCAGGTTCGGAAACTTGAACTACACGGCCGATATCCGCGGATACTTGATCTTCAACGGA
Organism: Aegilops speltoides; assembly: GCA_021437245.1. NCBI lineage: Eukaryota > Viridiplantae > Streptophyta > Magnoliopsida > Poales > Poaceae > Aegilops > Aegilops speltoides. The sequence continues at coordinate 119,652,519 of CM038145.1, forward strand.
TTCGGCTCGCGCCAGAACGCGATACCACGATGAGCACGCTTTGACCTGCTGTCGACAATGCTCGGATATCACCGCAGAGCCCCGACCTAAACCAAGCGCTTAGGCCGCGGAGGACGGTGGATGGACCCCGCCTAGAGGTCGACACTCATCGGCGAGAGCCGAATACGCATTTCACCCCAAGGAAGCTCAGGACACCGGACCCCTGACTCAGATCCGGCCAGTAGTTCCAAACCGCGCGCCCAAGCCCGCTGATCTGGTTGGGCTCCGTGATGGAGTTCACCGTCATGATACCTTCCAAAGACTCGCCTTTGGCGACATGCTGAACTTTTTAAAGTCCTCTCTTTGTCAGAGATTCTTGGTCAACTATGTTCGCTCGAGGGAAGTAGGCGACGGCGAATTCGCCGCCCACCCACCACCCATTTCATTGCCACGGTTGATGATTTAACCGACGTGCTTGACTTCGACTCCGAATACATCGACGGTATGGACGACGATGCAGGAGAAGAACAGGAACCACCGCTCATGGGGTGGTGGAGAGCTACCTCCTCATATGATATATATATGGTGGACACTCCGAAGGAAACCAATGGCGATGAGGCAATGGAGGATAACCCGTCAGGGAAGAAAGAAAAGCATGGGCTTCGTCGGCGCCGCTCCAAACCCCGCCATAGCAATACCGGCAGAGGAGACGAAAACAATCCGGATGGTGCTGAAGATGAATACAGCCCCGATCAGCTCGCTTCAAGCAAAGCCGAGCAGAAGACCGCAGTCAACCTGCATTTAACAAAGCGATGGATTTGATACCCGAGGAGGACAACTACATTCCCCCCTCAGAAGACGAGATTAGCCTCGGCGATGACGAGTTCGGCATGCTAGAGGACCCCGTGGAGCAGGAGCGCTTCAAGCGCCGGCTTATTGCCACCGCGAGGAGCTTGAAAAAGAAGCCACAGCAGCTCCAAGCTGATCAAGACCTGCTCACAAACAGATGGACCGAAGTCTTGGCAGCTGAGGAATACGGACTCGAACACCACACGGCTGACCGTCCACCTCGTGGACGGGATAAAACGGCATATCAGCCCGAATACCAGCCCGCACCCCCACGCCAGCACACTACAGCCCGGGGCAATAGGCAGGACATGCAAGATATACTAGAAAACAAGGCAGGACAGCCAAGATCGATCTACGGATCGCGGGCGCGCTTCAACACGTGATTTACGATCATCATGCCGGATACGCTTATGAACAAGTCCAGCCGGACGAATACACCACCTGCACTCATTCGAATCACAGAGCCACATAGCCCGCATAGAGGCGCCAGACACCCCTCCGCTTCACTAACGAAGTAATGGATCATGAATTCGTATGGGTTTAAACCCATAAACATCGAATCATACGATGGCACAACAGACTCCGCAGTATGGATCGAATATTTCCTTCTCCACATTCACATGGCCTGCGGAGACGATCTACACGCCATCAAGTATCTCCCCCTCAAACTCAAAGGACCGGCCCGGCATTGGCTAAACAGCCTGCCGACAAATTCCATTGGCAGTTGGGAAAACCTGCAGGACGCGTTTCTCAACAACTTCCAGGGCACATATGTGCGACCACCGAATGCCGATGACCTGAGCCACATTACCCAACAGCCCGGAGAGTCAGCCAGGAAATTCTAGACTCGGTTCCTAACCAAAAAGAACCAAATATTCGACTGTCCGGACGCTTAAGCCCTGGTGGCCTTTCAGCATAATATCCATGACTAGTGGCTCGCCCGACACCTCGGCCAGGAAAAACCCAAGTTAATGGCGGCCCTAACGGCACTCATGACCCACTTTTGCACGGGCGAGGACAGCTGGTTGGCTCGCAGTAGCACCACGCCACATTCTGGCACCTCGGATGTCTGCGACAATAACGGCAAGCCACGACACAACAGACATAAGCGAAGGAACAACGGCGATAACACTGAAGACATGGCAGTTAATGCTGGATTTAGTGGCTCAAACCGTCGCCGAAAAGCCGCTCAAAGAAACAATCAGGACCATCCAGATCGAACGCGATATTGAACGCCGTACAAATTCATGGCACCCCGGATAAGCCAGCAAACCACACTAACAGAGACTGTTGGGTGTTCAAACAGGCTGGTAAAATAAACATCGAAAATAAGGACAAGAGGCTGCACAACAAAGATGACGAGGAGCCCCGGCGTCCGAACACAGGAGGACAGAAGAAATTTCCTCCCTAGGTCAAAACGGTCAACATGATCTACACCACCCATATTCCCAAACGGGAACGGAAGCGAGCACTATGGGACGTCTATGCGATGGAGCCAGTCGCCCCAAAATTCAACCCATGGTCAGCCTGTCCGATCACCTTCGATCGTAGGGATCACCCTACCAGCCTCCGTCATGGCGGTTCAGCAGCATTGGTCCTAAACCCAATCATCGACGGATTCCACCTCACGCGAGTCCTTATGGATGGCGGCAGCAGCCCGAACTCGCTTATCGACACAAAGGCGCAAAATGGGCATCGACCCTTCGACGATCAAGCCCACCAAAACCACCTTCAAAGGTGTAATTCCAGAGTAGAGGTTGCTGCACGGGCTCCATAATATCGAAGTGGTCTTCGGATCTCCGTGATAACTTCCGGCGAGGAGTTAATCTTCGATATCGTCCCTTCGCAGCGGGTTATCACGCGACCGCTTGGACGAACCGCATTCGCCGATTCAATGTGGTACCACACTACGATACCTCAAGCTCAAGATGCCAGACCTCGCGGGTCATAACACCAACGGAAACATGGACCGCCTCTCCGACAGAAGAGCATACCGCAGCCCTCGCAGCAGAAGTACAATGCAGCCTCCTCCGCAAACCACCAATCCGTGACAACAACCCCAACACCGCAAGCGAGTCCGAGCACCCCGCAACAGATCACTGTGCACGCCAAGAGCGCGACTAGCATTCCGCCTCCTCAAGCCCCATCAAAGCAGCATTCGTGCCGCTGCATACAATTACGCATTCAAAATACCATGGGCATAGGTGGAGGCGCAAATGCTGACTCGCCAACAAAGGCGGTATAACCGCAACATACTTTAATAACCCCTTTATCTTTCAGACACCGCTTTAGGGCAGCCTCTTCGTAAGAGCCGGATTGTCGGACTTACACAGAGAGAAAACTAAGGAGGCAAGTGCTCTCAAGACAAAGGAAATACCTGTGTGGAATCTGCTCACGATTGTTATACCTGCTTTTATATACCTACATGCAGCCCGCCCTTGGATAGGACATGTTAAATAGTCCTATTTACTTCTGCTTAAACGCATTCATTGTAAACATACGCTTAAACGTATTATTCAATGGGAGATAAAATATAGCGTCAACTTATTATTCCTATTTGCACATTTTTCCTATAAATGTTCATTTAATATTGCATCCGTACACCTCGGTACGTTCAGTTTGCCAGGGGCTTCTTATGGCGCCCCACAATACGGCAAGACAAGTCCGAACACTTTAGACAGTGCGGCTGAGGGAGTCCTAGATTAGGGGGTATCCGGACGGCCGGACTATATACATCATCCGGACTATTGAAGCGTGAAGATACAAGACTCAAGACTCTGTCCCGTGTCCGGATGGTACTCTCCTTTGCGTGGAAGACAAGCTTGGCGATCCGGATATTGTGTTTCCTTCCTTGTAACCGACTCCATGTAAACCCTAGCCCTCTCTGGTATCTATATAAACCGGAGGGGTTGGTCCTTAGAAGGCCGATCACAATTACAATCATACCATCATAGGCTAGCTCTTAGGGTATAGCCTCTACGATCTCCTGGTAGATCTACTCTTGTACTACTCATATCTTCAATATTAATCAAGCAGGAAGTAGGGTTTTACTTCCATCGAGAGGGCCCGAACCTGGGTAAACATTATGTCCCTTGCTTCCTGTTACCATCAGCCTAGACGCACAGATCGGGACCCCCTACCCAAGATCCGCCGGTTTTGACAACGACATTGGTGCTTTCTTTGAGAGTTCCTCTGTGTCGTCGCCGCTAGGCTCGATGGCTCGTATCATCTTCAAGGACGACATTACTCGGGGGGAGCTCTGGCTGTAGGCCAAACTCTCCGACTTGGCGGCTTTATCATGGCTGCCCCGTCGGCGGTTGCATCGACGATGGCCTCTCGGGTCATCAAGCATAACCTTCGCGTCAGTTCGGAACTCGTCGAACAGATGGATCCGATGGAGCTCTCCTCCCTTAATGAGCTCTTGGATTGCATCGCCGCTCTGGGAGTCACTACAGACTATGACCAGATCGGGCTTAAACCCAACCAAAGGGACATCACATCCCCGCCGGCCACCTGTGAGATAGCGGTAGTGGAGGAACCACACACGGATTTCCCCTCAACTTTGAAGACGAATTACGTTCGGATCACCGAACTCCTTGAGCTGAACACCTGCTCGAAGGAAGACATGACCCAGGTCCCGGACTTAGAATCAGGCATTGGGCCGAAGAAATTGGGTAGCACTCCGGATCCCGAGCTGTCAGGCTCGGAACCTCCCACACCCCTGTGTGTTAGATCGGATCAGAATCCGGGTTCAGCTAACAACACCCATCTGACTTAAACCGTCTCTCCCGCATCAGGCAAGAGCCCCAAGAGACTGTACACCGCTACTGGGCCAGATTCCTCCTTGCGCTTAACAAGGTCAAGGGCTGCCGCGGGGAGGACGTAGTCTCACTCTTCTGCAAAAATTGCACGGACAAAGGACTCCTTAATGCTATAAGCCGCCGTGACATAGTACACTTCACGGACTTGGCAATCATAGTACGTAAATCTTGGCGATGGAAAGCTACCGAAAACCCAAACAGAATTTTGGGACAATACGGCTCTCACCAAGACCTTTGTCGAACTAAACGGGCGAACTCTCGTAAGTCGGCCGATCCAATTCCCAAGAAACCAAGGCACACCCTAGGGCGGGGAACCATATTGGAAGAATGGCTCGATGGGCCATGTAAACTCAACAGCGCTTCGGACACAGCACCAACCCATAGCCTTAGGGCGTGTTGGATACTCCGGCAGGTTGCAAAAAGTGGCGAGGATCTTCTTGCAAGCCATAAAGCAGAACAACATCCCGCCAACGAACACAATACGCAGATAATAGTCTTCAAGACTTTCGCCTCAAACAATAGGCGCAAGCGAGCTCATCGAAGCTCCACTGAAATTTGCCATGTGGCAAAGATAAACCCCTGGGACGACACTGCTATAACTTTCAGTGCCAATGATGAACCTCGATTCCAGACTGTCCGGGCACCGGCCTCTCTGGTCCTTAGCCCAATCGTGGACGGCTTTCGGCTCATTAAAGTACTCATGGATGGCGGAAGCAGATTAAACTTGATCTATGAAGAAACGCTCAACAAGATGGAAATTGATAAAAGTCGCATTGAACAAAGCGGCACAACCTTCAGGGGAATCATTCCTAGTCGGGAAGCGCGGTGTGCGGGAAAATCACACTCGATGTGGTATTCGGCACCCCGGAAAATTACAGGTCCGAAGAAATCACATTCCAAGTGGTTCCTTTTAGCAGTGGATACCACGCCCTTCTAGGGCAGGACGCATTTACGAGCTTTCAAGCCATACCCCATTATGGGTACATGAAGCTTAAAATGCCCGGGCCCAATGGAATCATCACTCTAGCCAGTGATCCGGACGTCGCACTTTGCGCCAAAAACAAAATCGCAGCACTAGCCCTAGAAGCATTATCCGAAGCCCTAGCAGCCGAAGAATTAAAAACGCTACGGGCCACCATGGACAGGGACGGCGTGATACTCGACAAGCGACCCAAGTCCATCTCATTTAAACCCGTGGATGAGATAGTCAAATTCCAAGTCCATCCAACAGACCCCATGAAGACAGCTTCCATCGGGACACAGTTGAGCCCCATAATGGACGCCACATTACAAGACTTCTTACGCGAAAATTGGGACATTTTTGCTTGGCGCCAATCGGACATGCCGGGCATCCCGCGTGGATTGGCCGAACACAACCTTAATATACTAAAGGGATACGAACCTGTCAAACAAACCCTAAGGCGATTTTCAGAGCCCAAACGACAAGCAATGGGGGAAGAGCTAGCCAAGCTACTTGAGGCCGGATTCATGAGAGATATTAAACATCCGGATTGGCTGGCAAACTTGGTAATGGTACCAAAGAAGGACAAATCCTGGCACCTATGCGTCGACTTCAAAGACCTCAACAAGGCTTGCCCCAAGGAACCCTTTCCCCTCCCTCGCATCGATCAAATAATCCATGCCACAGCTGTACACGACTCGCTGTGTTTTCTCGACGCATACTCTGGATACCATCAAATAAAGATGGCAGAGTCTGACCAAGCTGCAACAGCTTTCATAACGCCATATGGCCCCTTTTGCTTCAACACTATGCCTTTCGGGCTTAAGAACGCCGGTGCAACCTATCAACACATGATTCAAACATGCCTGGAAAAACAAATCGGCAAAACAGGAGAGGCATACGTAGATGACATGGTCATAAAAAAAAGACACGTCGAAACCCTAATAGATGACTTAAGCCTTACATTCGATAACCTCCGGACATACGACATCAAGTTGAATCTGGAAAATGCGTTTTGGCGCCCCTCGGGAAACCGCCGGGCTTCATTGTTTCCAATAGAGGAATTGAAGCTTAATCCGCAAAAATCTGAGCTCTGCCGCAGCTTGGTTATACCAACAGACCTCAAGCACATCCAAACTAGTGGATGCGTGGTCGCTTGAGCGGCTTTATCTCCGTGTTAGAGAAAAGGCATTACCTCTTTACCGCCTCCTTCGGCGCACCGAACACTTCGTGGACGGATGTAGCATGGCCGGACTCGATGAAATAAAGACCTTCGCCAAGAATCCAGTCCTAATAGCGCGAATATCGGCGAGCCTATGCTACTATACATAGCTGCAACACATCAAGTTCTAAGCGCAGTGCTCGTCGTCGAACGAGAGGTTGACGGATACAAATTCCCACTCAAAAGCCTGTTTATTACGTTTCCATGGTCCTCACCCCATGCAAATCCCGATACCCACACTATCAAAAAATAGCATACGCGGTCTTCATGGCATCTCGGAAGTTGCGACACTACTTTCAAGAGTGTTCGATTATGGTGGCCTCCGAAGTACCACTCAATGACATAATAAATAACCGTGACGCTACGGGCCGGATTGCTAAATGGGCTATCGAGCTCCTTCCATTCGACATAATATACAAACCACGGCGGGCCATCAAGTCGCAAGTAGTGGCTAACTTTGTCGCCGAATGGACAGAAGCCGAATTCCCTAAAGAGTACGGCGTTTACTCCAACTGGATCATGCACTTTGACGACTCTAAAATGCTGGCCGGATTGGGAGCAGGTGTAGTCCTAACGTCTCCCACCAGAGACACGATCCAGTACGTCCTCCAAATATTATACACAGACTCCAACAATGCAGCCAAATATGAGGCTCTGTTGCACGGTCTTCGGATGGCAGTCTCTATGGGCATCCAACGCCTGGAAGTGCGCGGGGATTCGAACCTCACAATATCACAAATAAATGGAGACTTTGATACCAAGGATCCGAAAATGGCAGCCTACCGTAATGCCGTCCTCAAAATGTTATCTCGGTTCGAGGGGCTCGAATTCCACCATGTGGCTCGAGAAAACAATCAAGCAGCGGACGTCCTCGCGCGATCACGCTTAAACGCGATTCGCCCCACCTAACATATTCCTGGAAAGGTTGTTCAGGCCATCCGTAGTATGGGAAGGGTAGTCCGGCAATACTAGCACGGATCTGAACACACCCCCAGATTCCGAACCATCAGACACAATCGGAGGCTCTACCACCGAAATAACATCTTCGGCCCATGAAATCATGGCCGTAATCGCCCCGTGGACTGAGCCTTTCTTGGCCTTCCTAAATAGGCAGGAGCTCCCCGAAGACCAAAATGAAGCACGCTGCATCATCCGGCATTCTAAAGCTTACAAAGTCCACGAAGGGGAACTCTACAAGAAAAGTGCTACCGGAGTGCTCCAAGGATGCATCTCCGAAGAGGAAGGGTGGCAGCTCTTGGCTGAAATCCATGCTGGACTGGGCGGGCACCACGTCGCGGCTCGAGCACTAGTCAGCAAGGCCTTCCCAGACAGTTTCTATTGGCCGACGCCCAAGAAGACGACAGACCTTGTCCAACACCGCCGGTTGCCAGCTCTTCGCCAATCAGAGTCATATGCCCCCTACCGCTCTCCAAACAATCCCCATAACCTGGCCCTTCGCGGTCTGGGGGCTGGATATGGTCGGTCCTCTTAAAGGGGGAAGCCATAAGAAAAAATATTTATTGTTCACGGTGGACAAGTTCACCAAATGGATAGAAGCCAAACCAGTCAAAACGGCCGAATCTGGACCAGTCATAGACTTCATATCCTGGGTCGTACACCGATACAGCGTCCCCCACAGGATCATCACTGATAATGGCCCCAATTTCATAGCCGATGAGGTGAAAACTTGGTGCGGCAAAATGGGCATTAAGCTCGACTACGCTTCCGTCTACCATCCCCAAAAAAAGGGCCAGGTCAAACGGGCAAACGGTCTCATCATGAGCGGCATCAAACCCAGACTGGTGCGATCCTTGACAGAGTCGGATACGCGACTGGTCAAGAGCTCAACTCCGACTCTGGGGGCTGCGGACCACGCCGAATTGCACCACGGGATATACACCATTTTTTATGGTATACGGCGCGGAAGCAGTACTACCCTGCGACATAATACATGATTCGCCATGCGTATGCATGTACGAAGAGAAGGAAGCCGAGTTAGATCGGCAGGACAACTTTGCTGCCTTGGAGGAGGAGCGCGACGTTGCAAAAGCCCGCTCCGCATTCTGCTAGCAGCAGGCTCGACGATATCGAAGCAGAGAAGTGCGGGCCAAAATTTACAATATTGGCGAGCTCGTTCTACGCCTACCAGAGAAGAAGAAGGACAAGCTCAAACCCAAGTGGGAAGGTCCCTTCGTCATTGACAAGGTTCTCACCGGAGGAGCGTACCGCTTACGTAATGCATCAGATAACAGACTCGAGCCAAACCCATGGAACGTGGCCAGACTCCAGAGATTCTACGCCTAACGCCGAACTCATTGTTCGTCTCCTTACTCTCTTCCTTTTATTTATGCTCCACCCCCTTTTCCTTTCTCGAACCTTTTTCTCTTCACACAAAGTATTTAATACATTGCGGACTCCCGGATTACTCCGGCCACACTATGTGTGTACGCAATACCCGGCGGCTTCCTATATGGAAGCTAAAAATAATTACTCAAATGGCTTTTTGCCCATCACATATGCGTTTCTTTTTTCATATGTGCCTTTTCTTCACCATTATATGCATCGATATGACTTAAGATGTGGCCAAGCTGGGTTGCCTGGCTCTTGTGTTTATGCCCTATGTTCCCGTTAATTCGGCTAGGGCATAAGGGGAGCACCTCTGCGATTGTTACTGCCGGTTCAGCCGGATGTGTACCTCATACTAGATGAAGCCGAAAGCTAGCTTCCTTAAGAGAATATTCGGTCGGTGAACAAAAGATGTATTTGTTTATTACAACATAAAACCCCAGAAGTCTTGTATCCTGCGCCATCGTTCGCAGTCCGGACATGCGCATTGTCGCATGCGTACCCAGGGAAAGGAACCCCTAACGGAACTATTCTCTCTAGAAGATGTTTCTTACTATCCATGTAATATAACATAACTAGTTGGGTACTTGTCTGTTCAAGCACTTATGACCCCTACGACTAGTTTCCACGCATACCCCGGTTTTGTATAACTGAGTGGGTATTCGGACACACCCCAGACTGTAGGATCCGGGGGCTGAAGCGAAAAGGTCCGCCATGACAAATGATTTTAATCCGGCTAGGGGCTACTTATGCCCATTGAATTACATACTACTTGACCGACTATATTCCTCCTCTATACCATCCAATGTGCTATCTAGCTTACAACTCGATGAGAATACTTGGCGGCTAACGCTACCTGGTCATATACCGCACTTACGGAATTTCTTGCCCATCGCCCCGCCGTCCTACTTCGCCATATGGTTCGGGTCCAGCTTGGTGTAGCTGCCTTCACCATAGCCCAGCTTCTCTTGCACCTTGCCGCAAGTCGACATCTTCCACAATCGGAAGCGCCGTGCTCCTTGAAGCATATCTACAAGCTCCCCATGCCGCTTGGCAAGAAGTTTGATGGCCACAAGGCCTGAGCAACACCCTGCATCACTTGCCGAGCTCGCTCGTGCAGTTGCGAGAGATCTTGCAGTAAATCACTTGCAGATGAGGGCATCTCCTCCTCAGGGTGACCCGTTAACATTCCTGCATGCAAAATTCTTTCAGTATACTTCCTTGCCATGTCATACAGTTCGTCTGGGCACTCACCATAAATCCCGCGACGAAGCCTTTTGTTCTCCTTCATGGAGTCCGCCAGTTGAGTGCGGACGTCTTTTAATTCCACGCCCAGCCGAATATTGGCATCTTGAAGATTGTTCTTCTCTTGCCTAACTTGCGTAAGGATGCGTTCACCAGCCTTTAGGTGCCTTTTGAGATGTGAGTCGTCATCCGTTACGCCCCCCGGATTCACCCCGGGATTGTCTACAGAATTTTCTGTTAGACTAGTCACACCAGCTGCTTACTAACTAGTGCATCTTCATACAATTGAGACAAATTTTACCAGAGGAGGCCTTCTGGGATTCCTCTAACTTGGCAACCGTGTCCCTCAGCTGGGCCTTGCATTCCTCCAGCTCTTGAGCCAATTGTTCATTCTTATCTACAAGGACCTGTGCATAAATTGATCCTTCAAACAGTTGTTCCAACCATTTCAAGTCTCAGGGGCTACTGCTATACATGCTTATCAAAATTTCTTACCCGTATATCTATGGTATACTGGTTCGTTGCTCGGGCAAGTCCTCCTTGAGCAGCTCGAATGTATGCGTCTCCTGAATTGAAGGCATTAAATGCCTCTTCAGAAAAGATGTTGTTCCGAAGCACGGCCCGTCGACGCTGGTGATTCATGGCGCTATCTACTTTGGAGTTCGTGGCCGAGAGCATATCCGCATCCTCTGTCGGAGAAGTATGCGGCATCGGCCCCGTGTTCGCCTCCGCTCTCGAAGCCGGTTCTGGAATCCGGCTAGTGGAGGCGTGATCGGCGGGATCCCCGGATATAGTCCGGCTACTCCTCTTCCTGCCAGGACACAAAGGGCGCTGTTATACTTTAAATACCATAATCGTAGGACAGGTTTTTACCTTACCTCCGCAGTGGCGTGTCGACCCTTACCGCCTTCCTCTTGAGCCTGCCCAATCCGGGCGCCCATGGTTGACGAATCTCTAGGGGCTCGGCCCCGCGCTCTGACCGTTGTCTCTGCAAGAAACACGACACTTCAAGGGTAAGGCATGACATCTGAACGGAGTCCTCTTCGGTGGATAGGGTTTTTTCAGTTTGGCTTACACACGACGTAGGTAGCAGTTCGGTATAGTCGGCAATAATGGCCACTAAGGCGCCGTCACAGCTCGCTTGATAAAATATCCCATTGACAAGCTCTACGGTAATATCCGGATCCTCTTTGAGTCCTAGATCTAGGGCCCTTTCGGGGTCCTCCGGCTGCGGGGAGGGGCTGGAGATTCCTTCTACGGCCCTCCTCAGTTCCTGCTCGGAAATGTCGAAGCGGATAATCTTAGAGGAGAACGCCGCGATGTGTGGAGCTGGGAAAGGAACGACAACTTACCCAGTTTGGGGGAGTTGTGCATGAAGAATCCGTCTCGCGGTTTGATGCGAAGGAATTCTTCCTCTTCCCCTTTATACAAATCGGACAATATCTTTGCCAGAGCAGTGGCGGAGTCCGGACCCTTACGGCCGCAACGGGTGGCGTCGTCTTCCCCGTTGAAGTGCCACATGGGCTTCCCCCTATATTTAAGTGGTTGCACTCCCCGTATTATGCATATTGCCATAACCTCGATTATCGTCAGTCCGAATTTGGCCAGTAACTTTATCCTCGCCATCGTAATGCATTTCGGTATCCTCCTCGGGGCCTCGGGGCACCGGCTTAGACGACTCGCGGGCGCATGAACTTGGGGAGACCTGTCCAGACTGGATCCGGAAGGGGAACGCCATCAATGTAAAACCACTCCGAAGGCCAGTTCTCTGGTGCCTTCTTGGGAGTGCCGGATAGGTATCCGGTTTTGGCAATGCGCCATACTTTGGCCCTGCCCACTTGACATGTGGATTCTCTCGGGTTGCGGGGGACAAGGTAGAATAGCTTCTTCCATAACCCGAAGTGAGGCTCGCAGCCTAAAAATAGCTCGCAAAGGGCAACGTACCCTGCTATGTGTAGTACGGAGGCAGGGGTAAGGTTGTGCAACTAGAGGCCGTAGAACTCTAGGAGCCCGCGAAGGAACGGGTGGATGGGAAACCCGACGCCCCTTAGCAGATGCGGGATAAGGCATATTCGCTCCTCTGGAGATGGATTTGGAGATCCCTCCACTTGTTCCCCTCCGTTATAAGTGGCTATTCCGGCTCGGACGGGGACCATGAACGCTGGTGGGAGAAACCCCTGGGTTTGTAACTCTATCAAACGACTATGAGGAACTGAACACTCTTCCCAGTCCCCCGACTTGGAGCGAGGAGAGCGAGCAGAAGAGGTGCGACGGCCGGCCATGTTGGAATGGTTTTTTCCGGAGCGCTCTGTTGGATGCTTGCTCGAGGAGGGAGAATGAGGTTTGGATATGAGAATCCCCGTCCCTTCAAATAGACGGTCAGCCCGAAGGATTGAGGGTGGCAAACGCAAAAATGCCTCGGCTCCTTGCATTTGCTCGACACGTGGAGATGGTCATTATTGAGGCACTGAAGCCGAGGAGTACAACATGATGGGAAGCCGAACACTATTCGTCGTAACAGGTACTTTGGAGTATTCGGAGAAGGAACCCGCCTTGCAATGCCGAAAACAAGACTGCGCGCCGGACTCATCGTCATTGAAGCCTGGTTTAGGGGCTACTGCGGGAGTCCTTGATTAGGGGGTATCCGGACATCCGGATTATATACATCGTCCGGACTATTGGAGCGTGAAGATACAAGACTCAAGACTCCGTCCCGTGTCCGGATGGTACTCTCCTTTGCGTGGAAGACAAGCTTGGTGATCCGGATATTGTGTTTCCTTCCTTGTAACCGACTCCATGTAAACCCTAGCCAGCTCTGGTATCTATATAAACCGGAGGGGTTGGTCCTTAGAAGGCCGATCACAATTACAATCATACCATCATAGGCTAGCTCTTAGGGTTTAGCCTCTACGATCTCGTGGTAGATCTACTCTTGTACTACTCATATCTTCAATATTAATCAAGCAGGAAGTAGGGTTTTACCTCCATCGAGAGGGCCCGAACCTGGGTAAACATTGTGTCCCTTGCTTCCTGTTACCATCAGCCTAGACGCACAGATTGGGACCCCCTACCCGAGATCTACCGGTTTTGACACCGACAGCGGCACCCCAAACTTATAGCATTATATGCATCAGCTCTGAATCATGTCTTGGGTCAATAGTTGGGTTTGCCTGGCTCCCTTGTTTTGGTACCTTACATTCCGTTATATCGGCTAAGGTAGCACAGGGATAACTACTGCGATTGTATCCCGGTTCTTCCGGACGAGCACCTCAAGAGAGAAAGCCGAAAACCGACCGCATGATGCGGCGAGAGTTGGTCATTGCTCGAGAGGTCTTAAAATCCTTAAAGATTTTTTTTCGCTTTAGGCGAGGAATCGCTTCGTCCGACTTAGGCGTATATAGCGCCCCAATTCGCTTTCCGAATTTAGGGCTTCACTAAATTTAAAATTGTAGACTTCTATGGCTAAGTGAAAGTTATAAAGCCGATAGTCCGATTGCCTTGTTCACGCGCCAGACACCTCCTTGAGGACTAGAAGTTTGGATAAAGAGTGTCTAGGTTTTTCCAAGAACTCCCCGATACTAGTTACGTGGGGGCGGAAGCCGATGACCGCCTACTTTTAATTTTATAAACAGCCGCGATAGAAGGTAATATTTTAAATCAAAAGCGCCAGATAGCACAAGTAACTTCGCCTTTATATTACAACAACGATGTATACATTTACTCACCGATCGTGTCCTTGGTACATTCATCGCCACGAGACGAGCGCCTTTCATAACGCCATCATAATATTTTTCGACAGCGATGCACCTTGCCCTCCGCGCCCGCCCTTCACTAAACTTCTTCAGATCCAGCTTGCCCCAATGCACCTTCAAGACGGGCAAAGGTCGGCGGGCACCCTCAATGCAAACGGATTGCTTGATCACTTCAAGCCACGGACATGCATTTACCATCCGCTTTATCAGGCCGAAGTAGCTAGCGGGCAGGGGCTCACCAGGCCACATCCGGACTATGAAATCCTTCATAGCCACTTCGCCATACAGGAGTTCAACCAACCGCCTTGGCTTGGTCACTCAGAGGCACCGGGTGTTCGACTCCCGCATATTGGGACTAGAACAGCTTCTCTATTCATCTCCCCTCCTCAGCATGGTAGAACTCCGCAGCATCAGATATGCTGCATGGCAGACCTGCGAATGCCCCTGGAGATCTCCGAATCCGGGTAAGTAAAAGAAATGTCTCCTACACATGCTTGCTTTGCATAAAGAATGTCTTACCCGCCGCTATCTTCTTGGCCACCTGGATTTCCTGCTGTGCCTTTTCGGCTTTGGCCTTGTCGTCTTTCATACTCGCAAGGGCCTTCGCAAGCTCAGACTCTTTCATCTTGAGATCATGCTCCAGGGACTCGAACTTCTTTGCCGAGCTCCTGGAGCTCTTGCTGTACCTCGCCCACTCTAGCATCTTGCTTTTTGTGCTCTTTGCGCTCCATGGCCACCTTGTCTTCGGCCTCGGACAACACTTTCTTCAGGGACGCCACTTCGGTTGTGGCCCCTATTACAAAGTCACGACGCTTTGTCGTTAGAATCACCAATTTAGTCAATTCTTTATGATATGCGAACGGGGTTTCACTCACCTTTGTTCTCTTCGAGCTGCGTCTTCATGAGGCCGAGCTCTCGCTATGCCTGCTCCAGGTCCCGTTTAAGTCCAGCGACCTCGGCCGTGCGGGCAGCAGCGATAATCAGCAACGCCTGCTTATTCACATGCACACCTACTATTAGACTCGTGCGGATTATAATTGACCCTCCGTTTGGCTTTTCGTTCCGAACACCAAACAGAGTATCAGGGGCTACTACCTATCGGGTGATAATTTCACACATTTTTGATTACTTACCTCAAAACCTATCATGAGGCTGGTGCAGGATTCGGTTAGTCCGCTCTTGGCACAAAGAACCTTCTGAATCATCACACTCATAAGAGTACGGTGCTCTTCATCCATGGAAGCGCCGCGAAGCGCTTCCAGCAGACTATCCGACGCCTCTGGTGTAACGGAAGTCATCAGCACGGACGACTTGCCCTCCCTAGTGAGGGGCCGCCTGCCCAAATCCGGAACCATTGGAGGTTCCGGCACAGTATCCGGCTGAGAGCCCGGCTTGCTGCAGCTCTCGTCGGCACAATTCGCGGGGATCTTATGCCCCGTGTGCCCGACGTCTGGAATTTCGCCTTGGGGCATCTCTAGAGTCACCTCCCCCTGCTCTGGGAGCCTTTGGGACAACACCTCCGTGTCAACCGCATGCCGAGGAGTAGTGGCCGTCGGGAGTGAGTTCATCGCTGAATCACTCAAGGACCCATCCGAAGATGATACCTCGGGATGGACCCTGGCTGGCCTGCATATACGTGTTCGGCGTTATAACAAACTATGAAGCAAAGTCGCACTAAAGTATAACAGAGTGCGGATACTTACGATCTCACTAGGGGCTTCCCCCTGGGCAGCCACTCCTCCTCGCAATAGGCGGCCATGGTGGAGTAATCCGGAAGGGACGCCTTTCCCTTCTTGGGCGTCCTAGCCTCCCCTCCGTATGCTTTCCTCTTCTTCTCCTCCCAGTGCTGGGAGGCAGAGTTTCTTCGTGTTTCCTCCCGCCTCCACGGGAGTAATCTGCCTCGTTGTCTTCGGACGACGAGGGTATGACGGCCTTGCGCTGGAGGCCCTTCCCGCCGGTCCCCTGGGCCGCCTTCTTAGGCCCCTCATCCTCTCCGGATGGGGCAGCCCTTACCTCTTCCTCCTCCCCTTCGGGGGAGGAGTGTTCCTCGTCGTCTTCGGACGAGGCGACCTTACGCCGGAGACCCTTCCTGATCCCCGGGGCCTTCTTTTCGGCCTTCTCTTCTCCGGTGCCTTGTAGGCCGCTGGGACTAGCATCTCCGTCAGGAGAGCATCTGTTGGACCTTCTGGCAGTGGAGCCGGACAGTCAATCCGCTCCGCCGTCCCAACATACTCCTGCTCAAATGCACAGAATGACTTAAGATTCCCCCATGAGTACATTGGGAAAAACTGCATCCGGTGGTAGTTAGAAAACTCACCGGACAGGGGAGCCGCGCGGCGTGAAGTCTGCGGTCCTCGAATGTGGGAGGAGTTACTTCGGAGGCCTTGAATAGCGCCTTCCATGCGCCCTTGTGTGTCATGCCATAGAGCTTTTGAAGCGTCTGGTGTTCGGCCGGGACAAACTCCCACAGATTAAATGCCCATCTTTGGCACGGAAGAATCCGGCGGACAAGCATGACTTGGACCGCATTAACAAGCTTGATTTTCTTGTCCCTCATATTCTTGATGCAGTTCTTGAGTCCGGCCAGCTCTGCAGGCTCGCCCCAGGCCAGGCCCTTCTTTTCCTAGGAGGTGAGCCGCATGGCGATTCTGGATCGGAATTCGGGGGCCGCCGCCCAGTTGGCGTCGCGTAGCTCGGTGATGTAGAACCACCCCGATTGCCACCCTTTCACGGTCTCAGCGTAAGAGCCGTCAAGCCAGGTGACGTTGGGCATCTTGCCCACCATGGCACCTTCAAGACTCGCTTGCTGGTCGCCACGATCTTGGCTTCATGCAGAAGATTTGTAGCCACAAGCCGAAGTGAGGCCTGATGCGGAGGAAGGCCTCGCACACGACGATAAACGCCAAGATGTTGAGGATGAAATTTGGGGCTAGATCATGGAAATCTAGCCCGTAGTAGAACATGAGTCCGCGGACGAAGGGATAAAGTGGAAATCCTAGTCCACGGACGAAGTGGGTGAGAAACACGACCCTCTCGTGGGGTTTCGGAGTTGGAATGATCTGCCCTTCGTCCAGTAGCTGGTGCGCGATGTCTGCGGCCAAGTATCCGGCCGCCGGAGCTTCGCAATATGCTCCTCCTTCACAGTGGAGGCCACTCACTTGCGTCCTGCTCCGGACATGTTTGGCTGTGCGGTGAAAACGTGAACTAGGGCGCTGGAGCTCGAGGGTGTGAGAATGGATAAGCAAAGGAGGAAGAAGGCGTGGGTGAAAATGGGGAACCCTTATCCCTTTATAGAGGCGACGAAAGCGGTGCGCCTCCCCACTTGCCCGTTGAGAATCGTTTATTTTCCAAGCACCACGATTGATGGCGCGGTTGGGTTACCCATACCCGTATTGATGGGAATCCCGTGATAAGGGGACATGATATCTGCTTTGACAAGACGTGCCGAGGAAACCGCCTCGCAATATGTGCTAGGGCTGGTTGTGGGAAAACGGTTCGAATAATGACCCGACCGTAGTGTCGTGTCATGTTGCCTAAAGTTGTCAGCAGATTACATTTGTGAAATACCATTCTCTCTACGGTGGTATGTGAAGATCATCTTGCAGATCCGGACATAGCTTAAGTGTTCGATAATTACTTTGGAGTATTCGGAGATGGAACCTGCCTTGCAATGCCGAAGACAAAACTGCACGCCGGACTCATCGTCATTGAAGCTTGGTTCAGGGGCTACTGAGGGAGTCCTGGATTAGGGGGTATCCGGACAGCTAGACTATATACTTTGGCCGGACTGTTGGACCGTGAAGATACAAGACTCAAGACTTCGTCCCGTGTCCGGATGGGACTCTCCTTTGCGTGGAAGACAAGCTTGGCAATCCGGATATTGTGTTTCCTTCCTTGTAACCGACTCCATGTAAACCCTAGCCTCTCCAGTGTCTATATAAACCAGAGAGTTTAGTCCTTAGAAGGACAATCATAATCATCATAGGCTAGCTTCTAGGGTTTAGCCTCTATGATCTCGTGGTAGATCAACTCTTGTAATACCCATATCATCAATATCAATCAAGCAGGAAGTAGGGTTTTACCTCCATCGAGAGGGCCCGAACCTAGGTAAAACATTGTGTCCCTTGCCTCCTGTTACCATCAGCCTTAGACACACAGATCGGGACCCCCTACCCAAGATCCACCGGTTTTGACAGCGACACCCGCCCCCTAGGGCGCACTTGGCACCCTCATGGACGCCTCGGCTGCTGCTTGACGTCCACTCCAAGTCTCCTGGATTTCGTTTGTTCTAAAAAGATCGCTCCTGAAGGTTTCATTCCGTTTGGACTCCGTTTGATATTCCTTTTCTTCGAAACACTGATATAGGCAAAAAAAGCAATTTGGGCAGGGCCTCCGGTTAGTAGGTTAGTCCCAAAAATGATATAAAAGTGTAAAGTAAAGCCCATAAACAACCAACACGGGTAATATAATAGCATGGAGCAATAAAAAAATTATAGATACGTTGGATACGTATCAAGCATCCCCAAGCTTCATTCCTTCTCGTCCTCGAGTAGGTCAATGATAAAAACAGATTTTTTGATGTGGAATGCTACCTAGCATATTTCTCAATGTGCCTAATGACCCCCAGATCAGGAAGTAGATTCTTCAGGAGGCTCATGATTCGCCTTATTTGATTCACCCAGGCAACACTAGGATGTATCTGGATTTAAAGGAACGTTTCTGATGGCAGGAATGAAGAAGGATATTGCAGAGTATGTAGCAGTATTTGATGTATGTCAGAGAGTTAAGGCAGAGCATCGGAAACCAGCAGGGTTACTTCAGCATTTTCCAACACCCGAATGGAAGTGGGATAAACTTGGCATGGATTTTATCACTGGATTACCCAGGACCCGTTCAGGCTATGACTATCTGGGTGGTAGTCGATCATTTGACGAAAGTAGCCCATTTCATCCCCGTGAAGACAACTTATACGAGTGCTAAGTTGGCAAAGATATACATGACCAGGATCATATGTCTGCATGGATTTCCGAGGACCATCGTATCAGATAGAGGAACACCATTTCTTCAAAGTTTTGGAATCAGTTGCATGAAACTTTGGGGTACTAGGCTAGAGTTCAGTACAACCTTTCATCCACAGACAGATGGATAGACCGAGAGAGTCAATCAGATTCTGGAGGATGTGTTGAGAGCTTGTGTGCTAGATTATGGATCTAGTTGGGATGATAATTTGCCCTATGTAGAGTTCTCCTATAACAACAGTTATCAAGACAACTTGAAGATGGCCCCTTTCGAAGCTTTGTGCGGAAGGAGGTGCAGGACACCATTATCATGGGATGAAGTTGGTATGCATGCAGTTTTCGGACTGACTTAATCGAGATTACGAGGAGAAGGTTAAGTTGATTCGAGATAGACTCAAGATAGCCCAGTCCAGGCAGAAGAGTTATGCCAATACTAAATGCAAGGAGGTAGCCTACAAAGTCGGAGATAGAGCATATCTTCGTGTGTCCCCACTTCGAGGAGTTAAGTGTTTTGGAGTCAAAGGGAAGCTAGCACCACAATTTTTAGGACCATACAGAGTTTTGGAACGCATGGGAGAAATTTCCTACAAGTTGGAATTGCCCGAAGGATTGTTAGGAGTTCATGATGTGTTTCACGTTTCCCAGTTAAAGAAGTGGCATGCATAGATGGCTGACATTCCTCTGAAAGATACAGTGCCACTAGAAGCGATTCAATTGGATAGTGATTTGACCTACGAAGAGAAGCCAGTCAAGATTCTCGAGTTTTCCGGTCGAGTTACTCGCAACAAAGTCATCTAGTTTTGTAAAGTTCAGTGGAGCCACCATACCGAGGAGGAATCTACCTGGGAGCGAGAAGAAGACCTCCGCAAGGACACCCACACCTTTTGCTGACCAACCCAAATCTCGAGGGCGAGATTCATCTTAAGGGGGGTAGGTTTGTAACATCCCAATTTTCAATTTGGATGTTATACATAGATCATTCATATGCGAATTTTAACTGGTTGAGATCCAAGAAATCTTAAGCAACTCAAGGACCCAAGGAGAGAGTTGGAGTTTTCATAAATTTTCATTTTTGAATTTATTCAAATTTGAAAAGAGGATGAATTTGATTTCAACAAAATTCTTTCCAATTATTTCAAAACAATAGAAATAATGAGTGAAGATAAAATGACTTCTTCAAAACAGAGGAGAAATTTCGGAAAAGAAATTTGGAAGTCAAATTATTTTATTTGAATTTTTATTTGCATTTTTTATTCGATTAAATTAGGAAAAACATGCATTTTTAAAAATTGCATTTAGTCCAGAAAAATGTTCACATTGTCCCAGATATTATGTAGGGATGGTGAAAATTGTTTCTGGAATTTTTAGGACTTTTATTTTATTTTATTAGGATTTTTCCTCGCGGCACTGCTGAAAAAAAGTCTAATTGGGCCGGCCCAGCCGATACCAGGCGAGGCCCAGCTCATGCGCCGCCTCCCGTTCTGACTTGGGACGGGAGTCCCCACCGCCGATGATGGCAGAGTTCGTCCCGGACTCCGCTCGCGCCACCCCCTACCCAAAGGCCCAAAGGCACCGCCACCCCTCCCCCTCTTTAAAGCCCAAGCCCCGCCACCCCTCCTCCCCTCATCCTAAGCCGCCGCCCGCCCGAGCCGCCACCACCGCTGCCGATCCGCGCCCATCGACAGCATTGCCATTGCATCTTTGCCAATTGCCGCCGTCGCCTCGCCTCTTAGGAGTTGCCAAGTCCCACGAGCGCGCTGTCTCGCTTGATTGACCGTGGACCGATCCAGTATAAAACCGCCCGGTTCATCGGTTTATTTTCGGTTTATTTTTATTAGTTAGGTTTAGTTAGATCGGCCGATTTATTTTTTTATTAGATCGGTTAAATAGTGAGCGTTCACTCGTTAGAATCTGTTAATGAACGAATTTTGTTCGTTAGTCTCTGTTAGCGGACATTCGTCCGATAGATTTTCCTTTTTTTGTTTATTTTTGGCCCAGAGACCTATTCGCGAATAGTTTTATCGCGATTAAGCCCCTGATTTTCAAACTAGCGTAATTTTTTGCTCGTTTATCCAAATAACGTGAAACCAATGCCTAATTCTTCGTAACGATCCCCTCTTTCGAGTAAACCAACTTGAACATGATTTTGACAATTTAAAATGTGAGTTTAGTTCAGATTGGTTTTCGATCTTGTTCCATTTGTATCTTGAGTTTCGTAGCTCCGTTTGAGTTGATTGTTTTTACAAATCGTAGCTAATCACATATAACTAATATTAAGATCTAATCCACATGAAAATAATGCTGTTAGAAATTTTTTCTGTTTAGTTTAGTTGTTTGCTTGTTTCGAGTTTATTGGGATCTTTTCTTGATTTCTTTTTGTTTCGTTTGATTGATTGCTTATGTATGCTACTGTTTGTCTATGCTAGATTTTCCGGAGTGCGAAGCTTGTTACTACGATTCTCTAGAGTTTTCTGATTGTCAGCAAGGCAAGTTACACTTTGATCATACTCTTCTATACCCAGTTTTTACCATGCATTAGTTTTACCCCTCAAATATTTGCATGAGTAGGATTGGGAACATGTGGTTTGGTTGTAGTACTTGAGGTAGGAACCTAATACCTTTGATCACCCCGAGAATATACGTTATGCTCAATTATTGCTAAGCCATGCTCGTAGACAGGGATTAGATCGTGATACACATGGAAGTTGGGAGAGATATTAATTTTGGATAACTCTAAGGTGGCAACTTTAATACACATCTGGGTGGATTGGTTGGGGAACCTGGAGAATCCAGTGCTAGCCCGTTTGAGAAATCCCGGAGTACCCATGTGATTTTTCCTCGGTTCGCCACCCAGGCTCAAAGGGATCATATGATATTTCATGCCTAGAAACTTTCGTGTGCAGCCACAAGCCATTATGGGCTCTGGCGTAGTTGAGTAAGTTGCGTGAGCTCGTGAAGAGGTGGACAAGCAGATGTAGAGGAAAATAGGTGTACCGGTCTACCTAGAGTAGAGAGTTAATGCTTCAGAAAGACTATGTCTCGATCTTCCGATCGTGGATGTGGTCGAGTCTTGTGGGAAAAAATGCGCAAACCTCTACAGAGTGTATAAACTAATCATGGTTAGCCGTGTCCCCGGTTATGGACATCTTGAGTATCTAGAAGTGGATATTATTGTTGATCTCATCACTCTTTAATTAATTGTATTGGGTCTAATGATGATACTTGTTTAATGTTGGGATTTGAGTTGGAGGAACCTTCTCAAATATTGGTATAAACTTTGTAGTAAATACAATTTATTCCTTTTGAAGTAGGGAAAAATTAGCTTTATGCAAAACATTAAATTTAGAGCCTCCACCAGCCAAATATGCATGTAGATATAGTTTCTTGCATTCATTTCTTTCAAGTGTAACTCTGCCAACATATTCAATGTGCTGACCTACACGGCTGCAACATCTCATGTTGCTGACTTCTCAAACGATGAATAAGGTGCAATAGGTCATTGTCATGCACTCAGCTATGTCGTTGGAGTTGGTGGACTCATTTACCTTCGAAGCTTCCGCAGTTATTTAATTTAGATGGCCTTCAACCATTCTATTTTGTGTAACAGATACTCTTTTGAGGACCTCGATGTAATAACTGTGTGATTGAACTTTGTTATAATTTCTTGAGTGTTGTGTGTGTCAGCATACCGATCCAGGGATGACACTTAAGCACAGAGACTTTGGTCCATTGGGATCATGGTTGCTACAGAAGTTATCACTCCGACTCCGAATATACTCAAGATGAAGGTGTTGCCGGTCTAGCACTTGTGTCAACCAACTCCTATGACATATTTGATTCACCAAATGAAGGAACTGGAAGATGCTTCATTGCTAAAGGCCCCAAGGTATCACATCCCGAGTATGTTGATTTCAATAGTGATGAAGATGATTTGGTAGGTGATGATGATTTACTTGTTGACAACTCTAGTGATGAATACTATGATGAAAATGCTATTAATCATGCTAATCAAGATGAAACGAATGACAATGATAAGAAGGAGATTGAGGATCTAACTAAAGAACTAAACACTCTTAAGTTAGCTCATGAAAATACTTTGGAAGATCATCAAGAACTTTTAAAAACTCATGAGAAGCTATGCTTCGAGAAGCTCAATCTTGAGCAAGAACATGGGTTCTTAAAAGCCATCAATGATGATCTTCAAAAGAAAAGTTCTTCTTACATTGCCAAGCATTTACTCTTGTCTACTTACATGCCACAAGTAAAATTTAGCAACAAGAGTAAGAAAGATTCTTCTTCTAGTAGTACCAATAATCATGCTAAATCCAATATTGTTGCTTCTACTAGTTCTCTTGATTCCACTAATGATTCTCTTAGCCAAGTTATACTTGAGCAAGAAAATAGCTTATTGAAGGGAATTATAGAGAAAGGTGTTTATAAGAGCCTTGCCAGAAGTAAACAATTTGAGGAAATTATAAGCAAGAAAGGAAGGCACCGGAAGAATCAAGGTGTTGGTTTTGAACGAAAGTTCAATGCCAATGAAGTTGAGCGGGAAGAAGATCAATACCCCCAAGACTAAGTTTGTTCCTCAAAAAGAGAAGTATGATCCTACTTCCTTCAAGGGAACACAAGCTCAAGATGATCTTCCACCATAAGACCACAAGCTAAAAGGCAAGGACAAGTTTCAAGAGGAGATTGATGCATTTGAAGATGCTCCAAAGGCCTTGGTAAAGTGGGTTCGCAAGTCTACTTCAAGTTCTACTTCATCAAGTACATATACAACCCCAAGGATTCGCATCAAGATGATGTGGATCCCGAAGAAGAAGAACTAGATAGTTCTTGAGGGTGACTCTACCAACATTCTTCACTCATATTCATTTTGGCAAGGACAAGTGCAAACAATTTCCACATCTTGCACTAGTTCAAGGAGTCACAAACCCTATTGTTGGTAAGACAAGGGACAAGGTAATCTAATGCTTTCATGGACATCATCATGTGTGTGCTTCACTCTATGTCTATAGATATTCTTGTTTGTTCCTTGTGGGACTAACCCATGTAGGTATTGTAAGTGCAACTCACTCCAATGGATTGCTCTAAATGATCTACCTCAACAATGAGCATCCACATCTTCAACACCTACATGAAGTCATCATCGACAAAACCCAAGGTTAGTTGATCCCTCTTAGGGAGGATATCACATCTAGGGGGAGCTTTAGTCTAAGAATTGAGCTAAAGCAACTCTAATGGTGTGAACAGAACAATGCTTTATTTAAAAGTGGTAACCCCACTTGTGCTTAAACGATGAGTATGACCTATGATCAAATGTTCTCATTTGACTCCCAAGTCAATATACTCATATATAGACGACCTAGTCATCGCCAATTGCTTGGTAGATGCTAGAATGTTTGTGCATGCTTTGCCACATATTTCATTTGCCATTTTATTGTGTGAGAATGTTGATTGCATAATTTTCTCATTCAAGGACATCCATTTGTTGCTTTGATTGTTTGACTCTTCTTCTTTTGCCAAATGGATGGAAAAGAATGCCTAAGAACTTCCTCTAGTTATCTATGCTTGTCTCATCACAAACTCTATTCATGCTACATCACAAAGTTTGATCAAGTCAGATTCGAACCCTCTCGGTGAGGAGCACTCGGAGTCACCGATTCATCATAGACTTAAAATTCCAAAACCTCTCTATGCATTTCGGTCTGACCGATTCATCCTTTCCGGTCGTACCAGGTTCACTGAGTTGATCTAGGTTTTCAATCTCGGTGCAACCGATTAGAACTATTCGGTCACACCAAGTTGCAGTAACCGCTTGCGATTCTACATCTTGGTGCCATCGAGTTGTTCCAGTCGGTCACACCGACAGGGTCAGCATATATATACCGACGGGTCAAATTTTGGAAATTTCTCCGAAACCTATTCGCCCGCACGTGTCCTGCTCTGCCGCCTCGGGTATTTGGATCGTCCTCTCGTCGCTAGCGACCTCCCGCCACTGGTCTCCGCTGCTGTCAACCGAAATCTTCACCTCCGTTGCCGCCGTAGTGAGCTCATCGACAAGTTAGGGTATGAGTTCGACACTTTGTGCAATCTTTTACCTCTGATTCTTAGCACAAAGACAATGCCATGTTTCTAACCAAGTATGAGATCAATCTATTAGAGAAAACTACCTTTAGATTAGTTTTGATTCAAAAATTTAGGGTTAGGTTTCTGCCGAACTCATCTCGGACCAACCGAGTTGTAGAATTTGGTCTCACCAATTTGGCTTAGGTCATTGCACTTGTAATTTTCGGTCTGACCGAAACTTGCAAATCGGTGTGACCGAGTTCAGAACTTTGTGAAACCCTAGCAATCTCGGAGTCACCGAACTGTGTCTCGGTCTAACCGATTCCACTAGTTTAGACTCCAAAGTTGCTTCGGTGCCACCGACTTTGACAAATCAGTATCTCCGAAATGCTATCTTTGGAAAACTAAAACTAAGTCTTTGACTCATTTGTTCTGCAAAAACTCTGCACTTTATGATTCTCATACATTCTATCTCATCTATAACTATTCACAGGGTCGGCTCTCAGTTTGCAGTGTCAGTATCTCTGATCAGAGGGACAGTCAAAATAAGTCTGAGGAGCAGATGGATCTGAGTGAGGGCACTAGTCCCTCTGGCAGCTATGATGAGGGGAGCAGGAGCACTCCCAGCAACCCGCCTAAGGCAACAACTAGGCAAAGAAAGAAGAAAAGCTCAGATTCAGAGGATGATGATTTTGAAGTTGAGGAAGTGACCTCGAAGAATAAAGTGCTCAAGAAGGAATATGGTGCTTCTGCTAACACCAAGCCAGGTCAACACAAGAAAGCACCTGCCAAGAGAGTGCCAATGTCAAAGGCCAGAGCATCAACACAAGAGACAATGGAATTTACTCTTGAGCCCAGAGAAGATGGAGATGGAAAGAAAAGAAAGGAAAGGGTCGGGAAAACTGTTGCAAGAGTAATTGGAAAGTCATCAATGGTGAGAGATGATGCAGAAGAAGAGGAAGAAGAGGATGCTCCACTAGCACCCAAGTCTCAAAAGCTGATGGGGGATGCCAGGAAGTCTGGGGCTGCTCCTTCGCAGCCCAAGACTGCCCCCAAAGCTCCAGCTCAAGCTTCCAAGTCTGCCCCAAAGAGAAGCACTAGGAACATTCCTGCTGCAGAGAAGAACAAGGCCCTAGTGCCCGAGATTGAAGAAGAAGAAGACGAAGCCCAAGTGCTCAAAAAATTAAAGCCAAAGATACCAGACCATGACGACAATCATCCAGTGGCATAGAACATGAAGGAGAGAAAGAATGCTGGTCTCAGACTATGGAGGCAAGAAGATCCCTATGCTGTGAGGAGAAGAACTATTGTGGACTACAGGTTTCACACCAAAGAACAACATGATTTCTATGAGACTGTACTCCTTGACAAGAAGCCCATTGTGTGTGACATGAAGTGGGTTGATTGGAAATACATTGATGCTAATGAAGATCATTTTCCAGGAGTGCATGAAAGCTTCAGACTCAATGGAGTTGACAAGTTTGTGGGTCAGAAATTGAAGTGGAATGATGAGCTCATTATGCAGTTTCATTCAACAGCTCATTTCTATCCTGATGGCAAGATTGTCTGGATGTCAGAAGGTACAAGGTACCAATCTTCTGTTGCGGAGTGGGCCAAGCTCATTAATGCCCCTGAAGAAGCTGAGAGGGACATTGATGTCTATGCTGAGAAGAAGAAGGATCACAACTCCATGGCCAACATGTACAAGGAGATACCTGACAAAGCCTTGGAGACACATAAGCTAGGCTCAGTGTACTATTTGATGTCAGGATTGGACACCATGAACACCATTCTAAGGCACACCTTGTTGCCCAAATCAGGAGATCACAGGATGATCAGAGGCCACTCCATCAACTTTCTTCAGCTCTTTGATTTGCCCCAGAAGTTCAAAGTGATGTGTTTTATTGTTGAGACCATCAAGAGAACAACTGCTGACCAGAAGAGGTCATGTGGATATGCTCCTCCCATTTAGATGTTGATAAATTCCAAGATGAACAAAGGAGTGTATTTGTTGGAAAAAGAGCACCTTCCCTTGAGGCCTGACTTTCAGGACAACATAGTTGTCATGAATGCTGAAGATCCCACATCACTAGAGGATCAAGAGAAGAGCCAGAAAGCAAAAGCATAGAAGGCAGCAAAGATGCCAAGTGCTGAAGAGGCTTCACAAGTTTTCCTCAAGTCAAAGCAAGACCAACTTGGATATATTATTCAAGCTACCTTGAGGATTGAGAAAGTATTGGCCACCCTAACTAAGAACCAAGAGAGCCTAGAGAGGATCATTGAAACAAAGTTCTATGATCTTGACTTGAAGGTGACCGAAATTCAAACAGCAGTTGAGCAGCTCCAAGAAGAAGCTGAAGAGAGGAAAGGAAAAGCAACCACTGAGGTGTTTCAGAGAGTGCCTAGGGCACACATATCTGCAGCAGTGCCAGGGCCATACACTAGAGCTACTACATCAGCACCTACAACCACAGCATCAGTTGCCCCTCCAGTGGCAACTCCACCAGCTCCATCAACTTCGACAGATGCATTCGTTCTTGGAGTCCTCTCAACGCCACCTCCCGAAGATCAAACTTAGAGAGCCGCATAGCACTATGCATTTTCAAGCTGTTTGGTAACTTGTTGCCAAAGGGGGAGAAAGTGTATAGATCATAGGCTGAGAGAGAGAGAGAGCTTTGCTTCTTTTTCTACTTATTTGCTTTCTTGCTTGGTTGATACTTTATGATTGTGTGTGTGAAATACTTTGTATGGTCATGTGTTTGATCATATCATACTTAATGCTTATGCTTGAATGGTAATATTATCTATCTTTTATGTATGATCATTCAGTTTGCCTTGGTGATGAGTGCTTGTTCCTATTTCTATCATTTTGAGTGCTCCACCAAGATGTATGTGACATGGAAGAGTAACCCATAATCCTAATTGGTTGTGCATTTGCATTCAAGAGCAAATTTTAAATAATGCAAAAATTTAGGGGGAGCTCTTACTTATCACATACTTCTCAAAGCGATGATGTTTTTCATTCTTATTATCATTTGTCGAAGCTTTGATCTATATGTTGTCATTAATTACTAAAAAGGGGGAGACTGAAAGTGCAACTAATCCCCGGGTGGTTTTGGTAATTCTTAACAACATATAGCTCACTGAACTAATGCTCTTTCAAGATGATCATTTCAGAAAGTTCAATGATTGGCATGGCATGGACTAGAGATGTGGACCCCTCAAAATGCAAAGGACACATATTGGCTACAATCTCAAGACTCTACATTTTCTTTTTAGTGATCCAAGATCACATTGAGTCCAAAGGAAAGCCAATACTATTAAAAGGGGATGAGGTGTTGCTTAATGGCTTACTTGCTCAAAATGCTTAGTGATATGCTCCAAAACCCTCAACCACTTTCTCATTTCCACATATGTCCTAAACCAAAAAGTCAAACTCGTACCTACCGATTTGATCTATCCGGCGCCACGAGTTGATTTGACATAGCCACTGCCAGAAACCCTAATCAGTTCGGTTTCACCGATAGGGATCTCAGTCTCATCGAGATGGGATTGCAAACTCTCTATTTCTCTTCGTAATGTTTCAGTCTCACCAAAATGAGCGATCAGTCCCACCGAGTTCGCAATGGAAACTCCCTTTTTCATTTTTGTAACGTTTCGGTCCCACCGAAATGTGTGAGTCGGTCCCACCGAGTTTGCCTGACCAACTCCCTATGTGCCTATTACTGAAATCGGTCCCACCGAGTTCATGTGATTGGTCTCACCGAGATCAAGTTATGCCCTAACCCTAGCACATCGGTCCCATCGAGTTGATCATATTAGTCCCATCGAAAATCCTAACATCCATATTTTGACCGAAATTGGTTTGACCGAGTTTCACCGTTCGGTCTTGTGACGCCCTTGATTCAATCGTACACTAATCATGCACGCAAATGTGTACGATTAAGATCAAGGACTCACGGGAAGATATCACAACACAACTCTAGACACAAATTAAAATAATACAAGCTTTATATTACAAGCCAGGGGCCTCGAGGGCTCGAATACATAAGCTCGAATACACAAGAGTCGTGAAGCAACAATATCCGAGTACGTACATCGGTTTAGACAAGTTTGCCTTAAGAAGGCTAGCACAAAAGCATCTACGATCGAAAAGGCAAGGCCTCTGCTGGGAGCCTCCTAACTACTCCTAGTCGTGCTGCCCGCACGTAGTAGTAGACACCCTCGGGGTAGTAGTAGTCGCTCGGTGGTGTCGCTCGGATCCTGGGCTCCACCATCCGGTTGCGACAACCGTAAAGAAGAGGGAAGGGGAAAAGGGAAGCAAAGCAACCGTGAGTACTCATCCAAAGTACTCGCAAGCAAGGATCTACACTACATATGCAACATTATCAAAGGAAGGTCAGATATGTGGATGGGTTTGCAGAAATGCCAGATTAGAGAGAAGGCCTAGTCATATCCAAGACTAGCATCTTTCGAAACCACCATCTTGCAAAGAACCGGAGGGATTAGAGTAGCATAAAGTAAAGAAGTAGAAGTGTTATCAACCTCGGCAGAGATCCTTTCTCGACTCCTGCGAAAGGCATCCCAGAGCCATACTATCCGATTATCATCACAATCCATTTCTCATCACCATCCAGTTCTCATCACAAGTATCCGATTCTAGTTGTATCGATCGGGATACAACTCCGAGTGTCGTTCATCAGAGGACGGGCTATCGATAGATGTTTTCTTCACTGCAGGGTGCACCAACTTACCCACCATGCTCGATTGACTCGTGGGACACACTTTCTGGGTCATGCGGCCTCGGCCAAACAATACCGCAACCCGACCTAGACTTAATAGAGAGGCCAAGACGACGGACTAAACCTATGCCCCTGTGGGTCATGGGCCATCTCCCTGAACTCCCGCACATTGTGTTCATGGTAGGTGAGCGCACCTAGCTACCTCCTTAAAAGGAAGAAGCTTACCAGTCCAACCCGGGCAAGGCCACGCTCGATCGACGTCTATTAAGCTTCTGGTGATGCATACAACGCAGAACGCCCATACTATGCCCACGTGATGGTTAGTGCTATCGGGCCGAGGCCCTCGGATCAAATATCCAAATCGTAGTGGATTAGGAGCGGTAACAAGCAGAGACTCACGAAAGATGTGACCCCGTTGCCCCGTCTCGAGGACTTGCGGCAAGGGCTAAGAATGCCCGGCCACGCCTCGTAATTATCTCTCGGGCACCTTCCAGGTCAACCCGACTCCACATCACTGCAATTATGCTCGCGGGTACCCTCGTAGGCGGACCCGTCTTTAGTAACATGGTTCAGTGTAAAGTCATAGTAATCATAGTAACTATGTGTCTAAACATCAAGGGTAAAACCCGAGGAATCACCCCCGGTGAACTCCACTCAATGTAATCATCAAGGTGAACGTAAGAGGAATCACCCTCGAAGTTCACACTTGAGGGGTTACCTGCACGACGAGTCATATCGGAAGTGGTTAAGGAGGAAATCACCCTCGATGACCACGATCGAATGACTACACTCTGAGGTTAACATCGGAAGTCAAGAGGTTCACCCTTGGTACTCGATAGTAACCCAAAGAGTGTTGAGCAACTAAGGGAAAGTGATGTGCGGTCTTGGGGCACGGTCTTCGATCCCATTGATCGGGTCTTCAATGATGAAGCGAGGCAACAGGACAAGGTGGGGGTCAGCGATGGATCACTAACCAACCTATACTAAGAAGTTTAGGATAAGCGGTAAAGTAACAATAAGCGTGCTATGCATCGTAATAGGAGCAAACAATAACAATAGCAAAATCTAATGCAAGCATGAGAGAATGGAATGGGCGATATCGGGATGATCAAAGGGGGCTTGCTGGTTGCTCCGGCAAGGAGGGTCGTCGTCGGCGTAGTCGATCACAAGGGCATCGTGGCGGTCTCTGGTCTAGAAGAGAAGAGGGGAAAAGCAGTAAATACATAGTAAGCAAGTGCATAACAGACAACGAGGAAGAGCTAGGCGTGTTCTAACGCGGTGCTATCTTGATGCAAGTGGAAGAAACATCCGGAAAGTTTTCCGATGTTTGCATTTTTCGGACAGATGAAACGGAGGGGGAAAGCTGTAGGTTCTCTATGCTAAGGATGTGTGGAGGACAAACGGGCCGCATATCCGGATTCGTCTCGTCGTTCTGAGCAACTTTCATGTAGAAAACTTTTTCATCCGAGTTACGGATTATTTATTATGATTTATCAAAGTTTTAGGCATTTTTGAAATTATCAAAAATAGATTAGAAAAGCTAAGTGTACCCAAAAAGTACACCCACTTTACAGTAGTGTGGGGCTGATAGGGCTATTATTCGCCCGTCGGTAGATTGGTGGTCGACGTTGACGGTCAAAGCCTCATGGGTCCCATCTGTCATTGACTGAACAGCTAAATGTTTTAGTTAATCTAATTAAATCGTGGGGCCGAGCTGTCAGTGTCTATTAACTTAATTAAATTTAGTTTTTAGTTAATTAACTAATAGCGGGGGGTGGGGGCCACCTGTCATTAGGCTAACTCTAAGTAATAAAAAAACAAAAGAACAGGGGCTAATCCCCATTACCAGCGGATGAGCCTGTGCTCGTACAGAGAAAGGCGAGGCCATGGCCAAGAGCGGCCGGCCGAAGCAGTTGCTAGGGGCGGGAGAGCGGGGCGCGGCCTGGCGCCGGTGCGGGGCGCACGAGATGGCCGGGGGGGGGCACGGCCGACGGCTATGGCCGGCTGCAGCGGGCGCGGCGGGGCGAGGGGACAGGGCGGCGCCGGCAGCGGTGGGCGGCAGGGTCAGCGAGCGGAGACCGCAGTCGGGCTCCAGCAGCGCGGCTGTAGTAGACGAGCGGGGCGGCGCGATGAGGCAAGCAGGGCGAGCTGTGCGGCGGCATTGACGAGCAGCAGCACCAGGGACGCATGGTAGCGGGCGCGTGTGCAGCAGCAGTCGAGGCCAAGGCCTACAGGCGGGCACGCGCGGAGGCGCGGTCGTACGCGGACCGAGGGAAGGTGCGGCGAGCACGGCGACTACGGCGACGATTCATCGTGGAAATTAGAGGGATGGGGGGACGGTGGCTCACAGCGCACTCGACGACGGCGTAGCAGGCTTGGGGTTGCGCTCGTGGTGGCGATTCATCGACGACAAGGTAGCAGTGACGGCCGACGATGGGGATCGACGATTGCGACGGCGTGAGGGCGTCCCTACTCGCGCGACTTGCTGTAGACGAAGAGGGTGAAGGTGCACGTCTCCTGGGCCTGCTGGATAGGTGAGGGGAGGCCGGTGTCCGCGCCAACGTCGACGGCGCAGCCATGGGAGCTCTCAGACGCGGCTCGATTTGGTGGAGAACGGCGCCAGAGGGGGAAAATGGAGGGAGCTAGGGTTCATGGCAGAGAGAGGGGCGTCGAGGGAGGGCTCTTATCCAACTCTTCAACCGCAGGATGGGCGGCAGCGCGACATCCGCGTGCTGGACGGCGCACGGGCGTCCACGGGAGCGAGGTGAACAGGAGGTAGGAGGAGGTGTGAATGGGCTGGGCCGGCTGTGTACGGGGGCCATTAGGGCCCGGTGCACAGTAGTTAGCTGGGCTCCTTTTGTTTTTGTTTATATTCTGCTATTCTTTAGTTCACCTCTGTTTTACAATATTTTGAGGTAGTACTAAATGAATTTATTTATAGGTGCAACTTTGCACGTAATTACTAGGTAGGATTCTGAAGCCACACACAAGGTTTCAATTTATTTGGAGAAGCTTCACCATTTATTTAAATTGTAAAGGATAAATTAAATGCTACTGGTCCAAGTCCAAATAGGTTAATGGCATTTCAGATACTCAACTAAGGTTGGGTCTTATATGATAATTAATTAGCGAATATTTTCAACGCAACAAACATTTTTGTTTTACTGCCCGAAGAAATAATTTATTCGACTTATTTTAAATTTGAAAAAGGCTTTGATTTGTGGACAAGTGGCAAGTTGCATAGTAATCACGATGACATGGCCACCATTAGGGGGAGATTACTGTAGCATGATTCTCGGGGTGTTACAAATCTCCTCCACTACAAGAAATCTCGTCCCGAGATTTAAGGGATGGAGTAAGGTGGAAAAGACTCGGGAAGGACCAAGCTCAACACAAGATAGGTACCTGGGGGCTATCTCGGTGAACGTGGCATAGAGGCATCTCTCGAGTTGAAACTTAATAAAATATCGAGAGCAAAGTATGAAGGTACAATAGGAAGTTTCAACCGAATGGACAAACGAATGATACCTGAACGGAGTGAGAGAAAGGGGTTCAGAGCATCGGGAATAGATCATCTCTCAGAAGGTGGCTCGTGACAACACACAAAGCCACGAGCATGTGATACTTCGGAATAAAGGTTATACAGGAGACTCAGGTTCCGATCCTGTGGAACTGTGGGTTATGGGCCCACCATGTGGGTTAACAGCAGGAAGGCACTAATCAATTTGCACGATCATAATAGGAAGGCAAGTCAGAGTATAGCCTGTCAGTTATGTTGGCAACAACGCTGGTACCAAGGGCAAGGGACGAAGAGAACCATTTTTCCTGCTCGTTGAACGAGGCGGGCCAATAGGCAAAGTTCTCATCCATCGGTGGCTACGGAATGTCAACAACAATAGTAATGAGGTTTTCTTGTAAGAGTTGTACACCAAGATGTTTATTTAAGCAGAAGAATATTACTTCTTAGATCATATAGATCACAATAAAAGTTAAACAAAAGAATGGGAAGGAAAAGGCGATCATTAAATTAATCAGATCATTGGAACGGAAAATGTGTTTACACAAAAGAATTGGGAGTATATCCTTCCCAAGGGGAAACGGAGCAGGATATACATGATATGACAGCAAGTTCAAAAGCATTGAGATAAAGGGGGCGAGGGAAGAATCATGGTATTACCCATGCAACGGTTTTTTGGATAATAGATCAAGAAACATTCGACAATGTGCTTCCAATGTTCTCGTTGATATCCGGAATACCTCAGTCATGCTTCGAGGTAGCATTAACATGGTGTTCCAAGTAGGGGTTGGAGTTGAAGATCACAAGAAATACTCAAGGAACAATTGCAGGAATAGCAAGGAGCCCAAGGTATAACCAAGACATGATCAAACATGTGTTGGAAAGAAGACAAGGGGGTTGTCGATGATAACTCAAATCATCAAAGGTCAAGGGTGGTTTTCTCACCATGAATTCAATTGTCATCTCAACATAAGTCAAAATGTTGATGCTGATCACGACGCATTCGTCGAGAGGCTCTATGAAGATGCCATCGAGAAGCGATGTCATCAAGCAACAAGAAGGATGAAGTGAAAGGCTATCGGAACCACGGATACGAAGCAAGCTCGAAATCAAGCTTGTTTGTTCGAGGTGAAATGATAAGATGAAGAAGATCGACATAAGCTTAGCTCGTCGTCAAGAATTGTGCTCCGGGAAGAAGGACCAGGTAGCACAATTAAAATTAGCTCGATAATGATATAGCCGATCAGGCTAGGAATGACTTGAAGGATTATTAAACTTGTAAGCAACAAAAATTACTTAGAATTATTGAATCGGAGTGCAGAATCGATTCACTTACCGGTGTTCTCAGTTGACAAACAACCCAGAACCATGAAGTGACAAAGACAGGGGTAAGGTAGTACTGCATCAAAAGTTCATAAGATGTAGTGTAATGCCATGATATCCTCGAAATACCAGGGGTAATACTCGAAGGTAGATCACAATAGAGGTTGGGCAGGCGTATTGACCTGTAGAAGACAAGTGATTTAACTTGTCCAAGAAATGGAATTAAGGAGAAACTATATGGTCGAAACCGCGGTTATGAATGATCAAACCACCGATACAAGATGAACTTATAACAAGGGGTAATCATTTTTACGAGCAGCTTCCATGATAAGTTCTACATCGGGTCCATGGGCATGAACACCAAGGTTCAAGGTCGACTCCCACTTCTTCAATGCATAACCTTTCATTCACTCCTCGGTTTTGAAGAAATTGTAGTGCAGAAGATTTATCTGGCAAAGTACTAGAAGAGTAAGACTCACATATCTTTTGAGTTCACATGGATTAAGGAAGGCATAGGTTCAACCCGTATGGGTATCTTAGGAACATATACCACTAATTTCAGGATTAGAATATACCAGCTCGAAAGCAGAGCATGGTTGACAAAAGGAGAGGATTCAATTTACCAAAGGCTTTATGTATCCAAGGAAAACTCACAAGACTTTGGATGTGAAGGACATTGTTGGATAACAACCCGACCTTTGGATCGGCAATTCACGACGAGTTGATGTGAGTATCGGTAATCAATCGATGAAGAAGGGGATGCAAAGGCATCGGCTTATAGAAATGTCTGAATGATTCGATGCTTGGATACAAAGGAAATTATGATTTCAAGACGAAGGATCAGAGCAGAGGCTCTAATCAAAAGATGACTAAGTTGAATAGACTTACAGGTGCACTCAATCAAATCTTGATTGGGCAAGAACCAGCTCATATTCGAAACAATGCCTGAGCAGGAAAGAAATTTTCCAAGGATTAATTGAAGATCGTGTGCATTCTCACACATGCTGAATCAACAGGATCAGAATGTTAATCCCAAAGGATTTTAACGAATATCGCTAGACAAATGGAATTAACCAGAAAGCAAGTATGCAAGAATTCCAAGAGCAACAGGTTCTAGAGGATTTTCGAAAGATCAAATAGTATTTAGAAGTATTTTGTGAATCACACGAACAACTGAGGATGAACTGATCCTCGGTGAGTGCGAGGAATTATTCGAAGGGGGTATTCATGGGGCAAAGAAGCGTAAGGCGAGAAGCTCAAAGGATTCTCGAAACAATAGAGAATTTCGGGGCATCTTGTAATATCAGGAGCAACTAGGGATGAAGGTACAAACGGCAAGGATGTTATCCACGGGGATTATCGGTGGTCAGAACTGCAAAGCAGTGGGCACAGGGTCTCGAGAAACATCGAGGAGTATCTATAGAATCTTCTGATGAAACAAGCGATCATCTGTAGTGAAGGGGCTCTCCGGAAGGGAGTGGTTACGAGATCCTAGAGTCAGAGTTAGTAAAAAGTTTAACCCGAATAGATGAGAGATCAGAGTCCCAGAGTATAGACAAGGAATAAAAGATCCTAATACCACCCAATTGGCGACGTGGGCCCGTAAGCCACACAGCCAAGTTAATAAAACGGTTTTCAATTTCTAGACTCAACTTCAGCCAAAGAGTTGGAAAGGGGCTACCTACAGGCAGTCGGCTCTGATACCAACTTGTGACGCCCTTGATTCAATCGTACACTAATCATGCACGCAAATGTGTACGATTAAGATCAAGGACTCACGGGAAGATATCACAACACAACTCTAGACACAAATTAAAATAATACAAGCTTTATATTACAAGCCAGGGGCCTCGAGGGCTCGAATACATAAGCTCGAATACACAAGAGTCGTGAAGCAACAATATCTGATCTGAGACATCAGTTTAGACAAGTTTGCCTTAAGAAGGCTAGCACAAAAGCATCTACGATCGAAAAGGCAAGGCCTCCTGCCTGGGAGCCTCCTAACTACTCCTGGTCGTCGGTGGCCTGCACGTAGTAGTAGACACCCTCGGGGTAGTAGTAGTCGTCGGTGGTGTCGTCTGGATCCTGGGCTCCACCATCTGGTTGCGACAACCAGAAAGAAGAGGGAAGGGGGAAAAGGGGAAGCAAAGCAACCGTGAGTACTCATCAAAGTACTACTTAAGCAAGGATCTACACTACATATGCAACATTATCAAAGGAAGGTTGTATATGTGGGTGGCTGCAGAAATGCCGTA
The DNA here is from genome assembly GCA_021437245.1 of Aegilops speltoides. Taxonomy (NCBI): domain Eukaryota; kingdom Viridiplantae; phylum Streptophyta; class Magnoliopsida; order Poales; family Poaceae; genus Aegilops; species Aegilops speltoides. Next base: position 119,689,621 of record CM038145.1, read on the forward strand.
ATAGAGAGAAGGCCTAGTCCTATCGAAGACTAGCATCTTCTAGAAACCACCATCTTGCAGCGGTAGGAGGAGTAGAGTAGCATAAAGTAAAGAAGTAGAAGTGTTATCAACCTCGGCCAGAGATCCTTTCTCGACTCCCTGCGAGAAAGGCATCCCAGAGCCATACTATCCAGTTATCATCACAATCCATTTCTCATCACCATCCAGTTCTCATCACAAGTATCCAGTTCTAGTTGTATCGATCGGGATACAACTCCGAGTGTCCGTTACCATAGGACAGGCTATCGATAGATGTTTTCTTCCCTGCAAGGGTGCACCAACTTACCCACCACGCTCGATTGACTCGGTGGGACACACTTTCTGGGTAATGCCGGCCTCGGCCAAACAATACGCGCAACCCGACCTAGACTTAATAGAGAGGCCAAGACGCGGACTAAACCTATGCCCCGGGGTCATGGGCCATCTCCAGGAACTCCTGCATGTTGCGTCTGTGACGGTGAGAACCTAGCTACCTCCTTAAAAGGAAGAAGCTTACCAGTCCAACCCGCGCGCGCCACTCGGTCGCCGAGCGTCTATTAAGCCGGTGATGCATACGACGCTGAAACGCTCATACTATGCCCACGTGATGGTTAGTGCTATCGGGCCGAGGCCCCTCGGATCAAATATCCAAATCGTAGTGGATTAGGAACGCGGTAACAAGCGAGACTCACGAAAGATGTGACCCCGTTGCCCGTCTCGAGGACTTGCGGCAAGGGCTAAGAATGCCGGCCACGCCTCGTAATTATCTCTCGGGCACCTTCCAGGTCAACCCGACTCCACATCACTCGCAATTATGCTCGCGCGGGTACCCCTCAGGGCGGACCCGTCTTTAGTAACATGGTTCAGTGTAAAGTCATAGTAATCATAGTAAGCGTGTGTCTAAACATCAAGGGTTAAACCGAGGAATCACCCCGGTGAACTCCACTCAATGTAATCATCAAGGTGAGCGTAAGAGGAGTCACCCTCGAAGTTCACACTTGAGGGGTTGCCTGACAGTCGATCGGAAGTGGTTAAGGAGGAAATCACCCTCGATGACCACGATCGAATGACTACACTCTGAGGTTAACATCGGAAGTCTTGAAGAGGTTCACCCTTGGTACTCGATAGTAACCCGGTAGTGTTGAGCAACTAAGGGAAAGTGATGTGCGGTCTTGGGGCCTGGTCTTGATCCCATTGATCGGGTCTTCAATGATGAAGCAGGCAACAGGACAAGGTGGGGTCATCGATGGATCACTAACCAACTTATACTAAGCAGTTTAGGATAAGCGGTAAAGTAACAATAAGCGTGCTATGCATCGAATAGGAGCAAACAATAACGATAGCAAAATCTAATGCAAGCATGAGAGAATGGAATGGGCGATATCGGGATGATCAAAGGGGGCTTGCTGGTTGCTCTCGGCAAGGAGGGTCGTCGTCGGCGTAGTCGATCACGATGGCATCAACGGCGATCTCGGGGTCTACCAAGAGAAGAGGGGGAAAAGCAGTAAATACATAGTAAGCAAGTGCATAACAGACAACGAGCGAGAGCTAGGCGTGTTCTAACGCGGTGCTACTGTGATGGAAGTGGAAGAAACATCAGGAAAGTTTTCCGATGTTTGCATTTTCAGACGAGATGAAGCGGAGGGGGAAAGCTGTAGGTTCTCTATTCTAGGGATGTGTGGATGACGAACGGGCCGCATATCCGGATTCGTCTCGTCGTTCTGAGCAACTTTCATGTAGAAAATTTTTTCATCCGAGTTACGGATTATTTATTATGATTTATCAAAGTTTTAGGCATTTTTGAAATTATCAAAAATAGATTAGAAAAGCTAAGTGTACCCAAAAGTACACCCAGCCCATGGCAGTGTGGGGCTGATATGGGGGCCAACCAACTGCTTGATCGGCGATTGGTGGTCAATGTTGATCGTCAAAGGCCTATGGGTCCCATCATCATCGGTGAACAGCTAAATGTTTTAGTTAATCTAATTAAATCGTGGGGAAAGCTGTCGGTGTCTATTAACTTAATTAAATTTAGTTTTTAGTTAATTAACTAATAGCGGGGTGGGGCCACTGTCATTAGGCTAACTCTAAGTAATAAAAAATCAAAAAACGAGGCTAATCCCATTACCGGCGGATGAGCTGTGCTCGTCTGAGAAAGGCGAGGCCATGGCCAAGCGCCGGCAAGCGATTGCTAGGGCGGGAGGCGGGCGCTGCTTGGCGCGGTCTGAAGCGCACGAGATGGCCGGGGCGGCCGATGGCTATGGCCGGCTGCAAGCGTGGGGCGAGGCGAGTATGGCGGCGCCAGCGTGGTGGCGGCGAGGTCGTGGCGGAGACCATGATCGGGCTCGATGAGCGGCTGTGTAAACGAGCGGGCGGCGCGAGGAGGCAAGCAGAAGCGGCTGTCTGGCGGCATTGATTGACAGCAGAAGACCGAGGACGCATGGTAGCGAAGCGCGTGTGCAGCGATAGTCGAGCCAAGGCCTATAGGCGAACCGCGAGGCCTTGATCGTCGTGGACCGAGGGAAGGTGCGGCGAAAGCACGGCGACTTCTGGCGGCGATTCATCGTGGAAATTAGAGGATGGGGGCGGCGGCTCACGGCAAGACTCGGCGGCGGCGTAGCGAGCTTGGGGTTGCGCTCGTGGTGGCGATTCGTCGGCGACAAGGTAGCGATGACGGCCGGCGATGGGGATCGGCGATTGCGGCGGCGTGAGGGCGTCCCTACGCGCGACTTGCCGTGAGACGAAGAGGGTGAAGGTGCACGTCTCTGGGCCTGCTTTGGATAGGCGAGGGAGGCGGTGTCGCGCCAACGTCGACGGCGCAGCCATGGGAGCTCTCGACGCGGCTCGATTTGGTGGAGAAGGCGCTAGAGGGGAAAATGGAGGAGCTAGGGTTCATGGCGAGAGAGGCGTCGAGGAGGCTCTTATCCAACTCTTCAACGCAGGATGGGCGGCGCAAAATCCAGCGTCTTTGGGCGGCGCACAGGCGTCCACGGGAGCGAGGTGAACAGGAGGTAGGAGGAGGTGTGAATGGGCTGGGCGGCTGTGTCACGGGGCCATTAGGGCCGGTGCGATGAGTTAGCTGAGCTCCTTTTGTTTTTGTTTATATTACGCTATTCTTTAGTTCACCTCTGTTTTATAATATTTTGAGGTAGTACTAAATGAATTTATTTATAGGTGCAACTTTGCGTAATTACTAGGTAGGATTCGAAGCCACACACAAGGTTTCAATTTATTTGGAGAAGCTTCACCATTTATTTAAATTGTAAAGGATAAATTAAATGCTCTTGGTCCAAGTCCAAATAGGTTAATGGCATTTCGGATACTCAACTAAGGTTGGGTCTTATATGATAATTAATTAGCGAATATTTTCAGCATAACAAACATTTTTGTTTTACTTTAGAAGAAATAATTTATTCGACTTATTTTAAATTTGGAAAAGGCTTTGATTTGTGGACAAGTGGCAAGTTGCATAGTAATCACGATGACATGGCCACCATTAGGGGGAGATTACTGTAGCATGATTCTCGGGGTGTTACAGGTCTCACCGAGTTTGGGAATCTATGTGTAACGGTTAGACTTTGTGTGGAGGCTATATATACCCCTCCACCTATTCTTCATTCGTGGAGAGAGCTATCAGAACGTGCCTACACTTCCACCATTCATTTCTGAGAGAGAACCACCTACTGATGTGTTGAGACCAAGACATTCCATTCCAACCACAAGAATCTTGATCTCTAGCCTTCCCCAAGTTGATTTCCACTCAAATCATCTTTCCACCATCGAATCTGTGAGAGAGATTTGAGTGTTGGGGAGACTATCATTTGAAGCACAAGGGCAAGAAGTTCATCATCAACACACCATCTATTACCTTTTGGAGAGTGGTGTCTCCTAGATTGGTCAGGTGTCACTTGGGAGCCTCCGTCAAGATTGTGGAGTTGTACCAAGGAGTTTGTAAGGGCAAGGAGATCGCCTACTTCGTGAAGATCTACCCAAGTGTGGCAAGTACTTCATGGGCGATGGCCATGGTAGGATAGACAAGGTTGCTTCTTCGTGGACCCTTTGTGGGTGGAGCCCTCTGTGGACATGCGCAGCCGTTACCCTTCGTGGGTTGAAGTCTCCATCAACGTGGATTTACGATAGCACCACCTATCGGAACCATGCCAAACATCTCCTTGTCAACATTGCGTTTGCTCCCTCTAAACTCCTCCCCTTTACCTTCATATGCAATGATTTACATTCCGCTACTATACTCTTAGAATTGCATGTGTAGGTAGATTGCTTGACCAGTGCTAAGTTGCTAAAATCTACCAAGAATTAAAGTTGGGAAAAGGCTTAGGTTTTTATTTGGTCAAGTAGTCTAATCACCCCCCCTCTAGACATACTTTCGATCTTACACCATGTGAATTGAAAAATATCGCATAGCATAAGTCGCCAGGCGAGTCAAAGTAATGCAGAAGCCAATGATGCGTAAGGGTATGAATCTTACCAAAGATGGCAACTGTCATTTGAATTATAAGTTGTTTTAAGCCGGATAACTCTTCTGTTACCGGATGATGACCCACAAGTATAGGGGATCTATTGTAGTCCTTTCGATAAGTAAGGGTGTCCAACCCAACGAGGAGAAGAAGGAAATGGCAAGTAGTTTCCAGCAAGGTATTCTCTTCAACCATTGAAATTATCGGTAACAGATAGTTGTATGATGAGATAATTCGTAACGGGTAACAAGTAACAAAAGTAAACAAGGTGCAACAAGGTGGCCCAATCCTTTTTGTAGCAAATGACAAGCCTGGACGAACTCTTATATAAAGCAAAGTGCTCCTGAGGACACATGGGAATTGTTGTCAAGTTAGTTTTCATCATGCTCATATGATTCACGTTCGTTACTTTGATAATTTGATATGTGGGTGGACCGGTGATTGGTGTTTTCCTTCCTTGGACAAGCCTCCCACTTATGATTAACCCCTCTCGCAAGCATCCACAACTATGAAAGAAGAATTAACGTAAACTAACCATAGCATGAGACATATGGATCCAAATCAGCACCTTACGAAGCAACACATAAACTAGGGTTTAAGTTATTGTCACTCTAGCAATCCATTGCCTACTTATTACTTCTCAATGCTTCCCCTAGGCCCAAATCATGGTGAAGTGTCATGTAGTCGATGTTCACATAACACCACTAGAGGAAAGACAACATACATCTCATCAAAATATCAAACGAATACCAAATTCACATGATTACTTATAACAAGACTTCTCCCATGTCCTCAGGAACAAACGTAACTACTCACAAAGCATAGTCATGTTCATAATCGGAGGATTATTAATTATCATTAAGGATATGAGCATATGATCTTCCACCGAATAAACCAACTAGCATCAACTACAAGGAGTAATCAACACTACCCACAGGTACCAATCTGAGGTTTTGAGACAAAGATCGGATACAAGAGATGAACTAGGGTTTGAGAGGAGATGGTGTTGGTGAAGATATTGATGGAGATTGACCCCCTCTTGATGAGAGGATCATTGTTGATGACGATGGCGATGATTTCCCCCTCCCGGAGGGACGTTTCCCCGGCAGAACAGCTCTGCCAGAGCCCTAGATTGGTTCTGCCCAGGTTCCGCCTCAAGGCGGCGGCGCTTTGTCCCGAAAGCTTCCTTCTAATTGTTTTCCAGGTCAAAACACACCATATAGCAGAAGATGGGCGTCGGGGGCCTGCCAGGGAGCCCACAAGGACGGAGGGCGTGCCTTCCACCCTTGTGGATGGTAGGTAGCCCCCCTCTGGTGCTTTCTTTGCCGAATATTTTTTATTTATTCCAAAATGATTCTCCATGAAGTTTTAGGACTTTTGGAGTTGTGCAGAATAAGTCTCTAATATTTGCTCCTTTTTCAGTCTAGAATTCCAATTGCCGGCATTCTCCCTCTTCATGTAAACCTTATAAAATTAGAGAAAAAATGCATAAGTATTGTGATATAATGTGTAATAACATCCCATAATGCAATAAATATGAATATAAAAGCATGATGCAAAATGGACGTATCAAGTCCCCCAACTTAGACTTCGGTTGTCCTCAAGCAAAAACCGTTATCGAAAAATATGTCCACATGTTTAGAGATGAAGGTGTAAATAAAAATAAAATACGGACATGAGGGCATGATGATCATCTTTAGAACAGCAACATATATTGTCATATAATTTCTTATGCTAAAGCAACAATTCATTCACAAGGTAAAGTATGAATCATAAACTTCATTGAAAACTAACAAATTATCATCTCTGTCATTGAAGCAATTGCAATTTATCATAACATCGAAAAGAGTCAGTATAAGAGCTTTTCAGCAAGTCCACATACTTAACTATCATTAGTCTTTCACAATTGCTAACACTCACGGGATACTTATGGGTTCAAATCTTCAATCAGACACAGATAGGGGCTTATAGTTTCGCCTCCCTACCTTTACCTCAACGGTAAGGTCAACAATAATACTTTATGAAAATCTACATCCGAGTGGATATATATATATATATATATATATATATATAGGACAAATGTTTCCTACAAGCAGTGGTAGTTACCACCACTTGCGTTTTGTATGTTGTATGTAGCATCTGTCGAAACCGAGAGTATGTACGTGTAGTGTGTAGTATATAACAATGATTAGGTAGTATATATATACAAATTTTTAGGTAGTATGTACCATTTTTTGAGTATGCTTTTTTTACATACAAATATGTACGTATTTCACAAATATAACAAAAACTATGGGCTCATATGCAATTTTTTTCATGTAACTTGTTTTGAAATATCTTAGATATGGTATACGAACATATTTAAAATAATAAAATAGTATATATAGTATCACATGCTAGTATATGGGACATGTGGGGTAACTACCACAGTGGTAGGATGGACCCTTATATATATATATATATATATATATATATATATATATATATATATATATATATATATATAGGAAAATGCATCCTACTACCGGTGTAGCTACACATTTATCATATACTACCATGTGGTAGTATATACTCTACTTTATTATTTTTAGTATGTTCGTATACTATATCTAACATACTCCAAAGTGAGTTATATGAAAAAATTGCAAGTGAGCTCATGGTTTATTGTATTTGTGAAATACGTACATATTTGTATGCGAAATAGAGTATATACAAAATATGATACATACTACAAAAAAGGTAGTATATATAGTACCTAAACATTATTATATACTACATACTACGCGTACATACTCTCCGAAATGATAGATACTACCTAGAACGTATTAAACAAAAGTGGGAGTAACTACACCCGTAGTAGGAAAATATGTCTATATATATATATATATATATATATATATATATATATATATATATATATCCCCGGATCTCTCCACCACATAGTGCTTGCCAAAGGAAAAAGTGTAAGAAGGAAAGGTGATGATCACCATGACTCTTGTATAAGGGTAGAAGATAAAAGTAAAAGATAGGCCCTTCGCAGAGGGAAGCAGAGGTTTTCATGCGCTTTTATGGTTGGATGCACAAAATCTTTGTAACGCCCTCAATGCGGCTATATCTCCCACGTGTCGAAGCACGACTTAGAGGCATAACCGCATTGAAAGCAATGTCGCAAGTGAGGTAATCTTCACACAACCCAAGTAATACATAAGGGAAAAAGATACATAGTTGGCTTACAATCGCCACTTCACACAAATACATGAATAAAGCATTACATCATCCAGATACAATCAAGGACCGACTACGGAACCAAAATAAAAGAAGAACCCCAAATGCGACAAGCGGTCCCCGATCGACCCTAAGCTGGGCTCCACTCTTGATCAACTAGAGCGAAACAACACAAAGGGCAAGATCTTCATCGAGCTCCTCCTTGAGCTTGGTTGCGTCACCGCTTTCGATAACATAGGCACCTACAAACTGGTTTGGAAGTATCCGTGAGCCACGAGGACTCAGCAATCCCATTACCATGGGTATCAAGACTAGCAAAGCGTAATGGGAAAGGAAGGGTAAGGTGGTGAGGTTGCGGCGACTAAGCATATATGGTGGCTAACCAACACAAATAAGAGCGAGAAGAGAACAAGCGGAGCGGTCGTCAACTAGCAATGATCAAGAGGTGATCACGAACACCTACTTACGTCAAACATAACCCGAAACCGTGTTCACTTCCGGACTCCGAGAAGAGACCATCACGGCTACACACGCGTTGATGCGTTTTAATTCGGATCGGTGTCAAGTTATCTACAACCGGACATTAACAAATTCCCATCGCCACATAACGCGGCACGGCTCTCGAAAGTTTATACCTGCAGGGTGTCCCAACTTAGCCCATGACAAGCTCTCGCGATCAACGAAGGAATAGACCTTCTCCCAGGAAGACCCGATCAGCCTCGGAATCCCGGTACATCAAGACATTTCGACAATGGGGAAACAAGACCAGCAAAGCCGCCCGATGCATCGACAATCCCGATAGGAGCTGCGCATATCTCGTTCTCAGGGCACACCGGATGAGCAAGACGTCGGGTTGGCATAGACCTGGTTGCCAGGGCGCCGGACATCGCTTCGGTTTGGACCAGCACTTAGACAAGCACGGCCGGGGGGCTAAAATAAAGATCACCCTCGAGAGAGCGACTCCCAAGGGAAAAATAGGTGGTGGTGAGGCAAATGGTAAAAGTCAATGTTGGGCCTTGCTAGACAAGTTTTATTCAAAGCGAACTGTCGGGGGTCCCATAAATCACCCGACAGCGTAAGGAACGCATAAAATCCGGGAACATAACACCAGTATAGCAGAAACTAGGACGGCAGAGTGGAACAAAACACCGGGCATAAGGCAGACCTTCCACCCTTTACCAAATATATAGATGCATTAATAATATAAGAGATATTGTGATATCCCAAGCAAAATCCTGTCCACCATGGAGAAATCTTCAACTTCACCGCAACTAGCAACGCTATAAGAGGGCTGAGCAAAGCGGTAACATAGCCAAACAACGGTTTGCATAGGAAAGGTGTCAAAGGTTAGAGGTTCATGGCAATATGGGATGGCTGGACAAGCAGGTAATAGGTAGCGCAGCATAGCGAAAGAACGAGGCAACTAGCATAGCAATGATAGTAGTGAGATCCGAGTAGCGGTCATCTTGCCTGAAATCCCGCTAGGAAGAAGAACGAGTCCATGAAGAAGACAAACGGGAGTAGTCGAACGAATCCTCACAACTCCGGAACGAAACTGAAGCTAACGAGAGAAGCAACCCGGAAAGAAGCAAACAACATGGTAAACACACAATCATAAGCATGGCATGATGCACAATCAAGTATGATGCATGTCCGGTTTAATGAGGCATGGCATGTCAAAGTGCAACAAACAATACTACAAGTTAAGTGGAGCTCAATATGCAACGAGTTGCATATTGACGAAACACCACATACATTTATTTAGTTCTCTATCGTTTAGGTACACAACAATGTTAAATGTTGTTAAACATGTCATGGGGGTGTAACAAAAGTAAACTAAATATCTAGGCAAGTTTAAATGAGGCCGGAACAACAAACAACAATTCCGGAAAATCCTCGTAAGCAATATTCGAATTTGGTACTGTTCTGCCCTAAGCACAATTTTATTGTTGTTAAACAGAAAAATAAAGTAGACCATGTTAATCTAGGCATTTTTCCACCCCATTTACATATAAAGTTTATTTAAAACGGAGTTACGGTTAAATAGTTATGAAATAAATCATTTTAGCGTGGCATTTGAGCAAATTTAAACAAACAGCACTTTAAACATTTTAAACATGGATGAAAATGGCATATTATTAATCTAAACAATTTTCTGAGCATTTTACATGTATAAATTATTTACATGTGATGCACGGTTTGAGTTATTAAATGTATGATCATGAGGGTCTTTTCTGTAAATCTGAAAATCACTGGATAATGTCAAAATCGTGGCGCAGGAAAAAAAATAACACGGGCTGAATCCGCTTGGCCCAACAGGAGAAAAAAATAAAGTGGCGCTGGGGGTGTGGCCTCACCTAGTGGGCCTTGGCCCGGCCGGTGGAAGATGAGGCGGCGGGGAGGCTGCTTGGGCTGGCGACTTGTCGACTCGGATCGAACCGAGCCGCTGCTGCTTCGTTTTCAAGAAACACAAACAACAGCGAGGGAGGTGGCGATGAGGGCTCGGGACGCTTCGCTCCGCGAGGGAGATGGAAGCGGGGCGCGACGCAGCGTGAGTCTCGCGCGGGAAGAAGGTCCGTGAAGGCAACAGTCCGAGGGGTGGCTGAGTGAGTGGGCCTTCGCCGGGCCCGATCTGGAGGCGCTGGAGGCTCGCGCTCCTGTTCCGACAAAGCAGAGGTCGCGGCAGGGCTGGCGAGGCAGGGGACGGCGGCAGAGATGGCTTGGGCGCAGGCAGGCGGAAGCAGAGCTCGGCTGGGGGACTAGCGAACGGCGCGATGAGGAGGAAGGCGGGGATCCGCGCAGGGGAGGTCGTCCATGGCGTCGGGAGCTCTCCTGATTGTTCCTGGGACAGAGACGAAGAGGGAGTGAGAGAGAGGAGGAGAAGGAAATAGGAAGGAGGAAGGGTAGGGGCGATGGGGATGGCACGGTGGCTGGCTGCTTCTTTGGCAAGGGAAGCACCGGCGAGGAGGAGGTGCTCGGACGGACGGGTGGATCGAGGAGGGGATGGATTTGGTTGGCTGGTGTGTGAAATCAAGGAGGGGATCTGGGAGGATCCCAATGAGAGAGTGGCGGCGGCGGGTAGGAGGAGATGGATGGATTGGACAGGCTAGGGTCTAGGGTTAGACTATAAATATGACAAGTGGGTTTTTGTAGGGGTATTTGGTACCTCCGATCGTAATCGGACGGCCGAAAAAAAAATAGGCTAGAGAGTCCAAATAAGAAAACGGAGATATTTTGTAGATGTTTGGGGATGATCCGGATCCAACGGTGACAACAGCCCGGGTCGGGTTCGGGGGAGTTTTTGGACGCACGAGAGGGGTCTATGCACTGTGTTGAGAGGGTAGGCATTTAGATGAGAGGGGGAAAACAAAGACAAAGGTCTGACGAAAGGCCACGGGGTCAAGGGGTTTTGTTGGTCTCGGAGAAAGAGAGAAGAGAGGGGTCCAAATGGTCTGCGAGAAGGTCAACAAAGGCAAAGCGGTCCGAGGAGGTCAATGAGGACAAGGGCCCGACAAAATGACAACGGAGGCAAAGAGAGAAAGGGCAACGACGAACGAATGCAAGTTTTTAAAATATGACGGCAACGGAGTGCCGATGCAATGCGAATGATGCGATGATGAAATGCACGACATGAACAAAATGCAAAAACAAAAGAACAAAACCCAACCACGGAGAAAATAATATCTCGCATCTCCGGAAAATGCAAGAGTCGGAGTTACAGATATGGAAAGTTGTATCCGGGGCATTACAACACTCCACCACTACGAGAGGATCTCGTCCCGAGATCTAGGATGGCACCGGAGGGAAAAAGGAATAGGAAGAGGAGAGGTAAAACTAAGTTGCTTCTTTGACGAACGAGTGAAACCATGAACCTTGAGAGGTTGAGCAATTTAAAAGAAAGAGTACAACAGAGATGAACGAGATTGCAAACAATCCCGTTAGAAAAGAGTAAGAAGGAGCATTACGAGAACTTGAAGGTTGAAAGACATGGAAATAAGAGCTTCACGAACGAAAAGAATATGACCACATTGGTATAATGAGATAGCCAAGGAACAAGAATGGCAGAATTTGGACAGTACTCCGGTAGAAAAGAGAAGAAAAACTTGATGAGATGAAAATATGTTGAAGAGATGATACAACACTCCGGTTAAAAGGATAAGCAATAAAAGAACACTATCCTAAAAAAAACACGAGGTGATGGGTGAAGATCACAACATCACAAAGCCTCCGTAACGAAAGAATAGAAGTTAGATCGTTGGGATGAAGGGACGGAGAAGAAAATGACAACTTTTGCCACAAGTGAACTTGGAAAGCATCCTTGCAAGAAGGTTAGAATAGAGTTGTTGGAAGACCAACAACGAAAAGAATAAGTTTGTAGTGGGCTTATGGAAACATCTCAACATTATGAGGTGACAATTGGCCACTAACGGAAACAATTGCTTGCTTGAGATTAACGAAGAGATGAAAGCTTGTTCCATCAAGATGGAAAAGAGATAACTTGGGTCATTAATAAGCACCAAAATAGCAACATTCCTTAGGGAAGGCTTTAGGTGAAATATTACCCAAGATAACTCCAACAAAGGGATAGATGGATTTAAAATACCTCATTCTTGACAACAATATGAATCATGAAGCACGAAGGGAATTGTCAAGAACGACATAACACCACCTCAAAAGCTAAGGTAGAAAGAATTGTTCTTTGGAATGCAAGATGAAGAAACTTGAGCTCCTCAAAACAAAACATGTGTTGGGCACCCTGTTTAATTTTGAGTATAGCTTGGCGGGTCATACTTCGAGAGAAATCTTGAAGAACAATTGAAGAATGAAAAGAATCCTTGTCGAACCACCATGTAGAGCCTCCATGGAGAACTCCGGTAATAAAAGGATGATACAAAGAAAGGAAAGTTGAAAACACAAGCTGAAGCCTTGCAATGATTTAGATGGATCTCCGTGATAAATTAGAGCTTGGAACTCCGGGAAAAGAGAAGATGAAACAAATGAAACCGAGAATTTACTTCATCATGAACAATCTCCGGAAGAAAAGAATTGAATCACCTCGAGGAAATAAGAATAAGATTTATTGTATGCTTATCCTTCATCAAATTAAATTGATGACAAGCAATGGATTTGGCATACCACTTATTCTCGCTGAAAAGGATTAAGATAGATATAGCGCCAACTTGAGAAAGTCTTCAACGAACCACCGGAAGGATTGAAAACAACGAATAAATTGATATGATGAACAAGGAATAGAGATCTTGAAAGAACCACCGTAAGAATTGAAAATGATCGAAGTAGGGGTGCATCACCGGTAAGAATTAGCAAATGAACGAAGGTGCTTGAGACAAACTAGATACATGAGAACAAAGAGATCAAGAACTGATTAGAGGATATTCGATTGATGCACCGGCAAGATAGGAGAATGATAACTGACAGCTGAGAATGAAGAAATATGACATGATGGCCTTCAGAGAAAAGAAATGGAAACAACTCATGAAATGCTCCGGATGGGTGAAAAGAATTCTCACAATCGAAAACAATTATGAGAGGATGGCATCAAGCTAGAACCATGACTATTCAAGAGAATGGACCAAGATTTAAGAGAAATCCTTCTTCGGTCTTCACATGTTGAGAATGAAGATGAGAACCACCATGAATTGTATGAGATACTCCGGGAGAATGAAAAAAAACAAGGTTGTTGAGCCAACAATGAAAAATAATTTGAAAGATCTTGGAGAAAAGCATTTGACTGATGATAACTCATTCTTACGTCAAACTTGGAGAAGAATTTGGGATAGCTCCGGAATAATTAGAAGAGTCAGGTAAGATCCTGGGAAAAGACCTGTGGGTTAGGGCCCACTCAAAAGAAAACACCGTTGAAAATGATTTAAAAGAGATGTTGCACCGGTTGAATTAAATGACTTGAATGAGATACCAATCTCGAAAGAGCTTGAACGAATGCAGAGTGGAAACACGAATCTTCGAGATATCTTGAGCACTCCGGAATAACAAATAGCGAGAAGTAGAATGATAATGAGGTGCACCGGTATGAGAAGACACTGAAATGAGGAAAAAGGTATATGATCAACACTGAAAGCTTGACTTGAGTCCACCGGAGAAAAAAAAACGAAGGATGATGAACTTGAAGCTCGTGAGCATCTTCATGGGAAATCACCGGATAAGAACTTTGGTTGAAAGAATGAAGAGACTTCACATGAATAAATGGATACTTGATTAAGAAATCTGTGTCCTTGAAGAAAAAGGGTGGGAGGGCGGGAAAACAAAGGCAACTTGGGACGGATGAAACAAACACCGTTGAGAAAACTTAGATTTGATCTTGCGGATGGGAAAAATGATCGGATCCACTTGAAGAGAAGCGCACCGGTTGGAAAGAATTAACATGACAACCTCAATGATCAAAAAGGATTAGTATTCACATAGCAATATGAGAACACCGTTTAGGAATGGTATGGATTCAACATTTGACTTCGAAGCAACTCGAATACCACAAATAAAACAAATCAAAGGATTGGCTTGCAGAATAAGCCGGAACAAACACATATGATAGAGATTTACACAATCCCATATCATGCATTTGTCGGAAAGATATTCTAGGAGCTACTTGAATTCCCACCTATAAACTCCCGAAACTTTCTGGTTATGCAATCTGGTGTTGGGGATACAGGGGAAGCAATATATCTCACCCAAACTAACAATACCTACATCCAAGCTGTATCCATCCGTCAACACATAACCAAGAAACCTTCGGAAATCGTCTACCTCAACCTTCGAAAAGCATCCGTTATACGAGTCATGGCAATACTCCCGTACTCACGTCGAGATTGGGTTAGCGGGTTATCTCACCAACAACTGCATAAAAGAGATTTTCGATGTCGGCGTACTAAACTCAGGTATTCCAGAACTACAACGATAAAATTATGACGACAACACCTCAGAGCTCAACTCCCCGGGACACTTCCACTAAACCCCTACTGACGGGAGGCACCAAGACAATGTTCTCGTCATAAAACCATCGGAACGATTCCAAGATACCCGCGTGATCCTAAATTTTTTTTTAGTGAAATTTGAGGAGAGAAGAGTCAAAACTCTACGTCAGGATGCCTCACCAGAGCGACGAAGGGACTGAGGAGTAAAAAGAATTCCTAACTCTCCGATATATATAATCCTAAATGACTCAAAGCATTTTTCTAGACACAACTCGGCCACTAAAACGATCAAGCAGTGGGGCTCCTAAGGTCGGGGAAGGCTCTGATTACCAACTTGTAACGCCCTCGATGCGGCTATATCTCCCACGTGTCGAAGCACGACTTAGAGGCATAACCGCATTGAAAGCAATGTCGCAAGTGAGGTAATCTTCACACAACCCAAGTAATACATAAGGGAAAAAGATACATAGTTGGCTTACAATCGCCACTTCACACAAATACATGAATAAAGCATTACATCATCCTGATACAATCAAGGTCCGACTATGGAACCAAAATAAAAGAAGAACCCCAAATGCGACAAACGGTCCCCGATCGACCCCAACTGGGCTCCACTACTGATCAACTAGAACGAAACAACACAAAGGGCAAGATCTTCATCAAGCTCCTCCTTGAGCCTGGTTGCGTCACCTGCTCGGTAACATAGGCACCTGCAAACTGGTTTGGAAGTATCCGTGAGCCACGAGGACTCAAGCAATCCCATTACCATGGGTATCAAGACTAGCAAAGCTTAATGGGAAAGGAAGGGGTAAAGTGGTGAGGTTGCAGCAGCGACTAAGCATATATGGTGGCTAACCAACGCAAATAAGAGCGAGAAGAGAACAAGCGTAACAGTCGTCAACTAGCAATGATCAAGAGGTGATCCTGAACATCTACTTACGTCAAACATAACCCAGAAACCGTGTTCACTTCCCGGACTCCGCCGAGAAGAGACCATCACGGCTACACACGAGGTTGATGCGTTTTAATTCGGATCAGGTGTCAAGTTATCTACAACCGGACATTAACAAATTCCCATCGCCACATAACCGCAGGCACGGCTCTCGAAAGTTTATACCTGCAGGGTGTCCCAACAGCCCATGACAAGCTCTCGCAATCAACGAAGAATAGACCTTCTCCCGGAAGACCCGATCAGCCTCGGAATCCGGTACATCAAGACATTTCGACAATGGTAAAACAAGACCAGCAAAGCCGCCCGATCGCCGACAATCCCGATAGGAGCTGCGCATATCTCGTTCTCGTGGCACACCGGATGAGCAAGACGCTGGTTGGCATAGACCCTGGTTGCCGAGGGCGCCGGACATCGCTTCGGTTTGGACCAGCACTTAGAGAAGCAACGCCCGGGGCTAAAATAAAGATGACCCTCGAGAGAGCGACTCCCAAGGGAAAAATAGGTGGTGGTGAGGCAAATGGTAAAAGTCAATGTTGGGCCTTCTTTGGACAAGTTTTATTCAAAGCGAACTATCGTGGGGTCCCATAAATCACCCGACCGCGTAAGGAACGCAAAATCCGGGAACATAACACCGGTATGACGGAAACTAGGACGGCAAGAGTGGAACAAAACACCAGGCATAAGGCCGAGCCTTCCAACCTTTACCAAATATATAGATGCATTAATAATACAAGAGATATTGTGATATCCCAACCAAAATCCTGTCCACCATGGAGAAATCTTCAACTTCACCTGCAACTAGCAACGCTATAAGAGGGGCTGAGCAAAGCGGTAACATAGCCAAACAACGGTTTGCATAGGAAAGGTGTCAAAGGTTAGAGGTTCATGGCAATATGGGATGGCTGGACAAACAGGTAATAGGTAGCGCAGCATAGCGAAAGAACGAGGCAACTAGCATAGCAATGATAGTAGTGAGATCCAGGGTAGCGGTCATCTTGCCTGAAATCCCGCTAGGAAGAAGAACGAGTCCATGAAGAAGACAAACGGGAGTAGTCGAACGAATCCTCACAACTCCGGAACGAAACCGAAGCTAACGAGAGAAGCAACCTGGAAAGAAGCAAACAACATGGTAAACACACAATCATAAGCATGGCATGATGCACAATCAAGTATGATGCATGTCTGGTTTAATGAGGCATGGCATGGCAAAGTGCAACAAACAATACTACAAGTTAAGTGGAGCTCAATATGCAACGAGTTGCATATTGACGAAACACCACATACATTTATTTAGTTCTCTCCCGTTTAGGTACACAACAATGTTAAATGTTGTTAAACATGTCATGGGGGTGTAACAAGAGTAAACTAAATATCTAGGCAAGTTTAAATGAGGCCGGAACAACAAACAACAATTCCGGAAAATCCTCATAAGCAATATTCGAATTTGGTACTGTTCGGCCCTAAACACAATTTTATTGTTGTTAAACAGAAAAATAAAGTGGTCCATGTTAATCTAGGCATTTTTCCACCCCATTTACATATAAAGTTTATTTAAAACGGAGTTACGGTTAAATAGTTATGAAATAAATCATTTTAGCGTGGCATTTGAGCAAATTTAAACAAACAGCACTTTAAACATTTTAAACATGGATGAAAATGGCATATTATTAATCTACACAATTTTCTGAGCATTTTACATGTATAAATTATTTACATGTGATGCACGGTTTGAGAGTTATTAAATGTATGATCATGAGGGTCTTTTCTGTAAATTTGAAAATCACTGGATAATGTCAAAATCGCGGCGCAGGAAAAAAATAACACGGGCTGAATCCGCTTGGCCCAACAGGAGAAAAAAATAAAGTGGCGCTGGGGGTGTGGCCTCACCCAGTGGGCCTTGGCCCGGCCGGTGGAAGATGAGGCCGGCAGGGGAGCTGCTGGGCCTGGCGACGCGGTCAACTCCGGACTGAACCGAGCCGCCGCTGCTGCGCTCGTTTCTGAAGAAACACAAACAGCAGCAGGGGGGCTGGCGAAGAGGGCTCCGGGACGTGCTCGCTCCGGCGAGGGAGATGGAAGCAGGGGCGCGACGGCAGCGGGTCTCGGCGCGGGGAAGAATGTCCAGTGAAGGCAGCAGACTGAGGGGCGGCGCGAGCGAGCTGGGCCTTCGCTCGGGCCCGATCTGGAGGCGCTGGAGGCTCGCGCTCCTGTTCCGACAAAGCAGAGGTCGCGGCAGGGCTGGCGAGGCAGGGGACGGCGGCAGAGATGGCTTGGGCGCAGGCAGGTGGAAGCAGAGCTCGGCTGCGGGACTGGCGAACGGCGCGACGAGGAGGAAGGCGGGGATCGGCGCAGGGGAGGTCGTCCATGGCGTCGGGAGCTCTCCTGATCGTTCCTGGCACAGAGACGAAGAGGGAGTGAGAGAGAGGAGGAGAAGGAAATAGGAAGGAGGAAGGGTAGGGGCGATGGGGATGGCCTGGTGGCTGCTGCTGCTGGCGGGGAAGCACCGGCGAGGAGGAGGTGCTCGGACGGACGGGTGGATCGAGGAGGGGATCGATTTGGTTGCCTAGTGTGTGAAATCAAGGAGGGGATCTGGGAGGATCCCAATGAGAGAGTGGCGGCGGCGGGTAGGAGGAGATGGATGGATTGGACAGGCTAGGGTCTAGGGTTAGACTATAAATATGGCAAGTGGGTTTTTGTAGGGGTATTTGGTCCCTCCGATCGTAATCGGACGGCCGAAAAAAAATAGGCTAGAGAGTCCAAATAAGAAAACGGAGATATTTTAGATGTTTACGGATGATCCGGATCCAACGGTGACGACAGCCCGGGTCGGGTTCGGGGGAGTTTTTGGACGCACGAGAGGGGTCTATGCACTGTGTTGAGAGGGTAGGCATTTAGATGAGAGGGGGAAAACAAAGACAAAGGTCTGACGAAAGGCCACGGGGTCAAGGGGTTTTGTTGGTCTCGGAGAAAGAGAGAAGAGAGGGGTCCAAATGGTCTGCGAGAAGGTCAACAATGGCAAAGCGGTCCTGGGAGGTCAATGAGGACAAGGGCCCGACAAAATGACAACGGAGGCAAAGAGAGAAAGGGCAACGACGAACGAATGCAAGTTTTTAAAATATGACGGCAACGGAGTGCCGATGCAATGCGAATGATGCGATGATGAAATGCAGGACATGAACAAAATGCAAAAACAAAAGAACAAAACCCAACCACGGAGAAAATAATATCTCGCATCTCCGGAAAAGGCAAGAGTCGGAGTTACAGATATGGAAATTTGTATCTGGGGCATTACAATCTTAATGCAAAAGAACGTCACTTTATATTGCCGCTTGTGATAAAGACCTTTATTATGCAGTCCGTCACTTTTATTTCTTCCATATCACAAGGTCGTATAGAGCTTATTTTCTTCACACTAATAGATCATACATATTTAGAGAGCAATTTTTTTGTTGCTTGCACCGGTGACGACTTACTTGAAGGATCTTACTCAATCCATAGCTAGGTATGGTGGACTCTCATGGCAAAAGTAGGTTTAGGGATGTGTGGAAGCACAAGTAGTATCTCTGCTTGGTGCAAAGAATTTGGCTAGTATGAGGGGGAAAGACAAGCTCAACATGTTGGATAATCCATGACAATATAACTTCTATTCGGATATAAGAAAACATAACTCATTTTGTTGTCTTCCTTGTCCAACATCAACTTTTTAGCATGTCATATTTTAATGAGTGCTCACAATTACAAAAGATGTCCAAGATAGTATATTTATAT
Organism: Aegilops speltoides; assembly: GCA_021437245.1. NCBI lineage: Eukaryota > Viridiplantae > Streptophyta > Magnoliopsida > Poales > Poaceae > Aegilops > Aegilops speltoides. The sequence goes on from CM038145.1 coordinate 119,709,003, forward strand.
GTGAAGCCTCTCTTTCTTTATTACTTCCTATTAATTGCAACAATGACCAAAACTATGTTTGTCAACTATCAACAACTTTTATTCATCATACTCTTTATATGTGAAGTCATTACTCTCCATAAGATCAATATATGATCTTTTTATTTCTTTTTATTCTTTCTTTTATTTAATTCCCTCAATATCATAGCAACATAGCAAAGCCCTCAACTCAAAACTACTCTTTATTATATATAACTCATGGAATCGATTACATAGATAGAGGTCAAAACAAAACTCAAAGCTAGATCATACTGAAACTTTATTCTACTAGATCAAGATATAATCAAAAACATCGAACTAAGAAAAATGATAAAAGTAAAGATGTGATGGTGATACGATACTGGGGCACCTCCCCCAAGCTTGGTAGTTTCCAAGGGGAGTGCCCATAACAATGTATTTATGTCTCTTTCTTCGGAGGTGGTGATGATGGAGTTGTTGATGATGTAGGCTTGTCGTCCATCTTCCAAGGCATAGGCTCACCATCGTAGAAGGGTGAAAGAGTCTCCGGGATCCTCAAATCTATAGCCAAACTCATCCTCTTGAATCTATATTCATACTCATAGTTTGGTTTTGCAGGTCATAGATCTAGGTCTGGAGGTGCTCGATTTTCTTGTGAAGCTTGAAGATGGCCTCCTCGATATTCTCGTCATCCAGCTTGTGATTGTTGGTGAACTCCGCGATCATCATGTGATTGGCGTTCAGTCCATGTTCCACCATCCCTTGGCACTTGATAACTTGCTGCTCCATTGCTTTGAGTCTTGTCTCCATGTTTTGGCCTTCTTTGGTCCCTCAACATCGCGGATGTGAAGCACCCCTCACGCGTCTCAATGGTTTGAGGGTGTCGCAGCACCTCCACAAGGCAGGGGTTGATGACCCTCTCAAAAAACTTGTCCTCGGGGGCGCTTGGAGACGTCATGGTGATCTAGATCTGTTAGAAAAATAGCTCGACACAAAACAGGGGATTTTGTCGTGGTACGGTTGTCAAAACCTTTGGGAGATTATATAATGAAGTTTTACCGACCAAAAGAAGTATCGTTCAAGAAAACGGAGTCTGGAGGGCACACGAAGTAGCCACAAGGCAGGGGGCACACCCAAGGGGGTAGGGCACGCCCTCCACCCTTGTGGTTGCCTCGTGTCTCTTTTGGACTACTTTTAATTTTCCTAATTTTTAAATATTCCAAAAAGGAGAAAAATTGCTATTAGAATAGTTTGGAGTCGGTTTACTTACTGTACCACATACCTATTCCTTTTCGGAGTCTGAAATGTTCTGAAAAGTATCCCTTATGTAGTCCTCCGGTGTTATGGTATTAATTATAAGCAAAAGAGCCCGTGCGTTGCAACGGGAGAGAAAGCATAATACACGCTCTTAACCCAACAACCATCACTCAGGACCACAATAGGACAATCTCCTTTATTTTTGCGAGGCATCATATTTGTGTTGCCGCTTATCCTCCTTCTCACCCTCGCCGGCGATGGCCTCGGTTCCCACACAAAACAAAACAAAAACGTGTTTGAATATGGTTAATCCTAAGGCGTCTCTCTCTCCCTCTCTCCTCCCTCTCTCTCTCTTACTTTCTCTCATTCTTGCAATGAGAAATCTGTTGTTTTCCCCTGCGACATTTTTCAGAGGTATGCATGTGTAATTATCAATATTTTCTTTTCCCTATATTGTTATAGTGGGGAGTTCATTTGCAATCCGGATCGCCGCCAGTACAAAAGGAAAACGGATCTTATGCTATAAATTATAAGTTTGCTCCCAAAACAATATTTTAAAATATTTAACAGTTAAAATTAACATCATATTTAGATTCCACATATTTTTCTAATAAAATTTCATATACAATATGTTAAAATCGAAGTTACGGTTTAAAAGATATAGTTAATTTAGAAAATCATTTGTTTAACTTAAATATGTTCCAAATTATATTTAAAAATACTTAACAGGTAAAACTAATCTCATATTCATATTCTACATATTTTTCTAATCAAATTTCATATATAACATGTTCAAATCGGAGTTACAGTTTAAAAGATATGAATGATTTAAAAAAACATTGTTTGACTTAAATATGATCTACGGATGAATTACCTAAGACAGCAGGGGGGGTTTCGAAAAATGTAAAATAACGGTTTGGGTATGACTTAAATCCGGATCGCGGGTTGATTTCAAGAAAATAAGGGACTTTTGTGTAAAATATGAAAAAATGATTCGTTTTAACTTAAAGCAGGACTGCGGGTTTAAACCGAATTTACTTTATTATTAGGTAAAGATTGGTTTCAACATTTACGGGAGTACCTGAGATATAATGTTTGATTCTTTGACCGTTTACCACCTTCGGATTTGTGCCTTCGTCGTTGTTGATTTTGATGGCACCCGAACGATAGACCTCCTCAATAATGTAAGGACCTTCCCATTTAGAGAGAAGCTTTCCTGCAAAAAATCTTAAATGAGAGTTGTATAGAAAAACATGATCACGTACATTAAACTCACACTTTTGTATCCTTTTGTCATGCCATCTTTTAACCTTTTCTTTAAACAACTTGGCATTCTCATAGGCTTGGGTTCTCCATTCATCAAGTGAGCTAATGTCAAATAACCTCTTCTCACCGGCAAGTTTGTAATCATATTTGAGCTCTTTAATAGCCCAACATGCCTTATGTTCTAGTTCAAGAGGTAAGTGACATGCTTTTCCATAAACCATTTTATACGGAGACATTCCCATAGGATTCTTAATTATAAGTAGTTCCATAAGCTCATAATGCATCATCAAGTTTCTTAGACCAATTCTTTCTAGGTCTATTAACAATCTTTTGCAAAATCAATTTAATTTCTCTATTGCTCAATTCTATTTTCACCACTAGACCGAGGATGATATGGAGATGCAATCCTATGATTAACATCATACTTAGCAAGTAATTTACGGAAAGCACCATGAATAAAATGTGAACCACCATCAGTCATTAAATAGCTAGGGACTCCAAACATCGGAAAAATAACTTCGTTAATCATCTTAATAGAGTGTTATGATCAGCACTACTAGTTGGAATAGCTTCTACCCACTTAGTAACGTAATCAACAACAACTAAAATATGTGTATACCCATTAGAGGAAGGAAAAGGTCCCATATAATTAAATCCCCAAACATTAAACGGTTCAATAACAAGTGAATAATTCATAGGCATTTCCTGATGTCTACTAATATTGCCAATTCTCTGGCATTCATTACAAGACAAGACAAACTTACAAGCATCCTTGAAGAGAGTAGGCCAATAAAAACTAGATTGCAATACCATATGTGCAGTTCTATCTCCAGTGTGGTGTCCTCCGTAAGCCTCGGAGTGGCACTTGCGTAGGAGCTGTTCCTGTTCATGCTCAGGTACATAACGTCTAATAACACCATCTACTCCTTCTTTATAAAGGTGTGGGTCATCCAAAAGGTAATGTCTTAAATCATAGAAAAACCTTTGCTTTTTCTGGTATGTGAAACTAGGTGGTATAAATTTAGCAACCATATAATTAGCATAATCAGCATACAATGGAGTACTACGAGAAGCATTTATGATAGCTAATTGTTCATCAAGAAAGCTATCATCAATAGGCAGTGGGTCATCAAGAACATTTTCTAACCTAGACAAGTTGTCTGCAACGCGGTTCTCAGCTCCCTTTCTATCAATAATATGCAAATCAAATTCTTGAGCAAGAGTACCCATCTATTAAGTCTAGGTTTAGTATCTTTCTTCTACATAAGATATTTAATAGCAGCATGATGAGTGTGAATAGTAATTTGGAATCAACAATATAAGATCTAAACTTATCACAAGCAAAACCAACTACTAAAGATTCTTTTTTAGTAGTAGCATAATTTCTCTGGGCACTGTCCAGAGTTTTACTAGCATAATGAATAAAATTCAATTTCTTATCAACTCTTTGTCCTAGAACAACACCAATAGCATAATCACTAGCATCATACATAATTTCAAAGGGTAAATTCCAATCAGGTGGCTGAACAATATGTGACAGCCTGGCTTTTGGCCCTTTTCTTTTTCTTTTTCATTTGATTTATTTGGTTTTTGCTCTGTTTTCTTTTTGGGCTGGTTCTATGGCCTTGAAACCTGGGAGATCATCCTCATTTCCTCTCCCAAGTGACTCATCACCCTCAAACCTATCGCAAGATCATGCCATTTCCATCCTAGCCCAAATCCTAATATTCTTTTTCTTGGGGAAAATTCCTTTTTCATTAAAGGAATAACCTCATTTGCCCTAGGTTGTGAAGCAACCTATATTTCTGTCCATCCAAAAATTCCCAAATAATTCTCATAATTTCTTTGGGTCATATGTTGCTAAAATATGCCCAAACTTTCCTGTCATCGCCCAAAATTAATTCCCCAATAATTATTCTTCATTTCTGTCCAGTATGGATTTCTGTGAAGAAAGTGCCACCTATACTTTATTGATTGCTCCCAAACTTCTTGGGCATGACATTTCATCCAAATTATTGCCTCATGCCAAAATTCAACTTCATTTTCCTAGCCAATCTTCCTCAGTGATTTTTCAAAGTTTCTATCAGACAGAGGGCTTTGTGAAGGAAGTACTAGCTAGGAGTATCCAAATGAGATGAAATTTGGCACACTCCTTCATGCGCTCATATTAACCCAATCCAAATTTCAGCCTCATCCAATCATCTATGTGAGCACAAGACCAAATCATTGATTCTGGCAATATTTTCAGGTTCTAAAGCAATTGTATTTTATATTGCTTCAATAATTCCGAGAAATTACCAGATCATCCTCCTACCTATATAACATCTCTCCACCAAATTTGGGATCATTTCATTTGAGCCATTTGATCACCAAAATTATTCCAAGTTTCTGGTCAGTGGGGATGTTTGTGAAGCAAGTACTATTTTGGCATGTCCATTTGGTATGAAACTTTTACAGCATATTCATATGGCAAAATAACCAAGCCTTGGCAAATTTGATCCCAAGTTGCTTCTCCATGTGAGTGCATCATCCAAATCAAGTTTCTGGACCAAATTTGCACTTACAAAGCAACCCTAGTCATTTCTGATCCAATTGTCCTCAAAACCTCCAGGATTGTGGTCCTTCCTAACCTAATCATCCCAGACAACTCCATTGACCCCAATCAAGTTTCTGTTGATCACCAGTGCACGGCCAAGTTTACTGCACTAAACTTCAAACGATGACTACGATTTAACCACATCACCTCAAACCAAGACATAGCTGCATTAATGCTCCACTCTGGAAGGACTAGCCCCCAGACAAGGCTTTCCATCAACTACAGTCCTCCCATTGCCATGTCGCGTGGTGACCGCACAGCTAGCATGCCCATTTGCGCGCTCTGTGCGCAGTGGCCGCGTCTAGTGGCCATTTGTGCTCAACCCCCTCCTCCTCTCGCCATCTTAGCGTGCGTGACCTTGTCCATTATCTTCCTCTCATTGTCGCCGTTCCCCTGGACCCCTCTCCCCCTCCGTCCGCTTCCTCACCGATGCTCGTCGACGCACGCCCATGGGTGAACAGTGGCGGTTTGGCTTGGAGCTTGCCGTCTTCTTCCTCCCTATGCTCCCTTGGCCTCCTCTGCCCCGTGAGACTCTCCCCTGTTCCCCCTCTGTCCCCTACCTTCGAGCTCATGCGCGTGCACACGCATCCGCGGCGCCGGCTGATATGTCCATTTTGCATCATGCTTTTGTATCAATATTTATTGCATTATGGGATGTTATTACACACTATGTCTCAATACTTATGGCTATTCTCTCTTATTTTACAAGGTCTACCATGAAGAGGGGGGAATGCCGACAGCTGGAATTCTGGCTGGAAAAGGAGCAAATATTGGAAACCTATTCTGCACAGCTCCAAAAATCCTAAAACTCCACGGAAGTTAGTTTGTGAATTAACAAGAATTATTGAGCGAAGAAAATACCAGAGGGAGCCCACACCCTGGCCAGGAGGGTGGGGGGCGCGCCCACCCCTACTGGGCGTGCCCCTGTCTCTTGGGCCCCCTGGTGGCCCTCCGGTGCCCATCTTCTGCTATATGAAGGCTTTGACCCTGGAAAAAATCAGAGGCAAGCTTACGGGATGAAACTCCGCCGCCACGAGGCGAAACCAATCTAGGGCTCCGGCAGAGCTGTTCTGTCAGGGAAACTTCCCTCCGGGAGGGGGAAATCATCACCATCGTCATCACCAACGATCCTCTACATGGACGCTACCTCCTCCTCCTTACATTGTGCTCTCCTACCTATGTTCGCTGGCGGTGATTATTTCCTCCGTCATATGGAGTCCGCTCGGCAACCATGCAATCTCTTTTTCAACTACAGCAACCCATCAGGTATATCAACCTCAACATATGAATTTCAATTTCCAAGCACAAGTAATCAATCATGTATACGTACATGATTTTATCTCATGATCTTGATTTAGCGTGTACTACCCAATCAAGCAATCTCACGATATATACTCTACAACACGATCTACACATGATATGTTGATTTAGCATGTACAATCTACTCAAAAATGCATATCCGGATATCCCGATCATATTCCACTTTGACCTTTCAATCGTATTTCAGTTATATATGTCAAATACGGATGTGGAAGCCGTCGAGACCGGCGGCAAGATGGCACCGGTCTTTGGCGGCAGAAAGACTTGGATCGAGTCAAGACTCAATACTAATGGATATACTCAACAAGATGACCAACCTAGGAAATCAGATTAGAAGAAGATTAGGTGGTATTTTCTATTTATTTATTTTGATCCTTTTGAGGAATCAAACTAAAGTTTTGACTTCTTGGGTTGGCCTTATTAGGCCACTTAAATTGTGATTCAGTTTTCATTGGTGATTTTTGTTGGTGCGAGATAGCACAGGGCAGCCGGTCAATGTCCCGGAAAGAGTAGTACATCGATCATGTTTCCCATAAAGGGTGTACAAGCAAACAACATTTGATGGGTGTCGTACACAAAAACAAAATCAGCAGCAACATTTTAAATGTGTCCATGATATCGAATATAGCAATGACATCCATGTAACCTAAGAAAATCCAGATCTACATCCCTGCATGTCCACAAGTTTTTTGACAAGTTTGAATCCAATCCACATTTGTACTTCTATGCTTACTACTCTTTTGCAAGGGAGCATGCGTTCTTACGCAAGGAAAGCCTATCTGCTTTCACTAACTAATTGGTCGACATGTGGATGAGCATGTAATGCCCGACAAAGATAAAACACTCGGGATGAAGCGACCCATTTTAGGAAGCAATACGTGTAACAACCAGCTCTAATAGCTCCTGTTGTATGCCGCATGCATGCGCTTAGCTTCATCCGATGTCACAAGCTCCATGTGGTTTATACATTACATCATAAACAATGACTATGATAGCAAAGCAACCGTCAGTGAAAATGATATTAAGATGTATGGACCTAGATGATGCCCTATTTGTCGCCTTATATTTGATGTGAATTGTAGTTACAATAATTTTGCTAGCCAGCTCATAGATGTTGAAGAAAGATCTTTGCAGTAAGGAAACTTCAAACCATACTTCCATGGCATGACAAATGAGAGCACTCATTTCTTGAACATTTGCACGTTTAAGAACTGCCCCATATATATTGGAAATGGTGGCGTATGAATGAGCCACTTAGGTTCTCCTAGTCATTTAAATCTACATCAACTATGAGAACAGCTTGAGCCATCCTGGAAAGTGTGGGTATCCATGTTCTTAAGTACCAACTAATCGTACGAATCAATGTTACATACCTCTAAAAGAAAATGAACATATTGTATATTGGCTTTTAATCCCCAGGTGCAAGAACACATGACCGCTCCAGCTCAAAGTCCGATTTCCCATTCGTCTCGAACTCTTTGCTAGAAAAAGGCACACAAAACTGTAAGCATAAATAGAATTTCTCAGCTCTATCCAATGCCAATAAAATGCTTCAGACGTTTGCATGAACGCATACAACTAAACAACACAAAATAGGGCATCTACATCCAATGGAGGGAACCAAATAAATTACCTCAGATAATTTTTCAAGGCAGATGTCGTGACTGTGAAGAAATGGACTCGAGGGTGAGGTCGTTATTCGATGCTATTCAGTCCTCATATGTCACAAAAATAAATATTTAGCAACAACAAGAAGGAAAGGGAAGCACCGTTCGCTAGAGCACCTTTTAGAAGAATCAACAAATATCTATATTGCAAAATTAATATAAACATACTGGAAACGGCCACCATCAACTTTCTTCCTGAAAATCAGAACAGAGAGGAACATAGTGGAGATATAACGTGACATACACATGAAGGCGTGGCATATCTGCTTGGAGGTTCACGACGATGGCCGGATGAACTCGTAGTGGTTAAGATTTGGCGACGGAGGATGTTGACAAGTCGAGGTGCCGGTTGTAGGAGTCAAAGTCGAAGCGCCGACCGGTGGGAGAGGAGAGCCCCTCCGCGTGTCAGAGGAACAATGCCACTACGGTTGGCTGGCCAGAGGAGGCGAGTGGAGAGGTCGGGACGGCGAGTGGCCGAGGATGGCGACGGCGAGTGGAGAGGTCGCCGCGTGGGACCGCACGCACGCTCCCTCCCCAACGGACGGCGACGACGAGTGGAGAGGTCGCCGCGGGGGACCGCACGCATGCTAGGGAAAGGGGGGGCCTCTGCGGGCGGCGGGGTGGTGGTGGTGGTGGGCGGCGGGGTGGTGGGATGGTGGGGGTGGCGGGCGGCGGGTGGTGGGGGGGGTGGGCGGCGGGGTGGTGGGGCGGCGGCTGGTGAGATGTGTGCAGATGCGTGGGAGAGGAGGGGAGAGAGGGAAGGGATAACCCCACAGTTTTTTTATCTAGAAAAAAATAACCCCATCTCTTTGCCATCTGCCAGCAGATGGCAAAGAATCTTTGCCGTCTGCTGGCAGATGGCAAAGAGGTGGGGCTGGTACACCGTTACACTCTTGACGTCCACATGATTTGCCAACCTCTTTGCCATCTGCTGGCAGATGGCAAAGATTATTTGCCATCTGTTGGCAGATGGCAAAGAATTGGCTGATGGCAACCATGTTCTTTGCCGTCTGTCAGTTCTTTGCCATCTGTTTTTTATAAGCAGATGGCAAAGACGTTCTTTGCCATCAGCTGGCAGATGGCAAAGAGCTGGCTGATGGCAAATTCCCAGTTTCCAGTAGTGATACCCGTTGTGACAATGGGGTATTCTATAGATTCACTTGATGTATGTTTTGGTGATCAACTTGCGGGTTCCGTGACCTTGGGAATCTATGCATAGGGGTTGGCACACATTTTCATCTTGACTCTTCGGTAGAAACTTTGGGGCACTCTTTGAAGTACTTTGTGTTGGTTGAATAGATGAATCTGAGATTGTGTGATGCATATCATATAATCATGCCCACGGATACTTGAGGTGACATTGGGGTATCTAGGTGACATTAGGATTTTGGTTGATTTGTGTCTTAAGGTGTTATTCTAGTACGAGCTCTATGATAGATCGAATGGAAAGAATAGCTTCGTGTTATTTTACTACAGACTCTTGAATAGATTGATCAGAAAGGATAACTTTGAGGTGGTTTCGTACCCTACAATAATCTCTTCATTTGTTCTCCGCTATTAGTGACTTGGGAGTGACTCTTTGTTGCATATTGAGGGATAGTTATATGATCCAGTTATGTTATTATTGTTGAGAGAACTTGCACTGGTGAAAGTATGAACCTTAGGCCTTGTTTCCTAGCATTGCAATACCGTTTACGCTCACTTTTATCGCTTGCTACCTTGCTGTTTTTATATTTTCAGATTACAAATACCTATATGTACCATCCATATTGCACTTGTATCACCATCTCTTCGCCAAACTAGTGCACCTATACAATTTACCATTGTCTTGGGTGTGTTGGGGACACAAGAGACTCTTTGTTATTTGGTTGCAGGGTTGCTTGAGAGAGACCATCTTCATCCTACGCCTCCCACAGATTGATAAACCTTAGGTCATCTAGTTGAGGGAAATTTGCTACTGTCCTACGAACCTCTGCACTTGGAGGCCCAACAACGTCTACAATAAGAAGGTTGTGTAGTAGACATCAAGCTCTTTTCTGGCGCCGTTGCCGGGGAGGCGAGGTAAGCGGCACTAACACCCCATCAACTAAGCTCTTTTCTGGCGCCATTGCTGGGGAGGTTAGTGCTTGAAGGTATATCTTTAGATCTTGCAATATAATCTTTTAGTTTCTTGTTTTATCACTAGTTTAGTTTATAAAATAAAACTACAAAAAATGGAATTAAGTTTGCCTCATATGCTTCATCTTTTTAATGTCTTTCGTGAAAATGATGGGAAGGAAAATTATGCTCAAGTACTAGAAGAAGAATTACATAGAATGCTTGGCATAAAATATGTGAATGATGAGCATGATTGCAATGTTGTTAGTATGAATTATTTGAATACCCATGATGCTAATGATATGCAAAACCACAAGCTTGGGGATGCTATGTTTGATGAATATGATATTTTATGTCCCCCAAGTTTTCATGAGCAAATTTATTATGATGAAAGCATGCCTCCTATTTATGATGATTATACTGATGAATGTTGGTTTGGAAGAGTGTCAACTTTATTAAGTAATTATCCCACTATTTTGGAGGATGTTGAATATTATTGTGATAATTATGAAAGTGGATTTGGAGAGGTCATTTATTTAGTGATGAATCCACTATTTAGGAAGAGGTTCCAATTGATTATGAGAATAGAGTTGCTATCTATGATGATTATTGTGATGACTTTTATGCTATTAAGAATAATGATAACCATGAAACTTGTCATCATGATTTTAGTTTTCAATTGGATTATGCCTCAAATGATAATTATTTTGTTGAGTTTGCTCCCACTACTATTCATGAGAAGAAATTTGCTTCTGTGGAGAGTAGTAAATTTTCTATGCTTGTAGATCATGAAAAGAATGCTTTATGTGATGGTTATATTGTTGAATTCATTCATGATGCTACTGAAAATTATTATGAGGGAGGAATATATGCTTGTAGGAATTGCAATAATATCAAGTTTCCTCTCTATGTGCTTAAAGTCTTGAAGTTATGCTTGTTTAGCCTTCCTCTGCTAGTTGATTATTGTTCCCATAAATTTTTTGCTCACAAAATCCCTATGCATAGGAAGTGGGCTAGACTTAAATGTGCTAGTCATATTCTTCATGATTCTCTCTTTATGTTTCAATTCTTATCTTTTATGTGAGCATCATTGAAATCATCATGCCTAGCTAGGGGCGTTAAACGATAGCGCTTGTTGGGAGGCAACCCAATTTTACTTTTGTCCTTTGCTTTTGCTCCTGTTTAGTAATAAATAATTCATCTAGCCTCTGTTTAGATGTCGTTTTATGTTTTAATTAGTGTTCGTGCCAAGTAGGACCTTTGGGAAGACTTGGGTGAAGTCTATGCGATCTTGCTGTAAAAAACAGAAACTTTTGCGCTCACAAAATTAGCTGCCATTTTTTACTGGAGAGTTCTTTCAGGTTGATTATTTTTGCAGATGATTAATAGACAAATTCCTCACGTCCAACAATTTATTTCAGAATTTTTGGAGTTACATAAGTATTCGAATCATACAGATTACTACAGACTATTCTGTTTTTGACAGATTCTGTTTTTCTATGTGTTGTTTGCTTATTTTGATGAATCTATGAGTAGTATCAGAGGGTATGAACCATAGAGAAGTTGGAATACAGTATATATTACACCAATATGAATTTATAATGAGTTCATAACAGTACCTAAGTGGTGATTTATTTTCTTATACTAACGGAGCTTACGAGTTTTCTGTTAAGTTTTGTGTTGTCAAGTTTTCAAGTTTTGGGTAAAGATTCGATGGAATATGGAATAAGGAGTGGCAAGAGCCTAAGATTGGGGATGCCCAAGGCACCCCAAGGTAATATTCAAGGACAACCAAGAGCCTAAGCTTGGGGATGCCCCGGATGGCATCCCCTGTTTCGTCTTCATTCATCGGTAACTTTACTTGGAGCTATATTTTTATTCACCACATGATATGTGTTTTGCTTGGAGAGTCATTTTGTTTTATTTTGTTTTGCTTGCTGTTTGAATAAAATCCCAAGATCTGAAATTCTTAAATGTTAGAGAGTCTTCACATAGTTGCATAATTATTCGATTACTCATTGATCTTCACTTATATCTTTCGGAGTAGTTTGTCATTTGCTCTAGTGCTTCACTTATATCATTTTAGAGCACGATGGCGATTTTAGTTTGAAGAAATAGATGAACTCTCATGCTTCACTTATATTATTTTGGGAGTCTTTAGAACAGCATGGTAATTTGCTTTGGTTATAAAACTTGTCCTAATATGATAAGCATCCAAGAGGATATAATAAAAACTTCCATATGGAGTGCATTAAACACTATGATAAATTTGATACTTGATAATTGTTTTGAGATATAAAGGTGGTAATGTTAGAGTCATGCTAGTTGGGTAATTATGAAATTGAGAAATACTTGTGTTAAAGTTGACAAGTCCCGTAGCATGCACGTATGGTGAATATTGTGTGACAAATTTGAAGCATGGGGTGTTCTTTGATTGCCTTCCTTTTGAGTGGAGGTCGGGATCGCGCGATGGTTAACTCCTACCAACCCTTCCCCTAGGAGCACGCATAGTAGTACTTTGCTTTGAGGGCTAATAAACTTTTGCAATAAGTATATGAGTTCTTTATGACTAATGTGAGTCCATGGACTTAGACGCACTCTTATCCTTCCGCAATTTGCTAGCCTCTACGGTATCGTGCATTGCCCTTTCTCACCTTGAGACTTGGTGCAAACTTCGCCGGTGCATCCAAACCCCATGATATGATATGCTCTGTCACACATAAACCTCCTTATATCTTCCTCAAAACAGCCACCATACCTACCTATTATGGCATATCCATAGCCATTCCGAGATATATTGCCATGCAACTTTCCACCATTCCATTTATTATGACACGCTCCATCATTGTCATATTCCTTTGCATGATCATGTAGTTGACATCGTATTTGTGGCAAAGCCACCTTTATAATTCTTTCATACATGTCGCTCTTGATTCATTGCATATCCCGGTACACCGCCGGAGGCATTCACATAGAGTCATATTTTGTCCTAAGTATTGAGTTGTAATTCTTGAGTTGTAAATAAATAGAAGTGTGATGATTTCCATTATTAGAGCATTGTCCCATGTGACGAAAGGATGATGGAGACTATGATTCGCCCACAAGTCGGGATGAGACTCCGGACGAAATAAAAAAAAAGAAAAAAAGAGAGGCCAAAGAAGCCCAAATAAAAAAAGAGAGAAAAAAGAGGCCAAAGAAGCCCAAATAAAAAAAGACAGAAAAGAGAGAAGGGATAAGGTTACTATCCTTTTTCCATACTTGTGCTTCAAAATAGCACCATGATCTTCATGATAGAGAGTTTCTTATTTTCTCACTTTCATATACTAGTGGGAATTTTTCATTATAGAACTTGGCTTGTATATTCCAATGATGGGCTTCCTCAAAATGCCCTAGGTCTTCATGAGCAGGCAAGTTGGATCCACACCCACTTAGTTTCTTTTTGATGAGCTTTCATACATTTATAGCTCTAGTGCATCCGTTGCATGGAAATCCCTACTCCTGGTATTGACATCAATTGATAGGCATCTCCATAGCCCGTTGATTAGCCGCGTCAATGTGACACCTTCTCCTTTTTTGTTTTCTCACATAATCCCTATCATCATACTCTACTCCACCCATAGTGCTATGTCCATGGCTTACGCTCATGTATTGCGTGAGGGTTGAAAAGGCTGAAGCGCGTTAAAAGGTATGAACCAATTGCTTGGCTGAAACCGGGGTTGTGCATGATGGGAGCATTTTGTGTGATGAAAATGAAGCATGGCCAAACTATATGATAAGCTTTCTTTGGCTATGTTATTTTGATAAGACATAAACTGCTTGGTTAGCATGTTTGAAGTATTACTATTTTTATATCAATATTAAACTTTTATCTTGTGAATCTTTTAGATCTGAACATTCATGCCACAATAAAGAGAATTACATTGATAAATATGTTATGTAGCATTCCACATCAAAAATTCTGTTTTTATCATTTACCTACTGGAGGACGAGCGGGAATTAAGCTTGGGGATGCTTGATACGTCTCCAACGTATCTATAATTTCTGATTGTTCCATGCTATTATATTATCTGTTTTGGATGTTTAATGGGTTTTGTTATGCACTTTTTTATTATTTTTGGGACTAACCTATTAACCGGAAGCCCAGTGCAAATTGCTGTTTTTTTGCCTATTTCAGTGTTTCGCAGAAAAGGAATATCAAACGGAGTCCAAACGGAATGAAACCTTCGGGAGAGTGATTTTTGGAACAAACATGATCCAGAGGACTTGGAGTGGACGTCAAGAAAGAAGCGAGGAGGCCACGAGGCAGGGAGGCGTGCCTGCCCCCTGGGTGCACCTCTCACCCTCGTGGGCCCCTTGCAGCTCCACCGACCTACTTCCTCCTCCTATATATACCCATATACCCCGCAAACATCCAGAAGCACCGCAAGCCTCTGTAGCCACCAAAAACCAATCGGGACCCTGTTTTGGCACCCTGCCGGAGGGGGGATCCCTCACCGGTGGCCATCGTCATCATCCCGGCACTCTCCATGACGAGGAGGGAGTAGTTCACCCTCGGGGCTGAGGGTATGTACCAGTAGCTATGTGTTTGATCTCTTTCTCTTTCTTTCTCTCTCATGTTCTTGATTTGGCACGATCTTGATGTATCGCGAGCTTTGCTATTATAGTTGGATCTTATGATGTTTCCCCCCTCTACTCTCTTGTAATGGATTGAGTTTTCCCTTTGAAGTTATCCTATTAGATTGAGTCTTTAAGGATTTGAGAACACTTGATGTATGTCTTGCGTGGGATACCCGTTGTGACAATGGGGTATTCTATTGATTCACTTGATGTATGTTTTGGTGATCAACTTGCGGGTTTCATGACCTTGGGAATCTATGCATACGGGTTGGCACACGTTTTCGTCTTGACTCTTCGGTAGAATCTTTGGGGCACTCTTTGAAGTACTTTGTCTTGGTTGAATAGATGAATCTGAGATTGTGTGATGCATATCGTATAATCATGCTCACGAATACTTGAGGTGACATTGGAGTATCTAGGTGACATTGGGGTTTTGGTTGATTTGTGTCTTAAGGTGTTATTCTAGTACGAACTCTATGATAGATCGAACGGAAAGAATAGCTTCGTGTTATTTTACTACAGACTCTTGAATAGATCGATCAGAAAGGATAACTTTGAGGTGGTTTCGTACCCTACAATAATCCCTTCGTTTGTTCTCCGCTATTACTAACTTGGGAGTGACTCTTTGTTGCATGTGGAGGGATAGTTATATGATCCAGTTATGTTATTATTGTTGAGAGAACTTGCACTAGTGAAAGTATGAACCTTAGGCCTTGTTTCCTAGCATTGCAATACCGTTTACGCTCACTTTTATCACTTGCTACCTTGCTGTTTTTATATATTCAGATTACAAATACCTATATCTACCATTCATATTGCACTTGTATCACCATCTCTTCGCCGAACTAGTGCACCTATTCAATTTACGATTGTATTGGGTGTGTTGGGGACACAAGAGACTCTTTGTTATTTGGTTGCAAGGTTGCTTGAGAGAGACTGATGAGGACATCAATACCATTGTTACACCCACAGGCCCTGCTGCTATACATACTAGACCAATTACTAGAGCTCGCGCACGCCAACTAAATTACCAGGTACTTATGTTTCTTGGTAATGATTCTAATGTTCCTGATAATATGATGCTGCCTAAATTGGATACATTTGTATTGCTTACAAATGAAGGGCCTAGCTTGGAGAAGGATGAACATTGGAGCAAGAACAAGCATGGAGATGATGGCATGTGCAAGGGGAACAAGAACAGAGTTACTAGTGATGATTGGCTTTGAAGCCACCATAACGAGTGCATGAAGCCTTTGACGAAATATACAAGATGCCACTTCATAAATTTCGTCCAGATGCTATTCTAGGTGCTGCGTCACCTTTTTATTGGGCTATTTTTAGAGTCCGTATATGTGGGGAAACAAGAGATAGGGTTGGTTTCGGACCCCTCCACCAAGGGCCACGAAATTCCCCCCTCTTCCTCCATATATACAGCCCTTAGGGCACCGTTTAGACTTTGGGTTTTGTTTAGATTAAAAGTTCGCCATAGCTGCAACTTTGCGTACTTCGTTTGTGTTGAACGACCAGATAAAGGCATCACAAACCTCCACCTTCACTAATAAAGCTTTCCTTTGTTATTCGCAATAAACAGTTTGCAATCTTAGTTTCTTGCTTGTTCTTCGTTTGCTTGCAGGAAATAGACCTTCGTGGTCAGGCTGATCATGCCCCGGCGTGGTCAATAACGTCTCGGAGTTGGTTTAGCGATTTCTAAGGCGCAACGTCCTCGCATGTTCGTAGTCGGATCGTCAAAGTGGACTTCCACCAAAACGATATCCACCATCTCATCGAAAGACAGGACACCTTTGCCTGTATCAAGTGGTATCGGATTTCTAGGTTGCTTGGTGAGATTTTACAGTTTTTAGAAGTTTAGATCGAGTCTGTTATCATACCTACAGTCCAGGAAAAAGCCACAAAAAAATTAGGGTTAGTTCATCCTATCCGAACCAGTCTGAGCCATTGCATATTCTTTTCAGTCTTTTGCTTTGTTGAATTTGCGGTTGCATCATTGTGTCGAGTTGCTGGTCTTAGTGTCTAGTCCTTTAGAGTTTCGAGTTTTGTTCACAAGTTGTCACTCCGCCGCCGCATCATCATCATCACCGCTGCCATATACCACCATCATTGTCACCGCTGCCATATACCACCATCGTCATCACCGCTGCCATATACCACCATCGTCATCACCGCTGCCATATACCACCATAGTCATCACCAGTGCCATATACCACATATTCACCGCCATCACGATAATCCGAGTACACCTCCATAAGAGATTCGCCATCAGTCCGTGTTCCACCGCCGTACATATATCCGCCAGAAGTCCGAGTTTCCACCAGACTCATCTCCGCCACCAGTCCTAGTCCGAGTCCAGTATTTGTTGGTTTGATTTTGATTTCTAGATCACGCCTTACTCTGAGTCGTGACCAAGTCAGACTTCCCAACATCAGTGCCACCCGTACAAGAAAAATAGTTCTAGTTAAAAAAAAACTAAGTCTGGAAAATTCTGCCTAGGCAGTTTTTAGGTCGTTTGTAGACTTTTTCGAAAAAAATTGTTGCGGAGCAAAAAAAAGAGGAAAGAAAGTGCAAAAAAGTGAACAAAAGAGAAAAAAATTCAGAGTGTGCTCCTCCCTTGATTACGTGTTGCGCCGTAGTTTTATTAGTGTTCTAGGCTCGCGTCTCTAGCACGGTCTAGCCTAGGACCAACACAGTACCGTCGTTGAGCCTTTATTCAACTTTGCATCTCTAAATTGATTATTGCTCACCCTTTTTGCTACCATATTATAAGCCTTCCCAGCTCCACATACATCTAAGTCGTGCGTTTGCCTCTTCCTGGTAATCGCTCTATCCAAGCATTGAGAGTTTTGACTACAACAGTTGCCGATCACCACCTGCTGCTGGGTAAGAACTGGTAAGAATTGGAGATTCGCTTGATAGATTTGTGACACCCCACCACCACCATATTCCAGTAGTCTGTAGGATCATATTCTTGTATGTTTCTATGCTGCTAACTATGGCAGGAACACAAGCCGACGAGATTGATTGGGAGAACATGACGAACAAGGAGCTTCATGATAAGTTTCATCAAATGTTGGGTCAATAGGTGGAAGACATGATGGTCAGCTTTGGAAAGGCAATGGAGAAGATGGATGACACTGAGAAATCAATTGACACAAAGTTGGACGCCAAGTTTGATGAATTACTCAAACGTCTCTCACAACCAGCTCTACACCGTGATACAGTAGGGCGAGCATAGCGTGTTCCTATTGAGCCAGGACAAAATTCTGGTGCCGCTGCTACTGTTGTGGTGCTTCTGTAGCTCCTGCTGCTACTGCAGAGGTGGAGGACTATTACGAGGATGAGGTTGATCAAAATCAAAACTACGTGCAGCCACCAGCACCACCACCAGCAGGTCGACCTCAGGTATATATTCACAACGGTAGGCCTGCACCACCACCTCATGTATGAGATAATGACCATATTCCTAAACTGAAATTGAATATTCCACCATTTGAGGGTAGATATGTTCCTGATATATCTTACTTGGGAGTTAGAAACTAAACAATGTTTTATATGTTTACAATATCCCGAGGAGAGACGGGTTGCTGTTGCTGTTTGTGCTTTCACTAGTTTTGCATGTGTATGGTGGTCTAAACATTATAGATTATATCCTATTCCAACTACTTGGGCTGCTTTGAAAACTGTTATGCGTACTCGTTGGGTTCCACCATATTATCAACGTGAACTGCTTCAAAAATTGCAGCGTTTAAGACAAGGGAAAAATTCTGTAGAAGAATATTATCAGGAATTATAAAATGGCATGATTAGATGTGGTATTGTTGAGGAGAATGAAGTTATGCTTGCACGATTTATGGTTGGATTAAATAGAGAGATTTAGACCATTCTAGAGTATAAGGAGTATACTAATCACTCATTTATTCCATCTTGCTTGTAAAGCTGAGCGTGAAGCGCAGGATCGACAAGCATTGGCGCGAACTAACTTTTCTGCAGGCCGACCTTCATCATGGACACCGCGTGCATCTTCTACTTCAATTGCACCAGCACCTCCATCAGGTGCAACCTCCAGCTGTGATACAAGAAAGCAGGCACAACCACTATTATCTGCCAAGAGCGCACCTGGTTCTTCTTCTTCCATGGCATCAATAGGGCAAACAAGTGATATTATTTATCGTCGTTGTAAGGGAAGAGGTCATTATGCGAGAGAATGCAAATCTTAGCGTGTGATGATTGCTATTGAGGATGGTGGGTATGAGTCCGCTAGTGACTATGATGAGGAGACTTTGGCTCTTATTACACGTGAGGAACATGGTGGAGATGATTCTGATCAATACATGGCTCCTGAATACGCTGACAGGTATGAATATTTAGTTGCTCAACGTGTTTTGAGTGTGCAGGTCACACAAGCTGAGCAAAATCAGAGGCACAATTTGTTCCATACAAAGGGAGTTGTGAAGGAACGTTCTGTGCGCGTCATCATAGACGGAGGGAGCTGCAACAACTTGGCTTGCATGGAGATGTTGGAGAAGCTATCTCTCACGACAAGACCACATCCACATCCTTACTACATCCAATGGTTCAACAACAGCGGCAAGGTTAAGGTAACACGTACTGTTCGTGTGCATTTTAGTATCTCTACATATGCTGATTATGTTGATTGTGATGTGGTACCTATGAAAGCATGTTCCTTATTATTTGGTCGACCATGGAAATTTGATAAAAATTCTATACACCATGGTAGAAACAATCAGTATACTCTTGTTCATAAGGATAAAAATATTACTTTGCTTCCTATGACTCCTGATTCCATTTTGAAAGGTGATATTAATATAGCTAAAAAAGCAAAACAGGAGAAAAATAAGCGTGAAAATCAGATTTTGGCAAAAGAATTTGAGCAACAAATGAAGCCTAATAGTAAACCATCTACTGTTGCTCCTGAAATTAAATTGAAAAGTGCATGTTTACTTGCCACTAAATCTGATATTGATGAGCTAGATTTTAGCAAATCTGTTTGCTATGCTTTTGTGTGCAAAGAGGCATTATTTTCATTCGCGGATGTGCCTTCCTCTTTGCCTCCTGTTGTCACTAACATTTTGCAGGAGTTCGTTGACGTCTTTCCACAAGACGTGCCACTGGGATTACCTCCCATTCGAGGGATTGAGCATCAGATTGACTTAATTCCCGGTGCATCATTACCAACTGTGCACCATACCGTACCAATCTAGAGGAGACGAAGGAGATTATGCGTCAAGTACAGGAGCTGCTCAACAAAGGTTATATACGTGAATCCCATAGTCCTTGTATTGTTCCTATTATTCTAGTGCCAAAAAAGGATAGTACATCACGTATGTGTGTTGATTGTAGAGGCATTAATAATATTACTATTCGTTATCGTCATCCTATTCCTAGGCTAGATGATATGCTTGATGAATTGAGTGGATCTACAATATTCTCCAAAGTTGGTTTGCGTAGTGGATACCATCAAATTCGTATGAAATTGGGAGATGAATGGAAAACAACATTTAAAACTAAGTTTGGATTATATGAGTGGTTAGTCATGCCTTTTGGGTTAACTAATGCACCTAGTACTTTCATGAGATTAATGAATGTAGTTTTACGTGCTTTCATTGGACGATTCGTGGTAGTTTACTTTGATGACAATTGATTTATAGTAGATCTTTGGGAGAACATTTGGAACATTTACGTGTTGTTTTTATTGCTCTACGTGATGCACGTTTGTTTGGTAACCTTTGGAAGTGCACCTTTTGCACCGACCGAGTATCTTTTCTTGGCTATGTTGTTACTCCACAGGGAATTGAAGTTGACAAAGCCAAGATTGAAGCTATTGAGAGTTGGCCGTTGCCCAAACGGTCACACAAGTGAGGAGTTTTCTTGGGCTCGCTGGATTCTATAGGCGTTTTGTGAGAGATTTCAGCACCATTGCTGCACCTCTCAATTAGCTCACAAAGAAAGATGTGCCTTTTGTTGGGGGTACTGCACAGGAAGAAGCCTTCGTGGTATTGAAAGATAAGTTGACACATGGTCCTTTACTCCAACTTCCTGATTTTAGTAAGACTTTTGAGCTTGAATGTGATGCTAGTGGAATTGGATTAGGAGGTGTGTTATTACAAGATGGCAAACCTATTGCATACTTTTCTAAAAAGTTGAGTGGGCCTAGTATGAATCATTCTACTTATGATAAAGAATTATATGCTCTTGTTCGGACTTTAGAAACATGGCAGCATTATCTATGGCCTAAAGAATTTGTTATACATTCTGATCATGAATCTTTGAAACATATTAAAAGTCAAGCTAAACTGAATCGTAGACATGCTAAATGGGTTGAATTCATTGAGACTTTCCCTTATGTCATTAAACACAAGAAGGGTAAAGAAAATGTTATTGTTGATGCATTGTCTCGTCGCTATACTATGCTTTCAAAACTTGACTTCAAAATATTTGGTTTGGAGACCATCAAAGATCAATATGTGCATGATGCTGATTTTAAAGATGTATTGCAGAATTGTAAAGAAGGGAGAACATGGAACAAGTTCGTTGTTAATGATAGATTTGTGTTCCGTGCTAACAAGCTATGCATTCCGGCTAACTCTATTCGTCTTTTGTTGTTGCAGGAGGCGCATGGAGGAGGATTAATGAGACACTTTGGCGTGAAGAAGACGGAGGATGTACTTGCTACACATTTTTTTTGTCCAAAGATGAGACGGGATGTTGAGCGTTTTATTGCTCGCTGCACTACATGTCAAACACCTAAGTCACAACTCAATCCTCATGGTTTATATATGCCTTTGCCTGTACCTAGTGTTCCTTGGGAGGATATATCTAGGGACTTTGTTTTAGGTTTACCTGGAACAAAGAAGGGGAGGGATAGCATATTTGTTGTCGTGGATAGATTCTCGAAAATGGCACACTTTATACCATGTCATAAAAATGATGATGCTGTTAATGTTGCTGATTTGTTCTTTCGTGAAATTATTCGCTTGCATGGTGTGCAAAATACTATTGTTTCAGATCCTGATACTAAATTTCTTAGCCACTTTTGGAGATGTTTATGGGCTAAGTTGGGGACTAAACTGCTTTTTAGTACTACTTGTCACCCCCAAACTGATGGACAAAGTGAAGTAGTCAATTGAACATTGTGCACTATGCTTAGGGCTTTTTGAAGAATAATAAGAAAATGTGGGAAGAATGCTTGCCTCATATTGAATTTGCTTATAATCATTCATTGCATTCTACTACTAAGATGTGCCCTTCTGAAGTTGTGTATGGTTTCCTACCTCGTGCACCTATTGATTTGTTGCGTCTTCCATCTTCGGAGAAGGTCAATTTTGATGCTAAACAAAGTGCTGAATTGATTTTAATAATGCATGAGTTAACTAAGGAAAACATTGAGTGTATGAATGCTAAATATAAACTTGCTGGAGATAAGTGTAGAAAACATTTTGTGTTTGCACCTGGAGATCTTGTTTCGTTACATTTGCGTAAGGACAGATTTCCTGATTTGTGCAAATCAAAGCTAATGCCACGTGCTGATGGTCCCTTTAAGGTGTTAGAGAAAATAAATTATAATGCATCTAAACTTGAGCTGCCTGCAGATTTTGGGGTTAGTCCCACTTTTAATATTGCAGATTTGAAGCCTTATTTGGGTGAGGAAGAAGAACTTCCGTCGAGGATGACTTCATTTCAAGAAGGCGAGGATGATGAGGACATCAATACCATTGTTACACCCACAGGCCCTGCTGCTATACATACTGGACCAATTACTAGAGCTCGCGCATGCCAACTAAATTACCAGGTACTTTCATTTATTGGTAATGATTCTAATGTTCATGAGAATATGATGCTGCCTAAATTGGATACATTTGTTTTGCTTACAAATGAACGGCCTAGCTTGGAGAAGGATGAACATTGGAGCAAGAACAAGCATGGAGATGATGGCATGCACAAGGGGAACAAGAACGGAGTTACAAGTGATGATTTCAGGGCTTTGAAGCCACCATAACGAGTGCATGAAGCCTTGGACGAAATATACAAGATGCCACTTCATAAATTCATCCAGAGGCTATTCTAGGTGCTGCGTCACCTTTTTATTGGGCTAGGCCCATGTAATTTCGAAATACATAAGTATAGGCTATTTTTAGAGTGTGTATGTGTGGGGAAACAAGATATAGGGTTGGTTTCGGACCCCTCCACCATGGGCCACGAAATTCCACCCTCTTCCTCCATATATACAGCCCTTAGGGCACCGTTTAGACTTTGGGTTTTGTTTAGATTAATGGTTCACCATAGCTGCAACTTCGCGTACTTCATTTGTGTTCAATGACCAGACAAAGGTGTCACATAACCCCACCTTCATTAATAAAGCTTTCGTCTGTTGTTCGCAATATCCAGATTGCAATCTTAGTTTCTTGCTTGTTCTTCGTTTGCTTGCTGGAATAGACCTTTGTGGTTAGGTTGATCGTGCCCCGGCGTGGTCAATAACCTCTCGGAGTTGGTTTAGCGATTGCTAAGGCGCGACATCCTCGCACGTTCGTAGTCGGATCATCAAAGTCGACTTCCACCAAAACGATAGCCACCATCTCATCGAAAGACGGGACACCATTGCCTCTATCAGAGACCATCTTCATCCTATGCCTCCCACGGATTGATAAACCTTAGGTCATCCACTTGAAGGAAAATTGCTACTGTCCTACAAACCTCTACACTTGGAGGCCCAACAACGTCTACAAGAAGAAGGTTGTGTAGTAGACATCATGGAGCGCAGCGGGAGGTGGCCTACAGCGCCAGTGAGCTCCGTTGTTGCCAGCTCGTCCCCTCAGCCGAGCGCGGGCGTGTGCGATGGAGACGAAGATGACGGCGTTGCCCTGCCAGCTGGCTGGTGGGCCTAGCGGCCCCCACCCGTCAGTGACCAAGAGGCCGGCCCCGCCTCCTGCTGACGTGGTTAAGTGGAAACACATTCCACGGAATACATTTTCTTGAAGGGAAAGCGTACTCTATCGCTGTTCTAGACCAGAATATATTTCTGCTGCAGAAAGGCGTATTCCTGGATATGCGCTTTCTATTTTTCCAGCCGCCGGCCGAAACCTCTATTTCGTGAACGTTCTTCACTTAAGAGCAGAAATGAATAAGTTTTTATTTGTTTCCTGCATAACGAACGAACACTCATAACTTTTTGATCCGTACTCCAAATGAGGTTATTCCAAAGCCCACTTCTTCATTTCGTCGAGCTCGTTCTGTTGACCACAATTTCACCATGTTTTAACATTCTAAAAATGACCATTTTGCCCCTTCCCTTATTCACCCCCTCCAAGAGAGAACATTTTCCGGTGATTCTTTCCGCGAGTTTCTCGCACTTCTTCCCGGTGATTTCTTCCACCCCGGGCAAGCCACACCCTCCATTTGCATCATTGTAATGCAGTGACATGGTTTAATTTATTTGAACTTGTTTAAAATATTGTTTTAGCTACTTGTGAGTTGTCGTGGCATTTCTCGGAGTATATTCTGAACTTGCTATTGCCATGATATTGCTTGGAGTTCTAGGACTAATATTTTGCAACTTCGTTTAATGTCATGCTGCCTTTGGATTATTAGGGGCTAGAATTATTTTCATTATGGTACTAGTTGATATTATGTTTTGGAGAATGATATCGGAGATGATGCTTGCATGTGGATCTTAGCTGGATAGCTTGTTCTTGATATTTGAGTAGTAGTAATATCGTTCTTGGATTCATCATGATAGTAGTGTTATGCTATCTTCGGTGTATTTTGATATGATGATATTATGCTTTGGATTAGTTGTTGGATATTGCTATGACTTTGATTACAGGTTGATAGTTGATATCGGAGTATCAGTATCACAGTTATATTTTTGGGGTTAAATTCCATCGCTAAGTTGGTCAGGTGCCACCGAACTGGGCTTTTTCCAGTGCAACCACATTTGCCTTTATGGGAAGGCCCTAATGCGATGCTATTGCCGTGTCTCTCACCGGTGCCTCCAACGAGGGAAGGTTATCGGCGCGCGCTACCCTGACCAGGTAGGTGGACATAAGCCTTGTGTGCCCATAGTTGGATTTTGAGTGATTTTATCCTTGTTTGGGACCATTTTTGTTTTGCCACGACAATGGCCATTGACACGACAGTGGTCGTTGCCACGATGGTGGCCATTGATGCCTTTGGTAGGCACGGGGCCACCCATGACTTAGCCCAATGGGGAGTTAGTCAGAGTGATCGGGAGAGTGTCATGGTAGTAGATTGGTTTGGTCGGAACATCATTGGTCCACCCGAATGGGAGCCTGAGGTCATGGGTTCTGAGGTGTGGGTAAAGTGCGCTACCTCTGCAGAGTGTGTGTGTTTAATCTATCGATAGCCGCATCCTCAGTCATGGGCATAAGTTCATACTAGATCACACCATTCGATCAACATGCACATGACGGAATGACTTACAGATGATTTATATGTTGATATATTGTGAGCAGTAACAGTTTGGCAGGATGTTGATGATGATGTTGAGATGATCTTGAGGATGATTCAGTTTGTGATGTGGTCACGAGGTGATCATGTGGATGTTTTTATCACGAGGTGATCATGTGGATGTTTTTTATCACGAGGTGATCAGGTGGATCATGAGGTGATCGCGATGGTATATTGCTTGGTCGGTTAGCCAAGAGTGATATTGTTGTTGGGATTTAGATGTTGGTTCATCAATATGGTAGTAGTTTCATATCATGCTTAGTAGTTGCTTTTGTATCATGGTAGTTGTTAATCTAATTAATCTGCTTAATGCTATGTTGTTGTTTTGCCTTGATGCTTTTGGTTGTTGTGAGCTTGCAAGTACACTCAATGTACTGACCTAGCGTGTCATGCCAGATTGCAGGTGATGCCATGATTGCTTGATTGCTTGTCGAGATTTCCGCGTGTGTGCGCTAGATCATGTCCCAGCCAGAGTCCATGCGGAGTGGAGATCACGACCATCGTCGTTGTTCCGTTGCTAGAAGATTTCCGCTGCTAGCATAGAGCAAGTGTAGTATCGCAGGCATAGTGTCGCCATGTTGATGTGATCCTTCGTAACATCAGACCTCTGTATTTATCCTTTGTAATAAGAGCTGATTTGTTCTATGTCAAGCAGTGTCGTATTCCAGAAGACTTCATCTCGATCTACGGGCTGGAATACGGGGCCTTCCAGTTTCTCTGAGCCGGGGTGCCACACAATAGGTGCAGAAATCAAGTCTTTCTTAAGTATTTCAAATGCTTCTACACAATCATCATCAAAAACAAAAGGAACATCCTTTTGCAAGAGCTCAATGAGAGGCCTAGAAATTTTAGAGAAGTCTTTAATAAACCTCCTATAGAAACTAGCATGACCAAGGAAACTTCTTATACCTTTGATATCTTTAGGACACGACATCTTTTCAATAGCATCTACTTTAGCTTTATCAACTTCAATACCTCTTTCAGAAATTTTATGCCCCAAGACAATGCCTTCATTGACCATAAAGTGGCACTTCTCCAATTCAAGACAAGATTAGTTTCTTCACATATCTGCAATACTCCATCAAGGTTGCTTAAGCAATCATCAAAAGAAGTTCCATAAACTGAGAAATCATCCATGAAAACCTCAACAATCTTTTCACAAAAATCAGAGAATATAGCAGTCATACATCTTTGAAAGGCGGGAGGTGCATTGCGTAAAACAAAAGGCATACGTCTATAAGCAAAGGTACCGAAAGGGCAAGTAAAAGTTGTCTTTTCCTGATCATCTTTTGACACATGTATTTGAGAGAAACCAGAATAACCATCTAGAAAGCAAAAATGTGTATGTTCGGATAATATTTCTAGCATTTGATCAATAGAAGTTAGAGGGTAATTATATTTCCTAGTAGCTTTATTCAATTTGCGAAAATCAGTTACTATTCTATAACTTGTAACAATTCTTTGTGGAATAAATTCATTCTTAACAATAGGAAAAACAGTAATACCTCCCTTCTTAGGGACACAATGAACAAGACTTACCCATTGACTATCAACAATAGGATAAATTATACTTGCTTCCAAAAGTTTTAGTATTTTATTTCTTTCCACTTCTTTCATCTTCGGATTTAACCGTCGCTGGTGATCAACAACTGGTTTAGCATCAGGTTCCAATTTAATTTTGTGCTGACATAGAGTGGGGCTAATTCCCTTAAGATCATCAAGAGTATACCCAATAGCGGCACGGTGCTTCTTCAGAGTTTTCAATAATTGCTTTTCTTCATGATCTGAAAGGTTAGCACTAATAATAACATGATATATCTTATTTTCATCAAGATAAGCTTATTTCAGAGTACCAGGTAATTGTTTAAGCTCAAACACGGGATCACCCTTGGGTGGAGAAGGATCCCTAAGGATTTCTACAAGAAAATTGTGTTTCAAAATAGGCCCTTGATTAAAGAATATTTCATCTATTTCCCTTCTTTCATTCATAAACATATCATTTTCATGGTCTAGCAAATATTGTTCTAAAGGAACAGTAGGAGACACGACAATAGAAGCAAGACCAATAATCCTAGGCAATTCTTTATCATGGGCTTGTCTACGGAATTTAGAGAAATTAAAATCGTGAGACATATCCCCTAAGCCAACAGTAACAATATCTTTCTCGCAATCTATCTTAGCATTAACATTATTCAAGAAAGGTCTACCAAATATAATGGGACACAAATCATCTTGTGGGGAAGCAAGAACAAGAAAAATTAGTAGGGCATTTAATTTTCCCACACAAGACTTCAACATCTCTAACATTCCCAATTGGTGATATTTTATATAAGGAGTAAGGAATTGTACTCACACTAGCACCCACATCAAATAAGCCATGAGAACAATGATCTCCGATTTTAACGGAAACAATAGGCATGCCAACAGCAGGTCTATGTTTATCTTTAGTACCAGGTTTAGCAATTCTAGTAGCTTCATCACAGAAATAAATAACATGCCCATCAATATTATCAACCAAGAGATCTTTAATCATAGCAATACTAGGTTCGACCTTAATTTGCTCAGGGGTGTAGGTGTTCTAGTATAACTCTTACGAACCATAGTTGAAGCTTTAGCATCCTTTATTCTAACAGGAAAAGGTGGTTTCCCTATATAAGAAGTAGGCACAACAGGATCAACATTATAAGTAATAGTTTCTTTTTCAACTTCAATAGGTTCTACTACTTTTACTTCAATGGGAGGATGATATTTAAACCAGCTCTCCTTAGGGAGATCAACATGAGTAGCAAATGATTCACAAAGAGAAGCTAGTATCTCAGAGTCAATTCCATATTTAGTGTTAAAATCACAAAAGGCATCGGTATCCATAAAAGATTTAACACAATCAAACTTAAGGTTTGTACATGACTCCTTACCTTCATCGAGTTCCAAATCTTCAGAGTTGCGTTTAATTATTTTCAGTAAATCCCATTTGAATTCAATATCCTTCTTCATAAAAGAACCAAGACAAGAAGTATCGAGCATGGATCGATCATTATGAGAAAGCCGAGCATAATTTTTTTGAATAATATTTTCTCTTGAGAGCTCATGATTGGGGCATGAATATAACATTGAATTAAGCCTTACGCAAGCTTGAGCAATACTTTCTCCTTCATGAGGCCAAAAGTTATATATATATAATTCTGATCACGATGAA
This sequence comes from Aegilops speltoides, assembly GCA_021437245.1. NCBI lineage: Eukaryota > Viridiplantae > Streptophyta > Magnoliopsida > Poales > Poaceae > Aegilops > Aegilops speltoides. The sequence continues at coordinate 119,737,516 of CM038145.1, forward strand.
GCAGATGCCTAGGATAAAACTTCTGATGAAATTTCAATTTCACTCGGTTGTAGTTCCATGATCCAATATCATCACATAGCCAATACCATGTCAATGCCTTTCCCTTCAAGGATAAAGGGAATGCCTTCTTCTTGAGAACATCCGTGGGCATACCTGCAAGCTTAAATAATCCACAAACTTCATCTACATAGATTAGGTGCTTATCGTGATGTAATGTTCCATCTCCCGCATAAGTTTCTCTATCATACCTGAAGGAATTTCATAATAAATAATTTAAGTAGGTGTCGTAGGTTGAGGAGCAACCCTTTGCTCTTCTGGTCGAGGTGAAGATACCCCGAACAAGCCCCTCAAAGGATTGTTTTCCATAGTAACAAGTGACAGTAAATTTCAGCACACTATATAAATGTTTCCTTACCAAATTCCACTTACCAAATGCGCTTCACTCCCCGGCAACAGCGCCAGAAAAGAATCTTGATGACCGACAAGTATAGGGGATCTATCATAGTCCTTTCGATAAGTAAGAGTGTCAAACCCAATGAGGAGCAGAAGGAAATGACAAGCGGTTTTCTTCAAGGTATTCTCTACAAGCACTAATATTATCAGTAACAGATAGTTGTATGATGAGATAATTCGTAACGGGTCACAAGTAACAAAAGTAAACAAGGTGAAGCAAGGTGGACCAATCCTTTTTGTAGCAAAGGACAAGCCTGGACGAACTCTTATATAAAGCAAAGCGTTCCCGAGGACACAAGGGAATTGTTGTCAAGTTAGTTTTCATCATGCTCATGTTATTTTCGTTCGTTACTTTGATAATTTGATATCTGGGTGGACCCGTGCTTGGGTGCTGTCCTTCCATGGAAAAGCCTCCCACTTATGATTAACCCCTCTCGCAAGCATCCATAACTACCAAAGAAGAATTAAGGTAAACCTAACCATAGCATGAAGCATATGGATCCAAATTTTCCCCTTACGAAGGAACACATAAACTAGGGTTTAAGCTTCTGTCACTCTAGCAACCCATCATCTACTTATTACTTCCCAATGCTTCCCCTAGGCCCAAACCATGGTGAAGTGTCATGTAGTCGACGTTCATAACACCACTAGAGGAAAGACAACATACATCTCATCCAAATATCGAACGAATACCAAATTCACATGATTACTTATAACAAGACTTCTCCCATGTCCTCAGGAACAAACATAACTACTCAAAAAGCATATTCATGTTCATAATTAGAGGAGTATTAATTATCATTAAGGATCTGAACATATGATCTTCCACCAAACAAACCAACTAGCATCAACTACAAGGAGTAATCAACACTACTAGTAACCCATCTGTACCAATCTAAGGTTTTGAGACAAAGATCGGATACAAGAGATGAACTAGGGTTTGAGAGGAGATGGTGCTGGTGAAGATGTTGATGGAGATTGACCCCCTATCAATGGGAGGATCATTGGTGATGACGATGGCGATGATTTCCCCCTCCTAGAGGGATGTTTCCCCAATGAGAACAACCGTCGGAGCCCTAGATTGGATTACGCTTGTGTTCCGCCTCGAGGCGGCGACGCCGTCACAAAAGCTTCCTTCTGATTTTTTCCAGGTTAAAACACACCATATAGCAGAAGATGGGCATCGGGGGCCTGCCAGGGGGCCTAGAAGGACGGAGGGCGCGCCCAAGGGGTAGGGCGCGCCCTCCACCCTTGTGGATGGCAGGTGCCCCCCTTTGGTGCTTTCTTCACCAAATTTTTTTATTTATTCCAAAATGATTATCCGTGAAGTTTCAGGACTTTTTGAGTTGTGCAGAATATGTCTCTAATATTTGCTCCTTTTCCAGTCCAGAATTCTAGCTGCCGGCATTCTCCCTCTTCATGTAAACCTTATAAAATAAGAGAAAAAGGCATAAGTATTGTGATATAATGTGTAATAACAGCCCATAATGCAATAAATATCAATATAAAAGCATGATGCAAAATGGACGTATCACCGGCTTAAGAGCAGCTTCTGCGTCTTCAACTTTCTTGATTAAAGCAGCCTTATCAGTTTCCTAGCCGGCTCTCTCATCATAAAAATCCTTTTTTAACTTCTCTATTGCTTCTAATGAGGCCTTCAGCTCTGACTTGGCCTTTGAAGTTCCGGATTGCTGCAGCTTTAAACCTTGTCTCAGGTCACCAACTTGCGACTCTTTCATAATTCTGCCTGGAATAGATACAAGAAAAGGTTACATAACAAGGAGCAAATTTTTTGATCATACAATTCATTAAAAGTCCCAAGCACATTGCAAGAAGTGCACTTGGCACTTGGGGGCTAATGTAGGCCATTTTAAAGGTTCTTACGGGGCTACAGGTTTGGATTTCTTAAGTAATTGCAAGTCCCGGCTTAACTTGTCAGTTTAAGCCAGCTCTTGGGGGCTACATGTTTGGATTTCTTCAAGTAATTACATGTACCAGCTCATCCTGTTAGTTTAAGCCGACCCTTGCTAAGGCTACAGATTATCAGGAAGTCTTAAGTATATTCAACATTCTCTCTTATACTTAAGACTTGGCAGCTTGATAAGTACATATGGAAAGAGGTTAGTAGCATACCTCATAGCGCTCCCTCATAAGGTTCACTAAGCCAGCCTCAAGGTTGCGGCTAGTATGAAGGCGGTTAAGATAACCAACATGGATGTCGCTAGCACCGAGAGCGGCATAAGTCTCTAGATCCAACTTCGCATTGCCTTTTTCCAAAGAATGAGCATCTTCTTTGGCGCTGTGTTTAGCTAAGACAGTTGGATTCCCTGGTTCCGTGTAGCCTGTCCCAGTAATGAGAACATCTTCAATAGTCTCCTTAGGGCTTGACGGCTTGGGATTTGGCACGTCGCCACTGGCAGCCGGGTTGATTTCAGTATGGATTGATTCCAGAGCCGTCGGCTCAGTTTGTGGTGGCATGTCATTGACGGGACCTTCAAGATTTTGAGCTAAAGTTTTAGGGGCCTCGGCTATTTGTGTTTCTGGTTCAGCAAACTTGGTATCTTTAGAAGACCCGCCCACTTTCTGCTTTTTGCCTGGCTTGGCTACGCCTCTACAATAAAGATCCAAGAGATCATAAGCATATATTGTCACAAATTATCTACGAACCAAAGTGGTATGCTTACCCTTGGGCAACTTTGAAGACCGACATTTGAGTGCCTGAAGAATCGCCAGATGATGGAGGGGTCCCCTGATAGTTTGAATCGGAAAGATTAAGAGGTTGACCAAAAAGACCAGCTTTTGGAAACGTAATTGTCGGGTTATGAGGCACCTCATTTCGGCGCTTGCGAACCAGGGTATTAGGTAAGCCAGAGTTCAGGTCTTTGAACCGTCACTCTGGGTCATACGTCTAGAGTCATTTTGCTTCTTCTTCAAAAGAAAATTGGGGTCCAAATAAGCAAGAGGATGAGAAAATATTACTTTTCAGATGATCCGCCGGGTTATCTTTCTTGGCAAAAGGTTTGAGTCGGAGGAGACATGTATTACCTCTGTTGCATTTGCCTGGCTTATCTCCACGTCATCCTATGAAGAGTCAGCGTCAATAAGTAGCATAAAAAGATGACCAAGCACTACAAAAAGACACATCCGTGACATTTGGGCCAAACGATTTTTTTTCTGTCATGCTTATGACACTTCTATGACGATAATTGTGACAAAACCCGGTATCATCATAGATGTGGTGGGCTCCTACTTCTGTGACAAAAAATCATGACAGAAAATGGGTTTTTCATCCTAGGTGGGCCGGAGACGCAGCTGCATGACATTCTTTGGGCCGTCCATGACGGAAAAAACCGTGGTAGAAGCGAGGGCGAGGAAAATATCGAGGAGTTCCTAGTTACGGTGTGTGGTCGGGGCTGAGCGATGTGTGTTTCTCTCGTACACGTACACGCGTGGGTGCGATGCATTGGCATCTAATTGAACCTGAGCGAGGCGTTCGCCTACTGAACCCGAGCGATTGCACTGCAGGCTACGCGTCACTAAACCCGAGCGATCGATTGATCTGGCTGTTAACTGAACCCGAATGAGCGATTCCTTCGCTACTGCTGCTAACTAAAGCCGATCGAACCTACTGCTCTTGATGAACAATGAGCGTTGTTGGGGAGGGGGGGGGGGTGGATGAACAGTTCCCGGTGGGGGTTGGATGGTAGTAGAGGCCGTTGCCGCTGGATGAACAGGACCCCGATCAATCGAGTCGGTTGGGGGTGGATGGCTAGATTAACAGGACAACCCCGTGGAGGGATGGTTGAATAGTAGCTGGTGGAGGGCTGGATGAACAGTAGTCCATGGAGGGGTGGTTGAACATGACCCCGTGGAGAGGGCTAGTTGAATAGTAGCCGATGGCGTAGTAGTGGAGGCTGGATGAATAGGAGCTTGTGGATGAACAGTCGCAGGTGGAGGGAGGAGGGGGTCGATGGTGGATGAATAGTCGTGGGTGGAGGCTGGAGGAGGTCGATGGTGGAGATGAACAGTAGCCCATGGTGTCCTGTTTCGACCATAGCGCTCCAACAAAAGTCCGTTTCCTCCATTTTGCGGTACGTCACACCCACCCCGATCAACGGGACCCTGTTTTGACTATAGCAGGCCGAAGAGAAGTTCGTTTCCTCTGTTTTGCGGTACGCCGCACTCCTCCTCGTGAACTAGATCTCCTTTCGACCGTAGTCGGTCGAACACAAGGCTGTTTCCTCCGTTCTGCAGCACGCCAGGCCTTGTTTCGATCGGCTGTTCCGTCCAAGCCGGTTGGCTCCCGATGAACACGATGCATTCTGCTGCCCCCTGGTGAACACAATGATGCAGTTTCTTTGTTCCGACCCATCCATGTACACGAGCCATGGCCGTATGTATGCGCGAGTAGGCATTCGAGACCCCGCCCGTATGTACGTACGTGGCCGAACTTACTTTCTTGCACCCTGGTTGTACGTATGTGTACACGAAATTAATGGGACCATGAGACATGCTACGTGCGCGCCTCTACTACAACACATGCCCTTCCTTACTCGGCCACGGTTCATCGCTGCAGCCTACAGACAGACCGATCGACCAGTATGTACGTACACGTTCGCGACTAGACTGGCAACGCTACGTACACTTCGACAAGGTGGGTCCTGACTATCAAGGAGGATGAGGAGGCACTTCCTTGCATGCGAAGATGTAGCTGGTGGGTCCCAGCAGTCGGGGGGGGGACTTGTTTTTCGAAATACGGTGGCCTGTCCGGTGGGTCCCTGCTGTCAGGTGGAGGAATCATTATTTTGCACGTAATAAGGTTGCACTTCCTTGTTGCGGCCGCGGACCCAACTGTCAGCCTCTCCACATACAGTACTCTTCTGATGGAAGTTGTTCCTTGACCACATTGACCACGCCACGCCAAGAGCACCAAGGTGATGGACGATGGCGAGGCCTAGGAAGGGGACGACGTGAATCTGGGAAAGATGCGACAGTGGATGCCCACGTGGAGAGGAGTACGAGGGTTCACTGGTTCAGCTGTGGTGTGAGGCTGCCGTCGCCACATAATAACAGGGGGTGTAGGTGAGTAGAGGGATGGCCTGGCCAGCGGTGGGAGTAGTAGGGGGCGGTGAGGCCTCCGCGATAGCACAGCCCGCCATGGGAGGCAGGAGCACGTGGCACGACCGATGCTGGTTTGGGTGGTTGGAGCAACAAGACCAGTGGTTGAAGAAGCACTACGGCCGTTGGATGGACATCGTACGGTCACTGGAGCCAGAATCGTTCATATTGACTAAGTTGACAAAGCCCTCCCCCGTCAACTTAGTAGGCCCACAAGTCGGCCTACAACTATGGTGGGTCCCAACTAGCAGGGGGAGTATTCATTTCTTTGTGCATAACAAGGAGGCACTTCCTTGCATGCGAAGATATAGCTAGTGGGTCCGAGCTAAAAGCGGGGGGAACATTTTTTTCGAGAAATAAAGAGGCCCTTCCGATGGGTCCCAGCTGTCAGGTGGAGGAATAATTATTTTACACGTAATAAGGTTGCACTTTCTTGCCGTGGACCCAGCTATCAGCCTCTCCACATTCAGTCCTCTTCCAATGGAAGTCGTTCCTTGACCATGTTGACCACGCCGCACCAAGAGCACCAAGGCGGTGGACGACAGCCAGGCCTGGAAGGGGATGACGCGGAGCCGGGAAAGACGCGGTAGTGGATGCCCACGTGGGGAGGAGTACGAGGGTTGACTGGTTCAACTGCGGTGTGAGGCTGCCGTCGCCGCAGAATAACACGGGTTGTGGGTGTGTAGACAGTAGAGGGATGGCCTGGCCAGCGGTGGGGAAAGGTTTGGGGCGGTGAGGCCTACGTGGCAGCACAGCCGACCACTGGAGGCAGGAGCAGGCGGTCTCGCTGGCGCCGGTTTGGGTGGCTGGTGCAAGAGAGCAGCGATTGAAGAAGCAGTAGGACCGTTCAATTCAAATCGAACGGTCATTGCTGCTAGAATGGTTTGTTGACTAAGTTGACAAAGCCCTGCGTACGCGACAACTTAGTAGGCCCATAGGTCAGCCTCTGAACCTGTGCGCTCCAGATGTCAGTGGGAGGAATCATTTTTTTCACGTAATAAGGAGGCAGTTGATTGCATGCGGCCAGGCCAGCGGAGGGAGTAGCGTGGGCCGGTGAAGCCTGCGCGACATCATAGCGGGCCACAAGAGGACGGAGCAGGCAGTCCCGCCGGCGCTGGTTTAGGCAGCTGGAGCAGGAAGATCATATATTAAAGAAGCACGTCGGCCGTTGGATGGACATCCAACAATCACTGCTATTAGAATTGTTTGTTGACTGACAAAGCCTTGCGTAAACAAGTCAGCCGCGAAATCTGTGGCGTGTACAACCCATTTGCTATTAATTTTATAATTTTTACTCATTTGCTAATTCCTATGGAATTTATTGCATCCCATTTTCCATTTTTAGAATTGCTGCCCATTTTCTGGTCAATACCAGGGTTAAAAAATTTGAACTAAAAAATATGCAAAATTTCAAAAATTCGCATATTTTTGCTAGGGAACAAAATATTCTTAATCCAAAAATTAGTAGCCATACTAAAACAAATTTAAAAATAAATTAGTACTATGTCATGTTAAATTCCAATGAAATATAAAATATTAGTGAAGAACAAAAAAATAAACTAATTATCCATTTGCTATAATTTTTTTGGAATTTGCAACCCCTTTGATATTACTTTTAAGATATACTGACCATACTCTTTGGCCAGGCCGGAATGCATCCCTCCTCGTCTTGAAAGATTTGCAGCCCAGTAAGTCGGAGAAAACAAATAGGCCTAGCTTGGGTATTCTTCAAAAAGAAATAGTGGGCTACCTATTTTCCCAAAGAAAAAATTGCTAGGCTGGTCATGTTGTTAGATGGGCCACAGAGACCGCATAACCCAGTTTATAGCCTGCTCCTCCGAACAAATCCTCAAAAGAAGTTGTGCAATTCTATCGTTAATTGACTATATGTTGACGATGATGTGGGTCCCAGATATCAGCAGGGTGGATTAGAGTAAAAAACGAGGGGTGCATCTGAGTAGTAAAAGAGGCGCTAGCTTGTGTTCGGGACTGGACCTGGTGGGTCCGTACTGTTATACTCACAACTACAGTCCTCTCCCGATTCACTATGTTGACAGGGCCGGATGGCTGCGCCGCGCCGAGTGCACCAAGGCAGAGGATAAAGTGTTATTGCCAATGTGTTGGGATGGGTTGTCCATTCTTATTGAAAAATAAAAATGGACCGGAACTATTTACGACGTTGACTACGATTTGCATGGGTCCGCTGGTTGTAGGAAGAAAATGGTGGGAGAAAGAATAATATCGACTGAATGTAATGACACTATCATAGGAAATAATATCCTCCTGTTAAAATTTGACTTTTCAAATCGTGAATTTAAAGAACTGTTGCATGAGCATTTAGCTTTATTTTTTATTTACTTATTTATGTTTAGGGGACCATGAGCATGTACCTGGGACGGATTCATGTGAGAGCCTCCCTTCCAGTTAATTATGGGCTCCTCTATTGGGCCTTCATCAGTGGGATGCATGTTATCGACAAGTGGAAAATGTGTTCCGTACGAAAAATAGTATGCGCTACGTATCCTATAGGGCACTAAAGGATCAGACTGTGTAACGACTTGCAAAACATTGTGTTTGTCATTCTAAAAACACATTTATTCAACCAACATACGAAATATACCATTGATTGTATATTGAAAACAGCAGCAGCAGCAGCAGCAACCAGGGCTGGGGGTGCAACAGAAGCAGTAAGTAGGCTAGAAGATTAAAGACGCAGCTTTCTCTTCCAAACCAAACATCAGCCATCATTACAAAAGGGCTACCAAAAAAGAACAAGTGTATGCATCAAGCTAAATAAAGATCCTACTACACCAAGTGTACGCATCTAACTAACTGGCTTAGTTAGATGTTACTATTGATTAAGCTATGGAGATTGGCTGACGGCTTGAACCAGATAGGTGCCTGACGGGGGAAGCTCCAGCCAGCAGGTCGAAGTCTGATACTTGCGACACTCTCTCCTACTTTGGGATGTAGAGCGTGGTGGCACATATAAGGGTATGGTGCATTCAGAGACGCATGGTATGCTGTGTACACACAGTTTTTCCCGATGAAGGAAATCGCGCTTCCATCATGATCCTTGATGTCGGTTGTCTCCTTGTTAATCAGATAATTTAGTACAAGAAACAGAGAGCGTGTACCAAGGCTACTTACTAGCCTCCAGTCAAAAATTCCTGAAGGCCCAGAGAAGCTGGGATCCTGCTCAAAGACCTTGTAGTGATTGTGATTGTATTCCATGAAACAACACGTCCGGGACGTGCGAACGATCATCAATCGTTCTCCGTCATCTGATCGATCCAGGAACTACATGCAACTGCCATGTCTCTTTTCTTTGAAAGCTTCTGGGATTAGGAAGGGTAGGGACACCAGGCGGCCCACAACATCATATGAAGTTGGAGTCAAATAAAAAAGGGCTCTTACTATAGTCAATCTTAAGAACAACATGTTACGAGCATGAATATATTTTCAGTAAATGTTGATAGTAATATAAGCAAGCCATCATGATATCATAGCAAAGTAACATACTGCTGTAACAGCCGTATGTAGCGATGACTAGAGTAGGCCAGCAATACATCTAGCCATAGAAGGAGTCGACAACGTAAATGAAGCCCTTGTGTTACATGGCATCAGAGAGCCATGGAGGATGTATCATCCTACGATGGACGTGTAGATTTATCCACTTACCGTAGTGACCTGTTAGATAGGCGAGACCACAATTGAAGAACGCAATTAGCGTGAAGCCTTTATAATTCGCAGATCTTGTGCGAACTTGGCAGATTACAACCTTGAGCAAATCAAACTTGGTATCATGTTGGCTAATGTATGATTCCAAGTATTCTAGACCGCGGTGCCAAAGCAGTGCAGTGTTAATCGAAGGAAGGGGGATCAATCAACGGTTGTAGACCTCCACGAGCATCCAGCTGCCGTGACCGTCGACGAGCACCATGCAAGACGTGTTCATGCCGACCCAGTACATACCGTTAATGTAGTTGAGGGTGACGGGGAGCGTATCGCAGTCAAGGGGGTTGATGCTCGCCACCCTATGATCATAATGCTGCGTGACACGCCATTTCTGAAGGTCAGGCAGCATCAGCAAGCAAGGAGCTAGCTTAAATAGCTCCGACCTGAGGGCTTTGAGTAAACGGTAGCACGCGGTGATCGGCATGGTACTGAGATTGTCCACACGCGAAACAATAAGCTTGATTACCTCTGGGAAGTGAATTCCAGCCACTCTTTCAGTGGATGCTACTTGGTTCTGCTATTTTTAGTGCTTGGGTTTTAGTAGAGGGGGGAGGCGCCTTAGCGGGGATGCAAGATTGGACGATTATGTGCGGACAAAGATGGAGAAGCGAATATGTGCTGCGGGAATTGGACAGGCGATGATGACTACAACACGCGACTTGACTTACAAGACACATACCAGCAGCGTAGGGTCATATCGATGCCCCACAACTTGCTTGAGTGATAATAGTACCAGTACTCCCTACAATACCTACTACTATGCCCTAGTTTGCATATAGAGTAGTGGAGTAGGACTCTGCTCTACTACCAGCACCGGAGGAGTAGTATATTCTAATCTGAAATAGTTACAAACTTCAATGCCCGAGCATGTAACGACTACGAACCGCCATTGGTGCTAACTCCAATCCCCAGCAAACGTTCGCTGAGAGACATGGTAGTTGCAAATGCCTGCGACGCAGTTACAGTATGTGTGTAAGGTTGGCAGTTTTGTCAAATACTATGGCTTAAAAACAGGCCACCGTCGGATGGAAATCTGACGGTTACATGGGATTCGCCAGGATTGAGCTCGTCGCGAACAATTGCCAGATATCATTACTACAAAAAAGGTTAAAACACCTAGGGCTATAACTTGCACCGGCTGACCACTAACAATCATACTAACATAGTTGTCAAATGGTCAAAGACCGTGTCTACGTCGTGTTTGGAATTATATGCAAAAACTAGCAAGATGCTCGTGCATTGCACGGAACATCAAGACACATTTTTTATTACAAAACACTTGTTGTGATTAACCCATGCAGGAGTAATCCCCTGTGTAGAAACTAATGATATCTTGAGAATTTTGTTGGAAAAATGGTATCTCAAGAATTTCATCGAAAAAATGATATCTCGAGAAAGATGAGAGATAAGGTGAGGAGGAGTGGGGCGTGGTGGTGACTGGTGGTCGGACTGGGCAGAGGCATGGGGATGGACAGTGCTGGCAGCGGCCACCATGTCAGATTGTTCCAGATACTTCCTTTTTTAATTTCTCAGCAATGAGTTTGTGGGAGATAAGGATGAATGAGGCAAGGCATTATCTGTAAATGTGGAGAGAGGTGCGGGTATCTTTTGTAAAATTGTCATAGTTTGCTTTCTATCCGTCAGATATAGATAAGAGTAGAGTAGAGAATAGAGACAGAGATAAGAGCAGAGATGGAGACTAGGGAGGAGCACCATCTACAATTTCGTGTGCTACTTCCGTGCTCCATTCCGCGGCCGCAACGTCCCCTATAGCCACTCCCTCCCGCGCTCCATTCGGCGGGCTCTGTTGGAATTTGGGGAGCACACTCGCACGACTGCTGGCAGCGACGACTTCACCGGCGACGACTTCTTCCCCAACCTCGACAACCTCTTCCTCAACGACATGGGAGACAACCTCAACGCCAACGGTGCTACTCCCGTTGCACTGTATGTGTTTCCGTCCTTCCTATTCGAAATCGTGGTAGAATTCATGTTTCTAGTCTATGCCCTAGATTTGATCTGTTCATCTACTATGCTAGTCCACATGATTAGTTTAATCTCTGATATAGCCATCATGATTTATTTTGTGCTTATTCGGATTAAATCTCGTAGTAACTTGCTCATATATTCAATTGGCTCAACGTCCCCTACAGTTACTCCCTTTTCATGGATGGCCTAGTCGATGCCTCCAAGGTGCCCTGCGTCTACTGCTATGAGTGCACATCGCCGTTTTGGGGCTCGCCGGTGAGCCTCGTGCATCACCTCAGACAACCGTCCGTCGATCACTACTGTCCCGCGGCGGTTAACATCAAGTACGAGACGTGCTACCCGTTCACCGTGCCGGAGTCGCTGGAGGACCACTGCCGCCTGCTAGTCTCGGAGGAGGATGACAGCATCTTCCTCTTGATCGTGGGCATCGGCGAGGCCCGCGTAGGCCGCCGCCCCGTACCTGTAGTTTGTGTCACGGGCAACGCTGCTGACGCTGACACTAACACGAGGTCGATGTATGAGTGCGTGCTTATTGTTACTGCCCCTCAGAGCTACGTGGGCGCCCACACCACCTCCATCACGCTGACTGGGACTGTGTCGAGCTGCTCCGTTCCCGCCAATGTGGACATGGAACACGCATGGTATGATTTCCGCCCCCCCCCCCCAAGATGGTGCATGGGGACTCCAAGGTGGTTCACGTGGACATATGCATTACCAATAAATAATATCCGAAGAAAGCTTTCGATAGTCGTTACACATGAGATGACCCCCACATCCTTTGTCAAAATAAACAACTCCCTGATCAATGCATTTCACTGTTCCGTGCAATGCATGGGCACCTTACTATATATTAGTACGACCATAAATTTAAGTATGATAAATGCTCATGCATGTCACCAAGAATTATATCATTGAAAACTATGTTCAAATACGAATCCAATGGTATAGTTTTTGAGATTGCTTTCCAGGCTTGTTGCCTGGTCAAGGGTATAGTTTTTGTTGACATGCACTAATATTGAAAACCGATGATGAGGTATCTTGATGCCTACATTGGGACGTCGGAGGAGGACATCACTGAGGAGGAGTCGGGCGACGAGGAGTAGTTGAACTATTTTTTTATCTATCTATGCTATATCTATGCTGAGAATTATCTATGTCTCTACTCTCTATTCTCTATCTCTACTTCTCTATCTCAGCACTCCGGGCCCGCAGAAGCTATTCTGGCACTGTAAACGCTTTTTAACGCACCACGCGTTGCGCTTCTGTTGGAGATGCTCTAACATGGCAGATGAGTGCTTTAATGTTGCCCATAAGATGCGTGAGTATTTACTATATTTTTCTTGCCATGTTGAGATTTTAAAACCACGAGTGCGAACATGCAGAGGAGCGATGAAGACCAAACATGGGATATTGGGGACATCTTCAAGGAGCATGGCAAGTTAAAGAGTAGCTGCACCGAACCTGTAAAAGGAGCTTTGGTAAGTAACACCCTTTCAATTACTTTCGTTTAGCCTCGTGTTCTTCGATGTGTATATGTTGTAGTTTCTGTAAGCATCATGTTCTTCGATGTGTAATAAGAAGAGTCTTAATCGTCCTAATGCTTTCATTTTTAGCTTGATGTAGGAAGTGGGTGTTCTCACCTTGGAGTCCGTTTTTATATTTTTCCTTTTGAATTCACTTCTCCGAGTCCTGTTTATCTGGCTTCTACTAAATGGATCTGGGTTGCTGTGAGTATTGATCTAAAAAAGAAGTAAATTCATGTCAGGATGCAGTTCCTGCAAGGAGGGAAGTATGGTTAACCTCGAGATCATGTTTCCAAAATGAGGCTGGATACACACATGCTGCCCGTTCCCAGATGATGCTGAATTACACACAAGCCAGGTGGAGTCGTCATCTGTTCATGTCCTCGTGGCTCTAGTAAAGGCTAAAAGAAAGTGTGCAGGAGCCCTTGAGAATGTAGCTGAGTTCCTGAAGAAGCGAAAAGAGCAATCAGATGCTCTCTTCACCCAAGCCAAATAAGAGATGGAAGAAGCCAGAAAGAAGCTAGCAGAGGCGGAGTAGGCTAGGCATCTCCTGCTATCTAAAACTGTTGTCAATACAAATTTTCCTTCATAATAGCTAGGTTCAAATGTTTATCCAGTTAGCATGCCTGTTGTGATGTTCATGCATCTACTGATGTGGGACAAGATAATTTTTTTGGGTCATGTAATAACAACAATTACTTTCCAAACAATAACAGACGAAGCATTGGACATGGTATAGTTCATGTGCAAGCCTAACATTCCAAGTTCAACTTCCACATCAAACTCATGTTCACTGATATCTGCACATTCATAGATAATGTCCACAACCATGATTCACTTCAAATCCAAAAAAATTTGAGGAGAGTTATAAATAAAGAAAAACCTCTAGTTCCTACTACCAGTGCGAGCACAAAAAGTCAAGACCATGCGTAATTAATTATATTTCGATCATATTTTGACTAATAGTGAATAATTTCTGGAAGCAGGTATAATTTCTAATGCCGGCCGTGGCTGGGGTTCATGATGTTTTGAGCCAAACCTGGCAACACACCGGGTGTCTATTCCGGCAACGCGGTGGTCGAAGCATTCGTGGGTTCAGAGCGGCGGCGGCTCCCGTGGCCTACTATTCCAGGGTGTCGGCGGTGGCCGCAAGCATGTTGGCCACCTTCGCCAGCATGCCACGGTTCCGCCAATGTTTGTGTCGGATGGCATGGCCAACCACGGTGCACTGGACACCATGGTCCCCCGTGTACTGGCGTGCAGCAACTAGCCACTCCTCTGCGTGGCGACTTGCTCCTCCGCTTGTTCGCCTGCAGCCTCACCCATGGTACTGACAGCCTGGGGCGGGGAGGGAGGTGCGGCAGCGAGTTGCCTGGCTTGTCGAGGCACCCAGCCAGCTTTTATGCCGGAGAACTCGTCTTCCTGCTCACCGAATGCTATGGACAGTGTGTAGAAAATGGTGCAAGGAGGATATGGGGAGCAGCGGTGTGGTGCGGTTCTTGCCAGGCATTTGGCCTCGTTTAAATAGCGAGCAGACGAGAGGAGGCAGCCGACGCTGTGTTCTAAAATGCCGTCTGGCTCATGGAAGGACGTGTTGCCGGCACACGTGTGGATTCAATGGAGGCAGGTGCGGCAGTCTGAAGCCAGTTGCATGCAGCGATGAGGCGTGTTCAGCCTGGCCTGCCGCGAGTGGGGCCCCTTTGGATGGCACGCCGGTTCAATGCCTACGCTATGAGAGGTCGCATCTGTGTGAGAGCAATCACTCCCTCCAGTCCTTTTTTGTTTGGGTATAATAAAATCTCATTTTCCGTTCACATTTTACAAGTAAAATTCATGGACAAACTTTGACCCAAAATACGATGGGGACTAGGAAACCAGGATGGAGGTAGTAGTTATGAATTCCATTTTCGCTCCATACTAATCATTCTAAAAACTACTTAGTACTTATAACGCGCCATTGAAAATCGGAACTCTTACCCCGCTAAAAAATGATATTTTAAATGTGGCTACTCGATCAGTGGCGACTGGCGAGCCACCGCCTCCAGGTCATTCACCTGTCGTCCTGACCATCAACTCCTACAGAACAAATTATCATGCGAGCTGACTATTCCTACAAAGGTGCGCTCCACCACGTACCCAGTACCCGCGCATGCAGTAATCGTGCACCTAGGGTTTTAGGGTTTATTTGTTTATGGTGCCTTTACATTATTACGTAACTCTCATGTGTGCGAGACAGCGAGAGACCGACTGCGTGCGTGCACCTCTTCTCTTCGTATATGTACTCCACCGTTTGTCTGGTGTCCAAAAAACTATGTAGTAGTAATAACTAGCAATGTGCCAATGCATTGCCACAAGATCAAAGTAGATTAATACATATTCACAAATTTGATAAAAAAAGAGTCTAGTTTTGAAATACGTATATCACTAAAAATATGTTATGTTTCACTGAAAATAATTTCCTTTGGCGGTTTTGATGAGATAAGGGAGGAATGTGGTTGGTTTGAAGATCGAGAAGTGGTATATCTCTAATTTCTACTCTTACTAGCAAGATGCCCGTGCATTGCATAGAAGATCAAGATGCATTTTTTTTACAAAACACCTATTGTGATTGACCCATGCAGGAGTAATCCCATGTGTAAAAACTAATGATATCTCGAGAATTTTATCAGAAAAATGATATCTCAAGAATTTCATCAAAAAAATGATATGTCGAGAAAGATGAGAGAAAAGGTGAGGAGGAGTGGGGCGTGGTGGTGAGTAGTGGTCGGACTGGGCGGAGGCATGGGGACGGACGACGCTGGCAGCAGCCACCATGCCAGATTGTTTAAGAGACTTCCTTTTTTAATTGCTCAGCAATGAGGTTGTCGGAGATAAGGATGGACGAGGGAAGGCCTTATCTGCTAATGTGGAGAGAGGTGCAGGTATCTTTTGTAAAATTGTCGTAGTTTGCTTTCTATCCGTCAGATATAGATCGGATGGTCTATATTACAAGATGGCAGGCACACCATCATCACCAACTCAGTTTTTTATAAGAGAAGCAGTGATAAAAAATAGAGTTGGTAATGATGGTGTGCGTGCCATCCTGCAATATAGGCCATCCGATTTATATATGACGGATAGGAAGGAAACTATGGCAATTTTGCAAAAAGATACCCACACGCTTCTCCACATTTGCAAATAAGGCCTTCCCTTGTTCATCCTTTTCTTCCACAGGATAAACTACTCATACAAATGCATCTTGATGTTCCGTGCAATGCATGGGCATCTTGCTAGTTGTTGCAAAAAGGCCATTTGTGTGTATGTGTTGTGTGTGTGAGAGAAAGGGAGAGAGGAGGAGGACGGAGTGCATGTGTGACAAAAAGAGAAAGAGTGTGTGGGCGATAGGTACCAGCTTAAAATGAGGAAATAGCGTGTGCCTGCATGATCGAGAGGGCGTGTCTCAAGAAGGGAAGAAAAATCTACATAGATACAAGGAGCGCGATAGAGACATATACGCGATTGTGGAAGCATGAGTGTGCGGGTGTATAAACCTATCCGGAGGCTAGTCAATCAATGTTTGTGAGAGAAATACGAGTCGGGGGTGCGAAAGCGAGAGTTTTGTGTGTGTGTGTGAGAGAGAGAGAGAGAGAGATGGTAGTCAAGAAGGGGAGTGGAAGCAGGAGTTGTGTGTGTGTGTGTGAGAGAGAGAGAGGGGGGGAGTTTGACTGATCGGTAAACAAATGTATAATGTCAGTTTTACAACTGGGATGGAGACGGAATGTAGACCGCAACAAATGTTGTGACTGCGGGAGAGAGTAATTTTAGTGGTATGAGCAATATCTAGAGAGATATTGTGTGTGTGAGAGAAACCTATAGAGAGAAACACAAAGTGAAAGACGAGTGAGAGTGTGTGTGGCGGTGGAAAAGAAATCTTAGGTACCTAGTGATACCAGAGAACGATAGAGACGTGAGAGATAATGAAAATCGTGTAATGTATAATGATAGGGAGAGTGTGACACTTCTCAAGGCAGATGTCGAGAGACCATGTTTGCGAAAATAGGAGAAACATAAAGTGAGCGTGCGGGTGAGCTGGAGAAAAGAGAGTGATAGCTACATGAAGGAGCATGCGAGAGAGATGGGCGTGAAGGGAGATTCAAATATTTAGTTGCGTGTATAGAAAATGTCAACATAAAAGGGATCCAAATATTTGAATTCAAGATGATGATACATGTAATTCATACTTGAACCAAAATTGATCTATCAAACATGCATACTCATATGAATTCATGTGCATCTATATTATTTAATATGTAGATATTACCGATCCATCCATTTTAGTCGAACATAATTTGGTCTAAATTTTTTGAATTCAACCTTATGATTTTGAGATCATTGTATTTGTAAATCATATTATATATATAAAGGAGCAGAATTCTTTGTTGTTCTTTTGGAAGTATATAAAAAATGATGTATATAGAATTTTATTCCAATCAAAAACGGATCATGCCCGAAAAAATAGAATACAAACTAGATTAGAGTTGAGTTGGTATGGTAAATGTGAACTCTTGCTCTGCAAAAATTTGAATGAAGCGGGGAAAGTCGCAGTAACCGCCCGAAACCAAAATTTGCGAGATTGAAATTACTGCCTATCCCTGACACGCAAAGCCTCTCGGCTCGATTTCTATAGGTTCTGATAGGGGTAGGTTTGTAATTTCACTCAAACATAACGTAACCGCTTCTCACCCGGATTCATACATGGTGGGCGCTAAAACACAGTGTCTCCTCGGTCGAAATCGACTCCCTCCCCGATTCATACACGGTGGGCGCCAAAACAAGCTCTCGTCGGCCAAAATCTCCGTCGGCAAATATTTAGTGTATGCAAGATTACCGTCCTATCCCCAACCGACTAATATTGCTGTGATGTAGGAAGTTTTAAACGGGGGATAAGTTTGTAAATTTCCTCACATTTGAGACAAGCACGCCCTGAAGGCATGGTTCCCACCTTCCTCTCTCCCTCCGTTTCCCCATTCATACTTCGTGGGCGCCAAAACACCCTCTCCACCCCAGCCTCCTCCGTCTGCCACCCCATCCGCCATTGTCCTCCTCCACAGTGCCGGAGCTGATACCCTGATGCCATCATCCATTACAGGAGATCGACCTCTCTGAACCATGGATTTAGACGGGGATCCTTGCATCCCGTCCTCTCACTTCATCCCCGCCATCGTCCACCTTGCCGGCGCTGCTCCTACGACCGTCTCCTCCACCACGCCGGGATATTTCCCCCGCCGCCGCCGTCCACCCTCCTAGATCTGCCTCCATGCCGCCAACAGCCATTGCTACCGCAACACCATCAAATTCTCAGTAGATGCATACACGACGCCGCACCAGAGGCGATACTCTTTCATATCTGCTCAACTTATTTATCGCAGCAAGAAAATAGATCGCCACTGCTTTACTCTGATTTCTTGTCCATCACTTACTTGTTAGTTGAAAGAAAACATTGGTTGCAAAGTTGCCTTTGTCCGGTTTGCACCTTCAGATCCACCATGGCACACTCAACACTATACTCGCAATGCTTATGGTTTTCCCTTTTTATATTCCACACTAGTTAAATGACAGTAGACTAAATTTCAAAATTGGGTCAGTCGATTTTTAAGAGCTCGCCGATGTGAAGGAAGGGGCTCGGGTGGGGACGGTGGTTGTGTGGGGTGGTGGCCTGGCGGTGGTGGGGCTGGGGGTGGGGGTGGTGGAGCAACATAGGCGATGGGGGCGGTTCACGGGAGGGCGTGTGGGTCGGGGCAGGTGGTTCGGCCGGCGGCCCGTGGGGTGTTTTGTATGGGAAGAATCTGAGACGAGATAGAAGAAGGGTTAGGAGACAGAGGATCTTCATCCAACCGCCTGAAATGGTCGACTGGCCCAAATGACAAAAGTCACGCGACTTGCATGCAGACATTCCTTTATATTCAGTACCATCATCGTAGCTGCTTAGCACTGCTCCTGAATCCATCAAACTAAACAAGGAGCCAGTCATGTGTGACACCCCGGCTCAGAGAAACCGAAACGCCATGTATTCCAGCCTAAAGATTGAGGTGAAGTCTTCTGTGATGCCATTGGCCGTTGGATGGACATCCAAAAATCACTGTTGCTAGAGTCGTGTGTTGACTGACAAGCCTTGCGTAAACAAGTCAGCCTCGAAATCTGTGGCATGTACAACCCATTTGCTATTATTTTTATAATTTGTACTCATTTGCTAATTCATATGGAATTTATTGCATCCCATTTTCCATTTTTAAAATTGCTACCCATTTTCTGGTCAGTGCTAGGGTTAGAAAATTGAACTAAAAAAATGTGCGAAATTTTAAAAATTCACATATTTTTGCCGGGGAAAAAAATATTCTTAATCAAAAAATTAGTAGCCATACTAAAACAAGTTTAAAAATAAATTATTACTATGTCATGTTAGATTCCAATGAAATATAAAATATCAGTGAAGAAAAAAACAAAAAAAGAAACTAATTGCCCATTTGCTATAATTATTTTTAAATTTGCAACCCCTTTGATATTACTTTTCAGATATACCGACCATACTCTTTGGCCAGGCCGGAATGCATTTCTCCTCGTCTAGAAAGATTTGCAGCCCAGTAAGGCGGAGAAAACAAATAGGCCTAGCTTGGGTATTCTTCAAAAAGAAATAGTGGGCTACCTATTTTCCCAAAGAAAAAACTGTCGGGCTGGTCATGTTGTTAGACGGGCCACAGAGACCGCACAACCCAGTTGATAGCCTACTCCTCCGAACAAATCCTCAAAAAAAGTTGTGCAATTCTGTTGTTAATTGACTATACGTTGACAGTGATGTGGGTCCCAGATATCAGTAGGGTGGATTAGAGTAAAAATGAGGGGTGCATCTGAGTAGTAAAAGAGGCGCTTGCTTGTGTTTGGGAGTGGACCTGGTGGGTCCGTACTGTCATACTCACAACTATAGTCCTCTCCCGATTCACTATGTTGACAGGGCCGGATGGCGGTGCCACAGCGAGCGCACCAAGGCGGAGGATAAAGTGTTGTCGCCAATGTGTTGGGCTGAGTTGGCCATTCTTATTGAAAAATAAAAATGGGCTGAAACTATTTACGACGTTGACTACAATTTGCATGGGTCCGCTGGTTGCAAGAAATGATGGGAGAAATAAGACTGCTCGCTATCTTTGCCTAAGAATAATATTGACTGAATGTAACGACACTATCATTGGAAATAATATCCTCCTGTTAAAATTTGACTTTTCAAATCGTGAATTTAAAGAACTGGTGCATGAGCATTTAGCTTTATTTATTTACTTATTTATGTTTAGGGGACCATGAGCATGTACCTGGGACTGATTCATGTGAGAGCCTCCCTTCCAATTAATTATGGGCTCCTCTATTGGGCCTTCGTCAGTGCGTTGCATGTTATCAAGAAGTGGAAAATGTGTTCCGTACGAAAAATAGTGTGTGCTACGTACGATATGGGGCTCTAAAGGATCGGACTGTGCAACGACTTAGAAAACATTGTGTTTGTCGTTCTAAATACACATTTATTCAACTAACAGATGAAATATACTACTGATTTTACATTGAAAATAGCAACAACAGCAACCATGGCTGGGGGTGCAACAGAAGCAGTAAGCAGGCCAGAAGAATAAAGATGCAGCTCTCTCTTCCAAACCAAACATCAACCATCATTACAAAAGGGCTACCAACAAAACTAGTGTATGCATCAAACTAAATAAAGATCCTACTACACCAAATGTACGCATCTAACTAACTGGCTCAGTTAGACGTTACTATTTATTAAGCTGTGGGGATTGGCTGACGGCTTGAACCAAATGGGTGCCTGACGGGAGAAACTCCAGCCAGCAGGTCGAAGTTTGATACTTGCGTCCCTCTCTCCTACTTTGGGCTCCAGAGCATGGCGGCACATATCAGGGTATGGTGCATGCACAGATGCATGGTACGCTGTGTACACATAGTTTTGCCTGATGAACGAAACCACGCTGCCATCATGATCATTGCTGTCGGTTATATCCTGGTTAATCAGATAATTCAATCCGAGAAACAGAGAGCATGTACCAAGGCTACTTACTTGCCTACATCAAAAATTCTTGAAGGCCCAAAGAAGCTGGGATCCTGCTCAAAGACCTTGCAGTGACTGTGATTGTATTCCGTGAAACAACACATCCGGTACGTGCGAACGATCATCAATTGTTCGTCGTCATCTGATCAAGCCAGGAACCACCTGCAACTACCATGCCGCTTTTCTTTGAAAGGTTCTGGGATTACAAAGGGTAGGGACACCAGGCGTCCAACAACATCACATCAAGTTGGAGTCAAATAAAAAAGGGTTCTTACTATAGTTAATCTTAAGAACAACATGTTATGAGCATGAATACTTTCTCAGTAAATGTTGATAGAAACATAAGCAAGCCATCATGATATCATAGGAAAGTAACATACTGCTGTAACAACTATTTGTAGTGATGACTGGAGTAGGCCAGCAATACGTCCAGCCATAGAAGGAGTCGACAGCGTAAATGAAGCCCTTGTGTTCAATGGCATCAGAGAACCATGGAGGATGTATGATCCTGTGTTGGACGTGCAGATTTACCCACTTACCGCAGTGACCTGTCAGATAGGCGAGACTGCGGTTGAAGAAAGCAATTAGCCTTAAGTCTTTATAATTCACAGATCTTGTGGGCACTTGGCAGATTACAACCTTGAGCAAATCAAACTTGGTATCATGTTGGGTACTGT
Source organism: Aegilops speltoides (assembly GCA_021437245.1). NCBI lineage: Eukaryota > Viridiplantae > Streptophyta > Magnoliopsida > Poales > Poaceae > Aegilops > Aegilops speltoides. The sequence continues at coordinate 119,759,097 of CM038145.1, forward strand.
TAGATTCCGAGTATTCTGAACCGCGGTGCCAAAGTAGTGCAGTGTTAATGGAAGGAAGGGGGATCAATTGCCGGGTGTAGACCTCCATGAGCATCCAGCTATCGCGACCGTCCACGAGCACCATCCAAGACGTGTTCATGCCGATCCAGTACATACCCGTTAATGTAGTTGAGGGTGACGGGGATCGGATCGCAGCCAAGGGGGTTAATGCTCGCCACCCTACGATCGTTATGCTGCGTGACATTCCCTTTCTGAAGATCAGGTGAAACAATGAGGAGCTGGCTTAAAAATCTCCGGCCTGAGGGTTTTGAGTAAACGGTACAACCTTGACGAGCACGCGGGGAGCGGCATGGTACTGAGATTGTCCACACGCGAAACAATGAGCTTGATTACCTCGGTGGGGAGCGAATTCCAGCCACTCTTTCGACGGATGCTGCTCAGTTCTTCCATTGTTAGTGCTTGGGTTTTGGAAGATGGGGGAGGCACCTTAGCGAGGACGGAAGATTGGATGATTATTTGCAGAAAAATATGGAGAAGCGAATATGTGCTGCAGGAAGTGGACTGGTGATGATGACCACAGCACGCCGCTTGACTTACGAGACACATACCAGCAGCGTAGGGTCATATCGATGCAAGACACTTGCTTCAGTAATAACAATACCAGTACTCCATATAGTACCTACTACTATGCCCTTGTTTGCATATAGAATAGTGGAGTAGGACTCTGCTCTACTACCAGCACTGGAGTAGTATATACCCGAATCGGTGCTAACTCCAATCCATAGCAGACATTCACTGGGAGACATGGAAGTTGTAAACGCCGGCAACGTAGTTACAGTACGCGTGTAAGGGTGGCGGTTTTCTCAAATACTATGGCTTAAAAACAGACCACCGTCGGATGTAAATCTGACGGTTATGCGGGATTCACCAGGATTGAGCCCGTGGCGAACAATCGCCAGATATCATTACTAAAAAAAGGTTAAAACACCCGGGGCTATAACTTGCACCAGCTAACCACTAACAATGATACTAACATAGTTGTAAAATGGTCAAAGACCGTGTCTACATAGTGTTTGAAATTATATGCAAAGAACTAGCAAGATGCCCGTGCATTGCACGGACCATCCAGATGCATTTTTTATTACAAAACACATGTTGTGATTGACCCATGCAGGAGTAATCCCATGTGTAAAAACTAATGATATCTCGAGAATTTTATAAAAGAATGGTATCTCGAGAATTTCATCAAAAAAAAGATATCTCGAGAAAGATGAGAGATATGGTGAGGAGCAGTGGGGCATGGTGGTGACTGGTGGTCGGACTGGGCGGAGGCATGGGGATGGACGGCACCGGCAGCGGCCACCATGCCAGATTGTTCCAGAGACTTCCTTTTTTAATTGCTCAGCAAGGAGGTTGTGGGAGATAAGGATGAACGAGGCAAGGCCTTACCTGTAAATGTGGAGAGAGGTGTGGGTTTTTTTTGTAAAATTGTCATGGTTTGCTTTCTATCCGTCAGATATAGATCGGATGGTCTATATTACAAGATGGCAGGCACACCATCATCACCAACTCAATTTTAAGAGTAGAGTACAGAGTAGAGATAGAGACTAGGGAGGAGCACCATCTACTGCTGTGTGTGCTACTCCTGCGCTCCATTCTGCGGCCGCAGCGTCCCCTACAGCCACTCCCTCCCGCGCTCCATTCGGCGGGCTCTATTGGAATTTGGGGAGCACACTCGCGCGACTACTGGGAACGACGACTTCACCGACGACGACTTCTTCCCCAACCTCGGCAACCTCTTCCTCAACGAGATGGGCGACAACCTCAACGCCAATGGTGCTGCTCCCGTTGCACCGTATGTGTTTCCGTCCTTCTTGTTTAAAATCGTGGTAGAATTCATGTTTCTAGTCTATGTCCTAGATTTGATCTGTTCATCTACTATGCTAGTCCACATGATTAGTTTAATCTCTGTTATAGTCGTCGTGATTTATTTTGTGCTTATTCAGATTAAATCTCGTAGTAACTTGCTCATATATTCAACTGGCGCAACGTCCCCTACAGCCACTCCCGTTTCATGGATGGCTTGGTCGATGCCTCCAAGGTGCCCTGCGTCTACTACTATGAGTGCACGTCGCCATTTTGGGCTCACCGGCGAACCTCGTGCATCACCTCACGCAACCGTCCGTCGATCACTACTAGCACGCGGCAATGAACATCAAGTACGAGACGTGCTACCCATTCGCCGTGCCAGAGTCGCTGGAGGATCACCGCCGCCTACTAGTCTCGGAGGAGGATGGCAGCGTCTTCCTCTTGATCATGGCCACCGGCGAGGCCCGTGCAGGCCGCTACCCCGTCTCTGTAGTGTGTGTCATGGGCAACGCCGCTGACGCTGACACTGACACGAGGCCGATGTACGGGTGCATGCTCACTGTTACTGCCCCCCAGAGGTACATGGGCGCCCACACCACCTCCATCACGCTGACTAGGACTGTGCCGAGCTGCTCCGTTCCCGCCGATGTGGACATGGAAGATGCATGGTATGATTTCCCCCCCAAGATGGTGCATGGGGACTCCAAGGTAGTTCACCTGGACATATGCATTACCAAGTTAAATGTTGATCATTAGTCTTCGCTCAATGTAATCCGCTTTCTAAGGATGTGGAGACTTCTTAGTTATATAGTATAGAACCTTCCATGCATGATCTTGCTCTATTAGAGTATCGTGCTTGAATAAAAGTGTATCCATTTATGGTTTAGTCTAGAATCTTCCATGTATGCTTTTGCTCCATTAGAGTTCTCGCTTAGCATTTATGAGAATAACTGAGAATTTTTACTACAGTACTGGTGAAAGACTTATGATGAACCATTTCTTCCATCTCCTCTGCCCCCTTCCAAGTCATCTTGATTTAATCCCTCCGTCTAGGTGTATAAGAGCATGGTTAATACTTAATAGTATAGCCAACTATTGACTATAAGAAAGTGCCATGTCATCTGTAGACAATATGTATAACAATTGATACTCAAAAACTAATTCTTAAAGATCATTTCTTGCAAAGCACAATAAGTGTTATTTCTTCACAAGTTTTGGATGCAGGTTGAACAGTTGAACGCTTTTGTTTGCAAAAGATACTTTTTTATATATTTCACCCGGATGTTTGTGAGCTCTAGAGAAGAAATAATATCCGAAGAAACCTATCGATAGTCGTTACACATGAGATGACCTCCACATCCTTTGTCAAAATAAACAACTCCCCGATCAATGCATTTCACTGTTCTGTGCAATGCACGGGCACCTTACTATATATTAGTACGACCATAAATTTAACCAATATTATATATAGTACGATAAATGCTCATGCATGTCACCAAAAATTATGTCATTGAAAACTATGTTCAAATATGAATCCAACGATATAGTTTTTGTTGACATGCACTAACATTTTGTTAGTTAAATCTTCAGTCAAATTCAATGGGGGACTAATAAACCACGACCGAGGTAGTACTAGTGTAGAGGGCGACACTGCACAGGAGTCTCACCCCGCTCGTGGCACGGCAGTAAAGTCGTCATATCACAAAACCCCACCACTCCCAGTAATAAGTGGCCTGGTAAAATAAACGGACAAGCAACCATCACATCCCTCCATTTTTTTTGCATTTCATCTCTCTGCATTTACTTTATTTGGTCCATCTCGCACACTTGATCCCTAGCAACTACTCATAGTATCCCTAGCTACTACTCCTAATATCCCTAGCTACTACTCCTAGGGCCAGTTCTTTTCGCGGCTTAAAAAATAAGCCGTCTCTTCCCCAACTTTTCCCATAAGACTAGTCATAGTGGAGAGTAACATAAGGCGCCTCACTCATTTATTTGGGCTTATAAACTACTAGTACCTCTGTCCTGGTTTATTCGCCACCATTGTAATTTGTGCTAAATTTGACCAAAGATTTAACTGATAAAATGTTAGTGCATGTGATGCATAAACATTTCATTAGTTAAATTTATGGTCAAAATTTGACACAGATTACAATGGGGACCAATAAACTAGGACGAAAGTAGTAGTTATGGGATTACTAATCTAGAGGCCTAAAAGAACTGGCCCCTGGTACTGCTAGTAGTAGTACTAAAGTTAGAATTCCAATTGCACGGCATAACTTGTTTGGCAAAAAATTCGATACAGGGTGTAGGAAGCGGTTCGGGAATTTGCATGCCTTCCCGACCAGTGAGATACTCCGCACAAAATACGATAGAGAAATAACCACAGAGAAGGAAGCTAAAATTAAACAATCAAACGAGCATTTTTGTATTTGTTTTGAATTGAATGGTTTCACAAGCTTGACAAGTGCTGTTTTTCTACTATTACAAAAACCGCATCGTAATGTTAAAACGTGCAGGTGCACGTGCATAAGTAATACTAGTAGCATAGTTTGCAAGCATATATATAGAGAGAGACATGTAGTCCGATAGTATACAGTAAAGTTTGTGCTATATGCACGTACTTACAAAATGTGTACGGATACACAAGGTTTCCAATCTTTTCCTTTTACATACTTAATTAAGGACACTAATAATTCCTGAACGTTCGGGATTTATCATTTGCGTCCCAAAACTAATGAGATCACCTTACGAAACTAAATAATTCCTAATAAAGCCACGGTGCTCGCAGGAGCGTTTGTGGCACGCCACGAGTGCCCAGGTGCGCGGCCGTTTCCCAGCGCGCCGACACAACGCCTCTTCCTCAGCCTCGCAACTCGCGAGGTGCTAATTGACGGCTTATCAGCGGGTGAGTGCGATCTCACCGGTGTGGTGATCCGGCGCCAACCGGTACTCTTCATCACTGGAAGCGTGCACCTGGTCCACTGACCTCCAAGCGTAGATGACGCGCTTGGGCCCGACTGCACTCCGGGCTTTGGCAAGGCCGTCCTTCACCACCCTCACGGCCCTCACACGAGACTTCTGCCCAGGAGCCAATTGCCTACTCTCTCAGACGCGACATAGGCCTACCAGGTAGCATGCCTCGCGCCGCGCTTCTCTTCCTCAGCTTTCTTCTTCGCATCCATTTTGGCACACTCTGCCAGAGGCAAAGCCTCCCACCAGGCGACATGCATTTCTTTCCAAAGCTCCTCAAGGCTGGGGGGCTCAGCGGGAGGCACGGCGTTCTCCTTGTAGTGGGGAGCCAACGCGTTCTCCGACGTGTGTGATGGCGAGACTGGGAACGCCAACGCGTCCACCTCGACGCGTCGCGGTGAGGAGCGGAACACCGACACGTCCTCCTCAACTAGTGGCGGCGAGGAACGAAACGGTGATGTGTGACCGTCTGCGCAGTGCAGTGAGGGGCGATGCCATGGTGGTCGACGTGAGAGGGAGGGAGAGGAGATAGCGCTGAACGTGAGCGTTCTTCCAAATGCCGTGGGGGGTGCAGTATTTATAGCGAGCAATGGCACACCTACGTAAGATATGATGCGTGATTAACGTAATAGCTACGCGGGTATATTTGTTGGAGTAAATTACGGGGAAGGGAAGGGGTGGAAATATTGTTGGTCATAATGAATTGGGCGAGTGTAGGGGAGGAGAGTCATGCAAGCAGATTTTTTCCACACGGGGTGGAGTGGTGGGACCGCTGGAGGGAGAAGGAGAGTCAAGCAGGCAGATTGTTTTCACATGGAGAGGAAAAGATTTGGAGATGAATGGGCTTCCTGCAGGTATGGGGAACGGTACATAATAAGTCATCTTGCATGCCGGGCTAGGTATAGTCAAGTCATTAAAAACATACATGCCCCACACATGTTCAGATTTCAAGGTGCACTAAATTATTGCATGTGATGACTAAGGCTGGCCATATATAGTGGTGGTATGTTAGCTGGTATCATGCACACGGGAATAGCAAACATGTTAATGTGGCAAAGAATTAAAGAAGAGAGCGGGGTTAGAGTAACATAGGTAGATACTGTATCATGTTAAATACTATGCTACTTTGTGTGATGCATGGCACTATAAAGGTAGTCCCGTGTCATACACTAGTATCATACACATGATATTAGTATATGATACTTTCCACTATGAGTAGCCTAAAGAGAATATTAACTAATCTCTACTCTTATAAAAAGCAGAGTTGGTGATGATGGTGTGCCTGCCATCCTACAATATAGGCTGTTCGATCTATATCTAACGGATAGGAAGGAAACTATGACAATTTACCCGCACTCCTCTCCACATTTGCAGATAAGGACTTCGCTCGTTCATCCTTTTCTCCCACAAGATAAACTACTCATACAAATGCATCTTGATGTTTCATGCAACGCACGGGCATCTTGCTAGTGCATGTAAAAATCTTTGTCATTTACCAGTGTTCATGCATGCATGCAATGCGATAATGCATTGGTAAACACATATTTTTGTGAAGAATGAGAGCCTTAATTGAGTACATTTGCAGAATACAAAAACTATTCCACCACCTCTATCTTAGTAAGAGTAGGTGAAAATTTTGAATCGAGCCCTTTAAACTAGAAGGGAGGTAGTAGTACTCTAATAGCTAACCTTGTTGTGATGACTAGATAGGACATGGCACACACCTGGACAGAGGAACTAGTATGCATTGTGCATATAAGTTTTGTCTCAAGTCAATGTACCTATACTTTGACCAAACTTATAGAAAAATGTATCAACATTCACAATTTCAAATCAATATTTTTATACTCATTATAAAACGTAGTTTCATAAAATATATTTTTGGTATTGCAGATATTGATATTTTAGTATAAATTTGGTCAAAAACTTTGCAAACTTTGAGTTGACACAAATCTTACGTGGAGTAAAAAGGACCGGAGGGAGTATCATGCATGCGGAGTAGGCAAATTTTTTTGCTCATTTATAGCTATCTGAAGTCTCAAAGGGCGTGACCGCGCGAGGGAGGCAAAGGTCGTGGGAGGCATGACAGTTGACGGAATTAAGTGAAGTTACATCCACGCGCCGGCATGGCGTGCGAACATGCAAAAGCTATACCATCAGGCCTATGATATGGGTCTAGTAGACATGACATCTAGTGGGTCGCGCATAGTACTAGAGAACTCTTTGGGGGAATGCAGCCGTTTATCCACTGGGCAAGCCAACAACCCCATGCTGTTCGCATGCCTTACTCGTCCCCGTCTTCTACTTTACAACAGTTCACTCCCAGTCGTCCCGTCCTTTCACATTACACCAGTTCAACTTCTCCTAACCCGCCTCCAAAATCCATGGCATCTCAAATCTCCATGATCGCCGCTGAGTACCAGGTTAGAGCCATCCCCGGCGATGAGTTCATCATCATATACACCAATAGATCCGTGAGGGTGGAAGCGTGCCTTGCTCGCTTCCTATGCATATTCAAAAGTTCAAAGGATGAGTGGGTCGCTAGGCTAGATGTTGAGTACACCACAGTCTTGGAAACCAAGAACATTCTAAAGGAGGCATGGAAGAAGAAGCCCACCGTGATCCAAGTTTGCGTACATAACATGTGCTTGGTCTACCACATATGCCATGCAAACGTTGAGTGCCAGGATTTTAAGAATTTACTCAAGGACGAAAGAGTGAAATTCGTTACTATAGACTTTAGGAACGACATGAGTGTCCTGGGTCGGATAGGCCTCGTTGTAGGCAAGCCCTTCAGTCTCTAGAAGGCAAGCCTGGTGCCCTCCTCTTAGCCTTCAATGCTGACCCTGACAGCAGCCATGATTGATCCCTCGTACGCTCAACTAAAGAAACCTCACCACAAGTTTCATCATGCATGGGAGTCGAAGACAATAGATGAAGATCACATCATGTACGCATCAATTGATGCCTACCTTTGTTTAAATATCTACGAGGGTTGGATGAAGAAGCAGAGCCCAGTGTCCGGTTCAAGCAAAGAAGCGTCGACGAAGAGGAAGAGGAAGAGGGACAAGGACAAAGTCGAGGACGTGGACTCGGACTCCTAGTAAGGTGGCAGTGTCGTCGCTCATGCTGGTTCTACGATAGTGTCAAGCGGACTAGTTGCTTAGTTTTATTTCAGGGGTGTGTTGTGCTGAGCCCCCAGCAGAACTATGTCTATGTTTTTTTTGTTATTTGAACTCTTTAGTACGTACCGTTGTACTAGTATGTCTTTCTATTGTTCTTCTTGTAGTTGGTACTACAGCTCATATCTTCGTGTTCCTACTGTACTCAATACGTACGTACTAGTAGTATAATTTGGGTCAGTCGATTTGTGAAAGAAGTTCGACGGAGCGAAGGAAGAAGACGGTAGAGAAGCTACCCCAATATCTATATTAGGTTGGCAGGGTGCCCATGATCTATCTTATGAGTGTTGGTGTGGAATGTAGTTCGCCGGAAAAATGGATCGTGCCCGGGGTTAAACGGATGGTGGGGGTGGGGGGAGCATGGCGGTGGCAGGCGGTTCAGGGGAGGGCGGGGCGGCGGCGGCAGGCGGTTAGGCGTATGGCGGGTTGGCGACTCGATACCTGAGAGAGAAGATGAATAGTGCATCAGTTACGGAGGTTGAAGAAGCCCTTCTGGCCATCCATGTTGCATCCAACGGCTCACAAGAGTCGACTGACCCAAATTGCTCCTTCAGATTGCAGGATCCACGTGGCATTCAAGGTCTCGAAGGCAGATTCTGCGTCCGCACCCGGTTTGCAGGCTCGGCACGGGCGTGACCGGCTTCCGCCATGACAACCACCATGCGCGCCTCCTCCGTAGGCGGAGACGACAATGACACGGTAGGTCCCTGTGACGCCCCGAGACCGATGCGCCAGTTGCCTTCCATTTATTTTAGTTGTTGTCATGTGTTTATTGTGTTTGTTGCATTATCATAATTGTTTTGCATATTTCATTCCTATATGTCTATGCCATGATCATGATGAGTGCCATTGTCATAATTTTCTTATTGCATATAGGTCATCATTGCTTACATTCAATTGCACCATCCTTGTGGTTTCCATGGTCATCTCACTTTGTTATATGCTATATGATTTGATATGCCTTGTGTCATTTATTGCATTCTATCATGGTCATCATGTGGGTTGCATTCTTCATGTTTATGTATTGTTGGTGTGCTGTCCATCTTGATCTTTCCATCAACATTTTCCCCAAGTGCACAACCTATCCACTTCTTCATCTATTTCAAATTTTGGCTTTCATGTCAAGTGACATTATTCTTGCCTCCATTAATGTTCATTTATTTCCTGATAATCTTACTCCATGCCTTATACCTCTCTGCCACGTTTCATCCATTTGGAGTTGTTGTGGTAGGATTCAAGAATGACTCAAGTTTGAATCCAATTCAAACTTGAAATATTTTTTCTATCCTTAAAAGTGCCCAAAGAAACTTATTCAAATTCTGCACAAATTGTTGACTCCAGGGATATTATCATTTCTATGACAACACTCTCAAATTACTCTGTGCTTTTGCTCTTTTATTTCTGTTTAAAGAAATAGAAAAGAGAAAGAGCAGCACCAGCCCAGCGCAGCCCACCTGGGCTTCCCTCCCTAGCCGGCCCAGCCAGCCGCTAGTGGCCACCTGCTCCGTTTGCCTCACCACGTCTCCCTCCTCTCTGGAGCAGTAGCCGCAACAGCAGCGCTGTGAGCACGTGCTCACGGACGCTGAGGTCGTGTCGTCCAGTCTCCCCGTTTATAAGAGAGCACCTCCCTAGGGTTTCCCTTCTCCCCCTCATTCCTCCCCGTGCCACCGCCACCTGGTAGGTCCTCACCCAAGCCACCCATAGCCGTCGCCCGTGCCATGGCCGAGGAGAGCACAAGCTCCTCCCTGGCTTGATCATCTCTGTAGCCGTCTTCTTCGTCCACGGGAGCGTTGCAGACATCTTCCACTTCTTCCACGGCTACGCACACGACCGCACGGACTAGGAGCTCCTTCCCCTTCATCGTCTTTGCTCTCTGCTTCCCGGAGCCGCAGCGCACCGGAGATCAGCAGCTCGCCGTCGTCTCCTTCGTTTTCTGGCAAGACCAAGAGCCAGGAGGTCCAAGGACGACGCGGTCGTCCTCCTCTACGTCGCCTACCTCCCCTATTCGTCTTCTTCGCGAAGCCAGAGCCGGAGCCGCACGCCGCCATGATCAGCGCCTCGCCTCGCCCTCGGCAGTGTGTCTCCGGCCTCCTCGTCGACTCCCTTGAGCCCTTTGTGAGTAGCTGCGTCGTGCTGGAATTTAGTCTATTTTGGGAGATCGCAATAACTATTTTAGAAAGTCTTAAATAAATCCTAGAGGCCCACTTAGCCCATTTGTGCAAGGCAAGGTATACTACTAAAGTTTAGTCCCACATTGCTAGTTTAGTGGGAGTTGGACCTCCTTATAAGGGAGGTTCTTTCCCCACTTGTATGAGCATGAGAACAAGAGGGATATCCACGCGCGCTCCTCCTCCGCCGCCCGCCTCATGACGCCATGCCTTGTCACGACGCGCCGCGGCTTGCGGGAATGAGCCGAGCCGATGTCTAAAATTTTGCCACGCACTACGGGTATACGAAAGGTCAGTCTGGAGCTGGAAAGTTTTTGTTGTAGTGGATATTGAATACGAATGCTGCACCCTTCGACTGCTGACTGTTCGTTTTGTCTCCCGCGTTCCCTTCAGCTCCCGGCGCAGCCTCTCGCCTCCTTCTCTTGCGCCTATAAAAGGGAGGTCGCTCCTCTTAGAGAGACGCACCAGAACTTCTCCTTCCTCTCGCCACTGGTTCCAATCTCTGAGCTGCTTCTGTCTTCCTCATCCTGGCTTGCGGCATGCACCGCGAATCGGGACAGTAGGCCTCCAAAACCGCACCATTTGAGTCCTGTACGGGAGAAGGGTGACAAGGTTTTTGGGGAGCGCTTCAGGCGACTACTAACTTCTTCGTCACGGACGCCCCGCACTCCGACGACTACTTCCCCGATGATGACTTCTTCCCCGACGTCCACAACCTCCTCGACGAGATGGCTGGCGAGAACACCGACCCCAAGTCCAGCACTTCTGCTGCTGTTGTCCCGTACGTGTTCGTCCCCTTTCTATTAGAGGTTCTGCTACAGATTCTTATTCTAGTATTTTCCCTAGATATGTTAGACTCTATTTCACATATGCAACTTGCTATACTGTCTGCTCTAGATATGTTTAGTTACAGTTCATATATGAAGATGTTTTTTACCTTCTCTTTGTCAAATTGCATGGCTTATTTTATCACTGCTATACTGGTCATGCTTTATCTAGAATTTCTGTTAATAAAATCATTCGGTAAATTGCTCATATTTCCAACAATCCAAAAACCTTATTATAGGCAATTTACCCCAAGTGGTTTTGCTGCTTCCATGAGACCTCCTATGCTTGAGGGTATCCACTATAAGAGGTGGCGCGTGAGAGCAGTCTTATGGTTTCAAACCATGAGTTGCTATGACGCCACTCTTGGCAAACCTGAAGGAGAGCAAGATGCCCAACAGGCACAAGCTTTTTAGAAAGTGGATACCTTGTTTAAGCTTCTCCCTTGAGTGTTCTTGGTGAGAACATAGTTGATGCTTATGCGTCATTTGATAATGGAAAAGATATGTGGGACGCACTCGAGGCCATGTTTGGGGTCTCGGATGCTGGCACTGAGCCGTACATCATGGAGCAATTCTATGACTACAGGATGACTGAAGAGCGCTCCGTGGATGAGCAAGCTCATGAGATACATTCATTTGCTAGAGAACTTGAGCACTTCAATTGTATCCTACCGGACAAGTTTATTGCCGGAAGTATCATCACTAAGCTTCCTCCCACGTGGAGGAACTTTGCTACCTCACTGAAGCATAAGAGGTAGGAGTTTTCCATTCCGGATCTCATTGGTACTCTTGATGTGGAATTAAAGGCAAGAGCAAAGGACAACCGTGCTCGAGGTATTGAGGGAGGTTCTAGTGCCAATCTGGTACAGAAGAAGAACTTCCAGCCCCACAAGTTCAAGAACAAGGGCAAGTTTGATGGTAAAGCAAAGTTTGATGGGAAGAACAAGGCTGTGCAGCGCACGAACTTCAAGAAGCAGAATGACAAGCAGAAAGGTCTTTGTCATGTGTGTGGGGATCCTGATCATTGGGCTCCTAGTTGCCCTAATCGCTATGACAACCGTCATCCTGGGAAAGGCGGCAAGACCGCTAATGTTTTCATGCTGACATGAAGGATGCTGGGTATGGTATATTTCCCACTATTCTTTCAGTATGTCATTCTCCTGATTGGTTGATTGAAACTGGTGCTAATGTGCATGTATGCGGTGATATTTCCATGTTTTCTTCTTATCGATGCGGGGACTTCAACCGTGCTGATGGGCAACGATTCAAGTGCTTCTGTTCGTGGTGTTGGCACGGTCAATCTGAAGTTTACTTCGGGGAAGATCGTGCGGCTGAAGAACGTGCATTATGTCCCCTTCGTCGATAAAAATCTTGTTAGAGGATCTCTTCTGTGTAGAGATAGCTACAAGCTTGTCTTTGAGTCAAATAAATTTGTAATTTTCAAGTATGGAACCTTTTTTGGTAAAGGCTATGAGTTAGGAGGCCCCATTCGTTTATCCTTATCAGACGTTTGCAATAATGTTGTTAATCATATTTGCAACAATAGTGAATCAAATGTGTGGCATTCACGTCTTTGTCATGTTAACTTTGGTTGCATGTCGCGACTAGAAAAGTTGAACTTAATCCCTATTTTCACCACTATCAAGGGATCCAAGTGTCAAGTGTGTGTGCAAGCTAAGCAACCTCGTAAGTCTCATGTGACTGCGGAAACGAGAAATCTTGCACCACTAGAACTCACACATTCAGATCTATGTGAAATGAATGGTGTTTTGACAAAAGTTGGAAAGAAATATTTCATGACTTTAATTGACGACTCCACTAGATACTTCCGTGTGTATCTTCTGAAATCTAAGGATGAGGATTTGAACTTTTTCAAGATCTATAAAGTTGAAGTGGAAAACCAACTTGATCGAAAAATCAAGAGGCTTAGGTCCGACCGTGGTGGAGAGTATTTTTCCATTGAATTTGATGCTTTTTGTGTGGAACATGGTATAATCCATGAGAGGACGCCTCCCTATTCATCTCAATCAAATGGGGTGGCCGAAAGAAAGAACCGTACGCTAACTGATTTGGTTAAAGCCATGTTAGACACATCGGGTCTCTCCAAGGCATGGTGGGTGGAGGCGATATTGACTGCATGTCATGTCCTAAAGCGAGTTCCCACAAAGAACAAAGAGATAACTTCATTCAAGGAATGGGAGAAGAAAAGGTTAAAGCTCTCTTATCTACGAACATGGGGTTGTTTGTCGAAAGTCACTGTGTGAATTCCAAAGAAGCGGAAGCTGGGACCAAAAACTGTGGATTGTGTTTTCCTGGGATATGCTTTTCATAGCATTGGTTATAGATTCTTGGTTATAAAATCTGAGATACCTGACATGCATGTCGGTACAATCATGGAGTCAAATGATGCGACTTTCAATATATCTTTACCATGAAGGATATGGCCACCTCATCTAATCAGGAGATGCCTAGTTCATCGAATCAGGAACCAGCTACAATTACTAAACCTGCCATTTTGATGGAACACTTTGAATGTCCTGTGGAGGAGAACAATGAAGTTACTACTAGGATCCAGAGACAGAGGACTGCAAAGTCCTTTGGTGATGATTTTCTTGTGTATCTCATAGATGACACTCCCAATTCTATTTCAGAGGCCTATGCATCTGAAGATGCTGACTACTAGAAGGAAGTAGTTCGTAGCGAGATGGATTCCATCTTGGCGAATGAAACATGGGAGATAACTGATCGTTCTTATGGGTGCAAACCTATAGGATGCAAATGGGTATTCAAGAAGAAGCTTAGGCCTGATGGTACTATTGAAAAGTACAAGGCTCGGCTCGTGGATAAGGGTTATACCCGAAAGGAAGGTGAAGACTTCTTTGATACTTACTCACATGTGGCTCGACTGACCACTATTCGAGTTCCACTTTCACTAGCAGCCTCACATGGTCTTCTCGTTCATCAAATGGATGTTAAGACTGCTTTCCTAAATGAAGAGTTGGACAAGGAAATTTATATGGAACAACCAAATGGGTTTGTAATAGAAGGTCAGGAAGGGAAAGTGTGAAGTTGCTAAAGTCTTCGTATGGACTCAAGCAAGCACCCAAACAGTGGCATGAGAAGTTCGAAAGAACTTTAACAGCTGCAGGATTTGTTGTGAACGAAGCTGACAAATGTGTGTACTATCGCCATGGTGGGGGCGAGGGAGTTATGCTTTGCTTGTATGTTGATGACATACTGATTTTCGGAACAAATATGAATGTTATTAAGGAGGTCAAGGATTTCCTTTCTCGCTGTTTTGAGATGAAGGATTTAGGAGTGGCTGATGTCATTTTGAACATCAAGTTGTTGAGAGACGATGATGGTGGGATTACATTGCTTCAATCTCACTATGTGGAAAAGATCTTGAGCCCCTTTGGGTACAGTGACTGCAAGCCCTCTTGTTGGTGTCAAAACCGGTGGATCTCGGGTAGGGGATCCCGAACTGTGCGTCTAGGCGGATGGTAACAAGAGACAAGGGACACAATGTTTTTACCCAGGTTCGGGCCCTATCGATGGAGGTAAAACCCTACTCCTGCTTGATTAATATTGATGATATGGGTAGTACAAGAGTAGATCTACCACGAGATTAGAGACGCTAAACCCTGGAATCTAGCCTATGGTATGATTGTTGTTCGTCCTACGGACTAAAGCCCTTCGGTTTATATAGGCACCGAAGAGGGTTAGGATTACACAGAGTCGGTTACAATGGTAGGAGATCTACATATCCGTATCGCCAAGCTTGCCTTCCACGCCAAGGGAAGTCCCATCCGGACACGGGACGAAGTCTTCAATCTTGTATCTTCATAGTCCAGGAGTCCGGCCAAAGGTGATAGTTCGGCTATCCGGACACCCCCTAATTCAGGACTCCCTCACCCCTCCAACACCATATGTTGTTAGTGTGTTGCTTCGAAAGAATTGAAGAATTACTAGATACCAATTGAAATATTCTCAGATTATTGGCTCGCTTATGTACTTAGCCAGTGCTACAAGACCTGACATCTCTTTTGCTGTCAGCAAACTGAGCCGGTTTGTCTCAAAACTAGGAGATGTGCATTGGAAAGCTCTAGAGAGATTTTTGCATTATTTGAAAGGCACTGCAAATTATGGAATTCACTACACTGGGCACCCAAAGGTCCTTGAATGGTATAGTGGCTCAAACTGGATCTCAGATGCTGATGAGATAAAGGCCACAAGTGGATATGTATTCACTCAGGGAGGTGGCATTGTTTCTTGGAAGTCTTGCAAGCAGACCATCTTAACGAGGTCAACAATGGAAGCAGAACTCACAGCACTAGATACAACTACGGTCGAAGCAGATTGGCTTCGCCGGCTCTTGAATGACTTGCCGGTTGTTGAGAAACTTGTACCGGGTATCCTTATGAACTACGATAGTCAAACTGTGATCACGAAAGTGAACAACTGAAATGATAACATGAAGTCATCAAGACACGTCTAGAGAAGGTTAAAGTCCGTCAGAAAAATGAGAAACTCCAGAGTTATTGCATTGGAATATATCCAAATGTCTAAAAATATGGCAGATCCTTTCACTAAGGGTCTATCACGTAATGTGATAGATAATGCATCGAGGGAGATGGGTATGAGACCCAAAATATGAGTTGTTCACAGTGGTAACCTATTCTTTGTGATCGTAGATCCCGTGAATTAGATGTGGAAGACAAGTTGTTGGTCAACTGGGAGGAGAGTACCCTTACTGTTAAAAATACTACTCCATGAAGATGCAATACTCTCTTAATCTGCATGGCAGGTTGATGTATATCTTAATGTGTTCTAAGTGGCTCTTTGAAGCAGAGATGTTGTCCTGAAGAACATCTTTTGAAGAATGCACCTATATGAGTCTGATTATTAAACGTCCCAATCTATGAGAGTAGGGTTCTCTCTAGTAAACTCATGAAAGGTCTCAGAGTATGATGCATAAGCTCCACCCGCGGGGAAGACCCACGGTAGACACATATCGATCAAGGCTTTATGTGAAGCTAGATTCGCAGAAAACTTGCAGTTCAAGGCCCAGTCCACTGTTCAAGTTGCTTACTAGTGTAGCACAGGGTTCTAGGTGGAAGTTCAACTTAACAGTCTCCACTGCAGTACCGGTATATAAAACTATGTTTTGGAACCAAAGGAAAATTTTGTGTGCCTCTGGGATCTGGTAGGGGATTGCTGGAATTTAGTCTATTTTGGGACAACCCAATAACTATTTCAGAAATTCCTAAATAAATCCTAGAGGCCCACTTAGCCCATTTGTGCAAGGCAAGGGATACTACTAAAGTTTAGTCCCACATTGCTAGTTTAGTGGGAGTTGGACCTCCTTATAAGAAGGGAGGTTCTTTCCCCACTTGTATGAGCATGAGAACAAGAGGGATATCCACGCGCGCTCCTCCTCCGCCGCCCGCCTCGCCACACCACGCCACGTCTCGTCACGACGTGCCGCGGGTTGCGGGAATGAGCCAAGCCGATGTCTAAATTTTTGCCACGCACTACGCGTATACGAAAGGTCACTCGGGAGCTGGAAAGTTTTTGCTGTAGTGGATATTGAATACAAATGTTGCACCCTTCGGCTGCTGATTGTTCATTTCGTCTCCCACGTTCCCTTCAGCTCCCGGTGCAGCCTCTCGCCTCCTTCTCTTGTGCCTATAAAAGGGAGGTCGCTCCTCTCAGAGAGACACACCAGAACTTCTCCTTCCTCTCGCCACTGGTTCCAATCTCTGAGCTGCTTCTGTCTTCCTCATCCCGGCTTGTGGCGTGCACTGCGAGTCCGGACAGTAGGCCTTCGAAACCGCACCTTTTGAGTCATGTACAGGAGAAGGGTGATAAGGTTTTTGGGGAGCACTTCACGCGACTATTGACTTCTTCGTCACGGACGCCCCGGACTCCGACGACTACTTCCCCGACGATGACTTCTTCCCCGATGTCCACAACCTCCTCAATGACATGGCTGGCGAGAACACCGACCCAAGTCCAGCGCTTCTGCTGCTGCTGTCCCGTACGTGTTCGTCCCCTTTCTATTAGAGGTTCTCCTACAGTTTCTTGTTCTAGTATTTGCCGTAGATATGTTAGACTCTATTCATATATGCAACTTGCTATATTGTCTGCTCTAGCTATGTCTAGTTATGGTTCATATATGAAGATGTTTTTTACCTTCTCTTTGTCAAATCGCATGGCATATTTTGTCACTGCTATACTAGTCATGCTTTATCTAGTATTTCTGTTAATAAAATCATTCGGTAAGTTGCTCATATTTCCAACAGCGCCTCCCCATCTTCTTTCCCTGTTGTTACCATCGCTGTAATGCCCGATCCATGCTGCCCAAGTCCGTTCACCATGGACGGCCTCGAATTCGTGTTGTTCTTCATGTCGTTGCTCTGCTCATTGATCCACACATGCACACACATACCGCGCCACCCGCAGTCCGCGCACACGCACGCCCACGCCCGCAGCTCGCCTCCCTTCTTGCCCCATGTCCGCCAAGCTGTCGCTGCCATCCGCCTTGCCGTGCCATGCCTGAGACGAGCATGAGCTCGTGCTCGAGCCTCTGTACGCGTGCGCCATACAGTGCACCCCCTCACTTTTCCGCACACCCGCCCTCGCCGCGGTCACGTTTGCTCGCCGGCAGCGTCTCCAAGCTCCCCGTGCACCATGGAGAAGAAACCGTGGATTTTTGCTAGTTCAAAATGGGCCGAACCCCTTTCAATTCACAAACAGACCTCTAGATCGGCTTGTCAGCCCGCGCGCACACATGCAGGAGGTTCTGGGATCGAATCCCAGGGTGCCCCTCTTTTGTTTATTTTGTCCCGCGGCGTGCACACATATGGCCTGTTGGGCCTGATCCACTCCTGTGCTGCAATTCGGCTTGTGCATGTTTTTTTCCTGTTCCATGCGTTTTAGCATTTATTCTTATCATGCATATTTACAGAAAATTGCCATCATTTTAAAATGCTCATGTTTAATTAACCATGCATCATATGTAAATACTTTATATATGTAAAATGCTTAGAATTTCATCTAGTTTCACAATTTTTAGCTGTCATGCATGTTAAAGTGTTTTAAACTGGCTGTTTGCTTTATTTTGCATAAATGACATGCTAAAATGATTTATTTCATACCTAAATAACCGTAGCTTCGAATTAATTAATCTTTATATGTAAATGGGGTAGAAAAATGCATAGCTTAATATGGTGCACTTGAGTTCTCTGTTTAACAACATTAAAATGGTGTTTTAGTAAGAACAGTACCAAATTCGAAATATGCATATGGGGTTTTACCAGATTTGTTGTTTGTTGTTTCCGGCTTCATTCAAACTGGCTTTGATGTGTTGTTCTTGTATGCATAATATCTTGCCATGAGTAGCGTCAGGTAGACTTGTCATGCATCATACTTGGTTGAGCATCATGCCTTGTTTATGTGTTGTTTGTTTACTATGTTGTTTGCTTCTTTCTGGTTGTGCTTCATCTCTATAGTTCTTGCTTTGTTGCGATCATGAGGATTTGTTCGGCTACGCTTGGCTCATCTATGCCTGTTCGTCTTCTTTATGGACTCGTTCTTCTTCCTAGCGGGATTTCAGGCAAGATGACCGTCACCCTGGATCTCACTACTATCATTGCTATGCTAGTTGTTTCGATGCTATCGCTATGTCGCGCTTCCTACCACTTGTTTATCAAGCCTCCCAAATTGCCATGTCAGCCTCTAACCTTTTTGCCCTTCCTAGCAAACCGTTGTTTGCCTATGTTACCGCTTTGCCCAGCCCCTCTTATAGCATTGTTAGTTGCAGGTGAAGTTGAAGATTGCTCCATCTTGGAACAGGATTATGTTGGCATATCACAATATCTCTTATTTAATTAATGCATCTATATACTTGGTAAAGGGTGGAAGGCTCGGCCTTGTGCCTAGTGCTTGGTCCCACTCTTGCCGCCCTAGTTTCCATCATACCGGTGTTATGTTCCTTGATTTTGCGTCCCTAACACGGTTAGGGGTATGGGACCCTCTTGAAAGTTCGCTTTGAATATAACTCTTCCAGTAAGGCCCAACTTTGGTTTTACCATTTGCCTAATAAAGACTAAAACTTGCATAGGGACCGGCTAGCACCCGAGGATTCCTAATCAACCCCCGGGCCAATGCTCCTCATGAGTGTTGGTCCAAACTAGAGCACTGTGCGGGGCCGCCGCAGGGCAACCTGGGTTATTTTGGCACCTGTACGTGTCGCTCATCCGTCGTGGCCTGAGACAAGATACGCGCGGCTACTATCAGGGTGTCGGCATGTCGGGAGGTCTTGCTGGTTTTGTTTTACCATTGTTGAAATGTCTTGTGCACCAGGACCCCGAGGCTGATCGGACGTCCCGTGATGGAGGATTGTCTCCGCGGAGTGAGCTTATAATGGGCTAAGTTGGGACACCCCTCCAGGGTTTAAACTTTGGAAAGACGTGACCGTGGTTATGTGGCAGATGGGAGTTTTTAATATCCGATTTTAGAGAACTTGACACCAGACTCGAATTAAAATACCCAACTGCGTGTGTAACCATGATGGTCTCTTTTCAAGTGGGTCGAGAAGAGAACACGGTGGTGTTATGTTTGAACATTAGTAGTTCAGGATCCCTTCTTGATCGTTACTAGTTTGCGACCGTTTGCGTAGCTTCTTATCTTATTCTTGTATTCGTAAGTTAGCCACCATACATTGCTTAGTCACTGCTGCAGCCTCACCACTTATCCATTCCATACCCATTAAGTTTTGCTAGTCTTGATACCCATGGTAATGGGATTGCTGAGTCCTCGTGTGAAAGCACAAGTGCTCCCTGGGTGATTTTGGTAATTAATGTCAACATATCTCTTGTTGGACTAACACTTTTAACTAGTACGTTTCAGATAAGTTCAAAAATGAAGTGGCATGAACTGAAGGATGTGGAACCCCTTCAAGATGCTAAGGACAAAGGATTGTGTCGGTGTCAAAACCGGCGGATCTCGGGTAGGGGGTCCCGAACTGTGTGTCTAGGCGGATGGTAACAGCAGACAAGGGACACAATGTTTTTACCCAGGTTCGGGCCCTCTCGATGGAGGTAAAACCCTACTCCTGCTTGATTGATATTGACAATATGGGTAGTACAAGAGTGGATGTACCACGAGATCAAGGAGGCTAAACCCTAGAAGCTAGTATATGTTATGATTGTTGTAATGGTTGTTCGTCCTACGGACTAAAACCCTCCGGTTTATATAGACACCGGAGAGGGCTAGGGTTACACAGAGTCGGTTACAATGGTAGGAGATCTACATATCCGTATTGCCAAGCTTGCCTTCCACGCAAAGGAAAGTCCCATCCGGACACGGGACGAAGTCTCAATCTTGTATCTTCTAGTCCTGGAGTCCGGCCGATGATGATAGTCCGGCTATCCGGACACCCCCTAGTCTAGGACTCCCTCAGTAGCCCCTGAACCAGGCTTCAATGACGATGAGTCCGGCGCGCATATTGTTCGGCATTGCAAGGCGGGTTCCTCCTCCGAATAATCATAGAAGATTGTGAACACCAGGATAGTGTCCGGCTCTGCAAAATAAATTCCACATACCACCGTAGAGAGAATAATATGTACACAAGTTCAATCCGTTGACGTATTTTGTGGCGTGATGTCACACCACTACCAAGCCTTCACTTGAATCGTTTTTATTATACCACCTCAGCGCGTTTAGCGAAGTGGTTTCCTTGGCACGTCTTGTCGAAGCAGAGATCGTGTTCCCCTTATTCCGGGATTTCCATCAATACGGACGTGGGTAACCTAACCGTGCCATTGATTGTGGCGCTTGGGAGATAGGCGAGTTTTACCAGGCCAGTGGGGACGCATAGTCTTCGTCCGCCCATATATAAGGGGTTAAGGATCCACCTTTTTACCTACGCCTTCTTCCTCCTTTGCCTATCCATCTCCGCGCACTCGAGCTCCAGCGCCCAAGTCCGCACACCTCGCCTCAACCTTTTCCAGCCAAGTCCGGAGCGGGAGGCAAGTGGATGGCCTCCTCCGTTACGGAGGGGCACATCGAAAAACTATGCGGCGCCGGATACTTGTCTAGTGACATCGCGCACCGACTGCCCGATGAGGGGCAGCTCATCCCAACCCCCAGGCCCCATGAGAGGGTCGTATTTCTTCCCCACTTCCTCCGAGGACTGGGCTTCCCACTTCATCCATTCGTCCGGGGGCTCATGTACTACTACGGCCTGGACTTCCACGATCTGGCGCCAAACTTCATCCTCAACATCTCGGCGTTTATCGTCATGTGCGAGGCCTTCCTCTGCATCCAGCCTCACTTCGGCTTGTGGCTAAAGATCTTCAATGTCAAGCCGAAGGTTGTGAAGGGCAACCAAGCGGAGTGCGGAGGCGCCATGGTGGGCAAAATGCCCAATGTCACTAGGCTCGAGGGCGCCTTCGTGGAAACCATCAAAGGGTGGCAATCGGGGTGGTTCTACATCACCGAGCCGCGTGACCCTAAATGGGCAGCGGCCCCCGAGTTCAGATCTGGTACCCCCATGCAGCTCACCTCCTGGAAAGAGAAGGGCTTGCTATGAGGCAGTTCGGAGGAGCTGACCGGACTCCAGTCCTGTCTCTAGACCTTGGTGAACAAGAAGCTTAAACTTGTCAACGTGATCCAGGTCATGCTCGTCCGCCGGATTCTCCCCTGCCAACAACGGGCTTTCAATCTGTGGGAGTTTGATTCGGCACAGCACCGGACCCTTAACGGGCTCTTCGACACAACGTACAAAGCGGGTGCTGTTCAAGGGGGGAGAAGCCACCGCATCAGCAACTAAAGATCGCGGATTCAGCACGCGGCGCCCGGCCGGCGTGGTAAGATATGTTATCCTTTATGGGACATTCATCTCTTTCATAGTTTGACTCTATGTGGGATCTAAAATTTCCCATGCCTTTAACAGGACTGGCAGAGGATGTCCGGACAGGTTAACTGTCCGTCTCCCCTCCCCGAAGACCCAGCAGATACCCGTTTAACGGGGCTGCTAGTCCCGACACTATATGTGGTGCCGGAGAAGAAGGCCAAGAAGAAGGCCATGGGAACCCGAAGAAGTTCCCGGCGCCAGGTGGTATTGCACTCATCGTCCGATGGCTCCGAGGCGAACTCCTCTCCCGAAGACGAGGAAGAGAAAGAGGACTCTCCCCAGGAGGGGGGAGAGAAGAAAAGGAAGGCTTCCCCAACGGGGGAGGCCGAAGGGTCCAAGAAGGGAAGGACCCTTCCTACGGACTACTCCGCCAACGCCGGTGACGACGACGGGGAGTGGCCCTCAAGGGCCAAGCCCCCGGCAAGATCGTAAGTATCCGGATTCCTGAATGATTTATAATTTCTCTTTGTGCCATGTAGTGTCCTTCTAATGCCGCATACTACCTGTAGTCTGGCGGAGGATGATCTTCCCGCTTCATCGAGCGGGTCCTTGGCTCCGTCGGATGTGGATTCCCTTCCGACCGCCTCAACTCCCCGTGGTCTTGACGCCGAGGTGGGATCCGGGAGGGACCCATCGGGAGGAGGCTCGGAGGTGCCGCAAGGCAGCCTCCCGGACTTTGTGCGGACTCGCTTTGAGAACTGTAGTGGTTACGAGGTCGGCAGCGCCCCTTCGTAAGAAGGGCAAGACTTTGACACCGGCGGCCTCCGTCCAACCGGAGGCGCCGGACAACTTGTTGGAGGCGCTCAACGGCGCTTCCATCAGGAAGAACACCGCACTATCATGAGTGCGGTGATTGAAAGGTTCGGCTCGCCAAGAGCGGGCTGACCGAAGCTTCGCAGCAGCCTTCTAACGGGCTTTGAGGTAAGAAATTTAAAATATGTAATGTAACACCGCATAGACGGTAGCCCCGATGCTCGGTTCGGTGTTCGGAAAGAAAAGCGGATGAGGATCTAAAAAGATATCTGCAGGATGTCTAAAAATTATGTCAATATGGGATTGCAGGTTGCTGACCTCTGCCGACTTGGCTGGAGGTCGATGCTTTATAGCAAAACCTCGAGCGGTCCAAGAGTGAGCTCGGCCATGCCAAGAAGTAGCTTGAGGACAAGGAAGGTGAGTAACACCATATTGAATTTGTACCTTACAGAAAAGGATTTTGGTTGCAAGAAAAATAACAAGGATAATGTGGGTACTTCAGGGGCCACGAACGAGGTGGCGACCCTGAAGGAGGCGGTGTCTGCGGCCGAACGTAATGCGGCCGCGGAGCGAGCCGAGCGGGAGAAGCAGGAGGAGAGGGTGGCGGCGGTGCAGCAAGAGCTCCAGGCTCTCATGGAAAAACATGAGGGTTTGGAGCGCGACTCGAGGACTCGAGAGTCCGAGCTTGCATCGGCCCTTGAGGGCGCAAAAGCCGCTAAGGCCGAAGCCCACAAGGCCCTCCAGGAGGTCGAGATTTGAAGAAAATAGCAGCGGGTAAGGCTTTTTTCATGCAAAGCAAGCATGTGAAAGTAAATTACCTGCTACTTACCCGAATTCGGAGCTCTCCAAGAGCATTTGCAGATCTGCCTTGCAGTGTGTCCGATCGGGCCGCATTCTACCGGGCCGAGGAGGGGAGCTCGACGGAGAAGGTCTTTTGGTCTCAATATGCTGAGGCCGGACATCCGGTGCCCCTTAGCGACCAGCTGAAGCAGCTGGTCGAGATCCACAAGGTAGCCGAACAGGCCATGAAGGGCCTCATAGTTCGGCTGTGGCCCCAAGAGGCCATGCCTGGGAGCTACTTCGGCCTGGTGCGGCGGCTGGTGGATGCATGTCCCTGGGTGGAAGTCATCAAGCGTTCTGCCTGCATTGAAGGTGCCCGTCGGGCCCTTGCCCATGCAAAAGTGCACTGGGCAGGCTGGATGCTGAGAAGCTTCTAATGGACGCGCCGCCGGCGGGCAAGGAGTATCGCACACCCGAAATGTACTATAAGAGTGTCCTGAAGGGTGCCCGCAAGATTGTGGATGAGTGCTCCAAAGATGTAATATTTGAGTAGACCGGTAATGTGTTATCCTGTGCGCTGAAAACTTTGTTCATATGCGCTAAGCAACGCTTATTAATTTAAAATATTACCTTCTTTGCGGCCGTTTATCAAATCTGAGAGATGGCAAGTCATCGGCTTCAGCCCCCATGCCACGAGTGCTTTGGTGTTCGGGATAAACTTGAGCGCTCTTGTTCCCATTTTTGGGTCCATCTAGGGAGGCGCACAACACGACGAACAAGGCAACCGGACTTATAATGCTTGAACACTCTCACTTAGCCATAGAATTCTATAATTTTAAATTTGGTGAAGCCCCTAGTATTGAAGACCAAGTTCGGGCGCTATCACGCTGGGCGGACAAAGCGGTTTCTCGCTCTAAGCGGCATAAGTCTTTAGGGACTCGAAAAGACCTCTCGAACAGCGACCAGCTCTCCCCTTATCATGACGGTCAGTTTTAGCTTTCTCCACCGAGGCGCCGCCTAGCTCAACCGGGCGCAATCGCGATGGTTCTCCGGTGCTACCTTAGCGATAAAATGGAACGTAAGGTACCAAAACATGGGAGCCGGGCAAACCCAACTTTTGACCCAAGACATGATTCGGAGCCGATGCATATAATGCTATAAGTTTGGGGTGCCGCACTTGGGAAAGTGTTTGGACTTATCACACCATTATGCGGGGAACACAAGCCCCTGGTGTATTCGGCCGTACCAAAGTGTACGGATGTAGGATGTCGTAAATGAACATATATATATAAAAAGAAATGCAGCTATAAGCAAAAAGTGATGCATTGTTTATTCAGAAATACTGCCATGAATGCAGAGCGATACAAATAGTGCGGTAAGCAAGGGATTGGACTATTTAAACATGTCCCCCTCTAGGGGTAGGCTGCGGAATGGTGTATGAAACAGATTTAATGCTCGTAATGGAGACCACCTGAGTGTTCGTCGTAGCCTTTCTCCTTCCCTGGCTGTTGCATCGTTAGTTCGGCAGGTCTGCTGCCGGACAGGGCCTCTGGTGAACGGAGTCCTGTGGGTAAGAAAAAGAAAAAAGAAAAAGAGCGACACACTTGGGAGCCCCTGGTGTGGTTGATCCGCACTCTGGGCCTATCGTGGTCGTGCCCCTCCCCCTATGCCCATGGAATCTCCAGAGCATAATGATGTACGCGAAGGACTAGTCTTGCAATCATGCAAGGGCTGGGGTTGGGGCCGCATTACTCTGGCGATGCTCGGGCGTGCGGTGGTCTTGATGTATGTTACTCCCGGCGCGCTTGGCCATGTCCGGTCGCTTAACGGCCGAACTTGAGAATTGCCTTAAGAGGCTGCTCTGTACTTCTGCCGCGAGAGCCGCTGTATTTTCCTCTGTTCGGAGGGAGCGTTCCGTGTTTCCGTTGACCGTGATGACTCCTCGAGGGCCTGGCATCTTGAGCTTGAGGTATGCATAATGCGGCACCGCATTGAAATTTGCAAACGCGGTCCGTCCAAGGAGAGCATGATAGCCGCTGCGGAATGGGACTATATCGAAGATTAAATCCTTGCTTCGGAAGTTATCCGGGGATCCGAAGACCACTTCCAGTGTAACCGAGCCTGTACAATTGGCCTCTACACCTGGTATGACGCCTTTGAAGGTCGTCTTTGTAGGTTTAATCCTTGAGGGGTCTATGCCCATCTTGCACGCTATGTCCTTATAAAGCAGGTTCAGGCTGCTGCCGCCGTCCATCAGGACTCTGGTGAGGTGAAATCCATCAACGATTGGGTCTAAAACCAATGCGGCGAATGCGCCATGGCGGATACTGGTGGGGTGGTCCCTTCGATCAAAAGTGATCGGGCAAGAGGACCATGGATTGAACTTTGGGGCGACTGGCTCCATGGCATATACATCCCTAAGTGCACGCTTCCGCTCCCTCTTGGGTATATGGGTTGCGTATATCATGTTTACCGTTCGCACTTGTGGGGGGAAACCCTTCTGTCCTCTACTGTTCGGCGGCCGGGTCTCTTCCTCGTCATCGTTGTGAAGCCCCTTGTTGTTGTTTTCGGCAATTAACTTGCCTGCCTGCTTGAATACCCAACAATCCCTATTGGTGTGATTAGCTGGCTTTTCAGGGGCGCCATGTATCTGGCAAGAGCGGTCGAGTATTCGGTCCAGATTGGACGGACCCGGAGTTGTTCTTTTGAATGGCTTCTTCCGCTGACCGGGTTTAGAGCCTCTGAATCCGGCGTTGACTGCCGTATCCTCAGTGTTATCGCCGTTAACGCGGTGTTTGTTTTTATTTCGACGCGACCTGCCATTGCGGTCCTTAGTATCCGGACTGCCAAAGCATTTTCTTTGAGGTTATTCTTGCGGGCTAGCCACTATCCTCCCTCGCCTGAAGCGGGTCATGAGTGATGTGAGGGCTGCCATGGATTCGGCTTTTCTGTCCTAGGTGCGGGCCAGCCACTCGTCGCGAGATGTTATGTTTGAAGGCTGCAAGGGCCTCTGCATCCGGACGATCGGCGATTTGATTTTTCTTTGTTAAGAACCGTGTCGTAACTATGCGGCTGATTTAAATGCAACCGAATTATGTGGCTTAGGTCATCGGCGTCCGGTGGTCGCACATATGTGCCCTGGAAGGTTTCAAGGAATGCGGCTTCCAGGTCCTCCCAACACCCAATTGACTCTGCTGGCAAGCTGTTAAGCCAATGCCGAGCTGGTCCTTTAAGCTTGAGTGGGAGATATTTGATGGCGTGGAGATCGTCACCGCGGGCCATATGGATATGAAGGATATAGTCTTTGATCCAAACCGCGGGGTCTGTTTTGCCATCGTAGGATTCAACGTTCACGGGTTTAAACCCTTCAGGGATTTGATGATCCATTACTTCATCTGTGAAGCATAGTGGGTGTGCGGCGCCTCTATACTGGGCAATATCGCGACATAGCTCAAGAGAGCTTTGTCTACTGTGTTCGGCCCGGCCGAAGTTGCTGTATCCGGCGCGACGGTAGTCGTCTCGCATCATGGGGCGCTCACGTGATCCGTAGATCGATCTTGATTGTCTTGCCCTGTCCTCCAATATGTCTCGCAAGTCCGGCGCATTCCCCCGTGGCTTCGTACTTTTCGAGCAATGCCGGGGTACGGTCCTAATGGAGGGCCTAGATGCCTCTCTGTCGCGGCCACGAGGTGGTCGGTCTGCCGTATTGTGCGCTGGTGATGAGGATTTATACTCCACCTCCTATAATTGGGGGAGCAACTTGCGTTTTGGGTAGCTTTTGGAGGGGCGTTCGAGTTCATGCTCTTCGGCCGCGAGGACTTCGGTCCATTTGTCGGCCAGCAGGCTTTGATCAGCTCTGAGCTGTTGCTGCTTTTTCTTTAGGCTATTTGCCGTGGCCATAAGCCTGCGTTTAAAATGCTCTTGTTCGACGGGTCCTCGGGCACGACAAATTTGTCGTCGTTGAGGCTTGCCTCGTCTCCAGAGGGAGGCATATAATTATCATCCTTGACCTCTTCATCTGCCGCTCTCTCGTGAGGGCTGGCTTCTTCGTCCTCCTACGCTGAATCTTGCTGGAGGGGGTTGTCTTCGGCACTTTCTAGGGTGTTATTATCTCCGGTGCCGGAATCTCCATTCTTGCTGTGGCGGGATTTAGAGCGGCGCCGCTGACGTCGGTGCTTGGGCTGTTTCTTAGGGGAATCTGCCTCCGCTGCTTCTTCGCCGTTCCCATCCTTTGGGATGTCCACCATGTATATGTCGTATGACGAGGTGGTCTTCCAGTGCCCCGTAGGCGCTGGTTCTTGGTCATCTCCGGCATCGTCGTCCATACCGTCGATGTCTTGAGTCGTAGTCTAACATGTCGCTTAGATAAATCGACAATGGCTACAAAGTGGGTGGTGGGTGGGTTTTGAATTTCTTCGTCATCCGCATCCCAACTGTCCTGACCACAATCCGGCTAGGGCTCTCCTGATAATTAGATATGCTTTAGCGAATTCAAGATGTCGCCAAAGGGTGAGTGTTGAAAGATGTCCGCGGCGGTGAACTCCATGATCGGAGCCCAATCGGATATGATTGGTAGGGGCGCAGGAGGTTGAGTCGGCGAGTCCGCACCTCGAGTCACGAGCTTTACGAGGGACAAGGTCAGTATTCGGCTCCATCGCCGTAGAGATTGCAGCTCCCGAGGTGGTGTCCAGCCACCTATCCT
The DNA here is from genome assembly GCA_021437245.1 of Aegilops speltoides. Lineage (NCBI taxonomy): Eukaryota > Viridiplantae > Streptophyta > Magnoliopsida > Poales > Poaceae > Aegilops > Aegilops speltoides. Next base: position 119,787,275 of record CM038145.1, read on the forward strand.
CGATCTGCGCGATCGGCTCCGAACTAGGGGTCGGAGCGGACTCATGTGCGGCTTCCAGGGCACTGTCCGGCGGCAGAGCTAAATCATGCCCATCGTGACAGTGCGGCGTGCTCGGTTGTGGCTCGAATCCATCAAAGATCAAGTCTCCGCGGATGTCGGCCGTGAGGTTTAGGCTACCAAATCTGACCTGACGGCCAGGGGCGTAGCTTTCGATCTGCTCTAGATGGCCAAGCGAATTGGCCCGTAGTGCAAAGCCGCCGAACACGAAGATCTGTCCGGGGAGAAAAGTCTCACCCTGGACTGCGTGGTTGTTGATGATTGAAGGAGCCATCAAGCCTATCGGTGACGACACAGAGGAACTCTCAATGAAAGCACCAATGTCGGTGTCAAAACCGGCGGATCTCAGGTAGGGGGTCCCGAACTGTGCGTCTAGGCGGATGGTAACAGGAGACAAGGGACACGATGTTTTTACCCAGGTTCGGGCCCTCTCGTTGGAGGTAAAACCCTACTCCTGCTTGATTGATATTGATGATATGGGTAGTACAAGAGTGGATCTACCACGAGATCAAGGAGGCTAAACCCTAGAAGCTATCCTATGGTATGATTGTTGTAATGGTTGTCTGTCCTACGGACTAAAACCCTCCGGTTTATATAGACGCCAAAGAGGGCTAGGGTTACACAGAGTCGGTTACAGTGGTAGGAGATCTACATATCCGTATTGCCAAGCTTGCCTTCCACGCCAAGGAAAGTCCCATCCGGACACGGGACGAAGTCTTCAATATTCTATCTTCATAGTCTTGGAGTCCGGCCGATGATGATAGTCCGGCTATCCGAACACCCCCTAGTCCAGGAATCCCTCAGATTGGCTCAAGCTTCAAGCACAAGACTCTAAATTTTATATTTTAGTGATCCAACATCACATTGAGTCTATAGGAAAAGCCAATACTATTAAGGAGGGATGAGGTGTTGCTTAATGGCTTGCTTGCTCAAAGTGCATAGTGATATGCTCCAAAGCCATCAACTACTTTCTCACATCCACATATGTCCTAAACCAAAAATCTAACTCGGCCCTCCCGATTCTTTCTATCCGGCGCCACCGAGTTTAGATGTCTTAGCCACTGCCATTAACCCTAGGCAAATGGGTGTCACCGATAGGGATCTAGGTCTCACCGAGATGGGATTCTAATCTCTCTGTGTATGTCCATTACCAAAATCGGTCTCACCGAGTTTGAGTAATCGGTACTACCGAGATTACAATGTGAACTCTCTGTTCCTCTTCGTAACATTTCGGTCCAACCGAGATTAGCGAATTGGTCCCACCGAGTTTGCCTGACCAACTCTCTCGTTAGCTTATTACCAAAATCGGTCCCACCGAGTTTGTGTAATCGGTCTCACCGAGATTACGTTATGCCCTAACCCTAACTATATCGGTCCTACCAAGTTGCATGTCGGTCCCACCAAAAATCCTAACGGTCACTAGATTTGCTGAATCGGTCCGACCGAGTTTCTCAATTCGGTCCCACTAAGATTGGCAATTTTTGTCTAACAGATAGACTTTGTGTGGAGGTTATATATACCCCTCCACCTCCTCTTCATTCGTGGAGAGAGCCATCAGAATGAACCTACACTTCCAACTTACATTTTCTGAGAGAGAACCACCTACACTTTTGTGGAGACCAAGATATTCCATTCCTACCATATGAATGTTGATCTCTAGCCTTCCCCAAGTTGCTTTCCATTCAAATCTTCTTTCCACCAAATCCAAATCCTGTGAGATAGAGTTGAGTGTTGGGGAGACTATCATTTGAAGCACAAGAGCAAGGAGTTCGTCATCAACACACCATTTGTTACTTCTGGGAGAGTGGTGTCTCCTAGATTGGCTAGGTGTCACTTGGGAGCCTCCGACAAGATTGTGGAGTTGAACCAAGGAGTTTGTAAGGGCAAGGAGATCGCCTAATTCGTGAAGATCTACTGCTAGTGAGGCAAGTCCTTTGTGGGCTACGGCCATGGTGGGATAGACGAGGTTTCTTCTTCGTCTGGACCCTTCTTGGGTAGAGCCCTCCGTGGACTCGCGCAGGCGTTACACTTCGTGGGTTGAAGTCTCCATCAACGTGGATGTATGATAGCACCACCTATCGGAACCACAACAAAAACATCTGTGTCTCCAATTGCGTTTGAATTCTCCAATCCCATCCCTTTACATTCTTGCAAGTTGCATGCTTTACTTTCCGCTGCTCATATACTCTTTGCATGCTTGCTTGTTATGTATTGTGATTGTTAAACTTGTGTCAAAAACTCCACTCCAACTTAAAGAAATTAAAAACTGCAACTTATGGTACTAGGTGTCTAATCAACCCCCCCCCCTCTAGACACCTCTTCTCGATCCTTTCAATTGGTATCAAAGCCTTGGTCTCCATTGCTTTGGTTTAAACACCATTGGAGGAAGATGGATGAGTCTACTTTCGGGATTCTTAGACATAGAGTACCTATACTTGATGGAGAGTACTTTCATGAGTGAAAAAATTAGATGCTTGTGATTTTCAATGAATATCATTTGAACAAGTATATTGCTAGCCCTTGTGCACCTCATGTTGATCGTATGCATCCTACCCTTGATGAGTCAATTGACATGATTCGCAATCTTAGAACTATTGAACTTATCACTAGAGGCTTGCCTAGAAACTTGATTGGATGTTTGCCTACTCTTAAGTGTGCCTACACTATATGGAAATTTCTTGAAGAACGTTTTCCAAATTATTCCTTGAAAAATCTAGATGAAATCCTCCATAAGTCTATTGCCTTGAGTAAGATGAATTCCAGTGATCCTATGTTTGGTGATTGTCTATTTGAGCTTACAAATCTTATGCGTGCCAAAGGAGATGTTGGACTTATTAATGATATTATTTCCGAAGCTATTAAAATTCATAACGAAGATCATTGTCAAACTCACTCTAATGAATCACCCTCTCTAGGATTTGATCCACCACTTGACGATGTTGAACATGGATACTATGATGAGGATGATGATAGTGACTTTGATCTTAATGATGCAATGAGACACTTTGGTCTTATGGCAAATCTTCGGGGATATATGGCAGGAGGAAAGGAATGGGTTCTTGATAGTGGGTGTACCGATCACATGACCAGAGATAAAGATATGTTTCGTGAGCTTGCTGAAAACGATGGTCCTCGAAAGTATGTCACTTTCGGTGACAACTCAAAGGGTAAGGTGGTTGGCCTTGGTAAGGTGGCCATCTCACATGGTAGCTCCATTCAAAATGTTATGCTCATTGAATCTCTTGGCTACAACTTACTTTCCGTATCTAGACTTGCAGATTTCGGCTTCCATGTCCTATTTACTGAAGTAGATTGCCAAGTGTTTCATAGAGATAATCATAAAATGGTCTTTACCGGTATACGTAGAGGAGATCTTTACATTGTTGATTTCACTAAAAAGGCTTAACCTAGAACTTGCTTTATTGCTAAATCCTCTAAAGGTTGGTTATGGCATAGACGGTTAGGTCATGTTGGCATGCGAAACCTTGACAAGCTTATTAAAGGAAATCATATCCTTGGCGTTAACGATGTCATATTTGATAAGGATAGACTTTGCAGCGCTTGTCAAGCAGGTAAACAGGTTGGAGGAAGGCATCCCGTGAAGAACGTCATGACCACAAGGAGGCCACTAGAGCTACTTCACATGGATCTTTTTGGTCCTAACGCCTACAAAAGTCTTGGAGGAAATTTTTTTGGTCTAGTTATAGTTGATGATTTTTCAAGATTTACGTGGGTGTTCTTTCTAGAATCGTAGGTCCAAAAGATCTTCAAAAACATCACTCGGAAGGCCCAAAATCAATTTGAAGTGAAGATCAAGAAGGTTCACAGCAACAATGGAATGGAGTTCAAGAACGCAAATGTGGACACTTTTCTTGATAAAGAAGGGATTTCACATGAGTTCTCAGCTACGTACACACCTCAACAAAATGGAGTTGTTGAGAGGAAGAACCGGACGCTCATCGAAATGGCGAGAACGATGCTTGATGAGTACAAGACGCCGAAGCACTTTTGGGCAGAAGCGGTTGAGACAGATTGTCACGCAACAAATCGCTTGTATCTTCACAAGCTACTTGGCAAGACGGCTTACGAGATCCTCACCGGTAACAAACCCCAAGTTGGATAATTTCGAGTATTCGGCTCAAAGTGCTACATTCTTGATAAGGATCGTCATTCTAAATTTGCTCCTAAGTCTAATGAAGGTTTCCTACTTGGTTATGGCTCAAATTCTCACACATACCGTGTCTACAACAATTTCACCCGAAAGGTTGAAGAAAAGGTAGATGTGAAGTTTGATGAATCTAATGGCTCTCAAGTAGAGCAATTGCCAATTGATGTAGGATACAAAGACCCCTCGGAAGCAATCCAGGACTTGTCTATTGGCAAGATTCGTCCAACGGATGTGAAGGAGAGTACCTCGTCCATCCAGTGGAAGCTTCTACCTCACGACAAGGTGAACCAAGAGTTGATATGGAAGCATCCACAAGTGGGACACACCAAGATGAAGAAAATGAGGAAGTGCACCAAGATGAACGTCAACAACCTCCCTCTCCACCACGACAAGAGAATGACAACGCTACCAATGAAGAAGGCCAAGAAGAAGAACAAGATGAATAAGATGTTCAACCAAGACCGAAGCAAAAGCTTTCACGAGTTTGAGCAAGAATTGCTAAAGACCATCCCGTCGAGCAAATCTACAATGATATCCAAACTGGGAGAATCACTCGCTCTAAAACTCGTTTAGCTAACTTTTGTGAACACTATTCATTCATCTCTAGCATTGAACCTATGAAGGTTGAAGAAGCATTGGAAGATCTAGATTGGATAAACGCTATGCATGAAGAGCTACACAACTTTGAGAGAAATCAAGTTTGGACATTGGTTGAGAAGCCCGACAACAACCACAACATCATCGGTACCAAATGGGTGTTTCGTAACAAGCAAGATGAAGGTGGACAAGTAGTTCGCAACAAAGCACGTCTCGTCGCCCAAGGCTACACAGAAGTCGAAGGTATGGACTATGGTGAGACTTATGCTCCCGTTGCTAGACTTGAGTCCATTCGCATCTTACTTGCCTATTCTAATCACCATGATATCACCTTGTACCAAATGGACATTAAAAGTGCTTTTCTAAATGGTGAAATAGAGGAGGAAGTCTATGTTATGCAACCTCCCGGCTTTGTTAATCCTAAGAAACCAAATCATGTTTACAAACTTCACAAAGCTCTTTATGGTCTTAAACAAGCTCCTAGAGCGTGGTATAAATGCTTGACCAAGTTTCTTATTGAAAAAGGCTTTGAAATTGGAAAAACAGATTCTACTCTTTTTACTAAAAGGGTCAATGGAGAATTATTTGTATGCCAAATTTGTGTCGATGATATTATATTTGGATCAACTAACCCTCATTTTAGTGAAAAGTTTGGAAAGCTAATGTCGGAGAAGTTTGAGATGTCTATGATGAGTGAACTCAAATTCTTTCTTGGTTTGCAAATCAAGCAAACTAAGGAAGGTACCTTTGTCTCTCAAACGAACTACAACAAGGACTTACTCAAGAAGTTCAATATGCAAGAATGCAAAGGTATGACTACACCCATGCCTACTAGTGGACATCTTGATTTGACCAAAGATGGTGAACCGGTCGATCAAAAGGTTTATCGCTCTATGATTGGTTCATTGTTATATCTATGTGCTTCACGTCCCTATATCATGCTAAGTGTGTGCATGTGTGCACGATATCAAGCTGCTCCTAAAGAATGTCATCTTAAGGCCGTGAAAAGGACAGTGAGATACTTAATCCATACACCAAACTTTGGCATTTGGTATCCAAAGAGGGCCTCTTTCGATCTTGTTGGCTACTCCGACTCGGACTATGCCGGTGACAAGGTTGATAGAAAGTCCACTTCGGGTACTTGTCAATTTCTTGGTAGATCTCTTGTATCTTGGTCTTCCAAGAAACAAAATCGGCATCCTTATCCACCGTCGAAGCGGAATACATTGCCGCTGGTTCATGTTGTGCTCAATTACTTTGGATGACCCAAACTCTTAAAGATTATGGGATATATGTGAAGCATGTTCCATTACTATGTGATAATGAAAGTGCTATCAAGATTGCTCACAATCCCGTGCAACATTCTCGAACTAAGCATATTGAAGTTCGTCGTCATTTCATTCAAGATCATGTTGCCAAAGGGGACATTAATCTTAAGCATGTTCGCGCCGAAAAGCAATTAGCAGATATATTCACTAAACCACTTGATGAGAAAGTGTTTTGCAGGTTAAGAGGTGAATCAAACATCATTGATGCCTCAAACTTGGAGTAGGAACTCCATTTGATACATGCAAGACATGAGCCTATGACTAATCCTTGATATTTCTCTTTTGATAATCTTATGTCTTTGATATATTTGCACCTTGCATGCTATCTAACCCTTGTAGGTAATTGGATGAATCTAAGTCCATGAGATTGCAACCCACTCACTTCTTGAGAAATCTCTACATCACCAAGTCTCTACACAACGGTGGTTGAAGACAAGAAGCACGAAACCATTCAAACATATCCTTTGACAAATTCCTTGTTGAGTTTCATGATTGTCATTTTGGATACACAAGTGCTCTTCCTTGCAAAAACTAACCCATGTAGGTAGACGAACTCAAATTCCAAGTGGTGCTCCCAACTCTTGATGAGCTACGTCAACTTTAGGCAACCCACATAAGTTCAACTACATGATCACGATCAACACCACCACCCAAGGTATGTTATTCCATCTTAGAGAAGCTTTACTCCAAGTCATGAGTCATAGCAACTCGACAAGATATGAATACATCAAGATGCTTAAACTAAAAATGGTAACCCCATTTTGAGCTTAAACGATGACTGTGACCTATGATCAAGTGATCTCACTTGACTCCTAAGTCAATATACTCTAACATAGGTGACTTTGTCGCCAACCAATTCTAGATGAAGTTCTCTTGTGTTATTTTCTGTGCTCTTGCACTTATCTCTTGCATATCTGTTTCCCCTTTCAAAAAAAACTTCATCTAGATTTCTTTTCTTGTATTTTCTGTTCTACATTCCCTGCATCTAATTCTTTGCAAATCTTTCAGTTAATTCCTTGCAAACCGTTGTGAGATGTTACTTGTCTAGTGAGCTGAGGTGACAAGTGTTTTCTCTGTGATGAACTCGGTCACGCCGGTCTCTTGTTAGATCCAGAGGGAGCAAGACATCTAAGGGAAAGAAATTCTTTAAATTCATTGCACATCTTTACCTTTGGGGGACATGTCTATATCCAATGTGGTACTTAGTACTCACTCTCTACATGTCATCCCAGTCTTGGTACTCTTGTGGTTCTTTCTATTTGCTCTGGCTTGTAGGTGCATCTGTGTTATCTAACCTTATTTTCACAGGTTCATTCCATCCTAAGCCAACTCAAGACCACAAGGTAAGTATATGCATCACAATCATGTGTATGAGGAATTCTTGTTGATGTACATACTGTTTGCAAGAAGGACTTATGAGCATGAAGGTACATTTCCCACATTCACATCTTTTGCTCTGATCCATATAGCCAAGATAAATGTAACACATTGCCTACTCTGTCATGGTTATGCTCTCACATGCTTCTATATTCCATATTCACATGATTACATACATGTAGGGGGAGCCTATGCTTGTTACATGTCTTTCAAAAGCTTTACTTGTTATTCTCTACATCTTTATCTAAAGCTTTGATGTATGTTGTCATCAATTACCAAAAAGGGGGAGATTGAAAGCACAAGTGCTCCCTGGGTGATTTTGGTAATTAATGTCAACATATATCTTGTTGGACTAACACTTTTACCTAATACATTTCAGATAAGTTCAACAATGAAGTGGCATGAACTAAAGGATGTGGAACCCCTTCAAGATGCTAAATACAAAGGATTGGCTCAAGCTTCAAGCACAAGACTCTACGTTTTATATTTTAGTGATCCAAGATCACATTGAGTCTATAGGAAAAGCCAATACTATTAAGGAGGGATGAGGTGTTGCTTAATGGCTTGCTTGCTCAAAGTGCTTAGTGATATGCTCCAAAGCCGTCAACTACTTTCTCACATCCACATATGTCCTAAACCAAAAGTCTAACTCGGCCCTACCGATTCTTTCTATCCGGCGCCACCAAGTTCAGATGTCTTAGCCACTGCCACAAACCCTAGGCAAATTAGTCTCATCGATAGGGATCTCGGTCTCACCGAGATGGGATTGTAATCTCTCTGTGTATGTCCATTACCAAAATTGGTCTCACCGAGTTTGAGTAATCGGTACTACCGAGATTACAATGCGAACTCTTTGTTCCTCTTCGTAACATTTCGGTCCAACCAAGATTAGCGAATCGGTCCCACCGAGTTTGCCTGACCAACTCTCTGGTTAGCTTATTACCAAAATTGGTCCAACCGAGTTTGTGTAATTGGTCTCACCGAGATTACGTTATGCCCTAACCCTAACCATATCGGTCCTACCGAGTTGCATGCCAGTCCCACCGAAAATCCTAACAGTCACTAGATTTGCTGAATCGGTCCGACCGAGTTTCTCAATTCGGTCCCACCGAGATTGGCAATTTTTTTGTAACGGTTAGACTTTGTGTGGAGGTTATGTATACCCCTCCACCTCCTCTTCATTCATGGAGAGAGCCATCAGAACGAACCTACACTTCCAACTTACATTTCTGAGAGAGAACCACCTACACTTGTGTTGAGACCGAGATATTCCATTCCTACCATATGAATCTTGATCTCTAGCCTTCCCCAAGTTGCTTTCCACTCAAATCTTCTTTCCACCAAATCCAAATCCTGTGAGAGAGAGTTGAGTGTTGGGGAGACTATCATTTGAAGCACAAGAGCAAGGAGTTCATCATCAACACACCATTTGTTACTTCTTCGAGAGTGGTGTCTCCTAGATTGGCTAGGTGTCATTTGGGAGCCTCCGACAAGATTGTGGAGTTGAACCAAGGAGTTTGTAAGGGCAAGGAGTTTGCCTACTTCATGAAGATCTACCGCTAGTGAGGCAAGTTCTTTGTGGGCTACAGCCATGGTGGGATTGACAAGGTTGCTTCTTCGTGGACCCTTCTTGGGTGGAGCCCTCCGTGGACTCGCGCAGCCGTTACCCTTCATGGGTTGAAGTCTCCATCAACGTGGATGTATGATAGCACCACCTATCGGAACCATGACAAAAACATCCGTGTCTCCAATTGCGTTTGAATTCTCCAATCCCATCCCTTTACATTCTTGCAAGTTGCATGCTTTACTTTCCGCTGCTCATATACTCTTTGCATGCTTGCTTGTTATGTATTGTGATTGTTAAACTTGTGTCAAAAACTCCACTCCAACTTAAAGAAATTAAAAACTGCAACTTATGGTACTAGGTGTCTAATCACCCCCCCCCCCTCTAGACACCTCTTCTCGATCCTTTCATCACGGTTCACAGATTACTACAACAGCAGTTGCAGGTTCAAGTTGCAATGATCATGATGTGAGAGCGATGCTTGCTTGTTTTGAGTTCTTCTTCTGCTTCATCGTTCAGGGGATAGGTTCCTGGTTGGCAGCCTGGGCTGGCAGGGTGGATGTCGTTTGAGTTTCTGTTTGTGTTTTATCCGTAGTCAGATGTTGCTCTTATGTATGATGTTGTTGTATTCATGTGGCATCATATGCCTCTTGTATATATGCCCAACTATTATGTAATGGTATGAAGTAATGATATTCACCTTGCAAAAGCGTCCGCAATATGCACTTCTATCCTTGGTGGGACCTTTGAGTTCCTTTAGGATAGAGTCGCATATTGGGCGTGACAAGTTGGTATCAGAGCCTCGACCGACCATAGGAGCCCTCTTGATTGTTCGTAGTTTGGTCATTGTTGAGTCTAGAAGAAAACTATTTCTAAGTATAGTTATATCGGAGAGTAGGAATTCTTTTTACTCCTTTGCCCCTTTGTCGCTCAGGTGAGAAATCTTGACGTAGGTGTTTTGAATTACTCCTCTTCCCCTTCAAATCTTCTTTTGGAGTAGATTTCCGATCGTTGGTTCTCAGCTCTTTTCATCCGGTGCATTTCTTGTCAAGACGATTCGACCCTCTTTGTTTTCGCAAGATCAATCCTCAGTTTTGTCTCAGCGACGAGGTTCTCCCCGTCCTCAGTTGTTTTTCCCCACCCTCCCACCATTTTTCTTCTCAGAGCCGGAGTCCATAATCGAGTATCCATCCTACTCGTGTGAAGCTTTTGCATTCTTGCGTCAATAATTTCAATCGGTGTTTTCTCTTCAAGTTATTCATCGGTTTCCCCTTCCAAGTTGCCTTTGTATCTCCTGCCCTCCCACCCCTCTTTTTCCCGGAGCCTGAGTCTCTTTCGAGCATCAATTTCACTCGTGCGGAGCCTCTTCAGTCTTCCCTCAATTATTTCCAACCGGTGTGTCGGTGTACTAAAGTAGGGGTACCTTAGTATCCTGAACTTGTGCACGGGCAGTCGCAGCACCCCGCGGCAAGGCTTGCCGGGTGACCGCCAAGGTCCTCCGTGGTTCCTCTGGAGCCATTCAAGAACAAAGTGTTCGAGACAAGAAAACAAGCTTCCGGGCGCCCGGCAAGAGGAGCTTGCCGGGAAGGCCAACCAGGGCACTTCAAAGAACTTGCCGCGACGCGCCTCGCGTCCCAGCAAGGCCCGGCGAGCGACAAGCTTCCGGACGCGTCAAAACAACGACCGCGGCAAGGCGCTTGCCACGACAAGGCTACCACTTTGCACCCGTGCTCCAGCACATCAACCAACGTGTCGCCCTGGGGCTTTTCCAGACGCGCGTGGCAAGAAGCTGTGCAGCAAGCGGTGCGAGGTGGCGAGCGGAGATGACGAGAAGGCCATCATGGCAAGCGGTGGCACCCCTAACGGTCACTTTTCTGCACTGTTTGGACAACGCGGACGGGCATTTAATGCCTTTGTCCCCTGCCGTCAGAGTTAGGTAGGGTGCACTGTACAAGTAGGTGTACCAACCACTCCTTTTCCATTTTTTCCCTCGCCTACATTGCCACCTGTCGGTGACCCCTTGAGCGTATAAAAGGAGGCCCATGCGCAACGTAGAGGGGGGTTCGACGCATTCGAAATCAGAACACTCCCACGCTCTCAAGAAAGAACATAATACAATCACAAAGCAGCAGTAGGAGTATTATCTCTCCGGAGAGCTCCGAAGCTGGGTAAAATTGCTCGTGTGCTCGCCTCGATCTGCTCTTCGTGCGATCTCCGCTCCCTGCCGGACCGAAAGGGGCCCTGCCCCATAAGTGTTCGTTCCCACGACATCTTTGGCGCGCCAGGTAGGGGGTGTCGAGGTTATGTGAACCTGATCCGGCGTTCACGCAAGCCACATCGTCATCATCTTCATCGACATGCCACCGAAGAAGAAGGCTTCAGAGGTGGCCGCTCTGTCCACGTCGAACCCACTGCCACCGGAGCAAGCAGGTGGTGGGGTAGATGCCGGCGGAGGAACGGGCGCCGACGAGGGAGCTCATGCTGCTGCCAGGTCCAAGGACAAGGCGGCACAGACTTCGGCGTCCGTACGCGCACCGCGCCCTTCTCAGGAGGCGCGGGACCGACAGCGTCATGGTACACGCGGTACCATACGTTCGTTGGGTCAAGGCAAAGCTGGTGGATCTCGGGATGCTCAAGACCAGCATGCACGCCAACACGCTGGCACGAGCGCGGCACGGTCGCCTGGACGAGATGATGCTCCTTCTAACACAGTTAGAAGTTCGAGCATATCCCGCTCCTCGCACCGTTCGCCACCGCCACCCAAGACTCCAGAGGAAGCGTTGGCCCGAGCTCAACTGCTCCTGGATTACCCTCCAGCGGCGGACAAGATCGACGATTGGAGGGCCACCATTTAGAGTCTCGTCGGCTTCGCCAACGGCGACACTCCCCGGCAACCGAGCACATCGAAGTCGCGGCAAGACGCCCAGGTGCGAGCCGATGGCGACAAAACTGGTGGGGGTGCAACCACCGTGCACTCTCCACCCCAAAGGCCAAGATCGCCGACTCGCCGGGTCAACTTCGACAGCGACTCCACTGCGTCATCAGACCCACGAGCTCGTCGTGATCAGCGTCAAGTTCTTCAGGAACGGTAAGAAGAGGACGCTCGTACTCGTATCGAGCGACGAAGAGAAGCGCAGCGTCAATCAGACCAGCGCGCTGGGCCCGCTGTCGACATGCATGCGCCGGCGGAACCAGGCGACTTGCCGTACGCGGTAGGTTGCCCTGCGTTCACTCGAGAGCTGCGGCAAGTCCAGTTGCCCAGTACGAAGAATTTCAAACCAGATGTACCAGAGAAGTACGACGGCAGGTTGCATCCGTCGGAGTTCCTCAGCATCTACACCATCGCGGTGCAAGCTGCCGGGGGACGAGACGACAAGATCCTTGCCAACTACTTCCCGCTGGTGCTCAAGCCCAACGTCAGATCCTGGCTCATGCACTTGCCGGACAACTCCATATCCTCATGGGCGGATCTGTGCCATCAGTTTGTTGGAGCCTTTACAGGCGGCCACAAGCCCCATGGCCAAGAGAGCGATCTTCATTTGCTCGCCCAGAAGGAAGGAGAGCCCCTGCGCAAGTATATTCAGAGGTTCAGCCAAGTACAGCGCAACATCCCAGATGTCCACCCTGCCGCGGTCATCAGCGCGTTCCATCAGAACGTGCGAAACCACAGGATGAGGGAGGAGATGGCGATGTGCAAGATCAGAGACGTCAGTGAGCTATATGCCCTGGCCGACAAGTGTGCACATGCTGAGGAAGGGAGGAGACTCCCCGGAGAGAATGCAGGCACAGGAGGGTCTGACAGCGAGGATGCCGCCCCCGCAAGGAAAAACCGGCGGCGGAATAACAGAAGGAGGAAAGGCAAAGACGTGCTAGTTGTTGAGCAGTCCGGCAACGGAGGTGGCACCGAGAAAGCGAAAGCCGGTAACTCCGGCGAGGCTGTGGCGGCCGCCGACAAGCAGGACGGCTCCGGCAAGTAGTACTGCAAGATCCACCGCACCAAGGGTCACGATCTCCAGAGCTGCAAGAAGGTTGAACAGCTTGTCGAGCAGCAGAAGGCTGAGTACGAGCGACGCGACAAGGAGAAGGCCCAGGAAGGTACTGGAGGATCCGGCAAGAAGCGTCCCGGCCGGGGAGGACGCCGCGGCAAGACCAAGCAGCGGCAAGGAGATAGACCTTCCCGCGGCCGCGACAAGGATGAAGATGAACACGATGACGAAGAGATGGATGATGATGAGGCCAACGAGCAGGAATTTCAGAAAGCCATAGAGGTTCTGTGTGTTGACGGTGGTGCTTCTCTGCATACTTCGCACCGCCAGCTCAAGCAGTGGGTACGGGAAGTTAATGCAGCAGAACCACCAGTTGAGTCACGCAAGCCTCTGAAAAGGTCCAACACGCCTATCATCTTCGATATTGAGGACCACCCTGATCGCATAACTGCGGTCGGGTGCTTGCCGATGTTGGTTTCGCCAACTATCAGCAACCTCAAAGTCACAAAGATGCTAGTTGACGGCGGGGCCGGCTTGAATCTGATCTCCTCCGCGGTACTCAAGAAACTCCAGATCCCCGACAGCGAGCTCGAAGAGACCGGTACATTCCAAGGAATCAATCCAGGAAGGAGTAAGCCGAAAGGGAAGATCACGTTGCCGGTGACATTTGGCAGCGAGCTGAACTTCAGGACTGAGAGGGTCACCTTTGACGTTGCTGATTTTCCATTGCCTTACAATGGGATACTTGGCCGTCCAGCACTCGCCAAGTTCATGGCAGCCTCTCACTATGCCTACAACCTGCTGAAGATGCCTGGTCCGATAAGTGTCATCTCTGTCCCTGGCGACAAGAAAGATGCTCTTATCTGCAGCGACAAGATTTACCGGGAAGCAGCAGCCGCAGCAGATTGCAAGACACTTGCCACTGAAGCTCCCGGGGGGAAGAAGAAGACCAAGACCAGCAAGAGCTCTGATGCCCACTCTGGCAAGCGCACCACTTCGGAGTGCTGCGCTACCGTCGAGGACGCACCATCGAGCTCCACCGGCAAGTGTAAGAAGACAAAGGCAGCTCCACCAGAGACAAAGAAGGTGCCCGCCAAGGAGGACGACACTGGTGGTCCCTTCACCATCAGTGCCACGCTTGACCCTAAATAGCAAAGCGCGCTCGTTGCTTTCCTGCGGGCGAATGTCGACGTGTTTGCATGGCAACCGTCTGACATCCCCGATGTTCCCAGGAAAGTAATTGAGCACCATCTTGCCGTCTGTCCTCACGCGCGGCCCATCAAGCAGAAAGTCAGAAAACAAGCAGTGGAGTGCCAAGAATTCATTGCAGAAGAAATCAAGAAGTTCGAAGCCGTAGGCCTTGTCAGAGGAGTGCTCCATCCCACGTGGCTGGCCAATCCTGTAGTCGTGCGCAAGGCAAACGGGAAATGGAGGCTTTGTATTGACTTTACTGATGTTAATAAAGCTTGTCCCAAAGACCCATTTCCCTTGCCGCGCATTGACCAGATTGTTGACTCCACGGCCGGATGTGATTTGCTTTCATTTCTTGATGCATACTCAGGATATCATCAGATCTTCATGGCAGAAGAGGATGAGGAGAAGACCGCATTCATTACTCCGTGTGGCACCTACTGTTTTGTACGGATGCCTTTCGGACTAAAGAATGCTGGTTCAACATTTGCAAGGGTAGTTCACGAACTTTTTGAGCCACAGTTGGACAGAAATGTGGAAGCCTACATGGATGACATATTGGTCAAGAGCAAGGACAAGGCAACCCTGATCCAAAATTTAGATGAGACTTTTGCAAATCTGCGCAAGATCAACCTCAAGCTTACCCCCGAGAAGTGCGTATTTGGAGTCCCTTCCGGCAAGCTTCTCGGGTTCTTCATGTCTCAGCGGGGCATTGAAGCCAATCCCGACAAGATCAAGTCCATTGAGCAGATTGAAGCACCGAAGCGCGTCAAGGATGTACGAAGGCTTGCCGGTTGCGTGGCTGCTCTCAGCAGGTTTATCTCTAAGTCTGCTGAGCGCGCCCTGCCATTTTTCAAAATTTTGAAAAAGGCAAGTCCAATGAAATGGACTCCTGAAGTGGAGGCTGCGCTGCAGGACTTGAAGAGATACCTGTCTTCCACTCCAATACTTGTCGCACCTAAGCCACAAGAGAAGTTGCTGCTATACCTAGCGGCAACCAATCAAGTGGTTAGTGATGCGCTAGTAGCGGAAAGGGAGGCGGATGATGAGCCGGCAACCACGACAGATGCATCTAGCGACAAGCAGAGGGCTTCCCCGACAAGCTCTGGTCCCGACAAGGATGGATCTGCACAGGCACAAGAGGAGAAACCGAAGAAAATGGTGCAGCGCCCAATTTACTTTGTTAGTTCCCTTCTACAGGGGGCTAGGTCAAGGTACTCTGGTGTGCAGAAATTGCTTTTCAGCCTTCTCATGGCCTCGAGAAAGCTGCGCCATTACTTCCAAGCACATGAGATCACAGTTGTCACTCGCTTTCCGCTAAAGAGGATACTGCAGAATCCAGAAGCAACAGGCATGATTGTCGAGTGGGCACTAGAATTGTCAAGCTTTGGCCTTAAGTTTGAGAGCACTTCAACTATCCAGAGCCGGGCATTGGCAGAATTCTTAGCAGAGTGGACGCCAACACCAGATGAAGAAACTCCAGAAAAGAGCATCCCCGTCAAGGAAGCAGGCAAAGAGTGGATCATGTACTTTGATGGTCCCTTCTCACTGCAAGGCGCCAGTGCGGGCGTGCTGCTTGTCGCGCCCACCGGAGAGCACCTCAAGTACGTGGTCCAGATGCACTTTCCCAAGGAGCAAGCGACAAACAATACTGCAGAGTGTGAAGGTTTGCTTGCCGGTCTCAGGATCGCGGCAGACCTTGGGATCAGGAAGCTCATTGTCAGGGGTGACTCGCAGCTTGTCGTCCGCCAAGTAAACAAGAATTACCAGAGTCCGTTGATGGAAGCTTACGTTGATGAAGTGAGAAAGTTGGAAGAGCACTTTGACGGCCTACAGATGGAACATGTTCCGAGAGCTCAGAACGACATTGCCGATGGCCTGTCAAAGTGCGCTGCACTAAAGTTACCTGTGGAACCAGGGATCTTTGTGCTCAAGCTGACTCAACCATCCGTAACACCATCAACTAGACAGAGCAAGAAGAGGAAGTTTGTTTTTGGTGACTACTTTCCGGCAGAGCTCCCCGAAGCCGCTGCCAAGAAGGTCCCCAAGATCAACGCCAAGAGTGCTGAGGAGCAGTCTGCTCCGACAAGCCCTAGGGTTTGTTCCGTTGAAGCAGAAGCTCCCGACAAGTTTTGCTCCGGCAAGCTTGCCGGGGAACATCAAGCTTCGGCCGAGCCACAGGTTCTTGCCGTAGAGGCGGATGTTCCCGCAGCAGCATATGTGCCTTTGGTCCTTGTTGTCGAGCCGCAAGCTCCAGCATGGGCGCAGCAGATTGTCCACTTCCTTCAGACAGGAGAACTTCCCGAAGAGCAAGAAGAAGCGGAGAGAGTAGCCCGGCAGTCAAGTATGTACCAGTTTGTCGATGACATATTGTACAGAAGGAGGCTCAACGGTGTGAAATTGATGTGTATTCCCCAGGAAGACGGACAAAGAGCTGTTGGCGGAGATACATGGAGGCATATGTGGTCACCACATTGGCGCAAGAGCACTTGCCGGCAAGGCGTTCCGGCAAGGTTTCTTTTGGCCGACTGCCCTCCAAGATGCAACTGCACAAGTAACCAAGTGTGAAGCGTGCCGGTTCCATTCCAAACAGATACATCAGCCAGCTCAAGCTCTCCAGACGATCTTTTTATCCTGGCCATTTTTGGTCTGGGGGCTCGATATCCTCGGCCCCTTTCCCCGAGCTGTCGGGGGCTTTGAGTACTTGTACGTTGCAATCGACAAATTCACAAAGTGGCCAGAAGTGGAAGTAGTGAGGAAGGTGATAGCACAGTCAGCAGTCAAGTTCTTCAGGTCGATTGTTTGCCGTTTCGGGGTACCTAACAGGATCATCACCGACAACGGTACGCAATTCACGAGCCGCACCTTCATGCAGTATGTCCAAGGACTTGGCGCCACGGTCTGCTTCGCTTCTGTTGCTCACCCGAGAAGCAACGGTCAAGCGGAGAGGGCAAATGCTGAAGTGCTGCGCGGGCTCAAGACCAGGACTTTTGACAGGCTGCACAAGTGCGGAAAGAACTGGATCGAGGAGCTACCGGTGGTTCTTTGGTCGATCAGGACGACACCAAATCGAGCCACTGGCCAGACACCTTTCGCTCTAGTCTATGGAGCGGAGGCAGTTCTCCCCACGGAACTCGTATACGGATCGCCTCGAGTGCTCGCTTATGATGAGCTTGAGCAAGAGCAGCTGCGACAAGACGACGCGCTGCTCCTTGAGGAAGATCGTCTTCAGGCTGCTGTACGAGCTGCTCGCTACCAGCAAGCTTTGCGCCGCTACCATAGCCGCAAAGTTAATGCTAGAAGTCTCGAGGAAGGCGACCTTGTTCTTCGGCGCGTTCAGTCCGTAAAGAATTCCAACAAGTTGACGCCGAAGTGGGAAGGCCCTTACCGGGTGAAACGAGTCACTAGGCCTAGCGTTGTCCGCCTTGAGACCGAAGATGGCTTTCCGGTGAGCAACTCCTGGAACATTGACAATCTTCGTAAGTTTTACCCGTAAGGCGCGGTTGTCGGAACCTGTTCCGGCAACCACCTTTTGTACAAGCCTTGCCGCTGTTGCATGTAACCCTTTGTACAAAGCCGGGCGCAGACCCCGTGCATAAATAAAGCTCATGTGCTCCGCACATCCTATCAATTTCATGCTTTCTATTTTTTGCATGTATTATCTGACACTTTGTGCAGCATCTACCCCGGTAAGCAATAACGATCAATAAGGCTCCATATCTTTATTTTCTCTTCTTTCTTTTTCTCAAAAAAAGGGAAAGGTTCCGTCGCACACAAGTTTGCCGGGGAGGGGAGGAGAAGATAATGGTGTGGACCAGGCGTCGTTCAAGCAAGTATCGCCTTACCGGGAAGCAAACGACATAAAAGCTAAGTTGCCAAAGTTTGAGCAATCAATTTAAAAAAAATTAGAGTTATCTTCCTTGAACGACCGTGCTTTGTATGGAAAACCTGTGCGCGGAGGAACCAACTCGTAGCTAGTTGCGCCCTTACTTTGTTTCGAGTCCGCTCAACAACTTAAGTGTGCTGCGACTAGTTGCGACAAGGTTTCTTGTCGGTAGCGGCACCGCCAGCAGGCTGCTGACGTTCCGCACTCAGCGCTCGCGGCAAGGGTGCCTGCTCCGGCAAGTTCCCTAAAAGCGTAGGGTAAAAACATACAAAGGAAGGAATCAAGTAAAGGAAATAACATAGCAGCCAACAACAATTGATACCCAAAATAAAGTTATATTACAACAGAACTTGTTGCGGCTCTAATAAGTTGATCTCATAACATGATCAGCAGCGGCAAGAAAAGGAGGAAACGGGCGGCCTAGTCTACGCGATCGTCGTCGACCCTCCTGACCTCATTCACCTTGTCCACAATGGGTGCGACAAGGGCCCTGAGCGCTTCTAGATCAGCATCAGCTGGCAGCTTCTTGAGGACGTTGGTGAAGTTGATGCCCGGGCTGCGGTAGGCCACCTTCACCAGCACCATCTGCAGAACCCTCGCGCAAATCGTGTGCGACTCATCGGCCATCTGCTTTGGGATCCTTTCCCGGAGTCACTGGAGAGCTGTCGCCACGCCCTTGAAGAACAAAGTGAGCTTGGCGCTGGGCTGGAGGTTCTCATCGGTGGAATACCCGAAATCCTCCATCCCCAGCTCCTCCAGCTCCTTGTCGATGACTGCGGCGATGCTCACAAGACCCTTCGTCCAGAGCTCCACAGTCTCCTTGAGGTTGTTCTGGGTGACAGCAGCACTCGCGAGCAGCTCCTCATTGGCCTTGATCTCCTCCTTCAAGGCCACCTCCCGCTCCTTGGCGCCGTCCAGCGTCTTGGTCAGCGTCGCCAGCTTCAGCTCCAGATCTGTGTTGGAGTCCTTGGCGGCGCTGAGCTCTTTGCCCTTCTCGGAGAGACGACCCTGCAGCTCACCATGGGCGAGGGCGTCCTTCTCGCACTCACGCTGGAGCGCGGCAAGCTCTTCATCTTTCTTCTTGAGATCGCCCTCCAGCCGCGCCACCTTCGTCTCCAGCTCCTTCTTGGCGGTCTCGGCAGCTGCGGCAGCGTCCTTAGCTTCCTTGAGAGCCCCGCTGAGTGATTTCTCGCGCGCAGCAAGATCCTTCTCATGGCTGTCAAGATTGACTTTCCGCTGCGCCAGCTCACCCTCCCGCGCAAACAGCTCCTCGCCGGCAAGCCGTTGCTGCTCTTCGGCTTCTGCCTTCTCGAGGAGAAAGGCTTTCCGCGCCTCGACGAGCTGCGCCCGCTCCTTTGCAATGGACCGGAGAGCTTCCTGATTGCGTTCCCGGAGCTCCTCCGCGCGCTTCTCAATGTCTGCTCCCGCCTACGCGACAAGCGCTTCCCGGGATTCCACCTTGGCTTGACGGGCGTGGTAGAGCGACACCAGCTTCCGGAGCAGCTGCTCCTCCTCAGACTCGCCGCTGCTGCTGCTTGGCGCGTCAACCAGTGTCAGCCCAGCGGAAGCGAGCGCTTCCCCATCAAAAGCTTCTCCTTCGACCGGCCCCTGGAGCTTGAAGCCCAGGGGAACTTGATTAAGACACCGTCACCGGCCTTTAAGTAGGCGTCGGGCTAGGGCTCTTCGGAGCCTAGCGCTGCATCAGCGGCGGAGGGATCGGCGGTCGGCGTAGCGCCTTGCGCTCCTGCGGCCCCAGGGTCGTCAGTGCGATCGCCGGACCCCTCGCCAGCTCCTGTGCCAGCGGCTTTGGCAGCATCCTCGCCGACAGGATCGTCAGCGCCGACCTCTTCTTCGGTGGCGGCAGCGTCATTGGTGTTGCCGCGCACGTCCTCCTCGCCGGTGGCCTCGGTCTCCATCGGCTCCGTGGAAGGTGGATCTGAAGGCCGGAAGAGGGAGAAAAGTCAAGCAAATATTCAAAAAGAAAATCAGAAAAAGAAGAACCCGATGGAAGTTTCAAGCAAGGGGATTACCTGTACTGGGAACTACAGTCATAGGATCCGCCAACGGGGGATCGCTGGTGCTGCCCCTTGCCGGAGACTCCTCCCTTGCCAGGGACTTCTCCCTTGCTGGAGAACGTTCCCTTGTCGGGGAATCCTCCCTTGGCGGCGTAGTCGAAGTAGATGGCATCTCGGGGGCAACTTCTGGCTGCTCCTGATGAAGCTGTTCTGCTCCTACACAAGCAAACCAACAGTCAGATGTCACAAAGGAAAGAACATGCACACGCGCCCAACAGCGAGAAGAAGATCATATACTTACGCTGAGGGCTGCGCTGGGGGCTGCTACGGGGAGTAGTTGCCGGGTCCGGCAAGGTGGTCTCGGGCGCGCCCCCTGCTGTTGCGGTGGGCTCGTCCTCGATGACGATCACCGGAGCCTTGGCTCTCTTCGCCACTCTCTGGGCCAGGGTCCTGAAAAGGAATCAGTTCAGAGTAAAGCAGATCAGATACAAGACAAAAACAACAAGAATTGAAGAACTACAAGTACAGCGAAGAGTCTTACTCTTCTTCCTCCTCGCTGGAGCTGAGCGCGGAGAGGTCAAAGTCCGGCCCTCTTTCGGCACGACGAGGCAGAGGAGTAGGCTCCCTCGACCGCTTGGCAGGGGCAGCTGCGGTCCGGGACGACCCAGCTCCAATTGCCGCTGCGGTGCGAGGCGCTCCCGCGGCAACATTACTTGTCGCGGCGGAGCGCGTCGCGCGGCGCAACGGCTGCTCTCCCGTCTGCCGCCCTGCTGCTGCCCCGGTCTTGTCGAGGCGCCTTCTTGGTGGAGCTGGGGGCTGCACTGGGGGTTGCGCTGGGGGCTCCGTTTGCTGCAAACCACCTGGAGACGGCGGGCCACTCGCACCTTTGGCGGGCTCGCCCGACTCGGCGTCAGGCGCGGCAACCTCTTCTTCGCCATCAAGCCATTCTCGCTCGGCAAGGCTTGCCGCCTCTGCTGCCTCTGCCTCCTCCATGGTGAACCCGAACTCGCCCGCGGCAGCAGCTGCCGCCGCCTCTTCTGCCCTAGTGGTGACGCGCTGCATCTCCTCATCGGTGGTGTCGCGGGTGAGGAGCTTCTGCTCGTCGGCGTGGACCGCCACCTCCACCAGGCCGTCGAAGAACTGCTGCACAACGTCGTCCGCAGGCTCCTGCCAAGTGGGGATGATCACATGGGAGTCGCACTGCGGCATCATTGCGCGGATGCGATCCAGTGAGGAGTTGTTGCACAGCGGAACGACGCCTGCCGGCAACCTGAACCACTCGGGATGCTGAGGATCGTGCTTGAACAGCTCCTTGAGCATCGCATCCAATTCCAGCATGGTGAAATTGAAATTGAGGCCACGACGCAGCCTCATAATATCCGCCGGACCCCCGAACTCCCAGGCGGGTCTCCTCCTCTCTTGAAGGGGGGCGATGCGGCGTCTGAGAAAATCTGCGCCAACAGCGCCAACAGTAAGCCCGGCAAGCCTGAGACGCAAGATCCGGGTGGTGGCGATCTTCAGCTTGTCGTCGTCCGCGGCCAGGATGCTCCAATCGCCGCCGTGCACTACTGGGGCTTGGCGCAGGGTGGTGAATGGCTGCGGGTTCTCCTCGACGATCCAGCACCACTCTGCTCTGCACTCCTCCCATTTGCTGCGGAGCTCCCCCTCCAGATACGTCTCCTTCTTGCCGGCTCTCGAGATCCAGGCGATCCCGCCGGATAAGGGCTCTCCTCTCTCGACCCGGGGCATGAAGTAGTGGCGGAAGAGGGCTACGTTTGGGTGGACTCCGACAAAGTTTTCGCACAGATGTGCGAAAACCGCCATGGTCAAGACATCATTGGGGGTGAAGTCAAGGAGATGAAACCCGTAGGTATTCATGATGTCACAGAAGAATTCAGAGAAGGGCGGGCAGAGCCCGCAGTAGAAGAACAGAACAAAGAAGGGGTATCCGTTTGGAGCCCGTTTCGAAGCAACGGTGGAGAGTACCTTCGTGCGTGGATGCGCTCGCGTCTCTGTCGACCAGAAGAGGTAGTACCACTCCCTCAGCTCCGCCGCGGCGAGCTCGGAGGGGAAAGTGGCCCGCTCCTTTCGCAGCGCCTCGAGCCGCAGCGCCTCGGCCGACTTCACGCCGTTCCCGGTTTTCGGAGCCATGGCGGAGGTGGTGGGCGAGATCGACGGCGTTGATGGCGACGGCGGCAATGGAGGGCGGAGCGCTGCTCTCTTTCGGATTTGGAAGCAGAGGGGAGCGGCAGAGATTTCCGAGATTGTAACAGCAAATGGCGAAGGTGGGGGAACTACCCTGTTTCCCTTGCTTATAAAGAGGAGGAGGCGAACGTTGCGCTTTTTCCGAATAAAGAATCACCCACGACCTCTCCCACGACGCCGCATTCGACGCGTGCCGTTACGGGAGGGCGCGGTGGAAACGGAGCGAGATTCGGCATACCCCAGGCCGCGGGTGCCCGTGCCCTTTTGGGCCTGGCCCAACAGCGCTCGGCACCGTGTGTGGCCCAGGCCCGGGGGCTCCTGTCGGTGTACTAAAGTAGGGTTACCTTAGTATCCCGAACTTGTGCACGGGCAGTCGCAGCACCCCGCGGCAAGGCTTGCCTGGTGACCGCCAAGGT
This sequence comes from Aegilops speltoides, assembly GCA_021437245.1. Lineage (NCBI taxonomy): Eukaryota > Viridiplantae > Streptophyta > Magnoliopsida > Poales > Poaceae > Aegilops > Aegilops speltoides. The sequence goes on from CM038145.1 coordinate 119,810,065, forward strand.
CCTCCGTGGTTCCTCTGGAGCCATTCAAGAACAAAGTGTTCGAGACAAGAAAACAAGCTTCCGGGCGCCCGACAAGAGGAGCTTGCCGGGAAGGCCAACCAGGGCACTTCAAAGAACTTTCCGCAATGCGCCTCGCGTCCCGGCAAGGCCCGGCGAGCGACAAGCTTCCGGACGCGACAAAACAACGACCGCGGCAAGGCGCTTGCCGCGACAAGGCTACCACTTTGCACTCGCGCTCCAGCACATCAACCAACGTGTCGCCCTGGGGCTTTTCCAGACGCGCGTGGCAAGAAGCTGTGCAGCTAGTGGTGCGAGGTGGCGAGCGGAGATGACGAGAAGGCCATAGTGGCAATCGGTGGCGCCCCTAACGTTCACTTTTCTGCACTGTTTGGACAACGCGGACGGGCATTTAATGCCTTTGTCCCTTGCCGTCAGAGTTAGGTAGGGTGCACTGTACAAGTAGGTGTACCAACCACTCCTTTTCCATTTTTGCCCTCGCCTACGTTGCCACCTGTCGGTGACCCCTTGAGCGTATAAAAGGAGGCCCGTGCGCAAGGTAGAGGGGGGTTCGACGCATTCGAAATCAGAACACTCCCACGCTCTCAAGCAAGAACATAATACAATCACAAAGCAGCAGTAGGAGTATTATCTCTCCGGAGAGCTCCGAAGCTGGGTAAAATTGCTCGTGTGCTCGCCTCGATCTGCTCTTCGTGCGATCTCCGCTCCCTGCCAAACCGAAAGGGGCCCTGCCCCATAGGTGTTTGTTCCCACAACACGGTGAATTCTCGTCTTGTTTGACATTCTTCATCTCTTTTTCTTCTTAGGTGGACTCAATTCATATTTTTTGGTTTGACCATATTCTTTTCCTTTGATCAAATGTTTCCTCTTGCTCGTTCCCCTCTCGCTATTCAACCATTCTGGAGTGTGGAAGACATCTTAGGAGATTCGTCTATGTCCCAATTCATTCGAGGTTGTCACCTCATTCAAGTCCTTCAGTCGTTCCGATGCATCATCTATTCCGCAATCCTTTTCAACGGTGTTTTCTCTTCAGTGGGCCCTAACCCACATGTGTTTTTCCAGGATCTTACCTGACTCTTCTAATTATTCCGGAGTTATTCTTAAATTCTTTTCAACGTGTTATGTGAGATTGGATTCCATCAGTCACATGCCTTCTCCAAGATCGCTTTCAAATTCTTTTCATTGTTGGTTCAACCTTTCCTCTTTTCATTCTTCTGGAGTGTCTCAACAATTTTGGTGATGTTTCTCGTCGTCATCCTCTACAACTGAGGTCCGAAGAAGAGGTTTTTCCTAAATCTTGTCTATTCTCTTGAAAGTTCATGGTTCCAGCTTCTTTTTATCCTCTCGAATTATTCCGTTTGTCAGAAGTTCTTTTCTTACCCATCCGGAGTATTTCAAAAACTGTTTTCTGTTTCATTGCACCAAAGGCCAACGTTCCAAAAGAATTCTTTGTCCTCACATTCCAGCTATCGTTATCCAATTATCCCGACGCATCTGTCAAGCATTCTTTAATCAGGTCGTTACCTCTTTGTTACTTTCCATCTGAATCCCCTCAAGCATATTTGCCTTCTAATTCTTACCAGTGATTCATTCTCTTTCTTCATTCATTTTCAAATTCTAACGGTGGTTCGTTCAAGATTCCTTTTCCTTTGTTATCATATAATTCATTCATTCTTTCCAATCCTACCGGTGGTTCATTGAAGACCTTCCTCAAGTTTGCGCCATATCTCCCTTAATCCTTTTCAACAAGATTAAGTGGTATGCCAAATCCATTGCTTGTTGTCAATTTAATTTGATGAAGGATAAGCATACAATAAATCTTATTCTTATTTCCTCGAAGTGATTAATCCCTTCCTTCGGAGTTGTTCTTGATGAATAATCTCTCAGTTCTAAGTGTTCCCACCTTTTCTTTTCCGGAGTTCAAATTTCCTCGGCCATTTCATCGGGACCTCCATCTAAATCACTGCAAGGCTTGAATCTTATTCTTTTCATCATTCAATTCTATCTCATCATCCTTTTGTCATCGGAATTCTTCATGGTGGTTTCATGATTTAATTCATTCTTCAAGTGTTTTCTGGTTGGCAGAGCTCATGTTTTATTCTTCTTGCATCTCGAAGTGCAATTAATTCTCCGTATTCTTCTGAAGTGGAGTTTTGCATTTCTTCATTCTTCTCTGATATTCAAGCATTTGGTTGTGGTATAATTTCACCTCAAGTTCTAAGATGTTTTTGATAAGTCCACAACAAGCTTATTCTTTTGTTGTTGAATATCTGAACAACTCCTTTCAATTCTTCCTTCTAAGGATGTTATTGAATTCGTGGTGGAAGTTGTTGTTCTCTGATATGTTATTTTCATTCCTTTCTTTCAGTTCTTCCGGAGGCATTGCGTTGTACATCTCGTCAAGTGTCATCCCATCTGGTGAAGTTCTTGTTCTATTCCTTCAATTTTTAGCCGGATTGCTGCCAAAATTCTTTTGTGCTTATTCTTTTTCTACCTTGTCTAACCGGAGTGGTTTCAGAGTCTATCTTATTCCTTGAGCTTTTGATTCTTGTCATATCCGCCGTTCCTCTTTTCTACATGAGTGCTCTCGACTTTGTTCATCTTCTCTCTTGCACTCTTGTTTCACCTCTTCCTCTTTCCCTTCCGTCTCGTTCCTAAGATCACGGGACAAGATCTTCTGTTATTGGAGGAGTGTTGTGACGCCCCAAGACAGATGCGCCAGTTGCCTTCCATTCATTTTAGTTGTTGGCATGTGTTTATTGTGTTTGTTGCATTATCATAATTGTTTTGCATATTTCATTCCTATATGTCTATGTCGTGATCATGATGAGTGCCATTGTCATAATTTGCTTATTGCACCTAGTTCATCATTGCTTACATTCAATTGCACCATCCTTGTTGTTCCCATGGTCATCTCACTTTGTTATATGCTATATGATTTGATATGCCTGTCGGTGTACTAAGGTAGGGGTACCTCAGTACCCCAACTTGTGCACGGGCAGTTGCAGCTTCCCGCGGCAGGGTTTACCACGTGCTCGCCGAAGACCTTCCTGCCCCATGTCAAACCATTCAAAGACAAAGCATACAAAACAGAAGATCAAGACCCCGGCAAGCGGAGCTTGCCGGGAAGGCCGTTCCAGGCTCAAGGTAATATCAATCACGAAGGCCTCGGCGAGAGGAGCTCGCGGAAGACTAGAAGATTACATCATAGAAGACACGCCGGCGTTGTATGCGTCGGCAAGGGCCCGGGAGCGACAAGTTACAGAGCCCGCAAGCCCCGGCCCGCAGTCAAGACCCGGCAAGGCGCTTTGCCGGGAGAATTGCATTGTGTGCGCGCCCAGCTCATCGCCCCACGCCCGCCTGGGCCTTTCTGTGGACGCGTGGCGGATGGTGTGCAGCCTGGGGACACGGTGGCACCTCACGGTGGTGGATCCATCGCCGCGGCGACGGAGACACAAGGGCGGAGCTTTTGGGTCGACGGCGACGGGCATTAAATGCCCTTGTCCCCATCGTCAAAGTAGGTAGCGACCACTGCTCACGACCGTAGCTTCACTGTTCCCGCACTATTCCAACTACCACCTCTTTTACATTTTTACCCTTTCTCCTACGCTGACACCTGCTGTGACCCTTGCACTATAAAAGGAGGCCCATGCACAACGTGGGGGGGTTCGTTCGGTTCGGTTCGGCCGAAAACTTAGCAACTCTCGCTCGGTGTAGCCGCCATCGTAGCTCTTCAAGCTCCCGAGCTCAATACATACCAAGGCAGGAGTAGGGTTTTACGCGCCCATCGCGTCGAACTCGGGTAAAGCCGCCGCGTGCTCGCCACGATCCGCTCTCTGTGCTCCCTCCGCCTCGCATCGACACACAAGGGGCCCCGCCCCATAGGTGTCCGTGGGTGGCGCTCTCGACATCTTCGGGCGCGCCAGTAGGGCGCCGAGGTTGTGCGGACCTGATCCGCGCTCACGCTGGCGCGTTCTTCATCAACCTCTCCAGCTTCATCAAGAACTTCATCAGCAATTGCGCCATGACCTCAAGAAGAAGGCTTCGAGGTTGCGGTCTGCTCTGCTGTTTCATCCGCCGCCACCGGAGCCAATGGTGGGCGGGAGACGCTGTCGGAAGGGTGGTCGCCGGCGAGGACACTCGCGGCGCCACCAGATCAAGGACAAGACGGATGGCGCGCGCCGTCTCCGTGGACCCGGCCCATCTCAGCACTGCACCAAAATCTTCAAACACGCCCGGCGAAGCGAGAGTGCAGTAACCAGATTTGCGCTGGGTTGCGCTCCTCGAACAGCGCGACGAAGTCCGCAAGTGCTCGGGGCCCACTCCGCAACCGCACCTCTTCGAGTGCTGCGCTGCCGCCGAGGACGCGCCATCGAGCTCCACCGCAAGTGCGCGAGAAACAAAGATGACCAGCCAAAGATCAAGCCCGGCGAGGACGGTAGCTCGTGCTCACTCCGCAAGCGCGTCTCCCGAGCGCTGCGCTGCCGCCGAGGACGCGCTTATCGAGCCCCGCCGACCGCTTCCACCGCCAAGAAGGCAAAGAAAATTGCCAAGCTCCAAACTTTCGAGTTGTACCCCGAGAATCCATACCGTATGAGGAACCCGACGCGAAGGGTCGAATCGTGGTTGGGTTGCGCCGTCTGCTTGCCTTGAGTCCGCCGACGATAAAAGCACGCCGCAACCAACCCGACAAGTTCTTCCGCCGGGCTGCACCGCCAATGGTCGCCGATGCCTCGCGCCAAGAAGCATATTTGCGTTGGTGGGCTCCCGGAAGCGTAAGGACGAGAACATACAAGGGGAAGGATCGGGAGGAGTACGGCCTCGACGGACTGTTGAAATAGAAAAGCTAAGTCGTCCGATTTTTGTGCGTAACACTCCTTAGCTTCCATGCTTTTTATGTTATGTTCCTCGTATGCTCATCCTTTGTACGCAATACCTATGCGCTGAGGAACCTACCGCGGATAGCCGCACCTTATCTTGTTTTCGAGCACGCCAACGATTTAAGTGAGCTGCGCACAAGTGTCGCGCCCTTGTTTCGCTTCCGAGTCCGCCAACAAGCTAAGTGCGCTATGACTAGTCAGCAGCAAGGTTGCTTGCCGGTAAGACCTTGGCCAGCAGAGCTGCTTCGAAGTTCAAGACTCAGCGCCATGCAAGGGCCCATTGCCGCAAGTTCCCTAGAAGCGAGGGTAAAAGTGCACCAAGGGTGTAAAGTAGAGGGCGAACGTAGCAAGCCCTGCCGTGAGATGCCCTTTGTATGAGAAACTTGTGCGCGGAGGAGCTGTGTCGCGCCCGATTAGCGCCTCGATTTGTTTCCGAGTCCGCCAACAACTCGAAAGGCTGCAGCTGGCCCGCAAGGTTGCTTGCGGAAGCAACACCGCCAGCGGCTGCTGATGTTCCGTGACTCAGCAAGCGTGTTCGCTACCGCAAGCTCCCTAGCAGCGAGAGTATAAACATACGAAGGGCAAGGCACGGCATCATATTGCAAAGTCGCATGTAAAAGATTTATATACATATACATGTAAATAATGAAACTGTTGCCGACCTATCTCAGCTGTTTTCATGGCTGGAATTACAGCAACAAGGAGAAACCAGAAGAGCACACCGGCACAGGCCCCGCAAACCGGGCGTTCTTTGGGGCTGCGAGTACTAAGGTTCCTTTGGCTGGCCGAGTCGCCGGGGCTGCGATGACAGCGGCAAGAACAAAGGAAAAGGGCGCAGGCTCCTATGTCCCGACAAGCCAGAGTTGCCGGGGGCTGTGATATCAGATAAGTTTTTCATCCCTCTTCATGCATCCTCTTATGGACTGGAGGATGCGAGGCCGTGTCCTTGAACGAGCATGCCTTGTGTGGAAAAACTCATGCGCGGAGGAACCTACCCGTGGACAGCCGCACTTTATCTTGTTTTCGAGCACGCCAACAATTTAAGTGAGCTGCGACAAGTGTCGCGCCTTTGTTTCGCTTTTCGAGCCCGCCAACAAGCTAAGTGCGCTGCGACTAGTCATGCAAGGTTGCTTGCCGGTAAGACCTTGGCCAGCAGGGCTGCTTCGAAGTTCAAGACTCAACGCCATGGCAAGGGCCCCTTGCCGGCAAGTTCCCTAGAAGCGTAGGGTGGAAACATACAAGGCACGGGATCAAGTAAAGGACGTTACCCGGCAAGCATTCCCCTCTTTTCATTAAAAAACATCCCATTCCAGTACAAGTCCATAGAGGATGAAAAACATGAAAGAGAGGATTACAAGTTTTAAATGCAGCTAAGGCCCGAAGGCTTACAAACTAAAAAGATAAGATGCCCGTAATCCCTTTCCTGTCCTTCTCTTCAGGAGGTAGGTCAAGGAGGCCCCGGCAAGAGAAGCTTGCCGGGAAGGGCAAAAGGGGAGCCTAGGAGAGCTACGGGCGCCAGAAGACACCAAGAGAACTTCCCGGGGGCCGGCCAGGAGCTTGGCGGAGACGGAGGCGCCGGAGGCAGAGCTTGAAGACGAGGTGGTGGGACGTCAGCACGCTGTCGAGGGCACCTCGCCTCAGATTCGATTTGACGGCCTTGCCGCCACCCTCTCGCTTCTTCCGCAGCCTCCCACGCCAGCCGCCAAGGAGACGGCCCTGTGGAGTTTGAAGGCGGCGACCGGATGATGGGGTCGCCGGTGGCGCGCGAGGCAGATCCGACGCCTAGTCGGACCCGCCATCCTCATCGCCGCTGCTGCCGCCTCCTCCTCGTCACTCGCCGAGGAGGGACCTTCGCATCGGAGGAGCTGTCCACACAGATCTCGCCCGGTCCCGAATCCTCAAGACCTTGACGGCGAGAAGGTCGCCTCCATTAACTTGAAATGGAGGGTAAACCCCGCCGCCAGCTGTGGATGCGGCAAACGCCTTCCACCCTCGGTCGGCACATCACGCCGGGCTGGGGACACGACACTCACTCGAAAGTGCCGCTGATCCCACAGCCCTCATGCGCAACTCCATCACCTCGGGCGGATCCGGTTCCATCGCGCAGAACGGGCCGGCAGCCGGAGGCGGCGACGAGGCACTCGGCGCAGCTTGATGAAGAACTCCCAGGGATTGTCTCCAGTATGGACCGCCTCGAGGACAGGAGCCACCGGAGGGGACGGGGGAGGCGCCTCGCCACGACCGCCTCTCCCCCGACCGCCCGACCACGCCTCGGCCTCGTCCGCTGCCTCGCCCCCTCCTCTCCCCTCGTGGCGGCTCCACCGCCACGGGTGCGGATAGGGAGAAGTGCGCTGCTCGAGGCGACCCTCGCTGCCACCGCTGAAGAACTAGGATTTCTCCTTCCATGGCGTAAAGAAGAACGAAGTCAAGACGAAGGGAGAAGAGGAGGTGTGAGACCATTGTGCTCCCCTTCCGCCTTTTTAAAGGGCGAGGTGGGGCTCAACCGCCTGCCCGCCAATCGGGAAGCGAGGAGGGCAGAGGAGCGGGCCGACTCGCCATCTCCGCCTGCGGACGGCTCGGTCTCCCACTTTCGCCGCCACGACCCCCATGCATGAGGGGCGTGTATAAAAAGCGGGCCGAGCGACGGGTGAAGTGACCTCGCCCTGCACCACGGTCACGGGAGTGGATGCCCTAAAGACCGCACGCGCCGCCCACGTCTCCCACGACGCCGCAATCAACGCGTGCCGTTACGGGGGGATGCGGCAGATGCGGAAGTGGATTCGGCGCGCCGTGGGCCGCGTGTGCCCGTGCACTGTTTTGGGCCTGGCCCAACAGCGCTTCGCACTGTGTGTGGCCCAGTTCGGGGCTCTGCCGGTGTACTAAGGTAGGGATACCTCAAGACCCCAACTTGTGCACGGGCAGTTGCAGCTTCCTGCGGCAGGGTTTACCACGTGCTCGCCGAAGACCTTCCTGCCCCATGTCAACCATTCAAAGACAAAGCATACAAAACAGAAGATCAAGACCCCGGCAAGCGGAGCTTGCCGGAAGGCCGCTCTGTGCTCAAGGTAATATCAATCACGAAGGCCTCTGGCGAGAGGAGCTCGCCGGAAGACTAGAAGATTACATCATAGAAGACACGCCTCGGCCAGATGCGTCCGGCAAGGGCCCGGGAGCGACAAGTTACAGAGCCCGCAAGCTCCGGGCCCGGCAAGGTCAAGACCCCAAAGAAGGCGCTTTGCCGGAGAATTGCGCTGTGTGCTCGCTCCGGCCCTCATCAGCCCACGCGCCGCCTCGGGCCTTTCCAGGACGCGTGGCGGATGGTCAGGCAGCCTGGGGACACGGTGGCACCTCACGGTGGTGGATCCATCGCCGTGGCGACGGAGACACAAGGGCGGAGCTTTTGGGGTCGACGGCGACGGGCATTAAATGCCCTTGTCCCCATTGTCAAAGTAGGTAGCGACCATCGCTCACGACCGTAGCTTCACTGTTCCCGCACTATTCCAACTACCACCTCTTTTACATTTTTACCCCTTTCTCCTACGCTGACACCTGCCGTGACCCTTGCACTATAAAAGGAGGCCCATGCACAACGTGGGGGGGTTCGTTCGGTTCGGTTCGGCCGAAAACTTAGCAACTCTCGCCGGTGTAGCTGCCATCAGAGCTCTTCAAGCTCCCGAGCTCAATACACACCAAGGCAGGAGTAGGGTTTACGCGTCCATCGCGTCCGAACCTGGGTAAAGCCGCCAGCGTGCTCGCCACGATCTGCTCTCTGTGCTCCCTCCGCCCTCGTACCGCACACACAAGGGGCCCCGGCCCCATAGGTGTCCGTGGGCGGCAGTTCCCCCCGACAATGCCTTGTGTCATTTATTGCATTCTATCATGATCATCATGTGGGTTGCATTCTTCATGTTGATGTATTATTGGTGTGCTGTCCATCTTGATCTTTCCATCAACATTTTCCCCAAGTCAAGTGACATTATTTCAAATTTTGGCTTTCATGTCAAGTGACATTATTCTTGCCTCCATTAATGTTCATTTATTTCCGGATAATCTTACTCCCTGCCTTATACCTCTATGCCAAGTTTCATCCCATTTGGAGTTGTTTTGGTAGGGTTCAAAAATGACTCAAGTTTGAATCTAATTCAAACTTGAACTATTTTTTCTGTCCTTAAAAATGCCCAAAGTAATTTATTCAAATTCTGCACAAATTATGGACTCCAGGGATATTATCATTTCTCTCACAACACTCTCCAATTACTCTGTGCTTTTGCTCTTTTATATCTGTATGTAGAAATAGAAAAGAGAAAGAGTAGCACCAGCCCAGCGCAGCCCACCTGGGCTTCCCTCCCTAGCCGGCCCAGCTAGCCGCTAGTGGCCACCTGCTCCGTTCGCCTCACGCCGTCTCCCTCCTCTCTGGTGCGGCAGTCACAACAGCAATGCTGTGAGCACGCGCTCACGGACGCCAAGGTCGTGTCGTCAAGTCTCCCCATTTATAAGAGAGTGCCTCCCTAGGGTTTCCCTTATCCCCCTTGTTCCTCCCCGCGCCGCTGCCACCTGGTAGGTCCTCACCCAAGCCACCCATAGCCATCGCCCGTGCCATGGCCGAGGAGAGCGCAAGCTCCTCCCTGGCTTGATTATCGCCGTAGCCGTCTTCTTCGTCCACGGGAGCGTTGCGGACGTCTTCCACTTCTTCCGTGGCTACGCACACGACCGCACGGACCCGGAGCTCCTTCCCCCTTCATTGTCTTCGCTCTCTGCTTCCCGGAGCCACGGCGCGCCGGAGATTAGCAGCTCGTTGCTGTCTCCTTCATTCTCCAGCGAGTCCAAGAGCCAGGAGGTCCAAGGCCGACGCGGTCATCCTCCGCTACGTCGCCTACCTCCCCTGTTCGTCTTCTTCGCGGAGCCGGAGCTGGAGCCGCACGCCGCCACGATCAGCACCTCGCCTCGCCCTTGGCAGCGTGTCTCCGCCCCCCTCGTCGACTCCCTCGAGCCCTTTGTCAGTAGCCGTGCCTCCCTATCTTCTTTCCCTGTTGTTACCATCGCTGTAATACCCGATCCATGCTGCCCAAGTTCGTTTGCCATGGACGGCCTCGATTTCGTGCTGGTGTTCATGCCATTGCTCTGCTCGTTGATCCACACAAGCACACACGTACCGCGCCACCCGCAGCCCGCGCACGCGCATGCCCACGCCCGCAGCTTGCCTCGCTTTTCGCCCCGTGTCCGTCAAGCTGTTGCTACCATCCGCCTTGCCATGCCATGCCCGAGACGAGCATGAGCTCGTGCTCGAGTCTCTGTACGCGTGCGCCGTACAGTGCACCACCCTCCCTTTTCCGCACACCCGCCCTCGGCGCGGTCACGTTTGCTCGCTGGCAGCGTCTCCGAGCTCCCTATGCGCCATGGGGAAGAAACCCCGGATTTTCTCTAGTTCAAAATGGGCCGAACCCCTTTCAATTCACAAGCACACCTCTAGATCAGCTCGTCTGCCCGCACGCACACATGCAGGAGGTCCTGGGATCGAATCCCAGGGTGCCCCTCTTTTGTTTATTTTGTCCCCCGGCGTGCACACATATGGCCTGTTAGGCCTGATCCACTCCTGTGCTGCAATTTGTCATGTGCACGTTTTTTTCCTGTTCCATGTGTTTTAGCATTTATTCTTATCATGCATATTTACAGAAAATTGCCATCATTTTAAAATGCTCATGTTTAATTAACCGTGCATCATATGTAAATACTTTATATATGTAAAATGCTTAGAATTTCATCTAGTTTCACAATTTTCAGCTGCCATGCATGTTAAAATATTTTAAACTGGCTGTTTGCTTTATTTTCCATAAATGACATGCTAAAATGATTTATTTCATACCTAAATAACCGTAGCTTCGAATTAATTAATCTTTATATGTAAATGGGGTAGAAAAATTCATAGATTAACATGGTGCACTTCATATCTATGTTAAACAACATTAAGATGGTGTTTTAGTCAGAACAGTACGAAATTTGAAATATGCATATGGGGTTTTATCAGATTTGTTGTTTGTTGTTTTCGGCTTCATTTAAACTGGCTTTGATGTGTTGTTCTTGTATGCGTCATATCTTGCCATGAGTAGCGTCAGGTAGACTTGTCATGCATCATACTTGGTTGAGCATCATGCCTTGTTCTTGTGTTATTTGTTTACTATGTTGTTTGCTTCTTTCCGGTTGTCCTTCTTCTCTATAGTTCTTGTTTCGTCCTGATTGTGAGGATTCGTTCGGCTAAGCTTGGCTCGTCTACACATGTTCGTCTTTTTCATGGACTCGTTCTTCTTCCTAGCGGGATTTCAGGCAAGATGACCATTACCCTGGATCTCACTACTATCATTGCTATGCTAGTTGTTTCGATGCTATCGCTATGTCGCGCTTCCTACCACTTGTTTATCAAGCCTCCCAAATTGCCATGTCAGCCTCTAACCTTTTCACCCTTCCTCGCAAATCGTTGTTTGGCTATGTTACCGGTTTGCTCAGCCCCTCTTATAGCATTGTTAGTTGCAGGTGAAGTTGAAGATTGCTCCATGTTGGAACAGGATTATGTTGTGATATCACAATATCTCTTATTTAATTAATGCATCTATATACTTGGTAAATAGTGGAAGGCTCGGCCTTATGACTGGTGTTTTGTTCCACTCTTTCCGCCCTAGTTTCCGTCATACCGGTGTTATGTTTTTTGATTTTGCGTCCCTAATACGGTGAGGGGTATGGGACCCTCTTGATAGTTTTCTTTGAATAAAACTCTTCCAGCAAGGCCCAACTTTGGTTTTACCATTTGGCTAATAACAACCAAACCTTGCAAAGGGACCGGCTAGCAACCGAGGATTCTTAATCAACCCCCAGGCCAATGCTCCTCATGAGTGTTGGTCCAAACGAGCGCACTGTGCGGGGCCGCCCCGGGGCAACCTGGGTTATTTTGGCACCTGTAAGCATCGCTCATCCGTCGTGGCCTGAGACGAGATACGCGCGGCTACTATCAGGGTTTCTACATGTCGGGAGGTCTTGCTAGTTTTGTTTTACCATTGTCGAAATGTCTTGTGCACCGGGACCCCCAGTCTGATCGAACGTCCAGCGATGGAGAATTGTCTCTGCGGATTGTGAGCTTATAATGGGCTAAGTTGGGCACCCCTGCAGGGTTTAAACTTTTGAAAGACATGCTCGTGGTTATGTGGCAGATGGGAGTTTTAAATATCCGGTTGTAGAGAACTTGACACCAGACTCGAATTAAAATACCCAACCACGTGTGTAACCATGATGGTCTCTTTTCAAGTGGGTCGAGAAGAGAACACGGTGGTGTTATGTTTGAATGTAATTAGTTCAGGATCACTTCTTGATCATTACTAGTTTGCGACCGTTTGCGTAGCTTCTTATCTTATTCTTGTATTCGTAAGTTAGCCACCATACATTGCCTAGTCGTTGTTGCAGCCTCACCACTTATCCATTCCATACCCATTAAGTTTTGCTAGTCTTGATACCCATGGTAATGGGATTGCTGAGTCCTCGTGGCTCACAGATTACTACAACAATAGTTGCAGGTACAAGTTGCAATGATCATGATGTGAGAGCGATGCTTGCTTGTTTTGAGTTCTTCTTCTGCTTCATCGTTCAGGGGATAGGTTCCTGGTCGGCAGCCTGGGCTAGCAGGGTGGATGTCGTTTGAGTTTATGTTTGTGTTTTATCCGTAGCCGGATGTTGCTCTTATGTATGATGTTGTTGTATTCATGTGGCATCATATGCCTCTTGTATGTATCCCCAACTATTATGTAATGGTATGAAGTAATGATATTCACCTTGCAAAAGCGTCTCCAATATGCGCTTCTATCCTTAGTGGGACCTTCGAGTTCCTTTAGGATAGAGTCGCATATTGGGCGCGACACTCCTCTTCTCTGGCGTGCTGGAGCACGCGCTCGTCCTCCTCTTCGTAATCTACATGCAAGGACGCGGCTCCACTAGCTGCTCGCGTGCTTGGCAGCGTGACGACATCGTGAGGAGGGATTGCAAACGACGTGAGCGGGCGAGCCTTCGGCTTCATGGAACAGGGATGGCGGCGACACGGCGATGATGGGTGAGAAATGGTTTGCCGGAGCAGGAGGGCGCCAACATGTGCAACGGCGGCAGGGGCATATTGATGAGTGCGCATATGGGAGCTTCGCTCAGTTTTATATAGGGTCGGTCAAACTTAAAAGAACGCCATACTAGTACACGTAAACATTAGACTGAGAAAGCGCTTATATTAGTTACCACAACAACTATACAGAATCCTGTGCAAGCGCGTGCACCGCGGCTGCGCGGTCGATCGAACAGTGCGTCACCATGTCACGCTCGAAGGACATCCACCAAACCTTTTTGTGTGTGTGTGAAAACAATCCCCGAATATTACTCAACTTTTTTTCTTGGAGAAGTCCTAGAATTTAGCTTCAGTTCGTGTTTATTTGGATTTGGACGCTTTAGGTGCACCCTAGATTTTTAGTATCGATTTTGTGTGTCTGACTGAGAGAGAACGTGTGTATGTGTCTATATGGGTGTTGTGGCGGAAGGGCAATATGGAGATGGTGTGATACAGACATATAGAGGTGTGAATGTGTAAATGATCATGCATGAGTGAGACATAGAGAGATGCCGGCACATGGTGTATACATGAGAGAACGGTCTTCTATTTGTACTTGTGTGTGTGCGAGAGAGAGAGAGGAGCATCCGTAACAGAACAACCATTTCTCTCGATTCGCCCGTCCCTCGCATGATCGCATGTAACACATGGATCAATGCACACATTTTGACACCCTCACCCGACTCCTGCCCACCTCAAGGCCCGCACATTGATCTCTATCTCGCACACAAAATATCTTCATGAAAACCCTATTTAGCATGTAGATTTCCATCACATACACACACATTCTCTCCATAGGTTTGATTTCTCTCAATATCTGACACACACACACACACACACACACACTCCCCCCTCCACCGAGAACACAATTCATCCCCATCCAAGGTTATATGGCGACCACTCTCGCTTGTGCTTCTCTGCACCCAAGCATGCACACCACCTCAATCTTCCAAGAGGGCATCGAGGAGATCGAAGACGGCGACCACACTGCACTAGAGAATGCGGGGCCATTTGGAAGTAGGATGATGTGACAACGGCTGGCTGACTCCTCCCCCCTCTCTCTCCTGCACAAAATTATCAATCCCTCTCTCTCTCCCGCACAAAATTACCAATCCCTCAACCCATGAGATCCTTCCCCTCTCGTCCATGTTTTTTTAGCTCTCTCATCAAACATGTTGTCTCTTCTCCTTCGACGTGTGGAAAATCCAGATGCACACGCATCTCAAGTATATTACATGTCTCCATCTTTCTCACAGACCTAACTTCTTCCTCTCTCTCTCTCTTTATCTCTCTATCTCTCTCTCTTGTGAGGTTTGTCTCCTACTCTCTCGCCCACATACATACAATCTTTCCCGCCCTATCTGCTCCATCTTCGCAAGCTCTCTCTACAAGTTTCATTCACACATTGGGATGTGTTCAAAATGTTGCTTTTATAATGGATGATGAAGAGTTATGGTTGGTTTTGTTGCATCCTACAAAGTAATAACTATGAAATGCATTTAGATCATTTGACTGGGATTATGTGAGTTTGAGCATATTGTGAAGTACTATTGACCTTGTATACATCTTGGAATTCAACAATGATTCTAACTGTTGAATTGTATAGACCATTACATTCGAAGTCAGTAGCCTAATATATTTATTTCACGATTACAACAAATGATTAATTCATAACAAACTAAGAAAATCAATGTGTACTCCCTCCATTTTTATTTAAGTCTGCGTATTAGCATAGGTCAAAGTCAAGTGTTGTAAACTCTCACAAAGTTTATAACCAAAAATATTAACATATACAATAACAAATAAATACCATTAGATTCATTATTGAATGTACTTTCACATCATACATATTTGTTATGGTAAATGTTTATATTTTTCTATAAACTTGGTCAAACTTTAGGAAGTTTGACTTCAATCAAACCTAATATGCAGAGTTAATAAAAACAGAGGGAGTACTAGTAGTTACTACTACTACTAACTACTAGTACTACTCGCTAGTTGCTTATCCCAATCATGCAACACGCCACACTGGGATTCAGTGTCACAAAATTTTGAGGTCGGTGGGAAAATCTTCTGCAACCCTGATTCGAGAAGTGCGAAGTTACCATCATACCCTTTGGAACAGGCCTAGGAATGATACTTGGTAGGGGGCTGTTCTGGTAACTTCAGGTTCATCCTACCCAGCCAACCCCACCCCGGCACCCAGAGTAGCACACCTGAATACTCCCCATTTTCTATCCCCACAGCAAAATAGACTTCTCCATGGCACCACAGCCTTCGTGCTCCTCCCCTTCTACATTGGCGCACTCTTCCACCCTAGCACATCTACCACATCGATGACGTCGTATGACACACTAAAGCCGGTCCACCATCGTCGTCATGCACGGAGCCTCTTCCCCGGCACCGTCTTCCACGGTCTCGAATCTGCTTCCCGGAAGCCGACGCCAAGCTCAGAAGCACCATCGTTGTGGACAATGAACTGACTCCCGTTGCTGACCATGATGCACAGAGGCCACCGCGACCATCGTACTCCTCCTTGATTGGTAATGTGTGTATTGAATCTCTTAGCAGTACATGTGCAGTTCCAATTTTGTTCATACCTACACTTCAAGTTTCCTGGTTGCTATTGTTCCCATAAAAGTAAATGGTTATAGTCTCCAGTATCCAATAGAATATCACCTTGTAATTGTGCGTCGCTCCTGTATTGCGCTATGCTTGGGTAGGCTCTTCATCTGCAACCAATAGTGTGGCAAATGATGGAAAGTTTTTTAGAACTAGCATGCCCATGCGTTGCATGGAACATCAAGATGAATTTGTATGAGTAGTTTATCTTGTGGGAGAAAAGCATGAACAAGGGAAGGCCTTATTTGCAAATGTGGAGAGGGCTGTGGGTATCTTTTTGCAAAATTGCCATAGTTTCCTTCCTATCCGTCGGATATAAATCGGACGGCCTATATTGCAGAATGGTAGGCACACCATCATCACCAACTCTGTTTTTTTATAAGAGTACAAATAAGTATAAATATAAAATAAATATAAGAGTAGACAAGACAGTAGATATAGCAGGGACATCGGGAAAGGATCATGTGCGCGCGGGAAAAAGCGGCTGGGCGCGCGCTAGTTTTGGCGTGCGGCGTCCGGCGCGCTTTATAAAATCCAACGCCCTCCACCGCTCTCTCCCCGCTTTGTGCCTCGCCACCGCTCTCTCCCCACTCTTTCTCGCCTCACCGCCGCTGCGCCACCATGCCGCCAGGTCGCTGGGAAACTTGGGTATACCATGGCGACCGTGCGCGCCCTTCTGGTGGCTTCTTCGCCGAGATCCGGTTTCGTGGGATGCACCTTAGCCTTAGCACTTTCGCCACCGCCCACGAGGCTGCCCGCATGTACGACGTGGTGGCGTGGTGCCTCCGGTGGCCTCATAGAACATTGAACTTCCCCGATGTACCGACGCAGGAGTGGGCGCAGGAGCTCACGCCACCGGCACGGCTTATCACCGATGAGGATCGTCGCGACAACTAGAAGCGGGAGCATCGTCTCGGCATCGTCGAGATGGACGAGGAAGACATGCCGCTGTGGCTCTAACGCTTCCCGCGGGACATCATCAACGAGCGCGAGTTCTACACGCAAAGGAGGGCGGAGAGGGAGAAGAGGAGGGTGAAACGAGCCGCCTATCGCGAGGACAAGCATACGCGAAAAGCGGCAGCTCAATTCAACATGAAGCTAGGAGCAGCGTCACCCTGGGAATCCGACAACGATTGGTATCTTGACGCCTAAATTGAGACGTCGGAGGAGGACATCACCGAGGAGGAGTCGGATGATGAGGAGTAGTTAAACTATCTTTTTTATATATCTATGCTATATCTATGCTGAGAACTATCTATGTCTCTACTCTCTACACTCTATCTCTACTTCTCTATCTCAGCAGTCCGGGCCCGCAAAAACTGGCTATACCGGTGCTGTAAACGCGTTTTTAACGCGCCGTGCATTGCGCTTCTGTTGGAGATGCTCTAACATGGCAGATGAGTGCTTCAATATTGCCCACAAGATGCATGAGTATTTACTATATTGTTCTTGCCATATTGAGATTTTAAAACCACGAGTGTGAACATGCAGAGGAGCAATGAAGACCAAACACGGGATATTGGGGACATCTTCAAGGAGCATGGCAAGTTAAATAGGAGCTGCATCGAACCTGTAAAACTAGCTTTGGTAAGTAACACCCTTTCAATTACTTTCGTTTAGCCTCGTGTTCTTCGATGTGTATATGTTGTAGTTTCTGTTTCTCTTAGCCTGATGTTCTTCGATGTGTAATAAGAAGAGTCTTAATCGTCCTAATGCTTTCGTTTTTATCTTGATGTAGGAAGTGGGTGTTCTCACCTTGGAGTCCATTTTTATATTTTTCCTTTTGAATTCACTTCTCCGAGTCCTGTTGATGTAGGGTGGAACCCTAATTCATCGATCTTTCACGTTTGGAGGGGATCCTACGGAGGGAACACGAAGAATACGCGGAAGCACAAGGGGAAACACGGGGAAAACGAGAGAGAATCACTCAACCAACAAGGAATCGATCACACAAGTGCTAGATCAACATACACACATGATATCCACAAGATACATAGTCAACTAGGGTAAGGATACAAAGGAACCGTTCTTCTCTGAGAGGAGGTCTTGAATCCACGAGGGGATCTTCCCATAAAGGGGTCTTGTATCCGAGAGGATCTTCTCCGAAGAGGCCGCGGTCTCTCACGAGGAGGAGATCCGATAGATGAGCGAAGCTCTATCTCTAACTTGAGCTAAAATCAACGCTACCCTAAAACGTAGGTGGAGGGGAAGTATATATAGTCTAAGGGGCGAAGGGGTACATGGGCCTTGGCCCAGATGCACTGCGCGTAGGCAGGAGGGGCCGGATGTCCGGGCGACGGGCCGGATGTCCGGGGCCTCGGGAAGAGCCGGATGTCCGGGGCATGGGGCCGGATGTCCGGGCTGATGGGGCTCAGCTTTGGGTGCCTTCTGTGATGGGCGCCGGATTTCCGGGCTAGGCCGGATGTCCGGGCTTGCAGGAGAGGCCGGATGTCCGGGCTGGGGCCGGATGTCCGGGGCCTGTAGCAGCTGCCTCTTCTTCCTTCTCCTCTTCCATGCTTGGCCTTTGTCCTTTGATTCTCCATGGTCATCTCAGTTGTACCTGAGTATAGGCAAGGTCCATGCATGAGGTAGCAACCATGTCTCACGCGAATGGAAAGGGGAAGCATTTAGGAATGGGTTCACCTTGTGTCCAATGGTGCATAGTCGAGGTCTCATCTTATGTATCCTTGGGGCTTGGAGAGTAGTCGGAGTGTACATGGGGATGATTGTGGGATGCTCCGCATCATATCCCCCCCTTGGGAAAGATCCAACCTCGGATCGTGATCCTCATCACCATGGAAACGGTTGTCGCGGATGGACTTGTAGTTGGACGAAGTTGAAGGCATGGCACAATCCAAGTACTCCAATGTGTCTCCGGAGTGGTATACATGCAAAAGGAGCAAACACAAAGTACACTTGGAAATACAATGGTTAGCGCACACAAAGTGTTCATCATGAAAGAATGAGTCCGTGCGACAAGATAGTGCGTGGCAAGACACAAGATGCTTATCCAAAAGATGTAGAATGAGTTGTAAAGCATTCATGGGAGCAAATGCAATCATTGTGCACACAAATGTGTTATGAATATGAGCAATGCAACCACGGTGCAAAATGATGTCATAATGGGATGGTGCCTCAAAAGCATGAACATAGCAATGGATGCTCAATATGTGGATAGTATCATGCAATTGATGGTCGACAATATGATCATTATGTATGAATATGCCATCAAGGAAGATCACAACAAATTTGCTAAGGAAGTGAACAAGCTCATATATCATGGATGACATGGGAATACAAGATGCAACAAGGCAATCATAATGTGTGTCAATCCATGCGTGGGGTGCAAACTTGTGGTGAGCATGATATGTCCATCGAGCATGACATGTATGAGCACAATCATCAAATATGGAGGTGTTGGTGTACCAATGCTCGATGTCGTGGCATGAGTGGAAGTCCAAAGATGCATCCAAGTCCAAGCGCTCCTCAATGTAAAGGTCCAAAGAGCCAATCTCCAATGTGGCTCCTCCATCCAATAGATGTAACATGTACACAACAAGAAGGAAACAACAATGAAAGAGTGACCCATCCAATATGTGTATTTGAGGATGGCTCAAAGAGAAGGAGTTCACCTTATGAATGTTGAAGATGTTGGTGTTGCACATCGTATGCCTTCACATGACCAAGTTGTCGATAACAAAGACCGCCTTGTGAATCCTCCAAAATGAAAGAACATGACAAACACTCAGAAAAACCAATGAGGTTAGCGGAGATGCAAAACCTATCATTCGAGTGGTAAGATACCCAACAAGTGTATGCATCATGCTCATCATAAGAAAGTACAAGGGTGCATTTCATAGTATGGAGGCATATGATGCAAGAACAACCAAGTGCAATAGGCTCAATCAAACAAGCATGCATCACAAGTAAGGTGTCAAAGTCTCCAAGATCAATAAGCATAGGATGGTTGCACTCAATACAAGTGGATATGAAAGAGGCAACTAATGGACACAAGAGACAATGATCAAGATATATCTTGTGAGAGGCATGAGCATATATGTCATCAACCCAAGA
This sequence comes from Aegilops speltoides, assembly GCA_021437245.1. Taxonomy (NCBI): domain Eukaryota; kingdom Viridiplantae; phylum Streptophyta; class Magnoliopsida; order Poales; family Poaceae; genus Aegilops; species Aegilops speltoides. The sequence goes on from CM038145.1 coordinate 119,829,790, forward strand.
AAGCAAGTAACAGTGGAACATGGGTGATGCAACCTAGCAAGCAATCATAGCAATCAATTTAAGCAAGCTAGTAGTGCGAAGATGCAACATACTAGGAGGAATCATGGCAAGCATGTCATGTGTACAAATAGTGGGCATGAATAATTCACATGTCATGGCACAAGCATGAAAGCAAGATATGAGTAAAATGTCATCAATGTATTGGCGAGAGACCATATGTAAATAGCAATGGGGCATCATGACTCTCCCAACACAACAAGCATCAATAGCATGGGGCACATGATAAACATGGCAAAAGCAACAAGGATCTCCACCAAGCATGCAAATACACATAGGGATATCATATTGGTGAATCATGGGCATAAGGTCACAATTGCATGGCAAAGGCATAGGAGCAAGCATAACATGCAAAGTGAACACAATAGTATGGGCATAAGGTGACGAGTGGTAAATAGCCCATAGCCGTGTGAGAGCCAAGTGGAGGAGTTGCGCGTAGTCCTTGCGCGAAGGGGACAGTGGTAAAGATAGTCCACGGGATCCCAAGTCATCGTTGCTCTCAAGAGCTCGTTTCGTCAACTCTTGGGATTGAGAGGTCGACGAGTATACATGAGTACCTACACAAAACAAAGGCAAAGAGAAAATTGTGTGTGCATGGTATATGTACACATCATCCATCATGATGCGCACGTGCATGTGTTTGTTAGCACAACATATCCATCGCTCAAATAAATGAGATGCAAGATATAGAAACATGTCATCCATCATGATAGGTTTGTTATTATGTATAGCATAATGGAGACTCAAATTGTGTAATGCATCATGAGAAATATCTAGAGCATTGTTATTCATGGAATGCATAAGGTGTACACAATCATGGGAATCATGCAATGTATGAAATGCATCAATATCTCCTAATATGCATGAGGAAACTATGGGGGTCTCCTCATGAGCATGAGTAGCAACATCACGTGGAGAATATTGACAATATCCAAAACAATGCATATTTGGAACAATGTGATCATGGCATGACATATTGGATGAATTGCGCAAATCATGTAAAGGAAGCATGGCAATATCATCACATGAAAAACAAAAGCCAATGACCATCATCTCGTCATCTATGCCATAAGTGCAAATAGGATTTATTTTAATGGGGCATGCATAGTTACTATGTTGAGATTGTAGGGATGCAATATGGGAGATCTCACTCATAGCATATGAAAAGTTCAATGGATTGTCAAACATGAAGTGACCAAAAGAATTTTCACATGATATCCTATGGAGCATAGCATCACAACTAGGCAACTCATCATGCTCATCGTCATATTCATCATAAATAGGTAAGTCAAGGCATGAAGAAGTTTCACTAGCATGAAGCATGGTAATAGGTGGGTCAACATCATTGGAGCAATCAATGTCAAGAGAGTCCACTAGTGGGACAAGAGAAGCACCATCACCTATGTTACCTTTGGAGCATCGCTCATGTGTTGTAGGTGAGGTGTCGAAGATCGTCTCATTGTCATCTTCATCTTGATGGAACCATGTGGGGGGTGCATCATTGTCCACCATGGCTATCTGTTTTTCCATTGGAGGGGTGGACTCGTCGAGGATAGGCGTGTCGTCATGTAGGAGACCTAACACCAAAGAAGAAAACACACTAGGAGTAGAGGTTAAGTCGTTAGAAATCATAGTGGCCTCACATGCCGTGTCAACTACCTCACTCTCTAAGTGTTGTGGCTCGCTCACTCCCTCAAGGATGCTCTCACTCATATGTTTGTTGGAGTCACTCAAATGGTACTCAACCTCACATAGGATGTGTGGCATGCTCTCATGTGTGGGGCTAGTTGTGGTCACACTCATCCTCTCAAAGGAAATGCTCTCAATGTTACATATGGTGGAGTCACTCATCTCTCTCATGTGGTGGTGGCTCTCCTCACATGGCACTTGGGGCATCTCAACATATGTGGGTGTAGGAGGGATGTAGGTGCAAATGTCTCCATGCTCAACTCCTATCGCCGTGGTCGAAGGGGATGGCCCTTGCTCGACCTTCTTGTCACCGTCTTGGTGTAGGAGGCCCATATGATGTGGCACCTCATAGCTCGTCTCCATGACCGAAGGGAGTTTCCCATGCTCGGCCATCTTCCTTTGGGGGCTTCCAAAGATGGAAGTGTCGCCCTCACTCGTAGTTGGTCGCCTTGGACTTGATGAGGTCGATGTAGGCGTTCTCGTGGGAAGTAGGCGAAGATGCCGTACATCCAAAGGCGAAGATGCCTTGATAGCACTTGGCGAAGATGCCAAAGTGGTTGGTGTAGCCGTAGCGCCGTCTTGGTGGTGGTCATCTCGCGGTCTTCTTTTGTGCTCTTGAAGCTTGGACTTGGCGTGAAGTAGGTCTTGTTGGGACTTGTGCATTTGCGCTTGTGGAGCATCTTCATGATGATGATGTCGTTGTCGTGCTTGAGCTCGTAGTAGATGTCGTTCATCGTCGTCGTGCACATGTTGCTTGGAGGTGACTTGGCCTTCATGACAATGGGGTCGTGAACGTGATGATGATCGCCATGTAGATGTGGACGAGGACGATTTGCACTTGCATCTTTTTCGCGCTCCGAAGACTTGTGGCTTGACCGTCGTCGTCTTGAGGATGATGAAGGGGAAGAAGACTTGATCAAGGCTCTCCTCCATCCTTGCATCTTGCTCCTCTTTATGTGCGGCAAGCTTCTTGTTGATGTAGTCCCTTTTCCTTGCTTTGGAGTGACGAATGTCGATGGAGATGTTCTCGTGCGCTCTCGCAATCTTGATTGTGCGCCTTGCATTTGTCATTGTAGATCGAAGATAGACGCTTTGGAGATGTAGTTTTTCACGCCGTCGTTGTTGTCGTAGACCGGAGAGGGAATGCCTTGCCTATCCATCACAAGATTCGAGCAAATATGAGTGGGAGAAAGAGAAGAACGTATACCAATGTACCTTTGACCAAAGTTGAAGATGAATCAAGTTCACTCAAATGTGGACAATGAAATAGCACTATTGGTACCAATCCTTGTCGGTTCTCACACCTACACAAGTAAAGCTTATAGTGGAGCTCGGTGAGGATAGTGGCACAAAAATTTAATGCAAAATGTTAGCAAGAGTCAATAATGTTGAAAAAGATTCACAAATTCGCAAGTGAAACAAATGGACCAATAGCATTGAAAGGTACACGGAAACACACACACGGATAGATAAATGGGGTCGTGCAACCAAGGAATGAGCTCAAAATGTGGAATCCACCAAAACGCTCGTGTTGCACAACTCAAGAGAGACGCTAGCACGATTGCTCAATAGGCGGATACGACACTTGTGCACAACCTATAGATGCGAAATGGATAAAATTCTATCCCAAGTATGCGATGTATGTATGGTTCCCGGTGTTTCTCTCAAGCATGATATCATATGATGTAGATTTGACAATCTTATGTGCAATGGGGTATGATGCAATGGCACTTGCTCACGAGCTCTTTGCTCTCTTTTTGCTTAAAAGCTTTTTCTATTTTTTTTTCTATGGTCAATTTGTACAATGCACAAACCAAGATAGCAATTGTGTATATGCGGGAACGATATTGTGACACAATGGATGATACCAATATGATATGGTATGTATGCAAAGGATGGTGTAGACCACTAATGTGCACAAGTAATGTTGCCAGCAATACTCAAATGGCTAGTCTCGATAGGCAAGTAACGCAAAAGGGCTAAGGGGTTATCAATACAATTGCAAGGGAATATACAAAGGTGTCGTCGAGGTTACCGTCCTTTGCGATGATGAGTGGCGGTGTTCTTGGTGTAGATACCAAGATGATGAAGACTCGTCCCTAAGTAGCCGAAACACCTTAGGAAACGGAAAAACCTCAAACCCAAATCTCAAATGACAAATGTCAAATGGTGGTAGCGGAAAGCGGTGGTGGTGTTGCACAATGCGGAACTGGTGGTGGTGGTTGATGAAGAAGCAATCGTCCCAAAGTAGCCGAAACACCTTAGGAGACTTGAATCACTACTCAAGCAACCACTAATGCTATGGGGAACAAAATGGGTTAGGTTGCGGAAGTCGGTGGTGGCTATGCGGATGGTATGGTGGAAGGCCTAGGCAAACTTGCCAAATTTTGGAAAATTTGATGGAGTCAAATGGTGTTGGTGGTATTTTTATGGGATGGGGGATGTCAATAGCTTCTCAACGAGCTAAAGAACGTCAAAATCGGACTCCGGATGAATTAGTTATGCACAAAACGGTGAAACGGAAAAAACTGAGATGACAGGGGCCGGACATCCGGGGGTCGGGCCGGATTTCCGGGACCTGATGTCCAGAACCTTGTGCGAAAATGCACTCCAGGAGCCGGATGTCCGGGCTATTGGCCGGATTTCCGGGCTGGCTGGATGTCCGGGGGTCGGGCCGGATGTCCGGGCTCCAAATCCGAGGATGAACTCGAGGAACTCGATTTTGGGCGGAAAATTGAGATTTAGGGGTCAAAATTGGAGAGATTTCGTGGATGGAAGGTGGGGAAACTTGGGGGAAAGCTAGATCCACTTGAAACCAAGCAAATCCATGGATCAAAATCAACAAAACATCATCAAACCAACAAATCACAAAAATTTTGGGGGCTATTTTTGGTGGGGATTTTCGGATTTAGGACGAAATCAACAAAATCAAGCTAGAAAACACAGGGTAGGGGCTCCAAAAACGTGATCAACGTGGCTCATGATACCATAATGATGTAGGGTGGAACCCTAATTCGTCGATCTTTCACGTTTGGAGGGGATCCTACGGAGGGAACACGAAGAATACGCGGAAGCACAAGGGGAAACATGGGGAAAACAAGAGAGAATCACTCAACCAACAAGGAATCGATCACACAAGTGCTAGATCAACATACACACATGAGATCCACAAGATACATAGTCAACTAGGGTAAGGATACAAAGGAACCATTCTTCTCCGAGAGGAGCTCTTGAATCCACGAGGGGATCTTCCCATAAAGGGGTCTTGTATCCGAGAGGATCTTCTCCGAAGATGCCGCGGTCTCTCACGAGGAGGAGATCCGATAGATGAGCAAAGCTCTATCTCTAACTTGAGCTAAAATCAACGCTACCCTAAAACGTAGGTGGAGGGGGAGTATATATAGTCTATGGGGCGAAGGGGTACATGGGCCTCGGCCCGGATGCACTGCGCGTAGGCAGGAGGGGCCGGATGTCCGGGCGACGGGCCGGATGTCCAGGGCCTCGGGAAGAGCCGGATGTCTGGGGCATGGGGTCGGATGTCCGGGCTGATGGGGCTCAGCTTCGGGTGCCTTCTGTGATGGGCGCCGGATTTCCGGGCTAGGGCCGGATGTCCGGGCTTGCAGGAGAGGCCGGATGTCCGGGCTGGGGCCGGATGTCCGGGGCCTGTAGCAGCTGCCTCTTCTTCCTTCTCCTCTTCCATGCTTGGCCTTTGTCCTTTGATTCTCCATGGTCATCTCGGTTGTACCTGAGTATAGGCAAGGTCCATGCATGAGGTAGCAACCATGTCTCACGTGAATGGAAAGGGGAAGCATTTAGGAACGGGTTCACCTTGTGTCCAATGGCGCATAGTCGAGGTCTCATCTTATGTATCCTTGGGGCTTGGAGAGTAGTCGGAGTGTACATGGGGATGAATGTGGGATGCTCCGCATCACCTGTTTATCTGGCTTCTACTAAATGGATCCGGGTTGCTCTGAGTATTGATCTAAAAAATAAGTAAGTTCATGTCAAGATGTAGTTCCTGCAAGGAGGGAAGTATGGTCAACCTCGAGATTATGTTTCCAAAATTAGGCTGGATTACACACAAGGTGCCCGTTCCCTAATGATGCTGGATTAGACACAAGGTGAAAATTCCCAGATGATGTTGAATTACACACAAGCCAGGTGGAGTCGTCATCTGTTTATGTTCTCGTGGCTCTAGTAAAGGCTGAAAGAAAGCGTGCAGGAGCCCTTGAGAATGTAGCTGAGTTCCTAAAGAAGCGAAAAGAGCAATCAGATGCTCTGTTCACCCAAGCCAAAGAAGAGATAGAGGAAGCCAGAATGAAGCTAGCAGAGGCAGAGCAGGCTAGGCATCTCCTGCTATCTAAAACAGTTGTGAATACAAATTTTCCTTCATAATAGGTAGGTTCAAATGTTTATCCAGTCAGCATGCCTGTTGTGATGTCCGTGCATCTACTGATGTGGCACCACATAATTTTTCTTGGGTCATGTAATAACAACAATTACTTTACAAACAATAATAGACGAAGCATTAGACATGGTATAGTTCCCGCGCAAGCCCGACATTCCAAGTCCAACTTCCACATCAAACTCATGTTCACAGATATCTGCACATTCATAGATAATGTCCACAACCATGATTCACTTCAAAGCCAAAAAATGTGAGGAGAGTTATAAATAAAGAAAAACCTCTAGTTCCTAGTTTTTTTGACCTTGAAGACTACAGGGCTTACACCCCACAGTATTTTATTAATAAAAAATAGAACAAGATACAAAAGGTTCCTCAAGGAGAGGAAACAAAAACAAAAAGAAAGAGCTATACAAAGCTATAAAGACTAAAAGGAGAAAGAGGGGCCTAAACCTACTCTTGCAAAAGTATACAGCACCTCCTCAAGGTGGCAAGTAGTCTATCCATTTGAGTAGATCATCCTTGAATCTCCTTTTGATTCTATGGGAAAGGATAGTGATGTCTTGAATAAAGCCATTTCTCCACTGCCTGAATGTAGGGTTGATAAATCTGAAAGCCTTATCATTCCTGACTTTCCGAATGTTCCACCACGCAAGAAAAACCACTTCAGATAAGAAGGGTTTATTAAACTCCTTCCTGGCATTCAGAGCAATTGCCACCATATCATCAAATTCGATCCAAGTTATCTGGAGATAATCCATATGCGCACACTTAAATTGCACTGGAAAATGAGATGGTTTGTATCCTCAAGAGCCCTAGTGGGACATAGAACACACTCAGGTCCATCATCAATCCTCCAATGTCGACGTTGAATCATATCCTTGGTGTTGACTCTGTCCATAATGACTAAACAGGCAAACATTTTAATTGTCATGGTGCAACAGCTCTTCAGACCCAGCACAAAATAGGATTTGCCACCACTGGTTGATGCACAAAGTCATATAACTTCTTGGCTGAATATTCAGCCTTCTTACCATGTCTCCAAGCCCAGGAATCAGAGCATCCACTGTCCAAATTGATATCATCCATCAAGGAACTAAGCTAATTTAACTCTTGGAAGGCAAGTTCAGACAGGGGCAGAGAGAACATCTCCTGAAAGTTCTCAGACTGGAAGACTTCCATAACAGAGAGGTTTTTATGCAAGCAGAATGAAAAAAGTCTAGGGAACCTGTCTTGCAGAGGAGTGCAAGAATTGCCAATCTCCCAATGATCTGACCAAAAAATCACAGTGTCTCCTCTGCTAACAGTTCCAGAAGTTACATCCCTAAACTTATCCATTAACTTGCAAATGTCTCTCCACCAAAAAGAGCCACAGATTGTGGTGTCATGAGCAACTCTTTGAAAATAATATGAGTCCCAAACCAAATGTACCCAAGGCACATCTGCTCTGTTGTATATTTTATTGATGAATTTGAGGAGCAGAGCGTCATTTTGTAGGACTAGATTCATAATACCAAGACCACCCTTAAGTTTGGGCCTGCAAACTAGAGGCCATGCAGCCAAAGTGTGTCTTTTTCCTGACCATATTTTCTCCATAAGCACTGTCTTTGAATTCTTTCCAACTGCTTCAAAATACCCTGAGGTATTGACAGACTGCAAAGGAAATATATGAGCAAGGACGAGATGACAGAGTTAACTAATTGAAGTCTGCTACCTTGTGGCAGAAACCAAGAACTAGCAGTCAGACGTCTCTCCATGCAGTCTACTAGAGGAAGCATATTAACAATCTTAGGTCTAGTGGTTCCCACAGATAGTCCCAAGTATGTAAAGGGCATGTAGCCTAGTTGACAACCAAACTGGGCAGCATGGCCACAGGCCACAGTATTAGCAACATTAATTGGATACATTGAGGATTTGTGGAAATTTATTTGTAGTCCAAATGCCAGAGAAAAGGAACGGAGTGCATTCTTAAGGACCTCCAATTGAGAGCTATCAGCATTCACAAACGGCAAAGTATCATCAGCATATTGTACTACAGGGTAATCTGGATCATGGGTTAACAGAGGAAGACATAGCAGGCCCTGCAGCAGCACATTGTTAATCATGGTTTGCAAAAGATCAGCAACAATCACAAAAAGCAAGGGAGAAATGGGATCCGCTTGTTTAACACCACACTTGCACTTAAAGTGGTTTCCAGGCACTCCATTTAGAAGTATGGAGGAAGTTCCAGAGGACAAAAGTTGCTGAATCCATGTGATCCATTTGCTTTCAAAACCTTTTGCCACAAGAATTCTAAGGATTGCCTCATGCTGAATAGAATCAAATGCCTTTTTAAAATCAAGCTCGAGCAGAAAATGGGATTTTTTGATTGATTGCACTGATGAATATACTCAAACGTCCAAGCAAGACAGTCCTGGATTGTCCTTGACTTAATGAAACCATATTGATTCTTGTGGACACATTTGGTGATCTCTTCCTGAAACCTGTTAGAAGCCAGCTTGGTAAGAAATTTCAGACCAACACTAGTTAGAGATATTGGTCTAAAATATCCAACCACCTCAGGGGATTGCTTCTTAGGGATCAAGGTAATGAAGGCATCATTCAGATTCTCCAAACGGACAGTTCCAGCATGAAATTCATGCACCAATCTTATAAAATCAGCAGAGATTATGTGCTAGGTCTAGGTGCCTTGTCAATAGGCAATTCCTTAATTACCTTTTCAATCTCCTTGATTTCAAAAGTTTTGGTGAGTACCTCTAGCCCATGAACCCTAGGTATAAGAGAGAGTATGTCTCTTTCCAATAAGATAGGTTTGATGGTACCCATTCTACTCTTAAAGAACTCTCTGGCCATGTCCTCATGATCAAAAGTAACACTTCCATCAGACAACAGCAAACTTGCAATAGAGTTTCTCCAAAATATTTCAGTGGCCATAGCCTGGAAGAATTTGGAATTTTCCTCCCCCACTTTGATATACCGGATGGTACACCTTTTTTGTAGTAGAGGAACTGCATATGTGAAACCTTCTCACGATGAAGTTTTACAATCTTTCTGAAGTTGGCCTCTGACAGAGACAAGACCCTCATATCTTCTAAGTTGTCAAGTCAAAGGATAACCCAATCGCATTTGTCAATCAACCTTTTGATATGGGACAACCCTTTCTGCCATTTCTTTTTTTTGACCTTGAAGACTGCAGGGCTTACACCCCACAGCATTTTATTCATAAAGAATAGGAAATAGTAACAAAGTTCCTCAAGAGGGGGAACAAAAGAAAGAGAAAAAACTATACAGTACTATAGGAAAGAAACAAAGCTACCAACTAAGAAAGATAAACGTTACAAAGGGTGTGGATCTTCAAGGAGGCAGAAAATCAATCCATTTTAGTAGATCATCCTTGTATCTGGCCCTGATCCTGTGTGAGAGTAGAGTAATATCATGAATAAACCTATTTCTCCACTGCCTAAAAGTTGGATGGACATGTCTGAAAGCCTTGTCATTTCGCACTTTCCAGATATTCCACCAAGCAAGAAAAACCACCTCTGCAAAAAATGGTTTATCAAATTCCTTCCTTGCATGTAAGGCAATTTGCACCATATCATTGTTATTCAACCAGGACACTTGCAGATAATTCCAGATCCTCATACTGAAGTTGCACTGTAAGAATAGGTGATTCCTATCCTCAAGTACTCCAGTTGGGCAGAGGACACAACTAGGTCCATCATTAATTTTCCAATGTCTTCGCTGAATCATATCCTTGGTGTTAACTCTTCCATAATAACCAACCATGCAAACATTTTAACTGTCATTGTACAGCAGGTTTTCCAAACCCAGCTGAGTATTGGATTGGCAATGACAGGCTGGTGTACAAACTCATAGTACTTCTTTGCCGAATACTCACCCTTTTTCCCATGTCTCCAAGTCCACATATCATTACAATCATTGTCCAAATGTCTACCAGACAACAAGGTTGCAAGCTGATTGAACTCCCTAAAAGCCAGTTCAGACAAAGGCAAAGAAAAAATTTGCTGCAAATTTCCTGCCTGTATCACTTCCTTAACAGAAAGGCTCTTCTGAAGGCAAAATGAATAAAGTCTTGGAAACCTTTCTTGCAGAGGAATACAAGATTGGCCAATCTCCCAATGATCAGACCAAAAAAGCACAAAATCTCCTTTGCCAACAGATACAGATGTTACAGCTTGATATTTGTCCACTAACTTACAGATGTCCCTCCAGCAAAAAGAGCCACATAGAATAGTGTCATGTGGAACTCTTTGATAGTAGTATGAATCCCACACCAGATTGACCCATGGCGCATCAGCTTTGTTATAGAATTTATTCAGGGACTTAAGTAACTGGGCATCATTTTGCAATCCCAAATTTAGAATTTCAAGTCCACCCTTTGTCGGTGTACTAAGGTAGGGGTACCTCAGTACCCCAACTTGTGCTGCGGGCACCGCATGCCCCTTGTTGGATCCACCAAATACTGCCGGAGACCATCCTGCTCCACATCAAGCCATTCAAGAACAAAGTGTGCAAGATGAAGCTCGAGACCCGGCAAGAGGAGCTTCTTTGGGAAGGCTGTTCGAGCTCAAGATTACATCACTCATGCAAGCCCAGGCGAGAGGAGCTCGCCGGGAGATTAGAAGACTACATCGCGAAGACACGCCTCGGCGCTACTCTCGCGTCGGCGAGGGCCCGGGAGGCGGCAAGTCCTGAGCTCGACAAACTCCGGGCCGGCAAGATCAAGACCCGGCAAGGTGCTTGCCGGGAGAGCCCTGTGTGTGCCCGCCCTCCATTCATCCGCCCACGCGTCGCCTTAAGCCCTCTCCAGAGACGCGTGGCGGATGGCTGTGTTGCATGAGGGTGCGGTGGCACTCCACGGTGGTGGCTCCATCGCCGTGGCAAGCGGAGACGCAAAGGCGGGAGCTTTTGGGGTCGGCGACGGCATTTAATGCTCTTGTCCCCTCTGTCAAAAGTAGGTAGAATCCTTTGTTCAAGCCTCAGAATGCACCTTTGTTCGATTGTTACAACTACCACCTCTTTTACGTTTTACCCCTCTCCCTCGTTGACACTGTCGGTGACCCTTGCCCTATAAAAGGAGGCCCATGCACAGCGTGGGGGGGTTCGGAGGTTCGGGGTTGAATCCTTGGCAACTCTAGCGCTGAGGTTGGCTAGTTGGATTCACTCAACACCACACCACCATACGCTCGCATTCTTGAGCAAGACCAAATACAACACAAAGCAGCAGTAGGGTTTTACGCGACCATCGCGGCCCGAAGCTGGGTAAAAATCCCCCGCGCGCATCGCCTCGATCTGCTCTCCGCGCATCCTCCGCCCTCGTACCGAACTCACGAAGGGGCCTCCCCGGCCCCATAGGTGTCGTGCCCCATCGCACCCGACATCTTTGGCGCGCCAGGTAGGGGGCGTCGAGGTTGTGCGGACCTGATCCGGCGTTCGCGATCGCGTTTAAAGATGTCGGCGCGATGGGCGCGACACCTATGGGGCCGGGACGGCCCTTCGTGAGTTCGGACGAGGGCGGAGGATGCGCGGAGAGCAGATCGAGGCGATGCGCGCTGGGATTTTTACCAGCTTCGGCCGCGATGGTCGCAGAAACCCTACCGCTGCTTTGTGTTGTATTTGATCTTGCTCAAGAATGCGAGCGATGGTGGTGTGGTGTTGAGTGAATCCAACCAGCCAACCTCAGCGCTAGAGTTGCCAAGGATTCAACCTCCAACCTCCGAACCTCCAACCCCCACGTTGTGCATGGGCCTCCTTTATAGGGCAAGGGTCACCGGCAGTGTCAACGAGGAGAGAGGGGTAAAACGTAAAAGAGGTGGTAGTTGGAACAAGGCAAGGGAACAAAGGCAGCTACAAAGGCTTGAACAAAGGATTCTACCTACTTTTGACAGAGGGGACAAGAGCATTAATGCCTGTCCGCCGCCGACCCCAAAAGCTCCCGCCTTATGCCTCCGCTTGCCACGGCGATGGAGCCACCACCGTGGAGTGCCACCGCACCTCATGCAGCACAGCCATCCGCCACGCTGCCTCGGAGAGGGCTTAAGGCGACGCTGGGCGGATGAGCTGGAGGGCGGCACACACGCGGCTCTCCCGGCAAGCACCATGCCGGGTCTTGATCTTGCCGGCCCGGAGTTTGTCGAGCTCAGGACTTGCCGCCTCGGCCTCGCTGACGCCGAGTAGCGCCGAGGCGTGTCTTCGCGATGTAGTCTTTAATCTCCTCGGCGAGCTCCTCTCGCCCGGGCTTGCATGAGTGATGTAATCTTGAGCCCGAACGGCCTTCCCGCAAGCTCCTCTGCCGGGTCTCGAAGCTTCGCTTTTGTACACTTTGTTCTTGAATGGCTTGATATGGAGCAGAATGGTCTCCGCAAGCATTTGGTGGATCCACTGCTGGGAGCTGCGATCGCTGCGGTACAAGTTGGGGTACCGAGGTACCTCTACCTTAGTACACCGACAGAGCCCCGGCTGGGCCACACACGGTGCCGAGCGCTGTTGGGCTGTGCCCAAAACAAGTCTGCACGGCACACGCGCCCACGGCGCGTTGAGTCCGCTTCGCATCCGCCGCCTCCCTCCCGTAATAAAGACGCGCCGATTGCGGCGTCGTGGGAGACGTGGGCGGCGATGCAGCCTTTAAGGCATCCACCCGTGATCGTGGTGCAGAGCGGGTCGCCACCCGCCGCTCTGGTTCCGCCGCCACGCTGCCCTCATGCACGGGGTCGGGCGGCGAAGGTGGGAGACCGAGCCGCCACGGGCGGAGAAGGCGAGTCGGCCCGCTCCTCCGCCTTTCGCTTCTGATTGGTCGAAGGGCCGTTGAGCCCCACCTCGCCCCTTTAAAAGGGGCGGAAGGGGAGCACAATGGCCGCACCCATCCTCTTCTTCCTTCGTCTTCATCCTCTGTTCTCTTGGTGTCTTCGCGCCTGTGGCTCTCCGGGATCGTTCCCCATGCTCGCCACCTTGCGCAGCTCTGGGCACGGCGGCGCCACCGCCACGCCTCCTAGGCGCCTTCGCCCTTCCCGACAAGCTCCTCTTGCGGGCCTCCTCCCCGGCAGGCTCATCTTGTCGGGGCTCCTTGACCTACCTCCTGAACTCTGAACAGAGAAACAGGAGAAGGATCACGGGCACCTTATCTTTTTAACTTTTAAGCCCTCGGGCATTAGCTGCATTTAAGAACTTGTAATCCTCTCTATCATGTTTTTCATCCTCTATGGACTTGTACTAAGCTAGGATGTTTTTAATGAAAAGAGGGAAAGCTTGCGGATGGGTCTTTTACTTGATGCGTGCCTTGTGTGTTCTTACGCTATCGGGAGCTTGCCGGGCGTAACACGCTTGCCGAGTCTTGGGACAGCCAGCTGGCGGTGTTGCTTCCGCAAGCAACCTTGCCGGCCGATTATGACGCTTAACTTGCCGAGCAGGCTCGAAAGCAAGATAAGGGTGCAGCAGCACACTTGTGTTTGTTGAGCGGACTCGGAAACAAAACAAGTACGCAACCGGGCCACGACTCGGCTCCTCCACGTACGGGTTTTACAAAACATGCTCGTTCAAAGACGCAGCCCCGCCTTTCCCGGTCCATAGGAGGATGCATGACGAGGGATGAAAAACTTATCTGATATCGCAGCCCCCAGCAACTCTAGCTTGCCGGAGACGAATCTTGGCGCTCGCAGCCCCCAGCGAGGCTGGCTTGCCGAGGAAGAACCTTGGCACCCGCAGCCCCCGGCGACCCTGGCTTGCCGGACCCCAGGCGCTGGTGTGACCTTTCGGTTCCTCCTTGCTGCTGCAATTTTAGTCATGAAAACAGCTGAGGTAGATATGCAACTGCTTCATGTATATGTATGTGCATATGAATCTTGACTATGCAATACGATGTCGTGCCTTGCCCCTCGTATGTTTGTACTTCACGCTCTTGGGGAGCTTGTCGGGCGTAACACGCTTGCCGAAGCGGGACAGCCCCGGCGGTGTTGCTTCGGCAAACAACCTTGTCGGGCCGATTATGACGCTTAACTTGTCGAGCAGGCTCGAAAGCAAGATAAGGGTGCAGCAGCACACTTGTGTTTGTTGAGCGGACTCGGAAACAAAACAAGCACAATCGGGCCACGACTCGGCTCCTCTCGCGACAAGTCTCTCATCTGAAGGACATCTCACGGCAGGGCTTGCCACGTTACACCCTCTACTCTACATCCTTTGTGCGTTTTACCCCACGCTTCTAGGGAAACTTGCGGTGCTTAACACACTTGCTGAGTGCGGAACATCAGCAGCCCGCTGGCTGGTGTTGCTTCCGCAAGCAACCTTGCCGCGTCTAGTCGCGACGCCGCTTAACTTGCCGAGCAGACTCGAAACGAAGCGAGGCGCTGGCTGGTCGCGCTCACTCTTAACTCGCTGAGCGTGTTGAAGCAAAGTAAGGGTGCGACCATTCACAGCACGCTCCTCCGCGCATGTGTTTAGCGTACAAAGGACGAATGCGCGAGGGATATAACATATATAAAAGCATGAGATTAGGGAGTGCTCTGCGCAAGAGCTCGAGCAACTTAGCTTTTCTTTTTCTCGTTTCCTTGCACTCGCTGGTGGAGCCCAATGGCGCGTCCTTGACGGCGGCGCAGCACTCCGGAGAGGTGCGTTTGCCGGAACGAGCACCAGAGCTGTCCTCGCCAGGCTTAGAGTGCTCCGAGGAGCGGCGCTTGTCGGAGTGAGCACCAGAGCTGTCCTTGCTGGACCTGGAGCTCGATGGCGCGTTCTCGACGACAACAGAACGCTCGTGGAGATGCGCTTGCGGCTCGGAGGGGAGCGGAGCGGCGGCACGAGGAACAGGATATGCTCGGACTCCTAGTAGCGATAGGAGGAGCAGAGTCCTGTCTCGGCACTTTTGCCTTGCTCATGCATGGACAGCAGTCCGAAGCATCCCGCGAGCCTCCGGCATGTTCTTGCCCCACCATGCGAGTACCACCTCCCATGGCACGGCGCTACTGGGTCGTCGTGCGCTGAGATGGACGTGGATCCACGGAGACCGAGGCGCGGTCATCCGTCCTGTCCCTGGATCTGGTGACGCCGCGAGTGCCCTCGCCGGTGTCCACCCTATCGACGGCGTCTCCTCCGCCCGCCGCTGGCTCCGGTGGTGGCGGGTGAGACGCAGACGGGTCTGCAACCCTTGAGGCCCTCGTCTTCGGGGCCATGGCGCAGTTGTCGATGAAGTCGCTGACGAAACTGGAGAGGTTGATGAAGAACGCGGTCGCGCGAACGCCGGATCAGGTCCGCACAACCTCGACGCCCCCTACCTGGCGCGCCAAAGATGTCGGGCGCGATGGGGCGCGACACCTATGGGGCCGGGGACGGCCCCTTCGTGAGTTGATGCGAGGCGGAGGATGCGCGGAGAGCAGATCGAGGCGTCTTGCGCTGGGATTTTTACCAGCCGGGCGCGATGGTCGCAGAAACCCTCTTTGCTGCGTTGGTTGTATTTGATCTTGCTCAAGAATGCGGCGTATGGTGGTGTGGTGTTGAGTGAATCCAACTAGCCGAACCCAGCGCTAGAGTTGCCAAGGATTCAACCTCCGAACCTCCGAACTCCGAACCCCCCACGTTGTGCATGGGCCTCCTTTTATAGGGCAAGGGTCACCGACAGTGTCAACGAGGAGAGAGGGGTAAAACGTAAAAGAGGTGGTAGTTGGAGCAGTCGGAAGCAGGCAGCTACGAAAGGCTTGAACAGTGGATTCTACCTACTTTTGACAGAGGGGGACAAGAGCATTAAATGCCCGTCGCCGTCGACCCCAAAAGCTCCCGCCCTTGCGTCTCCGTTTGCCACGGCGATGGAGCCACCACCGTGGAGTGCCACCGCACCCCTCATGCAGCACAGCCATCCGCCACGCGTCTCTGGAGAGGGCTTAAGGCGACGCGTGGGCGGATGAGCTGGAGGGCGGGCACACAGCGCGGCTCTCCCGGCAAGCACCTTGCCGGGGTCTTGATCTTGCCGGGCCCGGGAGTTTGTCGAGCTCTGTGACTTGCCGCTCCCCGGGCCCTCGCCGGGACGCGTATAGCGCCGAGGCGTGTCTTCTGCGATGTAGTCTTCTAATCTCCCCGGCGAGCTCCTCTCGCCCGGGGCTTGCATGAGTGATGTAATCTTGAGCCTGGAACGGCCTTCCCGGCAAGCTCCTCTTGCCGGGGTCTCGAGCTTCTGTCTTGTACACTTTGTTCTTGAATGGCTTGATATGGAGCAGGAATGGTCTCCGGCAAGCATTTGGTGGATCCAGCTGCGGGGAGCTGCGACTGCCCGTGCACAAGTTGGGGTACTGAGGTACCCCCTACCTTAGTACACCGACACCCTTCATCTTGGGCCTGCAGACAAGGGGCCAAGCAGCCAAAGAATGACCCTTTTACTGACCATATTTCCTCCATAGGCACTGCCTTTGAATCCTTTCTAGCTGTTTTAGAATGCCCTATGGTAAAGATAGACTGCAAAGGAAGAATATGGGCAATGAAGATATCACAGAATTTACCAACTGCAGTCTACTACCTTGAGGTAAAAACCAGGAACTAGCAGTTAGCCTCCTTTCCATGCAATCCAACAAAGGGAGCAAATCAACAATTTTTGGTCTAGTGGTTCCAATAGGAAGCCCCAAATAAGTGAAAGGCATAGAGCCTAACTGACAGCCAAAGAAAGCAGCAAGTGCAGAAGCAACTGAGGCTTCCACATTGATGGGGTACATTGAAGACTTATGAAAGTTGATTTGTAACCCAGTTGCCAATGAAAAGGAATTTAGCACTGATTTAAGAGCCTCCAACTGAGCTATGTCAGCATTTACAAAGAGCAAGGTGTCATCTGCATACTGAACCACTGGATAAAAAGGATCATGTGTTGGCAATGGCAAGACAAGCTGTCCCCTAAGCAGAAGATCATTGATCATGGTTTGTAAAAGGTCAGCAGCAATAAAAAAGAGCAAAGGAGAGATAGGATCTCCTTGCTTAACACCACATTTGCACTTGAAATGATTTCCAGGCACACCATTTAACAGGATTGAGGATGTTGCAGAAGTTAACAGTTGTTGAATCCATATGATCCATTTGCTATCAAATCCTTTTGCCACAAGAATTCTCAAGATTGCCTCATGCTGAATTGAGTCAAAAGCTTTTTCAAAGTCAAGCTTAAGCAAAAGAATCGGCTTCCTGGACTGATTGCATTGGTGAATATACTCAAAGGTCCATGCAATACAATCATGAATTGTTCTTGATTTAATGAAGCCATACTGATTCTTACGCACACATTTGGTGATTTCCTCCTAAAACCTATTGGCAGCCAGTTTTGTCAGAAACTTTAGTCCCACACTTGTCAAAGAGATTGGCCTAAAATCTCCCACACCCTCAGGTGATTGATTTTTTGGAATTAAATTTATAAAAGCTTCATTGAGGTTTTCGAAAATCACAGTTCCAGCATGAAACTCATTGACCAACTGAATAAAGTCAGTTGAAATAATTGGCCAACATCTCTTCATAAAAAGACCATTAAAACCATCTGGCCCAGGTGCTTTATCAATTGGCATTTCTTTTATGACCTTTTCTATCTCATTCAGATGAAAAGGTTTTGTGAGCACCTCAAGACCTTGAACTTTTGGAATTAAAGATAGGATGTCATTACCCAAAACAATTGGTTTAAGGGTTCCCATTCTTCCCTTGAAATTTACCAAAAATTCCTTAGCTATCTCCCCATGATCTGAAGAAACTGTCCCATCAGACAGTTGCAGACTAGCAATAGAATTTTTTCTATATCTCTCTGTTGCCATGGCCTGGAAGAATTTTGAATTCTCTTCTCCCACCTTGATATATCTGATAGTGCACCTTTTTCTCCAGTATAAAAACTGCAAATGCACAAGGTGCTCATGATGCATCTTACATAACTTCCTGAAGTTCTTCTCTGGTATGGACAGAGGCCTCCAATCCTCTAAATCATCCAGCCATAATATTACCCAATTGCACTTTTCAATTAATGATTTAATGTGTGAAAGCCCCTTCTGCCATTTCTTTAGAGCAAACCTCAAGGATTCCAATTTGTCCATAATAACTGCAGAGATATGATGTTTATACGAAGGCTTATTCCAGACCTCCCTCACACAGTCCATGAAACCAGGCTGATGCACCCAATAGATTTCAAACCTGAAAATATGGGCTTTAGGAATTGTGGTGCTGATGGAAATAACACAAGGAACATGATCAGACGCTGTTCTCGCAAGAGGAGCCACTTGTGTCATGGGATATTGATTTATCCAACTAGCAGAAGTAAAAAACCAGTCTAGTTGTTCCAGAAGTGGGATATCCTGCATGTTAGACCAGGTGAATCTTCTACCATTTAGTGGAAGCTCAAGCAGACCTAAATGACCAATGATCTCATTAAAGATAAAAATATCATTAACATCCCCTCCTGGTAAATTTATATTTTCCATGGATCTGATGAAATTGAAATCTCCCACTAACAACCATTTTTTTCAGGTTCCACTTGCAGATTATGCAACCAGTTAACAAATTCATCCCTCATCTCACCCTGACATGGCCCATAAACTTGATTGGTTTAAACCCGTTAGTTTTGAGCAACTTTCTCTTCAGCCCACCAAGAGGCGTCCAAGGTCCACAATAACCACTGAAATATGTGGCTTGTGAGAGGCCCTACCCCAAACTTCTTGGCACTCCATAAAACCAGGTTGATGTATCCAATAATTTTCAAACCTGAAAATGTTCACTTTTGGAATAGAAGTGCTAATAGATATCAGGCAGCGTACATGGTCAGAAGCAGTTTTTGCAAGGGGGTGACTTGGGACATAGGGTATACGCTAATCCAGCTTGCAGAAGTAAACACCCAATCTAACTGATTCAAAAGAGGCAGATCCTACATGTTCGACCAGGTAAATCTTCTCCCTTTTAGAGTAAGCTCCAACAACCCCAGATGCCCAATGATTTCATTAAAAATGAATATATCATTCACATCTCTACCAGAAAGATTTCTATTATCCATGGATCTTATGAAGTTGAAATCTCCCATCAACATCCACTTTTGTTCAGGCTCCACCTCCAAATTTTATAACCAACTGACAAATTCATCCCTGAATTCACCCTGACATGGCCCATATACATTAACCAGAAACCACTTCTCATTATTATGCACATAAGTAAAACTTATTACAATCCCAAAAGGTTTAACTTCCACCAATGAACCATGAAAACTATCTGAACGCCAGACAGTTAAGATACCCCCAGAAGCTCCACGCGAGGGAGATTCAATGAACTGATGAAAACCTAAAGGGCAAATGCTCTTAATTAAAGCACAAGAGCAAGCAAAAAGCTTAGTTTCTTGCAGGCAGACAGCAACACACTGGCTTTCAATAACTTTCTCCCTAACAAAACATTGGCGAGCGTCAGAATTCAAGCCTCTAACATTCCAACAAAGAATTTTCCAGCTACGCTTGGTCACACGATTCATGGATAATCAACAAGGATAATAACCAAAAGTAGTATGTCATATAATGCCATACATCCCAAGTTCACAAACGACATGAAAAGCATAGTTTTCCACGAGTGCCACAAGTTCCAGACTGGCAAAGGAAAGAGCAAATTTAAAAGGCTCACTACACCTAAGAAGAGCAGCAACATAATCATTTAAGCAAAGGATATAAAAAGACCCAAAGGGCAGATCCAATTAATCTTGTCCATCAAATCGTGTCAATCCAACGACCTAGACTGCTTCAATGTCGAGTGCTCAACACGTTTTGTGCGCAGTTAATTTCATGCCGAAAATAGTGCTAATCAGATAATAATACGCAAATAATATCCTACTTAATATCCGCATGCACTTAATATACTTCCAAATTAACGTGCATTGCACGTACACACTTACTAGTTTAAGCAGAGGACGAAGAGGAGCCATCCTTGGGATCAGCCATAAGCTTGTCCTGCGTAAGGAGGGAGGGCTCGATTTCCAGCTCCGTGCCAATTGCCTCTAGTTCCTAGTTCCAAGTACCAGTGCGAGCACAACAAGTCAAGACCATGCGTAATTAATTATATTTTGGTAATTTTTTGACTAATCGCGAATAACTTCTGGAACCAGGTATAATTTCTAATACCGACCGCGGCTGGGGTCCATGATGTTTTGAGCCAAACTGGGCAACACACTAGGTGTCTATGCCGGCAACGCGGTGGTCATAGCATTCGTGGGTTCAGAGCGGCGGCGGCTCCCGTGGTCTACTATTCCTCAGTGTCGGCGGTGGCCGCAAAACCTCCGCCAGCATGTTGCGGTTCCGCCAATGTTTGCGTCGAATGGCGCGGCCAACCATGGTGCACTGGACGCCATGGTCCCCCATGTGTTGGCGTGCAGCAAATGGACACTCCTCCGCAAGCAAGCTTGGAGAGTCGAGTTGATGCACCAGGGGCTAGCTTGGAGTGGCGGCTTTATCCTCTGCTTGCCCACCTGCAGCCTCGCCCATGGTACTGACGGCCTAGGGCAGGGAGGGAGGTGGGTCAACGAGTTGTCTGGCTTGTCGGGGCACCCAGCCGGCTTTTATGCCAGAGAACTCGTCTTCCTACTCACTGGATGCTATGGACAAAGTGGAGAAAATGGTGCAAGGAGGATATGGGGAGCAGCGGTGTGGTGCGGTTCTTGCCAGGCGTCTGGCCTCATTTAAATAGCGAGCGGACAAGAGGAGCCAGCCGACACTATGTTTTAAATTTCCAGCCGGCTCGCGGAAGGACGTGTTGCCGGCACACGCACGGATTCAATGGAGGTAGGCGGGGAAGTCTGAAGCCGGTTGCATGCAGTGAGGAGGCGTGTTCAGCCTGGCCTGTAGCGAGTGGGTCCCCCTTGGCCGGCACGCCCGTTCAATGGCTGCGCTATGAGAGGTCGCGTTCGTGTGAGAGCAATCACTCCCTCTAGTCCTTTTTTGTTTGGATATAACAAAATCTCATTTTCCAATCACATTTTACAAGTAAAATTCATGGACAAAGTTTGACCCAAAATACGATGGGGACTAGTAAACCAGGACAGAGGTAGTAGTTATGAATCCTATTTTAGCTCCATACCAATCGTTCTAAAAACTACTTCGTACTTATAAAGCACCATTGAAAATCAGAACTCTTATGCCGCTAAAAATGATATTTTAAACGTGGCTACTCAATTAGTGGCGACTGGCGAGCCACCGCCTCCAAGTCGTTCACCTGTGGGCCCGACCATCAACTCCTACGGATCAAATTATCACACGAGCTGACTATTCCTACAAAGGTGCGCTCCACCATATACCCGGTACCCGCGCATGCAGCAATCGTGCACCTAGGGTTTTAGGGTTTATTTGTTTACGGTGCCTTTACGTAACTCTCATGTGTGCGAGACAACGACAGACCGACTGCGTGCGTGCGCCTCTTCTCTTCGTATATGTACTCCACCATTTGTCTGGTTTCCAAAATATTATACAGTAGTAATAACTAGCAATGTGCCAATGCGTTGCCACACGATCAAATTAGATTAATACATATTCACTGATTTGATAGAAAAAGAGTCGAGTTTTGAAATACGTATATCACTAAAAATATGTTACGTTTCACTCAAAATATATTGCTTTGGCGGTTTTGATGAGATAAGGGAGGAATGTGGTTGGTTTCAAGATTCGAGAAGTGGTATATCTCTAATTTCTACTCTTACTAGCAAGATGCCCATGCATTGCACGGAACATCAAGATGCATTTTTTTACAAAACACCTATTGTGATTGACCCATGCAGGAGTAATCCCATGTGTAAAACCTAACGATATCTCGAAAGTTTTATTGAAAAAATGGTATCTCGGAATTTCATAAAAAATGGTATCTCGAGAAAGATGAGAGATAAGGTGAGGAGGAGTGGGGCGTGGTGGTGACTGGTGTTCGGACTAGGCGGAGGCATGGCGATGGACGGCGTTGGCTGCGGCCACCATGCCAGATTGTTCCAGAGACTTCATTTTCTAATTGCTCGACAATGAGGTTGTGGGAGATAAGGATGAACGAGGCAAGGCCTTATCTGTAAACGTGGAGAGAGGTGCGGGTATCTTTTGTAAAATTGTCATAGTTTGCTTTCTATCCGTCAGATATAGATCGGATGGTCTATATTACAAGATGGCAGGCACACCATCATCACCAACTCGGTTTCTTATATGAGTAGAGATAAAAAACAGAGTTGGTAATGATGGTGTGCCTACCATCCTGCAATATAGGTCGTCTGATTTATATCTGATGGATAGGAAGGAAACTATGGCAATTTTGCAAAAAGATACCCACACCCCTCTCCAAATTTGCAAATAAGGCCTTCCCTTGTTCATCCTTTTCTCCCACAAGATAAACTACTCATACAAATGCCTCTTGATGTTCCGTGCAACGCATGGGAATCTTGGTAATTGTTGCAGAAAGCCCATGTGTGTGTGTGTGATGTGTGTGTGAGAGAGAGGGAGAGAGGAGGAGGACGGAGTGTGTGTGACAAAGACACAAAGAGTGTGTGTGCGCGAGAGGTATTAGCTTAAAATGAGGCGATAGTGTGTGTGTGTGTGCATGATCGAGAGGGCGTGTCTCAAGAAAGGACGAAAAATCTACATAGATACAAGGAGCGCGATAGAGACATGTACACGATAGTGGAAGCATGAGTGTGCGGGTGTATAGACTTATCTGGAGGCTAGTCGATCAATGTTTTTGAAAGAAATATGAGTCGGGGGTGTGAAAGTGAGAGTTTTGTGTGTGAGAGAGAGACGGTAGTCGAGAAGGGGAGTGGAAGCTGGAGTTGTGTGTGTGAGAGAGAGAGAGGGGGGGGGAGTTTGTCTGATCGGTAAAGAAATGAATAATGTCAGTTTTATAACTGGGATGGGGACGAAAAGGAGACCGCAACAAATGTTGTGTCTGCGGAGAGAGTAATTTTAGTGCTACAGTCATATCTAGAGAGATACAGGATGTGTGAGAGAACCCTATAGAGAGAAAGACTAAGTGAAAGACGAGTGAGAGTGTGTGTGTGGTGGTGAAAAAGAAAGCTTAGGTACCTAGTGATACCAGAGAACGGTAGAGACGTGAGAGTTAATGAAAACTGTGTAATGTATAATGATAAGAGTGTGACACTTCTCAAGGGAGATGTCGAGAGACCATGTTTGCGAAAATAGGAGAAACATGAAGTGAGCGTGCGGGTGAGCCGGAGAAAAGAGAGTGATAGCTACATGATGGAGCATGTGAGAGAGATGGGCGTGAAAGGAGATTCAAATATTTAGTTGCGTGTATAGAAAATGTCAACATAAAAGGGATTCAAATATTTGAATTCAAGATGATGATACATGTAATTCATACTCGAACCAAAATTGATCTATCAAACATGCACACTCATATGAATTCATGTGCATCTATGTTATTTAATATGTAGATATTATTGATCCATACATTTTAGTAGAACATAATTTGGTTTAAAATTTTTGAATTCAACCTTATGATTTTGAGATCATTGTATTTGTAAATCATATTATATATAAAGGAGCAGAATTCTTTGTTGTGCTTTTGGAAGTATATATAAAAAATGATGTATATAGAATTTTATTCCAGTCAAAAATGGATCCTGCCCCAACAAAAATAGAATACAAATTGGATTCAAATTGAGTTGGCACGGTAAACATGCAGTCTTGCTCTGCAAAAATTCGAATGAAGCGGGGAAAGTCGCAGTAACCGCCCGAAACCAAAATCTGCGGGATGGAAATTACTGCCTATCCCTGACACACAAAGCCTATCGGCTCGATTTCTATAGGTTTCGATAGGGGTAGGTTTGTAATTTCACTCAAATGTGACATAACCACCTGTCACCCAGATTCATACACGGTGGGTGCTAAAACACAGTGTCTCCTCGACCGAAATCGGCTCCCTCCCTGATTCATACACGGTGGGCGCGAAAACAAACTCTCGTCGGCTGAAATCTCTGTCAGCAAATATTCGGTGTATGCGAGATTACCGTCCTATCCCCAACCGGCTAATATTGTTGTGATGTAGGAAGTTCTCAACGGGGGCTAAGTTTGTAAATTTCCTCGCATTTGAGACAAGCGCGCCCTGAAGACATGGTTCCCCCTTCCTCTCTCCCTCCATTTCCCCATTCGTACTCCGTGGGCGCCAAAACACCCTCTCCACCCCAGCCTCCTACGTCTGCCACCCCATCCACCGCCGTCCTCCTACACCATTTCGGAGCTAAGATGCCATCGTCCATTATAAGAGATCGACCTCTCTCGGCCACGGCTTCAGACCGGTATCCTTGCATCTCATCCTCTCGCTTCATCCCCGTCGTCGTCCATCTTGCCTGCTTTGCTCCTACGACCGTCTCGTCCATCGCGCCAGGATATTTCCCCTGCTGCCACCGTCTACCCTCCTAGATCTGCTTCCACAGGGCCGACATCCATTGCTACCACAGCACCATCAAATTCTCAACAGATGCATACACGGCGGCGCACCAGAGGCGGTACTCTTTCATATCTGCTCAACTTATTTTTCGCAGCAAGAAAATAGATTGCCACTGCTTTACTCTGATTTCTTGTCCATCACTTACTTGTTAGTTGAAAGAAAATATTGGTTGCGAAGTTGCCTTTGTCCAGTTTGCATCTTCAGATCCGCCATGGCACACTCAACACTATACTTGCAATGCTTATGGTTTTCCCCTTTTATATTCCACACTAGTTAAATGACAGTAGACTAAATTTCGGTTAGTCGATTTTTGAGAGCTCGCCGATGTGAAGGAAGGGGCTCGGGTGGGGACGATGGTTGTTGGGGTGGTGGCCTGACGGTGGTGGGGCCTCGTCGAACGAAGAAAACTCAATGCGGGTGGGGGCGGCACTGGGGTGGGGGTGGGGGTGGCGGAGGAACACATGCGGTGGGGGGCGGTTGATGGGAGGGCGGGTTGGTTGGGGCCGGTGGTTCGGCCGGCGGCCCGTGCGGTTTTCTGTATGGGAAGAATCAGAGACGAGGAAGAAGAAGGGTTAGGAGACATAGGATCTTCATCCAACCGCCTGAAATGGTCGACTGACCCAAATGACAAAAGTCACGCGACTTGCATGCAGACATTCCTTTATATTCAATACCATCATCATAGCTGCTTAGAACTTCTCCTGAATCCATCAAGCTAAACAACGTGCTAGTCATATGTGACACCCTGGCTCAGAGAAACCGAAATGCCCCATATTCCAACCCAGAGATTGAGGTGAAGTCTTTTGGAATACGACACTGCTTAGCATAGAACAAACCAGCTTTCTATTACAACCTGAATTCGAATACAAGGTCTCCGATATTACAATGAATAACATTGACATGGCGACACTACGCCAACCACGGTTTCTCTATGCAAGCAGCATAACACTCGAGGTAGCGGAACCTCTACTGGCAGCAGAAGAACTATTGGCAGCGGAACAACTATTGGCAGCGGAACAACGAACGGATGATGGACTCCAATCCGCAGGGACTCTGGCTTGAACTTTTTCGCTAGCTCGTGAACACAGGAACCCACACCAAACAAGCAAGCAACCCGGGCACGACCTGCAAACTGGCATGACATGCCAGGTCATTACATTGAATGTACTTACAAGCTCACAATAACCAAAAGCAGTCATGACAAACAACAACAATGGCATTAGCAGGTTAAGTCAATCATGAACATGATACAAGAAGAACAACATGGCATGCACAACTGAACATGATACAACTTTAGCATGCAATGAGCATATGAACATGATGATACTAAATGCAAAAAAATTTACATTTGCACGCACCAACTTACTCTTGCTCGACGGTTACCTCGTAACCATGTCATGCATCAACTTACCAACATCGGTATCCTCGATACCACCATGATCATCTCGCGATCACATATAACTCAACCAATTTCGGTATCCATGATACCACCGTGATCCTCTCTTGATCACAGCCAACAGTTTTCTTATCATCGAACAGGGGTTTGTTATTAATCAAGTTATTATTAGTGTTGGCTCATAGTGTAACAGACTATGAACTGGGCCCATATCCGCGGGCGTGGCTATTGATAGATTTAAGACACACTCTACAGAGGTTAGCACACTGTACCCACACCACGGAACCCATGGCCTCATGCTCCCATTCGGGTGGACTAATGGCATTCCGACAAAACCGATCTATTGCCCATGACACTCCCGGCTACTTCGACCAACTCCCCTCTAGGCTAAGTCATGGGTGGCCCAGTGCCTACCAAAGGCATCAACGGCCACCGTCGTGGCAAAACGTAAACGGTCCCAAACGGGGACATGGATCCATACAACAACAATGGGCACACAAGGTTCATGTCTACCTACCTGATCAGGGTAGCGCGCGCCCATAACCTTCCCTCGTTGGAGGCACCGAAGAGAGGCATGACAATAGACCCAGTTAGGACCTTCCCGTAAAAGGCAAATGTGGTTGCACTGGTTAGCTCGATTCAGTGGCACCATGACTCAGCCAACAGTTGTTCAAGTTCATTATTATACGGTTAAACGGGAATGCAATAAGCTGAGCCATATTAAAATAACATGTTGCAACTACAATGCATGAGCATGATATCAACATAAACATGGAGGTGCAACATAATCATTGAGCATAACCACAATGAAGCATATATATATATATATATATATATATATATATATATATATATATATATATATATATATATATATCCAAATGAGCATGGCATACTGACGAGCATAACATTACCCATGAGCATAGCATGACCACTGGCATCATAAATAAACATCACGAATGAACATAACAAGAATACTACCAAGTGAGCATGTAACCATCTAGGTGCAACGGAACAAACATAGCAATGGTACTGAATAACAAACTAAGCATGCATTCGAAGAACATCACTACTACCAGCATGTATTACTACTACCAAGCATGACTTACAAACATGATACTAGCGAGTAGCACAAGATAACGGGATGCATCAAAAGATAGCATGAAAGTGAACAAGAATCCACGAGCATAACCGAAGTAACGACAGTAGTAGAAAACAACAAGGCTGATAACGACAAACTTTTATTAAATATTCAAGTTGAAAACCAAGGCTACTGCATGACTATCATGCAAGTGGCAGTCGTTGCTTGCCTGGGGGTGATGGAGACTCTGGGAAGAAGTGCGGCGAAGCCGCGGAAACGAAACGCCGGACGGTTTTCTCTCAAAGGGGTTGATTAGAGGCAATGGGAAAATGGTCATTTTCACTGTGGGACCTGTTGGGGAACGTGGTAATTTCAAAAAAATTCCTACGATCACGCAAGATCTATCTAGGAGATGCATAGCAACATAGGGGAGAGTGTGTCCATATACCCTCGTAGACCGAAAGTGGAAGCGTTTAGTAAACGTGATTGATGTAGTCAAACGTCTTCATGATCCAACCGATCCAAGTACCGAATGTACGACACCCCCGTGTTTAGCATACGTTCAGCTCGATGATGTCCCTTGTTCTCTTGATCCAGTTGAGGACGAGGGTGAGTTCCTTCAGCACGACGACATGGCGACAGTGATGATGATGTTCCCGGCGCAAGGCTTCGCCTAAGCATTATGGCGATATGATCGAGATGTGTAACTGTGGAGGGGGGGCACCGCACACGAATAAGGCAAAACTTGGTGTGTCCTAGGGTGCCCCTGCCCCCGTATATAAAGGAGGGAGGGGGAGGCCGGCAAGTCTCTTTTCTCATTCCGTAATACTTCACATGCAACCAACTCATTAGTCACATTGCTTGTAAGGCTTATAGTGATGAGCATTACCGAGAGGGCCCAGAGATACCTCTCCGAAACACAGAGTGACAAATCCTAACAAACACTTTCAGAGACACCTATAGAGCATCTTTATAATCACCTAGTTACGTTGTGACGTTTGATAGCACACCAAGGTGTTCGTCCGGTATTCGGGAGTTGCATAATATCATAGTCTGAGGAACATGTATAAGTCATAAAGAAAGAACTAGCAATAAAACTGGAACAATCATAATTCTAAGCTAACAGATGGGTCTTGTCCATCACATCATTCTCCTAATGATGTGATTCCGTTCATCAAATGACAACACATGTCTATGGTTAGGAAACTTAACCATCTTTGATTAACGAGCTAGTCAAGTAGAGGCATACTAGGGACACTTCGCTTTGTTTATGCATTCACACATGTACTAAGTTTCCGGTTAATACAATTCTAGCATGAATAATAAACATTTATCATGATATATGGAAATATAAATAATAACTTTATTATTGCCTCTAGGGCATATTTCCTTCAGGACCACCTAGCAAAAAATTTACCAACATCGATCGGAGCATTGGTTTCACCTCGATCGGAGCTACGGTTGAAAATTTATGAAGGGTGGAAGATTAGGGACCTATCTGTGAATATTTTCATCACCAACAAGTCCCTGGGGCAGAAAACAGAAAGCGCATAAGGAGAAATATGTTTTCTGAAAGAGAAAGCGTATTCTATGCCGAAGTAGATTGAAAATACTTATCCATGTGGACCCGTGGCTGGAGCCACTTCTAGGTGGGGCCCAGGCGCAGGGGGAGGGGCCAGGCTCAGTCGTCTTCTTCCTCCTGTTTCGACATAGGGAAATAGAGGAGAAGCGATGCAGGGCAGGGGCACTCAGGCGAGGGAATCGGCTGGCTCCGGCGGCCTCCAGCCGAGCCGAGAGCACTGGCGGGTGCGAGACGACGAGGCGGCTCCATCCAGAGGAGCAGGCGGCACCGGGGAGGAGTGGAACGGAGGGGAGGGGCGGCGCCCTGGGGAGACAAAGGCGGCACGGGTGGAGCTGGAGCTCGGCGCCGCGGGCACTCCAACGAGGGGGCAAGGTGGGTGGGGCAGCTCAGTGGGCGAGGGGGACTCGGTGGACGTGCAGGGGAGGCTAGAGGAGTGCTATGCTAGCCGGAAACGAGCAGACTCTGGCGACCACCGAGGAGGACCGGCAAACTCCGGCGAGTCCTGGCTACTCCAGAGGGCAAATGAGGCGAGGGAGGGAGAGATGAGGAGCGAGGGACCTCGGGCATGCCTTATATAGGTCAGGGGAGGGCTCGGGGAGGCTCTAGAGAGCTCCAGCTCGATGCCAATGGAGGTGATAGAAGAGGCAGGCCACGTGCGAGCTCGACGGAGAGTAAAAGACGACGAAATAGGAGGGGGCCAGAGCACGGGGTGACTGAGTCGATCATGGGGAAGCTACTAGACAAGGTTTGAGGTCGAGACGAGGAGGGAGATGACGGGAACAGCGCCGAGGTCTTGCTAGAGCGCGAGTTTGGCTGGCCCGACCCGTGGTCACCACGTGAACTGGCATCCGCGGAGCCAGGTGAGCGGCCACATCATGTCTAGTAGATATACCATGCTACCCTTAGTCAAGATGAAGAAAGAAATCGGTCCAGGGGCAAAGAAGAGATTTGGAGGAGTCAAAACATTTTAGCAGTAAGACGTTTGTGCTACGGGGAGACCAACACAGAAGGAGGCAGAGGCTAAGCTTTGGCATGGCTTGATCACACGCAAAGAACACTGTGATAACCAAGTATCAGCCCAAATGGAGGAGTCTAGATGGGGGTTGCTGTAGAAAGTGACCCACTGGTCAGAAATGGAGATTAGGAAGTTGCACTCACATAAGTGCATCAAATGAGCTGAAAATGGTTATGGCCCAATTATTTGACTATATGAAGACGCTCAAAAAGTTTTGTGTCATTTGGACAAGCCAAAGTGGCACTTGCTTCATAAAGCATCTCTCTGGACAGAAACTTGGAAAAATTCCACAGGAAAAATGGTTTGATGTTGAGCCAAAACTTGGTGGAGGGAGTAGATATGGATAGGAGAATGTCCTGGAAATTTTTTAGCTTAAATGAAGCAATATAAAATATGGTTGCTTCACAAATTGAAAATCTGACCAGAAACTAAGATTTGGAACTGACCCCACATAGATGAGTTACATGAGCTCAAATTTGGTGGAGACTCATGATTTGATCATATGAAGGGCCTTGCAAAATTTCAACTCATTTGGATGTGCCTAGCTAGCTCTTCCTTCACAATGTCTTCCCTCAGACAGGAACTTTGAAAAATTGCTCAGGAATATTTACTAAGCAAATTGAGTTGAATTTTGGCATGGTGCAATTATATGGACAGAAAAAGGTGCCCAAACAGTTTGGGGTCAATTGGGCAAAGGTAAATAGCACTTACTTCACAAAGTGCCATTTAGGGCAAAATAGGAAAATAATTATTGGAGAATGATTTTTGAACATGGCAATGAAATTTTTCTCTATATTTGAGCAAGATAGGACCCAAAAAATTATGATAATTATTTGGGAATATTTGGAGGGACAAAAGGATGGGTTGCTTCATAACCTAGGGCAAACAGGATAATTCCTTCAATAAAAAAGGAATATTCCCAATTAAAAGAATATTGGGATTTGGGCTAGGATGGAAATGACATGAGCTAGGGATTGTTTTGGGGATGACAAGCCACTATAAAACCTAGGAAGACACGATCTTCCCAAGTTTTGGAACCACAAAGCCACAGAAAAGCAAATCAAATCAATAAATCCAAGAAAATCAAAGGATAAAGAAAAGGGCAAAATCCAGGGTGTTACATCATAATTCCAAACTTGTTGCTCAAATATGAATCTTATATGATGCTGATATTACTAAAATAGATAACGTTTAATTGGTCAGCTAATCTTTCTACTTTACTTTCGAAAAGCACGTGCACCACATATAGAGAGACAGTAGGGAGTTGCATTCTTAATGCACTCTGGCTCATCATGTGTGGGCACTGTACAACGAATATTTTATTAGCCAAAAATTGCTTGCTCTTTTTTAGCATGTTCCTCTTCAGTTCCTCTTTAATAAGTACTGTCTCCGTTCCTAAATACAAGTCTTTGTATACATTCCACCATGGACTACATATGGAGCAAAATGAGTGAATCTACACTCTAAAATGTATTTGTATACATCTGTATGTGATCCATAGTGGATATCTCTACAAAGACTAATATTTTGGAATGGAGGGAGTATGATAGTAGTACAATATGTTCCTTGTAGTGAAGAGGAGCAGGGACATTTGTAGTGTAGAGGTCTATTCGGTTGGTTGTGATGGACACTTTCAACTCTTCAGGCCTCTTTGTTCGTAGGATTTTGTAAATATAGGGATAGGAATTGTAGTGGCCTGCCCACTTGAATCCTATAAGATTAGCAAGGAAATGCGGGGACCTGTGTCGCCTTTGAGAGTTACACTGATATTAACAGTATTGCACCTTCAGTTGAAGAGAGCTGGTATCCGAAGCCTTTCTAGCCATACCGGCAATAGTAGCCTATATTTTATAGCAAGTTCCACTTTGCTGATTTTACTTGTGATGCTTATGATTTTCCCGTTATATCTACACTATGATCTGTGTAGCTGCTTTGTGATGCACTAGCAGCAGTCCACTCTTGAAGCCAAGCAACACACTAATCATAAGTCCAAAGCTTACTTCTTCAAATACGAATTGTGATATGATACTGATATTAGTTAACGGACACACAATTAATTGGTCAGGTAATGCTCCCACTTGATTTTCCAAATGGATCTGGCCACATATAGAGAGACATCATGGAATTGCATTTCTTTGGGCGTTGTGATTCATCATGAGTGGGCATCCAATATTGTATGCAAAGAAGCGGAACCTCAAGAATATGCTTCCTCTTCTGTTCTTTAATATGTTCCTTCGTTGTTATTCTGTATTTAGTACGTATAGCGTGTTCCTTGTCAGGAAGGGGAGTAGGGACATCTGCAGTCAACAGCTGATAGAGCTGGCCTGTACGTGATCGATAGGCTTTCAATTAGTAGCGGAAATACAACACTGTATTTTCCAGCCAGTTCCACTTTCCCGATTTATATATCCTGGTTATGGCGTACCCCATTTATTTACACTATGATTTGCCTAGTTGTTGTGTGCTCTTGTTATCATGGTTTGGCAATAAACTCTTAATAAGTATATTGTGAACCTATCATCTGCCAACTATCCTTACTTCTGGAGCCTATTTTTTGGGTACTTGTGCCAGATTATATTAATGCACGCACCATATTACAGCACGCATGGGCTCTCTCATCAGAATCCAGTGATAGCACAGAAGGGTTTACAGGGTGCCCCTATATTAGAATATCCTCTACATTACAAAGATAATCTCACTACTATTTATGTTTTCATGCTTTTCAGATATACGTAATCACAGTGAATAGCAGAATCTGCGCATCAGAAGAATATTGTGGAACACTACAACGACTTACAAAATTGGCACCAAGGCATTGAGTGTCATTCTTGATGCAATGAAACTTATACTCTCCCCACTTGTAGATTCTTGTTCAGAATATGATCCTAATGACTATTCTGACCTCGAGGAGTCAAAGGTAGATGGCCTGTCCTGTTCACCCATCAAGGTGCCTATTCTAATTTAGCAAGGTTTTATTAATTGCATGTATCTTGCATAAGGTGTCTTGCATTTCTTCTACTTTGTTGCTCTGTCATCTGCTTTGTTTACTCATCATATATGTCAAGCTGCCATGCCCATCCATTATCAATACATATTCCATTTGTCATCATACCATGTTTTTCCAACCAAATGTTGTTCTTGTGCATCAGACATCAAAAAGGAAGAGGGTGATTGCCAAACCTGAAGGAGCACAAGCAAAGTCCTTGAAAAACGTAGTGGTGCCGGAGAAATCAGACAGCACCCCACATATATTGGCTCTACAACCAATGACACAAAAGATAGGACCAACTCCAGCAGACTGTACCCATACTTCACTGGCCACACCACTAGCCCACCACAAAGGACCTGCACTCCAGCAAAAGGTATGCCGATTTCAGTTGCCATAGCACTAGCCGTACCACAAAAAATCCCACTCTAGCAAAAAGTACAGCAAGTCCACCGGCCGAAGACCTATCCCAACTGCAGAGATGGCCAATGCCTACAGATTGGAACCCCATTCCAGTTATTCCTAGTTTAATAGACAATGCTTTCAATGTTGTTAGGGAATACGTGCATATATTCCCATCATGGGAAGATTATAGTGAAGACAAACACTATTTTCACATCTTCCTGTCCCACTTACATGTAAGTGCTATTATTCATGCTGATTATTTTCCTATTTTCTGCTGATTGAACACATCAATGATTTACATTGCATTGTTGTAAGTAGGCGAGGGATCTGGATAGTTATGACGAGCAAAGCTTGCTTGCACTTTTCAAGGAAGCATTGCAGCGGCCTCAGTGTTACCTGAGGAAATCACACTTTGATGGCAAGTCTATAAACGAATTCCTTATGAAGTCTCCTGTGCTAAATTTAGAAGACATTGAATGGAAAAACCTTGTTATGCACTGGTCTCGTTCCCAGGATGAGGTACTGTCTATGATATCACATGACAATTTGAACTTCTACTTTTCCGCATGTGCCTTACGGATCTCTTTTGTACGAAATCTGCTCAAAGAAGAATTCCGGTTTGAAAAGGACGACGGGATATCGCAAATATGTTGCCCGATGCTTTGCTCTTGTTAGTACCTATTGTCATGTATCACTGTACTTGCATTCATACCTGGTTCATTATGTGACAGCAGTATGCATGATAGCTTTCTTATCAACTGTTTGCTCCAAATTATCTGATCTGTTTGAATTGTTACATTAATGTAGAATATATCCAATGCCAATAAAAATTTTTAGCTCTGCATTGTTCTTGTAAGTACCTACTGTCCTTTATCAGTGTACTTATATTGAAAGCTAGTTGTTCATGCACCATCACTGTGCAACTTATTTTCCTTTTCCCTCCATTTTATACACATGAGATCTATATTTACTCTTACCATAAGGTTGGATAACACCGATGGTACTGAAGAAGTTTAGCTCTGCATTGCTCTTGGTTGTACCTTTTGCCTATATCATTGTACTTACATTTCTAGCTACTTGGTTATGTAGCATCACTCTTCATCTTATCTTAAATATCCTAATTTTTTTTCTTATATTATCACATCTATATTTACTCTTAAAAAAATATAGAATAAGGCAATGCTTATGAAGAAGATTCTGTGGTAACTTCTTGAATTGCCCCCCCACCTGCCTGGACAAGGGCTTTATAGAGCCTGTTTTCACCACTAATGTAAGTTTGTCCTTCTCAAGCCTTCAAACTTTGTTGTGTATATTTGGTTAGGCATGACTGCAATAGCTTTTTATTTTTGGTGTTTGCATCAAGTTGCATGTTTAAAGTTTATCATGTAGTTCACAAACAAAAGTTTGTCCTTCTCAATTTAAGTTTTCAGTTGTACAACCAAGTTCCATCTTCATACCATGTAAATTAAACTATACAGAGCAAGTGATATTCTTTTGCACTACATGTATGCTTCTGTTGTTGATCCATAATACAGTGGTGTGGTGAACCTACCCACTACATCACAATGTCATATTCGGTAATGTCTTAACTATGAACAATGCCATATCATTCTAGTATTATTTAAATCGTCTCTTTATTTGCCAGTCTGAAATGGGATAAATGGATAGCACACTAACCATTGATACTTATGAGTTCTTGATGTGTAATCCAGTGGTGTCGTGAAGCTGCCAACTCCTTCAAAATGTCATTTCCTGCCAAGTCTGAACCTGAACAATACCATATTGTGTTAATGCTATTTTAAACTGGGTCACTTTATTCGTCAATAAGAAATGTGATGAATTGTCAGCACTGATACTTATATGTGCAAAACCTGTTCTGTTTGCTTGTTTCTCTTTCAGAGTGAGGAGGATATAAGTGTCAAACAAGCGCAGTCTCATCAGCTTGCTCAGCTGCTTGTGCTGCAGCTCTCGAGCAGGGATAACCTTTCTTGAACTCTATTGAAGTGTTGCCGGTTTTGTATATTATTTTGTCAACGTGTTTATTTGCACTGGTGGGCCAATTTATTCATGATGATGCAGTTATTTTACTATATATATCATGTCTTCGTAGTAAACCGACCAAACCATAAAATTGCGGTACATAATCAGACCGTCATGCAAATCACTATGTATGATCCGCATCATGGGCCCAATCATCTTGTTCCGTTAACAGGCCTATATGAAAACTGACCCACTAGTAGTTTCGGGCCTTTAATAGGCTGAGGAAACTGTCGGCCCTATTTTCGCAAGAAAATTAAATGGGCTTTTAGAAGGCTAAAAAGTAGGTTGGGCCTGAAACGTGCTGAACAACTCACGGGCCGATAGCAAGCCGAAATAGACCCTGGCCCATGATCGTGCCAATCACATCATGGGCCGTTAACACCCCAAAATTGTCTCGGTTCCTGTTTGGCCCAATCAGATTATCGGCTGTGAGCATGCCAGATGCAAAGCATGCCATAGTGAGGCCCAACTATATGACGGGCTTTTAACAGGCCGAAATAAATATAGGGCCGAAATGTTAAACGGGCCTTTAACAGGCTGAAACTAATATCTGACCGTATTACTAAATGGGCCTTTAGCAAACGGAAATCCTGACCAGGCCTCAAGTGGGCCCAAAAGCACAGCATCCAGTTGCCGGGCCGAATTTGATATGGGCCATAATTTAGCCCAAAGCCTCTTAATGGGCCAGATCTATCTAGGTCGTAATATAGCCCAAAACATGGTAGGCTATTATTGGGCCGGATCTCATATCGGCTTTTATTAGGCCAAGCACGTTGTAGGTTGTTAATGGATCAGATCAAATATGGGTCGACATTTGGCCGAAAACATGGCAGCCTATTAGGTCGGCCCACTAGTGTCCTCAAAATCTTGTGGGCCTTTAGCTGGGCCAACCCATTATGGTCTGGAAAATGTTGTGGGCCTTTAGCTATGCCGGCCCATTATGGTCTGCAAAATCTTGTGGGCCTTTAGTTGGACCGGCCCATTTAATCTTTATGGACCACTTTTGGGCCGGTCCACGTGTCAACATATCATAGGCGCATCTCGCCCATTGGATGAGTGACCCCTGTGCCAACGTGGAGTTGACACGTGGTTCCATCGGCCAATGAGAATTTTACACGTGGAAAATCGGTATTGGTCGTGGCTGTTAGCGGGTTATCGGATCCAAAACCGGACCCGATAGCTTAACGGTGACCCGTTATGATGGATGCCATGTGTCGATCACCCTTGACGAAAGCACTTCCATGACGCGGCATTTATCATCATGGAAGTGGACACTTCCGTGATGAAAATTTTGGTAATGTCATGGAACACTTCTACGACAACACATGTATGACTATCTTGATTCTGTCATTAAATCGTCATGGATGTACATGCATGACAGAAGACGTGACCTACTGTGACAAAAGTGTATTTTTTTATAGTGAAGGGAATCGGGTTCTACCTCCGAGTCATGTAGCTTCATAAGATCCTCTGTTGTTTGCTTTTTTACGTCGAACTAGAGCATGAGACTTGGCTTTAGATTTCTTAACCGAGGTGGCGGCTTGCGGTTTCCTGGTCCAGAAGATGGATTCAGCCTGCATAAACGTAAAAGAGGTCAAATCAAGGTATATTGAAGCAAGTAAAAGTAAATGCTTACAAGTGGAGCTGGGTACTGTTAAAGAATTGGGACAGGGCCACTTTGTTGCAATTCTCTTGAGACTCATCAAGTAGGGTCCTCATGGTCTTTAAAACTTCTTCAGCAGTAAAGTTATCTTTTGTGAACAGTTGAGGATCATTTGGTTCGCCAGAATATTCGTATATTAAGCTGGGGTAGCGGCTTAAAGGGAGTATCTTCCAGGAGACCCAACATCGGGTCAAGTGAACTCCAAGTAACCTGTTAGCCAACAAGGCTTTGGCCTTGGAAAGGAATGGGAGAGCCATGGCATGCTCTTCTGGAATAATTTTGCTTGGCGGGTCAAAGTTCAGTGGAAGACGCTCGGCTCTAAACCTGGGCAGAGGGTTTTTTGTGGTAGGTGCGGTGTTTTTGCAGTAAAACCAGGTGGTTACCCATCCCTTGGGGTGACTTGGTCAGACAATGGAGGGAAAATTGTTATCCCTCCGTCTCTGAATTGAGATCCCACCTAATTCTTGACTCGGGCGATATTTGCATTAAGTTTGGCAGTTTATATAGAAGAATTCCTTGAAAAGGGGGACTGTGGGTGCTGTCTGAAGAGGGGTTAGGTGGTCAGACAAGAGGGACTCGAAAAAAAACCCGGTTAGTCTCGGAACGGTCAAAGAAGACAAGGGGAATGGGGCAACTACGAATGGGTGCGAGGTTTTATGAAAACATGCGGATGCAATGCGGATGATGTGATGATGAAATGCATGACATGAACACAATGCAAAACAAAAGACAAAAACCCAACCACAGAGGAAAATAACATATCACATCTCCGGAAAAGGCAAGAGTTGGAGTTACGAATGTGTAAAGTTGTATCCGGGGCGTTACAAGTACTTTGCTTCGAGGTCTAATAAACTTTTGCAATAAGTATATGAGTTCTTTATGACTAATGTGAGTCCATGGATTATACACACTCTTACCCTTCCATCATTGCTAGCCTCTTCGGTACCGTGCATTGCCCTTTCTCACCTTGAGAGTTGGTGCAAACTTTCCCGGTGCATCCAAACCCCGTGATACGATACGCTCTATCACACATAAACCTCCTTATATGTTCCTCAAAACAGCCACCATACCTACTTATTATGGCATTTCCATAGCCATTCTGAGATATATTGCCATGCAACTTTCCATCGTTCCGTTCATCATGACACGTTTCATCATTGTCATATTGCTTTTGGCATGATCATGTAGTTGACATCGTATTTGTGGCAAAGCCACCTTCATAATTTTTCATACATGTCGCTCTTGATTCATTGCATATCCCGGTACACTGCCGGAGGCATTCATATAGAGTCATATTTTTTTCTAGTATCGAGTTGTAATTCATGAGTTGTAAATAAATAGGAGTGTGATGATCATCATTATTAGAGCATTGTCCCCTATAAAAAAAAGAAAGTTCAAATAAAAAAAGGCTCCAAAAAAGAAAATAAAAAAGGGGGACAATGTTACTATCTTTTTCCACACTTGTGCTTCAAAGTAGCACCATGTTCTTCATATAGAGAGTCTCCTATGTTGTCACTTTCATATACTAATGGGAATTTTTCATTATAGAACTTGGCTTGTATATTCCAACGATGGGCTTCCTCAAAATGCCCTAGGTCTTTGTGAGCAAGCAAGTTGGATGCACACCCACTTAGTTTCTTTTGTTGAACTTTCATACATTTATAGCTCTAGTGCATCTGTTGCATGG
Organism: Aegilops speltoides; assembly: GCA_021437245.1. NCBI lineage: Eukaryota > Viridiplantae > Streptophyta > Magnoliopsida > Poales > Poaceae > Aegilops > Aegilops speltoides. The sequence goes on from CM038145.1 coordinate 119,868,210, forward strand.
CAATCCCTACTCCTCATGTTGACATCAATTGATGGGCATCTTCATAGCCCGTTGATTAGCCTCGTCAACATGATACTTTCTTTTTTTGTCTTCTCCACACAACCTCCATCATCATATTCTATTCCACCCATAGTGCTATATCCATGCTTACGCTCATGTATTGCGTGAGAGTGAAAAAAGCTGAAGCGTGTGAAAAAGTATGAACCAATTGCTTGGCTGAAACCGTCGTGTTAAAAACCATGATGGGATTATTTGGTGTGACCAAACATGAAACATAGCCTAACTATATGATTTTGTAGGGATAAAATTTCTTTAGCCATGTTATTTTGAGAAGACATGATTGCTTTATCAGTATGCTTGAAGTATTATTACTTTTATGTCAATATGAACTTTTATTTTGAATCATTTGGATCTGAACATTCATGCCACAATAAAGAAAATTATATTTAGAAATATGCTAGGTAGCATTCCACATCAAAAATTATGATTTTATCATTTACCTACTCAAGGACGAGAAGGAATTAAGCTTGGGGATGCTTGATACATCTCCAACGTATCTATAATTTTTGATTGCTCCATGCTATTATATTACCCGTTTTGGATGTTTATGGGATTTACTTTACACTTTTATATCATTTTTGGGACTAACCTATTAACCAGAGGCCCAACCCAAATTTCTATTTTTTTGCATATTTCAGTGTTCGAAGAAAAGGAATATCAAATGGAGTCCAAACGGAATGAAACCTTCAGGAGCAATCTTTTTGGAACAAACGCAATCCAGGAGACTTGGAGTGGACGTCAAGAAGCAGACGAGGCGGCCACGAGGGTGCCAGGCGCGCCCTAGGGGGGTGGGCGCACCCCCACCCTCGTGGGCCCCTCGAGGCTCCCCTGACCGACCTCATTCACCTATATATACCTCCATACCCTAAAAACATCGAGGAGCACCACGAAAACCTATTTCCACCGCCGCAACCTTCTGTACTCATGAGATCCCATCTTGGAGCCTTTTACGGCGCTCCGCCGGAGGGGAATCGATCACGAAGGGCCTCTACATCATCGCCAAGGCCTCCCCCGCTCCACCGGCCGCTGCAGCCGACCCCCGGCCCGCACCGTCCCCCACTCCACCGCCGTCGACGACCACTCGCACCCTCTCCCCCGCACCCTCCCCGGCCCGCTCCACCGTCACAAATGGATGCAACTAAAATTGCAAAAAAAAAACAAAATTGATTATATTTTCCAAATAAGAAATTTGATGATTTTTCAAATAATAAATTTGATGATATTTTTTCATATTCATAAATATTTTCAAATAACAAATTTGATGATATTTTTTAAAAAATCATTTCTATTTTGATAAAAAATATTACTGTTATGATTTAAACAAGTTTGAACATATTTAAACACAAATAAATATCAAACAATATTTTAAATGCATAAATACAAAAATGGGGAGCACAGGAATCGAACCCAGACCTCTGGTGTGTCTTTGCATCTTGACCGGTCGGGCTAGTGGGCTTGTTTTGATGGAGTGGGGTTATGTGGAATGTAACGACCGGTCGGGCTAGTAAATTCTAATGGCGCTTTGGCGGGTGCGCCATTTGATTGGTTGTACTTATGGCGCACTAGGGTGCAGTGCGCCATTGGATCCCTCCCCGTTGTCCCCTCTCACTGCCTGCCTCCTCCTCCTCGCCAAATCCACTCAACCCAACCATACACCACCGTCCCCTTTCTCCGTCCCTCCGTCCGCCCTTTTGCAGACGGCGGCGGGCCGCCGCTTGCTGTGGTCTTCTGCTGCCCCCGCCGCCGCCCGACCTCATGGGACTCCACCCCGCCGCCCAGCGCCCACCGAACGGGTCGGCCGGTAGCATCGCCCGCTCCTCTCCTCTCCTACTCCCTCCGCGAGTGAGGGCCTCCTCCGGCCCTGCAGCAGCCCGTGGCCGCTGCCCCTACGTGCCCACCCCGCCTGCCCTGCCGTCCTCCGCCACCGGCCCTAGCTCTCCTTCAACCGCGGTGAGCGAGGACCCGGACGAGCTCCGACCCGACCCCGACCCCTTTGCCGACCCCGACCCCTTTGGCGACCAGGTACCTCTCCTCCTTCCTCCTTCCTCCCTCTCTCCACCATTCCCCATTCCTTCCAACCGATGCTCCAAAAGGAATTTCAAGACAGAAAGCACATGCTCCAAAAGTTAGGGTTCACGATTCAAATTGCACTGCATTTTTGTACTGCATTTTTTGTAACTATATAGGAGAATCAGAGTTCCTGCTACTTTTGTTTGTTTTCTTTTTGAAACTATGCTATCTTTTCATTAGAGATGGGATGTTTCTACTTTCTAGCGGTGAACATGAGAAGGTTGTGTTAGTTGCTCAGCCTGGGATAGGAAAATAGACCGTGAACTTTCTGAGATGGTAAAATAGATGAGGGCATTGTTCTCCAGGGAAGGTGCAATGGATGTGATTGAAGATTCAGTTCGGTTGTTCCATTAATGATGTCTAGGCAGAACGCTTAATAAGTTTCATCTTGCAGCAAACAACAAGAACTGCAGGACTACCTGTTGCTAGGTAGTAGTAGAGTACATGCGCTTGCAAGTTCCAACTAGTTGCTTCAGGGATTGAGTTAATTCATAGATGTTGACCTTCATCCAAATGGCATATAGATTGGAACAAGCGAGTTCTGTTTCTTGTTATTTTAGATTGTCTTGTGGATTTGATTCATTATTTGCAAAGTGATAAATTTTGAATTTGAACTAATTGATTCTCCTATGAAGAAGGCCGGGCCTCGGAAATTGGTTAGTTTGAAGGCCGGGCCCTTATAATGATGCTTTTCTCTAGAAAAAATGATCCTGGATTTTTTATGTAATTCTTTGTGGTATTAAGATGGAAACACTGGGATACTATTTACATTAGGAGATGGTGTTATATTAAGATGCATATATTGTTATGTTACGCAAATTGTATCATCTTGCCACTTAAGTCAGCCTTCCTTTAAGCGAAAAATTCAGTTAGGAGCTCTTGTTAGGACATCTTGTCAAAAACTTGAGCTCTTGTCAAAAAATTCAGTTATGGCATCTAGAATTATGTCGGTTTTGTTTCAGTAACTAGAAGACCAAAGTGTTAGGAATTTGTCCAAACTGTAGTTTTCAGATTCTGTCCAAACTGAAAAGCTGTTAAAAAGCATGATGTTTCTTGGATTTCTGTAATGATGATGATGATGGAACACATGGTCTTGGATTTCTGTAATGATGATGGAACATTATAAAGCATTGTAATCCAGTGTGTATGAAGGATACAAAAAATTTAGCAACTTCTTTGATTTTATAAAGTTGTTATTATATGGGTGAAACTTCACTTGTTTTTAGGCTAGTGCAGGGTGTTGCTTTATTGTGATGCCTATGAATTACTTGTGATCACATTGAGAAAGACTTGCTAGTTTGTTGGGTTTTGTCTCCGACCATTGTGTCGTGATGAATTTGCAGTACCCGAGAGGCCCTTGAGTTTGCGGAATGTCGATTAACTTCCGTTCCGGCAAATTCGGGCACTCCATATGTCCTATTTTCAGCAAAAGGTCATGCTGAAATTTTCCGTGAATTTTAGCATGACTTTGCTAAAAATAGGACATATGGGGTACTTGCGACTAATGCATGTTTTATGATCTGTTGTAAGGGTACTAATTGGTCTCTTCTGCTGCTTATCAGAGATGGCGGGAAGCAGCCACCGCCGATCTGCGACACCGCAGTATGAGTTGGATGCTTCCGGGTTCTTCACTACCATACTTGAGGCTTCGGTATCATCCATGACGCTGGTATATAAAACGAGAGATCTCCCCTTCACCCATCTCATTATGATATCTGTTGTTTGCTACATCACTCATTTTCCCAAACTACGAGGCTGCCCGACAGTTTATGAACATCTTGATGGGTGAAGATCCGCCAAATAATGTGAATCTGCGGCGGGCAGCGTGGTTTCATTGGCGATGGGATGTGCGGTTGGCGATCAAGAGGGCCACATGTACTTGTCTCGTGGGTGTGAGAAGTTCTACCGTGCCTCACGACCTGCAGCTGGGGTACTTCCTTGTCTTCAGTACTGACGACGCCCAACATGCTCATCGTGAAGGTGTACAACAAGACTATGTGTGCATGCGCTCTGTTGCCGATGATGATGCGATGCGTTCGCCTCTTCTTATTCCTCTACATTTGGCTTTGTCTCACATCGATTGTTAATGGTCATTGTTGCATTTTGGACAGGTAGGAGCAGATAGCGGCGACAGCAGCTGACCAAAGCAAAGGCGACTATGGTCAGAGCGAAGCAAGAGCGATTCGGGTCAGAGCGAAGCAAAGAAGCGATTCGCACCGGCATAGACAACAAGAAGGATGATCCGGACTGGAGTGCAGGAGAAGAGGAGCAGAGTGAGGATGAGGAGCTGCATGATGACGATGGGCATCGGTGAGGATGACCTAGCGCTGGTGGTGGTGACCAAGGGCAAGAGATGGTGGTGGCTGACCAGGGGCAAGAGATGGAGGTGGTGAGGATGACCTAGCGATGGTCGTGCTGAAGGTGGCCTCGCGATGGTGGTTGTGCTCGACAATGACCATGCACCGATGGTGGCGCCGGCGATCCCTGGCGGGCGACATGACCACGCCAATTGTGGTAGAAGACTACATCCCACTACCTCCATCGCCTCCACCGCCTCGCCGCTCTAGGCGATCGAGAGATGAAGGAGAAGAAGGAGAAGAACTGCCTACTTTGTCAGGTATGTCAGATCTCCTATAGGTTAGCTATCCAAAATGATATATATATACATACACTTAGTTACCTATGTTATCTCTAATATGCTTAGTTTCCTATAGGTTAGCTTCATTTTACCTAAGTTGGCTCTAATATACTAACTTAGAGCTTATATGCTTAGTTTCCTATAGGTTAGCTCCAAAATAACTTATTTTAGCACAAAATGATCAAGTTTACATAATAAGCTTATAGTCTTTTTCTTAATCTTCTTCTTTTCCAAAATGACATAGGTTAGCTTCATTTTACCTAAGTTGGCTCTAATATACTAACTTAGACCTTATATGCTTAGTTTCCTATAGGTTAGCTCCAAAATAACTTATGTTAGCACAAAATGATCAAGTTTACATAATAAGCTTATAGTCTTCTTCTTATTCTTCTTCTTTTCCAAAACTCTTCTTATTCTTCTTCTAGTGTTCTTCCTCTTCTAGTATTCTTCTAGTCTTCTTCTTTTCTTCTTCTAACTTCTTGTTTATCATTTTGCAGATTTGATTTAATTGACTAAGCTTGCGTGGATGGAGTGCTTCTTTTCCATTTGTGTTTTTATTTTGTATCAATGTGAAACTTTTGTGAATTGATGGATAACGGTGTTGGATGAACAATGTGAAACTTTTGTAACGATTTGAACTATGTGTTGGCTATGTATGTATATATGATGAAACTTGTGTGTTGGATATGATTGCCATATGGATGCTTGTTGTATATATATATGTGTTGAATATCTCATATGTGAAATAGTGACCGAGATTAAGAAGAAAAGAATTAAAAAGTTGTTACTAATGGCGACTACCATGTGTTTGCGCTATAAGTATAACAGATAATAGTGGCGCACTGTGGGCAGTACTAATGGCGCACTGCATGGTGCGCCATTAGAATACCAGATTCTAATGGCGCACATGTGGTACGCCATTAGAAAAAAATTCTAATGGCGTGAGTCTAGTGGCGCACCAGCCGTGCGCCATTAGAAGGCAAAACTGGTGCGCCACTAGCATGCCTTTTCCTAGTAGTGGAGTAATAGTAGTAGATGCAGGCAGGAGTCGGTCTCCTTGTCGCGGATGTGATGCCTATACACATGATCATGCCTAGATAATCTCATAACTATGCACTTTTCTATCAATTGCTCGACAGTAATTTGTTCACCCACCATAATACTTATGCTATCTTGAGAGAAGCCACTAGTGAAACCTATGGCCCCCGGGTCTATCTTTTATCGTATAAGTCTCCAATCTACTTTATTTTGCAATCTTTACCTTCCAATCTATATCATAAAAATACCAAAAATACTTATCTTATCTTATTATCTCTATCAGATCTCACTTTCGCAAGTGGCCGTGAAGGGATTGACAACCCCTTTATCGTGTTGGTTGCAAGGTTCTAGTTTGTTTGTGTAGGTACGAGGGACTTGTGAGGAGCCTCGTACTGGATTGATACCTTAGTTCTCAAAAACTGAGGGAAATACTTCAGTGATGGAAAACCAACGCAGTGCTCAAGAGGTAGCAATATGCAACGGAAGATAGACTACACTAGACAAGACATTGTTAAGTAAGCAATTGTGAATGTACGAAGACTATCAACAACTAGGTGGTATGGAATAGAATGGAAGACAATATGAAGCCAACAGGTAATAGTCTTCACACAATGAAGTTAATCAGATCAGACAAGCAAGCATTGATTTCACGAAGACAAACTGTAATGTAAAGAGAAGTGGGGGATAGAACCATTTGCTTGGTGAAGACAAGGATTTGGTAGACCAGTTCCAGTTGCTGTGACAACTGTACGTCTGGTTAGGGAGGCTGAGATTGAACTCATAAGACCGCGTCTTAACATTATTCCCTTGAGCTAAGGACACCCAGTCCTCACCCAATCACTCTGGTAAGTCTTCAAGGTAGACTTCCAAACCTTCACAGACTTTGTTCACCGGCGATCCATAATGGCTATTGGATGCTCAGAACGTGACGCCTAACCGGCTGGAGGATTCCCAATCCTCAAGTGTAACAAGTCTTCAGGTCACGCGAATAGAAAGACTTCAGTGATGTCTAACACTCTTTGGCTCTGGGTGTTTTGGGCTTTGTCCTCACAAGGATCTCTCTCTCTCTCTCTCTAAGGCTTCGGAGGTGGATTGCTCTTAAACGACAAAAGTTGTGCACTAACTATGATCAGGCACCAATTTATGGTGTAGGGGGTGGGCTATTCATAGCCAGGAGGCAACCCGACCTAATATGTACGAAATGACACTGGGTCACTAAGGAACTGACACATGTCCAACGGTCGGATTTCAAACACACGCGGTAGCTTGCCTTGGGTTACAAGCAGAGCTGACTCATCCAGCTCTGGATAAGATTTGCTCTCATTGTCTTTGCTCGAAGACATAGAATTTGGTTGAGCATCGCATCAGTCACTCTGGCTTGGTTTACTTAGACCCCACTTAATAGTATGGTGGTTCCTATGACTCAATAAAGAAGAAAAGGAAACTATAAAACAAATATGTCTTCACACTTCATAGTCTTCAAGTGAATGTCCTCACATGTCATAATCTTCATTGTGAATGACTTCTCGAACCACCATTGTCTTCAATGTCTTCACACATTTTTAGGTGTGTCGGTGCGAAACGACACCTATGGGATCACAAGAATCCCTACTGCGGTTGCGAGGCGCTTGGTCGTGAGGAGAGCAGGATCAGCAGTCAGTACGAGCACGTGGGTCGTTTACCCAGGTTCGGGCCGCAGGGATGCATAATACCCTAGTCCTGCTTTGATGTATATATTTGTGTTCTTGAGGTTCTTGAACTAGCTACAATGGGCGTATCTTGTCCAAAAGTCCGAATCCTTCTCCTGGATGCCTCGGGCCTCCTTTTATAGGCAAGGGGATTGCCACTGTGGCACACAGGAGGTGGCATCGGGGTACTGTGGTTAAGCCTATCGCTAGCTATTACGGGACAAGACGCATTTAATGCACCTCTGACGTGTCCCCTTCACTTTACCGCCACCTCGCCCTGCCTTGACACGCGCCTGGGCCAGCGAGGCGGTCAGCGCCATGTAGGCTGGCATGCTGCTGAGGTGGCGCGGTGGGAGGGCCTTCATGAAGATTTGCATGCCACCATGTAGGCATGTGCTGAGTTGGTCGAGAAGCCTCATGCTGACACGCAGGCGCCTGCCTAGCTGGTGGGCTGGCAGCTGCATGGGAGCGGTGGCAGAAGCTTGGCGGGTGCGGGCCTGGCCGTGGCCTCGTGGACGTCCTCGGCAAGGGCCTTGCCAGGTCCCGGGCAAGGGTCTTGCCATGGCGTCGCGGTCGTCCCCAACAAGGATCTTGCAGGGGGTCTTGTGGGGTTCCTTGGCAAGAATCTCGCCGAGGTTCGTCGTCTTCTAATTCTCTTCTGACTTGAAGTGTTCCTTGTCCCAACGCGGTTGGCGACGCTGTTCACAAAGATCTGCATGCCACCATGGAGGCACCTCCCGAGCCTACGTCCCAACGCGGTTGGCGACGCTGGAGAGACTGGGGCCCAAGGGTGGCGCGCCCTGTTGGCGTCAGGTTGGCTGCCCCGGCAATGTCCTTGCCGGGGCCTTGGAGGCCGCCCCGGCAAGGGTCTTGCCGGGGGAAACCACTTCCTCTTCTTGCTCTTTATGCTTCTGTCTTGGCGTTGCCTTGGTCGTCCCGCGGCTTTGATTTCCTGTCCCGCGGCAAGTGTGGTCGTGGGCGCGGCACTGACTGCCCGTGCACAAATAAGGGGTACAAAAGAGCACCCCTATTTTGGTACACCCACAGGAGGGCCTAGGCCACACATAAGCGCAACACATGTTGGGACAGGCCCAGAAGGGTGCGTGGGCAAGCGGGGCGATTTTTATCGTAGTAACTTTTTGTCCGCTAGGCTTCCCCATGACCAGCGTTGAATGTGTGACGTGGGGGTCGCGCGCGCGTGATCGAAGCATGCTTCCATCATCTTGCAGTGAACAGTAAAGAGGTGGCTTGTGTGTGCCTTCGAGACCGCAGAGCCGCCGCTCATTTACTGTCCTTACCTGGGAACCGTTGCTCCACGCGTCCTATTACGCCCGTCTCTCGCGCCACGTACGCCGCATGCACGACGCAGAGCGAATGACAGGCGCGCGGGATTCGGGAAGTCCTACGTGCGTGGGTCGATTCCCACGCGCCTTCAATTGGGCAGGGAGGGCAGTCGACGGCCTCACCCGCTGTGACCTTAATGATCTAGATTGGCTAAAAGGGGCGGCCGAGCCCCGACCCCGTCCTTTATAAGGAGGGGAGCCGGAGGAACGGCACCTCTTGGTCCTTCGTCATCTGCCTCTCCCCATCTCTGCTCCTTCCTCCCTTCTGTCATGGTGAGAGGACGCGGTGATGCTTCATTGGTGGTGGCGAGGGTCTCCGTTGGACAACGTGTCGCTCCTCCCCAAGAGCTCGTGGCGGCGGAGCCAGCCATTAGAGGAAGGGGGAGGGGGCGAGGTCGAGGCCGTCATGGTGCTCGGGGAAGAGGAGGACGGGGCGGCGCGTCGGCCTCGCCTCTACCAGCGGCCTCTCCCCCGGTGGAGGGCCACATCAGGGACAACCCCTACGAGTTCTTCATCAGGCTGTGCCGGCCGACGCACCGTCGTCTTCGTCTCCCGACCCCATTTTCTCGGGAGATGGAGCTAGACCCGTCGCAGGCGCTGAGGCTGCACATGAGGGGCTGTGGGAATAGTGGCACATGGGCCGACGTCGAGTTCCCGGCCCCTCACGTCATGTACCTTCGCTGTGGGTGGAAGACCTTCGCTCGCATCCACATCCTGGAGGAGGGGCTCACTCTCCATTTCAAATTAATGGAGAGTGGCCTCCTCTCCGTCAAGGTCTTTGGACACTTCGGGACTCGCGTAAGGTGCTGCATGGAGAGCTCCTCTGACGACGAAGACTCTTCCTCGAGCGGGAGTGGCGAGGAGGACAGTGGCAGCGTCGACGAGGGTAGCAGGCAGCAGGATGACGGGTCCGACTAGGCATCAGGCCCGCTGCTGCTGGGCAACATCAGCGGCCCCATCATCCGTGTCGCCGGCTCCTTGAACTTCTCTAGGTCGCCTCCTTGGGCGGCTGGCGTGGGGAGGCTGGAGAAGGCGAAGAAGGTGGGTGGCGGGCCATCAAGTCGGAGTACGATGGCAACGACGCCTTCGTAGCGAACTTACGGACCACTGCCTCATCTTCCAGCTCTTCCTCCAGCGCCACCACCGTCAGCCCTCTGCTAGGCGACCGCTGACATTTTCCCTTGGCACCTTCTGTTGCTCGTACCTCTCCTAGGCGCTTCCTATGCCCTTTTGCCTTCTTGTTCCATTTCCTGAGGAGAGGGACAAGAAAGGGATTATGGGCACCTTATCTGTTTTTAGTTTGTAAGCCTACGGGCCTTAGTCAGATTTAAAACTTGTAACCTCCCTGTTCATGTTTACATTCCGTATGAACTGTACCTGTATGGAACGTATTAATGGAAAAAGGGTGCTTTCCTGGTCTTGTGTGTGTGTGAGAAAAGCCCCTACCAAGGAACAAATCCTTGTTATTTTCAATATAAACACCGTTGCCCGGCAGCAGGCCTTGCCGTTCCCCCATTCCGTTCGTCCATACTCACACCTTTGCTGGAGGCAGGGACGAAGCGGGGGTGGGCCCTATGCTTGCTTCCTTGCCGCCGCGGCTACAACCATATTCCGAACCAAGAAGTTCTTGGGTGATAGGAACGAGGGGAGCACGGCAGCCTTGGAACAAAACGAGGTTTTGTATGTTCCAAGCTTCATGCGGAAATGCATAACAGGGGATGGAAAAACATATTTGGATCTGCAGCCCCCAGCAACCCTAGCTTGCCGTGGGTGGACCTTCGTGTCTTCAGCCCCCGGCAAGCTTGGCTTGCCGGGCCCGAAGCGCCAGCTTGTTCTCTTCCTTCCACCCGGCTTGGCGGAAACTTTTATGTACCCTGCGAACCAAAGAGGTTGGATAGGAACAAAGAGATGCAAACTCGACCTCTATGTTAGGGGTCAGTCGCCGCTAAGCACTATCAACCCTAACCGAGGGAGAGACTCAATCTAGCATGCACACTATAACTTAGGGCGCCAGCGCTTCGTTTATTTATGCTCAGGGTCTGCGCCTGGCTTTGAATAGAGGGTTACATGCCTTGCCGGCAAGGCTTGTACAAAAGGGTGGCTTGCCGGGAGGGCCCAGCAGCCGCGCCTTACGGGTAAAACTTGCGAAGATGCTCGATATTCCGTGAGTTGCTCTTTGGAATGTCATCTTCGATCTCGAGCGGACGCGCCAGCACAGTGAATCGTGTTACCCGATAAGGGCTTTCCCACTTTGGTGTCAACTTGTTGGAATTCCTGGCCAACTGAACGCGCATAAGAACAAGGTCGCCTTCCTCAAAGCTCCGGGCATGAACCTTGCGGCTATGGTAGCGGCGCAAGTCTTGCTGGTAGCGTGCTGCTCTCACTGACCGCTTTGTCGGTGTACTAAAGTAGGGGTACCTTAGTACCCGAACTTGTGCACTGGCGGTTCAGACCCCGTGGCAAGGCTCGCCAGCGCCCGCCAAGACCCTCCGTCATTTCCATTTACTGCCATTCAAGAACAAAGTGTCAACCAAGTAGACAAAGCCCCGGCAAGAGGAGCTTGCCGGGAAGTACAAGGCCCCTGCAAGAAGAACCTGCCGGGAAGGACGAGGCCCCGGCAAGAGGAGCTTGCCGGGAAGGCCAACCAAGGCGCTTCCAGAAAGCTTGCCGTGACACCCCGCGCGTCCCGGCAAGGCCCGGCGACCGGCAAGCTTGCCGGCACGACAAGAGAAGGGCCGCGGCGAGGCGCTCGCCGCGGCAAGGCTGCCACCGTGCACCCATGCTCCAGCGCATCCAACGACGTGCCACCCAGGGCCATCCCAGGAGCACGTGGCGTGGCGCTGCGCAGCCATCGGCGGAGGCGGTGTGGCAGCGACAAGGAGGCCATCGTGGCGATCGGTGGCGCCCTAACGGTCGCTTCCTTACCTTTGTTGGGGCGACCGGATGGGCATTAAATGCCCTTGTCCCCTGCCGTCAGAGTTAGGTAGGGGACACTGTTGCACACTGTTGTACCAACCTGCGTTATTACTCTTTTACCCCCTCTTTCTGCGTTGCCACCTATCGGTGACCCCCTTAGACTATAAAAGTGAGGCCCATGCGCATGTAGAAGGGGTTCGGTCCATTCGACACATCCAACACCACTACTCGCTCACGCTCTCGAGCAAGAACAAATACAAACACAAAGAAGCAGTAGGAGTTTTATCTCTCCGGAGAGCTCCGAAGCTGGGTAAAAAGCCCCCGCGTGCCGTCGCCTCGATCTGCTCTGCGTGCGCCCTCCGCTCCCTTGCCGGACTAGAAGGGGCCCCCTTGCCCCATAGGTGCTTGTGCCCACAGCGTACCACGACATCTTTGGCGCGCCAGGTAGGGGAGCGTTGAGGTTGTGCAAATCTGATTCGGCGTCTACACGCGCTACATCAACATCTTCGTCAACATGCCACCGAAGAAGAAGACTTCGGAGGTAGCCGCTCCGTCTGCGACTGTCCAATCGCCACCGGAGCAAACGGGCGGTGGGGCGGACGCCGGCGGAGGAGCGGGCGCCGGCGGTGGGACTCACGTCGTCACCAGGTCCAAAGACAAGGCCCCGCAAGCTTCAGCATCTGGATATCCACCGCGCCCTTCTCAGGAGGTGCAAGATCGACAACGCTACGGTTCCCCTAGCACCGTGCTCGCGTTGGAACAAGGCCAAGCCGGCGGATCGCGAGACGTTCAAGACCAGCGTGCACGCTAGCATGCTGGCACGAGCGAGGTGCGGTCGCCTGGACGGGGCACTGCTCCTTCCAACCCAGTTGGAAGTTCGAGCATGTACCGCACCTCGCATCGCTCGCCACCGCCACCCAAGACTCCAGAGGAAGCGCTGGCCCGAGCTCAGCTGCTTCTGGACTATCCTCCGGCACCGGACAAGATCGACGACTGGAGGATGACTATTCAGAGCCTCGTCGGCTTCGCCAACGCTGACAAGCCCCGGCAAACGAGCACATCGAAGCCCCGGCAAGGCGCTCGAGCGCAAGCCGACGCCGACAAGACCGCTGGGGGGCCCACCACGGTGCACTCCCTGCCCCGAAGGCCAAGATTGCCAGCTCGCCGGGCCAACCTCGACAACGACTCCACCGCGTCGTCAGGCCCGCGAGCTCGCCGCGATCAGCGCCAAGTTCTTCAAGAACGACGGCACGAAGACGCTCGCACTCGCATCGAGCGTCGAAGAGAAGCGCGGCGTCAATCCGACCTGCGCGCTGGGCCCACTGTCGATATGCATGCGCCGGGGGAGCCAGGCGACTTACCGTACGAGGTAGGTTGCCCTGCGTTCACCCGTGAGCTGCGGCAAGTCCAGTGGCCCAACACCAAGAACTTCAAACCAGACGTGCCCGAGAAGTACGATGGCAGGATACACCCGTCAGAGTTCCTCAACATCTACACCATCGCGGTGCAGGCTGCCGGAGGACGCGACGAGAAGATCCTTGCCAACTACTTCCCGCTGGTGCTCAAGCCCAACGCCGATCTTGGCTCATGCACTTGCCGGAGGACTCCATTTTTCGTGGGTGGACTGTGCCACCAGTTTGTCGGCGCCTTCACGGTGCCACAAGCCTCATGGCCGGAGAGCGACCTTCACTTGCTCGCCCGTAGTAGGGGAACCCTGCGCCAAATACATCTGAAGATTCAGCCGGTGCGGCGCAACATCCCAGACGTCCACCCTGCCACGGTTATCGCTGCGTTCCATCGAACGTGCGTATCGCAGATGATGAGAGATGGCGATGTGCAAGATTAGAGATGTCACGAGCTATACGCTTTGGCCGACAAGTGTGCACGGGCTGAGGAGGAGGAAAATCCGGAGAGATCTGCAGGAGCGAAGGATCTCGACGGTGAGGATGCCGCCCGGCAAGGAAGAACCGGAGGCGAACAACGAAAAAGAAAGGCTAAGGATGTGCTAGTTGTCGAGCATTCCGGCGACGGAGGCGGTTCCGACAAGGCCAAAGCTAGTGAGTCCGGCGAGGCTGTGGTAGCCGCCGACAAGCAGGAAGGCTCCGGCAAGCAATATTGCAAGATCCACCGCACCAAGGGCCATGACCTCCAAGCCTGCAAGAAAGTTGAGCGGATGGCGGAGCTACAGAAAGCTGAGTATGAGCGCCGCGACAAGGAGAGGGCCTAGGGAGGTGGCGGAGGATCCGGCAAGAAGCTTCCCGCCTGGGGAGGGCGCCGCGGCAAGGCCAAGCCGCGGCAAGGAGATAGGCCCCCCCGTGGCCGCGACAAGGACGAAGACGAAGATGAAGATGATGAAATGGAGGAAGATGAGGCCGACGACCAAGAGTTCCAGAAGGCAACGGAGGTGTTGTGCATCGACGGCGGTGCTTCTCTGCACACCTCGCACCGCCAACTCAAACAGTGGGCGCGAGAAGTGAGCGCAGCAGAACCGTCCGTTGAATCGCGCAAGCCCCTGAAGTGGTCCAGCACGCCCATCATCTTCGATGAAGACCAAGTCCGGCAAGAGTAGCTCTGATGCCCACTCCAGCAAGCGCACCTCTTCGGAGTGCTGCGCTACCATCGAGGACGCACCATCGAGCTCCACCAGCAAGTGCAAGAGGGCAAAGGCAGCTTCACAAGAGACTAAGTCCGGCAAGAGTAGCTCTGATGCCCACTCCGGCAAGCGCACATCTTCGGAGTGCTGCGCTACCGTCGAGGACGCACCATCGAGCTCCACCGGCAAGTGCAAGAGGGCAAAGGCAGCTTCACCAGAGACTAAGAAAGTGGCCGCCAAGGAGGACGGCAGACCGGTGGTACCTTCACCATCGCTGCCACGCTTGATCCTAAATAGGAAAGCGCTCGTTGCTTTCCTGCGGGCGAATGTCGATGTGTTTGCATGGCAACCATCTGACATCCCCGGTGTTCCCAGGGAAGTAATTGAGCACCACCTTGCCGTCTGCCCTCACGCACGGCCCGTCAAGCAGAGAGTAAGAAAACAAGAAGTGGAGAGACAAGAGTTCATTGCAGAAGAGGTCAAGAAGTTGGAAGCAGCAGGCCTGGTCCGAGGAGTGCTCCATCCGACGTGGTTAGCCAATCCAGTGGTCATGCACAAGGCAAACGGGAAGTGGAGGCTTTGTATTGACTTCACTGATGTTAATAAAGCTTGTCCCAAGGATCCATTTCCCTTGCCGCGCATTGACCAGATTGTCGACTCCACAGCAGGATGTGATCTGCTTTCATTCCTTGATGCATACTCAGGATATCATCAGATCTTCATGGCGTAAGAGGATGAAGAAAACCGCATTCATTACTCCATGTGGCACGTCATCGCTTCGTCACGGATGCCTTCGGACTAAAGAATGCTGGTTCAACATTTGCAAGGGTAGTCAGCCATGCTTTTGAGCCACATTTGCACGTAAATGTAGAAGCTTACATGGATGACATAGTGGTCAAGAGCAAGGACAAAGAGACTCGATCCAAGATTTGGATGAGACTTTTGCAAATCTGCGCAAGGTCAATCTCAAGTTGAACCCGAGAAGTGTGTGTTGGAGTTCCTTCGGCAAGCTTCTCGGGTTCTTTGTGTCTCAGAGGGGATTGAAGGCAATCCCGACAAGATCAAGGCCATTGAGCAAATTGAAGCACCAAAGCGTCAAGGATGTGCGAAGGCTTGCCGCTGCATTGTTGCTCTTAGTAGATTCATTTTCAAGTCTGCTGAACGCTACCGCCATTTTTCAAAATCTTGATAAAGGCGGGTCCCATGAAATGGACTCCGGAAGCGGAGGCTGCGCTGCAAGACTTGAAGAAATATTTGTCCTCCACTCTAACACTTGTCGCACCTAAGCCACAAGAGAAGTTGCTGCTATACCTGGCGGCAACCAATCAAGTGGTTAGTGCTGCGTTAGTGGCGGAAAGGGAGGCAGATGATGAGCCAGCGGCCGCGGCAAGTGAATCCAGCGACAAGCAGGGGGCTTCTCCGACAAGCTCTGGCCCGGAAAGCCCTGATCCGACAAGTTCCAGCTCCGCCAAGGATGGATCTGTGCAGTTGCCGGGAGAAAAACAGAAGAAGAAGGTGCAGCGCCCAGTTTACTTTGTCAGTTCCCTTTTGAAGGGGGCTAGATCAAGGTACTCTGGTGTACAGAAGTTGCTTTTCGGCCTACTCATGGCCTCAAGGAATCTGCACCATTACTTTCAAGCACATGAGATCACAGTTGTCACTCGCTTTCCGCTGAAGAGGGTACTGCAGAATCCAGAAGCAACAGGCAGGATTGTCGAGTGGGCACTGGAGTTGTCAAGCTTTGGCCTCAAGTTTGAAAGTACTTCAACTATTCAGAGCCGGGCTTTGGCAGAATTTATAGCAGAATGGATGCCAACACCGAATGAAGAAACTCGGAGAAGAGCATCCCCGTCAAGGAAGTTAGCAAAGAATGGATCATGTACTTTGATGGTGCCTTCTCGCTGCAAGGCGCCAGTGCGGGCGTACTACTTGTCGCCCCCACCGGAGAGCACCTCAAGTATGTGGTCCAAATGCACTTTCCCAAGGAGCAAGCAACAAATAATACTGTAGAGTATGAAGGCTTGCTTGCCGGACTCAGGATAGCAGCAGAGCTTGGGATCAAGAAGCTTATTGTCAGGGGTGACTCGCAGCTTGTCGTCCGTCAAGTGAACAAAGATTATCAGAGTCCATTGATGGAAGCCTACACTGATGAAGTGAGGAAGCTAGAAGAACATTTTGACGGCCTGCAGATGGAACATGTTCCAAGGGCTCAGAATCACGTTGCAGATGGACTGTCAAAGTGTGCTGCACTCATGTTACCTGTGGAACCAGGAATTTTTGTGCTCAAGCTGACTCAGCCATCTGTAACACCATCAACTGGACAGGGCAAAAAGAGGAAGTTGGTCACTGGTGACTACTTTCCGGCAGAGCTCCCCGGAGCCGCCGCCAAGAAGGTCTCCAGGATCAACACTGAAAGTGCTGAGGAGTAGTCTGCTCCGACAAGCCCCAGGGTTTGTTTTGTTGAAGCAGACGCTCCCGACAAGCTGTGTCCCGACACGCTTGCCGGGGAGTATCACGCTCCGGCAGGGTCCCAGATCCTTGCCGTAGAAGCGGATGTTCCCGCAGCAGCATTCGCGCCTTTAGTCTTTGTCGTCGAGCCATAGGCTCCGGCATGGGCACAACAGATCATCCATTTCCTTCAGACAGGAGAACTTCCCGAGGAGCAAGAAGCAGTGGAGAAAGTAGCCCGGCAATCAAGTATGTACCAGTTTGTCGATGACATACTGTACAGAAGAAGATTCAACGGAGTGAAATTGAAGTGCCTCTCCCGGGAAGATGGACAGGAGCTGTTGGCGGAGATACACGGAGGCATATGTGGTCATCACATTGGCGCAAGAGCACTTGCCGGCAAAGCTTTCCGGCAAGGTATCTTCTGGCCGACAGCCCTCCAGGATGCAACTGCACAAGTAACCAAGTGTGAAGCATGCCAGTTCCACTCCAAACAGATTCATCAACCAGCTCAAGCTCTCCAAACAATCCCTTTATCCTGGCCATTTTCGGTCTGGGGGCTCGATATCCTCGGCCCCTTCCCCCGAGCTGTCGGGGGCTTTGAGTACTTGTACGTTGCAATCGACAAGTTCACAAAGTGGCCTGAAGTGGAACCAGTGAGGAAGGTGACAGCACAGTCAACAGTCAAGTTCTTCAGATCAATTGTTTGCCGTTTCGGAATCCCTAACAGGATCATTACCGACAATGGCACACAATTCACAAGCCGCACCTTCATGCAGTACATCCAAGATCTTGGCACCAAGATCTGCTTCGCTTCCGTTGCTCACCCGAGAAGCAACGGTCAAGCGGAGAGGACAAATGCTGAAGTGCTGCGCGGGCTCAAGACCAGAACTTTCGACAGGCTGTACAAGTGCAGAAGAAATTGGATAGAGCAGCTGCTAGTGGTTCTTTGGTCAATCAGAACGACACCAAATCGAGCCACTGGCCAGACACCCTTTGCTCTTGTCTCTGAGCGAGGCGCTTCTCCCCACTAAACTCAGATACGATCGCCTCGAGTGCTCGCTATGATGAGCTTGAGCAAGAGCAGCTGCGGCAAGACGACGCGCTTCTCCTCGAGGAGAATCTTCTTTCGCTCTTTCTTGCGAGCTGCTCGCTACCAGCAAGCTTTGCGCCGCTATCATAGCCGCAAAGTTAATGCCAGAAGCTTCGAGGAAGGCGACCTTGTTCTTCGGCGTGTTCAATCCGCCAAGAATTCCAACAAGTTGACGCCGAAGTGGGAAGGCCCTTATCGGGTGAAACGAGTCACTTGGCCCGGCGTTGTCCGCCTTGAGACCGAAGATGGCATTCCGGTGAGCAACTCCTGGAACATAGAGCATCTTCGCAAGTTTTACCCATAAGGCGTGGTTGCCGGCCCCGTTCCGGCAACCACCTTTTGTACAAGCCTTGCCGCTGTCGCATGTAACCCTTTGTATAAAGCCGGGCGCAGCTCCCGTGCGTAAATAAAGTTTATGTGCCTCGCACTTCTTGTCAAATTTAATGCATCTTTCTTTTTTGCATCTATATCTGACACTTTGTGCAGCACTTACCCCCGGTAAGCAACAACGAACCTTAAGGTTTCGTATCATTATTTTCTCTTCTTTCTTCTCAAAAAGAAGATTCCTCCGCCCACAAGTTCACCGGGGGGGGGGGAGGGAAGATAAAGGTGTGGACCAGGCGTCGTTCAAGGGAATCTAACCTTGCCGGGACGCAGACGACAGAAAAAGCTAAGTTGCCCGAGTCTGAGCACAAAAGCCCAGCCAGTTTCAGATTCTTATGTTATATTCCTTGAACTGCCGCGCTTTGTATGGAAAACCTGTCTTGTGAGGAACGGCTCATGGCTGAGTTGCGCCCCTACTTTGTTTCGAGTCCGCTCAACAAATGAGAGTGCGCTACAACCAGCCCGACAAGGTTTCTTGCCGGAGGCAGCACCGCTAGCGGGCTGCTGATGTTCCGCACTCAGCAGGTGTGCTTGCGCCGGCAAGTTCCCTAAAAGCATGGGGTAGAGACATACAAGGGAAGTGACAGAATAAAGGATATAACATAGCAATCACTGCCAGAGGGCGCAGTCAATTTCAAATTTTTAAAGTTATGTTCCTTGAACGACCGTGCCTTGTATGGAAAACCTGTGCGCGGAGGAACCGACTCGTGGCTGAGTTGCGCCCTTGATTTGTTTTCGAGTCCGCTCAACAATACAAGTGAGCTGCAACCAGCCCCGACGAGGTTTCTTGCCGGAAAGCAGCACCGCCAGCGGGCTGCTGATGTTCCGCACTCAGCAAGCGTGCTCGCGCCGACAAGTTCCCTTAAAGCGTAGGGTAGAAACATACAAGGCACCGAATCAAGTAAAGGGCATAACATAGCAAGCTTTGCTTAGAATAAAGTTATATATTACAGTAAATAACTTGCCGCGCTCTAAGAGATTGTTCTTATGACACATCTAGCAGCGGCAGGACAAGGAAAGAGAAGGAAGGTGCGCCGCACACGGATCGACAAGCGAGTTCTTTGGGGCTGCGAATGCCAAGATTCACCCCGCAAGCTAGAGTCGCCGAGGATGCGAACGTTCGCATTTCACGGAATTAAGTGTTGACCACGTTCTCCCCACGACGCCGCAATTGGCGCGCGCTTGCTGCGAGAGGGCGCGATGGATCTGAGTGGATTCGGTTTGGACCTGTGCCACGCCGTCTGCAGATTGCTTTGAGCTGGCCCAATAGCGCTCGGCACGTGTATGGCCCAGGCCGGGGCTCTGTCGGTGTACTAAAGTAGGGGTACCTTAGTACCCGAACTTGTGCACCAGGCGGTTCTGACACCCGTGGCAAGGCTCTTGAGCGTCTGCCAAGACCCTCCGTCATTTCCATTTACTACCATTCAAGAACAAAGTGTCAACCAACTAGACAAAGCCCCGGCAAGAGGAGCTTGTCGGGAAGTACAAGGCCCCAGCAAGAAGAACCTGCCGGGAAGGACGAGGCCCCGGCAAGAGGAGCTTGCCGGGAAGGCCAACCAAGGCGCTTCCAGAAAGCTTGCCGCGACGCCTCATGCGTCCCGGCAAGGCCCGGCGACCGGCAAGCTTGCAGGCACGACAAGAGAAGGGTCGCGGCGAGGCGCTCGCCGCGGCAAGGCTGCCACCGTGCACCCAAGCTCCAGCGCATCCAATGACGTGTCACCCCAGGGCCATCCCAGGAGCATGTGGCGAGGCGCTGCGCAGCCATGCGGTGCGAGGTGGCAAGCGAAGCTGACAAGGAGGCCATCGTGGCGATCGGTGGCGCCCCTAACGGTCGTTTCCTTGCACTGTTGGGGCGACCGGACGGGCATTAAATGCCCTTGTCCCCTGCCGTCAGAGTTAGGTAGGGGACACTGTTGGACACTGTTGTACCAACCTGCGTTTTTACTCTTTTACCCCCTCTTTCTGCGTTGCCACCTGTCGGTGACCCCCTTAGACTATAAAAGGGAGGCCCATGCGCACGTAGAAGGGGTTCGGTCCATTCGACACATCCAACACCACTACTCGCTCACGCTCTCGAGCAAGAACAAATACAAACACAAAGCAGCAGTAGGAGTTTTATCTCTCCGGAGAGCTCCGAAGCCGGGTAAAAAGCCCCCGCGTGCCGTCGCCTCGATCTGCTCTGCGTGCGCCCTCTGCTCCCTTGCCGGACTAGAAGGGGCCCCCTTGCCCAATAGGTGCTCGTGCCCACAGCGTACCACGACACCGCCCGAAGACGATCTTCCTCGAGGAACGTTGCGTTATCTTGCCGCAATCGCTCTTGCTCAAGCTCATCATAAGCGAGCACTCGAGGTGACCCGTATATGAGTTCCATGGGGAGAAATGCTTCGGCCCCGTAAACCAGGGCAAATGGTGTCTGGCCGGTGGCTGGATTTGGCATCGTTCTGATCGACCAAAGAACCGCCGGCAACTCATCAATCCAGCGCATCCTGCTTTTGTGCAGCCTGTCAAAAGTCTTTGTCCTCAGGCCACGTAGCACTTATGCATTCGCCCTCTCCGCTTGGCCATTGCTCCGTGATTGTGCCACGGAAGCAAAACAGACCTTGCTACCAAGGTCCTCGATATACTGCATGAAGGTGTGGCTTGTGAACTACATGTCGTTGTCGGTGATGATTCTGTTCGGCACACCAAAGCGGCAAACTAGTCCCTTGAAGAATTTGACGGCTGACTGTGCGGTCACCTTCCTCACTGTTTCCTCCTCCGACCACTTTGTGAACTTGTCGATGGCAACGTACAAGTACTCAAAGCCCCCGACGGCGTGGGGAAAAGGGCCCAGTATGTCGAGCCCCCAGACCGAGAATGGCCAGGAGAGAGGGATTCTCTGCAAGGCTTGAGCTGGCCAATGAAGTTTCTTCGAATGGAACTGGCACGCTTCACACTTACTAGTGTTGTCGCATCTTGGAGGGCAGTGGGCCAGAAGAAACCTTGCCAGAAAGCCTTGCCAGCAAGGGCCCTTGACCCTATGTGGGAGCTGCATATGCCTCCATGTATCTCCGCTAACAGCTCCAGTCCTTCCTCCCGGGAGATGCACTTCAATTTCACCCCATTCCTTCTTTTTCTATATAGGATGTTGTCAACGAATTGGTACAGAGCAGACTGGCGGGCTACTCTCTTCGCTTCTTCCTGCTCCTTAGGAAGCTCTCATATTTGGAGGAATCGTACGGTGTGTTGCACCGATGCTGGAGCCTGTGGCTCGACGGCAAGGACCAAATGCATTTCTTCTGCCACGGGAACGTTGCCTCCGCAGCAAGGGCCTGGTGCCCTGCCGGAGTCGGTTGTCCCACGGCAGGCTTGGCGTCCATGGCAACTCCTTCGCCGGCGGCTCTAGGGAGCTCGGTGGGGAACTACTTGTCGGCGCCTAGCTTCCTCCGCTTGTTCTGTTCTGTTGATGGTTCGACGGATGTTGAGTTAACCGAAGCACAAAACTACCTGGTTCCACAGATAGCTTGAGGGCAGCACACTTTGACAGGTAGTCAGCGATGTCGTTCTCCATCCGGGGGACATGCTCTGCCTATATACCGTCAAAGCGCTCCTCCAGTCTCCTCACTTAATCTACGTAAGCTTCCATCAACGGGCTTTGATAATCTTTGTTGATCTACCTAACGACAAGCTGCGAGTCACCCCTGACGATGAGCTTCTTGACTCCGAGGTCTACCGCGATCCTGAGACCGGCAAGCAATCCCTCGTACTCGGCAGTGTTGTTTGTCGACATCTCCCTGGGAAAGTGCATTTGGATCACGTACTTGAGGTGCTCTCCAGTGGGTGCGACGAGCAGCACACCAGCGACGGCGCCTTGTAGCAAGAAGGCTCCATAAAAATACATGATCCAATTGCGTCTCGTTTCCTTGCCGGGGAGAGTGGTCTCCTAGACCACTTCGTCGGGCGTCGAGGTCCATTCAGCAATAAACTCCGCCAAGACTGCTCTAAATTGTCGAGGTGCTTTCAAAATTCAAGCCAAAACTTGACAAATCCAGGGCCCATTCCACAATCCTCCCCATTGCATCTGGGTTATGCAGTATCCATTGCAACGGGAGGCGGGTGACAACGGTGATCTCGTGCGCTTGGAAGTAATGACGCAGCTTCCTCGAGACCATAAGGAGGCCGAAGAGCAATTTTTGCACACCTGAGTACCTCGACCTAGCCCCCTGCAAGAGGGAGCTGACGAAGTAATCTAGGTGCTGCACCATTTTCTTCTTCTGCACTACTTCACCTAGTCGCACGGCCTGTTGACCTTGGTGTCAGCCCCTTGCCGGGACTCGCCTTCTTGCATGACCAAGCCTGCCGGGAGGGTTCTGGCTCGCCATCTGTTGATTCTGCCATTGCTGCTGCCTCTTCGTCGACCTCTCTCTGCGCCACCAGTGCAGCTCTAACCACCTGATTCGTTGCCGCTAGGTACAGCAGCAACGGTTCTTGTGGTTTAGGCGCAACCAGAACTGGGGTAGTGGAGAGGTATTTCTTCAAATCTTGCAGCACTGCCTCAGCCTCTGGGGTCCACTTCATTGGGCCCGCCTTCTTCTAGATCTTGAAAAGGGGAAGGGCACGCTCCGCGGACTTGGAGATGAATCTGCTCATGGCGGCAACGCAGCCAGTGAGCTGACGCACGTCCTTGATCCGCTTAGGTGCCTCAATCTGCTCGATGGCCTTGATCTTGTCTGGGTTTGCCTCAATCCCACGCTGCGACACAAAGAACCCGAGAAGCTTGCCGGATGGGACATAGAAGACACAGTTCTCAGGGTTCAGCTTGCCGGATGGGACATAGAAGACATAGAAGACACACAAAGAACCCGAGAAGCTTGCAAATGTCTCCTCTAGATCTTGCACAAGTGTCGCTTTGTCCTTGGTTTTAACCACTATGTCATCCATATAAGCTTCCATATTTCAATGTAGCAAGGGCTCAAAACCAATTTGGACTGCTCTTGCAAAGGTCGAGCCAGCGCTCTTCAACCCAAAAGGCATCCATAAAAAGCAATATGTACCACATGGGGTGATGAATGTTGTCTTCTCCTCATCTTCTCTTGTCATGAAGATCTGATGGTACCTTGAGTAGGCGTCGAGGAATGATAACAGGTCACACCCGGCCGTGGAGTCAACAATCTGGTCGATGCGCAGTAATGGGAAACGATCCTTTGGACAAGCTTTATTGATGTCTGTGTAATCAATACACAGCCTCCACTTCCCGTTTGCCTTGCGCACCACTACCGGGTTGGCCGGCCACGTCGGATGGAGCACCCCACCCCTTACCAAGCCTGCCACCTCTAGCTTTCTGATCTCCTCCATGATGAACTCCTGCCTCTCCAGAGCTTGCTTCCTGACCTTCTACTTGACGGGCCGTGCATGAGGACAGACATCAAGATGGTGCTCAATCACTTCCCTGGGAACGCCGGGGATGTCGGATTCTTGCCATGCAAACACATCGACATTTGCCCGTAGGAAAGTGACGAGCTCGCTTTTCTATTTGCCATCGAGGGTGGAGCTTATGGTGAAAGCTCCTCCCGTGTCGTCCTCCTTGACGGACACCTTCTTGGTCTCTGGTGGTGCAGCTCTGGACTTCTTGCTCTTGCCGGTGGAGCTCTCTGGCACTTCCTCGACGGGAGCGCAACACCCCAAAGAGGTGCGCTTGCCGGAGTGGGTGCGAGGAGTCTCGCCGGTCTTCTTTTCTCCTGGGGCTTCAACGGCAGAAGCAGATGCCTTGGCAGGAGCTGCTGCAACCACTTCCCGGCAGAGTTGGTCAGCACAAATCAACGCATCTTTCTTGTCAGAGGGGACGATGATGATGTTCATCGGCCCGGGCATCTTCAGTGTGTTGTAGGCGTAGTGAGAAGCCGCCATGAACTTGGCTAGTGCCGGGCGGCCGAGGATCCTGTTGTAGGGCAAGGGGATCTCGGCTAGGTCGAACACAATTCTCTCCGTCCTGTAGTTCAACTCGCCTCCAAATGTCACGGGCAGCATGACCTTTCCCTTTGGCTGGCTCCTCCCCGGGTTGACCACTTGAAACATGCCTGTCTTCTCGAGGTCCCCACCAAGGATCTGCAGCCTCTTGATCACAACAGGCGAGATCAAGTTCAGACCGGCCCCACTGTCAACTAGCATCTTCGTCACCTTGAGGTTGCGGATCATTTGTGAAACCAACAATGGCAAGCACCCAACCGCAGTAGTGCGGTCAGGGTGGTCCTCGGTGTCAAAGATGATAGGCGTGTTGGACCACTTGAGTGGCTTCCGTGTGTCGAGTGAAGGCTCCACCGCTGTGATCTCACGCGCCCACTGCTTGAGATGGCGGTGGGATGTATGCAGCTAGGTGCCACAATCGACGGACATGGCCTTTGTAGCTTTCTGGAACTCGTGGTCGCCGGACTCATCGTCCTCGTCATGATCATCATCTTCCTGCTTCTTGTCGCGGCCCCGGGCGGGCCTCTCCTGCTGATTAACTTTGCCGTGGCAGCCTCCTTGGCCGCCATGTTTCTTGCCGGATCCTTCGGCACCCTCTTGGCCCTTCTCCTTGTCCCGCTGCTCATACTCGGCTTTCTGCTTCTCAGTGAGCAGCTCAACTTGCCGGTAGTTCTAGAGGTCATGGCCCTTGGTGCGGTGGATCTTGCAATACTGCTTGTCGGAGCCCGTTGGCTTGTCGGCAGCCGCCAAGGCCCGGTAAGTGGCACACCCGGCAATCTCCTTGTCGGGGTCGCTTGCCTTGTCCTTCTTGGTGGCACCGGTATCGTCGGACCCCTCGACAGCAAGAACGGTCTTGCCCTTGCGCTTCCTATTATGGCGCCGTCCCTTCATTCCCGGGGTGGCGGTGTCATCCGTGGAGTCAGTTTCCGCGTCGGCATCCTCACCGGGGTACTTCCTCCCCTCTTCAGCTCGAGCACACCGATCGGCCAGAACATAAAGTTCAGTCACATCCTTGACCTTGTTCATCGCTAGCTCCTCACGCATCTTGCAGTTGCGCACATTCTGATGGAATGCACTGATCACGATGGCGGGATGAACGTCTGGGATGTTGTACTGCACTTGGCTGAACCTTTGGGTGTACTTGCACAAGTTTTCTCCCTCCTTCTGGGGGATGATATGCAAATCGCTCGCCTGGCCATGAGCTTGGTGGCCTCCAGTAAAGGTGCCAACAAACTCATGACATAGATCCGACCAGGAAGAAATGGAGTCCACCGGCAAGTGCATCAACCATGACATAACATTGGGCTTGAGTGCCAACGAGAAGTAATTGGCAAGCACCTTATCGTCGCGAGCCCCAGCAGCTTGCATCGCAATGGTGTAGATGCTGAGGAACTCCGACGGGTGAGTCTTGCCGTTGTACTTCTCGTCAACGTCGGGCTTAAACATGTGGTGGGAGGGCCACTGGAACTACAGCAGCTCACGGGTGAAGGCCAGACAGCCCAGCTCATAGGGTAGGCCACCGTAGCCTCCCGGTGCTAGGGGTCCATAGTGGGCCCTGCCCGCCTGTCTGACTGGTGGGGCGCATTGCATCGGCACTCGATGGTGGTTCGAGCGTCTTCATGAGATTGCTCCCGAAGAACTTGACGTTGATCGCGGCGGGTTCGTGGGTCGGATGATGCTATGGAGATATCATCACAAACGCCGTCGCGACGGATCGACACCAGTGGTGGCTGGTGTGGAGGAGGGGAGTGCACCGTGGCTGCATCGCCTTCGGCCCGTCCACCGCTGGCATGCGGTGGCTCGACGCAGCGACGGCCTACGGGCCCCTCCGGTCACACCTTATCTTTGTTGGCGATGCCGACGAGGCTCCGGATGGTGGCCCTCAATTCGTCGAGCTTCTCCGCAGTAGGAGGAAAGTCGAGGAGCAGCTGCGTGCATGCTAGGGCTTCTGCTAGTGTGGGCGGCAGCGAAAGTTGCTTGGACCGTGACGCGCTTCGACTTCTAACTACGTTAGAAGGAGCTCCATCACGGCCTTGCGGCCGTCCGCCATTTACGCCAACACCTCGGCGCATGCTGGCCCTCCTCGTCACGTGAAGGGCGCATGGGACTCTTACCAGGGAGGCACCCAGGGTCACCAGCGGGGCGGCGCTGCTCATAGCGCACGACCTGAGAAGAGCGCGCCATGGGCGCCGGTGTTGGTGTCTTGGAGGTCGCCGCGCCGCCGTCTGGCGGCACGACGACGCCCCTGGAGGGCTCCACGCCGCCTGCGGGGGGCCCAACTCTGTCTCTGGAGTTTGCGGCGTGTGGCTCATCGCCTGGCGCACGAACGACGCCATTCACTAGGCCCGGACTGCCAGGATGATGTGGATGTTCGCGGGCCATGCCACGGGTTCTATCCGCGACTGGCCCGCTACTGGCCCGCACCGGTACAGGCAGTCCGCTCACGGACGAACTGATCGCCGTGGTCGTCTTCTTCTTGGGAGCCATGGCGATGAAGAGTTGTGGTACTAGCCGCTAAATGAGATTCTCAGTACTACGCCCCCCTACCTGGCGCGCCAAAGATGTCGGTGGGAAACGACACCTATGGGATCACAAGAATCCCTACTATGGTTGCGGGGCGCTGGGTCGTGAGGAGAGCAAGATCAGCAGTCAGTACGAGCACGCGGGTTGTTTACCCAGGTTTGGGCCGCAGGGATGCGTAGTACCCTAGTCCTGCTTTGATGTGTATATTTGTGTTCTTGAGGTTCTTGAACTAGCTACAATGGGCGTAACTTGTCCAAAAGTCCGAATCCTTCTCTTGGATGCCTTGGGCCTCCTTTTATAGGCAAGGGGATCGCCACTGTGGCACACAGGAGGTGGCATCTGGGTACTGTGGTTAAGCCTATCGCTAGCTATTACGGGACAAGACGCCTCTGACGTGTCCCCTTCACTTTACCGCCGCCTCGCCCTGCCTTGACACGCGCCTGGGCGAGCGAGGCGGTCAGCGCCATGTAGGCTAGCAGGCTGCTGAGGTGGCGCGGTGGTAGGGAATTCATGAAGATTTGCATGCCACCAGTAGGCATGTGCTGAGTTGGCCGAGAAGCCTCGTGCCGACACACAGGCACCTGCCCAGCTAGTGGGCTGGTAGCTGCATGGGAGCGGTGGCAGAAGCTTGGCGGGTGCGGGCCTGGCCGTGGCCTCGCGGACGTCCTTAGCAAGGGCCTTGCCAGGGCCCCGGCAAGGGTCTTGCCGTGGCGTTGCGGTCATCCCCGGCAAGGATCTTGTCGGGGGTCTTGTGTGGTTCCTTGGCGAGGATCTCGCCGAGGTTCGTCGTCTTCTAATTCTCTTCTGACTTGAAGTGTTACTTGTCTTCACAAAGATCTGCATGCCACCATGGAGGCGCCTCCCGAGCCTATCTCCCAATGCGGTTGGCGATGCTGGAGAGACTGGGGCCCAAGTGTGGCGCGCCCTGCTGGCGTCAGGTTGGCTGCCGGCAAGGTCCTTGCCGGGGCCATGGAGGCCGCCCCGGCAAGGGTCTTTCCGAGGGAAACCTGTCACACCCTGTTTTTCATGCCACAACACTTAAGATGATAAATCATGATGAAATGTGGTTTGACAAAAACTTTTGAGTGTTTTGGACTTTGCTTGATTTGATTTTTGTCTGCTGTTTGCAAGTGCTCTAAAAATCAAATAAACCCTCCAACTTCTATACTTCATCTCCTTGCTCCAAAAACCTTCCCAATGATCATTCCATGTGTATAGGATATAAAAATAATTCCTTGCAAAAATAATTTGGCCAAAAAGTATTTTCTAAAATTAGTTTTTCAAAAACCCCTGAATTGAGGTTTGCACTGCAAGTACTTAATTAAGGGCAGTAAAAATCTTTCCAAAACTATATTTGACTCCTATTAGATATAGGATACCCAGAAACCACAAAAATATAATTTTAAAAGTTATTTTCCTATTTTATGTAAAAGCTTTTTATTAAGGCCAGAAATGGTCTTTAATAGGAAAAATTATTTTATTGCTTCAAAATATTTGATAAAATTTAGGAAACTCATAGGACATATATTGTCCATATATAAGAGTTTCAACACATGGTCATGTTCAAAATATTGGT
Organism: Aegilops speltoides; assembly: GCA_021437245.1. Classification (NCBI taxonomy): domain Eukaryota; kingdom Viridiplantae; phylum Streptophyta; class Magnoliopsida; order Poales; family Poaceae; genus Aegilops; species Aegilops speltoides. The sequence continues at coordinate 119,896,523 of CM038145.1, forward strand.
CAAATCCCTCAAAAACCCTTTCTGGATATTTCAAGCTTTTGAAATATTTACAAAGGAAATATTCTCCAAAAATTCCAAGAAAATTCTATCATGTCACATATGACATATTGGGTGACCTTGCCAAGTCTCATGCCTTGGAGAACAAGATAACATCATCAAATCCCCTCAAAACCACTTCTGTCCATTTTGAAGTTTGAGCAACTTTACATTGCCAAACATGTCCAAATGTTCTCAAACCTTGTGAACATGCTAAAATGGTCTAGTAATTCATCTAGACCAAATGGCACAAGTTGGAGAACAAGTTAACTTGATCAAAGTGCCCCAAAACCCTTCCTGTCCAGAACCAAATTTGAACAACTCTACATTGGAAACTTTCTCTCCTTGATTCCAACTTTTGTGAGCATGATCACGTGATCAAATGATGACACTACACCAAGTCGTGCATCAAGGAGAACATATTTTCATGACTAAGTCTTGGGAAACCCATTTCTGTTCATTTCTAGGGTTTACCAAAGTTGCATTGTCAACTTGCTCCAAATGAGCTCCAAATTGGTGGAAGGCCCTAATGGTGTGTGTCATTTCACCATGTGGAGCCTCATGACAAATGGAAGTCATCTTATTGCCCAAACCATTATCAAACACCTTCTGGCATTTTGCTAAAACCACTATTTTGACCCCTTCCACTATTCTTGGAGAGCTCAAATTTTACCACAGCCCTCCTAGTCTTCTCCTATCTCCAAGAACTCTTCCCTAGCTCGAGCTCAATGATTGAGGGTGAAACACCCCATTTACCCTTCCGACAGCAGAATTCCTCTCCTTTCTCACCACCTCCTCACTCTAGTGGATCCCTGGGCATCCAATGCCTCTAAACCCTTCTTTACTACCCCAAGAACTACGGACATCAAGTGGCGCCCACATTGCCAAAAAATGCCATGCCGGCCATTTGCACGCCTCGAGCTGCCTGCTGATCGCCTCCCGCATTGTAGCCGCCGCCAACCGCCTCCCGGCCACCTCGGGCCTCCCAGGCAGTGTCTCACGAGGCCGCCTCGTCCGGGACACGACAAGCTGCCGGCCCCTCCTAATCCTCTCCCTCTCTCCTCCAAGGAGCCCGCCTGAGTGTCTGCAGAGGTCAGCGCCCACTGTGCACCACGACCCCTCTATTTAGAGGCCCACCCGAGCTCTTCTCACGGCTTCGACCGCTCTCCTCTCCCCAACAACCCTCGACACACTCCCTCTCCCTCTCGTGCCCTCCTGCTCCCTCCATGGCCGAGGTGCCGACGTTGGTCTCTGCCCAAATTCCCCGCAGACCAAGCCTCCCTCCCTCCTTTGGACCCCAATGGATCCACCTCACACCGACGAGGCTCCTCCGCCCATTACCTCCTCCTCTAGCGCCTGCAACCACGAACCCCTCTTGCAGAGGCCGCCGTCCGCCCTCCCGCTGAGCTACTCGCCTGAGTCGCCCGTGTCCATCACGGCCACCCCAGAGCTGGCGTGGAGTGGGGCATCCGCCCAGCACCACTACCACGCCGTCCGATGCAGCAGAGCGCCGGAACCACGGCGACCGCGCGCCCCCTGTCCCCTGTCGCGAGGAAGAAGAAGGAGGCGGAGAAGGAGAGAGAGCCAGTGGGCCTCGGTGTAAGTGACCGAGGGTCGAGCCCACAAGATTAAGTGGACACGGCTTCCTCCTGACCCGTCTCCCCGCAGCGAACGCGCACCACGCCAAAGCCGCCTTCAACGTGGCCCCTGCGCGCGTGTGGCCGAGCCGCTTGGCTGGCCCAGTGACGTCCTGCCGCTAAACCTCGCAAAGTGTGCGCTACCGCCGCCCGGATCCGGCCCATTTCGGTAAAACCTTTGTCTTTTCCTTTTTCAGGGAACTTCAAAAATGCATAAACAAATTAAATGGGCTCCAAATCCAATGATTCAAATTTCTAGTAGTTTATAAAATCATTCCCTATCACATGGTGCTATTTGCACATTTTTCCAGAATCATTTCCTTCACAAATATTTATCAAATCCCCATTTTCCTATTTCTGTGATGAACTTTAGAAAATCACAGAGAGCCCATTCTTGATCCAAATCCCATGATTCAAAATCCTAGATGTTTCTAAGTTCATAATTTAGTTTATGAACATTTTTATTAATACTTTCTGTACCACATAAATTATTGAGCCATTTCTTCATATTTATCAACTTTGCAAATTCATAGGAAATCCATTTGAACTCCAAATCCAGTGAAACCAATTCCTGGATGCTTCTAAAATCATCCTTTGTTAAATGGGTGCCTTTGCTCATTTTTCAAAATAATTCTTCTGTACACTTCTTGCAATTCCATAAACCCTTTGATTCCATCATATCGAAATGCTTGGAAATATCCATTGATCCACTTCCAATGAAATCACCTTGGTCATTCCTCATATGGCCAGAGGTATCCTAGAAAAGTCCAACTTACATTTTTAGAGCACTTTTTCTTTTGCCTTGTTGTGTTGCTTATTGTGTTTGTTTCCGACGTTAGTGACGAGGTAGACGGAGTACTTGGAGAAGGACCGAAGATTTCAAGACTCGATGAACCGTGCAAGCAGCCCTTTGACCATGTCTATGAAACCTTTTTATGCATGTCATATAGTACCTTATCATTGTTGCAACGAATCATGATGGGGTGATAACCACTCGATGGTTGCCACCATACTTCCTCGTTGATACTTGCATTGTGCATGACCCTACCTTCCTATGAGGGTTATGCCGATGGGAGTAGATAGGATGCTAAGGTAGTGCTACGCAAATAGGGACGGGTATATGCATGGTGAAGGAGGCAAAGTATTTTCAAAAGACTTTTTCGAAAACCCCGTCGGGTGCCACTTATGCCCGAGGGAGATGATGAAATGGGTAACCACTTGATGATGAAGTGGTGTACCGAGGCAAGTGTGTGTGTTGTTTTCAAAACGGATTAGATTTAAGATTTGTCGACTGTCCCAACCTTACATGCGCAACCACTCTACCCTTATATGGGAAAGGGCATTATTGATTACCTAGGCCGATACTAGCTTGGAGCCTGCATTACTAGTGACGGGGGAGAGTTGGTGCTCTCTCTCGGGGACGGGTCGTGCTGTAGGGCGGCCATGACTGTTTTCAGTGGCACCGAACACACCGCTGGTACCCGTGCTTGTGGTATATGATGAATATGGGAGCGAGGCTCCCCAACTTTATGACGTGAAATGTTGGGCACGGGGGTTACTACCAATCGAGTGGACTCCATGTTAGTGTCGTCTAGGGAAAGGTAGTGATCGGTGCTTACCCCGGTACTTGAGGTACCGCTGGTCGTGGATGACACGGAAGTTCCCGGATCTTGTGGGTGCAGTGCAGCAACCTCTGCAGAGTGTAAAACTATTGAATAGCCGTGTCCACGGTCACGGACGATTAGGCGGTCTTGCTTAAACTACATCCAGAGTTTTCAACCATGTGTGTGTGTGTGTGATAAAACTACTTGGGTCAAGTCAAGGGACTTGACATGATTGAGATGGGTTGGTGCCCACTCTATTTGTGTTAGATGGGTTGGTGCCCACTCTATTTATGTTGATATCGTAGACTCTGTCCTCATGGTTACTTGAATTCTCTTGATGCATGCCTTACAAAGTTGTTGAACATGTCATTGCACTCAAAACTAGCTTTACGCAAAAATTTACCTATATCATGCAATCTGTTGTATCTTGAACCAAAAACATGGGTTGCTTGCGAGTACATTCAAAGTACTCATTGGCTTGCCACTAGTTATTTTATTGGCCAGGCATGAAAGAACAGGATGTGATGAAGAACACTTCGGTGACAAACATGCGAGCTAGGACGCTTCCCAGTCAGAGTTCCTCTAGGGTTAAGGCAGATGGCATGGGTCCAAGTCATCGACGAAGATTTCCGCTGCGATGTTATACTCAAGACTTGACCATAATGGTCCTACTTGTGTAAAACGGTATGTATGGATGTAAGACTCTTGTTATTCAGCTTCTGTGTGTTCAGTGAGCATTGATCTCTGGGATCACTATACATGTGCATTCGGTGATCACGACTTATGAGTCGGGGTCCCCACAAAGCTGGTATCAGAGCCATCCTGACTGTAGGAAGCCTTAGTTAGCATGGTCGTTAGTTAGGGTAAAACTATTTCCAAAACTACTACTAGTTTTCAAAACTATCCATACTTCTCTTCCCCTTCCGAGTTTTTCGAAAACTAAGATATATTTTCCTCTCCCCCTTCAAAATTTAATGGTCGCTAGAACCCTTAAGCCCCTAACCACTGGATTCCTTGTAATCCTCGTGGATAATCAAGAAGGAAGATGCCTTGCCAGACATACACCCACATCTCCTGAACACAAGATTGGCGACATCACAACAAGACGATACCAACAGAAGATGCATCCTCGAGGAATGAGGACCTGAAGACCCAGGAGATGGTGACACCCTTGACACTGCCCCAAGATGATGCAACCTTAGCCTACGACGATCAGGGCATAGGTTATGCAAGATCATGATATACATCACTAATAGGGTAACCCTGTCACTACCGTTGTTGTATCGGCAACCACTGGTGGATGAGAAACTAGCCATTTGGTCCGCCTCACTATAGTGAGCAGGAAAACGTTCTCTTCATCCCCGCCTCGGTGGCGACATCACAACAAGGTGTCCGACAGATTGGGCCTCTATTATGCCTTGTTAATGTCATTGCATAAAGGAGTGCCACCGAACCGCCAAGACCTTAAAAGGCAAAAGTGATCGTCATGATTAAGAAGACAACGAAGATCAAGTCAATGCCGCCATTCAGGAGCCACCTTCACCCCATCACTTCAACAGTAAGAAGTTGTTGAAGACTCTTCAAGCTCAACAGGGATCGTTTCATCAAACAACTACAAGAGACGAGCAACACCGAGGGAACCCGGAGATCGCGACGAGGCACAAGGCACGACTATGGAGTCCGAGAACCCCTAGGGTAGGATGAGTCGTGTACCCCCTATGCGCAGTCGAGTCCGTATGATGGTTCGAATAGAACCATGATTGTGTGTTGATTGTTTTTATTTGTTTGTGTTTTGATATAGGTCGCACTTTTGCCCTAGGCGACAAGTATGCGACTATATCTTCCTTACCTTGCTTTTTCTGTTTGGCCCTTTGGCACTTGTTTGTTTGCACTTGCACTATAGAACCCCCTTTAGGCATTCCCCTCCTCTATGCTACTTTTCCTCTCATCTCTATTCTCAATCAAGACAAGCAAGACAATATGCACCAAGGATTCCACCTCGGCGACCAACAAGCATCAAGACTTTTGCTACAACCTCCTCGACCAAGTGCAACCCAGAGAGTTATGGTTTCCCCTCAAGATTAGAAACCCATTCCTAGACCCTTCGAGACTTCATGAGATACCCCAGTCCTTAACCATGTGCTTAACCCACAGTATTGCGAGAGAACTAGTTAAGCCTCTGTAAACCTTGCACATCACAGGGTTCATTATGGAACTAGTGGACATAGTGAACAAGCACATTGTCATCCTAAGATAGCACCAAAACTGACGATGCCATAGGGTAGACCAATTTAAGAATATAGGAATAGAGGACAGATGACTTGGTGAGTTTATATCAATAACTTTGAGGAATCATCCGAGACTATTTGGTGGGTTATAAGGCTACCATGTTGGTAGATGAACTTGGTGGGATCATGAATATAGAGTAGCATAGCTTTCATTACCCCTGAGTAGATTGGATTTATAGGACAATTATGATCGCAAGATGAAATTCTTGGAAGTGTTTGGATTTAACTTAGCCATGGGATATTGATAGGAGACAGTTGATATTACGTAAATGACTTGGGGAACATGTAGGAATCCTCGTTGGACACAAGATTTGGATTTAAATAGGTGATCCTAGTTGAGTATAGATGCTGAGTAAGTCTACATGGTTCGGAGTAAATTGGATTTAGACTGATGATCTCGATCATGATACCATGTTTCTCGGTGGACGATAAACTAGGAGATTGGACTAATTGTCGGAGTTTATTTAGGGTTCTATATGAGCTTGACCTTGGAGTTTACTTGACCATGACAATGGGAATAGGTGGACAAACTATAGTAAGGTAACTTTCCCATTATTTGTGGATTATAAGGACTTTAGGAGATCATGTGGAACACCAGCATAGGCATTGGATTTGTAGAATTAATGGATTATGCAGTGATTAATGGAAGTTAACAGGTTATTGGAGTTGATTCATAGGAAGGAAACAAGATCTTGGAGTGGCATACGACGTGTTTCCTTAGAATAGAGATGCACTAGCATGGACCTTGGAAAAATAGGCTGAGCACTTGGATTGTCACGTTCAAGCTTAGCAGCTTATATGTTCTACCCATGGATTTTTAGGGGTAGACATACATATGGGTTTGGGGATTGTAGACGTATATGATTTTGTTAGACCTCCTCTCGAGAGTCATGAGGATATGAATAACATGAGTGATGATTGGAGTTGACCTACGGGATGATTCTTTCGGTAGCATGATGTGATTGTTTTGAAGACTAGATAGAACGATTGGCATCTCAGAAACCGTGCTTAAAGATAAGATGATAAATGTTCACTCGTACACTAGAATCCTTGAAACCCTTACGCCCTACCAAGCCACAACATGGTCGGATCCTGACCTTGGGCTTTGGCTCTAGATCGATAAGACCTTGGCCAATACTCAACCGTGACCACCACTAACTCCCCAGCCTACTTTATGTACCCCGTGAAAAACGTCTTCATGGAACTCTTAGACAAGATAGTTGTCATCATTACTTGGTGACCTACTTGTCTACCCGAAGGCGGAAGAAAGACCGTTCAGCTGGTCAGGGATCATCTGAAGACCGCCATGTCAAGGAAGAAGAACTGCACCAACCACCATCGTCAAGAAGTAAACCTCCGCGTCGAAGACCAGGTGTATCTACGGGCCACTTCCCTCTAAGGAACCAAGCATTTCCATGACAAGGAGACCCACACCAAGATTTAACAACCCCCCCTCCGAGATCACTACGAGACGAAGAGAAGACATATACCAACTAGAGTTACCACCTGACTCACCCACTATGCACAATGTTTTTCCACACGACACCACTCCGGAAATATTTCTAACTTCCTAATTAGCCCGATCTCTACAAAGACATCGACCACCGAGCCATCGACCCCTAGCCCAATTTAACCTACCACGAGCTACCCATTAGTAACCTGGATCAAGAAGAGCGACATACACGAAGCCACACCATCAAGTACTTCAAGCTCAATAGAGCACTACACGGAAGCAGAAGCAACATGCGCACTTGAAGACTACCCCAGATCCAAGTTTCTATATCCCTTTCCGCGCCTAGTTTGGGAATCTCGGGGACGAGATTCTTGTAAGGGGGGTAGGTCTGTCACACCCTGTTTTTCATGCCACAACACTTAAGATGATAAATCATGATGAAATGTGGTTTGACAAAAACTTTTGAGTGTTTTGGACTTTGCTTGATTTGATTTTTGTCTGCTGTTTGCAAGTGCTCTAAAAATCAAATAAACCCTCCAACTTCTATACTTCATCTCCTTGCTCCAAAAACCTTCCCAATGATCATGCCATGTGTATAGGATATAAAAATAATTTCTTGCAAAAATAATTTGGCCAAAAAGTATTTTCTAAAATTAGTTTTTCAAAAACCCCTGAATTGAGGTTTGCACTGCAAGTACTTAATTAAGGGCAGTAAAAATCTTTCCAAAACTATATTTGACTCCTATTAGATATAGGATACCCATAAACCACAAAAATATAATTTTAAAAGTTATTTTCCTATTTTATGTAAAAGCTTTTTATTAAGGCCAGAAATGGTCTTTAATAGGGAAAAATTATTTTATTGCTTCAAAAATATTTGATAAAATTTAGGGAAACTCATAGGACATATATTGTCCATATATAAGAGTTCCAACACATGGTCATGTTCAAAATATTGGTCAAATCCCTCAAAAACCCTTTCTGGATATTTCAAGCTTTTGAAATATTTACAAAGGAAATATTCTCCAAAAATTCCAAGAAAATTCTATCATGTCACATATGACATATGGGGTGACCTTGCCAAGTCTCATGCCTTGGAGAACAAGATAACATCATCAAATCCCCTCAAAACCACTTCTGTCCATTTTGAAGTTTGAGCAACTTTACATTGCCAAACATGTCCAAATGTTCTCAAACCTTGTGAACATGCTAAAATGGTCTAGTAATTCATCTAGACCAAATGGCACAAGTTGGAGAACAAGTTAACTTGATCAAAGTGCCCCAAAACCCTTCCTGTCCAGAACCAAATTTGAACAACTCTACATTGGAAACTTTCTCCTTGATTCCAACTTTTGTGAGCATGATCACATGATCAAATGATGACACTACACCAAGTGGTGCATCAAGGAGAACATATTTTCATGACTAAATCTTGGGAAACCCATTTCTGTTCATTTCTAGGGTTTACCAAAGTTGCATTGTCAACTTGCTCCAAATGAGCTCCAAATTGGTGGAAGGCCCTAATGGTGTGTGTCATTTCACCATGTGGAGCCTCATGACAAATGGAAGTCATCTTATTGCCCAAACCATTTTCAAACACCTTTCGCATTTTGCTAAAACCACTATTTTGACCCCTTCCACTATTCTTGGAGAGCTCAAATTTTACCACAGCCCTCCTAGTCTTCTCCTATCTCTAGTAACTCTTCCCCGGCCCGAGCTCAATGATTGAGGGTGAAACACCCCATTTACCCTTCCGACAGCAGAATTCTCTCCTTTCTCACCACCCTCCTCACTCCAAAGGATCCCAGTGGCATCCAATGCCTCTACACCCTTCTTTACTACCCCCAAGAACTACAGACATCAGTGGTCGCCCACATTGCCAAAAAATGCCATGCCGCCATTTGCACGCTCGAGCTGCCTTCAAGGCGCTCAAGCCGTAGCCGCCCGCCAACCGCCTCCGGCCACCTCGGGCCTCCCGGCAGTGTCTCACGAGGCCGCCTCGGCGTCTGGGACACGACAAGCTGCCCCCTCCTAATCCTCTCCCTCTCTCCTCCAAGGAGCCCGCCTCTTGCCAGAGGTCAGCGCCCACTGCAGCACGACCCCTCTATTTAGAGGCCCACCCGAGCTCTTCTACGGCTTCCGACCGCTCTCCCTCTCCCCAAAGAACCCCTCGACACACTCCTCTCCCTCTCGTGCCCTCCTGCTCCCTCCATGGCCGGGTGCCAACGTTGGTCTCCGCCCAAATTCCCTTGACCAAGCCTCCCTCCCTCCTTTGGACCCCAATGGATCCACCTCACACCGACGAGGCTCCTCCGCCCATTACCTCCTCCTCTAGCGCCCGCAACCACGTAACCCCTCTTGCTGAGGCCGTCGTCCGCCCTCCCGTTGAGCTGCTCGCTCTGGTCGCCTCGTGTCCATCGCGCCACCCCGAGCGTCGTGGAGTGGGGCATCCGCCTGCACCACTACCACGCCGTCCGATGCAGCAGAGCGGCGGAACCACGGCGGCGACGGCGCCTCCCTCCCCCTATCGCGAGGAAGAAGAAGGAGGCGGAGAAGGAGAGAGAGCCCGATGGGCCCGGGTGTAAGTGACCCCGAGGGTCGTGCCCACAAGATTAAGTGGACACGGCTTCCTCGACCTGCCTCCCGCAGCGAACGCGCACCACGCCAAAGCCGCTTCAACATGGCCCCTGCAGCGTGTGGCCGAGCCACTGGGCCGCCCAAAGGACGCCTGCCGCTAAACCTCAAGACGGTGTCTTGTTGCCAAGAGTCCGGATCCGCCCATTTCGGTAAAACCTTTGTCTTTTCCTTTTTCAGGAACTTCAAAATGCATAAACAAATCAAATGGGCTCCAAATCCAATGATTCAAATTTCTAGTAGTTTATAAAATCATTCCCTATCACATGGTGCTATTTGCACATTTTTCCAGAATCATTTCCTTCACAAATATTTATCAAATCCCCATTTTCCTATTTCTGTGATGAACTTTAGAAAATCACAGAGAGCCCATTCTTGATCCAAATCCCATGATTCAAAATCCTAGATGTTTCTAAGTTCATAATTTAGTTTATGAACATTTTTATTAATACTTTCTGTACCACATAAATTATTGATCCATTTCTTCATATTTATCAACTTTGCAAATTCATAGGAAATCCATTTGAACTCCAAATCCAGTGAAACCAATTCCTGGATGCTTCTAAAGTCATCCTTTGTTAAATGGGTGCCTTTGCTCATTTTTCAAAATAATTCTTCTGTACACTTCTTGCAATTCCATAAACCCTTTGATTCCATCATATCGAAATGTTTGGAAATATCCATTGATCCACTTCCAATGAAATCACCTTGGTCATTCCTCATATGACCAGAGGTATCCTAGAAAAGTCCAACTCACATTTTTAGAGCACTTTTTCTTTTGCTTTGTTGTGTTGCTTATTGTGTTTGTTTCCGACGTTAGTGACGAGGTAGACGGAGTACTTGGACAAGGACCAGAAGATTTCAAGACTCTGATGAACCAGGCAAGCAGCCCTTTGACCATGTCTATGAAACCTTTTTATGCATGTCATATAGTACCTTATCATTGTTGCAACGGAATCATGATGGGGTGATAACCACTTCGATGGTTGCCACCATACTTCCTCGTTGATACTTGCATTGTGCATTACCCTACCTTCCTATGAGGGTTATGCCGATGGGAGTAGATAGGATGCTAAGGTAGTGCTACGCAAATAGGGACGGGTATATGCATGGTGAAGGAGGCAAAGTATTTTCAAAAGACTTTTTCGAAAACCCCGTCGGGTGCCACTTATGCCCGAGGGAGATGATGAAATGGGTAACCACTTGATGACGAAGTGGTGTACCGAGGCAAGTGTGTGTGTTGTTTTCGAAAACGGATTAGATTTAAGATTTGTCGACTGTCCCAACGTTACATGCGCAACCACTCTACCCTTATATGGAAAAGGGCATTATTGATTACCTAGGCCGATACTAGCTTGGAGCCCGTGACATTAGTGTGGCGGGGGAGAGTTGGTGCTCTCTCGGGACGGGTCGTGCTGTAGGGCGGCCATGACTGTTTTCACAGGGCACCGAACACACCGTTGGTACCCCGTGCTTGTGGTATATGATGAATATGGGAGCGAGGCTCCCCAACTTTATGACGTGAAATGTTGGGCACGGGGGTTACTACCAATCGAGTGGACTCCATGTTAGTGTCGTCTAGGGAAAGGTAGTGATCGGGTGCTTACCCCGGGTACTTGAGGTACCGCGGGTCGTGGATGACACGGAAGTTCCCTGGATCTTGTGGGTACAGTGTGCAACCTCTGCAGAGTGTAAAGCTATTCGAATAGCCGTGTCCACGGTCAAGGACAGTTGGGCGGTGCTGCTTAAACTACGTCCAGAGTTTTCAACCATGTGTGTGTGTGTGTGATAAACCTACTTGGGTCAAGTCAAATGACTTGACATGATTGAGATGGGTTGGTTCCCACTCTATTTGTGTTAGATGGGTTGGTGCCCACTCTATTTATGTTGATATCTGTAACCTGTCCTCATGGTTACTTGAATTCTCTTGATGCATGCCTTACAAAGTTGTTGAACATGTCATTGCACTCAAAACTAGCTTTCTGCAAAAATTTACCTATATCATGCAATCGTTGTATCTTGAACCAAAAACATGGGTTGCTTATAGTACGCTCAAAGTACTCATTGGCTTGCCACTGGTTATTTTATTGGCGAGTGCATGAAAGAACAGGATGTGATGAAGAACACTTCGTGACGAACATGCGGGCTAGGACGCTTCCGGTCGAGTGCTCAGTAGGGTTAAGGCAGATGGCATGGGTCCAAGTCATCGGCGAAGATTTCACTGCGATGTTATACTCAAGACTTGACCATAATGGTCCTACTTGTGTAAAACGGTATGTATGGATGTAAGACTCTTGTTATTCAGCTTCGTGTGTTCAAGTGAGCATTGATCTCGGGATCATCAGACACGCAGCATTCGGTGATCACGACTTATGAGTCGGGGTCCCCACAAAACCACTTTGCCTTCTTGCTCTTTCTGCTTCTGTCCTGGCGTTGCCTTGGCCGTCCCGCGGCTTTGATTTCCTGTCCCTGCCCTGCTTAAGTGTGGTCGTGGGCACGGCTCTGACTGCCCGTGCACAAATAAGGGGTACAAAAGAGCGCCCCTATTTTGGTACACTGACAAGGGGTCATCTCTGGTAGGTAAACCGAATCAATGAGGGACTACTACCTGTGTTATCCTGCAATTCTCACAAACACATTAGTCCCTCAACCACGTTTGTCGTCAATACTCTGAAACCAACTAGGGGTGGCACTCGATGCACTTACAATCTCCCCCTTTTTGGTGATTGATGACAAACTAGTTGAAGTTTTCAATGGGGATAAAACTATGTGAAAGTTAAAGATCAAAGTCATTGTCTTCATAAGATGTGCATATAAGTAGTTTGCTTTTTAATGCAAATGCACATGGCACGTTTTACTTTGTGGAGATCCTCTTCAACTCATGAAGACAATTCATCATGCATACATAAGAATAGTGACAATGATGAAATGCATAATGAGAAATGGACATCTGCAGAATGACTTCATGCGGAATTTATCATCAAATCACAAAGTAGCAGCAAAAGTAGCAGATGACCATCAAGTTTAAGTGTTACAACTCAAGAGCCAAATAGTTTCAAAACGAGAGTTGTAAGAACTTATCAAAAATAAGGCAACCACCCCATATGGACCAGCTTGAAGACTATCAACCTCATATGCTTCTCTACCTTTTGTCAGTAAGGACCTAGAAGGTTTGAAGCCATAGAGGATCTACTCATTCCCAGTTGGAGAAGATGTTGGAGCAACAGGGTCAACGTTGGTGCTGGGCAATGCAGACGGGCCTGGTGCAAAATCTTGACATAGTGAAGCCAATGCTGGTGAAGTGGCGTCGTCTTCTTCATCGACGACTTTGCAACAACAGTTGCAGCCGAAAATGAATACTCAGAATCTTCTATGGAAGGTGTTGGACGCCAACTTGCAGATTGTGGTGGCCTGGACTCAAACTTGAATTTGTCTGTGAAGCCATATTCGCAAAGATCAGCTTCAGAGCAAAGCAGTGTGAGGCTCTTCCAGGACCGCCGACAGGCTTCATGTGCAATGAAGGAATTTTTGGTGGCCAAGTTGTGAATGTGATTTACATAAACTAGAAGACTCTGCATTTGGCGCTTTAGCCAATCATGATGCATATCCTGCTTTTGATGTAGAGATACCAGAAGCTCACGGTTGTTGAGGACAAGGGGACGCTTCTGAGGCCTTTGAGCAATTGTGCTGGCAGTGGCCTCAATTGGCTGAATGAAGCTTTGGTATTCTGCATTTTGCAAGTGAAGTGGCTTCTTTGCTGGCTCAGGGTAGATGGCTTCATAGGACATGTCAACATCAGGTAAGAATACAACATGGTTGCGTGTTGAAGGTTGATAGTTGACTATGGAATAAAGCTTAATCAAGCACATAACCTAGGGAGCATAGGATTTCAAACCAAAGAGATCAATGCCAGAAGCTGCAAGTTGTCGGATGAAGAAATCTTGGGAATTGAATCTGACGCCATTGATGATATAGAAGACCAATGTCTTCATGGAGCCTTCGAGTTTGGCTTCAGAAGAGTTTCCTTTGATAGGCCATAGAGTATGCCTTGGAATATGATATACTGGGCGGGGCAAATACTCAAGGTCCTGGAAAAAGAACTCCTTGGGTTATTCAGCGTCATGGGGCAAAGGCTTCATCATACTTAGCATTTGGCTCTTGTTGGGCTCTGGCTTCTAAAAGATGCTCTACAGTTCATCTTTATGAAGCTAACCACCTGGTTCATACAACTCATCAGGAGTGGGCAGGGAAGTACGATCAATGATGTCCTGAGCTTGGGCTTCATGATGTACGTCACGTGTCATCCACTCAAGGATCCAAGTCATCGGATCCCTGTTGTAGCCTCGAATGTGCAATGTGGCATAAAACTGCAGCAGAAGCTCTTTGTTCCAGTGCTCTTTGTCAGTCACAAATGGCAGCAGCCCAACATCTCTGAAGCAGTCAAGGGCCTCTTCAAGGCAAGGCAGCCCAGCAATAGCATCACAGTCCAAACGCTTATGAGGAAAAATCCGGTCTTTGTTATACATAATGTATGAGTAATAGCTTTGTTGTTGATGGCTCCAAAACCTGTGAGACGAGATCTTGGGCTTATTGTATGGGTTCTTGGCGCTGTCAAAGAATGTGTTGTGCTCTATCAAGGTGAGAACAGAGAATGAGCCTTGGGCTGTTGCAGCACTTGGAAGCCTTGGCAGACTTGGCTTTGGCTTCTGAGTTTGAGATGTTGGGGTCCTGTTCAACCTCCCCTCCACCGGCTACTGTTCAACCTTCCCTCCACCGGCTACTGTTCAACCTTCCCTCCATAGGGTCCTGTTCATCCAGCCCTCCCCGGGGTCATGTTCATCCACGCCCAACCAGCTCGATCGATCGGGGTCCTATTCATCCAGCGGCGCCACCACGGGGTCCTGTTCATCCAACACCCCATCGGGAACTGTTCATCCAACCCCCCAACAACACTCACTGTTCATCAAGGGAAGCGAGGCAGCAGGTTTGATTGGCTTCAGTTAGGAGTAGTAACGAACGAAGGAATCGCTCGATCGGGTTCAGTAACGCGTAGCCTCGCTCGGGTTTAGTTAGAGCCCAACACCTCGCACCCACGTGCGTATGTGTATGAGAGAAATGCGCATCGCTCGGCCCCCAACCACCCACTGTTACTAGAAACTCCCCGAAATTTTCCTCGCCCTCGCTTCTACCACGGTTTTTTCCGTCATGGACAGCCCAAAGAATGTCATGCATCTGCGTCTCTGGCCCGCCCAAACAAAAAGCCCATTTTCTATCATCATTTTTGTCATAGTAGGAGCCCACCACATCTATGATGATACCGGGTTTTGTCACAATTATCGTCATAGAAGTGTCATAAGTATGACAGAAAAAAAATTCGTTTGGCCCAAAATGTCACGGATGTTTTTTCCTGTAGTGTTGCGCGTGAGGTGAATGCAGCGCTCCCCAAGCTCGAGGCGACATGCCCGCTTAGGTGGTCCAAGTACGCCATCACCTTTGACTCCTCCGACCAGCTCAAGTGCGTGGCTACGGCCGGTGCGCTCCCAATACTGTGCTCACCAATCATCAGCAACGTACTCGTCACCAAGACACTCATTGATGGTGGAGCAGGGCTGAATATTCTCTCTGTCCAGACGTTCAACAGGATTCAAATGCCATACCACTAGCTCCAGCCTACCAAGCCCTTCTCAGGAGTGACCAACGGCTCCACGCACCCAACCGGGCAAGTCCGCCTCCCTATCACCTTCGGCAAGCGCGACAACTACCACACCGAGCTCATCGACTTCGACGTCGCCGACATTCGCTTGCCGTACAATGCCATCCTCGGGTACCCAGCCCTAGCATGGCGGCAATGCACCACGGCTACAAGGTCCTCAAAATGCAGGGAGCGCTGGCATCATCATGGTCGCCTGCGAGGAAAAGGATGCAGTGTGCTCTCTCAAGTGCGCCTACCAGGCTACAGCGGTCGAGAACCCTGAAGACGAGGGTGATGTCCTCCCTCCTGAGATTTCCCCCAAGACAAAGAAGCAGTTGCTGGGCTAGGGATCTCAGGAGGAGGAGGCACCTGACGGTTTCGCATTTAGCCTTGCGTCCGTGGACGGGGTGCCTTCACCTATCGCATAGGAAGGCGTGCCCAGCGCCCCTCTCGGGTTGGGCTCGGGGGCTCTCCTCTGGAGAGCCTATGACCTTTCTAGTGTCATGAGGGAGGCACTCGGGCACCATGTGGAGGCATGCTTCACTGCGCGCTTATGAGGCGAGAGCACAGGGTGCGGGGCACCATGCACTCTAGAATTCATCAGCAAGGCAGTCAAGGAAATTCAGGAGGCGAGGGTTGTGCAGGGAAATCACCACCCACGACTAGGCGCGGCTCCTTGCCCTAGCGAGGGCGAGGAGTTGCGCATCTGCGTCGACATCCCAGGGCTCAAGAGGGCCGCATCTCAGGAGCTCTTCTGGCCGCCCCGTTTCGGCCGATGAGAGGGTCCCCTCACAACTACGTTTGCATGCCCTTCGGCTTGCTGAGCACGGCTGCTGCATCTCAGAGCCACATGCAGGACGTCCTAGCGGCTCAGGAGTCTAGGCACCAGGCGATCCAGGCAGAGATGGTGATGGATCCTCACGAGCCCACCGAACCCCTAGAGCCTCACGAGGTTCAGGGCTAGGGTGGCTCATGAGGAGCGACTTCAGCAGCGCACACCTCCTGCTACCCCGACATTTCTTTAGCAACGGTGCCAGGTGACATCTTTTAGTTTGTTCAGTTAGGGGGCGCCCCTCGGGCTGCACTATCCCCAAGTCTTGGGGTCCGTCCCTGTGACATGTATCCTTCTTGCATTCATCAGAACTGGTTTACCTTCCTCTATGAGTTGCCTTAAGATAATCAATTGTCTGTCCAGCGCTTCGTCCCCATGAATGTCTCACGCCCTTGCATTAAGGACTGGCATGGCGTCTATGCTCGGGTACGTCTCTGCAGCGTTGCTAAATCCAAGAGGCTGAGCTTTGGCTCATGGGCCAGCTCCCGTGTACGTCACCTCCCATGGCCCTTGGTTCCTTGTTCTTGCATGAGCTAATCACAAGCGGGCGAGTGAGGGTGCACGACCCGATGCCTCGTAGCCATGGGAGTCGTGTGCCGGTTGTTTTTCTTCAAGACCTTTGCATGAGAAGACTGGGCACGGCGTCTGCGCTGGGATCCGTCCCTGCAGCGTCGATAAACCCAACGGTTGAGCTCTGTCTGGCGGTCCGGCCCCATTCATGTCACCTCCTGGGGTCATTGGTGTCTAGCCTTCTCATGCAATAACCTCAGGAGATTCACTCGGCGCAGGTTGCCTAACCATTTTGCAGGACTGACACAAGTGTTTCTAATCAAATTCAGGCGCAACCCGCGTTGAGGTAGGGCCTCGTGAGTCCTGCACTGGCTCACGAGTGCCCATACACACCTCCTTTAGCCCTGTCATGCAAACCACATGTCAGGGCGGGGTTGTACACGCCCCAGGGGTTCTCCTCAGAGGGAGCCCCCTCCCACGTACTAGTGGAAGCACCATGCTCCGTGTTGGCAGTCGACACTGTCGAGGAGCGGCTATGCCCATGCAAGAGCGGAAGTGCCATGCTCTGCGCTGGTGATAAATAACTGAGGGTGGCTTCACGGCTGCAGCGACCTCAGGGACCCTCCGGGCTCAGTGCTTAGCCTCACGGCACTGCTTTACCTCGGGAGGGTAGCGCGAAGGGGCTGGGCACGGGGGCTACGCTCAGGTCATGCCTGGCGTACGCCACCCTGCCAGATCCCATGGACCTGGTCTTCGCGCGCCCCTCCTGAGCGAGAGCTCGGCGAGGAAAGGTATGATGGTCTGTTCGTACGTGCAGGGGCACTCCTGAGCATCGTGTCTCAAGAGCCTAACTGGCCACGTAGCCCCTCACCCCTTGGTCTCGTCCTGGCGACTCGGACGACCCAACGGCGGCTGAGGTGTAACGCCCCGGATTCGATGTGCCAGGTGTCCGCCAGTTATTCGCCTTCGTTGCCATGTCATTGTTTGCGTGTTGCATTTTATCATGTCATCATGTGCATTGCATTGCATACGTGTTCGTCTCATGCATCCGAGCATTTTCCCCGTTGTCCATTTTGGAATCCGGCACTCCTATGTCATCCGGCGTCCCCTTCTTGTCTCTTTTCGTGTGCGGGTGTTAAACGTTCTCGGAATGAACCGAGGTTTGCCAAGCGGCCTTGGTATAGCACCGGTAGACCGCCTGTCAAGTTTCGTGCCATTTGGAGGTCGTTTGATACTCCAACGGTTAACCGGGTAACCGTAGAAGCCCGCTTTTGTTGCAGCCCAACACCCCTGTCGGTGTACTAAAGTAGGGGTACCTTAGTACCCCGAACTTGTGCACGGGCAGTCGCAGCACCCCGCGGCAAGGCTTGCCGGGCGCCCGCCAAGGCCCTCCGCCGTTCCTTATTACTGGCATTCAAGAACAAAGTACTAACCAAGAGAGCAAAGACCCCGACAAGAGGAGCTTGCCGGGAAGACCAACCAAGGCATCGCCAGAAGACTTGCCGCGGCGCCCCGCGCGTCCCGGCAAGGCCTGACAGCCGGCAAGCTTGCCGGCCCGACAAGAAGGCCCGCGGCAAGGCACTTGCCGTGGCAAGGCTGCCACCCAAACTCCAGCACACCCAGCGACGTGTCATCACAAGGCCATCCCAAGGGCACGTGGCGGGGCACTACGCAGCCATGCGGAGCGAGGTGGCAAACGGAGCTGGCAGAGGCGCCATCGTGGCAACCGGTGGCTCACCTAATGGTCGTTTCTTTACACTATTGGGGCGACCAGACGGGCATTTAATGCCCTTGTCCCCTGCCGTCAGAGTTAGGTAGGGCACTGCAGTAATCGTTGTACCAACCTGCGCTTTTACCTTTCTACCCCTCTTCCTATGTTGCCACCGTGGATCCCCCTTGAGTATAAAAGGAGGCCCATGCGCGACGAGAAGGGGTTCGGTCCATTCGACACCCACATCACCACCATACGCCGCATGCTCGAGCAAGATCAAATACAACCACCAAAGCAGCATGGGGTTTTATCTCCGAGAGCCCCGGCTGGGTAAAATTGCCGCGTCTCCCCAGCGGCCGACCTCGATCTGCTCACAAGACGACCCCCGCCTCCCTTGCCGGACTAGAAGGGGCCCCGGTGCCCTATAGGTGCTCGAGGCCACGGAGATTCCGCCCGACATCTTTGGCGCTGTAGGGGGCGCCGAGGTCGTGAGCATCCGATCCGGTCTCCACGCGCTACATCAACGTCATCGTCAACATGCCACCGAAGAAGAAGCTTCGGAGGTGGCGCCCATCTACATCGATTCCGCCACCACCGCCCGAGCAAGCGGGCGGTGGAGTGGACGCCGCGAGGAGCGGGCGCCGCGGTGGGACTCACGCCGTCACCAGATCCAAAAACAAGGCCCTCGCGTCGCCGGGCGACGTGCAGCACCGCACCCTTCCCAGGAGGTGCAAGGTCAACAACACCCCGGTGCTCCTAGCACCGTGCTCGCGTTGGAACAAGGCCAAGTTGGTGGGTCGCGGGACGCTCGAGGTCAGCATGCACGCCCGCATGCCGGGCGCGAGTGAGGTACGGTCGCCGGACGAGGTGTTGCTCCTCCCAATCCGTTGGGAGTCCGAGCACATCCGCTCCTCGTGCCGCTTCGCCGCCGCCGCCACCTAAGATAGCAGAGAAGCGCCGCCCAAGCCCAGCTGCTTTAGACTACCCCGGCGCCGCACAAGATCGACGACTGGAGGATGACCATATACAGCCTCATCGGCTTCGCCAACGGCGACAAGCCCCGGCGACCGATCGTGTCGAGGCCCCGGCAAGACGCCCAGGCGCAGGCCGACGCCGACAAGACCGCTGGGGGTGCCACCTCCGTGCACTCCCAGCCCCGAAGGCCAAGATCGCTAGCTCGCTGGACCAACCCCGACGCTGACTCCACTGCGTCGTCGGACCCGCGAACTCGCCGCGATCAACGCCACGTTCTCCAAGAACGGCAACACGAAGACGCCCGCACTCGCATTGAGCGCCGGAGAGAAGCGCGATGTCAATCTGACCAGCGCGGCTGGGCCCGCTATCGACGCCAAGACGCACCGGAGAACCAGCGACTTGTCAGACGCTGCAGGTTGCCCTGCTCACCCGCGAAGCTACGGCAAGTCCAATGGCCCAAAACCAAGAACTTCAAGACGCGTCGAGAAGTATGATGGCAGGATACACCCGCCGGAGTTCCTCAAAGATCTACACCATCGCGCGTGCAAAGCTGCCGGAGGGCGCGACGAGAAGATCCTCGCCAACTACTTCCGCTGGTACTCAAGCCCAACGTTAGATCTTGGCTCATGCACTTGCCGGACGGCTCCATCTCTTCATGGGCGGACTGTGTCATCGGTTTGTCGGCGCTTTCACGGGTGGCCACAAGCCTCATGGCCAGGAGAGTGACCTCCACTTGCTCGCCCGTATGAGGGGAGCCCCCGCAAGTATATACAAAGATTCAGCGGTGTAGTGCAACATCTCAGACGTCCACCCCGCCGGTTATCGGCGCGTTTCATCGAACGTGCGAATCGCAGGACGAGGGAGGAGATGGCGATGTGCAAGATCGAGATGTCACGAGCTCTACGCTCTGGCCGACAAGTGTGCACGGACTGAGGAGGGGAGGAAGATCCCCGAAGAGGTTGCCGGAGCAGAAGGATCTAACAGTGAGGACGCCGCCCCGGCAAGGAAGAACCGGATTCAGAACAATAGGAAGAGAAAGGCTAAGGATGTACTAGCTGTTGAGCATTCCGGCAACGGAGGCGGCTCCGACAAGGCCAAGACCGACGACTCTGGCGAGGCTGTGGTAGCCGCCGACAAGCAGGATAGCTCCGGCAAGTGGTATTGCAAGATCCATCGTACCAAGGGCCATGATCCCCAAACCTGCAAGAAAGTGGAGCAGATGGCGGAGCTGCAGAAAGCTGAATACGAGCGCCGCGATAAGGAGAGAGCCCAGGGAGGTGGCGGAGGATCCGGCAAGAAGCTTCCCGCCCGGGGAGGGCACCGCGGCAAGGCCAAGACGGCAAGGAGACAGCCTCGCGCGCCGCGACAAAGACGAACATGAAGATGAGGATGATGAGATGGAGGAAGATGAGACTGATGACCAGGAGTTTCAGAAGGCAACAGAGGTGTTGTGCATCGACGGCGGCGCCTCTTCGCACACCTCGCACCGCCAACTCAAGCAATGGGTGCGAAGTGAACGCCATGGAGCCGTCCGCTGAGGCGCGAAGCCTCGGTGGTCCAGACGCCCATCGCCTTCGACGCTGAGGACCACCCCGATCGCGTCCATCGCGGTCGGTGCTTGCCGATGTTGGTTTCACCAACAATCCGCAACCTCAAGGTCACGAAGATGTTGGTTGACGGCGGGCCGGCTGAACCTGATTTCTCCGCAGACTCAAGAAGCTCTAGATCCCCGACAATGAAGCTTGAAGAGACCGCACCTTTCAAGGGATAAACCGGAAGGAGCCAGCCCAAGGGAAGATCACATTGCCGGTGACGCTCGCATCGAATTGAACTTCGGATCGAGAGGGTCACGCTTGACGTGGCTGATATCCCCTACCCTACAATGGGATACTCGGCCGACCCGCACTCGCCAAGTTCATGGCGGCCTCTCACCACGCGTACAATGTGCTCAAGATGCCTGGCCCGATGAGTGTCATTTCTGTCCAAGGCGACAAGAGGGTTGCACTCATCTGCGCCGACTAGATCTACCGGGAAGCAGCAACCGCAGCCGAGCGCGAGCCACTTGCCGCTGAAGCTCCCCGGGGGAAGAAGAAAGCCAAGTCCGGCAAGGATGGCTGTGGTGCCCACTCCGGCAAGCGCACCTCCCCGGAGTGCTGCGCTGCCGTTGAGGACGCACCATCAAGCTCCACCGGCAAGTGCGAGGAGGCAAAGGCAGACCAACCAAAGACTAAGCCCGGCAAGAACGGCTCTGGTGCTCACTCCGGCAAGACCGCCTCTCCGGAGTGCCGCGCTGCCGTCGAGGACGCGCCATTGAGCTTTGCCAGCCGGTGAGGCAAAGAAAGCTGCCAAGCTTCGAACTTTTGAGTTATGCTCCCTGAAAGTCCATGCCTTGTATGAAGAACCCGAGCGCAGAGGGTTCGAGTCGTGGTTAGGTTGCACCATCAATCCGTTTCGAGTCCGCTCAACGATAAAAGCACACCGCAACCAGCCCAACGAGTTCTTCCCGCCGGAGGCAACACCGCCAGCGGGCTGCTGATGTCCTGCGACTCAGCAAGTGTGTTTGCGCCGAGGGGTTCCCCGAAAGCATGAGGATGAAAGAGTACAAGGGGGAGGAGATCAGGGAAGAAGCACAGCTTCGACGGATCGCTGAAGACGGAAAAGCTAAGTCACCCAAGCTTTTGTACAGAGCACGTTTTAGTCCTATGACTTTGTGTTATGTCCCTCGAACGCTCATCCTTTGTACGAAAAACCTGCAGCGCGGAGGAACCAACTCGGTTGTTAAGCGCCCTTGCTTTGTTTCCGAGTCCGCTCAACAATACAAGTGCGCTGCAATCGCCCGAGAAGGTTTCTTGCCGGATACAACACCGCCGCAGTTGCCGATGTCCCGCGCCAGCAAGTGTGTTAGCGCCGCAAGTTCCCTAGAAGCGAGGGTTAGAAACGCATAAGGGATATGGCGAAGTAGAGGGCGAACGTAGCAAGACTTGCTGTGGGGCGCCCTTCGATGATAAACTTCAGCGCCGATGGAACCAACTCGTGGTTGAGTTACGCCTTGGTTTGTTTCCAGTCCGCCAACAATACAAGTGCGCTGCAACCAACCCGAGAAGGTTTTTGCCGGAGGCAACACCGCCATGGCTGCTGATGTTCCACACTCAGAAGTGTGTTAGCGCCGCAAGTTCCCCGGAGAGCGTAGAGCATAAACATACGAAGGGCAAAGCATGGCATCGCTTTACGAAGTCACGCAAAAAAATAATAAACTTGTTACAGCGCTGTCTCAGTTATTTCCGTGGCTGTGATCACAGTGACAGGGAGAAGCGAGAGGGGCGCGCTGGCGCGCGGGCCCTAGCAAGCCAGCTTTGCTGGGGGCTGCAAGCGCTAGAGTTCCTTCAGAACGGGCCAGGGCCCCCGGAGGCCGCGGCGCCGGCGACAAGGGCAAAAGAAGGCGTACCGGCGCCTGGATCTTGGCGGAGCCAGAGTTGCCGGGGAGTGCGAAGGCCAAGGCTCCTCCCCGACAAGATAGGGTCGCCGGGGGGCTGCGGAGTCAGATAAGTTTTTCATCCCTCGTCATGCATCCTCTTGTGGACCGGGGAGGGCGGGGCCGCGTCCTTGAACGAGCGTGTCTTGTAAAACCCGTGCGCGGAGGAGCCGAAGTCAAGGCTGTTGCGCCCTTGGTTTGTTTCGAGTCCGCCAACAATACAAGCGCCAAGAATCGGCCCGACGAGGTTGTTTGTCGGAAGCAGCACCACCAACGGGCTGCTGATGTCCCGCGACTCAGCAAGTGTGTTCGCCCGCAAGTCCCTAGAAGCATAGGGTGGGAACGCATAAGGCACAAAGTCAAGTAAAGGATTTGGTCCGCAAGCTGCCTCTCTTTTCATTAAAAACATCCCGATTAAGTACAAGTCCATAGAGGATGAAAACATGATAGAGAGGATTACAGATTTTAAATACAGCTAAGGCCCAAGGCTTACAAATTGAAAGATAAGATGCCCGTAATCCTTCTCCTGCTTTCTATGTTCAGAGGTAGGTCAAGGAGGCCCCTGCAAGAGAAGCTTGCCGGGAGGGCAAGGGGCGCCTAGGAGAGCTACGGGCACCAGAAGACACCAAGAGAACTTCCCGGGGGCCGGCCAGGAGCTTGGCGGAGACGGAGGCGCCGGAGGCAGAGCTTGAAGATGGGACGGCGAACGTCAAGATGCTGCCGAGGGCTCCTCGCCTCAGATTCGACTTGACGGCCTTGCCGCCACCCTCTTCCTTCTTCCGCAGCCTCCCACGCCACCGCCCAAGGAGACGGCCCCGGAGTTGAGAAGGCCGGCGACCGGATGATGGGGTCGCCGGTGGGCGCGAGGCAGCGTCCGATGCCTAGTCGGACCCGCCATCCTTGTCGCCGTTGTCGCTCCCTCCTCGTCACTCTCACTCGAGGAGGGGCTTCACATCGGAGGAGCTGTCCACACAAAGATCTCGCCCGGTGCCGGAGTCTCAAGACCTTGACGGCGAGAAGGTCGCCTCCATTAACTTAAAATGGAGGGTAAACCCTGCCGTCAAGCTGTGGATGCGCGAACGCCTTCCACCCTCGGTCAAAGTACATCACGCCGGGCTGGGATACGACACTCACTCGAAAGTGCCATCGATCCCACAGCCCTCATGCGCAACTCCAACATCTCGGCGGGTCCGGTTCCATCGCCATGAACGGTGCCGGTAGCCGGAGGCGGCGACGAGGTGCTCGGCGCAGCTTGATGAAGAACTCCAAGGGTCGTCCCCGTGTGGACCGCCGAGGAGAGGAGCTGCCGGGCGGAGACGGGTGGCGACGCCTCGCCGCCTCTCCCGAGCGCCCGACCACGCCCACGACCTCATCCGCGCCCGCCTCCCTCTTCCCCTCACGGCCCGGCTCCGCTGGCTGCGCAGCGCGGATAGGAGAGGCGCGCTGCCTAGTAGCAACCTCGCCGCCACCGAAGAAGGACCAGATTCCTCCCTCCATGGCAGATGGGAGGAAGAGTAACGGAAGATGAAGGAAGAGGAAGGGGATGAAGTGCGGATTTTTGCGCCCTCCCCCCCTCTCAGAGGATCGAAGTATGTCTAGAGGGGGGTGATTAGACTACTTGACAATATAAAAATCATGCCTTTTGAGAAAGAACAGTTTTGGCAGATTCACAATTATGATCAAGTCAAGCATCACCCTACACATGCAATTCTAGAGTATAGGCAGCGGAAAGTAAATTGCACATGTAGTAAAGAGAGGTGGAGAAGAGCAAACGCAATTTTGGAGACGCGGTGATTTTTCTCGTGGTTCCGATAGGTGGTGCTATCGCATTTCCACGCTGATGGAGACTTCAACCCACTGAGGGTAACGGCTGCGAGAGTCCACGGAGGGCTCCACCCACTAAGGGTCCACGAAGAAGCAACCTTGTCTATGCCATCATGGCTCACGCCCACGGAGGGCTAGCCTTACTGCAGATCTTCACTAAGTAGGCGATCTCCTTGCCCTTACAAACTTCTTGGTTCAACTCCACATCTTGACGGAGGCTCCCAAGCGACACCTAACCAATCTAGGAGGCACCACCCTCCAAAAGGTAATAGATGGTGTTGATGATGATGAACTCCTTGCTCTTGTGCTTCAAATGATAATCTCCCCAACACTCAACTCTCCTCACTGATTTGGCTGTGGTGGAAGAAAGGATTGAGTGGAAAGCAACTTGGGAAGGCTAGAGATCAAGCTTCATATGGTGGGAGTGGAGCAACTTGATCTCAACACAAGGGTAGGTAGTTCTCTTCTCGTAAATGTAAGGTAGGAGTGGTAGTTCTTTCGATGGCTCTCTCCACTAATGAAGAGGGGGTGGAGGGGTATTTATAGCTCCACACAAAATCCAACCATTACACACATTTGACCAATCTCGGTGGGACCAAAGTTGACAACTCGTGAGACCGAAACTTCAAATCATGTGAACGTTGGGATTTTCGTGGGACCGAAAATACAATCTCTGCTAGTCCGATTCGCAAAGACAGAGCTTGCCAATCTCGGTGGGACCGACTTCATCACCGATTTGATGACGTAGGTTCTGAAGCTTGGCAACTCAAGTTTCGTGAGACCGAAGTTCGAATCGGAAAATCCGAGATTTCTAGGGTTTGGCTTTATGGCTGAAGTGGTTCATCTCGTGTGACTGAGTTTGGAATATCAAGGGACCGAGATTACTTATGAGTGTATATGGCGGTGAAAGTTGCGATAGTTTAGGAGATGTATCACTAAGCACTTTGAGCAACCAGATCATCATCATAACGTCATCCCCTTTTAATAGTATTGGCTTTCCTATGGACTCAATGTGATCTTGGATCACTAAACCAAAAATGGAGTCTTGAGCTTTTGCCAATGCTTGCCTTAGCATTTTGAGGGGTCCACTTCTTCAGTCCTTGCCATACCCATATCACTGAACTTTCTGAAATGATTCTCAAGTAACTATTAGTTCAATGATATATATGTTGTTATTAATTACCAAAACCACCCGGGGATTAGTTGCACTTTCACCTTCTTAAAGGAGCGAAGTGGGGGCTCGGCCGCCCCGCTCACCCAATTAGGGCACGAGGGGGGCAGAGAAGCGGGGCCGACCCACCATCTCCGCCCGTGACGGCCCAATCTCCCACCTTCGCCGCCCATGACCCCCACGCGCATGGGAGCCGCGTGGCGAAGAAGCGGAGACGGGGCGACGGATGAAGTGACCTCGCCCTGCCCCGTGATCACGGGGGTGGGCGCCTTGAAGATCGCACCCGCTACCCACGTCTCCCACGGCGCCGCAATCGACGCGTGCGCTATGGGGAGCGCGGTGGCACGGAGCCCAATTTCAGCGGACCCAGCCACGCGTGCCGTGCAGACTGTTTTGGGCCCGCCCAACAACGCCGCACTGTATGGCCCAGCCCGGGGCTCTGTCGGTGTACTAAAGTAGGGGTACCTTAGTACCTCGAACTTGTGCACGGGCAGTCAGAGACTTCGCGGCAAGGCTTGCGGGCGCCCGCCAAGGCCCTCCGCCATTCCTTATTATCGCCATTCAAGAACAAAGTACTAACCAAGAGAGAAAGACCCGGCAAGAGGAGCTTGCCGAAGACCAACCAAGGCATCGCCAGAAGACTTGTCGCGGCGCGCTGGTCCCCAAGAAGGCCCGACGGCACGGCAAGCTTGCCGCCCGACAAGAAGGGTCATGGCAAGGCACTTGCCGCGCAAGGTTGCCACCCAAACTCCAAAGACACCCAGCGACGTGTCATCACAAGGCCATCCCAAGGGCACGTGGCGGGACACTACGCAGCCTTGCGGAGCGAGGTGGCAAACGGAGCTGGCAGAGGCGCCATCGTGGCAACCGGTGGCTCACCTAACGGTCGTTTCTTTACACTGTTGGGGCGACCAGACGGGCATTTAATGCCCTTGTCCCCGCCACGAGTTAGGTAGGGCATCACAGCAATCGTTGTACCAACCTGCATTTTTACCTTTCTACCCCCTCTTCCTACGCTGCCACCTGTGGATCCCCCCTTTAGAGTATAAAAGGGAGGCCCATGCGCACGTAGAAGGGGTTCGGTCCATTCGACACCCACAGCACCACCATACGCTCGCATGCTCGAGCAAGATCAAATACAACCACCAAAGCAGTAGTAGTGGTTTTATCTCTCCGGAGAGCCCTGAAGCTGGGTAAAATTGCCTGTCTCCCATGCGGCCGACCTCGATCCGCTTCTCACAAGACGACACCCGCTCCCTTGCCGGACTAGAAGGGGCCCCCAGTGCCCCATAGGTGCTCGAGGCCACGGAGATTCCGCCCCGACAACCCCTTCCAAAGTGGCCCAAAAACCCATCCAAACCCCCTCCATGCTCTCGGTCGTTCGATCACGATCGCGTGGCCGAAAACCGCACCTCATTTGGAGCCTTCTAGCTCCCTCTACCTATAAATATCTGATCCCCTCCGGATTTTCGCGCAGTCCAAACCCTAGCACGGCTCCCCTCGCGCCGCCGGACGTTTCTTCCTCCGTCACCGGAAATGTCCGCCCTCCACATCACCCCGGCCAATCCTGGCATGCCACCTCAGCTCCGCAGCCATGTGTCGCCTCCTGATTCACCACCGCCCGCGCCCACTTCCTCACACACACTAGCGTCGGCCCATTGGGCCCAAAGACCCTTACTGCTCGCGCTGCCGCCGCCGCCGCGCCAGGCGCCAAGGCTGTCACCTCGCCTCGCCGCCTCTGCGGCGCTCGCGCTGGCGCCTGGCCGACCTCACCCGTCGCGCCGCCGCTTGCTGCTCCTCGGCGCGCCGCCGCCTCGACCACCCATCTGCCGCCGCCGCCGCACGCAGGGACGGCCACGCCCGATCCGCCCGAGCGCCCGCCTCCGTCTCTCAATCTGGCTGCGCCCGCCTCCTCCTCGTCCCGGCCAGATCCAGCGAGGATCCGGCCGGATCTCACCGCCCCGCCGTCTCCCTCATCTCCGGCGGCTCCCCCGGTGCCACTCCGGCAAACCTCGGGCTCCGAGCTCCTAGATCCGATCTGAGAAGGTTGACTTCCCCCCCTCGTTTTTCGTCTAAGTCCCTGGGTTTAACCTTATCATGCCATGTTCATCACATCATAACTCTGTGCATACTGCTCCGTTTCGTGTGTGTAATACTTCAAATTGTTCGTCTCAACGAGTACTTCATTTCATTCCATTGCATCATGTTCATTTGAGTTCATCTTGGTGCCCTAATCATCGTTGTAAGAGTGCTATGTGATGTTAATCTGCTAAAACTGTTATAACTTGATGATTTGTCATTTTTGCCATGTTTGATGTGTGCATCCTATGAGGTTGATGTCTACATGTGTTTTGATCTATGCCATGCCATCTTTCCAGAGGTGCTATCCATGTATTTTTGTGAGTCGTGTACTGAGTGCATCGAGCTTGTTAAGTAGGGTACTTGCTGTTGCTGTTTTCCTGACTGATTCTGTTATATTTTGTTGCTATGTAAACCTGCTGCTACAAGTTATTCTATGCATAATATGGAGATGTTCACTAAGGATGTTTTGTTATACATGTCTTGCTCTATCCATTCATTCCCCTGGTGGCATTTATAGCCTGCTGTACCATGTTGTTATCTTGCCCTCAAAACTGCTAAATAATGTTGCTGTCAGCCTGATTAACATGAAGTTTAGTTTTGGCCATGTACTTTTCTAGTGATCCATGCACCCTATGAAACTTGTTCTTGCCATTCTTAGCTTCACAAACATGTATTCTTACTGTTGGTTGCCTTTTTATGCCATGTATTGCCCTGTGGTGAGTGGTTCAAGCTCACTAACATGCCTACTTATTGTTGTTTCTGCCATGTATGAATCTGTCATATAACTTGCCATGTTTACATGGGTGCCACCATATCTTCTGATCCTTTTTGGCTCATGGTCAGTAAGGGACTTTTGTTCTATGCTATTAGTATATTCATGCCATGCCTTTGTTTTCCATGATAATTTCCTGTAACCTGTT
Source organism: Aegilops speltoides (assembly GCA_021437245.1). Lineage (NCBI taxonomy): Eukaryota > Viridiplantae > Streptophyta > Magnoliopsida > Poales > Poaceae > Aegilops > Aegilops speltoides. The sequence goes on from CM038145.1 coordinate 119,925,364, forward strand.
GTTTGATAGCTCTAAACATTGCAACCTGATGTTATTTCTGCTGAGTCTGAAACTGTTACTATTTGCAATCTTCCCATGTCCTTTTGAGCATACTCTAGTCTTTTCTGGAGATAGCTCAGTGTTCATGTTTTGTTGTACTTTACCAGTACATCACCTCCATGCCTTTTGTTATCATGTTGGGGTGCTGTAGCATATTGTTTTGATGCTTGCAATATGCCTAGTTGCTGTTTTGGACAGATTGTTGTTATGTCTTGTATAGTGTATGTGTTGAACCGTTGCTTCGTTTTGAGTCTGCTCTATATGAAACTTGCTTGTTTTTGCATGTAGCTTCATATTATCATGTTGCATCCATGTTTTGAGGTGTTTGCTTGATGTTTCTATGCATTTTGCATCAATGCCATGTTTAACTTGATTTGCTCATATCTTCTAGGCCGTAGCTCCGAATTAAATGAACTTTATATGTAACTTGACTAGAATCTCGTGTAGATCATATTGGTGCATCTTAACATTCTGTTTAACAACTTAAACTTAATGTTTGTTCAGTTCTGGACCAATTTCGAAATATGCATATGAGGACTTACCGGAATTGTTATATGTTGTTTCCGGCCTCATTTAAACTTGCCTTGAGGTGTTGTTCTTGTTTGTATCATCTCTTGCCATGAGTAGCCTCATCTAGCTTTTTAATGCATCATGCTTGTTGTGCATCATGTCTTGCCTATGTGTCGTGTGTTTACTATGTTGTGTGCTTCTTCTCGATAGTTCTCGTTTCGTTGCGATCGTGAGGATTCGTTCGTCTACGCTTGGTTCGTCTTCGTGGCTTCATCTTCTTCATGGACTCGTTCTTATTCCTTGCGGGATTTCGTGCAAGATGACCACACCTCGATCTCACTACTATCATTGCTATGCTAGTTGCTTCGTTTCTATCGCTTTTGTTGCGCTTCCTATAACTTGTTCTTCAAGCCTCCCAAATTGCCATGAACCTCTAACCTTTGACACCCTTCCTAGCAAACCCTTGCTTGGCTATGTTACCGCTTTTCTCATCCCCTCTTATAGCGTTGTTAGTTGTAGGTGAAGTTGAAGATTACTCCCTGGTGGACAGGATTTTGGTTGGGATATCAAAATATCTCTTATATTATTAATGCATCTATATATTTGGTAAAGGGTGGAAGGCTCGGCCTTATGCCCAGTGTTTTGTTCCACTCTTGCCGCTCTAGTTTCCGCCATACGGTGTTATGTTCCCAGATTTTATGCTCCTTACGCGGTCGGGTGATTTATGGGACCCCTTGACAGTTCGCTTTGAATAAAACTCCTCCAAAGAAGGCCCAACCTTGGTTTTACCATTTGCCTCACCACCACCTACTTTTCCCTTGGGAGTAATTAACCCAAGGGTCATCTTTATTATAGCCCCGGCTAGTACTTTCTAAGTGTTGGTCCGAACGAGCAACTCTGGGCCACCTCGGGGCAACTCGAGGTCTGGTTTTACTCGTAGCTTGACTTATCCGGTGTTGCCCTGAGAACGAGATATGTGCAACTCCTATTGGGATTGTCGGCGCATAGGGCGGCTTTGCTGGTCTTGTTTTACCATTGTTGGAATGTCTTGTAAACCAGGATTCCGAGACTGATCGGGTCTTCCTGGGAGAAGGTATATCCTTCGTTGATCGCGAGAGCTTATCATGGGATAAGTTGGGACACCCCTGCAGGGTATAAACTTTCGAGAGCCGTGCCTGCGGTTATGTGGCAGATGGGAATTTGTTAATGTCCGGTTGTAGATAACTTGATACCAGATCCGAATTAAAATGCATCAACCGCGGGGGTAGCCGTGATTGTCTCTTCTCGGCGGAGTCCGGGAAGTGAACACGGTTTCTGGGTTATGTTTGACATAAGTAGGAGTTCAGGATCACCTCTTGATCATTGCTAGCTTCATGACCGTTCCGTTTGCTCTCTTCTCGCTCTTATTTGTGTATGTTAGCCACCATATATGCTTAGTCGCTGCTGCAACATCACCACTTTATCCCTTCCTTTCCCATTAAGCTTTGCTAGTCTTGATACCCATGGTAATGGGATTGCCGAGTCCTCGTGGCTCACAGATTACTACAACAACAGTTGCAGGTATAGGTTTACGATGATCATGACGCGAGAGCGATGTGTGCTTGTTTTGGAGTTCTTCTTCGCTTCTTCGATCAGGGATAGGTTCTGTGTCGGCAGCCTGGGCTAGCGAGGTGGTGGATGTCGTTTGAGTTTCGCTTATGTTTCATCCGTAGTCGATGGTGCTCTTATGTAAGTTGACGTTGTATTCGTGTGGCATTGTATGCCTTTTGGATGTATCCCCATCTATTATGTAATGTTGATGTAATGATATCCACCTTGCAAAAGCGTTTCAATATGCGGGTCTATCCTTGGTGGGGCCTTGAGTTCCTTTTGGATAGGGTCGCATATTGGGCGTGACAAGTTGGTATCAGAGCCTCGACCGACCCTAGGAGCCCCCTTGTTTGATCATGTAGTTTGGTCGTTGTTGAGTCTAGAAGAAAACTGTTTTCTGAGTCTAGTTATATCGGAGAGTAGGAATTCTTTCTACTCCTCAGCCCCCTTCGTCGCTCTGGTGAGGAATCTTGACGTAGGTGCTTTGAATTACTCCTCTTCCCGTTCAAATTTTTCTTTAGGATCACGTGGTTATTTTCGTGAGTTGTCCATCCTCTTTTATCCGGTGCATTTCTCGTCAAGTTGACTCGAGCCTCTTCATCGTTGCCAAGTTCAAACCTCAGTTGTCTTCTTTTCCCACCCGCCCACCCCTTTTTCTTCTCGGAGCCGGAGTCCGCAATCGAGTAACCATCCTACTCGTGCGAAGTCTTTGTTTCTTTCCTCAATGATTTCAACCGGTGTTTTCTCTTCAAGATATTCGTCGTTTCCCCTTTCAAGTTGTCTTTGTTTTTCCCGCCCTCCCACCCTCTTCTTCCTAGAGTTTGAGTCTCTTTCGACCATCAATTCAATTCGTGTGGAGTCTCTTCATTCTTCCCTCAATCGTTTCAAGCGGTGAATTCTCATCTCGTTTGTCATTCTTCATCCCTTTCTTTTTCCGGTGCACTCGATTCAAGTTTTTCGGGTTGATCATATTCTTATCCTCAGCTCAAGTGTTCTCCTTGTTCATTCGCCTCTCGCCAGTTTATCCTTCCGGAGAGCTCGAGACATCTCAGGAGATTCGTCTGTGTTTGAATTAATTCGAGATTGTCACCTCATTCAAATATTTCAAGTGTTCCGGTGCATCATCTGTCTGGTCAACATCCTTTTCCAACGGTGTTTTTCTTTTAGTGGGCCCTAACCCACAGGTCTTTTCCCAGGATCTTACCTGACTCTTCTAATTTCCCAGAGCTATTCTCAAATTCTTTTCGAAGCTTGACGTAAGAATGAATTTCATCAGTCAGATGTCTTTCCATGATCGTTTCTTAATCATTTTCATTGTTGCCTCAACCTCTTCGTTTTTCGTTCCCCCGGAGTGCCTTAACAATTTTTGGTGGTGTTTCTCGTCATCATTTCAAGATCAGAGAAGAGTTCCTCTTAAATCTTGTCCGTTCTCCCGAAGATTCATGTCGCTAGCTTGATGCTATCCGCTCAAATTGTTTTCAGTCGTGCAATTCTTTTTCATCCATCCGGAGTAATGCAGGACTTGTTTTCCCTCTCGATCATCCGGAGGTCATCTTTTCGGAATATTTCTTCATTCTAAGTTTTCAGATTCGTTCTCGAAATTATTCTATATCCGTGCCCCTTCGTTAATCTCAGTATTCTTCCGGTGCTTCTTTCAAGTATTCTTCAATCAGTTCGCGATCCCTTCGTTATCTTGTATTTTTAGCCCTCAAGTATCTTTGTGCTTTTCTAATTCTTCCCGGTGACGCATTCTCTTTCGTCAGTCATTTTCGAATTCTTACGGTGGTTCGTTCAAGATTCTTTTTTCCTTGATTATCATATTAATTAATTCGTTCTTTCCAAATCCTACCGGTGGTTCATTGAAAACCTTCCTCAAGGTTGCGCCATATACCCCTCAATCCTTTTCCAACAAGAATAAGTAGTATGCAAGAATCCATTGCTTGTCATTAATTTAAGTTGATGAAGGATAAGCATACAATAAATCTTATTCTTATTGCCTCAAAGTGAGTAATCCCTTTTCTTCAGAGTTTGCTCTTGATGAATAAATTCTAGTTCCAAGTGTTTTCATCTTTTCTTTTCCGGAGTTCAATTTTCTTGGTCATTTCGTCGGAACTCCATCTAAATCTACGCAAGGCTTTAGTCTTATTCTTTTCATCCTTCAATTCTATCTCATTGTCCTTTTGTTTACCGGAGTTCTTCACGGTGGTTCTTCATGATTTAATTCATTCTTCAAGTGTTCATCAAGATTTTGTTGGAGGAGCTCAAGTATCTTTTCTTCTCGCATCTCGAAGTGTAATTAATTCTCCGTATTCTTGTGAAGTGGAGTTTTGCATTTCTTCATTCTTCTCAGCTACCCAATCATTTCCGTTTGTGGTCGGCGATCACCTCATAATTTTGAGATGTTATCCATAATTCCACGACAAGCTTATTCTTTCGTTGTTGATTTTCTCAATAACTTCATTCAATCCTTCCTTCTAAGTTCTTTTCATTCAATTATTTCAATTCCTCCGGAGGCATTGCATTGGTCATCTAGTCAAGTGCCATCTCTTTGGGTGAAGTTCGTGTTCTATTCCTTTCATTTTTAGCTGGAGTGCTGCCTAAATCTTTTTTAGTCTTATTCGTTTCTTATCTCGTTCTAACCGGAGTGGTTTCATAGTCTATCTGATTCCGTGAGCTTTCGATTCTCGTCATTCTCGTCGTTCCCCTCTTCTTCTCAAGTGCTCTCGATTCTTTGCTTCTTCTCTTGAGTTATTGTTTCACCTAATCCGTTTTCCCTTCCGTCTCGGTCCTAAGATCTCAGGACAAGATCTCTTGTTAGTGGAGGAGAGTTGTAACGCCCCGGATTTGATGCGCCAGGTGTCCGCCTGTTATTCTCCTTCGTTGCCATGTCATTTGTTTGCGTGTTGCATTTTATCATGTCATCATGTGCATTGCATTGCATACGTGTTCGTCTCATGCATCCGAGCATTTTCCCCGTTGTCCGTTTTGCAATCCGACACTCCTATGTCATCCGGCGTCCCCTTCTTGTCTCTTTTCGTGTGCGGGTGTTAAACATTCTCGGAATGGACCGAGGTTTGCCATGCGGCCTTGGTATAGCACCGGTAGACCGCCTGTCAAGTTTCGTGCCATTTGGAGGTCGTTTGATACTCCAACGGTTAACCGGGTAACCGTATAAGCCCTCTTTTGTTGCAGCCCAACACCCCTTCCAGAGTGGCTCCAAAACCCATCCAAACCCCCTGCATGCTCTCGGTCGTTCGATCACGATCGCGTGGCCGAAAACCGCACCTCATTTGGAGCCTCCTAGCTCCCTCTACCTATAAATATGTGATCCCCTCCTGATTTTCGCGCAGTCCAAACCCTAGCACCGCTCCCCTCGCGCCGCCGGACGTTTCTTCCTCCGTCGCCGGACATGTCCGCCCTCCACATCACCCCGGCCAATCCCGGCATGCCACCTCAGTTCCGCCGCCACGTGTCGCCTCCTGATTCGCCGCTGCCCCGCGCCCACTTCCCCATGCCGCCACCCGCGCGTCGGCCCGTCGGGGCGGCGGGCCTTGCCGCCCGCCGCCGCCGCCGCCCGCCTCGGCGTCTCGCCCGCGCGATCGCTGCGCCTCCCGCCGCCGCCAAGGCCGCCCGACTCACCCGTCGCGCCGCCTCCGCTGGCTCCCTCTCGCGCCCGCCGCCTCGACCGCCATCCACCGCCGCCGCCCGCCGCGGGATGGCCATGACCGAGCCGCCCCGAGCGCCCCGCCTCCCGTCTCTCCCTCCGCTGGCGCTGCCCGCCTCCTCCTCGTCCCGGCCAGATCCGGCGAGGATCCGGTCGGATCTCACCGCCCCGCCGTCTCTCTCATCTCCGGCGGCGCCCCCGGTGCCACTCCGGCGAACCTTGGGCTCCGAGCCCCTAGATCCGATCTGAGAAGGTTGACTTCCCCCCCTCATTTTTCGTTTGTCCCTGGGTTTAACCTTATCATGCCATGTTCATCGCATCATAACTCTGTGCATACTGCTCCGTTTCATGCGTGTAATAAATCAAATTGTTCGTCTCAACGAGTACTTCATTTCATTCCATTGCATCATGTTCATTTGAGTTCATCTTGGTGCCCTAATCATCGTTGTAAGAGTGCTATGTGATGTTAATCTGCTGAAACTGTTATCAGTTGATGATTTGTCATTTTTGCCATGTTTGATGCGTGCATCCTATGAGGTTGATGTCTACATGTGTTTTGATCTATGCCATGCCATCTTTCCAGAGGTGCTATCCATGTATTTTTGTGAGTCGTGTACTGAGTGCATCGAGCTTGTTAAGTAGGGTACTTGCTGTTGCCCTTTTCCTGACTGATTCTGTTATATTTTGTTGCTGTGTAAACCTGCTGCTACAAGTTATTCTATGCATAATCTGGAGATGTTCACTAAGGATGTTTTGTTATACATGTCTTGCTCTATCCACTCATTCCCCTGGTGGCATTTATAGCCTGCTGTATCATGTTGTAATCTTGCCTTCAAAACTGCTAAATAATGTTGTTGTCAGCCTGATTAACATGAAGTTCAGTTTTGGCCATGTACTTTTATAGTGATCTATGCACCCTATGAAACTTGTTCTTGCCATTCTTAGCTTCACCAACATGTATTCTTACTGTTGTTTGCCTTGCCATTCCATGCATTGCCCTATGGTGAGTGGTTCAAGCTCACTAACATGCCTACTTATTGTTGTTTCTGCCATGTATGAATCTGTCATATAACTTGCCATGTTTACATGGGTGCCATCATATCTTCTGATCCTTTTTGGCTCATGGTCAGTAAGGGACTTTTGTTCTATGCTGTTAGCAGATTCATGACATGCCTTTGTTTTCCATGATAAGTTCCTGTAACCTATTGTTTGATAGCTCTAAACATTGCAACCTGATGTTATTTCTGCTGAGTCTGAAACTGTTACTATTTGCAATCTTCCCATGTCGTTTTGAGCATGTTCTAGTCTTTTCTGGAGATAGCTCAGTGTTCATGTTTTGTTGTGCTTTACCTGTACATCACGTCCATGCCTTTTGTTATCATGTTGGGGTGCTGTAGCATATTGTTTTGATGCTTGCAATATGCCTAGTTGTTGTTTTGGATAGATTGTTGTTATGTCTTGTATAGTGTATGTGTTGAACCGTTGCTTCGTTTTGAGTGTGCTCTATATGAAACTTGCTTGTTTTTGCATGTATCTTCATATTATCATGTTGCATCCATGTTTTGAGGTGTTTTCTTGATGTTTGTATGCATTTTGCATCAATGCCATGTTTAACTTGATTTGCTCATATCTTCTAGGCCGTACCTCCGAATTAAATGAACTTTATATGTAACTTGACTAGAATCTCGTGTAGATCATATTGGTGCATCTTAACTTGCTGTTTAACAACTAAAACTTAATGTTTGTTCAGTTCTGGACCAATTTCGAAATATGCATATGAGGACTTACTGGAATTGTTATATGTTGTTTCCGGCCTCATTTAAACTTGCCTTGAGGTGTTGTTCTTGTTTGCATCATCTATTGCCATGAGTAGCCTCATCAAGCTTTTTCATGCATCATGCTTGTTGTGCATCATGTCTTGCCTATGTGTCGTGTGTTTACTATGTTGTGTGCTTCTTCTCGATAGTTCCTGCTTCGCTATGATCGTGAGGATTCGCTCGCTCACGCTTGGTTCGTCTTCGTGGCTTCATCTTCTTCATGGACTCGTTCTTCTTCCTTGCGGGATTTTAGGCAAGATGACCGTCACCCTGGATCTCACTACTATCATTGCTATGCTAGTTGCTTCTTTCTATCGTTTTGATGCGCTTCCTATAACTTGTTCTTCAAGCCTCCCAAATTGCCATGAACCTCTAACCTTTGACACCCTTCCTAGCAAACCGTTGCTTGGCTATGTTACCGCTTTGCTCAGCCCCTCTTATAGCGTTGTTAGTTGCAGGTGAAGTTGAAGATTACTCCATGGTGGACAGGATTTTGGTTGGGATATCACAATATCTCTTATATTATTAATGCATCTATATATTTGGTAAAGGGTGGAAGGCTCGGTCTTATGCCTGGTGTTTTGTTCCACTCTTGCCGCCCTAGTTTCCGTCATACTGGTGTTATTTTCCCGCATTTTGCGTTCCTTACGTGGTCGGGTGATTTATGGGACCCCTTTGATAGTTCGCTTTGAATAAAACTCCTTGAGCAAGGCCCAACCTTGGTTTTACCATTTGCCTCACCACCACCTACTTTTCCCTTGGGAGTAATTAACCCAAGGGTCATCTTTATTATAGCCCCCCCGGGCCAGTGCTTCTCTAAGTGTTGGTCCGAACGAGCAACTCAAGGGGCCACCTCGGGCAACTCGAGGTCTGGTTTTACTCGTAGCTTGACTTATCCGTGTTGCCCGAGAACAAGATATGTGCAGCTCCTATCGGGATTGTCGGCGATAGGGCGGGTTTGCTGGTCTTGTTTTACCATTGTCGAAATGTCTTGTAAACCGATTCCGAGATCGATCGGGTCTTCCCGGAGAAGGTATATCCTTCGCTGATCGCGAGAGCTTATCATGGGCTGTTGGGACACCCCGCAGGTATAAACTTTCGAGAGCCGTGCCCGCGGTTATGTGGCAGATGGGAATTTGTTAATGTCCGGTTGTAGATAACTTGACACCAGATTCGAAATAAAATGCATCAACTTCGTGGGTAGCCGTGATGGTCTCTTCTCGGCGGAGTCCGGGAAGTGAACACGGTTTCTGGGTTATGTTTGACATAAGTAGGAGTTCAGGATCACCTATTGATCATTGCTAGCTTCACGACTGCCCGCTTTCTCTCTTCTCGCCTTATTGCGTATGTTAGCCACCATATATGCTTAGTCGCTGCTGCAACCTCACCACTTTATCCCTTCCTTTCCCATTAAGCTTTGCTAGTCTTGATACCCATGGTAATGGGATTGCTGAGTCCTCGTGGCTCACAGATTACTACAACAACAGTTGCAGGTATAGGTTTACGATGATCATGACGCGAGAGCGATGTGTGCTTGTTTTGGAGTTCTTCTTCTGCTTCTTCGATCAAGGGATAGGTTCCAGGTCGGCAGCCTGGGCTAGCAGGGTGGATGTCATTTGAGTTTCTGTTTGTGTTTCATCCGTAGTCGGATGGTGCTCTTATGTAAGATGACGTTGTATTCGTGTGGCATTGTATGCCTTTTGGATGTATCCCCATCTATTATGTAATGTTGATGTAATGATATCCACCTTGCAAAAGCGTTTCAATATGCGGGTCTATCCTTGGTGGGACCTTCGAGTTCCTTTTGGATAGGATCGCATACTGGGCGTGACATGAGGTATGCCCGGGGCCTGGCCCTGCCGATGCAGAACACTAAGGCCTGCTCGCGCACTTCCTTTCCCAAGTTGTTCATACGGTAAGGGGACTCCTGAGCATCGCATCTCAAGAGCCTAACTGACCCTATAGCCCCTCACCCCTTGGCCTCGTCCTGGTGATCCGGACGACCCAACGGTGGCTGAGGTATGCGCGGGGCCGGTCCCTGCCGACGCAGAACGCTAAAGCAAATGCAAAAGAGATCGCGAAACTTTAAGCAAATTATTACAAAACACGTTGTCTTTTAAAAAGTACCAAGCCTGAGTTCTTACGCCTCCGCGAGGCATACATGTTGCAGGATGGAAACAGCAAGAGGTGTGGCCATCAAGCCTCTTCTTTAGCCTTCATCCTTGCTTTCAGCCCCATCCACGGGGCCAACGGTGAGGAACTTCTTCAGCAAGGCCTCCATCGGACCCTTCACTACTTCAGCAGCGGTGGCGCAGGACTCGGGGTCCACGGGGTCGAGCAAGGCGGCGAAGTCGAAGATGGTGTCCCGAAGATAGAGGTGGCTGAAGACGCGCATCAGGGCCGAAGAAGAGAGTATGCGGGCCTTCCCCTCCACCATGGAGCCGAACCCGGTGACAACGCTCTCGAGCGTTTCAACAAGCTCGGGAAGCAGAGCGGCAGGGCCCTGCTCTGGGGCCACTGCTAGCTCCTGGTGCTCGCTCTCTAAGAGGTCATGTAGCGCCTTGCAGGACCTCGCCTCAAGGGAGACGAAGGCGTTATGCTCCATGGTGGATGCCTCCTCGACCTTGCTTAGGGCCGCATTCAACTTCTCCAGGCGGCCACGCTCAATGGCCTGCTCCTGGACTGCTTGCACCAGCTCAGCGTCGCGGTTGGCAATTGCAGCCTCCTAGGCCTTCAGCTCCTCCTCCCGCACCATAAGCCAACTGGCCTGGGTGGCTTGCTGATCCCGTAGGATCTTCAGTTCATCCTCCACCGCACGGCACCACTCCAGCGCATCCTTGGTTTCCTTCAGAGCCACGTCGCGTTCGGCCGCGGCTAAGCTAGCCACCCTCTCGCCCTCCTCCACCGCACGGCTTGACCCTAGGCCGTCTGGACAAATGCATCAGCCCATAGCCACCCCGAGACCAGCTCTAGGCGCCCTGACGCCCTGCGCCAGCCCAGACCTTGAAGATCATCCTAGAGCTGGTCTAGCGTGAAGCGGGCCTCCTCGAGGGCTTCAAATGTAGCAGAAGTACCACGGCCCGACGGCGTGGTGGACGGAAGAAGAAGCGCTCCTGGCACCAGGACTGGCGGAGCAGTAGCAATAGGAAGGACCGTGGGCTCTAGAGGCCTTGGGTCCCCAGCAAGCGAGTCGGGGATAGGTACCTCCGAGGTGAGCTAGGCTGCGGGAGCCATTTCCTATTGATGCTAGGCCCAGAGCCTCGGGAGAGAAGTGCCTCTACACGAGCGGCAGGAGCTACTGCGCCCCTGTGCGCCAGAGCTCCGGCGACCGCGGCAGCGCGCTTGACCTCGGCAACCCCAGCATCCCCCTTCTTCTTCTTTGCCACCGGCTGCGGTCCGACATCAAATGGAGATATTAAGCACCACAACAAAATCCAAGAGCAAGGGCAAGAAGGAGCACTTACTGGTCCATGGCGACGTAGTTCCTCTTCAGTCCCATAAGCGCGGGCTTCACGGGTGCGAGTGGCGCTGCGTTCTTGGGAGCGGGCGAGCACGCGGCCGGCACCGCACTGGATGCCGGTGGCGAAGCAAGAGCGCTGCTCAAGGGAATCAGCGCCGACCTGCCCCTTTTCGGGACCACTCGCCTCTGCTTCTTCGAAGGGGACCCCCCGGATCTTGTGGTGACCCTAACAGGGCGAGCCAACTCCCTGACTGGGTGTGCACCTGCGTCATCATCGTCGGAGAAGTCACGGAGGAGGTCGCTCTGCCTAGGAGGAGAGGTCTCCCCCTTCCCCTCCCAGGTGTCCTCGAAGGAGTGGTCGCCGGAGGACACGTCCACCAAGGAGGCAACTAGCATGGGAGGCTCCATCAACACGAGCCCATGCTCGTTGAAGACAGGCATGGCGATGGCTATCTTCTCCTCATCTTCTTGGCGGTACAGCGGGAGGTGATCGTCCGGAGGGCCGCCCTGGTCCTTTCCAAGTATGGAGTGCATAACCTTGCTCAACTCCTCATCGGGCAGGCTGTCCGAGATCAGCCGGAGCTTGTCCTCTGCACCCCCAAGCTTCCACAAGGGGCGGGAGCGCTCCTGGAGCAGTGCCACGCGCTGTGTCAGGACATCCTTGATGATCATGGCCCCCGTCAGCTTCTCCACCCCCGTCAGCTTCTCCGCCTTCAAGTGAGCCTCCATCTTTTCCAGCAGCGGCCTCACCAGGGGGTCGGTGAGCTTCTCGTGAGACCACCCCTTCTCAGATGTCGGGAGCCCAGTCGGCAGCTCCAACAGGGCATGGGAGCGCTTGGCGTCCATAAGGATCCACTTATTTCAGAAATCCTACACCTTTTTTCCTGCGCGGGACATCGCATTGCTGCCGTTGGCCGCGACTAAGCAAGCACATCATGTGCACTGGTGGCTATTCACCCGGAGGAACAAGAAGTGGCAGAGCAACGTGGCGGAGGGCATCACCCCCACGAACGCCTCGCAATAGAAGGCGGAGATGGATAGGAGGAGGACGGAATTGGGATGAAGATGGAGGGCATGGATCCCATAATGGTGGAGGACAGCGTAGAAGAAGCAGGAGAAAGGAGGGATTAGCCCAGTGATACGTCGCCAACGTATCTATAATTTTCGATTGTTCCATGCTATTATATTACCAGTTTTTGGATGTTTATGGGCTTTACTTTACACTTTTATATCATTTTTGGGACTAACCAACTAACCGAAGGCCCAACCCGAATTGCTGTTTTTTTGCCTATTTTAGTGTTTCAAAGAAAAGGAATATCAAACGGAGTCCAAACGGAATGAAACCTTCGGGAGCGATCTTTTTGGAACAAACGCAATCTAGGAGACTTGGAGTGGACGCCAAGAAGCAGCCAAGGCGGCCACGAGGCAGGAGGGTGCGCCCCCACCCTCGTGGGCCCCTCGTGGCTCCCCTGACCTATCTCCTTCGCCTGTAAATACTCCCGTTCCCTGAAAACATCCAGGAGCACCATGCAAAACTATTTACACCGCCGCAACCTTCTGTATCCGCGAGATCCCATCTTGGAGCCTTCGTCGGTGCTCCGCCGGAGGGGGAATCGACCATGGAGGGCCTCTACATCATCTCCAAGGCCTCTCTGATGAGTTGTGAGTAGTTTACCACAGACCTTCGGGTCCATAGTTATTAGCTAGATGGCTTCTGCTCTCTCTTTGAATCTCAATACAAAGTTCTCCTCGATCTTCTTGGATATCTATTTGATGTAACTCTTTTTGCAGTGTGTTTGTCAAGATCCGATGAATTGTGGGTTTATGATCAAGTTTATCTATGAGAAATATTTGAATCTCCTCTGAATTCTTTTAGGTATGATTGGTTATCTTTGCAAGTCTCTTCGAATTATCAGTCTGGTTTGGCCTACTAGATTGATCTTTCTTGCAATGGGAGAAGTGCTTAGCTTTGGGTTCAATCTTGCGGTGTCCTTTGCCAGTGACAGCAGAGGCAGCAAGGCAAGTATTGTATTGTTGCCATCATGTCATCTTGCGTAATGCGTTACTCTGTTCTTATGAACTTAATACTCTAGATGCAGCCAGGAGTCGGTCGATGTGTGGAGTAATAGTAGTAGATGCAGAATCGTTTCGATCTACTTGTTGCAGACGTGATGCATATATACATGATCATGCCTAGATATTCTCATAACTATGCACTTTTCTAACAATTGCTCGACAGTAATTTGTTCACCCACTGTAATACTTATGCTATCTTGAGAGAAGCCACTAGTGAAACCTATGGGCCCCCGTGTCTATCCTTTATCATATAAGTTTCCAATCTATCTTTATTTGCAATCTTTTACTTTCCAATCTATATCATAAAAATACCAAAAATATTTATCTTATCTTATAATCTCTATCAGATCTCAATTTCGCAAGTGGCCATGAAGGGATTGACAGCCCCTTTATCGCGTTGGTTGCGAGGTTCTTGTGTGTTTGTGTAGGTACGAGGGACTTTTGAGGAGCCTCCTACTGGATTGATACCTTGGTTCTCAGAAATTGAGGGAAATACTTACGCTACTTTGTTGCATCACCCTTTCCTCTTCAAGGGAAAACCAACGCAGTGCTCAAGAGGTAGCATCCAGCATAGACATTGTGCAGGAAGAAGGGGTAGAAGGTGCTGCTCGAGGATTCCGGCTTGGCGGAGCCAACCCGAAGCACTGTCTCCCCACCCCCTTCGCTGTCGTCGCTCGCCATCAAGAGAAGTGCGGTTTGATGCTTCTCTTCAGCGATGGTGGGTGCACTCAGTGCTAGCTCAAACCAAGCGGCAAAGCCGGCAGCTGAGGCTGGAGCTTTAGCCTTGTCGTGGCCATCAGGCAAGAGCTTGGTCGAAGCGGTCAGCAGATCTGGGGAATTTTTCCGGCATAGGGAGAGAAGGGGATCTAGAGCAAGACGAAAGGAAGGCAATGAAGTCTTAGAGGCAGGTGTCTGCCTTTTTGTCAACCAGGAATGGTTATCGGGATAGCATGGGGAAGTGGAGACGCCCACGTCCCATCAATCGCAATGCGTCGTCCAAGGCCGCAGGCGGTTTGTGGCACCCCGGCTCAGAGCGATCGGTTTACCTTGCATTGCCAACCTAGAGATAAAGATCATTTCTTCTGGCAACACACAACATCTTGATACATAAATCACCGCTTTATTGAAACTAGCGGAAGCATAGTGTGATATTACATCAAGTAGCGAGGCCAAGCGGCACACTTGGTGCGGCTGAACAATATGTACATTATTTAGTGAACATAAAGGGGCCTCGAGCACGACATCTACACGGCAGTGGAACAATGACGTAGCGGGACTCCATAGCACAGGGACACCAGTGTGGACACGGTCTATACACGACAGCACTCCGATCTAGTTAGACTTTCCTGAAATCTGGCATAACACGCCAGGTCAGTACATTGAATGGACTTGCAAGCTCACAACAAACAGAACCATAATGACAAACAATATCATGACATTTAATCAAGTTGATTGCAAACATCAACATGCTACTCATGAAGTGAAACCAAACTTGTGCACTGAGTCACCCGGACTCTCTCTTAGCAATAGGTTGCCTCACAACCGACTAATGATCACGATGGATCACGAATGGAAACAAACTTGGTTCAACTGGTTACCTTGTAACCAAACAGTGTTCATTCCCAGATCACAGGTGATACCACAACAGTTAGTCTCACTGACATCATCATGATTCAACCAGTGCAATGCAAATAACTTAGTGTGCAAGATTTATTTATGAAATTTGATCCATGGTGTGACTTACTTACGAACTAGGCCCTTATCCACGGGTGCGGCTATCGATAGATTAATACTCCTACAGAGGTAGCGCACTTTACCCACACCATGGAACCCATGGCCTCACACTCCCATTTGGATGGACCAACGGCATTCCGATAGAACTCTCCCATTGCCATGACACTCTTACGGCCACTCCGACCAACTCCCCACTGGGACTATTCTTTGGTTACTGAGCCTACCAAAGGCAAAACAACCAGCGTCGTGGCAAATAAACAGTCCCAAACGGGGACAAGGTACCATAACAACAACAGGTCCACAAGGTTATGTCTGCTTACCGGGCCAAGGTAACGCACGCCCATAACATTCCCTTGTTGGAGGCACCGATAAAAGGCATGACTACGGAACGACTAACAACCTCCCCATACTAAGGCAAATGTGGTTGCACTTGTCAGCCCGATTCAGTGGCACCATGACCTGACCAACTTTATGTTCAAGTTCAATTATCATCAGGTTTAACTTGAAAAATAAAAATGCTCGAGCCACTATATGCCATGCTTATGCAACCATATATCATGCATCATATATCACTTAAAAATAATAGATCAACATTATTCAAAGTTCTACTTGCACAAACTCAACTTTCAACATTTTTGGTCCTGTCTTACTGGTTATTTCTACTCATCACTTTAGTTTGTATTTATCAAATAAAAATCACTATGCATATAGAAAAAATAATACTCATGATCATATTATCATAGCCATGACAAACTTACTTAGATCAACTACTCAAGCTATATCTCACTAGTTCAAGCATTCATCTCTGTTAACTAAGCATTTTGATCATGACAAACTAAATAAACAAGCATCATTTAATTTTAATACTATATGCAATGAATATCATATAAATTCAAGTAAAAAAATCATGGATATTGCAAAGGCACCATGACAATGTTGCTGTGGCTTGCCTTAGTGTAGAGGAGCTTCACACTCCTCCTGGATGCCTTCAAGACAAGCTTCACCTTCTGAAAATAAATCAAATGACAAAAAAGAAAATATCAAGAACACTTCTGAAAATTAGTAGAAATTCTAGGCAACAAGGAAAAATCCCATCTTGGGTGTGCTGCTAGGATTTTCCAGTAAGAACAGAATGCAAAAAGAATCAACTCATTTGGACTTGTAGAATAAAAGTTACAGCTAGTCAAAGTTCTGGTCAAATTTGAACTAAATTTGAATAAAAAGAAAAACCATAGGGGGGTGACGTCGAAGGCGTAAACCGCCTGGGCGCCATCACTCATATCGCTTCGGCCGCGGCCTGAGTGGCTGACAGGGGGCCCCAGTGGTCAGGTCGGAGGGGGAGGGGGAGAGAAGCAGAGGCGGGCGGCGCGGTGACGGCGCTTTCTCCGGCGAGGAGTGCCCGGCAACGAGATCTAAGAAGATAGGGTTGTAGAGGAGATCGAGGCGCACCTGCCCGTACCCGTAGCATGGCTAGGGGTGGCCGGACGGGGTCAGAACGGAGCTCTCCAGCAGCGACAGCGGGCGAAGCTCATCGGAGATGGTGGTTCCAGTGAAGTAGGGCTAGTCCAGCAGCTCCGACAGCACCAGCACGCACCAGTGGACCACCACGAACACGCCGGAATGGTCAGTGGAGCTCGAGCGGCTCTGGAGAGGGATGGGGCAGAGGACAGGGATCGCCAGCGAGCTTGGGGCGGGGACGACGGCCAAAGGCCTGCCCGGCCGGGCTGCGGCTTCCTACGATGGTGTGGAGGTGTGCTGAGTGTGTGTGCGGAGAGAAACGATCTCGGGGGAGCTCTATTTATGGGCGAGGATGAGGCGGGGATCGAGAGCTTGTTGGAGCTCTCTGGAGTGTCGCCCAGTGATGAATGGCATCAGTGAGAGGGGGAAGACAACGGAGATCACGCATGGGCTGTAGACGAGCTGCGATGAGCACAGGAGCGCGGTACGCGATGAGCACGAGGGCACAAGCACTTTGTTTCCTTGGTCGCGCCATGCCCGTGATTGCTGCGGCGAGCTCCGGCATGGGCGAGCGTCAGGGTGGAGTTAAGGAGGTTCAAACGAGGATGGGGGTGCGGTTTGGCAAGGTGCAGCGGCCTGGGCAGCGAGCACGTGCGAAACAGAGGAGCTGGCGCACCACAGAGCGCGTCAGCTGCATGCCAACCCCCTTGGACGAACGTGGTCACCACGTGAACTTGGGCATCAAGCTGAGCTAAGCGCAAACACCATGTCTGGCAGGTAGTCCTTACTGGTTTTGGTTGTTTTGCAAGGTTGGCTGGGTCACATGTGAACTGTCGGAGTGGCTTTCTTCCAGGCAAGTTTCTGGACAGAAACTTGTGAGCTTCACTGAGAAAAATTTAGTGAGAACTAAAGGTTGTGCTTTGGGGTTTAGCAATCTCTTAGGAGGGTAATCAAGCTCAGAAAAGGTCATCCCCAAAAGATCAAGCAAAAATATAACTTGCTGTGCAAACTGATCATTTTGTCCAGAATAGAAATGATTTTCTGTAGCAAAAATATTACAGAAATATGCAATATTTTTTGCTCGGGGAGGTGCCCTAGGGTTCAAAGAATATTTGTGAATTTATTCAGGATTTTTGGAGCAAGAAATCTAGGGGTTGCTTTGGAGCATACTTCTTTGAAGTGATTTTCAGGGAAGAAAATGAATATTTTTTCTTTTATGAAAAATATTCCTTGGGCTTTTGTTGGAGTTTTTCAGAGAAGGAAAAGTGAGTTAGAGGTGGATGGTTCACTTGGGTGAAAATTAAGAGTAGGCCCAAGTGTTCAAGTCCATTTGAATTGATTCAAAACTCCAAATCCAAAGCAAATGCAAATGGAAGTCCAAAAAAAGAGACAAGCAAAATCCAGGCTATCACAAACCTCCCCCACTTAAGATGAATCTCGTCCTCGAGATTCAGTTGCTTGGGAAAACAATTCTGGGTAGGCTGTCCTTCCAAATTCTTCTCTTTCCCAGGTTGCTTCTTCTTCGGTGTGATGCTCCCACTAGACCTTGTAAAATTTGCGCGCTTTGCTACGTGTGACCCTTCTGCCTCATCCAAGATTCTGAACGGTCTCTCCTCATAAGTTAAATCTTTGGCTAGTTCAATTTCTGTCATATCAGTCCTCTTCTCGGGTGGTGAAATACACCTTCTCAGCTGTGACATGTGGAACACGTTGTGTACTTACGACAATTTTGGTGGCAATTCCAACTGATAAGCAACGGTGCCAACTCGTGTCATGACCGGGAACGGACCAATGTATCTTGGTGCCAATTTGCCTCGGGTCTAAAATCTCTTAACTCCCTTCATGGGTGTGACTCAGAGATACACGTGTTCACCAGGTTCAAAGCTGACTTGCCGATGTTTGGCATCATAATAACATTTCTGTCGTGACTTAGCCATTTGTAGTCTATCTCGAATTTCCTTGACTTGTTTGTCTACCTCTAATATCAAATCAGTACCGAAGATATGGCTGTCTCCAGTTTGAGACCAATTTAATGGAGTGTGGCACTTACGGCCATACAAAGCTTCAAAGGGTGACATTTTCACACTGGTTTGAAAATTGTTGTTGTATGAGAATTCTGCATATGGCAGACAATCTTCCCGTTTGGGTCCATGGGCTAAAGCACATGCTCGAAGCATATATTTAAGGATTTGATTTACCCACTCAATCTGACCGTTTGTCTGTGGATGATAGGCGGTGCTATATTTGAGAGCGGTCCCCAAAGCTTGATGGAGTCGGGACCAGAATGCGGAGGTAAACAATGAACCTCGATCTGAAGTGATTGTTTTTGGTACTCCATGCAGACTGACAATCAAGGATACATATAATTGTGCAAGTTGATCAGCGCGATATGTTGTGTGGATGGGAATAAAGTGAGCCACTTTAGTCAGTGTGTCCACTATGACCCATATAGCATCATTGCCTTGGTGCGTCCTGGGTAGACCCATGATAAAGTCCATGCAGACATCATCCCATTTCCATTGCGAGACGGGTAGAGGTTGGAGAAGTCTGGCGGGTTTTTGGTGTTCCGCCTTTACTTTGTTGCAGCTGTCACAACAAGCGACAAAATATGCGATGTCCCTTTTCATTCCATTCCACCAAAATATCTGGCGAAGGTCTTCGTACATTTTAGTGCCGCGTGGGTGTATCGAATATGAGGATTCGTGTGCTTCTGCCAAAATTTTCTTCCTCAAATATGCTTGCTCACGTACGCATATCCTTCCTCGGAACCTGGGTGTACCCAGTGCGTCCTTTGAGAAATCTTGAGTCAGGCCTTCTCGCAGACGGTGGAGATGTCATTGCAGAGTCTTGTCGTCAGCCTGTGCCGTGCGAATCTCCTCTTCTAGAGTAGGAGTTACTTCCAAAATATTCGCAAGACCGGCATTTACAATTACCAAGTTGAGCTGAGTGATCTCTTGCTAGAGTTCTGGAGGAAAAGATTCCAGCATGGCGTTTAAACTGGCAGGCTTGCGACTGAGGGCATCGGCCACCACGTTGGCTTTTCCCGGGTGGAAATTTATTCCCAGATCATAGTCCTTGACCAACTCGAGCCATCTTCGCTGTCGAAGGTTTAAGTCTGGCTGAGTAAATATATATTTGAGACTCTTGTGGTCAGTAAATATTTGACATCTCTTTCCAATGAGGTAATGTCTCCAAATCTTTAGAGAATGCACAACAGCGGCCTGTTCCAAATCATGTGTAGGAGTATTTCCTTCATGAGGTCGTAGCTGGCGAGATGTGTAGGCTACCACCTTGCCGTCTTGCATAAGTATGCGCCCAATACCCTTTCTGGAAGCGTCACAATACACATCAAAGCTGCGGTAAATGTCTGGGAGAGTCAGTACTGGTGCTGATGTCAATTTGGTTTTTATCTCGTTAAAGCTTTGCTCTCAATCCTCAGTCCATTCAAACTTCTTGTCTTTCTTGAGGAGTTCTGTCATTGGCTTGGCAGTTTTGGTGAATCCTTCAATGAACCGGCGGTAGTATCTAGCTAATCCAAGAAAACTCCAGACTTTGGATACCATTGTGGGTGCTGCCCAATCAAGCACATATTTCACTCTGCTGGGATCTAGTGTGGTACCTTCTATTGATAGAACATGCCCCAGAAATCCGACCTGTTTGAGCCAAAACTCACACTTGCTAAATTTTGCATACAACTGATGGTCACGGAGTCTCTGTAAGACTGCTCGGAGGTGTTCCTTGTGTTCTTCGTCACTTTTAGAGTATATGAGAATATGATCGATGAAAACCACCACAAACTTATCCAAGAATTCCATGAACACCTTATTCATCATATGCATGAGAAAGGCGGGGCATTTGTGAGACCGAAGGACATCACCGTATATTCATAGAGACCGTAACGGGTAGTGAACGCGATCTTAGGAATATCTTCCTTCTTGATCTTCAGTTGATGATATCCGGTCCTTAAATCAATCTTGGAAAATACCTTTGCACCATTGAGCTGATCGAACAAATCATCAATCCTTGGTAGCGGGTATTTGTATTGATGGTGACATCATTCAATTGACGGTAGTCCACGCACATTCTGAGACCACGGTCTTTCTTTTCTACAAATATTGCAGGTGATCCCCATGGTGACGAACTTGGGCGGATATATCCTTTCTGCAGCATCTCATACAACTGCATCTTTCATTCCATGAGTTCGGAGGAAGGCATCCGATAATACTTTTTTGTACAACGGTGCAGTCCCAGGTACAAGATCAATTGCAAACTGAAGCTCTCTGTTTGGAGGCATTCAGGGAATACATCAGCAAATTCACTGACCACAGGAATCAGATCCAATTCTTCAGCTACTGCAGTGAAGACCATCTCCCTTTTGGGTATGCCTTTGCGGGCATAAAATTTTATGGCTCGCCCTTCCTGATTTGTCAGGGTGACTTCTCGGGTCGCACAATTTATGCATACTTCATATTGAGTCAACCAATTCATTCCCAAAATAACATCCAGCTTGGCAGACTCGATGACTATCAAAGTGGTTGGAAAACGGACTCCCTTGATATCAATTTCCATTTTTTTGCAGACCAGATGGCTTTTGATCACGGATCCCAAGGATTGAACCAGCATACTTTTTCCCAAAAGCGAGCAAGGAAATTTATTTTGGGCAATGAAACTCCGAGAAATAAAAGAGTGAAGCCCAGAGTCAAATAAAATTATTGCAGGTATGTTATTAACGAGAAACATACCAATGACGACTTCAGGGTTTTCTAGGGCTTCATCCATGGAGAGGTTATGAACTTGCCCTTGGACGAGCTTCTGGGTATGATATGGCCCCATGTGATTGACTTGCGGCCGGAACGGAGCATTTGACTTCTTGGGACACTGCCTGGCATAATGTCTGGTCAGGCCACAATTAAAGCAGGCATTGTTGCGCTGACGCTCCTCGTGCACTGGGCTGGTCACGACACTCTTGACTTGAGTAGTGGTCTTGTTCACATTCTGCAGCCAATTTGGTTTATACTCGAATTGAGTCTGTTGCCAGGTATGAGCCTTCTGAATGGGCTGCTCGTCCTTCTTCGGCTCAAATTTACGCTTGTGGTCATTATTTGCAGGTCGGTTGTCTTGCACAGGCTTGTACTCTCTTTCTGCAATGAGGGCCTTGTTCACCAGAGATTGAAAATCTGGAAAGTCGAGCATACAGAGAGCACTCTTGAGGTGTTGATTTAATCCTCCAAGGAACCTGTCGATCTTCCTTTCTTCCGTGGCCACATCATAAAGGGAATAACGGGCCAGATGGTTGAACTTGTGCAAATATTCGCTTACTGACAGACTGCCTTGAGTGAGACCAAGAAATTCGCGTTGCTTGACCTTCATCATACCAGCTGGAATATGATACTTGCGAAATTGGTCCTTGAAATGAGTCCACGTAATTTCTTCTCCCGCAGGCCACAGATCCTTAGCATTATCCCACCATATAGCATCGCTCCTTTAAGATAGTGGGTAGCGAACGGAACCTTTTTAGATTCATCGGTGCGAGAAATCTCAAGTTTCTTCTCAATAGTTCACAACCAATCATCTACTTCCAACGGGTCAACCACTTGACTGAAACTTGGAGGCTTAGTCCTTTGAAAATCTGACAGCTTGGAGTGATGACCATTTTGATTTCCATTCTGCCCAACCATAGCTTGCACACTTTTTAATAGCTCAAACAGATCATTGCTCCTTCTTTCCTCAAACATGCGCATAATTTGCTCAGTGGAGGGTGGATTTGGCGGTGGAGGCGGTGGTTGCGGATACGGCTCGGGGGTGTGTCCTGCCTGTCTTGCTGAGCGACGAACAGGGACATCCTCACAAGCCTGCGTGCTGCTACCTCCCCGCATCATCCTACTATTTATTTTTTCCAGTAAGATCAACCATGATGAGAAACATCCAATCATGGGAAGAAAAGCCAGCGACAAACCCGAAAAAAAGCAAAAGAACAAAACGAGAAACACAGCGATCGAATAAAAAGTTCCAACATGATTATACATAGACTCATACATGAAAGGTAGACATCATGACGGGTGTGACTACTCTTATACATGCATCATGGCTCATACAACTACATCCGTACATCACATGACCACTTCAAATACTCAAACGCTCTAGGACTCTGCCGGTGTTGTCAGATCCTCTCCCGAGTCAGACCCAAATCCTGAACTGACAACGCCAATCAAAACCTCCGGGTTAAAGGTAACACGACGACGCTGCCTCGAGAGCTCTCCCTCAGGGGTAGGCGCGAGATGAGAAGGGATCATGGGAGTTGCGGGGGTAGCAAGAAGAGACGCCCACTCAGCAGGAGCACTGTGTGGGTTCACCGTCGAGGTGCCCGAGCTACTCCGGGGAGTAACTAGAGAAATAGGCGAGCTAGAACTAGGCACAATATAAGGAGTAAATCCCATAGAAGGTGGAGTAGGGTAGGTTCTAGCGGTGGCTAAAGCAGAACGAGCACGATTCAGCTCTCGAGCCAACTCGTGAGTCATAAGATAACTAGCAGTGATATATCGAGAAAGGTGGCTAGTGTGACTATCAGACGCCAGATCAATGGAATGAAAGCGAACACGACCATCATCGTGCAGAGATGGGTAGAAATGAAAACCTGGGTGGTTCTGCATCCGAGCCTCAGCATAGCATAACTCAACAAGAATCTCGAATGCAGCATACTGGACGGCCTGAGCGGCGTGGATGCATAACCGCTCTGAGAGGTACGAGTGTAAGAACTCGCTGACGAACTGGTGCACGGAATAACCACGGCATGATACTCATACACGGAGTCGGCTAGACGCTCCCGGTACACCCAATATGTTGGGTTGTCACCGTGAGGGTACAGTCGATGCCACATGCTACAAAGGAGATGCGGAGAAGTGTAGGGCATCAGCTGCAACTGACATGGATACAGCACCGAAGCCATCTAAACTCACAACCATTAACCGGTTAGAAATAACAATAAGTCTAATGCATGCAATGCAGTGCAGCATCTAGATGCAAATACTAATGGCACTCAATTAGCAAACTAACTAACGTTTACTTCGTGTGTCGGGGTCTAGCGTGTTCTACGGGCCATGCATGCTCGATACTGTTACTGTGGCACCCTGGCTTAGAGCAACCGGTTTACCTTGCATTGCCAACCCAGAGATCATGTCTTCTGGCAACACACAACATCTTGGTACAGAAATCACCGCTTTATAGAAACTAGCGGAAGCATAGTGTGACATTACATCAAGTAGCGAGGCCAAGCGGCACACTCGGTGCGGCTGAACAATATGTACATTATTTAGTGCACATAATGGAGCCTCGAGCACGACATCTACACGGCAGCGGAACAACGATGTAGCGGGACTCCACAGCACAGGGACACCGATGTGGACACAGTCTAGAAATGGCAGCACTCCGATCCAGTTAGACTTTCCCGAAATCTGGCATAACACGCCAGGTCACTACATTGAATGTACTTACAAGCTCACAGCAAACAGAACCATAATGACAAACAATATCATGGCATTTAATCAAGTTGAATGCAAACATCAACATGCTACTCATGTAGTGAAACCAAACTTGTGGATTGAGTCACTCGGACTCTCTCTTACCAATAGGTTGCCTCGCAACCGAACAGTGATCACGACTGATCATGAATGGAACCATACTTGGTTCAACTAGTTACCTCGTAACCAAACAGTGTTCATTCCCGGATCACAATTGTTACCACAACAGTCAGTCTCACTGACATCATCATGATTCTACCAGTGCAATGCAAATAACTTACTGTGCAAGATTTATGTATGAAAGTTGATCCATGGTGTGACTTACTTACGAACTGGGCCCTTATCCGCGGGCGCAACTATTAATAGATTAATACACTCTGCAGAGGTAGCGCACTTTACCCACACCACGGAACCCATGGCCTCGCACACCCATTCGGGTGGACCAACGGCATTCCGACAGAACTCTCCCATTGCCTTGACACTCTTACGGCCACTCCGACCAACTCCCCACTGGGAGTAGTCATGGGTGACCAAACCTACCAAAGGCCAAACAACCACTATCGTGGCAAATAAACAGTCCCAAACGGGGACAAGGTACCATAACAACAACAGGTCCACAAGGTTATGTCTGCTTACCGGGCCAGGGTAATGCACGCCCATAACCTTCCCTTGTTGGAGGCACCAATAAAATGCATGGCAACGGAACGACTAACGGCCACCCCATACTAAGGCAAATGTGGTTGCATTTGTCAGCCTAATTCAGTGGCACCCTGACCCGACCAACTTTATGTTCAAGTTCAATTATCATCAGGTTTAACTTGAAAAATAAAAATGCTCGAGTCACTATATGCCATGCTTATGCAACCATATATCATGCATCATATATCACTTAAAAATAATAGATCAACATTATTCAAAGTTCTACTTGCACAAACTCAACTTTCAACATTTTTGGTCCTTTCTTACTGGTTATTTCTACTCATCACTTTAGTTTGTATTTATCAAATAAAAATCACTATGCATATAGAAAAAATAATACTCATGATCATATTATCATAGCCATGACAAACTTGCTTAGATCAACTACTCAAGCTATATCTCACTAGTTCAAGCATTCATTTGTGTTAACTAAGCATTTTGATCATGACAAACTAAATAACCAAGCATTATTTAATTTTAATACTATATGCAATGAATATCATATGAATTCAAGAAGAAAATCATGGATATTGCAAAGACACCATGACAATGTTCTTGTGGCTTGCCTTAGTGCAGAGGAGCTTCACACTCCTCCTAGATGCCTTCAAGACAAGCTTCACCTTCTGAAAATAAATGAAATGACAAAAAGAAAATATCAAGAACACTTCTAAAAATTACCAGAAATTCTAGGCAGCAAGGAAAAATCCCATCTTGGGTGTGCTGCTAGGATTTTCCAGTAAGAATAGAATGCAAAAAAGAATCAACTCCTTTGGACTTGTGGAATAAAAGTTACAGCTAGTCAAAGTTCTGGTAAAATTTGAACTAAATTTGAATGAAAAGAAAAACCAGAGGGGGTGACGTCGAAGGCGTAAACCGCCTTGGTGGCACCACTCATACTGCTTCGGCGGCGGCCTAAGTGGCTGACAGCAGGCCCAGTGGTCCAGTTGAAGGGGGAGGTGGAGAGAAGCAGAGGCGAGCGGCGCGGCGACAGCGCTTTCTCCGGCGAGGAGTGCCCTACTACGAGATCTATGAGGATAGGGTTGTAGAGGAGATCGAGGCAGACCTGCCCATACCTATAGCATGGCTAGGGGTGGCCGGACAGGGTCAGAATGGAGGTCTCCAGCGGCGGCAATAGGCGGAGCTCATCGGAGATGGTGGTTCCGGCGCAGCAGGGCCAGTCCAGCAGCTCCAACAGCACCAGCACGCACCAGTGGACCACCACGAACACCTCGGAGTGGTTAGTAGAGCTCGAGATGCTCTGGAGAGGGAGGGGGTAGAGGACGGGGATCGCCGGCGAGCTCGGGGTGGGGACGGCGGCCAGAGGCCTGCCCGGCCGGGCTGCGGCTTCCTATAGTGGTGTGGAGGTGTGCTGAGTGTGTGTGTGGAGAGAAACAAGCTCGGGGGAGCTCTATTTATAGGTGAAGCCGATGCGGGGATTGAGAGCTCGTCGGAGCTCTCTGGAGTGTTGCCCGGCGAAGAATGGCGTTAGTGAGAGGGGGGAAGACACAGAAGATCACGCGGGGGCTGTAGATGAGCTCCGACGAGCATAGGAGCGCGGTACGCGACGAGCACAAGGGCACAGGCGCACTGTTGCCTTGGCCGCACCGTGCCCATGCTCGCTGCGGCGAGCTCCGGCGTCGGCGAGCGCTAGGGTGGAGTTAAGGAGGTTCAAACGAGGATGTGGGCATAATTTGGCAAGGTGCGGCAGCCTGGGCAATGAGCACGCGCAAAACAGAGGAGTTGGCGCACCGCAGAGCGCGTCGGCCGCATGCCAACCCCCTTGGACGAACGTGGTCACCGCGTGAACTTTGGCATCAGGCTGAGCTAAGCGCAAACACCATGTCTGGCAGGTAGTCCTTAGTGGTTTTTTGCGTTTTGCAAGGTTGGCTGGGTCACAGGTGAACTATGGGAGTGGATTTCTTCCTAGCAAGTTTCTAGACAGAAACTTGTGAGCTTCACTGAGAAAATTTTAGTGAGAACTAAATGAATGCTTTGGGGTTTAGCAATCTCTTAGGAGGGTAATCAAGCTCAGAATAGATCAGCCCCAAAAGATCAAGCAAAAATATACTTGTTGTGCAAAGTGATCATTTTGTCCAGAATAGAAATGATTTTCTATAGCAAAACTATTACAAAAAGTTAGGCAATATTTTTTCTCAGGAACGTGCCCTAGGGTTCAAAGAATATTTCTGAATTTATTCAGGATTTTTGGAGCAAGAAATCTAGGGGTTGCTTTGGAGCATACTTCTCTGAAGTGATTTTCAGGTAAGAAAATGAATATTTTTCTTTTATGAAAAATATTCCTTGGGCTTTTGTTGGAGTTTTTCAGAGAAGAAAAAGTGAGTTAGAGGTGGATGGGTCACTTGGGTGAAAATCAAGAGTAGGCCCAAGTGTTCAAGTCCATTTGAATTGATTCAAAACTCCAAATCCAAAGCAAATGCAAATGAAAGTCCAGAAAAAGAGAGAAGGCAAAATCCAGGCTGTCACGCGGTTAGGGCCCGCGGCGCTCCACACTTGCCCTTTGGCTTCGCCCAGAAGCCAAGTTCGAGCGCGCCTTGGGCCTGGGGACTACTCTTTGTGTTCTGGATACGGGGGTACCCAGACTTGCCTGCCTGCGGCCCACAGCGTGGCTCCATCGACGGCCTAGTACGGCCCAGCTTCGGCATCAAAAACTCAAGACCCTCGCGAGGGGCCAAGCCTCGCGAGGCGGACCACACCAAGACCTCCAAGGGGATCGGCCTCCCCTCAGGCTGGCTCCCGAGGAGCGGAGATTTCTATGCAAGGCTCACCTCGCGAGGTGTGGCTGACGTGAGCCATGACGACCAAGGCTAGGCGGGCGCTAGCGGGTGCAGAGTACCAATTTTCCCTTCGGTGCAAAGGAGGCAAGCGGAAGGCGCAGAGTCCGGAGGAATCAACCAAAGGTTTCCATTCTGGAGCAATGAGACCAAGACCGCCAGGACGGCAGGACGGAGGTCACCATCGATCCCACCGCAGCGTCACGACCAGGGACTTTTGTAGGTGAAGACCACTTTAGTCAGGATAGGACGTACTTGTTGTCTCCCTTCAAATTTGGTCGTTGTGGGATCCCTTCCCGCCTACATTTGGGAAGAGGACCAAGGCCACTATAAATAGGACCTAGCCACCACCAACAAGGAGGGGAGAGCAGGGGAGATCAGATCGAGTTGATCGAGTCCATTCCACCCTCACCACCTCACTAGCTCGCTTGAGCTCAAGAACACGCCTCCTGAGGCTGTTCGTCATTGTACTAGTTCTTCCTCAGCCCCTCGAGGCAAATCCAGCACAAAGCAGGAGTAGGGTTTTACACCGCAAGGTGGCCCGAACCTAGGTAAACTGTCGTGTCTTCCTTTCCCTTCGAGCTCGACGCGATAGGACGTGATATTAGCGAGTAGGCAGGCTGGCCAGGTTGAGATCTCTGCACGCACCCCAGAGTTTGAACCTCTCAAGGGTTTGCGAAACCCAAAATCTGACATATACTTACATATATATATATATATATATACATATATATATATATGTATACAATTTTTTCCTACTACCGGGTGTAGTTACTCCCACTTTTGTTTCGTACGTTCTAGGTAGTATCTATTATATCGAAGAGTATGTACGTGTAGTATGTAGTATATAAGAATGTTTAGGTAGTATATATACTACTCTTTTGGTAGTATATACCATATTTTGTGCATACTTCATTACGCGTACAAATATGTACGTATTTCACAAATACAATAAAACTATGAGCTCACTTGCAATTTTTTCATATAACTCGCTTTGGAGTATCTTAGATATAGTACATGTACGTAATAAAAATAATAAAGTAGAGTATATAGTATCACATGGTAGTATATAAGAAATGGGTGTAGCTACACCCGGTAGTAGGATGCATTTTTCCTATATATATATATATATATATATATATATATATCGAAAAGACCAAAATCAACATTGCAAAGATAAACTTTGAAGTCAAATCAATGTTGAAGACAAACCAAAGTTGAAGATAATGCAATCATGACGCTAGATGCAAATCTTCGAGAAGGTTTGGTGGTGGCGTTATCCACCGTATAGGAAGGATTTGACCCAGACATGGCGCACAATTATTGTGGCCCTCCAGAGTCAAATTTCGCATTAATGTATTCACACTTAGAGGGTAAGACTTCATGAATCGAAGATATATGTTACTTCGTGTGTTGCACATCTAAGTCATCAACATGCATAAGCATTAGGATGTGTGTCCATTCACAGGACAATCGAGGATTCTAAGATATTTAGCTCACACTGCAGCTTGCAAATCCTTTTCTCATCCAAGGGCTTCGTGAAGATATCTGCCAATTTCTCTTCAGTGTTGACGTGTATGATATCAATGTCTTTCTTCAACACATGATCCCTGAGAAAGTGATGACGGATTTGAATGTGCTTTGTATTCGAGTGCTGAACTGGGTTGTGAGCAATCTTGATGGTGCTCTCATTGTCGTAGTAGAGTGGCACATGCTTCATGTTGATACCATAGTCCTTGAGTGTTTGCTTCATCCAGAGAAGCTGAGCGCAACAAGATCCAGTAGCAATGTATTCAGATTCAGCACTGGAGAGTGATACACAGTTTTGCTTCTTTGAAGGCCAACAGAGAAGAGATTGTCCAAGAAAGTGACATGTTCCTGATGTGGACTTGCGATCAACCTTGTCACCAGCATAATCAGCATCTGAGAATCCAACTAGATCAAACTCCGAGCCCTTTGGATACCATAATCGTAGTGTTGGGGTGTGAGCCAAATATCGAAGAATTCGCTTCACTACTAGGTGATGCGATTCCTTGGGTGCCGCTTGGAATCGGGCACACATGCAAACGCTAAGCATTATATTAGGCATAGATGCACATAAGTAAAGTAAAGAACCAATCATGGAGCGGTATACCTTTTGATTGAACTCTTTACCATTGTCGTTGGGGCCCAATTGGCCTTTGGTTGGCATTGGCGTCGTGTATCCTTTGTAGTCTTGCATTCCAAACTTCTTCAGGAAATCTTTGAGATACTTCTCTTGTGATATGAAGATGCCATTTCTCTGCTGACAGATTTGAAGACCAAGGAAGAACTTCAGCTCACCCATCATGGACATCTGATATTGCTCTTGCATCATATGCCCAAACTCATCATTGTATCTCTTGTCAGTGCAGCCAAAGATAATGTCATCCACATAGATTTGGCATACAAACAGTTCACCATCATATGTCTTCGTGAAGAGAGTGAGATCTAGAGAACCAGGTTTGAAGCCTTTGCTCTTCAGGAAGTCTTTGAGTGTGTCATACCAAGAGCGAGGTGCTTGTTTAAGGCCATACAGTGCCTTGTTGAGCTTGTATACCATATCAGGATGCTTTGGATCTTCAAAGCCAGGCGGTTGAGCGACATACACTTCTTCTTAGATTTTTCCATGGAGGAAGGCACTCTTCACATCCATTGGGTACAAAAGAATGTTGTGGTGGTTGGCATAGGCTAGCAGTATGCGAATGGCTTCAAGACTAGCCACGAGAGCAAAGGTTTCATCGAAATCAATTCCTTCCACTTGTGTGTAACCTTGAGCAACAAGGCGAGCTTTCTTTTTGACAACTT
This sequence comes from Aegilops speltoides, assembly GCA_021437245.1. Lineage (NCBI taxonomy): Eukaryota > Viridiplantae > Streptophyta > Magnoliopsida > Poales > Poaceae > Aegilops > Aegilops speltoides. Next base: position 119,955,546 of record CM038145.1, read on the forward strand.
GTCCAAGTTCATCTTGTTTGTTGCAATAGATCCATTTGGTGCCAATGATATTGTGCTTGTGAGGATCAGGATGTTTGACAAGCTCCCAAATATTAATCAAATCAAACTGTTGAAGCTCTTCTTGCATAGCTTGAATCCATTCAGGTTCCAAGAAGGCTTCATGAACTTTCTTGGGTTCGGATATAGAGACAAATGCAAAGTGACGACAGAAATTTGTTAGTTGTGTTGCTCTTGAACGAGTGAGTGGACCAGGTGCATTGATGCTATCAATTATCTTCTCAATTTGGACTTCATTAGCAACGCAAGGATGTACTGGACGAAGATTTTGCCCTGGCTGATCATTGTCTTCATCTTCAACATTGGCTTCAGGCTGAGCATTGCCTTCATGTTGATTAGGTGCATAAATAATGATTTCCTCTTCGGCTTATTCCTCGGTAGGTATGATTTCTCCAGTACCCATTAGCTTGATAGATTCACTAGGAGAAGCTTCATCTAGCACATTTGGCAGGTGCTCTCTTTGCGAGCCGTTAGTCTCATCGAACCGCACATCCACAATTTCAACCACTTTATAGTGAAAGAGGTTGAAGACTCTGTAGGAGTGCAAATCCTTTCCGTAACCAAGCATAAAACCTTCATGTGATTTCAGTGCAAATTTTGAAGTGTGATGTGGATCCTTGATCCAGCACCTAGCACCAAAAACTCTGAAATAGCTGACATTTGGTTTCTTACCAGTCAGGAGCTCATAGGATGTCTTCTTGAGAAACTTATGAAGATAAACACGGTTGATGATGTGGCAAGCAGTATCAATGGCTTCAGGCCAGAACTTCCTTGGAGTCTTGTACTCATTAAGTATTGTACGTGCCATCTCAGTAACGGTTTTGCTTGCGCTCCACGATGCAATTCTGAGGTGTGTATAGAGTAGTGAACTCATGTGGATGCCCAATGTTTCAAGATAAGTGTCGAGGCCAGTGTTCTTGAATTCTGCGCCGTTGTCACTTCTGATGTGCTTGATCTTGATGCCATAGTTGGTCATGGCACGATTGGCGAATCGTCTGAAGACATCCTGCACTTCAGTCTTGTAGAGAATTATGTGCACCCATGTGTATCTTGAGTAATCATCAACAATAACGAAACTGTAGAGACATGCAGTGGTAGTAAGAGTAGAGTAATGAGTAGGGCCAAATAAGTTTATCTGAAGCATCTCGAAGGGGCGTGTTGTCGTCATGGTTGTCTTTGAGGGATGCTTGGCCCTCGTCATATTCCCGGCTTCACAGGCACCACATAGATGATCCCTCTTGAACTTGACTCCCTCGATGCCAATGACATTCTTATTCGCGAGAGTGTGCAAGTTCCTCACGCCCGCATGCCCTAGCCTCAGATGCTAGAGCCAGCACTCTGAAGCTTTTGCTAGAAGACATACGGCAAGTTGTGTTCCTGTGAAGAAATCTACCATATACAGATCGTCTCTTCGATACCCTTCGAAGACTAGAGATTTGTCAGATTCCATAAGCACAAGGCAATGATATTTTCCAAGTATGACAATCATGTTCAGATCATAAATCATTGAGAAAAACATTAAGTTGAAACCAAGGGATTCAACAGGCATCACTTTATCCATGTGCTGATCCTTTGAGATTGCAACTCTACCTAGGCCCAATACCTTGCTTTTACCAGTGTCGGCAAATGTGATGTGACTCTTGTCAGACGGACATAGGGTTGAATCCATAAGAAGACTTCGATCACCAGTCATGTGGTTAGTGCATCCACTGTCCATAATCTACTCAGTAGCCCTCGAGCCGTACCCTACATTGCAGTTAGCGGGATAGGCTTCACCAAGAGTATTGTGAAGCATAAACATTTGACGAACAAGCATACTATCAAAGTTCAGATCCTTGTTAGGGTAGATAGGATGTTTGTTAAGAAATCCTAGGACGAAATACATCGTAAGACCATTCTGGCATTTTATCCTGTGTCCCACAAGACGTTTTAGGTCCCCAGCATTAGCGCCAGAAGCCTTTGATTTCCGACTGGAGACCTTTGCCTGCAAAAGAAAGTTAATTCTTCTGAACCACCCACATCTTCAGGGGTGGCTTAGAAGCAATGAGTCTAAGTGCATCATATGAGAACTTTGGCTTTGGAGCCCTAGCAAATAGCCTTACAGGAGGTGAATAATACTCATAAAAATAGGCAGAAAAGTTCTTAGTTTTATGAACATAGAGGTTTGAAGAAACATGCTCATATTCATAAGTTTGAGTATGGTTTCCCTGCAAAACATTGGCATTAGGGTGACCATGGGTGGTCATATGTATGTATGAAGCCTTTGGACCATATTAAGCCTTTGGTCTGGGGTTTGTCTTCTTCCCAGGTGGTGTCATGACGACATTCATGGGAAGTTTCTCAAGAAAACTTTTGGGCACCCAGATCTTCTTCAAAGGTGGTCCATTCCAGCATTTAGTACCAATAAACATGGCAAACAATTCACCATTCTGATTCTTAAACAGCTTATAATTGGCGTCAAAGGATTTATCAATGATAATGGGGTTAGCACAAGTGAAGCCAGATAAGGTAGATGGATCCGCTAAAGGGCCCTTTGCAGCAACCCATGTGGTTTTGGGGTACTGCTCAGGCTTCCAGTACGAACCATAAACATTCATTTTCCTGTCGAACCCAACACCCTCTTTCCTAGGGTTTCGGTTTAGAATCTATTTCTTGAAGACATCACATAGAGTCTGATGCTCTTTGAGGCTTTTGTACATGCTTGTTTCAAGCAATGTCTTCACCTAGCATTTTCATTAGCAATAGTAGTGGTATCCTCAGAAGAGGGGTTAGTCACCACATCAGCAGATGAAGATATTGCAACATTAGCAGCAGTAGAACATTCAGCAACAGAGACAGCATTATCACGCTCAAGACATTTCAAACATGGTGGCACAAAATCTTCCTGAGCAGAACTAATCTGTTGAGCGCGAAGTGAATCATTCTCTTTTTGAAGATCTTCATGAGACACTCTCAGATTCTCTACATCTTGCTTCCTTTGAAGATAATCATAGGAAAGCTTCTCATGAGTAGCTGACAGTGTTTCATGACGACTTTCAAGTTCCTCGTACTTAACGTGAAGATTTTTAATGTCTTCAATTAAGGACTGAGTTCAATTCATTTTTGCATCCAACAGGTCATCGCTTTTGTCTAGCAACTTTTGAATATGTTCTGTAGCAGTTTGTTGTTCAGTTGCAATTTTAGCCAGAGTCTTGTAGCTGGGTTTGGATTCACATTCAGAGTGATCTTCACTAGATGTTTGAATGTAAGCGTCGCGTGAGTTTACCTTGGCATCTCGTGCCATGAAGCAGTAGGTCGGAGCAGAGTCGTCCTCATCAGCAGCTTCAGTGTCGGCGACGTGACCATTGTCTTCAGTGTTGAAGATGGACTTGGCGATGAATGCCGAAGCTAGAGCCAGGCTTGCCACGCCTGAATCAGACTCCTCCTCGGACTCCACATCCGCCTCCTAAGAAGCAGACTCCTCCTCTGAATCCATTTCCTTGCCAACGAATGCATGAGCCTTGCTGGATGAGCTCTTCTTGTGAGATGAAGACTTTGATGAAGACTTTGAGGATTTCTTCTTCTTCTTGTCATCAGAATCATATTCCTTACTCTTCTTCTTCTTCTTCTTCTTCTTCTTCTTCTTCTTCTTAGATTCCTTGTCCCATTGAGGACACTCAGAGATGTAGTGGCCTGGCTTCTTGCATTTGTGGCACGTTCTCTTCTTGTGGTCACAAGAGGAAGCCTCATCATTTCTTGAGTTGGATCTTGAAGACTTTCCAAAGCGATTCTTTTTGGAGAACTTCTGGAACTTCTTCACGAGCATAGCTATCTCCTTTCCAATGTCTTCAGGATCCTCAGAACTGCAGTCAGATTCTTCTTCAAATGAGGAAACAGCCTTTGCCTTCAAAGCACGGGTTCGGCCATAGTTCGGGCCATAGATGTCTCTTTTCTCAGATAGCTGGAACTCATGTGTGTTGAGCCTCTCAAGTATGTCAGATAGATCGAGATCTTTGAAGTCAGGACGCTCTTGTATCTTCAAGGCTAGGGTGTCAAATGAGCTGTCAAATAATCTCAGAAGCTTCTTCACTCATGCTTGGTGATCTCAGTGGCGTCAAGAGCGCGAAGCTCATTTGTGATATCAGTGAGGCAATTAAATGTGAGCTGGACATTCTCATTGTCATTTCTCTTGAACGGTTGAAGACATTGCAAAGAACATCAATCCTTGAGTCTCTTTAAGTTGAGACGCCTTCGTTGACCTTGGATAGCTAGTCCAAGACTAGCTTTGCAGTTTCCAGTGCACTCACACGCCATACTGTCCTTTGGTCAGATGACCACAGATGATGTTCTTGGCAGTCGAGTCCAACTGAGCGAACCTCTTGACATCAGCAGCGGTGACACCTTCACCGACCTTGGGAACGCTTGTCTTGACGAAATACCAGAGATCAACGTCAATGGCTTCAAGATGCATGCGCATCTTATTCTTCTAGTAGGGGTAATCAGTGTTATCGAAGACTGGGCATGCGGCAGAGACTTTGATTATCCATGCAGTCGACATAGCTAAAACTCCAGGTGGTTAAACCGAATCACATAGAACTAGGGAGCACCTTGCTCTGATACCAATTGAAAGTGCTAGTTATCGACTAGAGGGGGTTTGAATAGGCGATTTTTATGAACGTCTTCAAAACACAAGGTCTTTGAAGACAAACAGATGAAATGAACCTATTGATATGCAGCGGAAGATAGACTACACTAGACAAGCCATAGTCAAGTAAGCAATATTGTGAAAGTACGAAGACTATCAGCAGCTAGGTAGTATGTCTCAGAATGGAAGATGTTATGAAGCCAAACAGGTAATAGTCTTCACATAGTGAAGTCAATCAGATCAGGCAGGCAAGCATTGACTTCACGAAGACAAACTGTAATGTAAAGAGAAATGGGGGATATAACCAGTTGCTTGGTGAAGACAAGGATTTGGTAGACCAGTTCCTGTTGCTGTGACAACTGTACGTCTGGTTAGGGAGACTGAGATTGCTGAAAACCGCGTCTTTGCCTTATTTCCCTTGAGCTAAGGACATCCAGTCCTCGCCCAATCACTCTAGTAAGTCTTCAAAGTAGAGTTCCAAACCTTCACAGACTTCGTTCATCGGTGATCCGCAATTGCTCTTGGATGCTCAGAACGTGACACCTAACCGGCTGGAGGATTCATAGTCCTCAAGTGTAACAAATCTTCAGGTCATGCGGACAGAAAAACTTCAGTGATGCCTAACCCTCTTTGGCTCTGGGTGTTTTGGGCTTGTCCTCGCAAAGATCTCTCTCTCTCTCTCTCTAAGGCTTCAAATGTGGGTTGCTATCAAACGACAAAAGTCGTGCACTAACTCTGAGCAGCCACCAATTTATGGTGTAGGGGGTGGGCTATTTATAGCCAGGAGGCAACCCGACCTGGTATGTCCGAAATGACCCTGGGTCACTAAGGAACTGACACGTCCAACTGTGAGATTTCAAACACACGCGGCAACATAGCTTGGGTTACAAGCAAAGCTGACTCATCTAGCTCTGGATAACATTTGCTCTCATTGTCTTCGCTCGAAGACATAGGATTTGGTTGAGCATCACATCAGTCACTCTGACTTTGTTTACTTGGACCTCACTTAACAGTACGGTGGTTCATGTGACTCAATAAAGAAGAAAAGGAAACTACAAAACAAATATGTCTTCGCACTTCATAGTCTTCAAATGAATGTCTTCAGATGTCATAAGCTTCATCGTGAATGTTTTCTCGAACCACCATTGTCTTCAATGTCTTCACACATTTTTAGGGGTCATCTCTGGTAGGTAAATCGAATCAATAAAGGACTACTACTTGTGTTATCCTGCAATTCTCACAAACACATTAGTTTCTCAACCACGTTTGTCATCAATCCTCCAAAACCAACTAGGGGTGGCACTAGATGCACTTACAGTACCATCGGACATCCACGACAGGCAATTGAATAAACATAGCATATATTCATAATATCACAAGCAGAAGCATCCAACAAGCTCGTACAACCCATGTAGAGCAAAATGGTGAAGCCACCAACCGTTATGCTACACATAGCAAAGAAAACATACATTCCAACGCACCAGGGTGCAGGGTGGGAACTAGTTAACTCCAACCCACCTTGTTAGGTAAACATAGTGATCATGGAAACAAACCAAGGCAAAGTTAATACACAACAAGTAGATCCTAGCTACCAAGAATCATGAACTAAAGTATGAGAGTTGTCATGATCAAGCTAGGTGAATGAAAGCGGTGTGTAATTTGTGAGTGAACACCCATAGGAGCTACGCCCTTTCCTAATACTTGCAAAGCCTCACGACGATGTACCTGAAACAAATCCCACGAGAGGTGAGTCCAAAGACTCAGCAAGTACACAACAAAGCATGTAATAAAATGGTAAGTAAGACCATGAAGATGAACCATGCTTGATCAAGTGAATACTATACTCAAATCTTCCATGCTTGGAATGGCACGAGGAAACATGAAGAAAATAATGCAACCAAATAAGACCGAGGACTTGGCTCCGAGCTTTTGCCGGCAAGCAGAGGAGAGGTGACGTCTCACCTCACTTCTTTTCAACCCTCTCCAAGTGAGAGGACCATAACGTGAGAACAGACCCGAAGGACCATACACTCGCGAAGCGAGGATCACTCCTTGAACTTGGAAGATTCACTCATGATGGATTTGTTATCAAGACTAAGATCCCTATCACATACTAGCGGTATTGTGTATTGAAATAGACACTAGGGAGTTGTATGTTCACCATTGCACGAATGTAAAGGAATAACGTGAACATGAACATAATATTAAGGGAGCAATCGAGCTCTTGTCGCCCAGTGTACTCGCCTCAACGGTTGGAGGGAGGTGGTGCGAGGATATCTCCGGTGGATTGGTGCTGCAACCTGCAGTAGAGACATACATAAAAGTTTTAAAGATTGCACCAAAACAAGCTATGTAAAGCACACACAAAAACACGCGTGATCGCATTCCCGAGAAGCAACTCTTTGCTGTCCCTTCACGAAAAAAAAATCATATCTCAAGCTAGGAAGCTCGAAAACATGCAAACAAGACAGCTATGGATTCATGGGGAACTCATCTACATATAACTCCAACTATTCAACCTCAGATTATGAGCTTATGGGGGTCAAAACCAGCAAAAACTGCTCTGCTGTACTAACATTCAGAATTATTGAGTAGCCGTCTTTGGAAGTTCATATTAAGAAAAAAAACGCATGGAAAATAAGTAAATAAAATTGATCTATGAACTACAAGGTATCAGGTAGCTATACCCTTGTATAACACCAATTTATCAGCCCTCGAAAATCATGAAAAACTATGAACAAGAACTATAGAATTTGCAGAAACAGTGCAGCAACTTGTTTTTATTGCCCCAGCTAAACGGCAGAACCAAATTGAGTGAACGACCACTCAAAACGATCGTGGGAACAACACCTACAAAACATTCCACATGCTCCTCCTCTGATTTTGCCATCTAGGAACCCGAAAATGCTGATTTCTGAATCTGAACGGCCAGAAACAGCAGCATGAACAACTTTTCCCCAACCCCTCTTGGATCTACTACTCCCCTTTCCTAACCACCAGGAATCCTTCACCAAAACAGATCTATTGTGTAGGTAAGAAGAGTGAGGACCTCACCTTGGTGGTGGGATTGGAGGGGTTTGGTGAGGGGAGTGTTGGCGAGGGCCTCCTCTTCCCTTGTTCTTCTCTTGCAACCTCTTCTTCTTCCTTCTCCGCTTGTCCCTCTCCTCTTGTTCCTCTCCTCCTAGTAGTCCTGTTCCTAGGTTTGGGAGGAGAAGAAGATAGGGACAGGGCAGACGTTTTATTTTAAATAAGGGTATTTTCGGTCCTATCCATTGGATAAAAAAAACTGCTTAAGATGGATCTGAACTCCAATTTTGACAAATGAGTAGTCCATTTCGACCATCTTGACGGGCCCGACGCAACCACAGAGTCGGATTTATGATTCGGCGGACCAAGTAGATATGGATATAGAGAGTCCGAAAGCATGCTTTATCGAAAAGTGATTATTGGAAAACGGGGGTATTATACAAAGCCCGAGCTGCCGCATGGGGTCCGCCCATGCCCGCGTGTATTTCTGCCAAAAGTTGCTGCCCCTCTTCTTCGGAGATGCACCTCTGTAAAACTCTTGTGGTACTCTTCTTATAGAGTTCACCCTCATGGACCTTGTATGTTTTAGAGTGGCACACTATGCGTCGTGCTTCGGTTTGATCCTCGGGAAGCTGATGTTGTGTGAGGTAGGCTAGCAGGGGTTCTGTCTAGGGTGGGATTACGACCATTACCTCTTGTGCGGAAGGTGTTTCCTCGAGTGCAGAGCCACCGATGACGTGATCGTCTTGTTCATTTTCGGGCGAGGCATTGTGAGCGGGATCGTTGGATGGTGCACCGGTGATGTCGTCATGCCATACCATGGAGGGCTTGAAGAGCCGCTCGAGGAAGGTGTTTTTGGGAACCGGGTCGCGCTTGGCGCCCATGCGGGCGAGGACGTAGGCTGGTTGATTGTTGTCTCTAGCGACATGGTGAAATTCTAGGCCCTCAAATCGAGCAGATATCCAGAGGACCGCGTTTCTATATGCCGCCATCTTGGGGTGTTTGGCGTCGAATTCGCCGTTGATTTGAGAGATCGCCAAATTTGAACTCCCCTTACCTCAAGGCGTCGCACGCCCATTGATGTGGCCATATGAAGACCATGTAATAGTGCTTCGTACTCGGCTGCGTTGTTCGAGTCCGCATACATTATTTGGAGGACATACCGAACAGTGTCGCCTGTGGGGTAGATGAGGATGACCCCAGCCCCCAGTCCGGCTAACATCTTTGAGCCGTCGAAGTACATTGTCCAGTGTGAGTATGTAGAGTACTCCCGGGGTAGTTCGGCCTCGGTCCATTCGGCTATGAAATCAGCCAGCAACTGAGATTTAATGGCTCGGCGTGGCTTGTATGTTATCTCGAAAGGGAGAAGCTCGATGGCCCATTTGGCGATGCGGCCTGTGGCATCCCTATTATTGATTATATCATTCAAGGGGACCTCTGACGCTACTGTGACCAAACATTCTTGAAAGTAATGACGTAGCTTTCGAGATGCCATGAAGACCGTGTAGGCTATCTTTTGGTAGTGTGGGTATCGTCATTTGCATGGCGTAAGCACCTCAGGCGCGTAGTACACCGGCATCTGGAGTTGGAACTTGTGGCCCTCGGATTACCGTTCTACGACGAGCACCGTGCTGGCCACCTGGTTGGTGGCCGAAATGTATAGTAGCATGGGTTCGCAGATACCGGGTGCGGCCAGGATAAAGTTGCCGGCGAGGAGTGTTTTAATCTCCTTGAGTGCCATGGTTACTTCATCTGTACACTTGAAGTTCTTGGTCTTTTTAAGCAGTTTGTAGAGTGGCAATGCCTTTTCTCCGAGGTGGGATATGAAGCGGCTCAAGGCAGCCACGCATCCTGCCAGCTTCTGGACATGCTTAAGCTCCGTTGGTATTGCGAGTTGAGATAGCGCTCTAATTTTGGCCGGATTGGGTTTGATTCCTCTATGGGAACTATGAATCCGAGTAGCTTTCCGGCAGGGACCCCGAAGACACATTTCTCCGGGTTGAACTGTATGTTGTAGGCCTGTAGGTTGTCGAAGGTTTGGCATAGGTCGTCTATCAGTTGGTCGATGTGTTTGGTTTTGACAACCATGTTCCACGTATGCCTCGACTGTTCTGCCAATTTGGTTGTCGAGGCATGTTTGAATCATGCACTGGTATGTGGCTCCCGTGTTTTTCGGTCCGAACGACATGGTGTCAGAGAAGAAGGGCTCGTAAGGGGCGATGAATGCGGTTGCTGCGTGATCGGACTCCTTCATCTTTATCTGATGGTATCCGAAGTATGTGTCAAGGAAGCATCACGAGTCGTGTCCGACGGTGGCACCGATTATCTGGTCTATCCTTAGCAGGGGGAATGGGTCCTTAGGGCAGGCTTTGTTGAGGTCTTTAAAGTCGACGTAGAGCTGCCAGGACTTATCCTTCTTGGGTACCAAAACCAGATTTTCTAACCACTCGGGTTGCTTGATCTCACAGATGAATCCGGCCTCTAGCAGTTTTGCAAGTTCTTTGCCCATGGCTTGCCATTTGGGTTCGGAAAATTGGCGCAGGGTTTGTTTCACTGGCTTGAAGCCTTTTATAATGTTGAGGTTGTGCTCTGCTAGCCGTCGTGGGATTCCTGGCATGTCTGATGGGTGTCAGGCGAATAGTTTCCAGATTTCACGCAGCAATGTCCTTAGCACCTCGTCGATTGCGAGGTCCAGCTGTGTTCCTATGGATGTCGTTTTGTTGGGATCTGTTGGGTGCACTTGAAATTTTACTATTTCATCCGCTGGCTTGAATGACGTGGTCTTTTGTCTTTTGCTGAGAACCACGTCATCCCTGTCGACTGTAGTGCATAGCACTGTAAACTCTTCGGCCGCGAGGGCTTCGGATTGTGCCTCTAGGGCGAGGGATGTTGTCTTGTTTTCGGCTCGCAGGCCTTTCTCTGGTCGCTTTTAAGAGAGATCACCCCGTTGGGTCCTGACATCTTGAGTTACATATACCTGTAATGTGGTATTGCCTGAAATCTTGAGAATGCCTCACGTCCTAGAAGGGCGTGGTATCCGCTATGGAAAGGCCCAATGTGAAATAGTAAGGGTTCAGATCTATAGTTATCGGGTGTGCCGAACACAACGTCCAGGGTTACGTGTCCCGAGCAATGTGCCTCCCTACCGGGTATACCTCGGAAAGTGGCATGACTGCATTCGATGCAATACCTGTTGAACTGCATCTTGTCTAGAGTATCCTCATAAATGTGGTTGAGGCTGCTGCCTCCGTCCATCGGCACTTTAGTCAGCCGGAAATCATTGACAATGGGGTCGAGGACCAGCGCGGCCGGTGCGTGCAGGGCTTGGCTCATCCTTCTTGTTGAAGGTGATAGGAGTGGCCGCCCATTGATGTGCGGCCGTCACTTGATATATTTGGTTGAGCTCCCGAAGAGCCTTTTTCCTTTCATTGTTTGAGGCAAATGTCTCATATAACGTAAGGACATTGTGGTCCTATGGTGAAACCAAGGACTGTTTATCTGGGGGTGTAAGGCCCAAGATTGGCTCGCGAAATTTGGCCACTTGCCTTACCACCCAACAGGCTCAAAGCCTGTGGGTTGGGTTTGCGTCTAGAAGGACCGAGTGTATTGGGCATTGTTTATCTAGCAACTCATCCAACACCGATTTGGGCCTAGTTTTCTTTTCATCAGGCTCACGCTCTGGCGACCGATTTGTGTAGGCTCGTTTAACACGAGGCTTTCCGTGATGCGTGGCGGACTGTGGCCCCATGTTCATCTGTTGCACCCGCCACGTGTTCTCCATGGCGCAATATTTGTGTACCATGTCTGATAGTTCGGTGAAGCTTTGAATTTGGCGACGCGTGAGGGCGTTTAAGAAGCCCTCGTCCCTGTAGTTAAACTAGAAGGCTTTAATTATTTCTTTGTCACAGCAAGGTGCCATCATGTTCTCTACCAGGAGAAATCTAGCCCAATAACGATGGACTGTCTCGTTTCGTAGCTGTTTGACATACATGAGGTCCGATATGTTTGGGTTTCCCGAATCTGTGAGTATTCGGTGTGGTGGGTGGGTGGGATTCGAGAATTCCCTCCTACTGCTGACCCGGACTATCCTTGATGGGTGGTTGAATCATGTCTGGTTCAGATCGTGCAGGGCTTGGATCCGGACTAGTGTGCGGCTAGATCGGCTTAAAGCGGGATCTAGCGTTGGGGCTCGAGTCCGGACGCAGATCTAAGCTGGTGTCTAATCTGAGCTAGAGATTCGAGTGTACACCATTCTTAGCTTGTAGGGCTGTGGCCCCTCCTGGGCGGTCTCTCGAAGTCGGGCTTCAGGGCTGGACTCTGAGAAATATCGGATTTTTGTGAATCTGCTGGTCCTGGGGTCGATGCCCCTGAACTGTTAAACCCTTCAACGGGGGTGAAGCCCTCGATCTGGTTGAGGTGACTAGTGGGATCAGCGCGCACTAGTATGCCGCCGAAGATGAGGAGATGACCAGGGGGAAGCCCTCGGCGCGGTGTGGTCTCCAATGATCGGTTGAGCCATCGATTCCTTTGGCGATCGCACATCGGAACTCTCAATGAAAGCAACAATGTCGGTGTCAAAACCGGCAGACCTCGGGGTAGGGGGTCAAGAGCTGTGGATCTAGGATCGATGGGGAGCAAGGGACGACGAACAAAGTGTTTACCCAGGTTCGTGCCATCTCGAAGAGGTAATACCCTACGTCCTGCTTGAGTATATTGGATGTATGATGTGGTTTACAGAGTTGATATACCTCGAGATCTATATGAGCTAAACCCTTAGGCGATGAGGTGATGAATGTAGTTCTAGTCCTAAAGACTAAAACCCTCAGTTTATATAGACACCGTTAGGGTTAGGGTTACCAAAGATAGATTACAATAAGGAATTAAAGAGACCCCCCACCTTCTTGACTTGGAGGGCACACCACGGCTCCATAGATCTCCTGTCATTATACGGCTCCACTAGTCCGGCCCATGTACAATAGGTCGTCACCCCGAGGACCCCTTAGTCCAGGACACCCTCACCGAGTATGAACCTCTTCTGTATGGGTTGCGCATGGCGATGATACATCCATTTTGCATCATGTTTTCACATTGATATTTATTGCATTATGGATTGTTATTTCACTTTAGAACACAATCTTATGCCTACTCTATCTTATTTTGCAAGTTTCACATGAAGAGGGAGATTGCCGGCAGCTGGAATTCTAGGCCGAAAAGGCTATATTGGAGACACTTATTCTGCACAACTCCAAATGAGCTGAAAATTGTCGAAGAATTATTTTGGAATATATAAAAAATATTGGCGAAAGAATCAACAAAGGGGGTCCACCAGGCAGCCACAAGCCTGGGGGCGCCTCGTAGGGCGGCCCCCCTAAGCTTGTGGGGCCCCTGGCAGGCCTCCGAAGCCCATATTCTGCTATATGATGCCATTTCACCTAGAAAAAATTATACGGAAGGTTTGGGTACAAAGCGCCGCTGTCTTGAGGCGGAACCCGGGCAGGAGCACTTTTGCTCTCCGGTAGAGCGATTCTGCCGTCGAAACATCCCTCCGGGAGGGGGAAATTGAAGCCATCGTCATCACCAATGATCCTCTCATCATGGGAGGACAAATCTTCATCAACGTCTTCAACAACACCATCTCATATCAAACCCTAGTTCATCTCTTGTATTCAATCTTTGTCTCAAAACCTCAGATTGGTACCTGTAGGTTGCTAGTAGTGTTGATTACATCTTGTCGTTGATGCTAGTTGGTTTATTTGGTGGAAGAGTATATGTACAGATCCTTAATGATATTCAAGACCCCTTTGATCTTTAACATGAATATGATTTGTGAGTAGTTATTTTTGTTCTTGAGGACATGGGAGAAGTCTTGTCATAAGTAATCGTGTGAATTTGGTAATCGTTCGATATTTGGATGATATGTATGTTGTTGCTTCCTTTAGTGTTGTCATGTGAACATCGACAACATGACACTTCACCAAACATGGGCCTAAGGTAAGGCATTGTGGAGTAGTAATTATATGATGGGTTGCTAGAGTGACCGAAGCTTAAATCCTAGTTTATGCACTATTCTGTAAGGGGCTGATTTGGATCCATATGTTTCATGCTATGGTTAGATTTATCTTAATTGTTCTTTTCATAGATGTAGATGCTTGCGAGAGGGTTAATCATAAGTGGGATGTTTTTTCAATAAGAATAGCACCCCAACAACAATCCACCCACATATGAAATTATCAAAGTAGTGAATGTGAATCAAACAAACATGATGAAAGTGACTAGATGAAATTCCCGTGTGTCCACAAGAACAATTTGCTTATTATAAGAGAACGTTCTGGCCTATCCTTCACTAGTATAAAAGGGGGCAATGGTCCAGGCCGGGCCATCCCATTAGTCCCGGTTCAGTCCAGAACCGGGACCCATGGGGGCATTGGACCCGGTTCGTGAGCCCCGAGGGCCGGCCGGGCCACGTGGGCCATTTGTCCCGGTTCGTCTGGACCTTTTGGTCCCGGTTGGTGGGACGAACCGGGACCAATGGGCCTCGCTCCTGGCCCACCACTATTGGTCACGGTTGGTGGCTTGAACCGGGACCAAAGGCTGCACTTTAGTCCCGGTTCATGCCACCAACCGGGACTAAAGGGTTGGTTTAGTCCCACCTCGCCAACCGAAGGGCGCTCACACCAGTTTATAAGTCCCTCCCTCTCTGCCTTGTTGAGCTCCTCTCAAAGTGAAAATAGATGCCCTTATACAGGGAATTTGACCTAAATTCATACTGAATTTCTTTGAAGTTCATAGAAATTTATTATGAATTTAGGTTGAATTCTCTCTATAGGCGCATCTATGCTCATTTTTTAGTAAAGTTAATCACAAACTTGTGATTCACACAAATTTCAAAGAATTCAAATTTTAACTATTCATGCCAACATCTGTGACCAATGATATGCCTATATGTGCCATGCCAAAATGAAAGAGAGGCGCAATGCTCATCTGCACGTTGCTTAGCTTCAGGCCAACGTGCAGGTGAGCACTGCGCTTCTCCCTTCATCGTCTCTACACTTAGGGCTTATAAACCGCTGCGAGTGCCTCTCGCCATGCAGGTGGGACTAAAAACAGCTGCAGAAAGAATCAACTAAAAACTCTTTTACCGGTTCATGCCACTAACCGGTACTAAAAGGTCGCCTTAAAACTCAGAATAAATAAAATGCCTTTGTAACAGCCTTAGAACTGTAATCAAGGAATCAACTAAAAAGTTTTTATAAACCTCTAGTATTATTGAAACTAAAATTATATAGAATTATGTTACAAACTTTAATAGCAAAAAGAATTATCATAAAAGAAAATAAATAAGTAATTAGAATTTGTTCAAACATTAAAAGCCAAAAGAACTATCAAAAAGAAAATAAATAAGTAATTAGAATTTTGTTACAAACTTTAATAGAAAAAGAATTATCATAAAAGAAAATAAATAAGTAATTAGAATTCTGTTCAAAACATTAAAAGCAAAAAAGAATTATCATAAAAGAAAATAAATAAGTAATTAGAATTTTGTTAGAAACTTTAATAGCAAAATGAATTATCATAAAATAAATAAAGCAAAAAAGAAAAAAAAAAGGAAAAAATAAAAAATTTGCCACCTACTGGGCCACCACGGCCTGAATATGACTAGAAACCTTATTGGGCCAGGATTCTGGCCCGCAGGCTGCCCAACAGGCCCACAGGCAGAGACACAAGATTAGGCCAGTAGGCCTGCAATAGTGAGGAGTTCAAATGGGAGGGCAGAGTTGCACTTATAAACAGGTGCGGCCGCTCCTCAGCTAGCAAGGTGGGACTAAACATCCCATCGCACCGCTGCCAACAAGAAGGCCTTTAGTCTCGGTTGCAGGCACGAACCGGGACTAAGGGGTGCATTGGTGCTGGTTGATGGCACAAACCGGTACTAATGTTCTTTAGTCCCGGTTGGTGCCACCAACTGTGACTAAAGGCCTCGCTTCCGCCTTTGGGCTGCTGAAAAGAGGCCTTTGGTCCGGTTGGTGCCACCAACCGACTAAAGGGGCATTGGTCCCGTTGGTGCCATGAACCGACCACCTCTCGCCTATATAAGCGGCACTCGCGAAAATTTGGGTCGATTCATTCTTCCCGCCGCCGACGCCGCCAGTTGCCCGTCTGTCTCGCCCGCCATCGCCGTTGCCGCCTGCGCCACCCAGCGCCGCCCCACGGCGCCCGATCGACGCCGCCGCCCGCCCGCCAAGACGCCGCCGCGCGCCGCTTCGCTTCGCCCGCCCGCCCCGCCCTACCGTCAGTAGCGCCACCGCGCACAAGACCTCGCTGTCGCTGTCATTGTCGCCGTCCCAATTGCGTCGCCGTGAGCAACTAATTTAATTTGATGTTAGTAGTGGTTAATTGAGTTAGATTTTGTTAGATTTTTTTGTAGGTCACAGATTTTTTTGTTAGATGTGTAGTAATTTAGATGTGTATTTCATAGATTTTTCTGTTAGATTTTTTTCATATTGTGTAATTAATTTGTTCATATTGTGTTATGTTTTTTATGATTTTTTCTGTTGTAATTTAGATGTCAATTTTTATGATTTTTTTGTTGTAATTTAGATGTCAAATTTTTTCATATTGTGTAAGTAATTTTGATGTCAAATTTTTATGATTTTTTTCTGTTCATTGAATTTTTATGATTTTTTTCTGTTGTAATTTTGTTCATAGAATTTTAATGATTTTTTTGTTCAAAGTATTTTCTTTGTCAATTTATTGTGTATGTATAGGAAAATTGTGAATGATATAAGTCATTTATGAATATGTTCATATTTAGAATAGAGGAAAAAGGAAAAAAAATAAGAAGATAAAGTGTTTAATATAATTAGTTAGAAAAATAATAGAACTATAGTTAAACTAGTTTATTTTTAGTAAGTACTACTTTATTTTATTTATAGTAAGTGCTTCATATATAGTTGAACTAGCTAGTTGATTTAATAAACTACTTTATTTAACTATATATACAAGTAGTTCCCGCATCGACGTCGGCGATGGCTATCCCGCATCCTCGTCGTCGTCGACTCGATGGTGGAGGCCTGTTTGATCAGGGCCATGTTCGGGACTGGGCTCCGCCGGGCTGGTATTGGGAGGTGCTACCTTGCAGGGGACGTAGGTTGGTGAGGAGGCAGCCCGTTGTTGACCCGGTTCTTGTTTGGTGGTGGTCGAGTGGGCCAGTGACGGTGCCGAGGCTTCCGGACACCGCGGAGGTGGTACGTCACTATGTCAGCGAGGAGGACGGGCACGCCCGTCGCTACATGGTTGCATTGGAGGGCAGGTTCGACAATACCTGGCAGGTTTTTCAGGGATCTCACTGGAGCTATGATCCTGTGATGGTTCCTTATCTTTGGGTGTCCACCGCCCGCGACGATACCCGTCGAGCGCTATGGTTCTAGCTGTATTAGTGATGCTATATGTATATAGTATTCGAGGAGTATTAGTGATAATATTTGACGATGTACGGACACAAGAGATGATGTACTTTTGCTTATAATTGAATGCATGCTAATTTGAATACTACTTTATTTTATGATTTGGTTTTGCTTATTGAATGCTCATATTGGAAAAGTACTCCTACTTTGAATGCTAAAATTGGAGAGCACTATGCAGAAATCTAGGAGCCCCCTCCATCATCCACTGTTGCAGAAGCTTCTCCTTCATTCCGTGTGCTAGACAATTTGGTGTAATAATGCACTCGGGAATGAAAGGAGGAGCTACGTACCATCACCGATAGTCAACCCATGATTAATAATAATGATCTAATTTAGGTTTTTAGTACATATATTTAATTGTACAAGTTTAATATTTGAATTATGAACATAGGCGGAATGCCATACTCGGACGATTTAAAACCGCCTGGGAGTGCGACTGGTGCCACGACGACCGAGGTATGTGCGACAGGTTCATTGAGCTGGACGAAGATCGGCGCTTCAGCATTAAGCTCGAGGAGACCTTCGATGTTCATACGGTATGCAACGATGACAATAGTTTTTTCGTAATTAAGCACGACTTCAACTATTTTAACGTGTATTTTTCATATTTTCCAATTCGACTAGCTTATCCCATGCTATGCAAGACGCTATGTCTTGGAGAGGATGGGTTTTGAAGACCATGAAAGTATGGAAACCAAAAAAAAATCTCCTAAGGACCCATCATGGTGTGGATTTTCAATTAAAGCTGTACAATGCTGAGAGTGTAACCCATTTTGGTTGCAAAAATTGGGAAGCACTTTGCAAGATGTATGGTTTTGATGAGGGTATGCTTGTCACCATGGATCTTGGTGATCCTACAATCGAGCAAGACAGACCTTCAATTTGGGTCCTTTTGGATACACCTCCAATTCTTCCCCCATGTGAGCTTAACATAGTTATTAAGTAATTTATATTGTTTATTTCAAAATAGTTGACAACTTATTTCCATTGACAGCTTATTTTCATTCTTCAAAGAATGTGCGGAAGATGGTAGACAAAACCCACTACACCGATGGCTCCAAATTAACTTATAGGGAGAAAAACCATCTGATCCCATTTTGTACTGATCTTGAGAATTACAATGTCTACAATCGAACTCCTCAACATTATTGTCAATATGTGCCACTAGTGCACGTGTTGAACTACGGTAACTACCATGGAGATACCCTGGTATGATTTTTTACTATTACGGCATCCGTGCATCTTTTTACACACTTGTAAAACTAGTACATCATTGCTAACTACGAAGTTATTACTACGTTTTTCAACAGATAATCCAGAATGATTGTGTGCCTCATCTGATGTATACGCACAGTAGCCTTCATGTTTTGAACATACAACTAGGTCTTCCTACGAATCTCAACTATCCATACCGGGTTTCTAAAAGAAGTGGAGACATGACAATCAAAGAACAGAAAAAATGTATGGACAGTCGTAAGGAGCTTCTTGGAAGCAAAAGGCAGCGAAGCGCAAGAATTGGAGACAGGATGATCGCCATTCTTCATAATGGAGAGTCAGGCTCTATATTGTTTTATGCTATTTTACCTTAAGGGTGTTTAGGTCCTACCTGATACTGATGATCATGTGCTAAGAACAATTATGTAGGGTTGGGTTCGATGACTATGAGGATGATGATCGTATGACTTATTATTAATAACGAGTAGAAGTTGTATGATGATGCATGATTAGTAGGACTTGTTATTATATATGATGATGTATGATGCGAGCATGCATGAGTTATTATATATATCAGCGGGTGAAATGAACATAGCAGCAGCGTTGGTAAACCAAGGACGAAGATATAAGAGAGGACACTTCTCTCTATTAGCTAGCTAAAAACAACCTAAAAATAACCCGCAAAACCCCTAAAGCTGCCACTTTTTTTTAAAAAAAAACATCGCCTTTTGGTCCTGGTTGGTGCCACCAACCGGGACCAAAGGCCCCCTACCTGGGCTCGGCGCATCAGCCACGTGGAGGCCCATCTGTCCCGGTTCATGTTAGAACCGGGACTAAAGGGGGGAGGTATTAGTAACGACCCATTAGTCCCGGTTCATGAACCGGGACTAAAGGCCCTTACGAACCGGGAAAAATGCCCCCTTTTCTACTAGTGCTTTGCTACAAAAAGGATTGGGCTACCTTGCTGCACCCTTGTTACCATTACTACTTGTTGCTCGTCACAAAGTACCTTGCTACCAAACTATCTGTTACCGATAATTTCAGTGCTTACATACAATACCTTGCTGAAAACTGCTTGTCATTTCCTTATGCTCCTCGTTGGGTTCGACCCTCTTACTTATCGAAAGGACTACAACGATCCTCTATACTTGTGGGTCATCAGGCGGTCTCCCTCGGTGTCCGCTGACCGATGGTCTATGGCGACTCAGATCTAGTGGTGAACCAAGTCATGAAGGAATTGGACATCGAAGTCCAGCAATGAAGGGCTACTGCAACACTATTAGAAGCTAGAAAAGAACTTTGAAGGATTCGAGCTCCACCACATTCCCTGGCTCAAGAACTAGGAAGCCCATGACCTGGCCAAAATTGGTTCCACTCGGAAGGCAGTCCCGAAGAACGTGTTCCTAGAGCACCTGTACTCGCCCTGATCAAAGAAGATCCTTTCGTCGAAGAGCCCCCGCAACCAGTCGGACCATCTAATGCAACTAAAGTTGACATTCCGGCAGTGATTGACTTGGTCCAGGAGATTCTTGTGATCATTCCCGAGTGGACCAAGCCATACATAGCATACTTGCTCAGGCAGGAACTCCCAAAGGATGAGGCTGAGGCTCGCCAGACCGACAGCCGATCGAAATCCTTTATCATCATGGGTGATCAGCTCTACCAGAGAAGCACTTCTGGAGTCACTTAGTGTTGCATTTGACCAGAAGAAGCGCAACAGATCCTGCAAAAGATTCACTCGGGAACCTATGGACACCATGCGTCCTCTTGGGCACTGGCCGCTAAGGTGTTCCAGGCGGGCTTCTATTGGACCCGTGCCAACGAGGTCGCCCGAGACATAGTGGACCAATGCGTCGGGTGCCAGTTCTACGCAAACCAGTCGCACAAGTTAGCGTCCATGCTGAAGACGATCCTCCTCACCTGGCCATTTGCCGTTCGGGGACTCTACATGATCGGCCCACTCCAGATTGGGTGAGAGGATTCACTCATATGTTGGTGGCAGTGGACAAGTTTACCAAGTGGATTGAAGCGAAGCCCATAAAGAAGCTGGACTCGCCGACTTGGAGTCAATCATAGCATTATCACGGACAATGGGTCAAACTTTTACTCTCATGAATTCCGCGAGTTTTGCTACTCTCAGGGCACTCGAGTCGATTACGCCTCCATGGCTTACTCGCAGTCGAATGTCCAAGCAAAGTGGGTGAATGGGTTGATACTCCATGGGTTGAAGCTGCGCCTTATGTGCGACCTGACACACGCTTTAAGGTGCCTGGGTTACTTAGCTACCATTGGTCCTATGGGCCTTGCGGATGACCCCAAACCAATCAACGAACTGCACTCCATTCTTCATGGTGTATGGGTGAGAAGCAGTATTGCCGAGTGATTTACTCCACAACTCTCCCAGATTGGATTTGTACTCAGAGATATAAGCTGAGGAAGCGCGACAGGATGGCCTCGACCTCCTTGAGGAAGAGCATGAGATGGCTCTCATCAGGACGACTGCATACTAGCAGGATCTCCATCGTTATCATGACAGACACATCAGAGGGTGTGCCTTTCAGGAAGTTGATCTACTACTTGTGAGCTGCGTTGGGATTTCCCCGAAGAGGAGAGAATGATGCAATACAATAGAGATAATTATTGCCCTCAATTAAGAACCAAGGGTATCATTCCAGCAGGAGAACAACATAACACCTTTTTAGCAGTACCTACACACAAAATAATAAATGCTTGCACCCAACGCAATCAAAGGGTTGTCAATCCCTTGGTGGTTAATTGCAAGGATCAAATCTTGTAGTGATAGATAGATAACCAAAAGCACAAAATGAAATAAAGTAAATAAAATTGCAGCAAGGTGTTTCTGGATTTTAATATATGATAAAGATAGACCCCGGGGCCATAATTTTTACTAGAGGCTTCTCTCTTGAACATAGCATACAGTGGGTAAAAAAATTACTATTGGCCATTTGATAGAAAAGCAAATAATAATGATGATATCCAAGTCAATGATCATGTATATAGGCATCACATCTGAGACAAGTAGACCACTCCTTCCTGCATCTACTACTATTACTCCACACATCAACCGCTATCCAGCATGCATCTAGAGTATTAAGTTCATAAAGAACGGAGTAACGCCGTAAGCAAGATGACATGATATAGACAAAGTAAATCCAATTAATATGAATAAACCCCATCGTTTTATCCTTAATGGCAACGATACAAATATGTGTCATGTCCCCTTCTGTCACTGGGATTGAGCACCACAAGATTGAACCCATCACAAAGCACCTCTCCCATTGCAAGATAAATCAATCTAGTTAGCCAAACCAAATCAATAGATCGGAGAGAAATGCAAAGATATAACAATCATGCATAAAAGAGTTTAGAGAAGACTCAAATAATGTTCACAGAAAATCTGATCATAAACCCACAATTCATCAGATCTCAACAAACACAACGCAATTTTTTTACATCCAATAGATCTCCAAGAACATCGAGGAGAACATTGTATTAAAGATCAAAGAGACAGAAGAAGCCATCTAGCTATTAGCTATGAACCCTTAGGTCTACGGTAAACTACTCACACATCATCACAGGGGCAACAAGGTTGATGTAGAAGCCCTCCGTGATCGGTTTTCCCTCCGACAGATTGCTGGAAAAGGCCTCCAGGTGGTATCTCACAAGAGCAAAAACTTGCGACAACGGAAAAAGTGTTTTGGGTGGCTCTCCGTTGGTTTTCCTGATTTGAGAGAATTTATAGAGGCGGAATTAGGTCAAATGGAGCAACGGGGGCCCCACGAGGCACCAGGGCATGCCCTAGTGGCTCGTGGCCACCCCCTTCATCTTCTGACTTCCTCTCAAAGCTTCTAGTGTCTCTTATGTCCAGCAAAATATCTTCAAAAAGTTTTGTGGCATTTGCACTTCGTTTGGAACTGATTTCCTCGAAAACCAAAAACAGGCAAAAAGTAGCAACTGGCACTTGGCACTAAGTTAATAGGTTAGTCCCAAAAAATTATATATAATGGCATATAGTTGCATATAAAACATCCAGGATTGATACTATTATAGCATGGGGCAATAAAAAATTATAGATCCGTTGGGGACGTATCAAGCATTCCCAAGCTTAATTCCTGCTCATCCTCGAGTAGGTAAATGATAAAGATAGAATCTTTGATGTGGTATGATACCTAACATGTTCATCATGTAATCTCTTTTTTGTGGCATGAATATTTAGATCCGAATGATTCAAAGAAATAGTCTATAATTTGACATAAAATCAATAATAATAAGGGATACCAACAAATAGTCATGCCTTCCAAAATATCAATGCTAAAGAACGTTATCCGTACAAAATCATATAGCCTTGTCATACTCCGTCTTCTTAACACAAAGTATTTATCATGCACAACCCTGATGACAAGCCGAGCAATTGGTTCATACTTATTAACGCGCTTTAGCTTTTTCAACTCTCACATAATCATGGTTTTAAATAGCGGTTAGCGGGCTGGTAGCGGATTGGGGTCCGCGTAGCGGAATGCGGATAACGGGTGATATTGCGGGCGCTACGTCCACATAGCGGATTTGTAAAAACACTAGATTGTTGTGTATATTCCTAGAACCTTCACAAAAAGTAATTAGATTTAATTCGATCAATAGCGGACGCTATTGCGCTAGCGCTATTGTAGACGCAATAGCGGATGCTATCTCTGCTATTTGAAACTATGCATGTAATATATGGGTGCAAGCCATGGATATAGCACTATGGGTGGAATAGAGTATGGTGATAGAGATAATATGGAGAAGACAAGAAAGGAGAAAGTCTCACATTGACGAGGCTAATCAACGGGCTATGGATAGGCCCATCAATTGATGTCAATGCAAGGAGTATAGGAATTTCCATGCAAAGGATGCACTAAGAGCTATAGGTGTATGAAAGCTCAAAAATAAAACTAAGTGGTTGTGTATCCAACTTGCTTGCTGTGAAGACCTCGGGCATTTGAGGAAGCCCATCATTGGAATATACAAGGCAAGTTCTATAATGAAAAATGCCCACTAGTTATATGAAAATGAAAGCATAGGAGACTCTCTACATGAAAAACATGGTGCTTCTTTGAAGCACAAGTGTGGAAAGGATAGTAACATTGCCCCTTCTCTCTTTTTCTCTCATTTTTTTATTGGGCTCTTTTTCGTCTGGTTCCTCATCCCGAATTGTGGGGGAATCATACTCCACCATCCTTTCATCACTTGGGACAATGTTCTAATAATGAAAAATGGTGATCATCACACTTCTATTTACTTACAACTCAATACTAGAACAAAATATGAGTCTATATGAATGCCTCTGGCAGTCTACCAGGATGTGCAATGATCTAGCGTAACATGTATAAAAATGGTGAATAGTAGCTGAGCCACAAATACTACGTCAGCTATATGATCATGCAAAGAAATACAACAATGAGGATGTGTGTCATAAAAATGGAATGGTGGAAGTTGCATGGTAATATATCTCGGAATGGCTATAGAAATGCCATAATAGGTAGGTATGGTGGTTGTTTTGAGGAAGATATAAGGAGGCTTATGTGTGATAGAGCGTATCATATCACG
The DNA here is from genome assembly GCA_021437245.1 of Aegilops speltoides. Lineage (NCBI taxonomy): Eukaryota > Viridiplantae > Streptophyta > Magnoliopsida > Poales > Poaceae > Aegilops > Aegilops speltoides. The sequence goes on from CM038145.1 coordinate 119,979,540, forward strand.
GGTTTTGATGCACCGGTGAAGTTTGCACCATATCTCAAGGTAAGAAAGGGCAATGCACGGTACCGAAGAGGCTAGCAAATTGCGGATATGTTAGAGTGTGTATAATCCACGGACTCAACATTAGTCAAAAGAACTCACATACTTATTGCAAAAGTTTATTAGCCCTCGAAGTAAAGTATGACTACTCATGCCCCTAGGGGGATACATTGCTAGGAAAAGACCATCGCTCGTCTCTGACCACCACTCATAATGAAGACAATCAATAATAAACCATGCTCCAACTTCATAGCATAATGAGAAATTATACGTGCATGCTTCAGGAATCACAAACCTGAACACCAATATTTACTAAACCACAATTACTCACAAGCACAACCCACATATTACCACCTTTATATCACAAAACTATTGCAAGGAATCAAACTTATCATATTCAAGGATCTACATGAAAGTTTTTATTATATCCCTCTTGAATACCTATCATATTAGGACCAAATTCATAACTTGTGCATATTTCCATTACTATTATCAACTCTCAAAATAATATAAGTGAGTCATGAGAGTGAAACTATTTCTTTAAGATATAACCACCGTCGTGCTCTAAAAGATATAAGTGAAGCACTAGAGCAACTGCCTAGCTCAAAGGATATAAGTGAAGCACATAGAGTATTCTAACAAATCAAGAATAATGTGTCCCTCTCAAAAAGGTATGTTCAGCAAAGATGATTGTGGCAAACTAAAAAGCAAACAAAGCAAAGACTCCTGTAATACACGACGCTCCAAGCAAAACTCATATCATGTGATGAATAAAAATATAGCTCCAAGTAATTTAACGATAGTTGGTAGAAGAACAAGGGGATGCCTTCCAGAGCATCCCAAGCTTAGATGCTTGGGAGTCCTTGAATATTACCTTGGGGTGCCTCGGGCATCCCCATGCTTAGGGTCTTGCCACTCCTTATTCCTTCATCTATCGTGATCTCACTCAAAACTTCAAAACTTCAGCACACAAAACTCAACATAAAACTCATGAGATCCATTAGTATAATCAAGAAAATCACCACTTTAGGTACTATTGTAAACCCATTCATATTGTATTATTGCATTATACCCAGTGGTGAATCTATGAAGAAAATGAAGGGCAGGCTAAAGTCAACAACGAGAAAACTAAGATCTCTTTTGAAAAAAACATGATGTCCCAATCTTGTTCTCAAAATAAGCTCAAAATTTCCCAAATGACTACTTAAAACATGTAGTATTAACTAGATTTTTCTAGGAATTTTAAAAAACATGAAATTTTGAACCAAAATTTGAATTTAACTTGCAAAATAACCATTATCTCACCATTTGTTGTCCATATAAGTTAGAGGAGGGATTACAATCACAATAGTTAATGGAAGGGTATCTGGGTTCAGATTAGTTGGGATATGTTCAGATTCAGTGCGAGGAGTACATGCATGCATACTCATTTTTGTACTCTTCTTTTTTGCAAACAAGTTGCATTGGACACTAAATTAGTTAACAATACATGAACTAGTGATTATAGTAGATGGAGGCTAGGCATTCATGTGTGGTGCATGTCTATTGTGCATGTGTGGCGTTGTGTGTTTGCTACTCAATAGTGGATGTACTATTGAGCTGGGGTGAAAGTACTACTAGTAGTAGTAAAAAAATATTTTTATTTGGAGGGTAGGCTTGACCCTATTTAATCCCTCCTAGTGGACTCGCCACTGATTATGCCTACTGTATTCTAACTTCACCATGGCTACTACCCCCGATACAATCCATAGATTCATCAAAACAAGCAAACAACACAAAAAGAGAATCTATCAAAAACTAAACAGTCTATAATGATTGGAACAATGACCATACTTCTGTAACTCCAAAAATTCTTAAAACATAGGACAACATGGGAAATTTGTATATAAATCATGTGTAAAAAATTTAGAATTTTATCGATTACCAGTGAATTTAAACAATTCGGTTAATGGGCGCACAAGTTTCTGTTTTTTTACAGAATCAAAGCAACTATCATCCAAATCATCCCAAAGGCTTTACTTGGCACAAACACTAATTTAAACACAAAACCACAACCATAACAGTAGCATAATTGTGTGCACAAAAAAAATAAAAAGAACTACAAAAAATTAAGATAACTATTGGGTTGCCTCCCAACAAGCGATATTGTTTTACGCCCCTAGCTAGGTGTAATGCATAGTTTCAACTGTTGTCATCCTTCAAATTATTTCCATAGGTGGCCCTCACAATGGATTCATATGGTGGCTTAATTTTCTTTCTAGGGAAGTGTTCCATACCCTTCTTTAATGGAAACTAAATTTTATATTCCCTTCTTTCATATCAATAATAGCACCTATGGTTCGTAGGAAAGGCCTACCAAGTATTATGGGACAAGATGGATTGCAATCAATATCAAGCACAATGAAATCAGTGGGCAAATAATTCCTATTTGCTAGAATAAGAACATCATTTATTCTACCCAAAGATTTCTTGACAGTGGAATCTGTTTAGTGCCAATTAAGAGAACATTCATCGATACTAATAAAACCTAGCGCATCATATAAAGATTCTAGTATTGTGGAAACGCTAGCACCCAAATAACATAAAGCATTGCACTTATAATTTTTAATTTTAACCTTAATGGTAGGTTCCCACTCATCATATAATTTCCTAGGTATTGAAACCTCCAATTCTAGCATTTCTTCTAAGGCTTTCATCATCGCTTCTACAATATGTTTAGTAAAAGCCTTATTTTGTTCATAAGAATTTGGAGAATTTAGCACAGATTGAAACAAGGAAATACACTCAATTAAAGAACAACTATCATAACTAAAATCCTTGAAAACTAAAATAGTGGACACATCACTATTTAAAGTTTTGACCTCTCCAAACTCACTTTTATCAATTTTTTCATTAAGATTTTCACCCTCCGAAGAACGGGATGCCTCCCTAGATAAAGTTGGCTCTTCTTCAGTTCCCTTTTAATCAAGTTTAATATTACTAAACCAAGATTCAATGGGTGTAACACCAATCATTTTAATATCTTCATTGCAATGATAAAAACTAGGCGAAATCGCTTTTTCTAGGAATTCTCGCTTAGCCCTCAACCTGGCAGTTATTTCTTTACATTCATCAACGGAAACATAAAGAGCTTTAATGGATTCATTAATATCAAGATCGAGTGGAAAAATTTTAGATTTAATATTTTCCACATCATGAGCAATTATATGCATGCTGCTAGATATATCAACAAGTTTACTCAATTTTTCCTCTATCGTAGTGTCAAAATCCTTTTGAGCATTAATAGTTTCTTTAATATTACTCTCAAGATCAGAGGGCATCCTATTATTACTATTCTAAGAATTACCATAGGATAGAGGAATTTCTGGGAAACAACCTAGGATTAAAATTACCTCTATAAGCATTGCTATTGAAATTGTTTCGTGAGACAAAATTCACGTCTATGGGATCATTATTTTGCTCAATCAAAGTAGACAATGGCTGAACACTTCTACTAGCAACCATTTTTGTAAGTGCACCTACTTTATCACTCAAAGTACTAATTTCTTTGATAAAATTCACTTTTTTACCAATAGGAGTTCTTTCAGTATGCCATTATGAATAAGTTGCCATAATATTATCAAGCAACTTAGTAGCTTATCCTAATGTGATTTCCATAAATGTACCACCCACGGCGGAATCTAAAAGATTTTTAGAAACAAAGTTCAACCCCGTATAAATTTTTTGCATGATCATCCATAAACTTAAACCATGAGTAGGGCAATTTCTTATCATTAATTTAATCCTCTCCCAAGATTGGGCAACATGTTCATCCTCAAGTTGCTTAAAATTCATAATTTAATTTCTAAGAGAAATAATTTTCGCAGGAGGAAAATACTTAGTAGTAAAAGCATCCTTACACTTATCCCAAGAATCGATACTATTTCATTGCAAGGATGAAAACCAAGTTTCAGCATGATCTCATAGTGAGAACGGAAATAATTTTAGTTCGACAATATCATTATCCACATCCTTTTTATTTTGCATATCATACAATTTAATGTAAGTGTCAAGATGGGATGCATCATATCATTACGACTGCCAGAAATTTGTCCTTTCATAACAAGATTTAGCAAAGCGACATTAATATCAAAAAACTCCGCACTAGTGGCAGGAGGATCAATCAGACTACTAAAAAAATCATTATTATTAGTATTGGAAAAATCATATAACTTTGTAGAGACATCGCGACAAAGCAAGCAAACAAGCAAAAGCAAAAAGACAACCAGAAAATATTTTGTGTTCTTGTAAAAACATTTTAGATGTAGGGGAGATGAAAACGAGACGCAAATGGAAAATAAAGTAAATGCAAGTAGATGGTACTTGGTAGATGTTGATGATGTCTCCCCGACAACGGCGCCAAAAATTCTTCCTGCTACTTGTGAGCTGCGTCGGGATTTCCCCGAATAAGTGAGGATGATGGAGTACAGTAGAGATAAGTATTTCTCTCATTTAAGAACCAAGGTTATCACTCTAGCAGGAGAACCACACTGTTAGGACCGAGAGTATATCAACCAGAGGGCACGATGAATGGGAGATTCAAATTTCTTTCGAAAGCTTTGAAACTTAATCCACACACCGCAGCATAATAGAGTATAGAGGGAAATGCACTGAATAAGATTTCTTCGTCGGAGGAATATTCATCGAGAAATGCATTTAGGACAGAGCGAGCTTGATAGCCAAGGGGTTTAACTATGATGATGGTTATGCAACAAGCAAACAGGTGTAATAGAATGAAACAAACATAATTGAGACTCAAGGAAACACAATTGAAAGGTTACACAAGATAACAAGGATACAGACTAACAACATAGGAATAAAGACGAAGATGAAGAAAGCATTTGACACGAGTACACAGGATGAAGGACACAGAACAAACAATGATCAGAGAATCTAATGGTAGAGAGCACGAATGAAAAATACTGATAGACATGCAGTAGAATAGATATAACCAATGGTGCTCGAAGGTGACAAGAGATTTGGTAGACCAGTTCACCCTTATGCCAAAGGCCTACGTCTGGTTGGAGGGGTTGTGACTTAACATGGAAGATAAACTCTCTTTACCCTATTCTCCTTCAACACAGAGCTGATATGACTCATATTGATTTCACTCGTGGTAGATCCTGTCGGCGATCTCCAAACCTTTGGTTGACCTTCGGGAACCAAAATCACTCTTGGTTGCTGAAGATTAGGCTCGGTGAAGACAACAACTCTTCAAAACTCGAAGCCAAACCTATCCGTCCAGAGAGTGCGCAACTCTCAATAGTAAAAGGTACAAGAACTCTCACTTAGAACTGCTGTGATGCTAAACCACTGTCTAAGTTTGGGCTCTTGGTTTTACTCTTGGTGGATCTTAAACTTAAATCACTCGAAGAGGGGTTGCTCAAATCAACATTCTCAGAAATCTCAAGCGGAGCAGCCAACTGATAACATTGGAGCGGGGTGGCTATTTATAGCTGCAACCTTCCCAGATGGGAAAAATACCAAATTGGACATCGGCTTCAGCCAATGGCCGACCGACATGATTACAACAGTTTGATTTGAGCACAACGGTAACATATCTTGCAGAGCAAGAAATGCTATCTCCTCGGTCCGAGGCAAATCTCTTGCAGCGAAGAAGATCATAATCTCTTGCTGGCAAGTATTTACTCGGAGCACAAAGAGATTTCTCTCACAGCTTTCATAGATTTTAGTTAACCATCACAGATGAGGTCCTATGACTCAAAAGACTGAAAGAAGAAAATAAATAAATGAATATTACGTCTTCATTTCGTCTTCGACTTCAATCGCTGCAGTCAATTCCTTCGGACGACAGTATTGAAATAAAAGCTTCGCCTTAGTAGAAAACTTTCAAGGGGTCGATTTATTCACATTAATCTTCTCAACTCTATCACTACAACAAATGTAGCTTGTTCTTCTCTGCAAACCAGATATGCTTCGGTGAAGTTCCTCGAACTTAGCACCGGAGACAACATTCTCTTTGATTGTGTGTGGACTTTTATGTCTATGTGCACTAGCAAACAAATTAGTCCATACTTTTTTCTGTCAACAATCTCCAAAATACAAGGTAGGCAGATATTGCACTAATAATCTCCCCCTTTGTTAACAAAACAGATCACATTGAATGATAGATAACGAGTGGAATGAAATGCGAAGAATAATGAAAAATGAGAGATGATTACGAAGATAATAAATTCTCCCCCTTAAGATATGCTTTGGTTCGGGAAGATATATTTCTCTTTGTATGGGTGTCATTTGCAGCAGAGTTCATACTAGATTTTGTTCAATGCACTCGACGGTGTCTGAGGCTGTTCCCGCCACAAAAACTTCGACAAGGGTTAGATGTGAAACAAACATTGTGAGTTTTTTGACATGGATAAGTCATGAAGGTTTTCTCAGAACATAATTTGGATCCACATGGGATACAATTTTCCTACATGTTAGATAATCGATAAGATCAAAGCAGGATCGAATAATAATTCATAGCTCAGAGTGGATATGCTTTGAAGGTGGTTTTCCTGCAGAAAAGTGATACAAAAGATGTTCGCGAGGAAAAACACTTCGTCAATCATATAGATGACATTTTAACTTCCTGCAAGGTTAGATCATGATACGTATCAATAAGAACATATCCAACCAATGGTTGTGAAAGATATAGTGCTACAGTGTAACATCATCATTTGATGATTCTCTGTTCTTCTTTGAGGAGCAGTTGAGTATCCCTGTATGATAAACGATTTTAGATGAAGATCAATCAAGGAATGAATAGACGAAAGCACCTGCACACAAATAGCATGAAGCAAATAGCATTGCAAGCGGGGGTTATTAACATTATGTCTGTGGGAAACGACACCTATGGGATCACTGGAATCCCTTCTACGGTTGCGGGGCGTGGGGACCGTGAGGAGAGCGGGACTAACATACGACACAAAGGGGATTTACCCAGGTTCGGGCCGCAAAGATGCGTAAAACCCTATGATCCTGCTTTGGTGGATGTATTAGTGTTCTTGAGATCTTGAACTAGCTCTAGGTGCTATGCCGTTTCAAAGAGCCGAATCCTTTCTCTGTGTGCCATGGGCCTCCTTTTATAGGCGAAAGGGGCTTCCATAGTGGCACACAAGAGGTGGAAAGTGCTACAGTGTTTCGAGTTTATCGCTAGTATTACAGGACAAGACACATTTTATGTGAGGCTTAGGTGTCCCTTCGCTTTATCGGGGACGAGGGCGAGGCCGATCCCATCCGTCGCCGCTCCCCTTCGCTTTGACACACCCCCTGGCCAGCGATGCATGCGGTGCCATGTAGGCAGACAGGCAACTCAGGTGGCATGGTGGTGGAGCCTCCTTGAAGAGCTGCATGTTGCCAAGCAGGTGCCTGCCCAGCTGGCTGGGTCAGCCGCTGCATGAGAACGGCGGCGAAGACTCGGCTGGCTCGGCCCTGTCGGTGTGCTTGGCGAGGGCCTTATTGGGTGGCCCGGCAAGGGTCTTGCCAGGTGGCCTGGCAAGGGTCTTGCTGTGGCGCGCTAGCTTCCCGGGCAAGGATCTTGCCGGGGGTCTCGTGGGTTTCTTCGGTGAGGATGGTTGCCTTCCTATCCTCACTTGATCTTGATTATTCTATGTCTTCACAAAGATCTGCATGCCACCACGGAGGTGCCTTCGAGCCCTGTCCCAATGCTTTTGTCGAGCGCTAGTGGGCCCAAGGGTGGCTCACTTCGGTTGGCGTGGGCGAGCTGCCTCGGCAAGGGTCTTGCCAGGGCCGCTGAGGTTGCCCCGGCAAGGGTCCTTGCCGGGAAAACTTGTTTCGTCCATCTGATCTTCGTGGCCTTGGTCCTTGTCGTTGCTTTGTTTTCCTTGTGGCTTTGGCTTCTCTCCGGCTTCCCTTTCCTATCCTATTATGCGTGGCCGTGGCGGGAGGCTCTGACTGCCCGTGCACAAGTAGAGGGGTGAAAAGCAGAGCCCCTACTTTTGTACACCGACAGGAGCCCCCGGGCTTGGGCCACACATAGGCGCAGCATGCTGTTGGGCCAGGCCCAGAATGGTGCGCGGGTAGTTGGGGCGGATTTTTACCACGACCACTGTTCCGTCCGCTGCGCCTCCTCACAACCCGTGTTGAACGTGCGACGTGGGGGTCGTGCGCGCGCATGACGTGGGCATGCCGGCGTCACCTTGTGGTGGACAGTAAAGAGGCGGCTTGCGTGTCTCTTTGAGACCGCTGGGCTACCTCCCATTTACTGCCCTCGCTCGGGAACCGTCGTTCCACGCGTCCCACTACGCCCGCCCCTTGCGCCACATTCGCTACATGCATAACACAGAGCGAATGACAGGCGCACGGGACGTGGGTAGTCGCGCGCGTGTGGGTCGATTCCCACACGCCTTCAATGGAGCGGGGAGGGCGGTCGACGGCCCCGCTTGCTGTCACTTCAAGAGGCCAGATTGGTGGAGAGGGGGCGGCCGAGCCTCGCCCCCGCCCCTTTATAAAGAGGGGAGCGGGAGGAACGGTGCCCCTCAACCTTCCGCCATCTGCCTCTCCCCATTCCTGATTGCTTTCTTCTTCTATGGCGAGGGGGCATGGCGACGCTTCATCGGTGGCGGCGAGGGTTTCGGCCAGACGGCGCATCGCTCCTCCCCAAGAGCTCATAGCGGTAGAGCCAGCTGCTAGAGGAAGGGGGAGGGGGCAAGGTCGAGGCCGTCGTGGTGCCCGAGGGAGAGGAGGACGGGGCGGCAGATCCGCCTCGCCCCCTCTAGCAGCCCCTCCTCCGATGGAGGGCCACGCCGGGGACAACCCCTGCGAATTGTTCATTAGGCTGCGCCATCCACCGCGCCGTCGCCTTTGCCTTCTGACCCCATTTCCGCGGAAGATGGAGCTAGATCCGCCGCAGGCGCTGCGGCTGCACATGACGGGTTGTGGGAACAGCGGCACATGGGTCGACGTCAAGTTCCCCACCCCTCACGTCATGTATCTTCACCGAGGGTGGAAGACCTTTGCTCGTCTCCACAGCTTGACGGATGGGCTCGCTCTCCATTTCAAATTAAAGGAGGGTGGCCTCCTCTCCGTCAAGATCTTCGGGCACTTCGGGACTCGCGTGAGGTGCTGTGTGGAGAGCTCCTCCGATGATGAAGATTCCTCCTCAAGCGAGAGTGGCGAGGAAGACAACGACAGCGACGACGAGGGCAGCGGGCGGTAGGATGACGTGTCCGACTAGGTGTTGGGCGCCGCTCCGAGCGGCACCTGCGACCCCATCATCCATGTCATTGGCTCCTTGAACTTCTCAAGGTCGTCTCCTTGGGCGGCTGGTTTAGGGAGGCTGCGCAAGAGGAAGAGGGCGGGCGGCAAGGCCATCAAGTCGGAGTATGCGGGCACTGACGCCTTCATCACGTGTTGACGTCCTGCCGCCTCGTCTTCGAGCTTTGCCTCCGGCGCTGCCATCACCATCTAGCCCTTGGACGGCCACCGGGATGTTCTCTTGGTGTCTTCTACCACTCGTAGCTCGCCTAGGCGCCCCTTTTGCCCTTCTGCTTTCTTGTTCCATTTCCTGAGGAGAGGGACAAGAAAGGGATTATGGGCACCTTAAGCCTTCGGGCCTTTGTTAGCTTTAGAACTTGTAATCCCCTTGTTCATGTTTTTCATTTCGACTGAACTGTACCTGTACGAGATGTTTTCTAATGAAAAAGGGATGTTTGCCGGGATTTTCGTTCGCAGGAGGAATCCACGACAAGGAGTGAATCCTTGTTGCCTTTTAGGACAAACGCTTTTTTGCCCAGCAACAGGCCTTGCCATCCCCCCACCTTGCTTGTCCTTTCTCACGCTCTTGGCGGAGGCAGGGATGAGGTGGGCTTAGGCTCCTCATACCCCTTCTTTGCTACCGCGGCTACAACCAAATTCGGACCCAGGGGATAATCCTTGGGTGCCGAAAAGGGTGGATCACGGCGGCTTAGAGATAGAACTGGGTTTCACGTATCCCAGTCCATAACGAAATGCATGATAGAGGATAGAAGACTTATCTGGATCTGCAGCCCCCGGCAACCTCGGCTTGCCGCGGATGGATCTTTGTCCTTGCAGTCCCGGCAACTTTGGCTGGGTCCGGACGCCGGTCCGTTCCCTCTCTTCCAGAATAGCTCGGCAAGAATACTTATGTGCCCTGTGAACCAAAAAAGACAGAGAAGAACAGAGAGACGTGCACTCGACCTCTAAGCTAGGGGTTAGCCGCCGCTAAGCTCTATCAACCCTAACCAAGGAAGAGACTCAACCTAGCATGCATGCTATAACTTAGGGCGCCAGCGCTTCGTTTACTTATGCTCACGGTCTGCGCCTGGCTTTGTACAAAGGGTTACATGCCTTGCCGGCAAGGCTTGTACAAAAGGGTGGCTTGCCGGGAGACCTGGACGCCGCGCCTTATGGGTAAAACTTGCGAAGATGCTCGATGTTCCAGGAGTTGCTCACTGGAATGGCATCTTCGGTCTCCAGCCAGACTACGCCGGGCCTGGTGACTCGTGTTACCCCATAAGGGCCTTCCCACTTCGGCGTCAACTTGTTGGAATTCTTGGCTGACTGAACGTGCCGAAGAACAAGGTTGCCTTCCTCAAAGCTCCGGGCATGAACCTTGCGGCTGTGGTAGCGGCGCAGGGCTTGCTGGTAACGTGCTGCTCTCACAGCCGCCCGGAGGCGATCTTCCTCAAGGAGCGTCACGTCATCTTGCCGCAATTGCTCTTGCTGAAGCTCATCATAAGCGAGCACTCGAGGTCACCCGTATATGAGTTCCGTGGGGAGAACTGCTTCTGCCCCGTAAACTAGGGCAAAGGGTGTCTGGCCGGTGGCTCGATTTGGCGATGCTCTGATCGACCAAAGAAACTCCGGCAACTCATCAATCCAGCGCCTTCCACTCTTGCGCAGCCTATCAAAAGACTTCTTCCTTAAGCCTCGCAGGACTTCAGCATTTGCTCTCTCCGCTTGGCTGTTGCTTTGTGGATGTGCCACGGAAGCAAAACAGACCCTGCTGCCGATGTCTTCAATGTATTGCATGAAGGCGTGGCTCGTGAACTATGTGCCGTTGTCGGTGATGATCCTGTTGGGCACCCCAAAATGGCACACTAGTCCTTTGAAAAGCTTGATGGCTGACTGCACTGTCACCTTCCTCACTACTTCCACTTCTGGCCACTTTGTGAACTTGTCGACTGCGACGTACAAGTACTCAAAGCCCTCGACAGCACGGGGGAAAGGGCCCAATATGTCGAGCCCCTAGACCGAGAAGGGCCAGGAGAGAGGGATAGTTTGAAGGGCTTGAGCTGGTTGATGAAGCTTCTTCGAATGGAACTGGCACGCTTCACACTTGGTTACTAGTGTCGTCGCATCTTGGAGGGCGGTGGGCCAGAAGAAACCTTGCCGGAAGGCCTTGCCGGCAAGGGCCCTCGACCCTATGTGGGAGCCACATATGCCTCCATGTATCTCTGCCAACAGCTTTAGTCCTTCCTCCCGGGAGATGCACATCAATTTCACCCAATTCGGTCTTCTTCTGTACAATACGTTATCAGTGAATTGGTACAGAGCAGACCGGCGGGCTACTCTTTCTGCCTCTTCCTGCTCCTCAGGAAGCTCTCCTTTTTGAAGGTACCGGACGGTGTGCTGCGCCCATGCTAGAGCCTGGGGCTCGACGGCAATGACCAAAGGCATCTCTTCTGCCACGAAAGCGGCCGCCTCCACGGCCATGACCTGAGGTCCTGCCGGAGTCGGTTGCCCTGCTGCAGGATCGGCATCCACGGCAGCATCTTCGCCGGCGGCTCCTGGGAGCTCGGTGGGGAAGTACTTGCCGGGGCCTAGCTTCCTCCGCTTGTTCTGCCCAGTCGACGGCTCAACAGATGGTTGGGTTAACTGAAGCACAAAAGTACCTTGTTCCACAAGTAGCTTGATGGCAGCGCGCTTTGATAGGTAATCGACGACGTCGTTCTCCGCCCGAGGGACATGCTCCGCTTGTATACCGTCAAAGCGCCCTTCCAGTTTCCACACTTCATCTACGTAATCTTCCATCAATGGGCTTTGATAATCTTTGTTAATCTGCCTGACGACGAGCTGTGAGTCGTCCCTGACGGTGAGCTTCTTAACTCCGAGGTCTGCCACGATCCTAAGACCGGCAAGCAAACCCTCGTACTCGGTGGTGTTGTTGGTCGACATCTCCCGGGGGAAGTGCATCTGGATGACATACTTGAGGTGTTCTCCGGTGGGCGTGACAAGCAGCACACCAGCACCGGCGCCTTGTAGCGAGAAGGCACCATTGCTACGTTTTGAGCTTGCGTTGGTTTTCCTCAAAGAGGAGAGGGTGATGCAGCAATAGTCGTGTAAGTATTCCCCTCAGTTTTTGAGAACCGAGGTATCAATCCAGTAGGAGGCTCCTCAAAAGTCCCACGTACCTACACAAACAAACAAAGAACTCGCAACCAACGCAATAAAGGGGTTGTCAATCCCTTCAAGACCACTTGCGAAAGTGAGATCTAATAAAGATAGTATGATAAGATAAATATATTTTTGGTCTTTTTTAATATATATGCAAAAAGTAAAGATGCAAATAAAAGTAGATTGGAAGCAAATATGATAAGAGATAGACCCGGGGGCCATAGGTTTCACTAGTGGCTTCTCTCAAGATAGCATAAGTATTATGGTGGGTGAACAAATTACTGTCGAGCAATTGATAGAAAAGCGAATAATTATGAGATTATCTAGGCATGATCATGTACATAGGCATCACGTCCATGACAAGTAGACCGACTCCTGCCTGCATCTACTACTATTACTCCACACATCGACCGACTCCTGCTTGCATCTAGAGTATTAAGTTCATAAGAACAGAGTTACGCATGACATGATGTAGAGGGATAAACTCAAGTAATATGATATAAACCCCATCTTGTTATCCTCGATGGCAACAATACAATATGTGCCTTGCAACCCTTTCTGTCACTAGGTAAGGACACCGCAAGATTGAACCCAAAGCTAAGCACTTCTCCCATGGAAAGAAAGATCAATCTAGTAGGCCAAACCAAACTGATAATTCGAAGAGACTTGCAAAGATAACTCAATCATACATAAAAGAATTCAGAGAAGATTCAAATATTATTCATAGATAAACTTGATCATAAACCCACAATTCATCGGATCTCGACAAACACACCGCAAAAAGAGTTTACATCGAATAGATATCCACAAGAGAGGGGGAGAACATTGTATTGAGATCCAAAAAGAGAGAAGAAGCCATCTAGCTAATAACTATGGACCCGTAGGTCTGTGGTAAACTACTCACAACTCATAGGAGGGGCAAGGGTGTTGATGTAGAAGCCCTCCATTGTCGATTCCCCCTCCGGCAGAGTGCCGGCGAAGGCTCCAAGACGAGATCTCGCGGATACAGAAGGTTACGGTGGTGGAAATTGTGTTTCGTCTTGCTCCTGGATGTTTTCGGGGTACGTAGGTATATATAGGAGGAAGAAGAACGTCGGTGGACGCCCGAGGGGCCCATGAGACAGGGGGGCACGCCCTATAGGGGGGCGCCCTCCTATCTCGTGGGAGCCTCGGCTGCTTCTTGACTTGCACTCCAAGTCCTCTGGATCACGTTTGATCCAAAAATCACGCTCCCGAAGGTTTCATTCCGTTTGGACTCCGTTTGATATTCCTTTTCTTCGAAATACTGAAATAGGCAAAAAAACAGCAATATGGGCTGGGCCTCCGGTTAGTCCCAAAAATGATATAAATGTGTGAAATAAAGCCCATAAACATCCAAAAGGGGTAATATAATAGCATGGAACAATCAAAATTATAGATATGTTGGAGACGTATCAAGCATCCCCAAGCTTAATTCCTGCTCATCCTCGAGTAGGTAAATGATAAAAACAGAATTTTTGATGTGGAATGCTACCTAGCATAATTCATAATGTAATTTTCTTTATTGTGGCATGAATGTTCAGATCCAAATGATTCAAAATAAAAGTTCATATTGATAAAAGAAATAGTAACACTTCAAGCATACTAATCAAAGTAATCATGTCTTCTCAAAATAACATGGCAAAAGAAAGTGCATCCCTACGAAATCATATAGTTAGGCTATGCTTCATTTTCATCACACAACGATGTTCCCAACTTTTTCAACCTTCACGCAATACATGATCTTGAGCCATGGATATAGCACTATGGGTGGAATAGAATATGATGATGGGGATTGTGTGGAGTAGACAAAAAAAAGGAGAAAGTCTCACATTGACGAGGATAATCAACGGGCTATGGAGATGCCCATCAATTGATGTCAACATGAGGAGTAGGGATTGCCATACAACGGTGCACTAGAGCTATAAATGAATGCTCAACAAAAGAAAACTAGTGGGTGTGCATCCAACTTGCTTGCTCACGAAGACCTAGGGCATTTGAGGAAGTCCATCGTAGGAATATACAAGCCAAGTTCTATAATGAAAAATTCCCACTAGTATGAAAAGGACAACTTATGAGACTCACTATATGAAGAACAAGGTGCTACTTTGAAGCACAAGTGTGGAAAAAGAGATAGTAACATTGCCCTTTTTATTTATTTTCTTTTTTTCTTGCTTTTTATTTTTTTTCTTTTTTGGGCCTTTTTTTCTTTTGGACTTTCTTTTTTTTCTTTGGGAAATGTTCTAATAATGATGATCATCACACTTCTATTGATTACAACATATGAATTACAACTCGAAACTAGAACAAGATATGACTCTATATGAATGCCTCCGACGGTATACTGGGATGGTGCAATGAACTAACAGTGACATGTATGAAAAAATAATGCATGGTGGCTTTGCCACAAATACGATGTCAACTACATGATCATGCAATGGCAATATGACAAAAGTAAAGTATGTCATGATGATGATGAACGGAACGGTGGAAAGTTGCATGGCAATATATCTCGGAATGGCTATGGAAATGCCATAATAGGTAGGTATGGTGGCTGTTTTGAGGAAGATATAAGGAGGTTTATGTGTGATAGAGTGTATCGATCACGGGTTTGATGCACCGTGAAGTTTGCACCAACTCTCAAGGTGAGAAAGGGCAATGCACGGCATCAAGAGGCTAGCAATGGCGGAAAGGTAAAAGTGCGTATAATCCATGGACTCAACATTAGTCAAAAGAACTCATATACTTATTGCAAAAATTTAGAAGTCATCAAAAATCAAGTACTACACTCCTGCTCCTAGGGGGAGAGATTGGTAGGAAAAGACCATCGCTCGTCTCCGACCGCCACTCATAAGGATGCACAAGCCAGGTACACTTCATGTTTCAAATTTGTTACACAACTTTAACCATACGTGCATGCTACGGGACTTGCTAACTTCAACACAAGCATTCTTTAAATTCATAATCACCCAACTAGCATGTAACGCCCCGGATCCGATGCGCCAGGTGTCTGCCAGTTATTCGCCATCATTGCCATGTCATTTTATTGCATGTTGCATTTTATCATGTCATCATGTGCATTGCATTGCATACGTGTTCGTCTCATGCATCCGAGCATTTTCCCCGTTGTCCGTTTTGCAATCCGGCACTCCTATGTCCTCCGGCGTCCCCCTTTTGTCTCTCGTTGTGAGCGGGTGTTAAACTTTCTCGGAATGGACCATGATTTGCCAAGCGGCCATGGTACACCACCGGTAGACCGCCTGTCAAGTTTCGTGCCATTTGGAGTCCGTTTGATTCTCCAACGGTTATCCGGGTAACCGCAAAGCCCCCTTTGTGTTGCAGCCCAACACCCGTCCAAAGTGGCCCAAAACCCATCCTAACCTCCTCCATACTCTCGGTCGTTCGATGACGATCGTGTGGGCGAAAACCGCTCTTCATTTGGAGTCTCCTAGCTCCCTCTACCTATAAATATGCCTCTCCCCCCGAAATTCTCAGTCTAACCCTAGCCTCCTTCTTCCTCCACGCGCCGGACACATCCGCCCGACATCGAACACGTCCAGCCTCCACCTCACCCTGGCGAATCACACGCTGACACGTCACCCCCCCGCCACCGCGAGCCAACCAGGCGCCGCCACCTCACCCGCGCCCGCCACCCTCTCTCTCCCCCCTCTGCCACGGCCCTACGGAGTTCGCAGAGGCCTTCCGCCCGATCGGCCGCCGCCCGCGCCGCGCCCACGCCTCTCTGATCCGCCTCCGCCTCCACCGCTGTTCGGCGCCCGCCGCCGGCCTCCTTCGCCGCCGCCCCTCGCCACCTTCGCTCCTCCTCCGGCGTCCCGCTCCACCGCCGCCTCGGCCATCGCGTCCTCGCTCCGCCGCCCGACGCCGACGCCCTCCGCCTGCGCCTCCTTGCTGCCCCCTCGCCACGTTCCCGCCAAGTCCGATGCCACCGCTGCCTCATTCTGGGCCGCCGCCTCACCCCGGCGCCACCTAGCCCTGGCGCCGCCTCCGGCCCCCGCACCGACCACCGTCCCCGGCGCCGGCGACCTTCCCCTTCCCCGGATCCGCCGGCCCCATCCTCCTAGCTCCTCCGGCCGCCTCCTTCCTCTACTCCGGCGAGCTCTCCGACGAGATCCGGCCCTGCCTCGACTTCCGTGCCAAAGTCAACCCCAGATCCGGAGGGTAAAATATCAGTCTTTTTCTGATGTTATTTTCATGCCCTGTTCAACGCATCCTAACTCCATGCATACTGCTCCATTTTGCGTGCATAATATATCAAAATGTTCATCATGAGATTCTCTTCATTTCATTCCATTGTTCCATGCTTGTTTGAGTCCATCTTGATGCCCGAATCATCGTTGCAAGAGTGCTATATGATGTTAACCTGCTGAAACTGTTATAACTTGATGAATTGTCTTTTTCGTTGCATTTTGTGTGTGCATCTTATGAGCATGAGCTCTACATGTGTTTTGTGCTACATAATGCCATCCTTACAGAGGTGAAATCCATGTATTTTTGTGAGTCTTGTAGTGAGTGCATCGAGCTCGTGAAGTAGGGTACTTGCTGTTGCTGTTTTGCTAATCTGAATCTGCTATGTCATGATGCTATGTAAACCTGCTGCTACAAGTCATTCTATGCATAATATGAAGATGTTAACTAAGGATGTTTTGTTATATATGTCATGATCTATACATCCATGCCCCTGGTTGCATTTATAGCCTGCTGTAACTTGTTGTAATCTTGCTCTCAACTTGCTAAATAATGTTGCTGTCAGTCTGTTAACATTAAGCTCAGTTTTGCCATGAGCTTTGCTAGTGATCCATGCATCCTATGAACTTGTTCTTGCCATGATTAGCTTCACAAACATGTATTCTTACTGTTGGTCACCTTGCCATGCCATGTTTGGCTATGTGGTGAGTGGTACAAGCTCACCAACATGCCTACTTATTGTTGTTCCTGCCATGTATGAATCTGTCATATAACTTGCCATGTTTACATGGGTGCCATCATATCTTCTGTTCCTTTTTGGCTCATGGTCAGTAAGGGAATTTTGTTATATGCAATTAGTAGATTCATGCCATGCCGTTTTTGCCATGTTAAGTTCCTGTAACATGTTGTTTGATAGCTCTAAACATTGCAACCTGATGTTATTTCTGTTCAGTCTGAAACTGTTATTATTTGCAATCTTGCCATGTCCTTTTGAGCATGTTCTATTGATTTCTGGAGATAGCTCAGTGTTCGTGTTTTATCATGCATTACCTGTACATCATGCCCATGCCTTTTGTTCTTATGTTGAGATGTTGTAGCATATTGTTTTGATGCTTGCAATATGCCTAGTTGCTGTTTTGGACAGCTTGTCCATTAAACTTGTAGAGTGTATGTGTTGAACCGTTGCTCCGTTTTGAGTGTGCCCTATATGAAACTTGCTTAGATTTGCATGTAGTTTCATATTATCATATTGCATCCTTGTTTTGAGGTGTTTGATTGATGTTTGTATGCATTTTGCATCAATGCCATGTTTAACTTGTTTTGCTCATATTTTCTAGGCCGTAGCTCCGAATCTAATGAACTTTATATGTAACTTGACTAGAATTTCATGTAGATCATCTTGGTGCATCTTAACTTGCTGTTTAAAAACTTGAACATAAAATTTATTCAGATCTGGACCAATTTCGAAATTTGCATATGAGGACTTACCGGATTTGTTATATGTTGTTTCCGGCCTCATTTAAACTTGCTTTGATGTGTTGTTCTTGTTTGCATCATCTCATGACATGAGTAGCGTCATGTAGCTTTGTCATGCATCATGCTTGTTGTGCATCATGTCTTGTCTATGTGTGGTGTGTTTACCACGTTGTGTGCTTCTTCTCGATAGTTCCTGTTTCGTTGCGATCGTGAGGATTCGTTCGTCTACGCATGGTTCGGCTTCATCCGTTCGTCTTCTTCATGGACTCGTTCTTCTTCCTTGCAGGATTTCAGGCAAGATGACCATCACCTTGGATCTCACTACTATCATTGCTATGCTAGTTGCTTCGTTCTATCGCTATGCTGCGCTTCCTATCACTTGTTCTTTAAGCCTTCCCAAATTGCCATGAACCTCTAACCTTTTCACCCTTCCTAGCAAACCATTGCTTGGCTATGTTACCACTTTGCTCAGCCCCTCTTATAGTGTTGTTAGTTGCAGGTGAAGTTGAAGATTGCTCCATGGTGGACAGGATTATGTTGGGATATCACCATATCTCTTATTTAATTAATGCATCTATATACTTGGTAAAGGGTGGAAGACTCGGCATTATGCCTGGTGTTTTGTTCCACTCTTGCCGCCCTAGTTTCCGTCATACCGGTGTTATGTTCCCGGATTTTGCGTTCCTTACGCGGTTGGGTGATTTATGGGACCCCCTTGACAGTTCTCTTTGAATAAAACTCCTCCAGCAAGGCCCAACCTTGGTTTTACCATTTGCCTCACCTAGCCGTTTTTCCCTTGGGTTTCCGGAGCCCGAGGGTCATCTTTATTTTAGCCCCCCCGGGCCAGTGCTCCTTCGAGTGTTGGTCCGAACCGAGCTGCATGCGGGGCCACCTCGGGGCAACTTGAGGGTTGGTTTCACTCGTAGCTAGTCTCATCCGATGTTGCCCTGAGAACGAGATATGTGCAGCTCCTATCGGGATTTGTAGGCACATCGGGTGGCTTTGCTGGTCTTGTCTTACCATTGTCGAAAGGTCTTGTAAACCGAGATTCCAAGACTGATCGGGTCTTCCTGGGAGAAGGAATATCCTTTGTTGATCGCGAGAGCTTATCATGGGCTAAGTTGGGACACCCCTGCAGGGTATAAACTTTCGAGAGCCGTGCCCGCGGTTATGTGGAAGATGGGAATTTGTTAATGTCCGGTTGTAGATAACTTGACACCAGATCCGAATTAAAATGCATCAACCGCGAGTGTAGCCGTGATGGTCTCTTTTCGGCGGAGTCAGGGAAGTGAACACGGTTTCTGTGTTATGTTTACGTATGTAGGAGCTCAGGATCACTTCTTGATCATTACTAGTTGACGACCGTTCCTTTGCTCCTCTTCTCGCTCTCATTTGCATATGTTAGCCACCATATCATGCTTAGTCGTTGCTGCAACCTCACCACTTTGCCTCTTCCTTACCCTTTAAGCTTTGCTAGTCTTGATACCCATGGTAATGGGATTGCTGAGTCCTCGTGGCTCACAGATTACTACAATAACAGTTGCAGGTACAGGTTTATGCTATGATCATGACGCGAGAGTGATGTTTGCTTGTTATGGAGTTCTTCTTCTGCTTCTTCTTCGATCAGTGGATAGGTTCCAGGTCGGCAACCCGGGCTAGCAGGGTGGATGTCGTTTGAGTTTCTATTTGTGTTTCATCCATAGCTAGATGGTGATCTTATGTAAGTTGATGTTGTATTCGTGTGGCATTGTATGCCTCTTGTATGTATCCCCATTTATTATGTAATGTTGATGTAATGATATCCACCTTGCAAAAGCGTTTCAATATGCGGGTCTATCCTTGGTGGGACCTTCGAGTTCCTTTCGGATAGGGTCGTTGTCGGTGTCAAAACAGGCGGATCTCGGGTAGGGGGTCCCGAACTGTGCGTCTAGGCGGATGGTAACAGGAGACAAGGGACACGATGTTTTTACCTGGTTGGGCCCTCTCGATGGAGGTAAAACCCTACTCCGCTTGATTGATATTGATGATATGGGTAGTACAAGAGTGGATCTACCACGAGATCAAGGAGGCTAAACCCTAGAAGCTAGCCTATGGTATGATTGTTGTAATGGTTGTTCGTCCTACGGACTAAAACCCTCCGGTTTATATAGACACTAGAGAGGGCTAGGGTTACACAGTAGTCGGTTACAATGGTAGGATATCTACATATCCAGATTGCCAAGCTTGCCTTCCACGCCAAGGAAAGTCCCATCCGGACACGGACGAAGTCTTCAATCTTGTATCTTCATAGTTTTGGAGTCCGCCGATGATGATAGTCCGCTATCCAGACACCCCTAGTCCAGACTCCTCAAGAGCCCTGAACCAGGCTTCAATGACGATGAGTCCGCGCGCATATTGTCTTCGGCATTGCAAGGCGGGTTCCTCCTCCGAATAATTCATAGAAGATTGTGAACACCAGGATAGTGTCCGGCTCTGCAAAATAAATTCCACGTACCGCCATAGAGAGATTAATATGTACACAAGTTCAATCTGCTGACGTATTTTGTGGCGTGACGTCGCACCACTACCAAGCCTTTACTTGAATCATTTTTATTATACCACCTCAGCGCGTTTAGCGAAGCGGTTTCCTTGGCATGTCTTGTCGAAGCAGATATCGTGTTCCCCTTATTCCGGGATTCCCATCAATACGGACGTGGGTAACCCAACCGCGCCATTGATTGTGGCGCTTGGGAGATAAGCGAGTTTTACCAGGCCGGTGGGGACGCATAGTCTTCGTCCGCCCATATATAAGGGGATAAGGATCCGCCTTTTTTACCTACGCCTTCTTCCTCCTTTGCTTATCCATCTCCGCAAGACTCGAGCTCCAAAGACCTAAGTCCGCACATCTCGCCTCAAGCTTCTCCAGCCATGTCCGAGCGGAGGCAGTTGATGGCCTCCTCCGCTACGGAGGGGCACATTGAGAAGCTGCGGGCGCGGATACTGCCCAGCGACATCGCGCACCGGCCGCCTGACGAGGGCAGCTCATCCGCACCCTGTGCCCCATGAGAGGGTCGTATTTCTTCCCCACTTCCTCCATGGACTGGGCTTCCCACTTCACCCCTTTGTCCCGGGGCTCATGTACTACTACGGCCTGGATTTCCACGATCTGGCGCCAAACTTTATCCTCAATATCTCGACCTTCATCGTCGTGTGCGAGGCCTTCCTCTGCATCCAGCCCCACTTCGGCTTGTGGCTAAAGACCTTCAATGTCAAGCTGAAGGTGGTGAAGGGCGTCCAAGCGGAGTGCGGAGGCGCCATGGTGGGCAAAATGCCCAACGTCGCTTGGCTCAAGGGTGCCTTTGTGGAATCCGTCAATGGGTGGCAATCGGGGTGGTTCTACATCACCGAGCCACGTGACCCTAAATGGGCGGCGACCCCCAAGTTCAGATCTGGTACCCCTATGCAGCTCACCTCCTGGAAAGAGAAGAGCTTGCTATGGGGTAGTTCGAGGAGCCGACCGACTCGCCCTGTCTCTGCACTCGTGAACAAGAAGCTTAAGCTTGTCAACGTGATCCAGGTCATGCTCGTCCGCCAGATTCTCCCCTGCCAGCAACAGGCCTTCAATTTGTGGGAGTTCAATCCGGCACAGCACCGGACCTTGAGAGGGCTCTTCGACACGACGTACGAAGCTGCCTGGAGGGTGCTGTTCAAGGGCGGAGAAGCCCCCGCATTCGCGACCGAAGATCGCGGATTCAGCACGCAGTGTCAGGACCCCGACTCAATGCCACATCGATCTAGCATGTAACACCTCATATCACTTTGCGGCCTCACGCACGGTATCCCCACGGGTGTCGCCTTTTTTTGCCGGGACCGCTTATGCCTTTTGGCACACGATATGATAGTGTCGCTAGCATCCATATGATAAGGAGCCTGGCTGACATGGCTAGTCGTGAACCCAAAGTGGCACAAACTTACAGGACAGCATCCATGACCTAGCATCGAACGTGTCGGTCATCGCCGAGTGAATCCAGTCTGTAGCACTGGCTAACAGATTCGTGAACCGGCTGAAGCGGGCTAACAGACTCGGTATTCATCGCGTGACATTTCCCGGGACAGACACAGAACAAAGAAGGACACATGCCGGCCAGCCTAAGTGATCCGGAGCAGTAGCAAGCTACCATGGCTCAGTGGAAGCACTAGGAGACATTTCCCGGTAAGAAAGGCTACTAAGAATAAACAACTAGATAGTCAGATCCCTCACATAGCAATACACATTACACGTACGCATAACATGCAAGTATGTGCTGTACAACATGGCATCACAACATAACTCTACAACTCATATAGATAAGGCTCAAAGAGCCATCATAGCATTCATTGCAAACAGGGGTCACAGGACCCATCATACAGAGCATACAAGCAATAAGCGGAAGCATTACATGTCTGGGTACAGACATCTACAAATGAAAAAGGCTGAAGAGCCTGACTATCTACAACATCCGATCAAGATCGTAGCTGAGGTACAAGCTACTTGTCGAAGTCCACGAGAACACTAGTAAGACCGAAGTCTCCGCTGCAAAAACATAAATAAAGCACCATGAGTACAAAGGTACTCAGCAAGACTTACATCAGATCCTATCATACATGCAATTGTATCAAGAGGGTAATGTGGGGTTTAGTTGCAAACAAGCCAGCTTTGACTCGTGGCTATCCTGTTCTACGACTACGTAACTTCTTTGAGGTGATATGGCACACGAGTCCACTATTCACCACACAAAACACTACTATGGATTCATCCCCGCCTCCCACGAGAAGGCCATCCATAGCACTCACACTTGTCTTGAGCATTTTATAGTATCCACTTCAAGTTGTCTATGTACCATGTAAGCATCCAAGAAGTCCATATCCATGGACCCGCTATTCAATAGATCATGTTAACCCTGCAGGGTGTACTTCTTCACACACGCCTCGCCACTTACCACCATGTACACGCGTGTATCTCGGCAACCTTCAAGCGGAAGCTTTGGCGAGGAGTCGGCCACGACCAGACTAACCAGACAAGACTCTAGCCTGTGTTTATCGCCTATTCGGTTTCATCCGCAAGGAGATCCGCCGGGTGTCGCCACGGCCCCAAACGATGTGTGCGGGGTTCCCGAGTCCACCATCCGGTGCCACTGCACACCAGGCCACGTGTGCCTAGTCTCGCCCTAAGCCCACCTGCCGGGTGCCACTTGGTAGAAAAATAGCACTACCTACAAACACCGAAACTAGTTGCGACTCGGACAGAGATCAAGTTGGCTAATAAGTCGAGAGGGCACTTAAGCATTCCAATGTGTGGTAGTAACTAGTCATTGGACAACATACAGTAACTCATGCTTAAGGACGGTTCCAAAGGAGACAACCCACCATGTACTCCTACATGGCCTCTCACCGCTACCTTTACCAAATCGTGTTCACACACTTAACTCTCAAAGACCAGATCAACTCATAACACTCCAATTCATTCCCAATGAACCGGACCGACACAACTCTAAGCAATAGCAGGCATAGCATGGTAGGAACAAAACATGGGCTCATTCAACTCCTACACATGCTAGTGGCTTTTAACTATTTATCGTGGCAATGACAGTCATGTAGAGGAATGGGTTCAACTACCGCAAACACAAAGTAGCAGATGAATCGTTGTTGTCCTAATGCAATAACCGAGAGCAGGAGCGAGAGAGTAGGATTTTATCGAATGAACAAGGGGTTTGCTTGCTCGGTAGATCAACAAGGAAGGCATCGCTTCATAGACAGTACTGAACGGTCTCCTGAGCGGGACCTATCGAGAAGGAATAAATGTCGGCAATCAATACACAAACATATGCAACAATATGATTCATGAACATGGCATGAAGATGTGATGCTGTTTGAGCTAATGCAACTAGTATTCATTTGGTTTGAAGTCCATTTGAACCCTAAGCTCAAATGCAATTCTAAATTAAGTCTCTTAATATGCCATAATGTGTTCCCTCATGTTCAGCATGTATAAGTTGGTTTGTCATGCATGAAACTAGTGCAGATGGATAGGTTGCATTTTTCTGATAATTTTTCATATATAACTTATTTCAATCTGAGTTACGGTTGAATTTCTATGAATTTTTGAAGTTTTGAACATTTTCTGAAATTTCCTGTTTTAAAATAATTCCAGAAAATAAATAATTGCGTCAGCATGATGTCAGCACTGCGTCAGTGGTCAACGGCGCTGACCAGGTCAAACCTGACACGCGGGGCCCACACGTCAGTGACAGGGGATTAAACAGAGTTAAATTAATCCTAACTAAAGGATTAGTGGCGCTGGGGCCCACTGACAGTGTCTCAAGGTTAACTAAGTGGTGAGGTTAGCAGCTAATCACGCGCCACGTCAGTCGCCGGAGTTTCGCCGGCGACGACCTTGAGCCACGGCGGAAGTTCGCCGGAACGAGCTGGAGGCCACGGTTTGGCACACGGAGGCCACCGGCGTGGTAGCCTGTGCAGGCGCATCCGCCAAGGCGAGGGGAGGCCGAGGAAGCGGCGGAGCTCGCGAGCTTCATGGCGGCGGTCGAGTCGGGCGCGAAGCGGGATGCGGCTGCAGCAGGCGAGGGCGAGAACGAAGAGGGGAGGAGGAGCAGCAGCTCACAGCGATCTCGATGGGCTTGACGGCGAGCTCGGGACGCTACTGAGTCGGCGGGCGGCGAAGACGATCTCCGCGGCCGGAGATGAAGACGACGGCGCCGAGGACGAAGCGGGGCTCGCCGGGTTGCTTGGCTTGGTGAGGAGGGAGAGGGGGTCGCGGAGGAGCCGTGGAGCGTGTCGGGGAGGCGAGGCCGTGGCTGTGGGCGCGGCAACAGTGGCCGGTGGCGGCGGTGGCGCCTGTCACAAGGTGAGAGAGAGAGAGACAGAGGAGGGATGAGGCGAGGGAGAGTGCGGAGAGGTCGGGGCTCGTGGCGACGCCTGGCGTGAGGGGAAGGGGCCAGCAGCAGCTGCGTCTTGGCGTGCGGGCGTCGAGCATTGCTTCCCCTCGCCACTTGGCAAGAGGAGGAAGACGGCAGTGGGCTGGGCTGTATCAGAATGGGCGGCCAGAGGCGCCATGTAGGAGGCCCATGTAAGTATTTCTCTTACTTGTTTTCTGTTTTTCTGACATTTGTTTGGTTTAAATAAAATACTAAACCATTTTATTTTCTTATGCCAATTTTTATAGAAGCTAGTTATATTATTCCAGAGCTCCTTAATAAATGACATAATTTTTGGACATATATTAATATATATAACTAATATATTTCCAATGCAAATATTTATGCATTAATTCCAAATGCCCAAAATAAATATTTTATGAGCTCTTAAAATATTGGCTTGATTTTTATCTCATCCAATATTTTCAGAGGGAAACATGAGCATTTTCTTGGACCCTTTTGGAGAAATTTTTATTTGGGTCATTTCAAAAATGATTCTGAGGGTTTCACCAAACCTCATTTCAAATTTAAATGGAATTTAAACATGATGCACAAATGACTAGCTAGTCTAGGTCATAACAGAACTAGGATGTGACAACTCGCCTCACTTGAAAGAATCTCGCCCCGAGATTGTGGGTCGACGGAAAGAAAGCGGGTACTCTAGTCGAAGACGATCTTCTCGCTCCCAAGTAGCTTTCTCTCGGAATGATGAGACCATCGAACCTTGTGAAACTTGATGTTATGACGCCGAGTGACACGCTCGCTTGATCAAGAATGCGAACTGGATACTCTCGATATGTAAGGTTATCTTGGAGATCAAGCGTTTCGTGGTCCACTCCACGGATAGGATCCGAGAAGCATCGCTTCGAGTTGAGAGACGGGAAGACATCATGAACTCGAGCAAGATGTGGGGTAGTTCCAACGGTAGGCAACCTCTCCTCGCTTGGCGAGAATACGAAAAGGACCAATGTAACGAGGAGCCAACTTGCCCTTGATATCAAACGATGGGTACCCTTCAAAGGAGTAACCCAAGGTAAGCTTTGTTGCCAACTTCATAAGTCATATCCTTATGATGACGCTCATATCGCTCTTTTGACGAGATGGCTGTTTTCAAATTCTCACGAATGATGCGAACTTGCTCTTACGCCTCCGGATCATGTCCGTCCAAAGAATTGTCTTTCACCGGTTTCACCAGTTCAAAGGTGTTCGACATCTTCGCCCATAGAGAATCTCAAAAGGAGCTTTCTTGAAACTGGATTGATAGCTATTGTTATAAGCAAACTCGCAAAAGGAAGACATTTCTCCCAATCCATACCGAATGAGATAACGCAAGCTCTAAGCATGTCTTCGAGAATTTGGTTGACCTGCTCCACCGACCACCGACCGAGGGTGGAAAGCGGCATCAAGGAAAGATGGGTTCCCATGGCAGTTTGGAAACTCTCCCGAAGTGAGAAGTGAAAAGACCGCCACGGTCTGAATTGATCTCTAGTGGAACACCATGAAGTGATACTATTCGAGAATATATAAGTCACGAGCTGACTAGCGTGATACTCTCTAAGCAGGTAGGAAGTGAGCCACTTTGGAAAGACGATCAATGACTACGAAGATAGCGTTATTCCTTTCTTGGTCCCGGGAAAGCCGGTGATGAAGTCCATACCAACTTTATCCCATTTCCACTCGTGAATAGCTAAAGGCTGAAGGGTGCCAAGAGGTCTTTGATGCTCGCTTTAACGCGACGACAAACGCCACATTTAGCA
The DNA here is from genome assembly GCA_021437245.1 of Aegilops speltoides. Classification (NCBI taxonomy): domain Eukaryota; kingdom Viridiplantae; phylum Streptophyta; class Magnoliopsida; order Poales; family Poaceae; genus Aegilops; species Aegilops speltoides. The sequence goes on from CM038145.1 coordinate 120,006,403, forward strand.
ATAAACTCAGCGATTTCTCTCTTCATCCTAGTCCACCGTAACCTCTGGCGAGGTCCCGATACATCTTAGTACTACCGGGATGAATCGTGAGAGGAGATTCATGCGCCTCCTTAAGGATCAATTGTCGCAGATGTTGATTCTTGGGAACCACCAAGCGATTCGCGAAGAAAACAACACCACGATCATCCATAGAGAAACATCCACCAACTTCCTTCTTAATGTTTCTCTTGATCCGGGAAATACCCGTGTCCTGCTTTTGAGCAGCGATAATCCGATCCTCAAGGTCAGGTTTCGCCACCAAGGTAGAAAGGAACTGTGAGGAGCAATGTGAAGGTTAAGCTTACGTAATTCCTCATGGAGAAGTGGTTGGCCCTGCTGCAACATGAGATTGTTGCAATAGGATTTACGGCTTAGGGCATCAGCCATGACATTAGCTTTGCCTGGAGTGTAGGTAAGCCCTAGATCATAATCTGTGATTAACTCCAGCCAACGTCTTTGCCTAAGGTTCAAATCTGGTTGGGTAAAGATATACTTAAGACTCTGGTGATCGGTGTAGATCTCGCAACGTTTACCAAGAAGGTAATGTCGCCAGGTCTTGAGTGCATAGACTACGGCTGCAAGCTCTAGATCATGTGTAGGATAATTATCCTCATGTGGATGCAACTGTCGAGATGCATAGGCAATCACATGACGATCCTGCATAAGAGTGCAACCTAGTCCCTGTCGTGAGGCATCGCAGTAGATAACAAAGTCTTTAGTGAAACCGTGGAACAAGTATGGGAGCAGAAGTCAGCGTCTTTTCGCCTCAAAACTGTACTCACACTGTGGGGACCACTCAAACATTTTATCTTTCTTGAGAAGTTCCGTGAGGGGTTTAGCTACTTTGGAGAAGTTTTCAACAAAGCGGCGGCAATAGCTGGCTAGACCAAGGAAACTCCTAAGTTGTCTAACGGTTTCAGGTGGAGTCCAGTCAAGAACGGCCTTAACTCTCTCGGGATTGACGGCAATGCCCTTACCAGAGATTACGTGGCCTAGGTAGGTCACTTCTGGCAACCAAAATTCGCACTTGGAGAACTTGGCATAAAGGCGGTGCTCTCTGAGTTTTTCTAACACAAGTCTAAGATGTTCGGCATGCTCTTGCTCGTTCTTCGAGTAAATAAGAATATCATCGAGGTAAACCACGACGAATTTATCTAAGTACTCCATAAAGATCGAGTTCATCAAGCGGGAGAATGTAGCTGGAGCGTTGGTTAGACCAAAGGACATGACGGTGTACTCGTATTGACCATAACGAGTGACAAAGGCTGTCTTGGGGATGTCCCCGTTTCGGATCTTGATTTGGTGGTAACCTAACCTCAAATCCATCTTAGAGAAGACTGAGGATCCAGCGAGCTGATCATACAAGTCGTTGATCCTGGGGAGCGGATATTTGTTCTTTATCGTGACCAAATTAACGGGACGATAATCTACAACCATCCGGTCCGTACCATCCTTCTTCTTGACGAAGAGGATGGGGCAAGCCCAAGGAGAAGAACTAGGACGGATGAAACCCTTTTGCAAGGACTCATCAAGTTGTTTCTTAAGCTCGGCTAGTTCTAAGGGTGCCATCTTGTAAGGTCTCCTAGAAATTGGAGCGGTTCTCGGATAAGATCTATGATTTAACTCTACATCTCTCGCTGTGGAACACCGGCAGTTCCTCCGAAAGACATCCGGAAAGTCACGAACTATCGGGATATCTTCAAGGTCCGGAAGAGGGTGGCATTAAGAGAATAGAGCCGACGCTTTGCAACTCGTGGAGACAAGTGACTATCTTGCCGATGGGTGTGTAAGCTGAACAGATCTGGTGTAACAATCAATCTTGGCATAATGAGCTGTCATCGGTCCATACCCAAGATGATGTTAATATCTCAGAGACTTGAGGGCTATAAATGATGCAAGGAATACAAGTCTGTCAACAAGGATTTCGTTACCATGGCTTACACTAGAAGTTTGCCATTTGGATCCAGGAGTTTGAATGACTAGTGGAGAGGGCATATCACAAAATGACAAGTTGTGCAAGTTAGCATAGCTTTCAGAAATGAAGGAGTGAGATGCTCCGGTATCGAACCGATGCTGGGTGACAATTGACAAGGAGTGTACCAAGAACGACATCTGGATCATCATGAGCGTCTTTAGCTGAGACGTGATGCACACGTCCACGTTCAGTGGGAGCTGACTTGACATTGATCATCTTGCGTGATGGCTTAACACAGCCAACAGTCTTCTCGGGCTGGGGTGGAGCATAACTAGTCTGAGAGCAGTCACGTGCATAGTGTCCTGGCTTCCCGCATGTGAAGCAAGTCCCTGAAGTTGGATGCGGACCCGCACTGACAAGCGGTCTACCAGTAGGCCTGGGTGGAACATACGACTGAGCTGGGGGAGGCACCACATGAGATGGCCTTGGTGAATATCCGGGAGGAAGAGCGGAGTTCGGAACCCAAATCCGGCGCTTCGAGAACTCGGAGCCGAAGAAGATCCCAAATCACGGGTGTGCTTACGAGACTCATCATAAGTGAGCTGAGCTGTCTCGCATTAATTGCCTTGTTCACAAGAGCTTGAAATGTATCACAATGATGTAGGTGGAGATCACGACGCAACTTGGGGTTGAGACCCCTCCGAACCTAGCTCGCTTCTTGGCGTCCGTGGACACTTCTTGTGTGGCATAACAGGCGAGGTTCTCAAACTCTCTCGCAGAAGCATCAACAGCCATCTTACTCGGGTGAAACTACGTAACTCTTCTCTCTTGCGATCGATGAGGGCTCGAGGAATGTGATGCTCGCGAAAAGCCTCGGTGAAATCCTCCAAGTAGGAATCGCCAGCTGGAAGCATAGCCTCATAGTTCTGCCACCAAAGACTAGCAGGACCTTCCAGATGGTATGTGGCATAGGTGACCTTGTCATCTTCAGCTACGTTCGCAGAATGGAGCTTGTGTGTGATACTACGGAGCCAGTCATCTGCATCGAGCGGCTCGATGGAATGATGAAAGGTAGGTGGGTGCAAGCGAATGAAATCATGAATGGTTGCAGACCCTTTGAACTGATGTGCGGTGTTCTCTTCGATACGTGCCAACAAGCGGTTAGACTCACGCTTGTTTCTCTCCATCTCTAACATGAACTCCGTCAACGAAGGCTGGTCGGGAGGATCCTCATCCCTACCATCTCCGTGGTTCTGGTTACGAGCAACAGAACTTCGCTTAGGTGATGACATCCTGAGAACGAAACCAAAGGTGGAATCAGCATCAACTATGGGCTATAGAATGTAGGACAAGGAAATTAGTAACTCTCGAACTCCTAGGCAATTCCGCAAGATAACGGCAAGAAATGCTCGTAATGAGACATCCCGCTAAAATGGGGTAGTAACATACTCAACATCATCATCAAGGTTCCGAGATCATACTAAATGACTACAGGAAGTACTCGAAACCTGGAATATGACTCTGATCAACCAATCCTATGGGACTACGGAGTAGTAACACGTGATCCTGATAGAAAGAAGAGAAGACCTAATTCCTTAACCCCAGAGGAAAGATAAGATGATTTCAGATCGAAGGTCATGAGGTATAAGGAGTAAAAGAGCCTTACGCTCCATCCCACAATCAATTCCCTACATATAACTAAAGCATTTCTAGACTCAACTTCACCAGCTTTGGCTTGGTAATCCCACAGCAACAAAGCTCGATACCAAAGCTGTCAGACCTCGACTCAATGCCACATCGATCTAGCATGTAACACCTCATATCACTTTGCGACTCACGCACGGTATCCCCACGGTGTCGCCTTACCTTTGCCGGGACCGCTTGCGCCTTTTGGCACACGATATGATAGTGTCGCTAGCATCCATATGATAAGGAGCCGGGCTGACATGGCTAGTCGTGAACCCAAAGTGGCACAAACTTACAGGACAGCATCCATGACCCAAAGATCGAACGTGTCGGTCATCGCGAGTGAATCCAGCTGTAGCACTGGGCTAACAGACTCGGTGAACTGGCAGAAGCGGCTAACAGACTCCGGTATTCATCGCGTGACATTTCCAAGGGACGTACACAGAACGAAGAAGGACACATGCCGCCAGCCTAAGTGATCCGGAGCAAGAGCAAGCTACCATGGCTCAAGGAAGCACTAGGAGACATTTCCGTAAGAAAGGCTACTAAGAATAAACAACTAGATAGTCGATCCCTCACATAGCAATACACATTACACGTACGCATAACATGCAAGTATGTGCTGTACAACATGGCATCACAACATAACTCTACAACTCATATAGATAAGGCTCAAAGAGCCATCATAGCATTCATTGCAAACAGGGTCACAGACCCATCATACAGAGCATACAAGCAATAAGCGGAAGCATTACATGTCCGGGTACAGACATCTACAAATGAAAAAGGTCAAGAGCCTCGACTATCTACAACATCCGATCAAGATCGAGCTGAGGTACAAGCTACTTGTCAAGTCCACGAGAACACTAGTAAGACCAAGTCTCCGCTGCAAAAACATAAATAAAGCACCATGAGTACAAAGGTACTCAAGAAGACTTACATCGATCCTATCATACATGCAATTGTATCAAGAGGGTAATGTGGGGTTTAGTTGCGACAAGCCAGCTTTGACTCTGTGGCTATCCTGTTCTACGACTACCGTAACTTCTTTGAGGTGATATAGGCACACGCAGTCCACTATTCACCACACAAAACACTACTATGGATTCATCCCCGCCTCCCTCACGAGAAGGCCATCCATAGCACTCACACTTGTCTTGAGCATTTTATAGTATCCACTTCAAGTTGTCTATGTACCATGTAAGCATCCAAGAAGTCCATATCCATGGACCCGCTATTCAATAGATCATGTTAACCCGCAGGGTGTACTTCTTCACACACGCCTCGCCACTTACCACCATGTACACGCGTGTATCTCGGCAACCTTCAAGCGGAAGCTTCGGCGAGGAGTCGGCCACGACCGACTAACAGACAAGACTCTAGCCTGTGTTTATCGCCTATTCGGTTTCATCCGCAAGGAGATCCGCCGGGTGTCGCCACGGCCCCAAACAATGTGTGCAGGGTTCCCGAGTCCACCATCCGGTGCCACTCGGTACACCGAGCCACGTGTGCCTAGTCTGTCCTAAGCCCACCCGCCGGGTGCCACTTGGTAGAAAAATAGCACTACCTACAAACACCGAAACTAGTTGCGACTCTGGGACAGAGATCAAGTTGGCTAATAAGTCGAGAGGGCACTTAAGCATTCCAATGTGTGGTAGTAACTAGTCATTGGACAACATACATGTAACTCGGTGCTTAAGGACGGTTCCAAAGGAGACAACCCACCATGTACTCCTACATGGCCTCTCACCGCTACCTTTACCAAATCGTGTTCACACACTTAACTCTCAGCACCAGATCAACTCATAACACTCCAATTCATTCCCAATGAACCAGACCTGACACAACTCTAAGCAATAGCAGGCATAGCATGGTAGGAACAAAACATGGGCTCATTCAACTCCTACACATGCTAGTGGCTTTTAACTATTTACTGTGGCAATGACAGGTCATGTAGAGGAATGGGTTCAACTACCGCAGCACAAAGTAGCAGATGAATCGTTGTTGTCCTAATGCAATAACTGAGAGCAGGAGCGAGAGAGTAGGATTTTATCGAATGAACAAGGGGTTTGCTTGCTGGTAGATCAACAAGGAAGGCACTGCTTCATAGACAGTACTGAACGGTCTCCTGAGCAGACCTATCGAGAAGGAACAGTGTCGGCAATCAATACACAAACATATGCAACAATATGATGCATGAACATGGCATGAAGATGTGATGCTGTTTGAGCTAATGCAACTAGTATTCATTTGGTTTGAAGTCCATTTGAACCCTAAGCTCAAATGCAATTCTAAATTAAGTCTCTTAATATGCCATAATGTGTTCCCTCATGTTCAGCATGTATAAGTTGGTTTGTCATGCATGAAACTAGTGCAGATGGATAGGTTGCATTTTTCTGATAATTTTTCATATATAACTTATTTCAATCTGAGTTACGGTTGAATTTCTATGAATTTTTGAAGTTTTGAACATTTTACGAAATTTCTGTTTTAAAATAATTCCGAAAATAAATAATTGCGCCAAGATGATGTCAAGATCGCGTCGCGGTCAACGGCGCCGACCAGGTCAAACCCGACACGCGGGCCCACACGTCAGTGACAGGATTAAACAGAGTTAAATTAATCCTAACTAAAGGATTAGTGGCTGGGGCCATCGACGTTGTCTCAAGGTTAACTAAGTGGTGAGGTTAGCAGCTAATCACGCGCCACGCCGGCCGCCGGAGTTTCACGGCGACGACCTTGAGCCACGGCGAAGTTCGCCGAACGAGCTGGAGGCCACGGTTTGGCACACGGAGGCCATCGGCGGTAGCCTGCAGCACGGCGCATCCAGCCGCCTTGGGAGGCCGAGGAACGGCGGAGCTCGCGAGGGAGCAGAAGCGCGGCGGCGGCCGAGTCGGCGCGCGCGAGCGCGATGCGGCAGGCTGCAGAGGGCGAGAACGAAGAGGGGAGGAGGAACAGCAGCTCACAGCGATCTCGATGGGCTTGACGGCGAGCTCGGGACGCTACTGAGTCGGCGGGCGGCGAAGACGATCTCCGCGGCCGGAGATGAAGACGACGGCGCCGAGGACGAAGCGGGGCTCGCCCGGGTTGCTTGGCTTGGTGAGGAGGGAGAGGGGGTCGCGGAGGAGCCGTGGAGCGTGTCGGGGAGGCGAGGCCGTGGCTGTGGGCGCGACAACAGTGGCCGGTGGCGGCGGTGGCGCCTGTCACAAGGTGAGAGAGAGACAGAGGAGGGGATGAGGGCGAGGGAGAGTGCGGGAGAGGTCGGGGGCTACGTGGCGACGCCTGGCGTGAGGGGAAGGGGCCAGGCAGGCAGCTGCGTGCCGGCGTGCACGGCGTCGGGCACTGCTTCCCCTCTGCCTACTGGCAAGAGGAGGAAGACGGCTTGGTGGGCTGGGCCAGAACAGGAATGGGCCGGCCAGAGGCGCCAGGTAGGAGGCCCAGGTAAGTATTTCTCTTACTTGTTTTCTGTTTTTCTGACATTTGTTTGGTTTAAATAAAATACTAAACCATTTTATTTTCTTATGCCAATTTTTATAGAAGCTAGTTATATTATTCCAGAGCTCCTTAATAAATGACATAATTTTTGGACATATATTAATATATATAACTAATATATTTCCAATGCAAGTATTTATGCATTAATTCCAAATGCCCAAAATAAATACTTATGAGCTCTTAAAAATATTGGCTTGATTTTTATCTCTGTCCAATATTTTCAGAGGGAAACATGAGCATTTTCTTGGACCCTTTTGGAGAAATTTTTATTTGGGTCATTTCAAGAATGATTCTGAGGGTTTCACCAAACCTCATTTCAAATTTAAATGGAATTTAAACATGATGCACAAATGACTAGCTAGTCTAGGTCATACCAGAACTAGGGATGTGACACGCAGCGCCCGGCCGGCGAGGTAAGCTATGTTATACTTTATGGGACACTCATTTCTTTCATAGTTTGACTCTATGTGGGATCTAAAACTCCTAATGCCTTTAACAGGAGTGGCAGAAGACGTTCGGACAGGTTAACTGTCCGGCTCCCCTTCCAGAAGATCCAGTGGACACCCGTTTGACAGGGCTGCTGGTTCCGGCACTTTACGTGGTGCCGGAGAAGAAGGCCAAGAAGAAGGCCACGGGAACCCGAAGGAGTTCCCGGCGCCAGTGATATCGGACTCGCTGCTCGATGGCTCGAGGCGGACTCCTCCCAAGACAAGGAGAGAGAGGCCTCTCCCAAGAGGGGAGAGAAGAAGAGGAAGGCTTCCCAACGAGGGAGGCCAAGGGTCCAAGAAGGAAGGACCTTCCTCCGGACTGCCCGCCAACACCGGCGACGGCGACGAGGAGTGGCCCTCAAGGGCCAAGCCCCTGGCAAGATCGTAAGCATCCAGAATCCTGAATGATTTATAATTTCTCTTTGTGCCACATAGTGTCCTCCTAATGCCGCATACAACCTGTAGTCCGGCCGAGGACGATCTTCCTGCTTCCTCGAGCGGGTCCTTGGCTCTGTCGGATGTGGATTCCATTCCGACTGCCTCCACCCCTCGTGACGCTGATGACGCCGAGGTGGGATCCCAGGAGGGGACCCACCAGGAGGGGGAGGCTCCGGAGGTGCCACAGGCAACCTCCGGACCAGACCGGACTCCGCACTGTAACCCGCAGTGGTTCCGAGTCCGGCAGCGCCCTTCAGAAGAAGGGCAAGACCGTGACACCGGCGGCCTCCGTCCAACCGGAGGCGCCGGACAACTTGTTAGAGGCGCTCAACGGCGCTTCCATCGAGGAAGAACACTGCACTATCATGAGTGCGGTGATTCAGAAGGTTCAGCTCGCCAAGAGTGGGCTGACCTAAGCCTACAGCAGCCTTCTAACAGGCTTTGAGGTAAGAAATCTAAGATATGTAATATAATACCGCATAGACAATAGCCCCTGATGCTCGGTTCGGTGTTCGGGAAGAAAAGCCGGACTGAGGATCTAAAAAGATATACGCAGGAGTTCTAAAATTTATGTCAATATGGGATTGCAGGCTGCGCTGCTGACCTGTGCCGCACTGACTGCGGAGGTCGATGCTTTGAAGCAGAACCTCGAGCGGTCCGAGAACGAGCTCGGCCTTGCCAAGAGGCAGCTCGAGGACAAAGAAGGTGGGTAACACCGTATTAAATTTGTACCTTAGAGAAAAGGATTTTGGTTGCAAGAGAAATAACAGGGATAACGTGGGCACTGCAGGGGCCACGAACGAGGTGGTGACCCTGAAGGAGGCCGTGTCCGCGATCGAGCGCATGCGCCATGAACGAGCTGAGCGAGAGAAGCAGGAGGCGCTGGTGGCGGAGGTGCAGCAAGAGCTTGTGTTCTCGTGGAAAAGCATGAGAGCTTGGGAGCGACTCAAGACTCGAGAGTCCGAGCTTGCCTCGCCTCTTGAGAGTGCCAAAGCCGCTAAGGCCAAGCCCATAAGGCCCTCCAGAGATTGAGGCGGTGAAGAAAATAGCGGTGTAAGGCATTTTTCATGCAAAGCAAGCATGTGAATGTGAATTACCCGTTACTTACCCGAATTCGAGCTCTCCAGAGCGCTTGCAGATCTTCCTCGCAGCATGTCCGATGCTTGCCGCGATTCTACCGCATCGAGGAGGGAGATCGACGGAGAAGGTCTTCGGTCTCAAGATGTCGAGGCGGACATCCGGTGCCCCTTGGCGACCAGCTGAAGCAGCTGGTCGAGCTCCACAAGGTTGCCGAATAGGCCATGAAGGGTCTCATAGTTCGGCTGTGGGCCGAGGAGGCCATGCCTGGGAGCTACTTCGGCCTAGTACGGCGGCTGGTGGATGTGTGTCCCTGGGTGGAAGTCGTCAAGCGCTCCGCCTGCATTGAAGGTGCCCGTCGGGCCCTTGCCCGTGCAAAAGTGCACTGGGGCAGGCTGGATGCTGAGAAGCTTCTGATAGACGCGCCACCGGCGGGCAGGGAGTATCGCACGCCCGAAATGTATTATAAGAGTGTCCTGAAGGGTGCCCGCAAGATTGCGGATGAGTGCTCCAAAGATGTAATATTTGAGTAGACTCGCAATGTGTTATCCTATGCGCTGAAAACTTTGTTCATATGCGCTAAGCAACGCTTATTAGTTTAAAATATTACCTTCTGTGTGGCCGTTTATCAAATCTGAGAGATGGCATGTCGTCTGCTTCAGCCCCCATGCCACGAGTGCTGGGGTGTTTGGGATAAACTTGAGCGCTCTTGTTCCCATTTTTGGGTCCATCTAGGGAGGCGCTCAACACGACGAACAAGGCAACCGGACTTATAATGCTTGAACACTCTCACTTAGCCATAGAATTCTATAATTTTAAATTTGGTGAAGCCCTAGTGTTTCGAAGACCGAGTTCGGGCGCTATCCTCGCCTGGGCGGACAAAGCCGGTTCCTCGCTCTAAGCGGCATAAGTCTTTAGGGACTAAAAGACCTCTCGAACAGCGACCAGCTCTCGCCTTATCATGACGGTCAGTTTTAGCTTTTCCACCGAGGCGCCGCCCAGCTCAACCGGGCGCAATCGCAGTGGTTCTCCAAAGGCTACCTTAGCCGATAGAACGGAACGAAGGTACTGAACATGGGAGCTGGGCGAACCCAACTATTGACCCAAGACATGATTCTGAGCCGATGCATATAGTGCTATAAGATCGGGGTGCCGCACTTATGAAAGTGTTCGGACTTATCACACCATAATGCGGGGAACATAAGCCCTTGGTGTATTCGGCCATACCAAAGTGTACGGATGCAAAATGTCATAAATGAACATATATGTAAGAAAGGAATGCAATTATAAGTTTAAAAGTGATGCATTGTTTATTCAAGGAATTTCGCCATGAGTGCGAACGATATACATAGTGCGGTAAGCAAGGGATTGGACTATTAAACATGTCCCCCTCTAGGGGTAGGCTGCGGAATGGTGTATTAAACAGATTTAATGCTCATAATGGAGACCACCGAGTGTTAAATCGTAGCCTTTGTCCTTCCACCGCTATTGCATCGTGAGTTCAAGAGTCCACCACGGACAGGTCTTTGGTGAACGGAGTCCTGTGGATAAAAAAGAAAAAAGAAAAAGAGCGACACACTTGGGAGCCCCTGGTGTGGTTGAGCCACACTCTGGGCCTGTCGTGGTCGTGCCCCTCCCCCTATGCCCATGGTATCTCCAGAGCGTAATGATGTACGCTGGGACTAGTCTTGCAATCATGCAAGGATCGGGTTAGCCGCATTGCTACGCATGCTCTAACGTGCTGTGGTCTTGATGTATGTTGCTCCGGCGCGTTTGGCCATGTCCGTCGTCGCGTTTGGCCATGTCCGGTCGCTTAACGCCGAACTCGAAATTGCCTTAAGCGGCTGCTGTGTACTTCGCCGAGAGCCGCTGTGTGTTCTCCGCTCGAGGGAGCGTTCAGTGTTTCCGCTGACCGTGATGACTCCACGAGGGCCCGCATCTTGAGCTTGAGGTATGCATAATACGGCGCGCTGAACTTTGTAAACGCGTCCGTCCGAAAGCAGAGCATGATAGCCGCCTCTTAAACGGGACTATATCAAGATTAACTCCTTGCTTCGGAAGTTATCCGGGATCCAAGACCACTTCAAAGTGTAACCGAGCCTGCATAATTGGCCTCTACACCTGTATGACGCCTTTGAAGGTCGCCTTTGTAGGTTTAATCCTTGAGGGTCTATGCCCATATTGCGACCGTATCCCGATAAAGCAGGTTCAGGCCGCCGCCTCGGCCCATCGTGACTCTAGTGAGGTGAAATCCATCGACGATTGGGTCTAAAACCACGCGCGAATCCGCCATGGCGGATATTGGTGGGTGGTCCTTCGATCGAAAGTGATCGGGCAAGAGGACCATGGATTGAACTCGGGCATCGCTCCATCGCATATACATCCCTAAGTGCACGCTCCGCTCCCTCTTGGGTATGTGGGTTGTGTATATCATGTTTACCGTCCGCACTGTGGGGAAACCCTTTGTCCTCTCATGCTCGGCGGCGGGTCTCCTCCTCGTCATCGCTATGCAGCCCCTTGTCATTTTTTTCGGCAATTAACTTGCCTGCCTGCTTAAATACCCAACAATCCCTGTTGGTGTGATTGGCTGGCTTTTCGGGGGTGCCATGTATCTGGCATGAGCGGTCGAGTATTCGGTCCAAATTGGACGGGCCCGGAGTAGTTCTTTTGAATGGATTTTTCCGCTAACCGGTTCGAGCCTCAATCCGCTCGCTGAGTGCCGATCTCATTGTTATCGCCGCACGCGGCGTTTGTTTTGTTGTTGCGACGCGACCGCCATTGCGGTCCTTGTTGTCCGGACCGCCGAATTTTTGCTGATGTTGTTACTACGAGCCAGCTAGCTATCCTCTCCCGCATGTAAGCGGGTCATGAGTGATGTGAGGGCTGCCATGGATTTCGCTTTTCCTGTCCTAGGTGCCGGGCCAGCCACTCGTCGCGGATGTTATGTTTGAAGGCTGCGAGGGCCTCTGATCCGGACAATCGACAATTTGATTTTTCTTTGTTAAGAACCGTGTCTGAACTGTCCGCCGATTCGTCTGGGCTGCTGAATTATGTGGCTTAGGTCATCGGCCTCGGTGGTCGCACATATGTGCCCTGGAAGTTGTCGAGGAATGCGGCTTCCAGGTCCTCCCAACACCCAATTGACTCTGCTGACAAGCTGTTAAGCCAATGCCGAGCTGGTCCTTTAAGCTTGAGTGGGAGATATTTGATGGCGTGGAGATCGTCACCGCGGGCCATATGGATGTGAAGAAGATAGTTTTCGATCCAAACCGCGGGGTCTGTTGTGCCATCATAGGATTCAATGTTCACGGGTTTTAACCCTTCAGGGATTTGATGATCCATTACTTCATCTGTGAAGCATAGTGGGTGTGCGGCGCCTCTATATTGGGCAATATCACGACATAGCTCAAGCGAGCTTTGTCTAATGTGTTCGGCCCGGCCGGAGTTGCTATATCCGGCGCGACGGTAGTCGTCGCACATCGTGGGGCACCCACGTGATCCGTAGATCGATCTTGATTGTCTTGCCTTGTCCTCCAATATGTCTCGCAAGTCCGGCGCATTCCCCCGTGGCTTCGTACTTTTAGAGCGGTGCCGGGGTACGGTCCTGATGGAGGGCCTAGATGCCTCTCTGTTGCAGCCACGAGGTGGTCGGTCTACCGTATTGTGCGCTGGTGATGAGTGTTTATATGCCTCCTCCTCTAATCGGGGGAGCAACTTGTGTTTTGGGTAGCTTTTGGAGGGGCGTTCGAGTTCATGCTCTTCGGTCGCGAGGACTTCGGTCCTTCTGTCGGCCAGAAGGTCTTTATCAGCTCGAAGCTGTTGCTGCTTTTTCTTTAGGCTGTTTGCCGTGGCCATAAGCCTACGTTTAAAACGCTCTTGTTCAACGTGATCCTCAGGCATGACGAATTCGTCGTCATTGAGGCTTGCCTCGTCTCCGGAGGGAGGCATGTAATTATCATCCTCTGCCGCTCTCTCTTCAGGGCTGGCTTCTCCGACCTCCCACACTGAATCTTGCTGGAGGGGATTATCTTCGGCACTCTCTGGGGTGTTATTATCTCCGGTGCCAGAATCTCCATTCTTGCTGTGGCGGGATTTAGAGCGGCGCCGCTAACGTTGGCGCTTGGGCTGTTTCTTAGAGGAATCTGCCTCCGCTGCTTCTTCGTCGTTCCCATCCTTTGGGATGTCCACCATGTATATGTCGTATGACGAGGTGGTCTTCTAGTGCCTCGTAGGCGCTGGTTCTTGGTCGTCTCCGGCATCGTCGTCCATACCGTCGATATCTTCGGAGTCGTAGTCTAGCATCTCGGTTAGATCGTCGATAGTGGCTACAAAGTGGGTGGTGGGTGGGTTTTGAATTTCTTCATCGTCCACATCCCAACCATCCTAACAGCAGTCCGGCCAGGGCTCTCCTGATAACGAGAGATACTTTAGCGAATTCAGGATGTCGCCAAAGGGTGAGTGCTGAAAGATGTCCACAGCGGTGAACTCCATGATCGGCGCCCAATCGGATTCGATTGGTAGGGGCGCAGGAGGTTCGCAGTCCGGCGAGGAGCCCGGCACCTCGGAGTCACGAGTTTTACGAGGGACAAGGTTAGTATTCGGCTCTATCGCCATAGAGGTTGCAGCCCCCGAGGCGGTGTCCAGCCACCTGTCCTCGATCTGCGCGGTCGGCTCCGAACTATGGATCAGAGCGGACTCATGTGCGGCCTCCAGGGTACTGTCCGGCGGCAGAGCTAAATCATGCCCATCGTGACAGCACGGCGCGCTCGGCTGTGGCTCGAATCCTGTGGGGACTCTGACTCATAAGTCGTGATCACCGAATGCACGTGTACAGTGATCCCAGAGATCAATGCTCACTGAACACACAGAAGCTGGATAACAAGAGTCTTACATCCATACATACCGTCTTACATAAATTGTGACCATTATGGTCAAGCCTTGAGTGCAACATCGCAGCAGAAAAATTTCATCGATAACTTGGACCCATGCCATCTGCCTTAACCCTACAGGCATTCTGACTGGGAAGCGTCCTAGCTCGCGTGCTCGTCACCGAAGAGTTCTTCATCACATCCTATTCTTTCATGCCTGGTCAATAAAATAACCAGTGGCAAGCCAATGAGTACTTTGAATGTACTCGCAAGCAACCCATTATTTGGTTCAAGGTACAGTAATGCATGACATAGGTAAAGTTTTGCATAAAGCTAGTTTTGAGTGCAAAGACATGTTCAACATCCTATAAAGCATGCATCAAGAGAATTCAAGTAACCATAAGAACTGGTCACAGATATCAACATAAATAGAAAGGGGCACCAACCCATTTATCATAAACAGAAAGGGCACCAACCCATCTCAATCGTGCCAAGTCCTCTGACTTGATCTAAGACAACACCATCATCTCACACACGCCGGGTTTGAAAACAAGTGGACGTAGCCCAAGAGCGATTACCCAACTGTCCTTGACCGTGGACACGGCTATTCGAATAGTTTTACACTCTGCAGAGGTTGAACACTTTACCCACTAGATCCGGGGAACTTCCGTGTCATCCACGACCCGTGGTACCTCAAGTACCCGGGGTAAGCACCCGATCACTACCTTTCCCTAGACGACACTAACATGGAGTCCACTCGATTGGTAGTAACCCCCGTGCCAAACATTTCTCATCATAAAGTTGCGGAGCCTCGCTCGCATATTCATCACATACCACAAGCACGGGGTACCAACGGTGTGTCCGGTGCCCTGTGAAAACAGTCATGGCCGCCCTACAGCACGACCCGCCCCAAGAGAGAGCACCAACTCTCCCCGTCACTATTAATGCGGGCTCCAAGCTAGTATCGGTCTAGGTACTCAATAATGCCCTTTCCCATATAAGGGTAGAGTGGTCGCGCATGTAAGGTTGGAATAACGGTCGCAACTCCGACCAATCCGTTTTGAAAACAACACACACTTTCCTTGGCACACCACTTCGTCATCAAGTGGTCACCAATCTCATCATCTCCCTCGGGCATAAGTGGCACCCGACGGGTTTTGAAAAGACTTTGAAATCACATTGCCTCCTTCACCATGCACAAACCCATCCCATTTATGTAGCATCTACATTTGCATCCTATCTACTCCCACCGGCATAACCCTCATAAGAAGGTAGGGCCATGCACAATGCAAGTATCAATGAGGAAGTAATCGTGGCAATCAACCCACGTGGTTCACCATCTCATCATGATTCCGATGCATCAACAATAAAGAGCTAAAAATGACATGCATATAAAGGGGTATCATAGTCATGGTCAAAGGGCTGCTTGCCTGTTCCTCGAGTCTTCAAGTCTTCGTCCTTCTCCAAGTACTCCGCCTACTTCATCAACTATCGCCGGAAACAAACACAATAAGCAACACAACAAGGCAAGAATAAATGTGCTCTAAAAATGTGAAGTTGACTTTTATTGATACCTCTGGTCATATGAGGAATGACCAAAGTGATTTCATTGAAGTGGATCAATGGACATCTCCTAACATTTCAATATGATGGAATCAAGAGGTTTATGGATTTGCTAGAAGTGTACAGAAATATATTTTTGAAAAATGAGCAAAGGCACCCATTTGACAAAGCATGATTTTAGAAGCATCTAGGAATTGGTTTCACTGGATTTGGAGTTCAAATGAATTTCCTATGAATTTGCAAAGCTGATAAATATGAAGAAATGGCTCAATGATTTATGTGGTACAGAAAGCATCAAGAAAAATGTTCATAAACTAGGTTATGAGCTTAGATTCATCTAGGAATTGGAATCATGGCATTTGGATCAATATTGTGCTCTCTGTGATTTTATAAAGTTCATCACAGAATTAGGAAAACAAGATTTGATAAATGTTTGTGAGGAAAAAGTCTCTGGAAAAATGTGCATGTTGCACCAACAGGTAGAGCATGATTTATGAAGTCTCTAGAAATTTGAACCATCAAATTTGGAGTTGATTTGATTTGTTTATGGATTTATGAAACTGTACAGAAAAGAAAAAGGGGAAAAAGGGGTTCTACCCAAATGGGCTGGATCTGGGCGGCGGCGACGCGCGCTGGGCGGAGTTTAGCAGCCAGGCTCCACCGGGCCGCCCAGTGGCTCGGCCTGCTGGTGTCGGGGCGACGCCGAAGGCGCCCAGCTGGAGTACGCCTTCGCTGCGGGGACACGGGAGAAGCTGAATGCGCCTCCACTTGCCAGCGTGGCCCCGTGGCTGGGCCACTGACGAGCGGGCCCCGCCTGTCGTTCGCCGTTTTCTTCCTCCCGCTTGTTCGGCCGAGGGAGCAGAGAGCTCGACGACGATCGCCGGCGCCACGGAGCACCTCCGCAGCGCCTGGCTATGGATGAGCTTCGGCGCCGAGCGCCGATCCATTCGTGTATGCCACGGCTGCCGGGGACGGTCGAGGCGACGGCGGCTTGATGCCGGGCGGACGGTGGCGTCGGGCGAGTTTGGGCATGGCGCTACGGTGCGCCCCGGACAAGGAAAGAGCGTGGGAGCTCCGCCTTGCTCGGGGAGGCTGCTGGTGGAGAGGGAGAGGAGAGGAGCTCGGGCTCGGCTGAATTTAGGTGGAGGCGGCGGCGGATCTCCGCCATGGAGGGCTATGGAGGCGCGAGAGGAGGAGTGAGTTGGTCCGGGGTGCAAGGGAGAGAGGGAGATCAAATGGAGCAGAGAGGAGGCCTGGGCGGCCTTTAGTAGCCAGCCTGTGGCTCACCGTGGGACGTGGGCGCACGGGTGGCCGCAGCAACGGCTCGGGCGGCCAGGAGGGAGGGAGCGAGGTTGCCACGGCGTTCGTGGGACGTGGTCCAAGTCGAGGAGAAGGAAACGGGAGCGGGCGAGGTCGAGGCGCGTGTGAGCATGTCCATTGGAGCTCTCGGGCGGCGGCAAGGCGTGAAAGGAGGCAGCAGGAGGGAGAAGGAGGTGGGCCACCTCGGTGTCGTGTTGCGGACGCCGAGGAGCATCGACCGGCGCGAGGGGAGGCTCGAGGTGGTCGGGAGTGCCGTGTCAACGGTCGGGAGCATGCCGACGTGCTCAGAGGCAAGAAATGGCCGGCACCGCAGCTTTTTGCGACACCAGCGCCCACTTGCGTCTGTAGCTGCAGGGGGATAAACAAAGGTGAAAGAAGCTTTGGATGCTCTACAACATGCCAGGAGTGAGAGAGAGATGACAAAGGAAGGAAAAAGTGGATGTCCAGAGAAGAAAAATGGAGCCCTTCCCTCCTTAATCATTGCCTCTCGGGCAGGGAAGCACACCAGAGGTAGAGGGGAACTAGGAGGGGCTGTGGTAAAAAGGAGAAGTCATGGAGATTAGTGGAAGGGGTCAAAATAGTGATTTTTGCAAAATGCCAGAAGGTGTTTGATGTTGGTTTGGGCAAGAATATGATTCCCATTTGTCATGAGGTTCCACAGGGTGAAATGACACATATAATTAGGGCCTTCCACCAATTTGGAGCTCAATTGAAGGAAGTTGACAATGCAACTTTGGTAAACCCTAAAAATGAACAGAAATGGGTTTTCCAAGATTTAGTCATGAAAATATGTTCTCCTTGATGCACCACTTGGTGTAGTGTCATCATTTGATCATGTTAACATGCTCACAAAAGTTGTGGTCAAGGAGAAAAGGTTGGGAGTGCAAACTTGTTCAAATATGGTTCTGGACAGAAAGAGTTTTGGGGCACTTTAATCAAGTTAACTTGCTCTCCAACTTGTGCCATTTGGTCTAGATGAATTATTAGACCATTTGAGCAAGTTCACAAGGTTTGAGAACATTTGGACATGTTTGGCAATGTAAAGTTGCTCAAACTTCAAAATGGGCAGAAATGGTTTTGAGAGGTTTGGATGATGCTACCTTGTTCTCCAAGTCATGAGACTTGGCAAGATCACCAAATATGTCATATGTGACATGATAGAATTGTCTTGGAATATTTGGAGAATATTTCCTTTGTAAATATTTCAAAAGCTTGAAATATCCTGAAAGGGGTTTTGGGGGGTTTGACCAATATTTTGACCATAACCATGTGTTGAAACTCTTATATATGGACAATATATGTCCTATGAGTTTCCCTAAATTTTGTCAAATATTTTTGAAGCAATAAAATAATTTTTACCTATTAAAGACCATTTATGGCCTTAAGAAAAAGCCTTTAAATAAAATAGGAAAATAACTTCTAAAATTATATTTCTGTGGTTTCTGGGTATCCTATATCTAATAGGAGTCAAATATATTTTTGTAAAGATTTTACTGCCCTTAATTAAGTACTTGCAAAGTGCAAACCTCAATTTAGGGTTTTTGAAAACTAATTTTGAAAATACTTTTGGCCAAATTATTTTTGCAAGAAATTATTTTTATATCCTATACACATGGCATGATCATTGGGAAAGGTTTTTGGAGCAAGGATATGAAGTATAGGGGTTGGAGGATTTATTTGATTTTTTTTAGAGCACTTGCAAACAGCAGACAAAAATCAAATCAAGCAAAGTCCAAAACACTCAAAAGTTTTTGTCAAACCACATTTTTGCATGATTAAAAGCTTAAGTGTTGTGCCATGAAAATCAGGGTGTGACTGACCTACCCCCCTTACAAGAATCTCGTCCCCGAGATTCCTAGACTAGGCGCGGAAAGGGATACAGAAACTTGGATCTGGGGTAGTCTTCACGTCCTCATACTGCTTCTGCTTCTGAGTGGTGCTCCATGGAATCTTGAAGGACCTGGTCTTTGTGACTTCGTGCATGACGCTCTTCTTGATCCAGCTGCTAATGTGTAGCTCGCAGAGGTTAGATTGGGCTAGGGTCGATGGCTCGGGCTACCTAGGAAGTTGGGAACACTTTCGGGTTGGGATGCATGGAAAGCGCCAGCACCTCGGGTAGCTCTGTGGCAACTTCAGCTGGTAGCCGTCTATTCTTCGCCTTGCGGTGATCCCGAGGGGTTGTTAAATCTTGGAGTGATCTCAAGAAGGCCGATGAATCTTGGGGCGAGCTTTCCTTTGACATGGAAGTGCTGGGTTCCTTTGAGAGGGTGACCGGAGATAAACATGGCCTCCAACCTCGAAGGTCAAGTCTCGACGACGTGAGTCGGCGTAGTTCTTTGTCTTGACTTGGCAGTCCTCCAACGCTCTCGACAAGCGGACTTGCTCTTCGGTTTCACGGAGGATATCAGCCCAAAGACAAGTCCTTCTCCGGTTTCGACCAATTGAGGGGTATGCGGCACTTCCGTCAGATAACACTTCAAATGGTGCCACCAAGGCTTGACTTCAAGGTTAGTTAAGAATCTGGTGCAACCAGTTCCAACCCAAGCTTTCAAGTTCTACATACAAGGCGGGCAGCTTGTCCTTAAGCATAGCATTCAAGGAACAAGCCTTTTCGCTTAATGTACCTGCTACCACATTAGCCTTCCTGTGGTGGTATTGAACACCGAGGTCATAATCTTTGATCAAGTCTAGCCATCTTCTTTGCCTCGTGTTCAATTCCTTTTGAGTGAAGATATACTTGCACCTTTGGGACCCGTGTATATCTCACATCCCTTCCGTAAGAGGTAATGTCACCATGTCTTCAGGGCATGAACCACTGCTGCTAGCTCAAGGTCATGAGTAGCATAGTTTTCTTCATGAGGCCGTAGTTGCCTTTGAGAGGAGTGGCTTGCAGATATGCACGGTCTTCAACGCGGAAGCTCACTCCTTGATGACGGTGGTTGGTATAGTGCTTCCTCCTTGACCTGGCGGTCTTCGGATGTTCCCTGACCAGCTGATCAACTCTTCTTCCATCTTCAAGTGGACATTCATGTCCTCAAGTAAGGATGATGATCTACTTGCCCAAGTACTCTATAAAGTATTTGGGGTACGTAGAGTGGGCTGAGGCATTAGTGAGGGTCACGGTTGAGCATTGGTCAAGGTCTTATTGATCTAGAGCCAAGGCCCAAGGTCACGATCCAACCGTGTTGTGGCTTGGTAGGGCATAAGGGTTTCAAGGATTCTAGTGTACGAATGAAAGTTTATCATCCCATCCTTGAGCACAGTTTCTGAGATGCCAATAGTCTATCTAGTCCTCCAAACAGATCACCTTATACTATTGAAAGCATCATTTCGTATAGGCCAACTCCAATCATCACTCATGCCATTCGTGTCCTCATGACTCCCAAGAGGAGGTCTAACAAAATCATACATGTCTATAATCCCTAAACTCATATGTATGTCTACCCCTAATAATCCATGGGTAGAACATACAAGCTTGGATTTAATATCCACCATCCAAGTGCTCAGTCCATTTCCAAGGTCCATGCTAGTGCATCTCTATCCTGAGGAAACACGTCAGATGCCACTCCAAGATCTTGTTTCCTTCCTATGAATCAACTCCAACAGCCCATTAACTTCCACCAATTTCTACATAATTCCATTTATTCCACAAATCCAAAGTCTATGATGTTCCACATGATCTTCTAGAGTCCTATAATCCCCAAATGCGTGAAGAGGCTATCTCTACTAGAGTAAGTCCACCAATTCCCATTATTGTATTCTAACAATACTCCAAGGTCAAGCTCACAAAGATGCCTAAATAAACTCCGACAATTAGCCCAATCTCCTAGTTTATCGTCCACCGAGAATCATGGTATCATGATCGAGATCATCAGTCTAAATCCAATTTACTCCGAACCATGTAGACATACTCAGCATCTATATTCAACTAGAATCGCCTACTAAAATCCAAATCTCATGTCCAACGAGAATCCTACATGTTTCCCCCAAGTCACTTACGTAATATCAACTGCCTCCTATCAATATCCCATGGCTAAGTTAAATCCAAATACTCCCAAGAATTTCAGCTTGTGATCATAATTGTCATATAAATTCAATCTACTCAGGGGTAACGAAAGCTATGCCACTCTATAATCATGATCCCACGAAGTTCATCACCAACATGGTAGCCTTATAATCCACCAAAGAGTCTCAGATAGTTCCTCAAGTCATTGATATAAACTCATCAAGTCCTTGCCCTCCGTCCCTATCTCCTTGAATTGGTCTCTATGGCGTCGCCGGTTTTGGTGCTATCTTAGGATGATAATGTGCTCATTCACTATGTCCACTAGTTCCATAATGAACCCAGTGATAAGCAAGGTTATGAAGGCTTAACAGGTTCTCTTGCAATTCCGTAGGTTAAGCTCGTGGTTAAGGTTTCAAGCTGGGGTATCTCGTGAAGCCTCGAAGGGTCTAGGAATGGGTCTCTAATATTGAGGGGAAACCACCGTAACTCTAAGGGGTTGCACTTGGTCGGGGAGGTTGTAGAAAAAGTCTTCAGTGCTTGTTGGTCGAGGAAGCAGATTTCTTGGTGCATCTTGTCTTGCTGGTCTTCAATTGAGGAGAGAGAGACAAGAGGGAAAAGTAGCATAGAGGAGGGAAAAGCCTAAAAGGGGGGTTCTATAGTGCAAGTGCAAACAAACAAGTGCCAAAAGGCCAAACACAACAACAAAATAAGGCAGGTGATATAGTCGCATACTTGTTGCCTAGGGCAAAAGTGCGACCTATATCAAAACATAAACAAATAAAAACAAGCAACACAAAATCATGGTTCTACTCGAACCATCATACGGACTCGACTTCGCATAGGGGGTACACGACTCATCCTACCCTAGGGGTTCTTGACTCCATAGTCGTGCCTTGTGCCTCGTGCAGTCTCCCGGGTTTCCCTCAGGTGCTGCTACGTCTCTTGTAGTTGCTTGATGGAATGATCCCGGTTGAGCTTGAAGAGTCTTCAACAACTTCTTGCCTGTTGAAGTGATGGGGTGAAGGTGGCTTCTCATAGCAGGCATTGACTTGGTCTTCTGTTGTCTTCTTAATCATGATGATCCCTTCTTGTCTTCTAAGTCATCGATGGTACCAGGTAGGTAATCCTTCATGCAATGACATTATCAAGGCATAATAGAGGTCCCTCATGTCGGTTACGTTGATGATAACATCGACACCAAGAGTGGGGAATGAGGAGAACCGTTTTCCTGCTCACTATGGTGAGGCGGACCAAATGGCTAGGTTCTCATCCACCGGTGGTTGCCGATACAACAACGGTAGTGACAGGGTTACTCTATTAGCGATGTATATCATGATCTCGCATATCCTATGCCCTGATCATCGTAGGCTAAGGTTGCATCATCTTGGAGCAGTGTCAAGGGTGTCGCCATCTCCTGGGTCTTCAGGTCCTCATTCCTCGAGGATATGTCTTCTGCTGGTATCGTCTTGTTGGGATGTCGCCAATCTTGTGTTCGGGAGATGTGGATGAACGTCTGGCAAGGCATCATCCTTCCAGATTATCCACGCGGATTACAAGGAATCCAATGGCTAGGGACATAAGGGTTCTAGCGACCATTAAATTTTGAAGGGGAGGAGGAAAGTATATCTTAGCTTTCGAAAAACTCAGAAGGGGAAGAGAAGCATAGATAGTTTTGAAAACTAGCAGTAGTTTTGGAAATAGTTTTACCCTAACTAACGACCATGCTAACTAAGGCTTCCTACAGTCAGGATGGCTCTGATACCAGCTCTGTGGGGACCCCGACTCATAAGTCGTGATCACCGAATGCACGTGTACAGTGATCCCAGAGATCAATGCTCACTGAACACACAGAAGCTGGATAACAAGAGTCTTACATCCATACATACCGTCTTACACAAATTGTGACCATTATGGTCAAGCCTTGAGTGCAACATCGCAGCGGAAAAACTTCATCGATAACTTGGACCCATGCCATCTGCCTTAACCCTACAGCATTACGACCGGAAGCCCTAGCTCGCGTGCTCGCCACCAAGAGTTCTTCATCACATCCTCGTTCTTTCATGCCCGGTCAATAAAATAACCGGTGGCCAGCCAATGAGTACTTTGAATGTACTCGCAAGCAACCCATGATTTGGTTCAAGGTACAAGAATGCATGACATAGGTAAAGTTTTGCATAAAGCTAGTTTTGAGTGCAAAGACATGTTCAACATCCTATAAAGCATGCATCAAGAGAATTCAAGTAACCATAAGAACTGGTCACAGATATCAACATAAATAGAAAGGGCACCAACCCATTTATCATAAAAGTAAAGGGCACCAACCCATCTCAATCGTGCCAAGTCCTCTGACTTGATCCAAGACAACACCATCATCTCACACACACCGGGTTTGAAAACAAGTGGACGTAGCCCAAGAGCGGTTACCCAACTGTCCTTGACCGTGGACACGGCTATTCGAATAGTTTTACACTCTGCAGAGGTTGCACACTTTACCCACTAGATCCGGGGAAATTCCATGTCATCCACGACCCGCGGTACCTCAAGTACCCGGGGTAAGCACCCGATCACTACCTTTCCCTAGACGACACTAACATGGAGTCCACTCGATTGGTAGTAACCCCCGTGCCAAACATTTCTCATCATAAAGTTGCGGAGCCTCGCTCCCATATTCATCACATACCACAAGCACTGGGTACCAACGGTGTGTCCGGTGCCCTGTGAAAACAGTCATGGCCGCCCTACCTGGCACGACCCGGTCCCAAGAGAGAGCACCAACTCTCCCCCGTCACTAGTAATGCAGGCTCCAAGCTAGTATCGGTCTAGGTACTCAATAATGCCCTTTCCCATATAAGGGTAGAGTGGTCGCGCATGTAAGGTTGGAATAACGGTCGCAACTCCGACCAATCCGTTTTGAAAAAAACACACACTTTCCTTGGCACACCACTTCGTCATCAAGTGGTCACCCATCTCATCATCTCCCTCGGGCATAAGTGGCACCCGACGGGTTTTCAAAAGACTTTTGAAATCACATTGCCTCCTTCACCATGCACAAACCCATCCCATTTGCGTAGCATCTACATTTGCATCCTATCTACTCCCACCGGCATAACCCTCATAAGAAGGTAGGGCCATGCACAATGCAAGTATCAACGAGGAAGTAATCGTGGCAATCAACCCACGTGGTTCACCATCTCATCATGATTCCGATGCATCAACAATAAAGAGCTAAAAATGACATGCATATAAAGGGGTATCATAGTCATGGTCAAAGGGCTGCTTGCCTGTTCCTCGGAGTCTTCAAGTCTTCTGGTCCTTCTCCAAGTACTCCGTCTACTTCGTCAACTATCGTCGGAAACAAACACAATAAGCAACACAACAAGGCAAGCATAAATGTGCTCTAAAAATGTGAAGTTGACTTTTATTGGATACCTCTGGTCATATGAGGAATGACCAAAGTGATTTCATTGGAAGTGGATCAATGGACATCTCCGAACATTTCAATATGATGGAATCAAGAGGTTTATGGATTTGCTAGAAGTGTACAGAAATATATTTTTGAAAAATGAGCAAAGGCACCCATTTGACAAAGCATGATTTTAGAAGCATCTAGGAATTGGTTTCACTGGATTGGGAGTTCAAATGAATTTCCTATGAATTTGCAAAGCTGATAAATATGAAGAAATGGCTCAATGATTTATGTGGTACAGAAAGCATCAAGAAAAATGTTCATAAACTAGGTTATGAGCTTAGATTCATCTAGGAATTGGAATCATGGCATTTGGATCAATATTGTGCTCTCTGTGATTTTATAAAGTTCATCATGAATTAGGAAAACAAGATTTGATAAATGTTTGTGAGGAAAAAGTCTCGGAAAAATGTGCATGTTGCACCAACAGGTAGAGCATGATTTATGAAGTCTCTAGAAATTTGAACCATCAAATTTGGAGTTGATTTGATTTGTTTATGGATTTATGAAACTGCATGTAAAAGAAAAAGGGGAAAAGGGTTCTACCCAAATGGGCTGGATCTGGCGGCGGCGACGCTGCTGGCGGAGTTTAGCAGCGAGGCTCCACCGGGCCGCCCAGTGGCTCGGCTCTGCTGGTGTCGGGCGACGTCGAAGGCGCCCAGCTGGAGTACGCCTTCGCTGCGGGGACGCGGGAGAAGCTGAATGCGCCTCCGCTTGCCAGCGTGGCCCCGTGGCTGGGCCACTGACGAGCGGGCCCCGCTGTCGAGTTCGCGCCGTCTTCCTCCCCGCTTGCTCGCCGAGGGAGCAGAGAGCCCCGACGACGACTGCCGGCGCTACGGAGCTCCTCCGGCAGCGCTTTGGCTATGGATGAGCTCGGCGTCGAGCGCCGCATCCATTCGTGTATGCCACGGCTGCCGGGGACGGTCGAGGCGACGACGGCTTGGATGCCGGCGGACGGTGGCGTCGGGCGAGTTTGGGCATGGCGCTACGGTGCGTCCCCGGACGAGGGAAAGAGCGTGGGAGCTCCTCCTTGCTCAGGGGAGGCTGCTGGTGGAGAGGGGAGAGGGAGAGGAGCTCGGGCTCGGCTGAATTTAGGTGGAGGCCGGCGGCGGATCTCCGGCCATGGAGGGCTATGGAGGGCGCGAGAGGAGGAGTGAGTTGGTCCGGGGGGTGCAAGGGAGAGAGGGAGATCAAATGGAGCAGAGAGGAGGGCCTGGGGCGGCCTTTAGTAGTGAGTCCGTGGCTCACCGTGGACGTGGCGCACGGGTGGCCGCGGCAACGGCTCGGGCGGCCAGGAGGGAGGGAGCGAGGTTGCCTACGGCGTTCGTGGACGTGGTCCAAGTCGGGGGAGAAGGAAAGGGGGAGCGGGCGAGGTCAGAGGCGCGCGTGTGTGAGCATGTCCATTGGAGCTCTCGGGCGGCCGGCGCGCGTGCGAAAGGAGGCAGCAGGAGGGAGAAGGAGGAGTGGGCCACCTCGGTGTCGTGTTGCGGACGTCGAGGAGCATCGACTGGCGCGAGGGGGAGGCTCGAGGTGGTCGGGAGTGCCATGTCAACGGTCGGGAGCACGCTGACATGCTCCAGAGCGCGCAAATGGCCGGCACCCGCAGCTTTTTTGCGCGCACCCGCGCGTCCACTTGCGTCTGGTAGCTGCAGGGGGGATAAACAAAGGTGAAAGAAGCTTTGGATGCTCTGCAACATGCCAGGAGTGAGAGAGAGATGACAAAGGAAGGAAAAAGTGGATGTCCAGAGAAGAAAAATGGAGCCCTTCCCTCCTTAATCATTGCCTCTCGGGCAGGGAAGCACACCAGAGGTAGAGGGGAACTAGGAGGGGCTGTGGTAAAAAGGAGAAGTCATGGAGATTAGTGGAAGGGGTCAAAATAGTGATTTTTGCAAAAT
The DNA here is from genome assembly GCA_021437245.1 of Aegilops speltoides. Lineage (NCBI taxonomy): Eukaryota > Viridiplantae > Streptophyta > Magnoliopsida > Poales > Poaceae > Aegilops > Aegilops speltoides. The sequence goes on from CM038145.1 coordinate 120,032,659, forward strand.
GCCAGAAGGTGTTTGATGTTGGTTTGGGCAAGAATATGATTCCCATTTGTCATGAGGTTCCACAGGGTGAAATGACACATATAATTAGGGCCTTCCACCAATTTGGAGCTCAATTGAAGGAAGTTGATAATGCAACTTTGGTAAACCCTAAAAATGAACAGAAATGGGTTTTCCAAGATTTAGTCATGAAAATATGTTCTCCTTGATGCACCACTTGGTGTAGTGTCATCATTTGATCATGTTAACATGCTCACAAAAGTTGTGGTCAAGGAGAAAAGGTTGGGAGTGCAAACTTGTTCAAATATGGTTCTGGACAGAAAGAGTTTTGGGGCACTTTAATCAAGTTAACTTGCTCTCCAACTTGTGCCATTTGGTCTAGATGAATTATTAGACCATTTGAGCAAGTTCACAAGGTTTGAGAACATTTGGACATGTTTGGCAATGTAAAGTTGCTCAAACTTCAAAATGGGCAGAAATGGTTTTGAGAGGTTTGGATGATGCTACCTTGTTCTCCAAGTCATGAGACTTGGCAAGATCACCAAATATGTCATATGTGACATGATAGAATTTTCTTGGAATATTTGGAGAATATTTCCTTTGTAAATATTTCAAAAGCTTGAAATATCCAGAAAGGGGTTTTGGGGGGTTTGACCAATATTTTGAACATAACCATGTGTTGAAACTCTTATATATGGACAATATATGTCCTATGAGTTTCCCTAAATTTTGTCAAATATTTTTGAAGCAATAAAATAATTTTTACCTATTAAAGACCATTTCTGGCCTTAAGAAAAGCCTTTAAATAAAATAGGAAAATAACTTCTAAAATTATATTTTTGTGGTTTCGGGTATCCTATATCTAATAGGAGTCAAATATATTTTGGAAAGATTTCTACTGCCCTTAATTAAGTACTTGCAGTGCAAACCTCAATTTAGGGTTTTGAAAACTAATTTTTGAAAATACTTTTTGGCCAAATTATTTTTGCAAGAAATTATTTTTATATCCTATACACATGGCATGATCATTGGGAAAGGTTTTTGGAGCAAGGATATGAAGTATAGGGGTTGGAGGATTTATTTGATTTTTTTAGAGCACTTGCAAACAGCAGACAAAAATCAAATCAAGCAAAGTCCAAAACACTCAAAAGTTTTTGTCAAACCACATTTTTGCATGATTAAGAGCTTAAGTGTTGTGCCATGAAAATCAGGGTGTGACAAATCCATTGAAGATCAAGTCTCCGCGGATGTCAGCCGTGAAGTTTAGGCTTCCAAATCTGACCTGATTGCCAGGGGCGTAGCTTTCGATCTGTTCCAGATGGCCAATTGAATTGGCCCGCAGTGCGAAGCCGCCGAACACGAAGATCTGTCCGGGGAGAAAAGTCTCACCCTGGACTGCGTTGTTGTTGATTGAAGGAGCCATCAAGCCTATCGGTGACGAACAGAGGAACTCTCAATGAAAGCACCAATGTTGGTGTCAAAACCGGCGGATCTCGGGTAGGGGGTCCCGAACTGTGCGTGTAGGTGGATCGTAACAAGAGACAAGGGACACGATGTTTTTATCCAGGTTCGGGCCCTCTCGATGGAGGTAAAGCCCTACTCCTGCTTGATTGATATTGATGATATGGGTAGTACAAGAGTGGATCTACCACGAGATTAAGGAGGCTAAACCCTAGAAGCTAGCCTATGGTATGATTGTCGTAATGGTTGTTCGTCCTACGGACTAAAATCCTCCGGTTTATATAGACACCGGAGAGAGCTAGGGTTACACAGAGTCGGTTACAATGGTAGGAGATCTACATATCCATATTGCCAAGCTTTCCTTCCACGCCAAGGAAAGTCCCATCCGGACACGGGACGAAGTCTTCAATCTTGTATCTTCATAGTTTTGGAGTCCGACCGATGATGATAGTCCGGCTATCCGGACACCCCCTAGTCCAGGACTCCCTCGGTCGCATACTGGGCGTGACATAGCATGACTTTAATATCACTACCTCCATATATCAAAACAATTATCAAGTATCAAATTGATCATAGCCTCCAATTCACTTTCTATGATAGTTTTTATTATACCCAACTTGGATGCCTATCATTCTAGGACCAATTTTATAACCATAGCAAATACCATGCTGTTCTAAAAGACTCTCAAAATAATATAAGTGAAGCAAGAGAGACTAATGATTTCTACAAAAATAAGTCACCACCGTGCTCTAAAAGATATAAGTGAAGCACTAGAGCAAAAACTATCAAGCTCAAAAGATATAAGTGAAGCACATAGAGTATTCTAGCAAATTCTAATCAAATAGGCTTCTGCCAAAATGTGTGTCCAGCAAGGATGATTGTGTTAAACTAAAAAGAAAATACTAATATAATACACGACGCTCCAAGAAAAACACATATCATGTGGCGAATAAAAATATAGCTCCAAGTAAAGTTACCAAAGAACGAAGACGAAAGAGGGGATGCATTCCCGGGGCATGCCCAAGCTTAGGCTTTTGGCTATTCTTGAATATCATGGGGTGCCTTGGGCATCCCCAAGATTAAGCTCTTGCCACTCCTTATTCCATAGTCCATAAAAGCTTTACCCAAAACTTGAAAAACTTCACAACACAAAACTCAACAGAAAATCTTATAAGCTCCATTAGTGAAAGAAAACAAAACCACCACATAAGGTACTGTAATGAACTCATTCTTTATTTATTTCGGTGTTAAACCTACTTTATTCCAAGTTCTCTATGGTTTATAAACTATTTTACTAGCCATAGATACATCAAAATAAGCAAACAACACACAAAAAACAGAATCTGTCAAAAACAGAACAGTCTGTAGCAATCTGTAACTAACGCAAACTTCTTGAACTCTAAAAATCCTACATAAATAGGAAGTCCTGGAAAAATTTTTATTGATCAGCAGCAAAAAGAATCAACGCAAAATTAGGTTCCTGTGATTTAACAAAATTATATTCGTGCGTGCAAAGTTTCTGTTTTTCAGCAGAATCAAATCAACTATCATTATAGGTTATCCTATAGGTTCTACTTGGCACAAACACTAATTAAAAGATAAAAACACATCTAAACAGAAGGTAGACGCAAGATTTATTACTAAACAGGAGAAAAAACAAAAAACATAAAGAAAATTGGGTTGCCTCCCAACTAGCGCTATCGTTTAACGCCCCTAGCTAGGCATAAAAGCAAAGATAGATCTAACGAGTGCCATCTTTGGCACTAAATTCATAAGTAGCCTGCATGATAGATTCATAAGGTAATTTGAGTTTCTTTCTTGGAAAGTGCTCCATTCCTTTCTTTAATGGAAATGGGAATCTAATATTCCCTTCATTCATATCAATAATCGCACAAATCGTTCTAAGGAAAGGTCTACCAAGAATAATAGGGCAAGAAAGATTGCAATCTATATCAAGAACGATAAAATCCACGGGCACCAAATTTTTATTTGCAACAATGAGAACATCATTTATCCTTCCCATAGGCTTTTTAATGGTGGAATCCGCAAGGTGCAAATTTATAGAGCAATCATCAAGATCATGGAAACCTAGAATATCACATAAAGTTTTCGGAATCATGGAAACACTAGCACCCAAATCACACAAAGCAAAACACTCATAATCTTTAATTCTAATCTTTATAGTAGGTTCCCACTCATCATTAAATTCTCTAGGTATAGAAACTTCCAAATTAAGTTTTTCATCATAAGATTGCATCAAGGCATCAACGATATGTTTGGTAAAAACTTTTTTTTGACTATAAGCATGAGGAGAATTAACAACGGATTGCGACAAGCAAATATAACCTTCTAAAGAACAATTATCATAATCAAAATCCTTGAAATCCGAGATAGTGGGTTCAATGCTATTTAAAGTTGTGACCTCTCCAATCCCACTTTTACCAAATTTAGCATCAAGATCTAAAAACTCCGAATTCTTGGCACGCCTTCTAGGCAAAGTTGATTCATCATCAGTCCCATAATCATCAAAATTCATATTGCAAAACATATATCTAATAGGAGACGCATCAATAACTTTAAGATCCTCATCATTATGTTCATGGAAACTAGAAGAACACCCTTTTATAAAGCTATCTTTCTTAGCACGAAATCTAGCAGTTATTTCCTTACACTCATCAATGGAAATTCTCATTACTTTGAGAGACTCATTGATATCATGCTTAAGAGCAGAAGATCTAAGTTCAAGAGACTCAACATCAAGCGAAAGTCTATCAACGTTCCTAGCCAAATCATCAACTTTGAGCAATTTTTCTTCAAGCAAAGCATTAAAATTCTTTTGATAAATCATAAATTCTTTCACACTATTCTCAAAATCAGAGGGCATCTTATTAAAACTACCATAAGAATTATTGTAGGAATTTCCATAATTATTAGAGGAATTACTAGGGAACGGTCTAGCATTAAGGTTTCCTCTATAAGCATTGTTTCCAAAACTATACCTACCAACAAAATTCACATCCATAGATTCATTATTATTCTCAATAAAAGAAGACAAAGGCATATCATTGGGATCAAGAGGAGTATTTTTAGTAGCAAACAACTTCTATAGCATGCGCTTTTTTACTAGAAGATCTTTCTGTGTGCCATTGAGAATAATTAGCCATAATATTATCAAGAAGTTTTGTAGCATCTCCTAACGTGATTTCCATAAATGTGCCTCCCGCGGCCGAATCTAAGAGATTTCTAGAAGCAAAGTTCAAACCGGCATAAATTTTTTGTATGAACATCCATAAATTCAAACCATGAGTAGGGCAATTGTGATGCATCAATTTCATTCTTTCCCAAGGTTGGGCAACATGCTCATGATCAAGTTGTTTAAAATTCATAATATCGTTCCTAAGAGTGATGATCTTAGCGGGAGGAAAATACTTAGAGATAAAAGCATCTTTGCACTTGTTCCAAGAATCAATACTATTTTTAGGCAAAGGCGAAAACCAAAATTTAGCACGATCTCTAAGTGAAAACGGAAATAACTTCAATTTGACAATATTGTTTTCTGTATCTTTCTTCTTTTGCATATCACACGAATCAACAAATTTGTTTAGATGAGTAGAGGCATCTTCACTAGGAAGGACGGCGAATTGATCTTTCATAACAAGATTCAGCAAAGCAGTATTGATTTCACAAGACTCAACATCATTAAGAGGAGCAATCGGAGTACTAAGGAAATCACTATTATTGGTATTCGAGAAGTCACACAATTTGGTATTATCTTGCGCCATGGCGACAAGTAATCCAACACACAAGCAAACAGACAAAGGCAAGCGAAAAACAGAGGAGGAGATTAGGAAAGAGAGGGTGAATAAAATGGCAAGGGCGAAGTGGGGGAGAGGAAAATGAGAGGCAAATGCCAAATAATGTAAATGCGAGGGAGATGGGTTTGTGATGGGTACTTGGTATGTCTCCACTTGAGCGAAGACCACCCCGGCAACGGTGCCAGAAATCGCACGTTGGCGGGAGGTCGAATCTTGACATGACTTGGTGGAAGACTCCCCGTCAATGCTGCCAGAAATCCTTCTTGCTACGTCTTGAGCTTGCGTTGGTTTTCCTCGAAGAGGAAAGGGTGATGCAGCAATAGTAGCGTAAGTATTTCCCTCAGTTTTTGAGAACCAAGGTATCAATCTAGTAGGAGGCTCCTCAAAAGTCCCACACACCTACACAAACAAACAAAGAACTCGCAACCAACGCAATAAAGGGGTTGTCAATCCCTTCACGACCACTTGCGAAAGTGAGATCTAATAAAGATAGTATGATAAGATAAATATATTTTTGGTATTTTATAATATAGATGCAAAAAGTAAAGATGCAAATAAAAGTAGATTGGAAGCAAATATGATAAGAGATAGACCCGGGGCCATAGGTTTCACTTGTGGCATCTCTCAAGATAGCATAAGTATTATGGTGGGTGAACAAATTACTATCGAGCAATTGATAGAAAAGCGAATAATTGTGGGATTATCTAGGCATGATCATGTATATAGGCATCGCGTCCGTGACAAGTAGACCGACTCCTGCCTGCATCTACTACTATTACTCCACACATCGATCGACTCCTACCTGCATCTAGAGTATTAAGTTCATAAGAATAGAGTAACGCTTTAAGCAAGATGACATGATGTAGAGGGATAAACACAAGCAAGATGATATAAACCCCATCTTGTTATCCTCGATGGCAACAATACAATACGTGCCTTGCAACCCTTTCTGTCACTGGGTAAGGACACCGCAAGATTCAACCCAAAGCTAAGCACTTCTCCCATGGAAAGAAAGATCAATCTAGTAGGCCAAACCAAATTGATAATTCGAAGAGACTTGCAAAGATAACTTAATCATACATAAAAGAAATCAAAGAAGATTCAAATATTATTCATAGATAAACTTTATCATAAACCCACAATTCATCGGATCTCGACAAACACACTGCAAAAAGAGTTTACATCGAATAGATCTCCACAAGAGAGGGGGAGAACATTGTATTGAGATCCAAAAAGAGAGAAGAACCCATCTAGCTAATAACTATGGACCCGTAGGTCTGTGGTAAACTACTCACAACTCATAGGAGGGGCAAGGGTGTTGATGTAGAAGCCCTCTGTGGTCGATTCCCCCTCCGGTAGAGTGCCGGCAAAGGCTCCAAGATGAGATCTCGTAGATACAGAATGTTACGGTGGTGGAAATTGTGTTTCGTCTTGCTCCTGGATGTTTTCGGGGTACGTAGGTATATATAGGAGGAAGAAGTACATCGGTGGACGCCCGAGGGGCCCACGAGACAGGGGGCGTGCCCTATGGGGGGGTGCCCTCCTTTCTCGTGGGAGCCTCAGCTACTTCTTGACTTGCACTCCAAGTCCTCTAGATCACGTTCGTTCCAAAAATCACGCTCCCGAAGGTTTCATTCCGTTTGGACTCAGTTTGATATTCCTTTTCTACGAAATACTGAAATAGGCAAAAAAACAGCAATATGGGCTGGGCCTCCGGTTAGTAGGTTAGTCCCAAAAATGATATAAATGTGTAAAATAAAGCCCATAAACATCCAAAAGGGGTAATATAATAGCATGGAACAATCAAAAATTATAGATACGTTGGAGACGTATCAACCATCAAAGTAGATGATCCAGTTGCGGCTTGTTTCCTTACCGGGGAGAGCGGTCTCCTGTACCACTTAGTCAGGCGTCGAGGTCCATTCCGCAACAAACTCCGCCAAGACTCTGCTCTGAATGGTCGAGGTACCTTCGAACTTCAAACCAAAACATGACAGCTCCAGGGCCCATTCTACGATCCTCCCTGTTGCATCTGGATTATGCAGTATCCATTGCAATGGGAGGCGGGTGACCACCGTGATCTCGTGCGCTTGAAAGTAGTGGCGCAGCTTCCTAGAAGCCATAAGGAGGCCGAAGAGTAGCTTTTGCACACCTGAGTACCTCGACCTAGCCCCCTGCAAGAGGGAGCTGACGAAGTAGACTGGGTGCTGTACCATTTTCTTGTTCTGCGCCTCTTCACCCGATCGCATGGGTCCTATCAACCTGGCGCCGGTCTTGCCGGGACCGAGCCTTGCCGGGGACTCAGTCTTGCCAGGACTGAGCCCTGCCGGGGAGGGTTCCGGCCTGCCAACCGTTGACTCTACCATTGCTGCTGCCTCCTCATCAACCTCCCTTTGCGCCACTAGTGCGGCGCTGACCTCCTAATTTGTTGCCGCTAGGTAAAGCAGCAACGGTTCTTCTGGTTTGGGCACGAACAACACTGGGGTAGAGGATAGGTATTTCTTGAAATCTTGCAGCGCTGCCTCGGCCTCCGGGGTCCACTCCACCGGCCCTGCCTTCTTCAAGATCTTGAAAAAAGGAAGGGCACGCTCCGCGGACTTGGAGATGAACCGGCTCATGGCAGCAACGCAGCCAGTGAGCCGACGCACGTCCTTGATCCGTTTGGGTGCCTTGATCTGCTCGATGGCTTCGATCTTATCTAGGTTTGCTTTAATCTCGCACTGGGACATAAAGAACCCGAGAAGCTTGCCGGACGGGACGCCGAAGACACACTTCTCAGGGTTCAATTTGAGGTTGATCTTGCGCAGGTTTGCAAATGTTTCCTCCAGATCTTTCACAAGGGTTGCTTTGTCCTTGGTTTTGACCACTATGTCATCCATATAAGCTTCCATATTTCTATGTAGCTGGGGATCAAAACCAATTTGGACTGCTCTTGCAAAGGTCAAGCCAGCACTCTTCAACCCGAAAGGCATCCGTAAAAAGCAATACGTACCACATGGGGCGATGAATGCTGTCTTTTCCTCGTCCTCCTTTGTCATGAAGATCTGGTGGTATCCTGAGTAGGCGTCAAGGAACGATAGGAGGTCACACCCAGCCGTGGAGTCAACAATCTGGTCAATGCATGGTAATGGGAAAGGATCCTTTGGACATGCCTTATTGATGTCTGTGTAGTCAATACACAGCCTCCATTTCCCATTTGCCTTGTGCACCACTACCAGATTGGCCAACCACGTTGGATGGAGTACTCCTCTCACCAAGCCTGCCACCTCTAGCTTTCTGATCTCCTCCGTGATGAACTCTTGCCTCTCCAGAGCTTGCTTCCTGACCTTCTGCTTGATGGGCCGCGCATGGGGACAGACAACAAGGTGGTGCTCAATCACCTCCCTGGGAACGCCGGGGATGTCGGAGGCTTGCCATGCAAACACATCGACATTCGCCCGCAGGAAGGTGACGAGCTCGCTTTCCTATTTGCCATCAAGAGTGGAGCTTATGGTAAAAGCTCCTCCTGTGCCTTCCTCCTTGACGGGCACGTTATTGGTCTCTGGCGGTGCAGCCCTGGACTTCTTGCTCTTGCTGGCGGAGCTCTCTGGCACGTTCTCAACAGAAGCACAACACACCGAAGAGGTGCGCTTACCGAAGTGGGTGCGAGGGGTCTCGCCGGTCTTCTTCTCTCCCGAGGCTCCGTCGGCAGGAGCAGGTGCCTTAACGGCAGCAGCTGCAACTGCTTCCCAGAAGAGTTGGTCGGCACAGATTAGCGCATCTTTCTTGTCGGAGGGGACGGTGATGATGTTCATCGGCCCAGGCATCTTCAGTATGTTGTAGGCGTAATGTGAAGCCTCCATGAACTTGGCTAGCGCCGGGCGGCTGAGAATCCCGTTGTAAGGCAAGGGGATCTCGGCTACGTCAAAAACAATCCTCTCTGTCCTGTGGTTCAGCTCACCTCTGAATGTCACGTGCTGCGTGGTCTTTCCCTTTGGCTGGCTCCTCCCCGGGTTAACCCCTTGGAACTTACCCGTCTCCTCGAGGTCTCCATCAGGGATCTGCTGCCTTTTGACCACAATATGCGAGATCAAGTTCAGGCCGGCCCTGCCGTCAACCAACATCTTTGTCACCTTGAGTTTGCGGATTGTTGGTGAAACCAACAACGGCAAGCACCCGACCGCAGTGGTGCGGTCAGGGTGGTCCTCGGTGTCGAAGATGATGGGCGTGCTGGACCATTTCAGCGGCTTCCATGCGTCAAACGATGGCTCCACCGCTGTGATCTCACGCGCCCACTGCTTGAGCTGGCGGTGGGATGTATGCAGCAAGGCGCCACAATCGACGCACATGGCCTCTGTGGCTTTCTGAAACTCGTGGTCACCGGACTCGTCATCCTCGTCATGATCATCATCTTCCTGCTTCTTGTCACGGCCCCCGGAGGGCCTCTCTTGCTGATTATCCTTGCCGCGGCGGCCTCCTTGGCCGCCACGCTTCTTGCCAGATCCCTTGGCACCATCTGGGCCTTTCTCCTTGTCCCACCGCTCATACTCGGCTTTTTGCTTCTCAGCGAGCAACTCTACCTGCCGACAGTTTTGGAGATCATGGCCCTTGGTGCGGTGGATCTTGTAGTACTGCTTGTCGGAGCCTCCTGGCTTTTCGGCCGCCGCCAAGGCCCGACAAGCATCGCACCCGGCAACCTCATTGCCGGGGTCACTCGCCTTGGTCTTCTTGGTGGTGCCGGTGTCGTCGGATCCCTCAACGGCTAGCACGGTCTTGCCCTTGCGCTTCCCGTTACGAAGTCGGCCCTTCTTCGCTGGGGTGGCGGTGTCGCCAGTGGAGTCGGTTTCTGCACCGGTGTCTTCGCCAGGGTACTTCCTTCCCTCCTCAGCATGAGCGCATTGCTCGGCCAGAACATAGAGCTCGGCCACATCCTTAACCTTGTTCATCGCCAGTTCTTGACGCATCTTGCGATTACGCACGTTCTGATGGAACACACTGATCACGGCGGCAGGATGAACGTCGGGGATGTTGTACTGCACTCGGCTGAACCTTTGGATGTACTTGCGCAGGTTTTCTCCTTCCTTCTGGGGGATGATGTGTAAATCACTCACCTGGCCAGGAGCTTGGTGACCTCTAGTAAAGGCGCCAACAAACTCATGGCACAGATCTGCCCAAGAAGAGATGGAATCCACCGGCAAGTGCATCAACCATGACATAACATTAGGCTTGAGTGCCAATGGGAAGTAGTTGGCAAGCACCTTATCATCGCGGGCCCCAGCAGCTTGCATCGCAATGGTATAGATGCTGAGGAACTCTGACGGGTGAGTCTTGCCGTTGTACTTCTCGCCAACGTCGGGCTTGAACGTACGGTGGGAGGGCCACTGGAACTGCCGCAACTCACGGGTAAAAGCTAGACAACATACCTTGTAGGGTAGGCCACCGTAGCCTCCCGGCGCTGGGTGGTTCATAGTGGGCCCTGCTCGCCTGTCCGACTGGTGGCGCGCGTCATGTTGGCGCTCGATCGTAGTTCGAGCGTCCTCATGAGCCAGCTCCCAAAGGACTTGGTGCTGATCGCAGTTAGTTCGCGGGTCAGACGACGCGATGGAGATATCCTCACCAGCGTCACCGTGACGGACCGACGCCTGGGGCGGTCGGGATGGAGGAGGGGAGTACATCGTGGCCGCGTCGCCACCGGCATGGCCTCCACTAGCACGCGGTGGCCCGACGGGGCGATGACGACGGGTCCTGCCGGCCGCAACCCATCGTTGTTGGCGATGCCGACGAGGCTCCGGATGGTGGCCCTCCATTCGTTAAGTTTCTCCGCGGTGGGAGGAAAATCGAGGAGCAGCTGTGCGCGTGCTAGGGCTTCCGCTAGCGTGGGCGGCGGTGAAAGCTGGGTGGACCGCGATGCGCCTCGACTCCTAACCGCGTTAGAAGGAGCTGCATCATGGCTCTGCAGCCGTTCGCCACCTCCATCAGCACCTCGGCACGCATGCTGGCCCTCGTCACCATGTGATGGACGCACGGGACTCTTCCCAAGGCGGCGCGTAGGGTCACCGACAGGGTGACGCTGCTCATCACGCACGACCTAAGAGGAGCGCGCCGTGGGCGCCGGTGTTGGCATCTTGGAGGTCGCCGTGCCGCTGCCCGGTGGGACGGCAGCACCCCTGGAGGGCCCCGCGCCGCCTTCTGGGGGTCCGACTCCACCTCTGGAGCCCACGACTGGCGGCTCATCGCCCGGCGTGCGAACAACGCCACTCGTCAGGCCGGGACCATCGGGGTGATGTAGATGTTCCCGGGCCGCGCCACGGGTTCTCTCCGCGATTGGCCCGCTACCGGTCCGCACCGGTACCAACCCGGTCCCGGACGAACCGATCGCCGTGGTCATCTTCTTCTTAGGAGCCATGGCGATGAAGAACAGCTAGGTCAGCTACTAGACCAGATCCTCACGATTGCGCCCCCTACCTGGCGCGCCAAAGATGTGGTGGGAAATGACACCTATGGGATCACTGGAATCCCTTCTACGGTTGCGGGGCGCGGGGACCGTGAGGAGAGCGGGACTAATAGTCGACACAAAGGGGATTTACCCAGGTTCGGGCCACAAAGATGCGTAAAGCCCTATGATCCTGCTTTGGTGGATGTATTAGTGTTCTTGAGCTCTTGAACTAGCTCTATGTGTTGTGCCATTTCAAAGAGCCGAATCCTTTCTCTGTGTGCCATGGGCCTCCTTTTATAGGCGAAAGGGGCTGCCACAGTGGCACACATGAGGTGGAAAGTGCTACAGCATTGCGAGTTTATCGCTAGTATTACAGGACAAGATGCATTTAAAACGAGGCTTAGGTGTCCCTTCGCTTTATCGGGGACGGGGGCGTGGCCTGTCCCGTCCATCACCACTCCCCTTTGCTTCAACACGCGCCTTGGCCAGCGATGCATGCGGTGCCATGTAGGCAGGCACGCAGCTGAGGTGGCGCGATGGTGGAGCCTCCTCGAAGAGCTGCATGTTGCCACGCAGGTGCCTGCCCGGCTAGCTGGATTGGCAGCTGCATGCGAACAGCGGTGAAGACTTGGTTGGCTTGGACCTGGCAGTGGCCCTACCAGTGCGCGTGGCGAGTGCCTTGCCGGGTGGCCTGGCAAGGGTCTTGCTGGGTGGCCCGGCAAGGGTCTGGCCATGGCGCGCTGGCTTCCCCGGCAAGGATCTTGCCGGGGGGTCTCGTGTGTTTCTTCGGTGAGGATGGTTGCCTTCCTATCCTCAGTTGATCTTGATTATTCTATGTCTTCACAAAGATCTGCATGCCACCACGGAGGTGCCTCCCGAGCCCTGTCCCAACGCTTTTGTCGAGCGCTGGTGGGCCAAAGTGTGGCTCACTTCGGTTGTCGTGGGCGAGCTGCCCCGACAAGGGTCTTGCCGGGGCCTTTGAGGCTGCCCCGGCAAGGGTCCTTGCCGAGAAAACCTGCTTCGTTCATCTGACCTTCGTGGCCTTGGTCCTTGTCGTTGCTTTGTTTTCCTTGTGGCTTTGGCTTCTCTCCGGCTTCCCTTTCCTGTCCTGTTATGCGTGGCCGTGGCGGGAGGCTCTGACTGCCCGTGCACATGTAGAGGGGTCAAAAGCAGAGCCCCTACTTTTGTACACCGACATATTACATGATGATCAAGGTTTTCAGCACCACATGCGGTGCGATAAAGTACTTGAAGAAAATTGTTCGACGAGAAACCAAATGAAAGTTCGAAGCAAAACACCCTACAAACCTGATAAACTACTATCACTCGATGTTATTCTCCCCCTTTTGTCAACAAGTGCCAAAAAGGAAAGAGAGTACACACGAGGAATTACTCCGTGGGAGTATCTTCTGAGTTAGAATTGAAACCACTTGAAGAGCTAGAACAAGAAGAATGCGGGATAGTCAAGGCAGAAGCAGGAGTAGCAGCCTTGGCTTTGAGGGGCTTCGAAGGATGTCCATCTGTCTTGTAGATACGAGTTCCGACAGTGTCTTTGATCTCATCATCATGGTTGACAAACAACAAATTCATTGAAGCAGAATGTTGTTGGAGCTCTGGAGTTTGTCTTCAGACATGCGGTACTGCAAGCAAATCTAGATAGTCATAGTATTTGAATAGCCCCTTCTTGGCTAGATCCTTGTGAGTGTGACGCCTTCTTAGCAAGTTCCATGTTCTCTTCCTTACATCCTTCTCATGCAACAGAATTTGCCGAGTGTTATTATGAATCAGATTCACTTCAGCCAGCAATTCCATCTTTTCCTTCCTATCCATTCTGATGTACCTCTCCAGGGTCTGCTGAGTGCGAATGCAAATCTCATAGAGTGATGGATTTTCCTCACAAGTAACTTCAACTTTGGCTTCTTTAACCTTCGTTACACTCTCAGATGCAGAAGCAGTTGCAGTAGTATCTAGAAGTTCCTTTCCTTTTCTGTATTCTTTCACGATGCGTAGAGTGTCATGGACAGGTGGCATGAATACCTTCGGCGCATAAGCCCAAAAGAATTTTCGTTGGTAAGTTGCTCAATGGCATACATTATCCAAGGAGCATAGGGCTTGAGCGACTGAGGGCTGTGCACAGCACATGCCAGATTCCGAATAAACAGGTCAGGAATGTCGAATTTCATTCCCTGAGATATTGACACCAGAGCATTTCCTACGATGCCTGTGATGGAGTTGGGCCTATTGGTTGGCATGATGGTATTGCACAGAATGTGGAGTAGCACTTTGTTGTCGTAGGCCAACTTCTTAGGGTCAACTTCAATGCATCCATCGCCCACCATTGTGGGATCCATCAGGAAATGGAGTTGGGCATCCGATAGTTCCCACAATGCAGTTCGTGTTCTCTGTCATTCTCAAATTCACATCAAGGTAAATTTATCAGGGCCAGAAAGTGATCTACTGACCATTTGATTCTCTCTCTGCCTGTCATCCATTCAAGCGTCCAAGTTGAAGTGTTTTCCATCTGCCCTGCGGTGTACAACATGGCGTAGAACTGAAGAATAATACCTTTGTTCCATCCATGATTGAATCGCATAAAACTCTTCAGAAGTGCATGCTCAATATGATCAAGCGTATTGTGGAAGCATGGCCTTTCTTCGAGCTTGGCGAAGTTTAAAATCTTGTGATTGAAAATCATGTGCCTACCAAACAAGATCCGAGAATAATATATTGCCTGCTCTTTGTTCCAAAACCTCGGACGCAAAGATGTTCTTTCTCCTTCATATGGTCTTACCCCAAAGAATGCAAGCTTCGACCAGTGAAGTTGCTCATTGAAAGCTGGGCCATTTGTTTTGACTATAAACAGTAGGGTAAAACCCCACTGCAAGTTTTATTAATAAAAAACACAATAACAAAATAGTCTCATAGGCTTGAGGTAAGCCCAAGAAATCAAAAGGCTAAAGACCTAAGAAAAACTAGAAAGAACAGAAGGAAGAAAGAAAAAGAAAGAAAGAATGTGATCAAGTATCTAGCCTAAGAAGAATAAATTACAAGAGGCCATCAAGCCAAACTGAGAATTGCCTCTCATGCTTCTTCCTCATCCTATATTTGAGCAGCTTTAATTCCTCCAGATAAATGAACTTCCACCCTTGGAAAGAAGGTGCAATATTATCAAATATTTTATTGTTTCTGGTGATCCAAATGGCCCAAGCTCCAAGAATGATTATCTCCATGCAAAATGGGTACCTTATCTTATCTATGAGGTCTTGGAATGCTTCTAGCACAGACAGGTTTGGGGCTCTTGTGGGACAAATGAAGTCCCAGCATTGCTGAACAAAAGGACAGCCCCAAAAGAGATGATGTAATGTTTCTTCTAGAGCACAGCCTCCCACAGCACAATTGAAATCTTCCAACACAAACTTCTTCCTTCTAAGTAAGTTTCTGGTGTTAACTCGATCATGTAGAAGTTGCCAGAAGAAAACTTTATGCTTTGGTTGGCAGGAACTCTGCCAGATCCAGTTGAAGTGAGGTGGTGTATGTTTGTGACCAATTAATACTTTATATGCTTTGATGGAGGAGTAGTGCTTAGTTCCCCAAATGTAGCTCCAAGTGTCTAAAGAATTTAAATGTTTAGATTGTCTCATTGCTATACAAATGTCTTCCATTTGCAAGAATTCCTCATAGGCCTCAGTTGTCAAGGGGAGGAAGAATAAGTCCTGCAGGTACTCAGTCTGCAAAACTTGTTGTATATTCAGCTGGGGGTTTCTGACAAAAGAGAACAGGTGGGGAAATTGGTGTTTAAGAATTGCTTGGTTCCACAGATCATCCCAAAAGAAAGCACTAACACCATCCCCCACATTACATCTAGCAATTGATTTGTACTGATCAATGAGGGCTAAGTTGGATTTCCACCAGAATGATCCAATCATGTTGTCCCCTGGTAATTTTCCATCATTGTAATATGTCTCCCAGATCAAGTTTACCCAGGGAATATCATGTCTGTTGAAGAATTTGTGAAGGTTTTTCATGAGCAGGGTCTTATTATGAGTGAAGATATCTAAAACACCTAGTCCTCCCTAGTCTTTTGGTCTGCACACTGTGGTCCATGCTACCAAAGCAGGCCTTTTGTCCTCCATATCAGGTCCTCTCCAAAGGCAGTGTCTCAGGTATTTGATGATCTGCTTTTTTATTGTAACTGGTATGTCCAAACAGCACATAAAGAAGACTGATAAACATGTCATCACTGACTTGACCAACAGTAATTTTCCAGCTTGGTTCATGAAGATAGAAATACCAGCCAGTCTCTTTGCAATCCTGTTAACTAAAGGTAGACATTGCTCAACAGTTGGCTTGTAAATTCCTAGGGGCATACCAAGGTAGGTAAATGGGAATTGCCCTCTAGCACACTGCAAGGTGTTTGTATAGAATTCTACCCTGTCTTCAACAATATTCAAGGGCACCATGATGGACTTCCCATAATTAACTCTTAGCCCAGTTGCTGTGGCAAAAGTATTCAGAAGTGCCTTTAAACAGAACAACTGCCTAGAATCAGCTTGCATAACCACTAAGGTGTCATCTGCATATTGTACAATTGGGAAATGAGGACAAGAGTTTACATGCAGAGGAGCAGTGATCAGATTTAATCTCATGGCTTTATTAAGGATGGATTGAAGCAAATCAGCCGCCAACACAAAAATTAAAGGAGAGTAAGGGTCTCCTTGTCTTACTCCCCTCCTTATGTAAATTCTTTTCCCAGGAACTCCATTGAGTAGTACAGAAGAGGATGCAGTTGTGAACAAAGTTTCCATCTAGGAAATCCACTTCTCTCCAAATCCTTTAGCTCTAAATATATCAATGATTGCATCATGCTCTATTGTATCAAAAGCCTTCTCAAAATCCAGTTTTATTACTAAGATTTCCTCCTTAGATTTGTGACACTGATGGATGTATTCATATGCCCAACCAAGGCAGTCCTTGATTACTCTATCTTTGAGAAAGCCATATTGATTAATATGCACCAACTGTAGAATAACTCTTTGCAATCTATTTGCCAACAGCTTTGTAATGATTTTGAGAACACCATTTAGCAGTGAAATTGGCCTGAAGTCATTTGGAGAAAGAGGCACCTCTTTTTTTGGCACTAAAGTGATGAAAGAGGAGTTAATGCTTTCAAGGTTTACATTCCCAGCATGAAAAGCCAGAATAAGCTCAAAGACATCATTCTTGATAATATCCCAACAATTTTTAATAAACTCATTATTGAATCCATCTGGCCCTGGGGATTTATCACTAGGTAGGTTTTTGACCACTTCCTCAATTTCCTCTTGGGTAAAAGGCTTTTCAAGATCAATGAATATTTGAGGGTCCACTGTGTTTTCATAAAGAACATTAAGGTCAAAATGCATTAAGTGACCATTAGAATGCCCCAATCTATTTTTAAAAGCCTCCTAGAGTATTGCAACCTTTCCTTCATGACCAGTTACTTCAACTTGATCTTTATTCAGCAACATAGCAATCTTATGGTGTCTATGATTAATAGAGGCTTTAGTGTGAAAGAATTTTGTGTTTTCATCTCCAAACTTTACTCCTTTAATTTTCCCTCCTTGCTTCCAATAAATCTTCTAATCATTGAGCACAGTTAACAGATGCTCCTTGAGCAAGGTCCTGCAGTTATTTTCAAATAGAGTAAGATCTCTGAATTCCTCAATCATATCCCAGAGAAATATACAATCATTTAGATCTGCAATTTGCTTCTTATGACACGCAAGGTTTTTGGCCCACAACTTTAAAGCTCTTCTGACATTCTTGAATTTTGCAGAAATCTTCTTAGCATAGTCTAAATGACCAACTGGAATAGCCCAAGCATTCTTAACCACCAATCTAAATGACCAACTTTAAATCTGAATACTCTAGACTTTGGAATATTTGTGCCAATTTTAATCATGCTGGGGAGGTGATGAGAGATAGGTTTAGCCATGGGGAGGGCCAAGGTATCAGGATAACTGGTCATCCAAGCTGCACAGGTAAAGAACCAATCCAATTTTTCCAAGAGAGGGTTGTCTTGCATGTTGCTCCAACTAAACTGTCTGCCGTTAAGGGGTAATTCAATGAGACCACGCTCACTTATTGCCTCATTAAACATGAGCATTTCATTTACATCCCCTCCAGGTCTATTTCTGTCCTTAGGTGTTCTGATGAAATTAAAATCTCCCATAATAATCCAATCTATATCATTAGGCATCTGAATATTCCCAAACCAGTCAATGAACTCAATTTTTTCCTCATGATTGCAAGGGCCATAAATGTTTGTGAGGACCCAACTTTTTGAAGATGTTCTGCAGGTGAACTGAATGGATAATGAGAATTTGTTTTGAAACATTAGATCTCCAGAGAAAAGAGCTCCATTCCAAGCAGTGAGGATGCCACCTGATGCCCCAATGGAACGTAAGAACTCAAATTTATTAAACCTTTGGGGACAAATTTTATGAATGTATGCTAGATCAAAATTTTCTCTCTTAGTTTCCTATATACAGACAATACCAGCAGCACTTTCTTCCACTTTTTGTCTAATTGCCAACCACTTATCTGAGGAATTAATGCCTCTCACATTCCAGTTTAAGATATTCCAAGTTGTAGTGTTATTCATTAATAATTAGTTTGTTGATACTGTAGTCAGCAGAGCCCATCCCCTGATGACAATCCCAGGCCATAAAAGTATTCGGTTCCACAAGAAGGACAGAACATTGTAAGTATGTTGGCACATTCCAGCAGTAGACATAAGTAGGTGAGTAGGTGAACCAAAACATCCAAAGTTGATTGCCCACAGCTTCCAAGGCAACAGGTAGGATAGAAGTCTCAGCCATAAGTGGATACCAGAGTTGGCACAGCAGCAAAGTGCATTTAACATACAAAAGGTGCCTTCCAGGGCAAACAAGCATTGTGCAACAAGTGCAAGCATTACAGATAACTGCATACAAAAGACAGGAAATTCCCATAAGAGAATAGCTGGCCATCCTGCTATCTAGTAGAGTCTGATGTTGTAGACACATATCACACAGGCCTGGAAAGTGATGCTTCTGCTGTGGCCTTGGACACCTTAGCCACATCTTCCTGCCCCATCTTCTTGGGCTTCTTTGTCAACTTCTCCTGAATGTCTTCCTCGGCAACCTTGCAGAAAGAATTAGACAGGTTTTAACCACTGAATTGTGAATAACTGGGGGTATGGCACTGCATGGTAAACAAGACTGAGTAGCACAAGATTTCCTTCTATAGCCATTGTTATCCTTTTTAATCCTATCACTTCTTCTTACCTCTGTTTCTACCATAGGTTCTTTCTCCCTCCTTTTCCTTGATATGGCCTCTCCAAGGGGCAGGATTTTATTTGGGGACACCTGCTGAAGAGGACTGCTAGCCCCAGTGGAAGAGTGGGCAGCAGGGCTAATACCCTCATTTTCTTTTCCTAGCCCCAGGATGAAATCCTTGCATGCAGGTGCCTGAGAAGTTGCACATTCATCAGGAACGTGAAAAAGCAAAGTGTCCTCATGTTCACAATTATCAGTCAAAATTTTCCACACCTCAGACTTTAGCAAATGCATTGTCCAACGAAACTTGTCAGGTGTCAACAGTAAGTGTATTATGAAGTTAAACCAACTTACTGGAATTTCTATTTTGAAAGTTGGTGTAGCTCCCTGTGTTGCTGGTGCAAAATGTTGTATCCATAGGTCCAGCCCTTCTTGAGATATTAAATGTGCACCATCAATGATTTGCATAGCATGATCTTGGGACAAAGAATGTAATGCAAGCAAGGAAGGAGAACCTGGTAGAGAGAATGACCCATAATTACCTTTAGGGTTTGCAGTGTGTGAGGATCCAATGTGGGGGATTGGAACATCAGCCTTGCCCTTGCCCTTGTCTGGGTTATTGACTTGAAGTGAAGAAATGGAATCACCCATAGTAGCATTAGCAGCAGCATCCAGAGGCACAATGCAATTATCAGTAGTCTGCAAATTCTCAGGCTGATTGTCTTGATGGAACATCGGTAAAGAGGAGCCAGAAACTACAAAATCTCTGTCATCTGCATTCATGCCAGGAGTGGGAACTGTCTGCACAGCATCTACAGACTGCAGGTTTTGTTGTTCAGTGGGATCCATGGTCACATGCAGAGTTTGATCAGCAGGTACCATACTCTCATTCAGTGGAGCTTCAACATTGGGCTGCACAACCTGAAAATTCTCCTCTTCTTCAACTGCATCATAAGCTAAAGCAATGTTTAGGAGGCATTGACCAATGTGGGGGTCCAGAGCACCTTGATTGACCTCCTCACTAGCAGAGTGGGTCAAAGAAAGCAAACCATCAGACAAAGAAACTGTAGTAGTAATGCTGCTGTTTGGGGCCCCTTCTTCTGCCAAGACAGGAATTTCAACTTGAGGCTGCAGTGAATGGATAGGAGCTGGCTGTGGAAAAGCCTAGTGTTCCTCTTGCTCTGCCTGTTCTTCCCAATCATCCCATTCTTCATTACGAGCATTATTGTTATGATTAGGCAGAGGTTGAAAGCCTGGAAAATCATTTGCATTTTGTGGCACAGGGTGTGGGTCTACCCCCTCAGGTGGAAAAGGGTCCTCATCTGCAGGCCCACCCCCATCATTTCCTGAAGAAGCACTTCAACAGAGCAGGTCCAGGAGTCCTCCTCAAACAATTCTCCTTCAGACCATCTTATAGTCTTTGGGATATCACCAAGTTTAGTCACTCTAGCCTTGACCAAAATCTTACCCTTCAATGCATATTCTTTCTCCCAACTAATGATCTTGCCCCACTTTGAGATCGCAGAGGCAATATCTTCAGTATTGCAGAAATCAAAAGGAACCCCCACAAACAGTAGCCAACAGGTTCGGTTGAAATGAATCCTACTCTAGTTTCTTCCTTGATTGTGTTTAGTAAAAGAAATAAAGACATCACCAAATGCATGCGGACTCTGCTGGACGAGCCTATCCCTGTCTCTAACATGCGTGAACCTGACGTATGCCTCTCCAAACGGACAGGGCTGTATTTCTCTGAAACCTACTTGCTCATCTATCGCAAGGAACTCCTCAAGGACCTCACGCACATTAGGGAAGAATACCTCATCTGGATGCGAATGGATAGTGGCAATCGCCCAGTCTTCGTGCCGCCTCGGGCGATGAGGGACAATCGCACGAGAAACCCCATTGCGGCCTTCAATCACCTGAATCTGAAAGCCTTGAGGGACGAACGATTGAGGGTCAATGGGAATGTTGGCCATCTGCTGCGGCTCCGGTGATGTGGGGACCCAAGCTTCCTCGAACAGCAATGGCAGCGGTGGCGAGCTTGTCGAGGCAGAAGCAGAGTTGGTGGCAGAGAGGAAAGTGAAGTTGAATGCGAGGAGGCAAGCGACGGTCTCGGCTGGAAGTTTGGGAAAAAATCCGTGACTAACTCCTTAAAAGAAGGCACCTGCCGAGTCTGCAAAGCTGGGCCATTGGGGCCATACTCAGATGAAAATAGCGGCAAAGATCCCTCAAGATTTTTTCGATAAACTTCTCTGCTAATTTCCATTGGCTGAAAATCATCAGCTATAGACATGTTCCCGTTAGAGGGTTGTACTAGAACATGATGTACCATAACCGTTTCTGAAGCAGATGGCATGGGATCACTTGACTGACGATCATTTTCCTTCGCGGGAACTCCTTCAATGGCTATGTCAGATTCGAACATAAGGGCCTTTTTCTTTCGGTGACTCAGGAATTGGAGGTGACACAACAACTTCTTCAGCCTGCTGCGGCATCACTGGTGGAATGACCTGGTGGGACGAACTGGTGGTGCAACTTCTTCATCTTTTTTCTCATGAGCCATGGACTCTTCAAACTTCTTTTCTTTCTATTCTGGCTGTGAAGCCAAAGAACCAGGAGCAGGGTCAACCTCCATCGGGGCAGGAGCTCCAGACGAGGAGACCGTAGCGGTAGTACCTTGGGCAGCAACTTGCTCCCCCTCAACCTTTTCTCCCTCCTTAGTGGATCCGGAGGGTTCAGCTTGAATATCCTTCACTAGCGACATGACTAGCTTTTCCATTTCAATTTCTTCATCAATCTTTTCTTTGGGAGCATTTTGCTCGTATGCAGCTTTTACTTCATCAGGATTGACAAAGATATATTTCCACAACATCAGCTTCTTGTTCTGAGGTAGGAACCACCACGACCTCGACTTGATGCTCGGTTACTTCCTCGGGACGAGGGGATGGTGGCATCTGCTGTAGGGGGGCACTTGTGTCAATGGGAGCATCAGCTAAAGTAGATTGGACACAACGGTCCTTGACTTCTTTTGGCTTATTCGCTCTAGCCAGAGCTCTCTAACGTTCTTCTTCTTTCTCCCTATGTCGAGCAAGATCTTCCTGACGCTTAATCTCTTCAATTCTGTGATCACAAAGATGAGAGACATCCATCTTCATCCTGGAGTGCCACTCAATCTTGTTGTTTCTCATGGTAGTAAGAGCTTTAGTGATCTCAAGAATAGCCTTGTTCACATCTTTTCTTTCAGAATCAGATTTTGCTTCCCTCCTCATCTTCTCCAGAAGCTTCTTATCTTCGACAGTCTAATTGAGTTCTTTGGTGATTTCCTTCAGATATGTGAAGTGCTTTGCTACCATCTTGGTAGCATCTTCTGGCAGACCCAAATTACCGAATTCAGCTGGATTGGCATCATAGGAGGCACCTTCAATGATGTCGAATATCATCTCAAAATCATATACCTCTATGGAAGCAGGAATGATTTTCTTTGCCTTTTTGCGGAAGTAGTAGCTTTCTCATTAGTGATCAATTTTCTCTTGTCAGCTAGAGCACCAGAACCCAAAGGTTTATCTGAGGGAACAGGTGCAAGCCTTGGTGAAGTTCTCACTGGCGGTGACTTCTTGGCAGGTAATGGGGTTTGGTATGGCTTAACAAGCAATGCTTGTTGATCATACATGGGAATTTCTTCTCCAGCATTATCATCAGAAGATTCCTCATCAGACGAGGCAGATGCAACCTTTCTGGACTTTCTTGCAACAGACTTCTTCTTCGGAGCTCGAGGAGAAACTGAATTCCTCTTCTTCTTCTCTTTTTGGCTGATGCCCTTTCTTTCTTTTCAATCACATCCTGTTGAATCAGCTCAACATTCCGCTATTCAACTTGGTTCTTCTTCGCAAGTCTAGCCTCACGCTTAGCCTTTGCTTTTTCCCTCTTTGCAACTTCTTCGAGAAAATCAGCTATGGTTTTCAAAGAGTTGGCATGATCGTTGGGAGGTGGTGCTGGCCTTACTTTCTCATCTTCTTGTCCTAGGCATCCTTATGCAATGCAATCATTCCAAGGTGAAGTGAATGCAAACATAATTTGGTATTTTCGTTGGACGTTCTTGTAGTTGAACCATTTCTTCACCCAGTGACGGCGAATCCTTTGCAATCTGTTGTTCCTATCTTGAGTAGTTTCCACACCAGGTGGAGTCCTATATGTTTCCTAATCAGACATCTCAGCTGCAGTATTTCTTTCTCTTCGTCGACCACCCTTCATGGGATTTCCATCTGAGAACATGGTCTTGGAATGTATGGTTAGCTCATCTTCTGGCTGACTGTGAGTAGAGGGAATGCCATCATCAAATTCATCAGCATATTGTAATTCAGCCTTTTTCTTCGGAGCTCTTGGTGGCTTTGTTGATTTTCTTTCGACCACTTTTGCTTTGCCAGCCACCCTTGGCTACTATGGGATTTCTTCCTCTGAACCAGAATGCTCATCTGAACTATTTGCCATGACCACTCATGAGAGACACAAATGCAAAAGAAAGCATAGAATAGGTCACAAGCATGCATAGAGGAACTTTAACTCAAAACAGATGGTTTTACAAGAAGACTCAATGGATTCAAGTCATACACTAGCAAGATATCATCGAGTAAATTTCGGTATGCCTGATGATGACATAATCGATCCTCTAATCTTTCGAAGAGCATACAGAGTGAACCCTAGATCTGGTGACTAGTACGAGGGACATCTACAAACCGTACTAGTCATAACTAACTGAGCCTAGAAGATCTATCACAAATAAATAACATAGAAAAATCGCGTAGGGAGGAAATGCTCTAGAACGGGAGGTGAGTAGAGCAAGTACCAAATCTAAATGCCCTAACTTGGCGAGGCAGATTAACTACGGCAATGCAGGAAGAAGACTTTACCGCACCGGCGCGATCAATGGTGATGGAGCTTCGCCGGAGTTGCATGACAATGCTTGACGTCGACACTTCATGCTTCGAGCTCGGGCTCGTGCGGAGATGGAGAGTAGGGTTTGAGGGCAAACAGGGGGAGAGGTAGAGAAGAAGAGACCCATAGGGGGGTTTATATAGCGTGAAGGACAAACCACTCACTCTGAAATCTACGGATGAAAAACCCGGGACGTTCCACATTCAAGAGACGAGATCACGAGGAAGAGATTCTGGGCACGTGTCACCCGTTTCCTGCAAAATTCTCAGTAACTGAACTGAATGTCGAAGGGTTTGAGGAAGGGCAAGCGCCAAAACA
Organism: Aegilops speltoides; assembly: GCA_021437245.1. Classification (NCBI taxonomy): domain Eukaryota; kingdom Viridiplantae; phylum Streptophyta; class Magnoliopsida; order Poales; family Poaceae; genus Aegilops; species Aegilops speltoides. The sequence continues at coordinate 120,056,895 of CM038145.1, forward strand.
GATAATAATGTTGAGAATAGTTTAATTCGCAACCAAGGATGATGTAGGGTGGAAACCCTAGGGCCAATCTTTCACGAATGGAGCGGATCCTACGAAGAACACGAGGGGGAACACGAGGGGAAAACAAGAGAAATCACTCAAACCAACGAGATTCGATTACACATGTGCTAGATCCTCAAAACACAAAGAGATACATGATCCACGATCAACAAGGGATGATACAAGTAGCAAGTTCTTCTCCGTGAGGAGGTCTTGAGGGGTCTTCCCATGAGGGGTCTTGAATACGCTTGGGGGATCTTCTCTGTAGAGGTCGTGAACTCCGATGGAGAAGTAACCAAGTGGATGAGCAAAGCTCTATCTCACGAATGAGCTAATCCTTTGCTAACCCTGGAAAGAGGGAGGAGGAGGAGTATATATAGTCTTGGGCTTGAAGGGGTACATGGGCCCCGGGCCCTTACACTGTGCGCAGACAGGGGATGCCGGATGTCCGGGTGTCGGGCCGGATGTCCGGGCCTTCACGAAGTGCCGGATGTCCGGGCTGGCGCCGTATGTCCGGGCGGTCGAGGCTGGTCTCGGTGCTCTCTGGCTAGGAGGGGTATGGATGTCCGGGCCGGAGGCCGGATGTCCAGCAGCTCGAGAAGAGCCAGATGTCCGGGCCCATAGCCGGATGTCTGGGCTAACGGGCCTGTCCTTCCGCTCTCTGGATGGACTTGTCTGCATGTCCAGGCTGAACACCGGATTTCTAGGCCGGAGGCCCGATGTCCAGGCCCTGTAGACTTGGCTGCTGGGCTATTGCAGCTGGCGACATCCCCAGGGGCCGGATGTCCGGGGTCTTGGCCTGATGTTCGGGTCCTTGGAGCATTTCTCGACTCCTTCCAATGGTTCTCCTGGTTCATGAACTTAGGGACTTGTCCATCTTCATGAGCATCTCCGAGAGGCTTTCCTAGGTACCTGAGCACACATAGCATTTCCGTTTGAGGTAGTAGCCATGTCTCACATGATTCATATGGAAGTTCATTAAGGAGAGATGTCACCTAGGTTTCGAGAGCTCTTGCACGTGCTCGTTTCATCGGTCCACTTGGCACTTGGTTAGATGATGGTAGGTCCATGGGGATGACCATATGATGCTCTACATCATCTCCCCCCTGGGGAAAGATCCGACCTCGGATAGAAATCTTGATCACCATGGTAGGGAGGGAGATCTTTGACGTTGAAGATGTCACTGATGGAGTATTTGTCACGTGGGTTGTCAATCTTGTAGGCGTTGTTGTTGTAGCGTTCAAGCACCTTAAAGGGTCCATCAGCTCGTGGTAGAAGTTTGGACTTGCGTTCGTTGGGGAAGCGGTCCTTGCAAAGGTGTAGCCACACAAGATCTCCAATGTTGAATACCATGGGTTGCTTGTTGATGTTGAGCTTGGTCGCGAGTCGTTGTACTTGGCGCTCGGTGGCGTGTCTTGTATCTTCATGCATCTTCTTGAGGTAGTTCACTCGGGCACTCGCGTCCATGTTGATGCGCTCTTGTAGTGGTAGAGGAAGAATGTCCAATGAGGACAACAGGTTGAAACGGTAGACGACCTCGAAGGGGGATTTGTCGGTAGTCAAATGTCTTGCGTGGTTGTAGGCGTACTCGGTGATGGGTAGGCACTCCTCACACTCCTTGATATTCCTCTTGATCAACACGCGTAGTAGAGTGGAGAGCGTTCGGTTCGTCACCTCTGTTTGGCCGTTGGTTTGAGGATGGTATGCTGAAGAGAACAAAAACTTGATTCCGAGCTTGGCGCATAAGGTCTTCCAAAAGTAGCTCAAGAACTTGATGTTGCGGTCCGAGACAATTGTCTTTGGCACTCCATGTAGCCACAAGATTTCTCTACAAAAAAGGTTTGCAACATGTGAAGCATCGTCTATCTTGTTGCATGGAATGAAATGGGCCATCTTAGAGAATCGGTCCACAACAACAAACATGGAATCTTTGCCATTTCTAGTTCTAGGCAAACCAAGCACAGAGTCCATAGTAATATCTTCCCATGGGTGATATGGAATAGGAAGTGGCATATAGAGACCATGGGATTGAGATTTAGACTTAGCTTTGTGACATGTAGAACATCGGTTGGTGAAGCGTGAGACGCCGCAGAACATCTTGGGCCAGAAATAGTTCTTTGAGAGCGTAGCGAATGTCTTGTCATGTCCAAAGTGTCCCATTAGTCCTCCTCCATGAGATTCTTGCAAAAGTAACAAACGAATAGAAGACTCGGGAATGCATACTTTGTTAGCTCTCATAAGATAATCATCTTTGTTGTAATAGCGTTCCCAAGATGTATGCATCAAACATTTGGCATAAGGAATAGCAAAAGTAGGATCATGCGCATAAAAGTCTTTGATGTGCTCAAAGCCAATGACATTTAATTAAAGTTTGGTAACAAGCATGCGTTTGTAGGAAAGAGCATCTGCCATAACATTTTCCTTACCTTTGATATATTTGATGACGTAAGGAAAAGACTCAATGAATTCACTCCACTTAGCATGACGCTTGTTCAACTTAGTTTGACCCTTAAGGTACTTAAGCGTTTCATGGTCGGTATGAATGACAAATTCATGAGGGCAAAGATAATGTTTCCACTCACGCGAAACTCTCACTAAAGCATATAGCTCTTTGTCATAGATTGGATAATTGAGGTGCCCTCTGGAAAGTTTCTCACTAAAGTTAGCAATTGGGCGCTTCTCTTGCATTAACACACTTCCTATGCCATTACTCTAGCATCACAATGAACTTCAAAAGTTTTGTCAAAATTGGGCAAAGCAAGCATGGGAGCATGTGCAAGCAAATTCTTAAGCTCAATAAATGCGGTGTCTTGAGATGGTCCCCAAATAAATGGTCCATTCTTCTTACTCAAAGCGTGTAAAGGAGATGCAATAGTGCTAAAGTCCTTAATGAATCTACGATAGAAACCGGCTAGGCCAAGGAAACTACACACTTGTTGCAAATTTGTTGGTTGGGCCAAGTTTTAATAGCATTGATCTTAGATTCATCTGCATGAACACCCTTACAGGAGACTACAAAACCCAAGAAAACAAGCTCATCAACACCAAAAATGCATTTATCCATATTAGCATAAAGGCTCTCTTTCCTAAGGGTTTGTAACACGGTTCTAATATGGGTGACATGGTCTTTGAGAGATTTGCTAAACACAAGAATGTCGTCAAAATAGACCACAACAAATACACCAATATAGGGTCGAAGAACAAAATGCATGACTCGCATGAAAGTACTGAGTGCTTCTGATAAGCCCATTGGCATAACAAGCCATTCATACAAGACAAATTTGGTTTTAAATGCGGTTTTCCGTTCATCACCTCTTGGATGCGAATTTGGTAATAACCACTTTTAAGATCAATTTTAGAGAAAATTGTTGCTCCGCTAAGCTCATCTAGCATACCATCTAGGCGTGGAATGGGGTAACGATAACACACGGTGATAGCATTGATTGGACGACAATCGGAACACATACGATAAGTACCATCTTTCTTGGTAACAAGAATTACCGATATGGCACATGGGCTCAAGCTTTCTCGCACATGGCCGTTGTCGTTGAGTTGTTGTACTTGCCATTGGATCTCCTTGGTTTCCTCGGGGTTGACGCAGTAGGGAGCCTTGTTAGGAAGAGGTGCTCTGGGGATGAGGTCGATGCGGTGTTCGATGCCTCGAAGAGGAGGTAGACCCAGAGGTAGCTCGTTGGGGAATACATCTTGAAATTCATGCAATAGAGAAGATAACACTAAAGGTAGCTTGTGAGAGGTGTTAGATTTTGGTGCCTCATCCTTGCACAAAAGGACATAGTGCATAACACTTGATGGGTTCTCACACACTTCTCTCATCTCACTTTTGGTGGCAAATAGGACTATGCTTTTCTTGTCGCTCATTGTGGAGGCACTCAATTTGGGCTTGTAGCGCTCACTCTCCTTTTGGTGGTTTGCTCTCTCACTATTCTCTCCAGGATGGGTGGCTTGCTTGTCGGCGATCACTTGGCTTGGAGACATAGGTCGTAGCACGTACTCCTTTCCCTTCATCTTGAAGCTATAGTGATTTGTACGCCCGTTATGGATGACGCCTCAGTCAAATTGCCATGGTCGTCCAAGAAGGAGGTGGAAAATGGACATCCGAACGACATCACACTCCAAAGTGTCTTTGTATTCTCCAATTTTGAAGGAACGTTGCACCATGTGTTCCACTTGAATAGTGCCAGAGTCGCTTAGCCATTGGACCTTGTAAGGATGCGGGTGTTTCATCTTGACCAATTGGAGCTTGGAGCATAGTTTTTCACTTTCCAAGTTATGGCAACTCCCTCTATCGATGATGACCTTCACGGATCGTCCATTGATGCCTGCCCTGGTGTGGAAGATATGGCAACTTTGGTCTTTGTCTTGTTGATGTTGAAGTGTCAATACCTTGGAGACAACAAGAGCGGGGCTCGAATCTTCGTCGCAAAAAAGACTTGATCATCTTCATTGTCGTTCACTTGCCGGTGCATGGCCACTTGCTCAAGGGCTTCCATTTATTTTTCACTCATGGAGTCGTATGTACCATCGTCATTGAGGATCATGGTGCGCTTGTTGGTACACTCGAAGGACTTGTGGCCTCAGCTGCCGGATGTGAAGCACTTGATTGAACTTGTCTTGATGGTCTCATCGGTTGGAGTAGATGATGATGAAGCTCTCGGCTTGAAGTTGCTTGTAGTAGGAGGACGACTTGAGGTGGTCAAAGTTTCTTGTAACTTGACTTGTCACTGTTTCTCGTGGAAGGCTAGATTGAGGTAGAAGGTAGTGGAGACATTGAAGCTTGGCTGTTATAGCCGTATGTCTTGGAAGAGTATTTGGTATACTTTAAGTCATCTTGCACTTGACGTTCCGCCTTGGTGGCTTGGTGTACTAGCTCGATGAGGTTCATGTATGGTTGGAAGTCGGCGATCTTCTTGATAGGATGATTGTGTCCATTCAGAAACATTCCATAGTTTGCTCATCATCTTCCGTGATATTGGTTCGTATCATGGCAATCTTCATCCTCGTAGTACTCTTCAACGCTCTTTGTTCCTTGTTTGAGGAGTTGGAGTTTCTTGAAGAGGTCGCGGTTGTAGTAAGTTGGCACAAAGCTCACTCTCATGACATCCTTCATTTGTGCCCAAGTTGTGATGGGTGGTTCACCTCTTGCCTCACGGCGCTCAATGACTTGCTCGCACCAAATGAGGACGTAGTCTTGGAACTCAAGGGATGCCTTGGCGATCTTCTTCTCTTTCTCATAGTTGTGGAAACGGAAGATTTTTTCGACCTTCAATGCCTATGAAAGGTATTCTTCAGGATCATTTCTTCCGGAGAACTTGGGCATGGTGAACTTGAGTTTGCCGCAGCGTTGCTCGTCATTGTGTTGGGGTCGGGGGTGAGGACGCCCTTGACATGGAGGGTTGTCAACCTCGTGTTGCTCTCGGTGTGGAGGATTGACATTGTCTTGTTGCTCTTGGAACTTGTGATTCTTGTCTAGCTTGCGGGGGAGCTTGGGGAACTTGTCGGTGCAACCGTGCTTGATAAATACTCTCTTGATCTTCATCGTGAAGTGCTTCTTCTTGCTCGTGTCTATGGCAGTTGTGTTTGGCAATGGCGCGACTTGTGTCATGAAGGGCACATTGCGCCTCAAGTGCTTGAGCTTCTCGCCGTAGTTGTTCTTGACGTTGTGCCTCGGCATCTTGTTCGTCTTGGTGTAGGCACGCTCGATCTTACTCTTGTTGGCGTAGATGTTGCCGTTCTTGTGCTTGCGCAAAGGTAGCTTGATTTTGGCGACAGTGAGCTTGCTCATCAAGTTGTTCTTGTGTCCGATTGTCGTGTAGAGAATTGCGGTTTGCTTGACGGTCTTGGCGCGCGGCTTGGCGAAGAGTGTTCGACGTTGGTGTACTTGAGTTGTTAGAGGAGTGTCGACTTGAGTGGTTCCGTCTTGAGTATGATGAAGTGGTAGAAGAGCGGTTGACCAACAAGGCACGAATCTCGTCCGTTCTTGCGTTGTTCTCTTGTTTTTGTGTGTCGAGCTTGTTGTCGAAGTAGTCTCTTCTCCGTTGCTCAGAGAGAAGCAAGTCGGTGGTGAGTTTGTCGATGCGGTCGCTCAATGCTTGTTGTTCTTGATGCAAAGCTCGTTGTGGCACCAAAGAGGTGGTTCTTGGTAACGTAGTTGTTTGGGTCATCGTCCTGCTCGATGAAAAGTGGGTTGGTAGAAGAACTTGGCCTATCCATCATTCCAAGCAAATATGTGAGAGTGGGAGAAAGAGAAGAACTATACCAAATGTACCTTGACAGATGTTGAGGATGGATCAATGATCACTCAATTGTGTAACAACGAAATAGCACAATTGGTACCAATTCTTGTCGGTTCTCACACCTACACAAGTAAAAGCTTATAGTGGAGCTTGGTTAGGATAGTGGCACAAAATTTTATGCAATTGTTAGTGAGACTCAATAATGTTGCAAAAGATTCACAAATGTGCAAATGCAACAAGTAGACCAATGGAAATGAGGTGTACACGGAAACACACACACGGATAGATAAAAGAGGTTGTGCAATCAAGCAATGAGCCAAAATGTGGAATCCACGAAAATGCTCTTGTTGCACAATTCTAGAGAGACGCTAGCACGATAGCATAATAGGAGGATACGAGGCTTGTGCACGACCTACAAAGCAAAAATGCAACGACTTCTATCCCAAGTATGCTATATGTATGGTGTTCCGATGATATGAGCCAAGATGATCGAGTATGACAATCTTAATGTAGTATGGTGCTATGGCTCTTGGTTAAAAGTTCTTTGCTTATCTTTCTCTTTTTCTCAAAAGCTTGTTTGGCTCTGTCACTTGTGAGCTCTTTTCTCATGCAAAACTTCACGAACCAAGCTAGCAATTGTGTATATGCTATGAAAACCTTGTGACACAAGAGATGATATTAAGATATGGACACCAATACGATGATATATGCAACGATCACTAATGTGCACAAGTAACATTGCCGATAATACTCGAATGACTAGTCTCGATAGGAAAGATATAAAAATGGTCTATGGGGTTATCAACGCAATGGCAGGGAGTACACAAAGTGTCATCCAGGTTACCGTCCTTGCCTACGGCTGGTGTGTCCAAATTGGTGAGCGGTTGTTGTCGATGACGAGTCCGTGGCGAAGATGAGCGGCGGTGATGTTGATGTCGAACCATCCCTAAGTTGCCAAAACGCATTAGGAAACGGAAAACCGCAACTCAAATTCCCAAAGCAAAATGTGTCAAAATTGTCGGAGTTGGTAGCGGGTAAGTTGTGGTGTGTGCGTAAAGCGGTGGTGGTATGCGGGAGTGATGGTGGTATGCCTGGTCAAAATTGGTGAGGGTTAGGCGGGAAATAGAGCTATGGATTGAAGTGTTGCTGCCAGGGGCCGGATGTCCGAGCTTTAGGGGCCAGATGTCTAGGGTCGCCGGATGTCCGAGGGTCATGGGCCGGATGTCTCGGCTCTGGATCCATGGATGAACTCGAAAAACTCGTGGAGAAATAGAAATTTCAGGGCAAAATTCGAGAGATTTTGTGGATGGAAATTTGGGAAAAGAATGGGGCAAGGCTGGATCTACCTGCAACACACGAAATCCGCGGATCAAATCCAACAAACCTTCATCACACCAACAAATCACAAAAAAATTGAGGGGCTATTTTTGATGGGATTTTTGAATTTGGGGAAGAACACAACAAAATTAGGCTAGAAAATAAGGGTAGGGGCTCCAAATTCGTGATCAACCAAGGCTCATGATACCAAGATGACCATGAGCAAGCTGGCTCTGATCCAAGATGATGTAGGTTGGAAACCCTAGAGCCGATCTTTCACGATTGGAGCGGATCCTACGAAGAACACGAGGGGGAACACGAGGGGAAAACGAGAGAAATCACTCAAACTAACGAGATTCGATTACACATGTGCTAGATCCTCGAAACACAAAGAGATACACGATCCACAATCAACAAGGGACGATACAAGTAGCAAGTTCTTCTCCGTGAGGAGGTCTTGAGGTGTCTTCCCATGAGGGGTCTTGAATCCTCTTGGGGTATCTTCTCCGTAGAGGTCGGAGAAGTAACCAAGTGGTTGAGCAAAGTTCTATCTCACAAATGAGCTAATCCTTTGCTAACCCTAGAAAGAGGGAGGAGGAGGAGTATATATAGTCTTGGGGCGAAGGGGTACATGGGCCTCGGGCTCTTACACTGTGCACAGACAGGGAAGGCCAGATGTCCGGGCGTCGAGTCGGATGTTCGGGCGTCGGGCCGGATGTCCGGGCCTTCATGAAGTGCCGGATGTCTGGGCTGGCACCGTATGTCCGGGCGGTCAGGGCTGGCCTCGTTGCTCTCTGGATAGGTGGGGTCCGGATGTCCGGGCCGGATGTCCGAGCCCTTAGCCGGATGTCCGGGCTGACGGGCCTGTCCTTCTGCTCTCTCGATGGACTTGTCCGGATGTCCGGGCTGAACGCCAGATTTCTGGGCCGGGGACCGGATGTCCGGGCCGGAGGCCGGATATTCATGCCCTGTACACTTGGCTGCTGGGCCATTGCGGCTGGCGACACCCCCAGGGGCTGGATCTCTAGGGTCCTAGCCGGATGTCCGGGTCCTAGGAGCTTTTCTCAACTCCTTCCAATAGTTCTCCTCGCCCATGAACTAGGGGACTTGTCCATCTTCACGAGCATCTCTGAGAGGGTATTCTAGGTACCTGAGCACACATAGCATTTCCGTTTGCGGTAGTAGCCATGTCTCACATGGTTCATATGGAAGTTCATTAAGGAGAGATGTCACCTGGGTTTCGAGAGCTCTTGCACGTTCTCGTGTCATAGGTCGTCTTGGCACTTGGTGAGACAATGGTAGGTCCATGGGGATGACCATAGGATGCTTCGCATCGAAGGACATCAGAAAGAAATCTTCTTCGGATCAAATGCATGTTTGTCACACAAAGAACAGAGAAAAGAACATAAGAGGAACCGAATCAAAAACACAACAACAGCTGAAGGAGAAAGCAAGAACACTACAAATAAAAACAGGGAATACGAGAGCACCAACAAGGATTAGACTCAGGGCATATGATGAGAGTGTGATATCCCTGCGAGTGTTTCTTGCAATAAATGATTAGTTCTTCTTCACACCCACACCTGTGTGGGATGTGATGATCTCATTTGCTTTGCCTGGCTTGGTATATTTCTTCGGCGTGTTCTGCATGACACTTGAGCACTATGATAATGATCATATGAATAGGCATGGGTGTTGTTCCCAGATGCATGAGTATAATGATTAGAAGATATGTGCATGTACTCCTTCTGATGCAGAGAAGGGTGGTAATCATTCGATAAAGACTTCCGATTAGGCTGTGAATAGTAGCCAATTCCTCGTTGAGGATTATCCTGCACAGTCAAGTTTGCTATAACAAAAAGATTTTCAATGGTATTGTTCTTCACCCAAATTTGCTTCTTGGGTGAGCCTGCCCTGCAGTTTGTTCCAACATATTGAGCGAAAACGTACCATTATGTTGCTTGAAGAGTTTGTAATTTGAGTCATTTGACTCATCAGTGTCAACAAAAATGGGTAAAAGATAACTAGATGGAGTTTCAGGTCGAGGGTTTTACTCTTTGCTAGAATCCAAGCTGTAGAAGGATATTGTTGGGGAGTCCAGTACGAACCATCTACATTGAGTTTCTTTTCGAAACCAAATCCTTCCTTTTGAGGATTTTTATGAAGTAGAGACTTCTTGAGTACATCAGATAAGGTTCGATGCCTTTTCAGGCTCCTTAGCATTCCAGTCTCAAGTAAGACTCTTAACCTGCAATTTTCTTCAGTTAGAGTAGAAAAATCCTCGGAAGAGGGGTTTGTGGTACCATTTGTAGTAGTGGCATCCTATTTCACAACATTAGAATTTCAGCATGAGAATCTGTATTGCTACGTTCTAGGCAAGTTAAGCATGGGGGTACAAAACCATCAGGAAGTTGAACAGATTGCTCAGCAAAGAGATAAGCTTTTTCTAAAGCCAATTCGTTATGAGACTCTTTCAGTGACATGAGTTCTTGTTTCCTACTAAGGAGTTCATTTGATAAACTCTCGTAGTCAACTGCAAGTGAGTCATATCAAATGGTAAGATTATCAATAGTTGATGAAACAACATCTTGCTCTTCAATCAACTTTTCATTCTTCTCCATCTCTTCGACCAGTAGTCCTTCAGTTTTTCTGAGATTTCTTTCAAGCATTTCAAGTTCATCATGTTGAGATTTAGCAATTTTGACCAGCTTGGCATAAGATATGTATTTAGGAGAGTATTCATTCATGGATCTTAGGTGTTTGACAGATACCTGATCCTTTGAAGATTTTGCCATGAGACAGAAAGTGATTGGTTCATCATCGCTCGAATCATCATCACTTGAAGCATCATCATCAATATCTGATTCGCTGAATTTCTTCAATGATTCAATAGGAATGTAGGCATTACTTCTCCCGATCCTCTTGTAGAATTCTTACTCATCGAATTCAGTATCTGCGGCTTCATCTTCAGATTCTACTGGCAAATATGCATATGCTCCGTAGCCGTGACATCCTCTTCATATTTGATTCGATGACTGCTCTAGCTTTCACGTCAATGACTGGTCTCATCGAAGAAGTTGAAGGAGTATTTTCCTTTGAGAGCTTAGTATGACGATCCATTCGAGTAAAACCGCTGCAGTGAAGATATTTCCATCAACTGCTAGGTTTTCCTTCCCAACCAGGGCAATCCGCGATGATGTGGCCGTATAATTTGCATTTGAAGCACTTCATATCTTTCGGAGGAAATCGTCTTCTTGATGATTCTGGTGCATGAAATTCTTCATCATTGACGAGATAAAGATTGTGTCTCTTTAGATCACTCAGTCTTTGTGTGAGCATTTCAAGTTCTTGGGTGATGGTGTGTTGATTTTCGTCATCTTCTTCATCTTCAGAACTGCCATAGTGTGAGAGAATTTCTCCATCACTTTCCGAAGAGGATTCTTGATTTGCATTTTCCACCTCAATCTTTTCTTCGTGAATCTACAACCGGGTCATGAGCTCAACAAAGTGAAGCTCTTCATAGTCAGGTCTTTGTTTGATTTCAGACACGATAAGATCGAAGGGTTCATGAAGTGCACTCAGAAGCTTGTTGACTACATCTCTATCAGTGATATCAGTTACTCCTCGCTGATGTAGCCTTTCAATAATGTTTGTCTGTCGATCAGTGAGTTCCATAACACTTTCCTTGCGAAGGCTTCTGAATCCAATGAACATAGCTCAAGCATTTTAGTGTGAGGATCTGAGCAAGCAACAAAGTCTTCATGAACACTGTTAAGAACATCCTAGATTTGCTTTGTAGTGTTGAGCCGGTGAAACTAAAATAACATGTCTTTTGATAGACAGCCACATATGATATCTTTTGCTTGAGCATCCAATTGCAGATTTTCCTTATCATCGGAGGACATGTTGTTTTGTTGCTTAATGGTGTAGCCTTCTTCCACATTCTGCCACAGATCATAGTTGACGGCTTGAATTCTTATTCTCATTAGTTCCTTCCAGTATAGATAGTCATTTCCATCGAAGATGGGAAACCTTTTAGAGTGCGAGGATGTACTTGCAAGCGACATACTCAAAACTCCAAGGACGTCAGACCTTCAATAAACAGAGACAAGGAGTACCTACTCTAATACCAATTATCAGAACGGAGAGTATATCGACCAGAGGGGGGGTGAATGGGAGATTCAAAATTTCTTTCGAAAGCTTTGAAACTTAATCCACACACCGCAGCGGAATAGAGTATAGAGGGAAATGCACTGAATCAGATTTCTTCATCAGAGGCATATTCATCGAGAAAGGCATTTACGACAGAGCAAGCTTGATAGGCAATCTTATATTTACTAATTGGAGGCAGCATCCGAGTTACCACGTTAATCCTAGCAGTTACGAAATAACGTCCGTAGAATTAATAAATAATATGTCCATAGCCGTTTGATGAAGTAACATGAACGGGTTTCCATCTCAGCCTTATTCCCCTTGGTCTCTTACCTTTTCTAGCGTGAACGCAATAAAAAGGTATACGCTCCTTCTTTGCCTTCTTTCCCTTGGTCTCTTAACGTTTCTAGCATGAAGGAAAAAAAGATATTCTGATAGAAGGTAACAAAATACAAAAGGAATCTATGCGTCTCTCTCCCCGTTTCCCACAAAAGGAAATACCATCGTGGTGTCCCGTGAAGGCAATAAAAAGGTATACGCTCCTTCTCTGCCTTCTTCCCCTTGGCCTCTTAACGTTTCTAACATGAAGGGAAAAAAAGATAATCTGATAGAAGGTAAACAAAATACAAAAGGAATCTGTGCGTCTCTCTCCCCGTTTCCCACGAAAGGAAATACCATGGTGGTGTCCTGCTATATTTGGTCTCCTTGCCTTCGTCGTCTCCTGTCATCAGCATGTCCTCGGAGACTCCTACCACAACTCATCCAACTTGCCGCATGCACTTTCCAGCTATTCTCAGGTTCAGTCTTCCAAACAGGGTGTAATTGATGTTAAATAAAGGTAAAATCCAATCAAGGCTGTTCATCTCTCAGTCATCTCATTTTTCTAGAAGTTTCCTCCCATGGTTCTTGAGCAAATCGAGCATCAATTTTTAAACCCGCAGAGTAGTCACTAACATGGTTCTTGAGGAAGGGTACCGAAGGAAATTAATTTGAAGAAAATAATCCGGCAAGGATCAATGCAGAGAGAAAGAAAGATAAACTGCTCACCAACAGCACATGTCCAACTATTCTGATCAGCTATCTCTTTTCAATTTTCATGTACTTTTTTGCTTCGTAATCTCTTTCCAGTAACATGATTAGCTGGACAACAAGTCGATCTGTGATCTACGATTGGATGTTCGGCGGAGTCACCAGGGTCGATGAATCAACAACTGCAGGAATGTCACTGTACATTGGTCAAGACTAAAGACCCATGTGTACAACTCTAGCTATAGGTATGTGGAGACCCATAATTAGTAGCTTTATATTTGAGATACATTAGACTTTACGAGTGAGGGGCAAGCTGTGCTGAGGTTATTCAAGGTACATATGTATTTCTCTCATTGGCTTTTAATTACCACTGCACTCCTTAATTAAGATTGCACCTATAGATGTGCCACTAATACATGTCTTCCCTTTGTTTCCTTGGTATACCTTCTAATATATGTCAGAATATATGTGCGATACCTCTTCGTGCAAGGATGAATCACCACATGCTCACGGTTGATGATTGATGAGCTATATGTTCATATTTAATGTTGAATATCAAAATTAATATTCCACGTTAGAAAATGTCCCCTTGTCCATGTACCAGATAAATAATACAACAATGTCGTTGATTCTAATATGAGTTCAGAAAAATGAAGGCCTTTGAAAATCAATAATTGTACATCATAACAGATGGGATAGTTTAATTCTGTATTCACAGGATTCATATTCACTAAAAAAATTGTACTAACATGTCTATTTATTTGTTCTCAAACCTATTCGTGTGTGACTTTAAAATATATGATTTCAATCCTTTCAGTACGGACAAACGTCATGCGTATACTTCATATTCATATTCCCCAAGTCAGAATACTACCATGTATATGCGATTAAACATGGAACCACAATTTTCACCGAAGACCATCAACGATGCAATACATCTAGACTATCTAAGATCTAAAGTTTTATACCTATTCGCTTACTTCAAATTCAAAATGCCTTAAGTTGTGTCTTCTTACAATCCAACTATTTTTTCTATAATTCTCAGTTTCTAAAGTCTCTTGGAATAGGGTGTGTTCTTTATGTATGAACTGTTTTTTCTTACTGAAATAATTTGAAGGATGTATAAAGTGTCTACCACATCCAGTATCCAGGCATGTTATTCTAATTTATTTTCCTACATTCAAATAGTATACATGAGTACCTATCTTTTATCATTAACAAAACAATTAAGGTTTGTTAATCACACCATAGTTAATATAATTCAATATTTCATCAAGGACAACCATTCACAGTCATGCTCATATATCGCGAGAGTTACATCTATACAAGTACGTTAAAGTGTCAAACCTATGTTAGAACAAATTAGTAATTCTTCACAAGAAGATACATCTTACAACCATATTTTGTGCCGTTATAAGAATATAATGCCAAACAAATATCTCTCTATGTAGCTGATTAAAGGTTGTTCTTCTTATCTGTGGTGTCACTAATATGTTCTCAGTTATCTATCTACCTTAAAGATTGGCAACTTCTTACGGTACATTTTTGTCAAGCAACCATTTACAGATTTTATACACATAGTAGTTATCATTAGCTGACTGAATTATTTCTAATTTGTGCATGCATTATTGGTCAGAATGAAATCACTATCTTATATTCCTTTAGATTAAAGAATTCCATCTTCTAGGGAATCTATTCAGTTTTACTAGCCTCAGTTGAGAAGACATTAACATTGTTGTTGAGTTTGCATACAGTTCAATAATTTGTACAATTGGATGTCTGATCTAAATTAGAAATTTAACGACCCGATTCTGGATATGTTTTTCATTCTTTTTCACTAATGGAACTGCAAACATGGATATTTTTAGAAAAGGGAAATCAGTATTATACATAAAATTATACATTTCTAACAGCCTATATTTTTTCCAGAAGCCCAAATCCGTTGTCATAATTGGTGCAGAATTTTTTTTATGATACATTCATTTTGTGATTTTTTTTAATACTGGATTATTGGTATGATGCTTCCATACATTCTATCAAAGTCAATAGGAATAGTGATGCAAATTAGTTGAAGCTCTTCTTGGACATTATATTGTACCCCTTCTCATAAACTTGACATGTTGATATCAGAACAATATTTATTTAATCATCAAGGCACCTACCAAATTAGGATTCGTAAGGTCAATAATAACTGAGGAATTTAGAATACATAAGGTTGATAATAAATTGAGGAGTTTACTGGAGTAATAATTTTTAATATGGATAAAAAGGAATATTGTGAAATGATATTGTAGTCATAATACTTAAAGCTTAATGAGTATGTTTTTTATGCTAGCCCGTGCAGTAGCACGGGTCGATGACAAGTGGGTTTAACTACGATGAGGGTTATGCAACAAGCAAGCAGGTGTAACAGAATGAAACAAAACATACTTGAGACTGAAGGAAACACAACTGAAAGGTTACACAAGATAACAAGGATACAGACTAACAACGTAGGAATAAAGATGAAGATAAAGAAAGCATTTGACACAACTACATAGGATGAAGGACACATAACAAACAATCATTAGAGAATCTAATGGCATAGAGCGTGAATGAAAACTACTGATAGCAATGCAGTAGAATAGATATAACTAGTGGTGCTCGAAGGCAACAAGAGATTTGGTAGACCAGTTCACCCTTCTGCCAAAGGGCTATGTATGGTTGGAGGGGCTGTGACTTAACACGGAAGATAAACTCTCTTCACCCTATTCTCCTTCAACACAGAGCTGATTAGACTCATGTTGATCTCACTCGCGGCAGATCCTTGTCGGCGATCTCCAAACCTTCGGCCGAGCTTCCCAAACCATAATTACTCTTGGTTGCTGAAGATCAGGCTCGGTGAAGACAACAACTCTTCAACACTCGAAGCCAAACCTATCCATCTAGGGAGTGCGCAGCTCTCAAGAGTAACAAGTACAAGAACTCTCACTCAGAACCGCTGTGATGAAAAACAACTGTTAAGTTTGGGCTCTTGGTTTTTCTCTTGGTGGATCTTAAACTCAAATCACTCAGAGAGGGTTGATCAAATCAATCTTCTTAGAAATATCAAGCGGAAATAATGTTGGAGCGGGGTGGCTATTTATAGACGCAACCTTCCCAGATGGGAAAAGACCTAGTTGGACATTGGCATTAGCCAATGGCCGAGCGACACGATTCCAACGGTCAGATTTGAGCACAACGGTAACATATCTTGTGGAGCGAGAAATCCTAACTCCTTGGTCCGAGGCAAATCTCTTGCAGTGAAGAAGATCACAATCTCTTGCTGGCAAGTATTTACTCGGAGCACAAAGAGATAACTCTCACAGCTTTCATAGGTTTTAGCTAAGCATCACAGCTGATCTAAGCATCGAGAACCTATACGCCTCTTAATAGTACGGAGGTCCTATGACTCAAAAGACTGAAAGAAGAAAAACTAAATGAATGCTACATCTTCATCGCGTCTTCGAGTTCAATCATTGCAAACGACAATATTCGAAATAAAAGCTTCGCCTTAGCAGAAAACTTTGAGGGGTCGATTTTTTGACATGAATCTTCTCAACTCTATCACTACAACAGATGTAGCTTGTTCTTCTCTACAACCCAGATATGCTTCGGTGAAGTCCCTCAAACCCAGCATCGGAAACAACATTCCCTTTGATTGTGTATGGACTTTTCTCTCTGCACTACAAAAAAAGACACATCCATGACATTTTGGGCCGAACGAAGTTGTTTTCTATCATACTTATGACACTTCTATGATGATAATTGTGACAAAACCCGGTATCATCATAGATGTGGTGGGCTCCTACTTCTATGACAAAAAATCATGATTGAAAATGGGCTTTTTGTCCTGGGCGGGCCGGAGACGCAGCGGCAAGACATTCTTTGGGCCGTCCATGACGAAAAAAACCATGGTAGAAGCGAGGGCGACGAAAATATCAGGGAGTTCCCAGTTATGGTGGGTGGTCGGGGGCCGAGCGATGTGTGTTTCTCTCTTACACATACGCGCGTGGGTGCGAGGCGTTGGGCTCTAACTGAACCCGAGCAAGGTGTCGCCTAACTGAACCCGTGCGATTGCACTGCAGGCTACGCGTTACTGAACCCGAGCGATCGAGCGATTCCTCCGCTACTGCTGCTAACGGAAGCCGATCGATGCTGCCTCTAGATGAACAGTGAGTGTTGTTGGGAGGGGGGGTTCAGATGAATAGTTCCCGGTGAGGGTTGGATGAACAAGACCCCGTGGTGTTGCCGCTGGATGAACAGGACCCCGATCGATCGAGCCGGTTGGGCGTGGAAGAACAGGACCCCGTGGAGGGTTGGATGAACATGACCCCGTGGAGGGAAGGTTGAACATTAGCAGTGGAGGGCTGGTTGAACAGTAGCTGGTGGAGGGCTGGATGAATAGTAGCCCATGGAGGGGTGGTTGAACAGGACCCCGTGGAGAGGGCTGGTTGAACAGTAGTCGGTGGAGGAGTGCGCAGTGGAGGCTGGATCAACATGAGCCTGTGGATGAACAGTCGAAGGTGGAGGCTGGAGGAGGTTGACGGTGGATGAACAGTAGCCCGTCGAGGCTGGAGGAGGTCGACGGTGGAGATGGACAGTAGCCCGTGGAGTCCCATTTTGCGGTACGCCACACCCTTCCGGATGAACAGGACCCCTGTTTCGACCGTAGCGCTCCAACACAAGTCCGTTTCCTCCGTTTTGCGGTACGCCACACCCCTCCCGATCAACAGGACCCCGTTTTGACCGTAGGAGGTCCAACAGAAGTCCATTTCCTCCGTTTTGCGGTACGCCAGACCCCTCCCGATGAATAGGATCCCGTTTCGACCGTGGCCGGTCGAACACAAGGCCGTTTCCTCCGTTCTGCGGTACGCGAGGCCTCGTTTCCATCGGCCGTTCCGTCCAAGCCCTCCCGATGAACACGACGACGCATTCCGTTTTGACCCAGCCGATTGGCTTCCCATGAACACGACAACGACGCCGTTTCTCTGTTCCGACCCAGCCATGTACACAAGCCCTAGCCGTATGTATGCGCGAGTAGGCATTTGAGACCCCGCCCGTATGTACGTATGTGGCCGTATTTACTTTCTTGCACCCTGGCCGCTGTACGTAGGTGTATATGCTACGCATGCGCATCTACTACGACACGTGCGCGCCTCTACTACGACTAGTATGTACGTACATGTTCATGACCAGAATGTCAATGCTACGTACGCTTCGACTAGGTGGGTCCCGGCTGTCATGCACTTCCTTGCGTGCGAAGATGTAGTTGGTGGGTCCCAGCAGTGAGGGGGGCGAATCATTTTTTGCCCGTGATATGGACGCACTTACTTGCGTGTGAAGATGTAGCTGGTGGGTCCCAGTAGTCAGGGGGGAAACGTTTTTTTTGTGAAATACAGTGGCCTGTCCGGTGGGTCCCTGCTGTCAGGTGGAGGAATAATTATTTTGCGCATAATAAGGAGGCATTTCCTTGCGGCTGCCGTGGACCCATCTGTCAGCCTCTCCACGTACAGTACTCTTTCGATGGAAGTCGGTCGTTGACCACATTGACCACACCGCGTCGAGAGCACCACGGTGGTGGACGACGGTGAGGCCTAGGAAGGGGACGACACGGAGCTGGGGAAGACACAGGAGTGGATGCCCATGCGGAGAGGAGTACGAGGGTTCACTGGTTCGGCTGCGGTGTGAGGCTGCCGTCGCCGCAGAATAACAGGGGGTGTGGGTGAGTGGAGGGATGGCCTGGCCAGCGGTGGGAGTAGTAGGCGGTGGTGAGGCCTCCGCGGTAGCAAAGCCGGCCATGGGAGGCAGGAGCAGGCGGCACGACCGGCGCTGCTTTGCGCGGCTGTACCAAGAAGACCACAGGTTGAAGAAGCACTACGGCCGTTGGATGGACATCGTATGGTCAGTGGAGCTAGAATCGTTCATATGACTAGGTTGACAAAGCCCTCCGTCCCTGTCAACTTAGTAGGCCCACAAGTCTGCCTCCCACTATATCGGGTCCCAGCTAATAGGGGGAGTATTCATTTTTTGTGCCTAATAAGGAGGCACTTCCTTGCGTGCGAAGATATAGCTGGTGGGTCGGAGCTGTCAGTGGCGGTAACGTTTTTTTCGTGAAATACAGAGGCCCTTTCGGTGGGTCCTAGATGTCAGGTGGAGGAATCAATATTTTGCGCGTAATAAGGAGGCATTTCCTTGTGTGCGGCTGTGGACCCAACTGCCAGCCCCTCCACGTACAGTCCACTTCAGATGCATGTCGATCGTTGACCATGTTGACCACGCGGCACCGAGAGCACCAGGGCAGTGGACGACGGCGAGGCCTAGGAAAGGAACGACACGAAGCCAGGGAAGACTCGGCAGTTGTTTCCCACTCGGAGGGGAGTATGACAGCATGAGGGTTTACTGTTTTGTCTGCCATTGCCGGAGAATAACAGCAGGTGTGGGTGAGTAGAGGGATGGCTAGGCCAGCGACGGGAGTACGGTGGGGCGGCGAGGCCTACGTGGCAGCACAGCCGACCGCGGGAGGAGGGAGGAGGCAGCCCCGCTGGCGCTTGTTTGAGCGGCTGGAGCAGGAAGAGCAGAGATTGAAGAAGCATGACGGCCGTTAGATGGACATCCAACAGTCACTGCTTGTGCGTCAACCTTTTTTTTTAGGAAAGCCTCAAATCTGTGGAAAACAGCATACAACCCATCTGCCATTATTTCTAATAATTTACAGCCCATTTGCTAATTCTTTAGGTTTTTTTGGAGCTCATATTCTTTTTGTTAGCATTACAGCCCAAATTGTGGCCACGGTTAAAAAATTATATGAAATTTTGCATATTTCGGTGCGGTCCGAACTATTTTTAATCCCGAAATTTCGAGTGACATTCAAACTGATTTTAAAAATAAATGTATATCAATATAAAATCCAAAAAATTGTCCACGCATAAAAATCAGTGCAATTTAAAATCTTGAAATGAAAAAAAAAGAAATTTGAAACTAATTGCCAGTGTGATGTGTTCTAAAAATGTACAACCCATTTCTTATTAATGATAGGCCATTTTCTCGGCGAGCCGAATGAAGCTCTCCTCGTCTTGAAAGATTTGCAGCCCAACAAGCCTGACAAAGCGACTTACTTGACAAATCACAAAAAAACTAGGCTAGCCATTTTCAGAAAGAAAAAAAACTACTGGGCTGGTCTGTGGTAAACATAAAAGAAAAGGTTGTCTAGGCAGGCCAGAGTGCCCGACACAAGCCAGAGCGCCTGGCACAGCCCAGTTGACACCCTGCTTCCGTCTGAAAAACAAATTAGATAAATGCCACTCCAATTATGGCGATGCATAAAATTGCCACTGCAATTTCCAAACTTTGAAAAATGCCATGCAATTTTTTCAAACTTTGAAAAACGCCACTGCAATTTGCAAACTTTGAAAAACGCCACTCCAGACTTCGAAAAATGCCACTAGAAATGGCATGAAATGGCATTTTTCAAAGTTTCGAAATTGCAGTGGCATTTCTCGGAATCACCAAATTTGGAGTGGCATTTATCAAATTAACCCAAAACAAAAATAACTGGGCGAGCTGCTGGGTCCCTAGTGTGAGCCGCTCATTGTGCAATTCTCTCATTTAATGACTATGTTGATAATGGCATGGGACCCAGATGTCGAAAATCCATTAGGAGGAGCCATTTTTATTGGCTTGAAATAAGGAGGCACTTGCTTGCGTACTGCCATGACCTTGGCAGGACCTTGCTGTCATCCTCTCCACGTATAATCATCTCCTGATTGTGTACGCGTCAACCTGGTAGGCCCACAAGTCAGCCTCTAAACCCGTGGCGGACAAATCCAACCCATTTAAAAAAATAACAGCCCATTCCATACATTCAAACAGAAAGTTCAACATTCAGAGCAAAGTAACAGGTCTGATCCAGATATAGAGTACTGAACTTCCACGTTGACAACCATCATGGCCAAGTTAACTATCTACTCCCACTAATACTCTAGTAGCGTACAAGTACTAACTTAGTCTTAGCTAACTAGGCGATGCCGGCCGCCATCTGCGGTACATGCTAAATGCCGGCACCGGTGTCCTCCGGCTCGCCTTGAACTTGCTAGAGGTGTGATAGGGCGCGTTGCTCACGCACGTTGGCCCTTTCCATGCCGGCGTGGTCCACCAAAGCTTCGGCTTCTAAGCGGGAAACCCACTTGACGAGCTGGTAGTAAAAATCGACGTCATGAACGCGTGCGTGCCCGACAGCCTCCAGGATTATTTGCCGGGCGCCGACCTCCATGTAGTCAGCCCAGTTGCGGGCGCTCTGCTCGCGACTCAGAGCGTCGGTGCACTGCTACTCCATGTCCCGCTAGCCGCGCAAATCAGCGATACACTTCTCCTCTACTAGGTGGTCGCGCTCCAACAACTCCTGCTCCTCCGCTAGGTGGTCGCGCTCCAACAACTCCTCATACTCCGCATTGCCATCTAAAGACCGATAGAATGCCTCCTCCCTCTATCTAGCTTCTGGTGAAAAACCGAACACTAGTTCCGGTGGTGACCGCCTCCGGCGTCGCCTATCGCGGACGGGTGGGGGCATGGCAGACGTGGTGAGAGCGAGGATAAGTGGAGAGCGACGCCGGACCGGTGGGGGCTTATGAGGATAGGGTGAGTTGGGTCATGGTGCCACCAGAGAAGGCCGAGAAACAATACTTATAGGCGGAAGGTAGCGCAACGGTCATCGGAATTCAATGCATAAGCAGGCATGGCTTAGCGCGCCAGCTTGCCGTGGAAAACTAGAAAAACTAAAATTATGACTGTGCCATCCCGTCCCGTCCGTGCTGGGTCGCACGCCGGCATGACGGTCAAAAGAGTGCACTTGAATCATCCAGATGAGGTACTCCCTCCTTGTCAATAATGATTCCACAGATTTAAAAGGCCCACAACAATTAAAGCGCATCTTTTTTCGCATCAGTTAGCTGCCTTAACTACGGCCAACTGCATGCAGCCACTCAAAATCGCTTGGAGCCAGTATGCGGAGCAGCATGCAACGAGTCGCAGCCGAGGGCACACATGTAGACACTTAAATCGCTGGAATTAATTAGGCTTAAACTTCTACATGTAGTTAATTATTCCATGCCTTGGTCTTGCTGCTTTGGCTCACGGGACTAATAAACCCGTACGGAGGGAGTACCTTGGTTGGTGAGATTTTTGAATTAAGCCCTGCAAACCGAAAAGGAGGTACTAGTACGTGCGTGATCCGCTATTTATTCGCGTAGGATCGAGTAGGTCCTTTCTTGAATTGAGCCCTACAAACCGAAAAGGAGGTAGTATGTGCATGATCCGCTATTTATCCATGTAGGATCGAGTAGGTCGGATAGTGGACATGTAGGATCGAGTAGGTCAGATGGTGTACGTGTATGATCACATTAGGTGATGAACGTTAGCTGGGAGATAAGGCATTTGCAAACGTTTTTGCTGGCAGTTTCTTCAGATTCGCATGGCATTTTCGTTAGAGCAACTTGTCAGTTTCTTCAGAGGTAGGGATTTTTATTCAAAAAACGGCCACTTATGATCTTGCGTCGCAACTAAAACTGCCAGGAGTGCATTAGTAGGCTAGCTAGTGATCGATCAGTAACTTGTAAACACTGAGTGAACAGAAATAAGGAACTGTTAGTAACTTGTCAACACTGAGAACCCAGAAATAAGGATCATGCTGTGCACATCAGTAAGAGCCAATCCGTTCGAAATGTTCACACGAGACTCACAGGCCTGGCATTGTAATATGTTCACATTAGTAGGCCAAATTCAAAACCAACTAGTATGATTCCCATACATAAGATCAACATGTTAATGCATCTCAATGATTCAGAAATCATATACAAATACGTAGCTCCAAAAGCAAAGATCTAGAAAAAAATATGTTCTTCCTACTAACATGGATGCTGCTCTGGGCCAACATTCAGTACAGACTGAAAGACAAATTTGCTTGTGAAGTCTACAATTCCTCTTGCAAACCACACATGATGGAGGAACATCCACTGCAATATGATTTCGTCTTCTCTCAATCACACCGCGAGACTATTTTTGGAATACAAACTTTAACTGAGGCAAAATGATGCCCATTATATAATCAGACCAAAGCAATGAAGCAACTAGTGTTAGCTAATAAATATTACAGTACTACTTTTCTGCAGTCCATGAAGTGACTATCCAATCTTTCTGTATCTATTTTCAAATGGCACTGCATGCAATGACTATACTATTCTCTTGCGCAGTTCAACCAAAATTGCGGTCACTTTGTTTGTTTGCCAAATAGCAACAGGCAGACATATCTGTCTGCACAAATATCAAGGTGCTAGTAAACATATACCCCACCTTGTATTTCCGCTTTAAACACGTCTCTTCTGCTTAGCATCTGTCATGTTTTGCACTGGACAATTTGATACAGTCATGTTTTGTCCTGGACAATTTCATACTAAATTGATTTGCTGGTTCAGAGCAGAAATATAGCGCCTATTCTTCATCTGACCAAGGGTATCCATGTTCACAGTGATGGAAGAGGTGAAATCGATACAACCGAAATTGAGCATCCAATCATTGAATCATGTCCTGCACCTCCAATGTAGGTCCACCCTGCCAATAAATTCACATGCAAACCACTAGTATTACTATCTAATGACAGTACAAAAAGAGTAGCAAGATAGTAGCAAACCATGTACCTTCGTAATGAACAGCTCATAGTGCCACCAATTGGATATAAAGGTTTGGAAGAAAACATGCTCCTAATGTTGAACCATTTGGACTTTTTGTGCAGTTCCACTAAAATCGAGCATCTCTGTTTGCATAGATATTGAAAGTGTGATTACTATTAAAGTGGCACTAGTTGAAGCATAGACTCACAAATATAAGCATTCCAATTTCTTAATGGGAAAAGGTAGCAAGACTGTTTCTAACAACCTGTTTGAAGGAATAAATAATGCAACAACGGCTGATGTCAGGAAGGCATATATAGTTCTTTCTGAAAAAATGATCGATTCTTGACCTTTCCTCTTCTTTTAAGCATATTTTGTGCAATTCAACCAAAATAAAATGCCATCACCACCTTGACAATTCAGTGACACAGTCCAAAAGGAAATGACTTAACATTACATCATGATTTTAGGCATGTAGTCGACAGGCATTAGAGACAAACATATAGACCTCCTCCGATAAAATAATGAACATTAATTTTAACAAAGGTGTGACTATCTTTACCGGGATAATTTGAGTGAAATCTACACCCTCTGTTCCTTAATATAAGACGTTTTCCAGTTCAATTTAAAGTACCCAAACGTCTATTATTTAGAAAAATAGGTAATAGTTTTATTGAGCACATATCTGGGAAAGCTTGCCACAGTTTATTATGTCCATACGCTAATGCAACACCATTCGAATAGTACAAATATACACTAATCCAGTGGCTAGTGCAACAGTAGAATAGTTATTTTATTACAGGGTACATCACAATGCTTTTACTAAACAGATTTCAATAAACTCTAGCACTGGAAGATTTCTACAAGAATTAATAATACAAAATGTAAAGGTAATAAGTTTCAGAGTATACTAGCTGTGCATGAGCATTAAACCAAATACAGAAGTCTAAAGGTAACTAGCATTATTAACTATGACTGTATAAAAAAATTGCAAACCATGTACCTTCGAGGTAAATATCATTTCCAATTCGAGGGGACCCAAAAATTGCTAACCCAATCTTGATCATCAGTCAAACATAAAAACTTGATTGAACGAATCAAGAGAACAGCCGGAGGAGGAGGTGCCCACTCTTGACCTTTCCTATTGACACTGTACAATTTTTTTTGACTTATCTCATGAATGTGAGGTATGTAATCTATAAGCATTAACAGTGCAAGAATCTGAAGGTAGTAACAAGATTCATCGTTGGTATACTGGATGTGCAGCATCATTAGAATGCCTTAGCTAAGAAATATTTAATGCATCCACAATCAACAGCTAACCCTAGAATAATCAAGTAACATTAAATGACGTTGCTTAAATTTATTGGTTGCATTAGACTGAGTGCGGCATTAGTTAAATGTGGCATCACTTTAGCAGCAGCATTGCTTGACTTGACTGCTCGCGTTATACTAACAGCAAAAAAGTGGCAATAAGAGCATGGGAGGCCCATTCGGATAGTGGGCACACTAGTACGATGTACCTCTATGGATGCATAGAGTGGTGAGGGAGGTATGGTTTCCAGAGCAACAAATATCCAGGCAACATATGTGGATTACTTCTCATTTTTTGTGCTCTTTAGCAACCTTTTTCCTATGCAAGGACAACAAACCGATCGACCTGGTCATTCTCTATTGCGTTGTCATGCCTTTCTACCCTTCTCCAACCAAGAGACACGAGACTCGTTCCTTAGATGCTGATTTGCCCCTTTTCAACCTAGATGCGGGTTCGATGCCTACTCTCTTGGACAGTACAGTCTCCCTTCCTTTCCTTATTGAACCCAGACATAGATTAGTATGCATAAAGTAGGTTTCCTTTAATAGTGCAAATTAAGGTTTTCATCTGCGTGACCAGCAGAGCAAAGGATAGCAAATTGGGAAGATGGTGGAGTGGACAAATATCCACATGCAGCAACGTGGCAGATGGGGCAATAGAACAAGGGTATGGTTCGAAAAGAGGTAGCATACATGAGGGTCAGTGGGAAGTGGCTTCGCTCATGGTCGTCATCCTCCGCACACACTACGACAACGAGCTTGGGGACGGGGCCATCCCGCGCGGGCGCTAGGTCTGAGAGGACAACCTTGTCGTCAGTGCGTGACCTCGCTCGCTGACAACGAGTGCGTCAATGTTGCACGTCCTTTTCTTCCCTGGCGGATCTGTGACCACCTGTGAGGAGGGAGAGACATGCCGTCTTTTTTAGATCTGGAGAGAGGGTGATAGTGTGAGAAGCAAGTGGGCAACCCTTAGCAAGAAAATGTTGAAGCTCCAACCTATATATCTTTTTTATACTACTAGTACCAGAGGTGGAGTAGTGGTAGAGTAGTTTATATTTTCTTTGCATACAGTACCAGGTAGTCGTGCTTCAAAACTAAATGGCACGCCATTAAAAAAATAAAGTCAAGAAATAATGCGGCACTTCGGGCCAATGCAGCCAGATCGCATTTTGCACGAGAAATGACACACCATGTTTCGTTGACATGTGGTCCCGTTCCGACATGTCAGTGAGACGATGGTGAGTCCTTTTGTACAATTTCCGAATGAACGTCTATGTAGGCCGGGGCGCCTCTTCGTGTACCGTGGCAACCGTCCACCGCCTCTTTAGCTTCCCCTCTTGATTTCGAACTGCTGTTGCACGCTCTTCCTCCCTCCTCTATTTGCCTTCACCCTTCCTTCTGCCATTGTTCAATCGTTTTCTCCTTGGAGGGAACAAGCCAGAAACGACCCCGTTATTCTTGCCCCGATCTGAAAGAAGATGTGGTGGAGGAACTCATTGATCGGTGCAACGTCATCACCCCGGCTAGCATGGCAGGTTCGTTCAAGACCATTCTCGACTCAACTAATAACATCATTACAAGGAACCCAAGGCTCCAGGAGCGATTTGATCTCCCTTATCTTCTTCTCTATAAGCCTGTTCGCATGGGCGCGGATGACGGAGGCCTCGCCTTGTGCAAGTTGATGCCGCTTAATAATGATACATGTGATGTTAAGATGCCATCGCTTAAGGGTAAGGCCTGGGCTGGCGCAAATTGAGATTGGGCTGTTTATATTGGGTACAATTGCGAGTGGGAACTTGTGAATGTGTACACTCGTCAGCGGATTCCACTTCCAAAAATCTTAGAGTGCCCTGAGGTTGAGCACAAAGATGATCTACGTACGTTCAAATACAATCATGGTGGCTGTCGTCTATGGAAGATAGCAATTTGTCGAGTTCCCAACCGCTCTTGGAATAACGAGAACTATGATGTTGTTGCTATCTTTGACAAGCTTGTTGCCGTCATTACTGATTCCACGGCTCATCCATGGATATTGCTCAAAAATCAGTTTTTGTACACAGATGAGTACTGTGATGCAATTGAATACGAGGATCTTGTGTTTGCTGCCACCACTCATGGCACTGTTTTTGCATGGGATCCTCGTAGTTTTGGTACGTTTGTATTCCACGGTAATTATAATTGTTTCATCCACATGCATGCAGGTTAGCATGTTTCCCTTTACTAATTAACCTTCTTGTGTTTCCAAGGTCCTATGAACATTCCACCACCTATACCTGAAAATGTTTATAACCAAGGGGGACATGATGAAGGTGATGATCATGAGCATGAGGATGAGCAGAACTTATATACTCAGTGGTGCCTGGCAACTAATTCCGATGGATCACCTCTTCTTGTTTGTATACAGTGCACTAAGATTGTTACTACTGAGGGAGCACGTGTTGTCTCCCATGGCCGCCCTCTCCGGACCTATTCCAACACCCGTTGCAGGGTATTCGCGATGGATACTAGTGTGCTAGTGCAAACACCTTCTCCCTGGTCCAGTATTGATAGTCTTGGAGAAAACTTGCTCTTCCTTGGACCAAACTATCCAATGATGGTGAAAGACGATCCAACTACTGTTGACACAACATTACTACCATTTATCAGAAGCAACTGTATCTATACCTCGGACATTGCAGTGGTTCCCTACCCTGGTCCTGAGATATGCCGCTTCAGCCTGGATGATCAGTCCTGTGTTGCTCTCGATATTGACAATAGCTGGCCCTTCCCAGAGCAACTATGGTTCAAAGCAAGCATTTCCAACACCGAGGATTTGTTGAGTTGAAGTTCATTTCATTACTTGTTATTTGTTGTGTGATGAAAACTTCAGTATTTACTAGAATGTTTTGTTGGAAATAATCTATAATCGAACATGTATCCTCGTTATCGTTGTGTGTTGATGACTTGTTGTATGTAATGAATGGTACATTTGCAAATGCATGTCATACACTCAATTTATGAATGGTTTTTGAGTCACTTCTTGGAGTGTGAGTACCGTAGTAGTATAGCAAGCATCAGGTTATTATATGAAGTTGCCACATCACAAATAGCCAACCTAATATTGGAATATGCTAGCCCTCCACCGGCGCGCCGCTTCGAATGGCAGACGAAGTGAGAGGTCGCGTCACCCTGTGTCCAGATCTGAGATGCCACGTGTACCAGATGAATGACTCCAAGTTCGACCACCGTGATGCTAGGTGTGATCTGAGGAACACTGTTGGAGAGACCGCCCTCATAATTTTCCTACATTGGTCGTTTGATTCATAGGATAGAATGCTATAGGATTTTTCCCTATGTAATCATGTTTTAATTGGCAATCTAGAATCCACTCCAACTTTTGTGTCACTTCCTTTGTTCCTCCGAAGAGAGTACTTGCTCTAAATGATGTGCCGCTGCAAGAGCCGCCTATATTAATTGACCATGCTATGAAAAGGTGGTCCAACTTTCGCTATAGTAGTACTGTACCAGGTTAGTAGGTGACCTTGCGCTTGGCTCTTCTCCACTTCCGAAAGTTGAACAATAATGATGGTACTACAGTAGTACTTCTCGCAATCTGACACCAAATGAACTGCTACACATCTACCGCTTGTAAGCAAAAGTTTCTCCTCGTGCTACGAGCGACCGCGCACGCATTGGCGAGGGAGAAGGCGTAGTAAGGAAGCTTCCTGTCAAGTTGACGGGACACATCAAAGTTATTTAGTACGTGTATTATTCACCTGCCATCGAGGAGAAAAAAATATTGTGTAGTACCAGATGCCATCGAAGTACACGACTCACTTACGCACTGCATATCTCCATTTTCTTGCATGACACGCCATCTTGATGCTAGATGTCCCGCGTGTCATGGAGCCGTATAATATGATTTTTGAAATGGAGGCATATAGATGTCCCACGTGTTGGCAAAAGGATGAACAAAGCTCATGTCTTAAACGAAAGAGTGGAAGAACATAGATTCCCGACGACCGAGAAGGAGCAACAAACCTCGCGGTGGAGCGTCTGCACTCATAATATTTTATATTATTCAGCGATATAAAATCAACCAAATCTCTCCATGTTCCTATACCACTCTATAGAATGAGAATAACTTTGAGCGTAAGCAATTGATTCACTCTATCCAATGGTCATATTTGCAAAATCCAAACAAAACCAAGCATTGGATCAACTCTTTTAGCACTCAGATTGTTGCTGCCTGCCCACCTAGCCCACCTATATATCTGCTCACGTGTGATGACCACAGCAGCTATCCACTGAGATTGTATGTTAAAAAAATAAAGGTCGATAACTAATGCGGCATGTCAGGCCAACGCGGCTAGATCGCATTTGGGACGAGAAATTACACACCATATTTCGTTGAAATGTGGTCCCATTCCAACATGTTAGTGAGACGGCGGCGAGTCCTTTTATACAATTTCCGAACAGACGTGTAGGCGGGGGCGCCTCTTCGTGTACCGTGGCAAACTGGCAACCGTCCATCGACTCTTCGCCCTTCCCACTTGATTTAGAATTGTTGTCGCATGCTCTTCCTCCCTCCTCCATTTGCCTTCACCATTCCTTCTACCATTTGTTCTACGTAACCAGCACCTCGATATAGGCTCGATATAGTGGGGTGGCATGGGCCATAACTAGCATTCACGTCTAGCAATACGGCACAGACCACCCACACGAGTCCCATACGACACCAATTTTCTTGGAGTCCGTGCTACAAACCATCTCTTCTCCCTCCTGTTTTCTCACCATCACGTGGTGGGCAGGGTGCGCGTTTGGTGATAGTCGGTTTGCTCAACTACGGTCCCACTTGTAAGTGAAAATGCAACACAACATGCATTTCCCCTTGAGCGGCATGCCAGACCAACCATGTGGGGGTGCGACGCGAAAACGGCAGGCTTTTCCTTTTGAACTTGTAACTTGTAAAATTTGGTTCTGCTCCATGGCGAGACCGATAGTTAGAAATAACGATTTTCCCTAGAGTAATGAGAAGTTTCGTTCTGACGCGGTTGATGCATGGAGTACGTACGAAAATTATGAAGTTGATGCGAAAGGACAGATAATTACTAGTAGTACCATATACTACTACATGGATTTTATGGAAAGATAAAAATACATACGGATCCATCAACGACATCCTCATGCCCTAGTGCGCTGGGTCACCAACCAACGTGTGAGGAGCAGCGGCATTGGCGGCGAGCTCAACGTGCTTCTGAACAATGCCGTCCAAGGTTGCCCTGTGGTCCAAGAAGGCCAGCATCCTATCGTCCTCCTCTTGCATGTAGTAGTCCTTGTGGATGATTTGCGCGTAGACGTGGGTGATTATGTCGATGGTGTCTTGCTACGCCAGGCGCTGCGCTGCAAGCGCGACCTTGAGGTGGACATTCTTCGGTGTGACGGTGGGCAGTCACAGGGCCACCAGTGCGTTGAAGAGGTTGTCACCATAGTGTCCATTGAGGGTGGCGGGCATTGTAGAGCCTGGGCGCGTGGGCTGGAGGCGTACGTTAAGGTCGACCACAAGCTTCTTGACGACGGTGAACTTGTCAAGGAAGTCGACGAGGATCTCGTCGAACAAGGAGAAGAAGCTATCGTCCAAGCGGCCCCTCGCCCTGGCGGCCTCAAGCACTACCTGGAGACGTTTCTCGGTGCCGGGTTGCAGGCCGGCGTCATGGACCATCTGGCACAGCCGGCTGATGGTCACGCTCATCGCCTCCATGGGTCTAGCTTAGCTTCTAGTCAACTGATCTTGCAATTGGAGTGATCACTCTTGCCCTTGGTTAGCGTGCGTAGGCACATAGGATTTCGTACTAGATTGGACTAGCGGGGAGCCTTTATATGAGAAGTGCAAACTGCGTTGAATTAACATGTGTGTTGGCCATCTACTCCTCGGCCCTCTACTGCACCTGCCTTTGGGTATATGACAGGTGGGCCAGCCACTCGTTGGGCCCACGTGTCATGCACCCAAAGGCAGGTGCAGTAAGTCAATGAAGCTGCGCCCCCCACCATGCCAGTGCAGTATAGTCATCTCACCGGACCTCTAGTTGGGGCCAAACGAGAGAACTTTGATGTTTACTAGTTTATTGGTCCCCTTTGCATTTACGCCAAGTTTTGACCTTTGATTTAACTAATAAAATGTTAATGCATGTAACCAAAAATGTTGTGTAAGTCACCTTATGAAAACCAAATAATCCCAAAACACTTAGGCACGTTACATTAACTCCCTCCTTGTTTCTTCTTTCGTAACATATCAACCAATGAGAGATGTGGGCCGTGCATGCTTTCAATGACTTGAGACTACAAAACATGACACGTAGTGGTTAGTTCATTGCATGTAATCCTATTAATTAGCAACAAGACATTAAGTTCTCTCGTCGATAGGAATAAAACAATACACCATGTATTGATTTACAGAGGGAGTAGTACATTTTTCGTGACATGCATTACTAGATATTGCTAGTCAAATACTAAAATCCAGACGGACATGGTTTTACTACTAAATCCAGATGGTGGTGCTAGTACTAGTAGTAGTACTACCAATGTAGTAGCACTGTACTGCCCGTTGGTCAAATTATTATGTGCTGCTCCTCACAGTGAATTGACAAGACCCTGTGCCAGAGATGACACCTGAGTATAGGTGCCGTGTTCAACATACCATAGTCAGCCTCACCGTCTGCAGTCACTATCATCATGGCTGCAGACCTAGCCTGCTTACAACTAGTCGTGTTCGACATAATTCCCCGTGCATAGATGCCCGTGCATTGCACGGAACACCAAGATTGGGGGTGGACGGCGCTGGCAGCGGCCATCACGCTAGATTTTTCCATGGCCTTCTAGATGCGGAGGGGAGGAGATAAGGCTGATTGTGAGAGACAAGGATTTGTTTGTAAATAGGGAACAAGTGCGGGCATATTTTTGCAAAACTAGAGAAGTTTGGTTTGTATGCATCAGATCTAGATCCGACGTCTATTGGTGAAAGATGGCACGTACAACATCATCACCAACTCAGGACCTGTTTGATTCGCAGGATTTTGGAAATGCAGGAATAGGACATGGCAATATTACAAGTTTTAAACTGATATTACAAATGTTAGGAGTAATACTGCACCTACAAAGAGGTAATTGCTAGGAAGTTTACGTAAGAACTTTTGTTACTTTAGGTGGATGCAACATTATCATACAAACTAAAATCCACCACCCTGACAAGTCACTAATGGGCAAATAAGTTTTCGTGTCTCTGGCCACTTGATGTTTCAAAAACAAATTCAGCTTTCGCGGAGACTTTGTAATTTAGGCTTAGACGCTTGCGGTGATCAGCACGACATTCATTATTGTGGCAGAGAATGCGAAACCTCATTACCTTGAGCACATTTGCCTCCAAAACAAAGAACCTGGCCAACTTAATCTCAGATTTGCTCCCTCGGTAGTCGATCAAATCAATTTCTGTAAGATGGAGATCAAGGCATTCGATGAGGTTGTTATAGTGCAACACATTTTTCACTTTCGGGTCTTTTTTATCTGCAAAAGAAGAGAACATATAGAGAAGCTGGCTGTATAAGATTGCCGTGTCATGAAGAGGTACCAATATTATTTGCTCATATGATAGGGTTGGCTGACTAGTGTTACTTTTTCACTCTCTCTCTCTCTCTCTCTCTCTCTCTTTCTCTTTCTCTTTCTTCTCATTTACCTAGGAGCACGTGAAGAGCTTGGGCATTTGTTGCCTTCCACTATGTGGCCGATGCCATATTTCTCAAAAGTATGCCACATAATACGCATCGATGTCAAATCAAAAGATTTTGGCACCGCTCTCACAATGTGAGAGAGTTAGCACCGCTGTGCACACAGACCCACATGTATAAACAAATTAATCAAACCAACTATACCAGCCTCTCACTCTCCCAAACAAGTGTTTTTTTATTGCCTCGGTCGTCTCTCTCCCCCACGCAAGTGTTTTTTCATTGCGTGAGTTAATTTGGCACCAGAGCAAAGTAGGTGATCTAGATTGGGGCACTAGGTGAGCAATGGAGGGGCATCGATGCCAAATGCATCACAAGTGAATTTGGCACGTGTTTTGGCCTACATAGTGGAGGGCCGTTATAGCCCACTTTTGTACTACCTTGTATTTAGTATGAAATTTTGACCATAGATTTACCTAAGAAAATGCCAATGCATGTCAATAAAAATTATGCCATTTGAAATTATGTTCAAATACGAATCCAACGTTATAGTTCTTAGTGACATGCATTAACATTTTGTCAGTTAAATCTATGGTCAAATTTTGATAATACAAAATAGGAAGAGTAAACCAGGACGGAGGTAGTACTTGCTCTTAGGGTAACCATAGAGTTACTAGTCTAAGTTACTTTCCACTATGACTTGCCTAGGCTACTATAGTAGTACAACAAGAAAACGATTTAGGTGATCATGTGAGAAAAAAAATACTAAAAACATATCTTTCGGTGCAGTGCGTGGATGAAGTTTTGAACACTACACTTGTCATCGTAATCTCGGAAAATTACGAAAAAATTGAGCTACGTTGTGATTACCGTTTACTAATAGGAAAGAAGTTTCACCTCGATGAGTAGCTTCTCCGTGCACGGAAAGCATGTAAGGAATCCAACAACTTGATCCAGATTGGGGCCGATTGATTTTATTGCCAAGATCTTCACTGTGCGCATAGACTGGGTCAAGCTTGTGGGAATTATTTTTTGGAAGACGGTCGTAAATACATCAAGAAGAAATTTAAAAATGTGAATTTCAAGAAGGCGGAGAATAAGATGAGTGCTGTTCCTAAACAATTAAGGATCCAATAAAGAGTTCGGAGAATTTGGCAGACGAGTACACCAATGTTGTCAATTTCGGCGCGTCAATGACCCTGATTTTTGTTGGACCTTCTAGATCCGAAACAAGCAATCTCTCAAGGAAAGGCGCATTCTCAATGACCATAATGTGGAACAGCCGGAGTGATCTCTTCCCAATTAATGTCTTGTTGCGGGGCCAACAAGACACATAAATCCATCGGAGATTCGTCGAGGCGATGTGGAGGCTAATGAACCCATGGATCTGCTCAAGACGAAGGTACTTAAGCGCAGTACAGCTACGGAGCAGGTGCTCCATAGCTTTCTTTGAGATGACAACGTCGAAGAGGTCGAGCTGCTTGAGTTGAGGGAGAAGAAGGGCGGGTGCGACATTAATCTGGGGAAGATAGCAGGAGCTGAAGCCGGCGCGGCGCAGCGTTCGCGTGAGGCGGAGCGCGAACATCGGCAGAGAGCGACATCGTCCAGCTGCAAAGCTGAGCTCCTCGAGCTGATCTAGGGCGGGGATAAGAACCACTCGTCGAAATTGGCTTGGACCTTGTAGTTGGTACTGAACATGCGGATGTCAAGGCGTCTGGCTGGACCAGGGTGCGATGAAAGGATCTTGGAGATTGCGGCCATGCATTTGCAATCCCCGTCATAGATGCAGCTGTCAACGGTGAGGTTGAGGGGGACGCGACCCCAGAGGGGGCGCCACCTCCGGGAGAGCAGGGTGGTCTGCACGGCAGATTTAGTGGGGAGGAGGCCGATGATGACGAGCAGCATGTCGTCGGGGAGGCTGCTAATGAAGTCCAGGCTCGCCGTATGCGGTTTTGGCTCGAGCCGCCTCCGCTTGTTGGCTGCCACGCCGTCCATCTCATCCGGCGGCGATGCCGGTGTACACGTGTGCTAGTGTGTGTTGTGTGTTGGGTGTGCGCGAGTGCGTCCTTCTGTGCATGCCCACGCAGTGGTGAATTGTGCGCAAGTGCGTCCTTTACGCGGAAGAAGTCTGTCCTGAATGCGCCCTCAATTTACTAGCGTGCGGGGTGCTACCCCGAGTGGATTCAACTTTGTTTACTTCACCGTGTGTCAGAAGGGCCTCTAGTTTACTTATTTTCACCCACTGCCACATGTGCTAGCATACGAAGATTGAGAACACGAGCTGACGAAGCAACATGTGGACTGGTTGACCGGTCAACTAAACAATATATGGAGCTATACGCTGACACATTGAGTGTATAATCTGTCGGTATAGAGAGTTCGAGTGAGAGGGGAGGCCCGTGAGAGATAGCAGAGAGAGAGAAAGAGCTACTCCCTCCGTTTGATAATGTAGTTCCAACATTTTTTTAAAGTCAAACTTTTGAAACTTTAACCAAGTTTATAAAGAAATTACTTATATCTACAATACCAAAGATAAATGATTGTATGAAGTAAGTACATGTTGTGATGAATCTAATGATTGTTCCAGATGTAAATGTTTTCCTCCACATATACCTAGTCATACTTTTCTGAGGTTTGACTTTTCAAAACATCCATACGCTTATGGGTTTGATGCGGGTTCGATGCGTACTCTCTTGGACAGTACAATCTCCCTTCCTTTCCTTATTCAACCCAGACATGGATTAGTATGCATGAAGTAGGTTTTACTTTAATAGTGCAAATTAAGGTTTTCATCTGCGTGACTAGCAGAGCAGAGGATAGCAAATTGGGAAGATGGCGGAGTGGAAAAAGATCCACATGCAGTGACATGGCAGATGGGGAAATAGAACAAGGGTATGGTTCGAAAAGAGGTAGCATACATGAGGGTCGGTGGGAAGTGGCTTCGCTCGTGGTCGTCATCCTCCGCACACACTACGGTAGCAAGCTTCGGGACGGAGGCCCTCCCACGCGGGCACTAGGTCTGAGAGGACGGCCAAGCATTGGATCAACTCTTTTAGCACTCAGATTGTTGCTGCCTGCCCACCTAGCCCACCTATATATCTACTCACGTGTGATGACCACAGGAGCTATCCACTCAGATTGTATGTTAAAAAATAAAGGTCGATAACTAATGCGGCATCTCGGGCCAACGCGGCCAGATCGCATTTGTGACGAGAAATTACACACCATATTTCGTTGAAATGTGGTCCCATTCCAACATGTTAGTGAGACGGCGGCGAGTCCTTTTATACAATTTCCGAACAGACGTGTAGGCTGGGGCGCCTCTTCGTGTACCGTGGCAAACTAGCAACCGTCCATCGACTCTTCGCCTTTCCCAC
The DNA here is from genome assembly GCA_021437245.1 of Aegilops speltoides. Lineage (NCBI taxonomy): Eukaryota > Viridiplantae > Streptophyta > Magnoliopsida > Poales > Poaceae > Aegilops > Aegilops speltoides. The sequence continues at coordinate 120,092,756 of CM038145.1, forward strand.
TTGATTTAGAATTGTTGTCGCACGCTCTTCCTCCCTCCTCCATTTTCCTTCACCATTCCTTCTACCATTTGTTCTACGTAACCAACACCTCGATATAGGCTCGATATAGTGGGTTGGCATGGGCCATAACTAGCATTCACGTCTAGCAATACCGCACACACCACCCACACGAGTCCCATACGACACCAATTTTCTTGGAGTCCGTGCTACAAGCCATCTCTTCTCCCTCCTGTTTTCTCACCATCACGTGGTGGGCGGGGTGCGCGTTTGGTGATAGTCGGTTTGCTCAACTACGGTCCCACTTGTAAGTGAAAATGCAACACAACATGCATTCCCCCCTTGAGCGGCATGCCAAACCAACCGTGTGGGGGTGCGATGCGAAGGCGGCAGGCTTTTCCTTTTGAACTTGTAACTTGTAAAATTTGGTTCTGCTCCATGGCGAGATCGATAGTTAGAAATAACGATTTTCCCTAGGGTAATGAGAAGTTTCGTTCTGACGCGGTTGATGCATGGAGTACATACGAAAATTATGAAGTTGATGCGTAAGGTAAGATAATTACTAGTAGTACCACATACTACTACATGGATTTGATGGAAAGATAAAAATACATATGGATCCATCAATGACATCCTCATGCCCTAGTGCGCTGGGTCACCAACCAACGTGTGAGGAGCAGCGGCGTTGGCGGCGAGCTCAACGTGCTTCTGAACAATGCCGTCCAAGGTTGCCCTGTGGTCCAAGAAGGCCAGCATCCTATCATCCTCCTCTTGCATGTAGTAGTCCTTGTGGACGATTTGCGCATAGACGTGGGTGATTATGTCGATGGTATCTTGCTGCGCCAGGCGCTGCCCAGCGAGCGGGACCTCAAGGTGGACATTCTTTGGTGCGACGGCGGGCAGTCACAGGGCCACCAGTGCGTCGAAGAGGTTGTCACCATAGTGGCCGTTGAGGGTCGCGGGCATTGCAGAGCCTGGGCGCGTGGGCTGGAGGCGTACGTCAAGGTCGACCGCAATCTTCTTGACGACGGTGAACTTGTCGAGGAAGCCGAAGAGGATCTCGTCTCACAAGGAGACGAAGCTATCATCCAAGCGGCCCCTCGCCCTGGCGGCCTCAAGCACTACCTGGAGATGTTCCTCGGTGCCGGGCTGCAGGCCGGCGTCGTGGACCATCTGGCACAGCCGGCTGATGGTCACGCTCATCGCCTCCATGGGTCTAGCTTAGCTTCTAGTCAACTGATCTTGTGATTGGAGTGATCACTCTTGCCCTTGGTTTGCATGCGTAGGTGCGTAGGATTTCGTACTAGATTGGACTGGCGGGAAGCCTTTATATGAGAAGTGCAGACTGCGTTGAATTCATGCGCGTGTTGGCCATCTACTCCTCGGCCCCTACTGCACATGCCTTTGGCTGTATGATAGGTGGGCCAGCCACTTGTTGGGCCCACGTGTCATGCACCCAAAGGTAGGTGCAGTAAGTCACTAAAGTTGCGTCCCCCTCCGTGCTGGTGCAGTATAGTCATCTCACCGGACCTCTAGTTGGGCCCAAACGAGAGAACTTTGATGTTTACTGGTTTATTGGTCCCCTTTGCATTTTGCGCCAAGTTTTGACCTTTGATTTAACTAATAAAATGTTAATGCATGTAACCAAAATGTTGTGTAAGTCACCTTACGAAGACCAAATAATCCCAAAACACTTGGGCACGATACATTAATTCCCTCCTCATTTCTTATTTCGTGACATATCAACCAATGAGAGATGTGGGCCGTGCATGCTTTCAATGACTTGAGACTACCAAACATGACATGTAGTGGTTAGTTCATTGCACATAATCCTATTAATTAGCAAAAAGACATTAAGTTCTCTCGCCGATAGGAATAAAACAATACACCATGTATTTATTTATAGAGGGAGTAGTACATTTTTGTGACATGCATTACTAGATATTGCTAGTGAAATACTAAAATCCAGATGGACATGGTAGTACTATTAAATCCACACGGTGGTGCTAGTACTAGTAGTAGTACTACCAATGTTGTAGCACTGTACTACCCGTTGGTCAAATTATTACGTGCTGCTCCTCACAGTAATATGACAAGACCCTGTTCCGAAGATGACACCTGAGTATAGGCGTCGTGTCCGACATACCATAGTCAGCCTCACCATATGCAGTCACTATCATCATGGCTGTAGACCTAGCCTGCTTACGACTAGCCGTGTTTGACATAATTTCCTGTGCGTACATGCTTGTGCATTGCACGGAACTCCAAGATTGGGGGTGGACGACCCCGGCAGCGGCCATCGTGCCAGATTTTTCCATGGCCTTCAAGATGTGGTGGGGAAGAGATAAGGCTGATTGTGAGAGACAAGGAGTTGTTTGTAAATAGGGAACAAGTGCAGGCATATTTTTGCAAAACTGGAGAAGTTTGGTTTGTATGCGTCAGATCTAGATCCGACGGCTATTGGTGAAAGATGGCAGGTACAACATCATCACCAACTCAGTACCTACTTGATTCACAGGATTTTGAAAACGCAGGAATGGGACATGGCAATATTACAAGTTTTAAACTGATATTACAAATGTTAGGAGTAATGCTGCACCTATGAAGAGGGAATTACTAGGAAGTTTACGTAAGAACTTTTGTTACTTTAGGTGGATGCAGCATTATCGTACAAACTAAAATTCACCATCCTGACAAGTCACTAATGGGAAAATAAGTTTTTGAGTCTCTGGCCACTTGGTGTTTCAAAAACAAATTCAGCTTCTGCGGAGACTTTGTCATTTAGGCTTAGACGCTTGCGGTGATCAGCACACCATTCATTGTTGCGCTAGAGAATGCCAAACCTCATTACCTTGAGCACACTTGCCTCCAGAACGAAGAACCTGGCCAACTTATTCTCAGATGTGCTCCCTCGGTAGTCGATCAAATCAATTTCTGTAAGATGGAGATCAAGGCATTCGATGAGGTTGTTATAGTGCAACACATTTTTCACTTTTGGGTCTTTTTTATCTGCAAAAGAAGAGAACATATTAGAGCAGCTGGCTGTATAAGATTGCTGTGTCATCAAGAGGTACCAATATTATTCGCTCATATGATAGGTTTGGCTGGCTAGTGATATTCTCTCTCTCTCTCTCTCTCTCTCTCTCTCTCTCTCTCTCCTCTCATTTACCTAGGAGCACGTGAAGAGCTTGGGCATTTGTTGCCTTCCACTATGTGGCCGATGCCATATTTCTCAAAAGTATGCCACATAATACGCCTCGATGTCAAATCAAAAGATTTTGGCACCGCTCTCGCAATGTGAGAGAGTTGGCACCGCAGTGCACACAGACCCACATGTATAAATAAATCAATCAAACCAACTACACCATCCTCTCACTCTCCCAAACAAGTGTTTTTATTGCCTCAGTCATCTCTCTACCCCACGCAAGTGTTTTTTCATCGCGTGAGTTAATTTGGCACCGGAGCAAAGTAGGTGATCCAGATTGGGGCACCAGGTGAGCAATGGAGGGGCATCGATGCCAAATGAATCACAAGTGAATTTGGCACGTGTTTTCGCCTACATAGTGGAAGGATGTCATAGCCCACTTTTTGTACTACCTTGTATTTATTATAAAATTTTGACCATACCTAAGAAAATGCCAATGCATGTCACTAAAAATTATACCATTTGAAATTATGTTCAAATAAGAATCCAACATTATAGTTCTTAGTGACATGCATTAACATTTTGTCAGTTAAATCTATGGTCAAATTTTGATACTACAAAATAGGAATAGTAAACCAGGATGGAGGTAGTACTTGCTCTTAGGGTAACCATAGAGTTACTAGTCTAAGTTACTTTCCACTATGACTAGCCTAGGCTACTATAGGAGTACAACAAGAAAACGATGCAGGTGATCACATGAGAAAAAATAATAAAAACATTTCTTTTGGTGCAGTGCGCAGATGCAGTTTTGAACACTGCACTTGTCATCGTAATCTCGGAAAATTACGAAAAAATTGAGCTACGTTGTGATTACTGTTTCTAATAGGAAAGAAGTTTCACCTTGATGAGTAGCTTCTCCGTGCACGAAAAGCATGTAAGGAATCTAACAACTTGATCCAGATTGGGGCCGATAGATTTTATTGGCAAGATCTTCATTGTGCGCATAGACTAGGTCAAGCTTGTGGGAATCATTTTCTGGAAGACGGTCGTAAATACATCAAGAAGAAATTAAAAAATGTGAATTTCAAGAAGACGGAGAAGAAGATGAGTGCTGTTCCTGAATGATTAAGGATCCAATGAAGAGTTCGGAGAATTTTGCAGACGAGTACACCAACACTGTCAATTTTGGCTTGTCAATGACCCTAATTTTTGTTGGACCTTCTAGATCCGATACAAGCAATCTCCCAAGGAAAGGCGCATTCTCAATGACCATAACGTGGAATAGATGGAATAGTTGGATCCGATACAAGCAAGACACATAAATCTATCGGAGATTCGTCGAGGCTATGTGGAGGCTAATGAACCCATGAATCTGCTCAAGACGAAGGTACTTAAGCGCAGTACAGCTGCGGGGCAGGTGCTCCATAGCCTTCTTCGAGATGACAACGTCGAAGAGGTCAAGCTGCTTGAGTCGAGGGATAAGAAGGGCGAGCGCGACTTAATCTGGGGAAGATAACAGGAGCTGAAGCTGGCGCGGCGTTGGCATGAGGCAGAGCGTGAATGGCGGCAGGGAGCGAAATCGTTCAACTTCAAAGCTGAACTCCTCGAGCTAATCTTGGGAGGGGGATAAGAACCACTTGTCGAAATTAGCTTGGACCTTGCAGTTGGTACTGAACATGCAGATGTCAAGGCGTCTGGCTGGACCAGGGTGCGATGAAAGCATCTTGGAGATTGCGGCCATGCATTTGCAATCCCCGTCGTAGAGGCACCTATCAACGGTGAGGTTGAGGGGGACGCGGCGCTAGAGGGGGTGCCACCGCCGAGAGAGCAGGGCGGTCCGCACAGTAGATTTGGTGGGGAGGAGGCCGATGATGACGAGCAGCATGTCGTCGGGGAGGCTGCTGATGAAGTCCAGGCTCGCCGGATACGGTTTTGGTTCGAGCCGCCTCCGCTTGTTGGCTGCCACGCCGTCCATCTCAACCAGCGGTGACGCCGGTGTACACGTGTGCTGGTGTGTGTTGTGTGCTGGGTGTGCGCGAGTGCGTCCTTCTGTGCATGCCGCCGCGAAGTGGTGAATTGTGCACAAGTGCGCATGCAGAAGAAGTATGTCCTCAATGCGCCCTCAATTTGCTAGCGTGCGTGGTGCTACCCCGAGTGGTTTCATCTTTGTTTACTTCATCGCGTGTCAGATGGGCCTCTAGTTTACTTATTTTCACCCAGTACCATATGGACCAGCACACGAAGATAGAGAACACGAGCTGCCAAGGAAGCATGTGGACTGGTTGACCGGTCAACTAAACAATACATGGAGCTATACACTGACACAGTGAGCGTATAATCTGTCGGTATAGCGTGTTCGAGTGAGAGGGGAGGCCGGTGAGAGATAGCAGAGAGAGAGAAAGAGCTACTCCCTCCGTTCGATAATGTAGTTCCAACATTTTTTTAAAGTCAAACTTTTGAAACTTTGACCAAGTTTATAAAGAAATTCCTTATATCTAGAATACCAAAGATAAATGATAGTATGAAGTAAGTACATGTTGTGATGAATATAATGATTGGTCCAGATGTAAATGTTTTTCTCCACCTATACCTAGTCGAACTTTTCTAAGGTTTGAGTTCTCGAAACATCTATATGCTTATGGACGTGAGAGAGTCCCTAACTAGAGAGAGAGAGATAGAGAGAGAGAGAAATAGAAAGAGTGAGTGAAAAAAGTGTGTGTGCGTGTGTGAAAGAGATATGGACAACACACAATAAAAGTAGAGAAAAAGCGTGTGTGTCTTATGCAAACATATCACACATGCATCTTCGACGACGGAAGCAAGGTGAGGACATAGTGTGTGGTTGTTTGCAACCAAGAGAGAAAGACCCCTAGCACGTGGCCAAGAGGGATCTGACAAACAAGGGAGAGAGGTTGAGGGAGACGTATGTAGAAAATGCAAACAATATGTGTATGTTTGTCATAGAGAGATCCCCTGGAGATCGTGATGGGACTACATGGGTGGGACATCGAGTGACAGGGTGTGTGCACGATAGAAGATACCCCGAGAGATATCGAGATAGATGTATGGATGGAAGGAGACAATACGTGTCTTCCTGATGGCTAGTGAGAGATAATTATACTTAGGGGGGAGTGCTTGCGCCTATGATGGAGTGAGGTATTATGGTACTTAGGGGGGTGCATGTCACACAGAGAGAGAACAAGGGCGGAGAGTGTTGGATGGGCTCCCTCCTAGCGCTCCCTCCTAGCGCTCCCTCCTCCTAGCTCCGGTGGCCACTCCGGCCCCGGCGGCCACCAGCCTCCTACCTGTGGCCAATCCGGCCCTGGTAGCCACCTTCCCTGACCTTGATGGCGCCGTTTGACCTCAACTTCGACCGTGGGAAGCGATTCCAGATGGAGATGAGAACCAAGTTTGGCCACCCGGTGGTGTTCTCCCCCGGCTTCCACCAAAAGGAGTTCACAATGGTGGTCTCGTTCTGCCGTGCATCATTCAAGCTTGATGTGCACACGGTTAGTATTTCCCTCCTTGCCATGTTTGGAGGTTATGCACAAGGCTTTCGTGTCCGTCTTCTTCGGGATAGAACTTACAAGTTCTCAGTAGCCTCAAGATCAGTGGGTTTTGAGATCTATAATGCGGGTAGAATCAAGGAAAAAGACTTCGAGGTTGTCTTTAGCCTGTGGAATTTCGGTGGCCCAAACTGGATTCGTGAAGAAAAGCTTTATTATCAAGAGCTAGATAAAGAATGGACTTTGGTTGGTAGAGGTGGCAGGGCCATCGTTTCCAATTCCGGTGATCACCGGAGTTTCTCCGACGTGGTTAGAGCGAATAATTCTGTCTTTGCGAGATTATCGGGTCTCAATCAGGGGGACAATTCATTCCGCATTGAACAACATTCAACGCAAATTAACTCTGCTCAGGCAAGGCCACAACGGTTGCATAATGAGGTGCAACGTTACGTGCCACGCCGTAATGTGGTTTGCCATGCATGCGGGCCAACGCCACATTGCTCGTTTTGCTTTGCTCCGAATTTGACTGGCTTTGGCCTTTTATCCCATTCAACACCTTCCCAAGCCCTCCGGATCTGCGTGGGCGAGGGCCAAGTAGAGTCCTGGTTCCACTGTATTGGGCCGGCGGCGCCAACTAGGCAAGTGCCATCATTTAAGGAGCTAGTCAAGGATTTATTCCAAAACTTTCAGCCGAGACCCTCGCTTGCCTCCTCGCATTCCACTCCACCTGCCAACTCTGTCTTCTCCACCGCTGCCACCCCCAACTCTGCTTCCACCTCGACGAACTCGCCGGCGTTGCCATTACTACCAGAGGGTGCTCTGGTGGTTTCCCTGCCATTTCCACGAGAGATGGCCAACATTCCTATCGATCCTCAGCCATTTGTGCCTCATGGTTTTCAAGTTCAAGTTATCCCAGGAAGAACTGGGGTTTCTCGGGCAATAGTACCTCACCGACCCAGCGCCATGAGGATTGGGCGATTACCGCATTCATCCCCATCCAAATGAGGTATTTTTCCAAGCGTCCGTGATGTTACGCAAGAGTTTCGCAAGATGAGGCCCAAGTTGGTTTCAGAGAGATTCAGCCTTGCCTGCTCGGGAGGCGTATGTTCAATTCCGGCATGTCGAGATCGTGACAGCTTGTTCGGCAAGGGCCACATGCTTTCCGTGATGTTTTATCTCCTTTACCAAGCACGATGAAGGTAGAAAGCTGGCGCAGCTGCATTTCAACAGGTCTGCTGGCTGCTTTTCGTGGGGTACCATTTGATTTTGTAACCCGAGGATATTAAATCACCATCTCAAACTGGGGAAAATTATTAGTTGGGAGAAAGAGGATGCCCTAAAGGGTAAAATTCTGGTTAAGGCTAGAGTTACTGAGCTTGATGAAGTTCCTAAAAGCATCGATGGTGCAAGGGGAGAGATTTGAGGAAGATTCTTGGACCTGCTCTGTTGAGATTCTTCATGAGGAAATGCTAGGTGGTGGCCCTGCTGATGAGGATGATATCCCACCTGATGGTGTTGATCCACACCCCATTCCTCAACATGCAAATGACTTCCCAGGTTTTCAGCCAATCCCAAACCACAATATTCATGCGCAGAACCAAGATTGGGATGCTTGGGAAGAGCAAGATGATCAAGAGCAACACTGGGCTTTTCCACAACCAGAGCCTCCACAACAGCAGCAGCAGCAAGTAGCCATTCCCATTTTGCCAGATGAGGGTGCTCCAAATAGCAGCATCACTACAACAGTCTCTCTTTCTGATGGACTGCTGTCTCTGACTCACTCTGCCAGTGAGGAAGTTAATCAGGGGTATCATGCTCTTCCAGTTGGCCAAGGACTGATAAACATTGCTATTGCATACAATGCAGTTGAAGAAGATGAGGAGCAGGCACTGCAGAACAATTTAGAAATTGAACAACAACAAATACCTGCTTTGCACCCTATTATTATACCCCCAGCTCCTGTTCTGGATGCCCAAGTGGAGCCACAGTTGAACCAACCAAATGGAGTGGAACCCAATGATGCTGAAGCACTTAATGTAATAAGCACAGTCAATCACACACAGCATGAGGAAAAGGAGGAAGAAGTTGCTCCTCCTGCTCAAATCCTATCCACTGACAAGGGCAAGGAAGATGTTCCTATTCCTTATGTGGGTACATCTACAGACATCCACAACTCAGGTACTTATGGTGCTTTTTCTCTGCCTAGCTCTCCCTCTAGGATTGATCTACATGAGCTAGCTCAAAATCATGCTTTGGATATTATTGATGGTTCTCATTTAATGTCTGAAGAAGGTCTGGGATTATGGATCAAACATTTTGCACCTGCAACACAAGGAGCAGAGAACTCTTTCAAAATTGATATACACGTAAGTTGGTTCAATTTCATCATACATTTGCTGTTAACACGATAAATTTAGTTGGACAATGCACCTGCTAAAGTCTGATGTTTGGAAAATATTGACTGCCAATTGTACTCAAGAGGACACTATGCTATTTCATATACCTGATGGATGCTCTACTACTCAGGCACCAATTTGCAAAGATTTCATACTAGGGCTGGGAAAAGAAAATGAAGGTGTTAGTCCAGCAGCACACTCTTCCAGTGGAGCAGGTAGCCCACTGCAACAAGTCTCTCCCAACAAACTTGCACTGGGGGAGGCTGTCTCAAGGAAGAGAAGGGACAAGGAACCTCTGGTTGAGACTGAGGTAAGAAGAAGTGACAGGATTAGAAAAGAAAACATGGGTTATAGAAGGAAAAGCTGTGACACAAAAGCATGTTTGCCATGTAATGCTATTCCACCTACTATTCATAATACAGTGGTTAAAAACCTAACTAAATCTTTCTGTAAGGTGGCTGAGGAAGAACTCCATGGGAAGCTGTCTAAGAAGCCCAAAAAGAAGGGACAGGAGGAGGTGGCCAAGGTGTCCAAGGTCACTGGGCAGGATGGGACATCAAGCTTACCTTAATGATGCTATTGTCATATATGTTGAGTTGGAATAGCAGAGTAGCTTGCTGTTCTCTTTTGGAATGTACTCTCTTAAAGCCTGTCTGGAGCATGTTTCTAGTGAAAGATTTTCTGTACTCAGGATGTAATGGATTGATATGCAACCTTTGCTGCTCTATTATGGAGATGCTGTTTGATAACCATATTGCTGCTACAACCTTATATGTGAATTGCCCTGAGACATGTGTGTATGAGAGGCATGTTTGTTTGTCAACTGTGGTAGTGGTGCATCACTTTAACTCAATCTGGTTTAAACACCTAGGGCTGGACCTGGGTGATCAAATACACAAAGATCAGGTTATTAATGAATAACAATAGAACATGGAATATTCTGAATTGGAATGTCAGAGGTATTAATTCTCCAGAAAAATGGTTGGCTATTAGGCAAAAAGTGGAAGAAAGTGCTGCTGGTATAGTCGCCTTCAAGAAACCAAAGAGAGATATTTGATTTAACCTACATTCGAACATTTGCCCTAAGACATTCAATAAATTTGAGTTCCTTCCTCCATTGGGGCTTCAGGAGGCATCCTCATCGCTTGGAATGGTGCTTTATTCATTGGGGAATTGATGTTCACAAATAAATTTTCACTATCCTTGAAATTCACTTGCAAAACATCCTCCCAGTCTTGGATTCTCACAAATATTTATGGCCCCTGCAATCATGAAGAAAAGATTGAATTTATTGAATGGTTTCAAAATATACAAATGCCAAGTGATGTGGACTGGATTATCATGGGAGACTTTAATTTCATTAGAAAACCAGAGGACAGAAATAAACCTGGAGGTGATGTAAATGAGATGCTTATGTTCAATGCAGCCATCAGTGAATTGGGATTAATTGAACTTCCTCTCAAAGGAAGGCAATTTAGTTGGAGTAACATGCAGGACAACCCTTTATTGGAAAAACTAGACTGGTTTTTCACCTCTGCTGCTTGGATGACCACTTACCCAGACACTACTGCTCTGCCAATGGCTAAACCTATTTCTGATCATCTACCCTGTATGATAAAGATTGGCACAGCAATCCCAAAATCAAGAGTGTTCAGGTTTGAAAATTACTGGCTCAACCACAGCTATTGCAAACAGGTGGTTTCTGATGCTTGGAGCATCCCAGTGGGACACATTGACAGTGCAAAAAAGATAAATGCTAAGTTCAAGAATGTTAGAAGAGCTCTAAAACTCTGGGCTAAATCTTTATCTTGTCACAAAAAGCAGATTGCAGAGTTGAATGATATTATTTTCTTATGGGATTTCATTGAGGAATACAGGGCTTTGACACTGTTTGAAAACAACTGCAGAAACATTATGAAGGACTACCTCCTCACTATACTAAACAATCAAAAAGTATACTGGAAACAAAGAGGGAAAATTAAAGGAGTCAAGTTTGGAGATGAGAATACCAAATTCTTTCACACAAAAGCTACAATCAATCATAGAAATAACAAAATTGCTATGTTGCTAAACAAGGACCAAGTGGAAATTACTGACCATGAAGGAAAGGCAGCAATCCTATGGGAAGCATTCAAGAACAGGTTGGGTCAGACGAATGGCCACTCTATGCACTTTAATCTTGAGGAATTGTATGAACAAACAGTGGACCCACTACTTTTCAATGACCTGGAAAAACCTTTTACAGTAGAAGAAATTGAGGATGTGGTTAAGAATCTGCCTAATGATAAATCCCCTGGTCCTGATGGTTTCAATAATGAGTTCCTCAAGAATTGCTGGGATATTATAAAAACAGATGTAATTGATCTTATAGTAGCTTTTCATGCTGGAAATGTCAATCTTGAGAGCATTAACTCATCCTTCATCACCCTGATTCCTAAGAAAGAAGTGCCACTTACCCCAAATGATTTCAGACCAATTTCTCTACTAAATGGGGTACTCAAGATAATCACCAAGATTCTGGCAAACAGGCTACAGAGAGTAATTCTGCACATGGTTCATATCAATCAATATGGTTTCCTAAAAAACAGAGTGATTCAGGATTGCCTTGGATGGGCTTATGAATACATTCACCAATGTCATAAATCCAGGGAGGAAATTTTGGTTATTAAACTGGACTTTGAAAAAGCCTTTGATACAATTGAGCATGAAGCAATATTGGATATTTTTAAAGCTAAAGGGTTTGGTCAGAAGTGGATCTCTTGGATGAAAAGCTTATTCTCAACAGCCACATCTTCTGTACTTCTAAATGGAGTACCAGGGAAAAAATTCTACATCAAAAGGGGAGTAAGACAGGGAGATCCTTTTTCACCACTAATTTTTGTGCTGGCAGCAGATATGTTACAATCTATATTAAACAGAGCAATGAGGTTGAATCTACTAGCTGCACCACTACAAGTGAACTCATGCCCACACTTCCCTATTGTGCAATATGCAGATGACACTCTGGTGATTATGCAGGCAGATTCTAGGCAACTGTTCTGTCTGAAAGCCTTACTGAACACTTTTGCCTCAGCTACAGGACTCAAAGTGAATTATGGCAAGTCCTTTCTGGTTCCTCTAAACATCAATGAAGATAGGATTGAGATATTCACAAACACACTGCAATGTCCAAGAGGGCACTTCCCTTTCAATTACAGGATTACCATTAGGTATATATAAGCCTTTGTGGAGCAATGTTTGCCTCTAGTCAATAAAGTTGCAAAAAGATTAGCAGGACTTTCCATCTTCATGACTCAGGCAGGCAAATTAATGCTGGTGAAGTCAGTGCTAACATCTTTAGTTGTGTTCTTCATGACATGCCTGGACATTCCAATAACTATTAAAAACCAGATTGTAAAATACTTAAGGCACTGTCTTTGGAGAAGCACAGATATGGAGGACCGCAGGCCTGCTCTAGTTGCTTGGACTACTGTGTGCAGACCCAAAGATCAGGGAGGTCTAGGAATACTGGATATTTTCACTCACAACAAAACTCTGCTTATGAAGAACCTACACAAGTTTTACAACAGGCATGATATACCATGGGTCAACTTAATATGGGAAACATACTACAGTGATGGACAGTTACCAGGGGACAACATGGTGGGTTCTTTCTGGTGGAAATCAAACCTGGCACTTCTGGATCACTACAAAGCTATTGCTAGATGCAATGTGGGAGATGGAGTCAGTGCTTATTTTTGGGATGATCTTTGGCACCAGGCTGTACTCAAGCACAAATTTCACCACCTGTACACTTTTGTCAGAAATCCACAAATGGACATTCAGCAGGTACTTCAGACAGAGTATCTTCAGGACCTATTCTTCTTACCTTTGACAACAGAGGCATATGAGGAGTTCTTAGCAATGGAGGATATTTGTATCTCTTTGAGACAATCTGAATTTCTGGAATCTTTGGATACTTGGAGCTACATCTGGGGTAAAGACACATATTCATCCATCAAAGCATATAAGGTATTAATAGGTCATAAACAAACACCTCCACATTTCACTTGGATCTGGAAAAGCTCATGTCACCAAAACACAAAGTTTTTTTCCGCAACTCTTGCATGTGAGTTAACACTAGAAATTTGCTCAGAAGGAAGAATTTTGTGCTGGAAGAATACAACTGTGCTGTAAATGATTGTCAACAGGAAGAAACCTTACATCATCTCTTCTGGGGATGCCCATTTGTGCAACAATGCTGGGACTATATATGTCCAACAAGATCACAAAACATGTCGGGCCTGGAAGCATTTCAGGATCTAAAGGACAAAGCGCAACACCCTTTTACATGGAGATCATCATCCTAGGAGCATGGGCAATTTGGATAAGCAGAAACAACAAAATATTTGAGAACATCACACCATCCTTTCAGGGTTGGAAATTCATCTTCATGGAGGAGCTCAAGCTTTTAAGATTCAGAATGAAGAAGAAGCATTCGACCCAATTTAACCTTTGGCTAGAGGCATTGTTGTAATTTCTCTTTTTTTCCATAGCTTTTCTCTTTTCTTTATTTCTTATTTCCTTCTTTCTTATTTCTTCTTTCTAGTTTCTTTTCCTTTTTTCTTTTTTCTTTTTCTTATTCTCTTTTTTCTTTTAGGGGGCTTACCTCAAGCCCACCATACTATTATGCTGATTTAACTATTAATATAAAAATTGCAGTGGGGTCTTACCCTACTGTTCATAGTCAAAAAAAAGTGTTGGATGGGCCTATGTGTATAGAGCGAGCGAGACATGTGTATGTGTGAAACAGAGAGATATAAAGTTTGAGAGAGATAGCGGAGCCCCGATAAGGTTGAGTGGTGCATCAGATAGCTGAGAGGGGGAAAGAGATATTCCATCCGCTCGATAATGCAGTGCATGTAAATTTTTTAGAAGTCAAACTTTGGAAACTTTGATCAGGTTTACGAAAATGTTATTTATATCTACTGTCGTGGAATTGTCATGTCAGATGTCCTAGTGTGAGGACTTAGTCGTGGAGCCATTGCAACGAGATTAGCTTAAAGGGGTTAAACCGGACAAAGGACACGGGGAGTTTATACTAGTCAACAAACACCAGATTATAACCGATCGTGCACTAACAACTTATAGTTGAAAGTCAAGCCAGGTAAATTGACACCGGTCATCTTGTAATTTTGTACTTGGCAACTCAAGAACCAAACCGGGTCAGCAAACACTGGTTTGAACATAAACCTTACCAAAATAAACTGCTAAAAGGAGGATTTGAGAAGAAAACATGCAAAAAAGGCGAGCCTTTTCATGGGCTGCCAGGCCACTGAGTTAAACCATTTTACAAAGCCTTATAATATGGACCTCACATTAACCAATCGTCATTTTACTATGACAAGTTCAGGGTCTTTATAACATTGACTTGTCAAACATTCGACGTGTCTTACCAGGATTACCTAGGCGGAGTGACTTACTTAAAAAGGCAGGATAACCCGGGGTTTTAGGTGAATACACCTGGCTTCCAAGCCTGGCTTTTATAGCCTATTCCAAGGTTATAGACTCTTTGTTCTTGTAGAAGCAAAGAGCCCCAGAGCAATATTTTGAGCTGTGCTCAGTGGGCGCCTATGTTTGAGTTGTGCTTTACAACAAACTCTCTTTGGCTCCTTATGATTTTGGGTATGAAGCCCCCAAGCTCTTTTTTGTGTGGCTTTATAAGCCGGATTAATAGACAGTCAGAACTCTACTTTATAAACAGAAGACCCCATGTATAAAAACTTTTAAGGAAGAACGGCAGAGGCCCCACTTTAGCAGGGATGCCGGTTTATTATATTGATCATAATATATACATTGTCAAGAATACATACATAATAGGAGCCTATGGCTCAGGTGTAGTAAGGCGGAAGACGAGCAATATTCCACGGCCGGCGGGTCTCCTCCTCCGATTTACATGAGTCTTTGTGCTCTCGAACATCGATAAGGTAGTATGACCCGTTGTTCAGATTCTTGCTAACCACAAAGGGCCCTTCCCAAGGTGGGGATAACTTGTGCATATCGGTCTGATCCTGGATAAGCCGGAGCACTAAGTCGCCTTCTTGAAAAGCTCTGGTTTTAACCCGGCGGCTATGATAACGCCGCAGATCATGCTGATAAATCACCGAGCGAGCTTTCGCTATGTCTTGTTTTTCATGTACCAGGTCCAATGTGTCTTGGAGTGCTTGTTCATTGTACGCTTCAACATAAGCTGCCACCCGAGGCGAGTCATGGCGAATGTCACTGGGGAGAACTGCTTCTGCTCCATAGACCATGAAGAAGGGTGTATAACCCGTAGATCTATTGGGGTGGTATTAATGCTCCCTGTCTGAGGCAACTCTTCCACCCAACAACTGGCATCCTCTCGCAAAGGAACCATAAGCAGGGGCTTGATGCCTTTCAGGATTTCTTGATTAGCTCTCTCAGCTTGACCATTAGACTGGGGGTGATCCACTGATGACACATCAAGCCGAATGTGCTCTCATTAACAAAAGTCTTCCATAGCCCCCTTGGTGAGGTTCCTGCCATTATCTGTTATGATGTTGTGTGGAAAACCAAAGCGGAAAATCACCTTCGTGAATTGAACCGCCGTGGCTGCATCACACTTGCTGACTGGCTCCGCCTCTACCCACTTAGTGAACTTATCAACCGCCACCAGAAGGTGGGTCTTCTTATCCTTCGACCTCTTAAAGGGCCCAACCATATCCAGCCCTCAAGTTGCAAACAACCAAGTGATTGGAATCACCCTCAATTCTTGAGCCGAAACATGAGCTCGGCGTGAGAACTTCTGACAGCCATCACACTTTTTACCAAGTCCTCAGCATCAGCATGAGCCATTAGCCAGTAGAAACCGTGTCGGAAAGCTTTAGCCACAAGGGATTTTGAACCAGCATGATGACCGCAATCCCCTTCGTGGATTTCACGCAAAATCACGCATCCTTCTTCAGGAGAAACGCAGTGCTGAAACGCCCCCGAGACACTGCAGTGATTTAACTCGCCATTGACAATAATCATGGACTTGGACTGCCGGATTATCTGCCTGGCCAAAACTTCGTCGTCGGGTAGCTCGCCCCTGGTCATATACGCATGTATGGCACCGTCCAATCTGGGATAGCATGAAGAACCGCCACCAATTGAGCCTCCGGGTGAGGAACAACCAGATCGTCCTCCGTCGGTAGTTTGACCGACGGGTTATGCAAAACGTCAAGAGAGACATTGGGCGGCACCGGTTTACATAGAGACCCCAGCCGGCTTAAAGCATCCGCCGCTTCATTCTTGCGCCGATCAATGTGCTTGACCTGGTAACCCTTGAACTGAACTGCACTAACATCCACCTCACGCCGATAAGCAGCCATGAGTGAATTCTTAGAATCCCAAGTACCAGATACTTGCTGAACCACTAAATCGGAGTCCCCAAAGCATCGTACCCGGATTAAGTTCATTTCCTTAGCCACCCGAAGACCATGGAGCAAGGCCTCATACTCAGCTGCATTGTTAGTATAAGGAAACATCAAGCAGAGAACATAACAAAATTTCTCACCTCAAGGGGAAGTAAGAACCACTCCAGCCCCAGGCCCTCCAACTGTCTCAATCCGTCAAAGTGAATAGTCATTGAAGTAAGTATGTGTTATCCGGTTTATCATCCGGCGCCTGCAACTCTGTCTAGTCATTGATGAAGTCCACGAGTGCTTGGGACTGATGGCCGCACGAGGCATATACTTTAACTCGTGAGGTCCAAGCATGATAGCCCACTTGCAACTCGGCCAGTTGCTTCCCTGTTCTGGATGATATCTCCCAAAGGAGCAGAACTGACCACAGTGATGGGATGGCCCTGAAAGTATTGCTTAAGCTTCCGGCTCGCCATAAAAACTCCATACAGAAGCTTCTGCCAATGTGGATATCTCTGGTTCAACTCAATAAGCACCTCACTGATATAATAAACCAGCCGCTGAACCGGATACTCCTTACCTGCCTCCTTGCGCTCCACCACGATAGCCGTGCTGATAGCCCGGGCATTGACAACCACATATAATAGCAACGACTCTTTATGAACAGGAGTAGCAAGGATAGGTGGTTCGGCTAACTGCTCCTTCAAATCCTCAAACGCCGCATTTGCAGCATCACTCCAAACAAAGTTGTCTGTCTTTTTCATCATCTGATATAGAGGGATAGCTTTCTCTCCCAACCGATTGATAAACCGGCTTAGCGCTGCAATACGACCCGCCAGACATTGAACATCGTTCATACACGCCGGTTTAGCCAGAGACGTAATAGCTTTGATCTTTTCCGGATTAGCTTCAATGCCCCTGTTCGACACCAGAAAACCCAAGAGCTTGCCTACCGGTACACCAAAAACACACTTGGCCAGATTAAGCATCATCTTATAAACCCGGAGATTATCAAAAGTTTCCTTGAAATCTTCTGTTAACGTCTGCTCTTTCCTAGACTTCACCACGATATCATCAACATAAGCATGAACATTGCGCCCAATCTGATTGTGAAGACAATTTTGCACACATCGCTGATAAGTCGCCTGGGCACTCTTGAGCCCAAAAGGCATAGATACATAGCAGAAGGCTCCAAAGGGAGTTATAAAAGCTGTCTTCTCTTGGTCCTTAACTGCCATTTTGATCTGATGATAACCAGAATAAGCATCCAGAAAGCTCAAACGCTCACAACCCACCGTAGCATCCATAATTTCATCAATACGAGGGAGAGCAAAGGGATCAGCTGGACAAGCCTTGTTCAAATCTGTGTAATCCACACACATATGCCAAGTGCCATTCTTCTTAAGTACTAGCATCGGGTTAGCTAACCACTCAGGGTGAAGAACCTCCACAATAAAGCCTGCTGCCAAGAGCCGGGCTACCTCCTCACTGATGGCCTTGCATCTTTCTTCATTGAAGCGGCGGAGAAACTGCTTGACCGGTTTAAACTTGGGATCGATATTAAGAGTGTGCTCAGCGAGTTCCCTGGGTACACCTGGCATGTCAGAAGGTTTCCATGCAAAGATGTCCCGGTTCTCACGGATGAACTCGATGAGCGCGCTTTCCTATTTCGGATCCAGGTTAGCACTGATGCTGAACTGCTTGGATGAATCGCCAGGAACAAAATCAACCAGCTTAGTCTCATCAGCCAATTTAAGCTTCAAGGCCGGATCATGCACTGTAGTATGTTTTTTCAAAGAAGTCATATCCGCCGGATCAACATTTTCCTTGTAGAACTTCAACTCCTCTGTTGCACAAACCAAGTCAGCATAAGCCGCATCACCTTCCTCAAATTCCAAAGCGATCTTATGGCTCCCATGTATCGTGATGGTCCCCTTATGACCCGACATCTTGAGCCGCAGATAAACATAACAGGGCCTTACCATGAACTTAGCATAAGCCAGCTGTTCAAATAGGGCATGATATGGGCTTTTGATTTTCACCCCAGAGCTATTTTACCAACTAGATACGCCGATTTACTATGCACCACACCATGGAAAACGGTGTTTGACGGTTTGAGATTTTTCTCTGTCAACCCCATACGATGGAAGGTTTCATAATATAAGATGTTGATACTGCTCCCTACATCCATGAGCACCTTGGTGAACTCATACCCTCCAACCTGAGGCACCGCCACCAACGCCAGATGACCCGGATTATCAACCCGGGGCGGATGATCCTCTCGACTCCACACAATAGGCTGTCCAGACCAACGCAAGTAGCGGGGCACCGCCGGTTCAACGGAATTCACTGCCATTTTATGAAGTTTCTGATCGCGCTTGCACAAGCTAGTGGTGAAGACATGATACTGCCTACTATTCAACTACTTCGGGTTGCTCTAGTAACCTGACTGTTGCTGCTGCTGACTCCCCTGATGATTATAACCACCCTGGTTGCCCTGACTGCCTTGATTGCCATGTCCGCTTTGATTACCTTGAAATTCTGAGCCAGAACTGCCTCCACCATAACCCGGCCCATGAGACCCGGGTCCCAAACCACCGGACGGTCCATGATCATATCGGAAAATATACGAGTTTTTGAACTCCCGCATAATAAAGCAATCCTTCCAGAGGTGCGTAGCTGGCCTTTCTCGCGTCCCGTGCCTTGGGAAAGGCTGGTTTAACAGGCGCTCAAGATTGACACCTAATCCTCCACTCCGCAGGGGCGGTTTGCCCTTACGATGCTGACCATTATCCTACGCGTTGGTGTTAGCCACAAAATCTAAACTATTATCTCCTTTATGCTTACCATTGTTTCCATGGCCCGCCGGGTTATGCTGCTGCCCTTTGGTGCTGCCGCTCTTCTTTCCCTTCCCTGGTTTTTCATCGTCAGACTCGGGATCCTTGGTACTATCAGAGTCGGCATACTTAACCAGAGCTGCCATAAGCGTTCCCATGTCGTTGCAGTGACGCTTGAGCCGTCCCAACTTCAGCTTCAGAGGCTTGAACCGGCAATTGCCCTCCAACGTCAAGACTGCTGAATCGGCATTGATTCAGTCCGACAAATGCAAGATTTCTGAAACCCGGCACACCCAATGGGTCGTTGATTCACCTTCTTCTTGGACACAGGCGGCTAAATCCACACTTGACATGGGCTGCTTGCACGTGTCCTTGAAATTCAAGATAAACCGGGCCTTTAACTCGGCCCATGACCCAACGGAGTTAGCTGGCAAACTTTTTAGCCAAGTGCGAGCCGTTCCTTCCAACATCATGGTGAAGTATTTAGCACATGTCGCGTCATCCACATCCAGCATCTCCATCGTCATCTCATAGCTTTCGACCCATGACTCGGGGGGTAAGTCAGCAGTGTAATTGGGCACTTTACGAGGACCCTTGAAATCCTTGGGCAGCCACACATTGCGTAGGGCCAGGGTGAGACACGGCACCCCCAAGAACTGAAAGCAACACCTGGTTCCGCTAAAGCTATTGGACGAACCGGAGTAAGCTGACGGTCCACATACTATGCTGCTAACTCGGCTACTCGACGTGCTCTACCATGATCCACCATGTCCTGAGCATTAGCGCCACCGCCCGCCGGGTTAGGCCCTAGAGGGGGGTTATGGTTCCGTGCACGACTTGACACAACCGATTCATCAATATGCCTATTGTGACTCCGGTTTGGGTGAGGGGTTGAATGAATCCTGTCTCGACTATATGAATAAGCCTGCTGCTGAACCAGAGCCGTTTGAAGAAGATCTCTGGCCCGCCACATCTCAACCGCCGCTGGAGACTCGCCTTCCATTGGAATAGCTGCCAATCGCGACGCCGTAGCGATCATGTTATCCAAAGGGGTAGAAGAGTAACCCGGAGGTGTTGGCACGTACTGAGGCGGGTCATGGTTCTGCCGAAGCGGGTCCTTCATCCGTGGCTGATCTAGCGCTCCTGTCCCAAGTGCTTCAACCCAGTTTATTAGTTCCCACTCCTGGTGTGTTAAAAAGATTCATTGCTTCATAAACCGGTGGTAGATGAGACCGGTGTGTCATCCTCATCACATCGTTCGAAGCGTTCTGGTCCAGCATGAGCCGGTAATTTTCTGACTGAGTCCGCTGGGCCTGAGCATCCAAAGCGGCCCGCTCCTCAGCCATCTTGGTTTCCTTAGCTGCCATGTCCTCCTTGGCCTGAGCTATCTGATCTCGCAGTTTCATAACCTCCGCATTATGTTGATCTCGATTATCCGGGTTAACCTCAGTGGTCAACAATGTATTCAAGGCGTCCAATAAACCGGACAAAACTTGAGCCAGCGGGCGCGCGGGGCCTCCTGCCCCAAATGCCGATCCGGAAATCATCGCCGCCACAGCTGAGGAGTGTTGCGTGGGCTGCGTACCGGCCATGAAGATCGCAACCCAGTTTGGCGGTTCAAGGGGGTCCGGAATACTGTCGCCATCGGAATAGCCCCCAAACCGGCCATCTGACAGTCAGTATAGTGACTCCGTCTCTCCGGTGGATGACTTGTCATCTGAATAGACAACCGTCTCACCGTCGGATACCAGTTCAGATTCTGCACCATTGATGAATCCTACAAAAGCACGCTTCATGGCGGGTTGAACTCTGGCAGGGCATGCACGCTGAGCCGTCTCGATGAGGTTGGCACAGATGTCCGGCTCAGGGCCCGGTTCGTCGATCTTGCCAATGAAGACATGAATTCCTCCGAAGGGGACCCGGTACCCGTACTCGATTGAGCCGGTGTCGGGGCCCCAGCCTACATCATCGATGTAGAGCTTGTCGCAATGACTCTTGGTCATCAGGCCCACTGCGTATCCTTTGAGTCCTTCGAAATTGACCTCTAAGAATTTGAAACCATCGTGCAATAGCCCCATGGTGGCCGCCAACTGTCGTGGAATTGTCACGTCAGATGTCCTAGTGTGAAGACTTTGTCATGGAGCCAGTGCAATGAGATTAGCTTAAAGGGGTTAAACCAGACAAAGGACACGGGGAGTTTATACTGGTTCGTCCCCTTGCGGTGAAGGTAAAAGCCTACGATCTAGTTGTGGTGGAATTGATGGGGTTTCTATGACCAGGGAGTGAATCCGCTTTGCTTGGCTTTCGATTTGTTGTTTCTTGTCCTTGAAGAACCGCCAGGTCGTCCCTTTATATACACAGGTTAACACCCGGCGGTTTACAGATTACCGGCCCGCTCATACACGTGTCCGTCTCGGTTTCTACCTTTTCCTACCTTACAACACAAGTTACATAGTATATGGCGGTTTATGTCTACGGGCCCTAACCCGCCTTTGGGCCCTGGGCCTTTAAATCTCTATAGTAAAGCACCATACTCCTTGTCTTCATGGGCTTCAATATGGATAACTAATTACGAGTATAACCCGGCCCCACCTGGGCGGTTTATACTCAGCAGTTATATCCCCAACATCTACAATACCAAAGATACATCATACAAAACTAAATCTCATGGTGAATCTAATGGTATATGTTTGCCGTTCTAGATGTAATTGTTTTTCTCCAGGTACATGGCCAAACTTTGTGATGTTTGACTTTTCAATAAATCTATATGCTATGGACTGAAGAGAGTGCCTAAGTCGAGAGAGATCAAGTGCGTGTGAAGGAGAATGACTGAGTGTGCAAAAAGTGTATGTGTGTGAAAGAGAAAGTGACAACAAACAATAAATTAGAGAGAGAGTGTGTGTTTTTCGTTTCTTATGCAAACATATCATGCATGCATCTTCGAGGTAGAAAAGCAAGGCGAGGAGATACACGAAGATAGCTAGTGCGTGATTGTTTGCAACAGATAGAGACACTCCAATAGCACATGTCCAATACAGGTCTGGCCAACAAGGAAAAAAAGGTCGAGAGGGACACATGGAGAACATGGACGCATGGGGAGGGAGAGGGTGTGTTTGTGATAGAGAGATCCCCTCGAGATCGTGAGGGGACTATATGGGTGGGATATCGAGGGAGGTGCATGGGCGATAGAAAGATGCCCCGAGAGAAATCGAGATAGACCATGCACATGTTTGTGATGGAGACTAAGATTAGCTAGTCATATACATATAGGGCGGACTACGTGTGCCTACAATTGAGTGAGAGACCATCATACTTGTCTAGCTAGGCATGAGATTGTGTGTGTGCGTGTGAGATGGAGAGATAACGAGGGAGAGAGATAGAGTTTTAGATGGGTCTATCGAGCGCGAGTGAGATATGCATGTGTATGTGTGACCCATGTATCTGGAGAGTTTGAGAGAGAGAGGGAAGAGCTCCGAGATGACAGAGTGGTGCATGAGAGAGTTACGGCGACGAGCCAAGGAATTTGTATGCGTACGATGAGTGCACCCAAGATATCTAGCTTGGACTAGATAATCATACATAGTGCGAGAGAGACCTATAGATGGAGTATATATGCATGCGAACTACAAAGACCCCCCCCACACACACAAAGAGAGAGATAGAGATGGAGAGAGAGGGAGAGGGACCAACAAGGTTTGTGTGTTGGATGCATGGGATATAATGGAAGATTGTCAGAGAGAGAGAGAGTCAGACAGACAGAGAGAGAGAGAGAGAGAGAGAGAGAGAGAGAGAGAGAGAGAGAGCAGGAGTCCAGGAGAGGGGGAGGTCACATTTTATGCATCAAGACTGGTATTAGCCATGTTTCGATATAAACTTCCATTCAAATATTTAAATTGGAGAACATGTTGTCTGCAATCCACACATGAACGGAGATTGCGTATATCAAACAAGTTCATTAATTTGACTTTCAACATGTTCATGGAGTACTATAATGCTATACAACATGCTACACGATTGAGGTGTTCAATTTTGGATTTAGTTCACTATTTTGTCCTGGTGAACGAGCTATTTCATTGAATCTAGATATTTCATTTTGGGTTTGATTCCCGTTTTTGAGTGTGTCAACTATTTGTCATATAGTAAATCGCTAGCAACGAGCATGTAAAAACACATTACTCCCGAGCATCATCTCTCCATCTAAAAAAGAAGTGGCAACCGAATATTTCAAAACTTGATTCAAATTGACTTGGTAAGGTGGACATGGATGCTCATTCTCCCAAAATTTGAAAGCACCGTTAAACACCCTCTGCTCGGTGGAATTCGCCCAAGCAAATAAATGGGAGACGCGAAATTACCGGCCTATGTGGGACACACATCAATTGGTCCGTTGTACATCGAGGGTAGGTTCATAACTTCATCCAAGCATGCCTTCTCCTCGGCCGAAATGACATGTGCCGAATAATTCATAAACCATGGTCGTCAAAACACCCTCTCCTCGCCTGATGTAGCTCGCGCGCTGTCGTGGATTTGTAACGACAGATGTCCTAGTGTGAGGACTTAGTCATGAGGCCAACGCATCTATGCGGTAGCTTGAGAGGGGTTGAGCGGAATCGAGAAACGCAACACAAGACAAGGGTTTAGACAGCTTCGGGCCCCGGGAAACTTCATCCGGTAACAACCCTACATGCTGTTTGTGGCTAGGTCTCATTATCATCGTGCGGGAGTCGTCGTAAACTGGCTCTCCCAGTTATGTCTAACCCTTAAGATTATCCTCTTCCCCTCTTGGTGTGCCCTGCCCCTCCTTATATAAGTTGAAGGGATGGGTTACATGTAGAGTCCATCTCGGACTAAGACTTAACTATTCTGACTTCTCTTCATGGGCTTCTTAACATCTCGAGCTTCTTAACGTCTCGGGCTTGTTAACCTAGGCGACTTTGTTTGCCGGGTTATGATTGTCTGCTGGTTTATGATTGTCTGCTGGTTTCTGATTGTGTGCTAGTTTATGATTGTCTGTCGGTTTATGATTGTCTGCCGGTTTACCATCTGACTTACCATCTGGCTTAACATCTGCCGGGTTACCATCTGGCTTAACATCTGCCAGGTTATCATTTGACTTAACACCTGCCGGGTTATCATCTGACTTAACACCTGCCAGGTTATCATCTGACTTAACACCTACCGGGTTATCATCTGACTTAAGACCTGCCGGGTTATCATTTGACTTAACACCTGTCGGGTTATCATCTGACTTAACACCTGCCGGTTTACCAAGTCCTAGCCGGGTTATAACTCCGGCCGGGTCATACCGCGGGGTATATCCCCGACACGCGCACTATTTCAAAACATGCTCTCCTCGCCCGAGATCGCTCACGCCCATTATATTTCAAAACACACCCTCCTCGCCCGAAATAGCTCCCGCCCATTATTTAGGGAGAAGCAAAGTTACTCTACTATCCACGACCCTTAGTACACAGACCAAAGCCGAGAAGCCAAAAGGCAGGGGTAGAACTGTAAATCCCCCCCCCCACACACATTTCAGACAAATGCGTCCGCAAGACATGGTTCCACTCCCCTTCCAATTCCCTCCCCATTCATACCTCGTGGGTGCCAAATCACCTTCTCCTCGGAAGCTCCCTTCTCCCGAGCCGTGAAATCTCAACCCCTCCTCCATGGCGCCACCCACCATACTAATTTCGCAGCCGCCCTCCTCCCTAATGCCGAAGATGTTGTCCATTTGCCGTTGTTCTCTAGGCCATGTGCCTATTACTCCGTGCTGCTGGAGCTACCTCAATGACGGCCGCGTGAACCGTATCAGAGCCAATTCACCCCCACTGTTGTTCACGACACCGGAGCAGCTCCAACTTTGGATCCGTCCAGAGTCCCTGCGCTGCTTCCCCGTAGCCATCGACCGTCGCGACATCTCTTCTTCCCCGCCGCCGGTCGCCACCGCAACCGCGCCAGCCTCACCGACTCGGCAGCTGGAGCTGCCTACTTCACCGTGCCGCCAGATAGGTCGCACCCTCATCACAAATCACTTTATTTAGACGTCAGTTGTCTAAATGTTTATTCTGGGCCAATCGATTCCCAATGGGAAGTAGCACCCCTCGAAGCGGCGGAGCTCCTAGGCTGCCGGTTGGCTGGTGTCTAACGTAAGGGTGCGGGGGCACAAGTTCGCCGCGGAAGCAGCACTTAGATGGCTATCTTAGAGTTGCGTGGGTTGAAGGTACTGCCGCCGCTAGATCTAGATGATGGCGAGGCTTTGTGGATTGGCCCGGGGGCGGCGCAACCACGGTAGTGCGGTGGGGCGGGGAGTGGGGTTTTGGTCGGGGCCACAGACGGCGGAGGCAGGCTGCTCTGCCGTTGGTCGCTGGCTCATCAGGAAAGATTCCGAACAATGTCAGCCGGGAGGCACAAGACGACCATCAAGCCATCCAGCGTAGATCGGACAGTACCAAAATAAAATAAGATCATGTGACCCCAATTTAGTCTCCAGTCAACAGACGTGTGACCACTCTTGTACCTTGCTATTGATCTCTTAGGGTATTTCTTCAGATCAAAGAGATGTGTCGTTCTTATCATTATGCGTTTTCTACATCTTCAGCCACACCGTCTTCCGACTCACCTCAGCTGCTCCAACAAGGGAAGCATACACCAGAAGGGAGCTATAGTCCCCACTCAACAGTTCCCTGCATTGAATGCGCGTGCCCGACATGGACAACCACAACAACTGCAGGGCCATCGACAAGTCAGCACATGATGCTCACTCCTATGGATGGCGGCCAGATAGGGTGTACCCTCATCTTACTTGTCTGCAACATTTATGGCTTTGTTATTCAACTAAGCATGGAAAATAGATTACCACATTTCCCTGTATATTCATGCTGATCTCTTACGGGTCTTGTTCAGGAGTTAACGTTGTTCCATAGTTCAGCTAAGAGACTTGTTCTTTAGGTAACACTGTTCCATCGTTATCATCCATCAGCCAATGCTATCCCACATGCTGGTGATTATAGTATTATACCACTTCTAGTATTACCTACGTTGTTCTTAATACTTTTGTGTGCCATCTAGTTAATCTTGAGTACAAACGA
Organism: Aegilops speltoides; assembly: GCA_021437245.1. Lineage (NCBI taxonomy): Eukaryota > Viridiplantae > Streptophyta > Magnoliopsida > Poales > Poaceae > Aegilops > Aegilops speltoides. Next base: position 120,119,134 of record CM038145.1, read on the forward strand.
TACATATTCTGTAGCTTTCATCTGTGTTCTCCATTTTGTTTTGAGACCTGTTGCTGCTAGTTGACCCCAGCCCTACTATTTATGTCGTCTCCTACACGCACTCATTACATAAATCTAACTACTAGTTGTCTTCCGTGCATGTTAGATATAATTGCACACACTGATATATCCACAAGAACCTCACGGAGGAATATAAAGGCCAATAAACTTGATGCCAATGATACCCAATATGATGGAACATGTAAAGGCAGTTCTCCACGAGACTTGCAGAATGATGATGAATCCACTTCACCCCACAAGGTCCTTGATCTAACTTGTCCCGTGATATGGGTACAACATGCATATAATGTCCTGGAGTGTATCTACTCTGTTGCAATGCCATGTGCTTAGCATTCTAATCATGTATGTAAATATGTCATGCCTTCCTGTTTTTCGGTACCTATTCCATTCATGATAAAATGTTTTCAAATTCAAGTACTGTCATTCTACTCTATCGCAATGCCATCTGCTTAATTTGGAAATCATGCTTCTGAATATCTTATGCATTGTTATTCATCAGTATGTACTTCATTTGTCTACCATACCATGTTTTTTTTACATTGAAGTGCTATTCTGTTGCTCTGTTGCAATGCCATCTTATTCCCCAATCATACACGTGTATGTTGCCTTAGTTTCTTCTATACGTATTCTGCTAGCATACAGTTTTACATTCAACTAGTGTTTTTTTACTGTGCTGTCCTATCATATCCCTAGCTCTTACACCATACTCCCTTCGTCCGGATTACATGTTGCCGAAATGGATAAAAAAGGATGTATCTAGAACTGAAATACGCCTAGACCCATCCATTTTTTCCGTATGGAGGGAATACATGTCAATATGTCATGCCTTTCTATTCTTCAGTACCTATTCCATCTCTCTGCTATAGCATGTTTTATAATTGAAGCACCATTCTTCTATACAGGGCATGCAAGGGGAAGACGGCTATGTTAGAATTTGAAGGGTTACAAACAAGGTCTTTGCAAAAGATCCAATTGCCAGGAGATAGTGAACCAACTCCAGTTTTTACAGATACTGCTCCAGCATAGAGAAACCCAACTCCTACTAATAATAAGCAGATTCTAGTGGCCAAAGAACTAGTCTGCTCCAGTCCAGCAAAAATATATCAACTCCATTCTAAGAAGCGTGTGCGTATCCTTGCATCATGTAATTTTATAACATGTTGATCATATTTTCTACATGTTCCTTATCCATCTCTCTTTTCGAAAATAAGCTTAATAGATAGAAGAATTTCTGCATTGGTATCATCTGTGAGGAAAGATTCTTGCAGGAATTCTCTGTGCTCCAATGCAGATGTAAGTAAAGGCCACAGTGTTGAGTTTTGTAAGGAAAATTGCCTGGTAGTTTTGCATCCTGAGCTGCATGAGTGTACTATCTCATATCAGTGGGTTTGAATACTTTGGTTCTGCAATGGGTTTTTAGTGTTTTTTTTACTGTGTTGTCCTGTCGTATCCCTAGCTCTTACATCATATTCCCTCCGTCTGGATTACGTGTCGTAGAAATGGATAAAACTGGATGTATCTAGAACTGAAATACGCCTAGACCCATCCACTTATTTCCGGATGGAGGGAATACATGTCAATATGTCATGCCTTTCTATTCTTCAGCACCTATTCCATCTCTGCTGTAGCATGTATTATAATTGAAGCACCATTCTTCTATATAAGGCATGCAAGGGGAAGTAGGCTATGTTAGAATCTGAAGGGTTACAAACCAGATCTTTGCAAAAGATTCCAAACGCCAGGAGATAATAAACCAACTCCATTTTTCATAGATACTATTCCAGCACAGAGAAACCCAACTCCCACTGATAATAAGCAGATTCCAGTGGCCAAAGAACTAGTCCGCTCCAGTACATCAAAAGAATGTCAACTCCATTCTAGGAAGCGTGTGTGTATCCTCGTATCATGAAATTTATAGCATTCTGATCATATTTTCTACATGTTTCTTACCCATCTCTCTTTTAGAAAATAAGGTTAAATGATAGAATACTTCCACCATTGGGATTATATTCGAGGAAGATATCTTGCGGGAATTCTTTGTGCTCCAATGCTGATGTAAGTACCTGTTGTATATCACTATATTTTTACATCAGCATGTATTTTGTTTATCAGCGTGAATCCAATCTTTATATGATCTAAAATTAGTTGTAGAAAAATGTTAAAGGCGCCAATGTTGATTTTTGTAAGGATAACTGCCTGGTAGTTTTGCATACAGAGCTGCATTAGTGTACTATCTCATATCATGCACATTACTGAATTGTAGTGCTGCTCTAGTTGCTCATTCATTCATTGTGTCGACGTTGCTTTCGTATTACCTTACCTGGCTGATGATAGTTGTGCCATATTGTGTTAATTTGCTGTTGGCTAGTCGCCCAAACGTTCGTTGTGTCATTGTTGCTTTCTTATTATCTGACTTGGCCAATGATAGCAATGCTAGTGTGTTAATTTGGTGCAAGCTGTTGAAGATAAGAAGTCAAACTCTGAAAACAGTAAGGCAACCACATTGTTTCTTTCCAAGAAATCTAGGCCAGGTGTCGGAGTAATGGACCATGGGTAGGCTGACCCAGGACCCAAGATCTTTCAAGACATCGGGGCAGGCAGCGCCCCTCAGCCGAGTCCCAGCTAAGCGACCTTCGAGAAGGCCGAGTCCCAGCTGGCGACCTTCGAGAAGGCCGAGTCCTAGCGGGCGACCTTCGAGAAGGCCGAGTCCCAGCTGGCGACCTTCGAGAAGGCCGAGTCCCAGCGGGCGACCTTCAAGAAGGCCGAGTCCTAGCTGGCGACCTTCGAAGAAGCAGAGTCCTCAGATGGCGACTCCGGAACTAGCCGACTCCGGGCTTGCGACCTCTCAAGGGGCCGACTGTGAGAGTCGGCCCGCGACCTTTCACAAAGACCGATGCGGGGTACAGCCCCATCGTGGCTGTCCCCTCGGACCCACGGGAGGAAGGCATGGCTACAGTGAGCCGCGTCACCAGGAGATCTCCGGTAAGGCGCGGCACTGTCGCCATGCCTCCCTTAACCTCAGCCACAGTGCGCAAGGCACTGTGCCCACGACGGCGGCACGTACGGACCAGAGATCGCCGGGCCCCCTGTCAGTGAGATAGAAGAAGACGGCCGGAGAGCTCGAAGACGGCCCTGCGGGAGCCGGCCTCTCCAGAGTCGGCCGCCTCCCGGCCAGGGCCCCACAAGCCATAAACCAGATTGGACGGGGAGTGGCGACAGTGATCGCCTGACAGACGGCGGCACTGTTCCCACGACCCCATGACCGAGCCTACGTCATCGAGGCGCTGCCACAGTGTTACGTTGCTCACAGGACCCGCCATCGGCGGGCCCCGGCTTGGCAGGAGGGCGGCTACAAGAGAGCCCGACGGCGGGGCCACGCCATCGGATTACCATTGTACCCGGGTAGGCCCTATAAACCCCGGGCGCCCGTGCAAAGGTTCGACCACGATAGGTTTTAGACACATAGCGAGGGAAAGAGCTAGCCTTGCTCCTCCCTGCCCCCAAACAGCTCGAGGAGCACCATTGTACTATCACCCCATAGTGATCATGCGGAGACCCCGCAGAGCAGCAGTAGGGGTGTTATCTCCTCGGAGAGCCCCGAAGCTGGGTAAGATTCGCCGGCGTGCATGTCTTCGCCTCATCCCGTTTCCAGGCACCGGCGACGTTCTACTCGCCCCCACCATGATAAGCCACCCGTTGGCATATGTCGCATCCAACCCCCGACATTTGGCGCCCACCGTGGGGCAAGGTGCACCGTTGTCCGGAGATCTGTTACAGACGGAACCCTTTTCCTCCTGGCGGCGCAGCAGCCAGCCCGGCTCGCCAGATGGAGTCTGCATCGACGCACTGCGCGGCGCCGAAGCCGCCTGCGCAGGGAGCGGCCTCGCCAAACTCATCGGCGAAGTGCGCCTCTCCGACGAACCCGTGCCGAGCGCAGGCACGGGTGGCCCCGAGAACCTTCTCGCGGGCCTCCTCGACCAACTTCAAGTCGCCGGCGAGCCCGCCGTAGACTTGGAGTCCGTAGGCTCCTCCGACCCGATGCTGGTCGACTCCGACGCCATATTGCTTGATACCTTCCCCACCAACATGGTGGTTTACGATGAGCCGCTTCCGTACGAGGAGAGCGACGGAAGTGCCGTCACGGAGGTGCTCGTCATCGGCCACGGCGAGCACTCCGGCGGAAACGCCCAGGACCCGCTGCCTGCGGCCCTGCAGGACCTGTCCGCGCCTCTCCCGAAGGGCGGGACGCGAGGATCTTTGAAGAGCGCCGCCTTCAGATCATTGAAGGCGCCAAGAAGCTGGCAAGCATGAGACGCTTGTCCGAAGCATATCAACGCGAGATGGACCGTGCTGTGGGCGGCTCGCCGGCTCCGACTGGGCCGAGCCGTCTCGGTGTGGTCCGAGAGCGCGGCGCGGCCATCGCCGACCTATTCGGCGCGAAGCGCCCCATGTACGCCACCCCTGCGGAGAACATCCGCGCCGCCCAAGCTGCGACCGAAGAACTAAGGAACCTCGAAGGCGAAGAGCGCCGTGTAATGACGGAGCTAGTCCAGCAGCTCCTCGACGCGGTTGCTGCGCAAAACGCGGCAGGCGGCGGCGCTGACGCGCAGCAACAGCAGAATGATGACCTACCCCCTCGCCGAGATCAAGGCGCGACCTCCCGGACGCCGACTGGCGGAGTCCGCGGGAGGAAAGAGAAGGAGCCGGCTGCGAGCCACAGCCGGACTCGCATCTCCATCGGCGCGACCAAGATGGCCGCCCAGAGCGATGGAGCGGGCGAGATGATTATTGCCTCCCCCCCCGAAGAGAACGGCGAGTCTCTCCGCCGCCTGTTGAGCATCTGACTCTCGGAGATCGCCTTGTCCGCCGAGAGGGAGTCGGAGAGAACGATGCGCGCCACCGGATCGACCGACTCCACAGATCCCTGGCGATAGAAGAAGAAGACGAGCTGGGTCCGCCTTGCTTCGGGCCCCGCATCAGAGACGAGCCCTTCCCCAAGGGGTTCACGCTCCCTCAAGATACGCCCAAGTACACCGGCTCCGTGAAGCCGGAGATACGCCCAAGTACACCGAGCCCTTCCCCAAGGGGTTCACTACTCCACAGCCGTCAACATCGCCAACGGCAACAAGCGAGTCGCCGTAAAGTATGTTCCCCTCATGCTCCAAGGCACGGCTCGGACATGGCTGAACAGCCTGAAGCCCCGCAGCATCAACAACTGGGTCGACTTCACTGAAGCCTTCATTCGCATCTTCAACAGCATGTACAAGCGACCTCCCAAGCCGCGCCAGCTCTCCTTGTGCGTCCAAGGCCCCGAAGAATCGACGCGCGACTATCTCACGCGCTGGGGCGAACTCCAAAACTCCTGCGGCGTGCACGAGGTGCAGAGCCATCGAGTATTTTACGGACGGGTGCCGAGAGGGCACCCTCCTCAAGCACAAGCTCCTCTGCGACGAGTCGAAACCTCGATTTAACCGCTAATCATAGCAGACAAATGCACGCCACGGCCGACTCCTCTATGAAGACGGAGATCCAAGTCAACGCGCTGGCAAAGTGACTCCCCATGCCCCCAAAACGCCGGCTGGAGACGCCGGCCGACGGCAGCAATAGAACGACAACAAGCGCAAAGCCCCCAGCCGACTTCCAATAGTCGGCAGGTCGCAGCAGTAGAAGATCAGCAGCCAGAGGGGCAGCCTCCGGCCAAGCGGCAAAAGGGCGGCAAGTCCAATTGGTTGCCGGCTTTCTCTTTCGAGAAGACTCTAGATGGTCCTTGCAAGTTTCACAGCGGCGCGAAGCCGTCAAACCACACCACCAGAAAGTGCCACTGGCTAGTCAGGATCGCCAAGGGAGACGGCCTCGCCCCTCCGCCGCCTGTAGGGCCGCCGCCGCCTCCGCCGCCTCCGCAGCCGGCAGCTCGGCCAGTCGGCGCGGTCCAAGACGAGTTCGGAAGAGCATGGAGCATACGTCTGTTCACCGGTCTGGCAGATGATCGGCACAAGAAAGCGCCAACAAAGAGCAAGAAGTCAGCGATGGGCAGAAGCTCTGAGTTCATGCATTGGTCGAGAAGCCTATCATTTGAGTCGGGCAGATCACCTAGAGGTGATGCCGAGCCCGGCTCTTACGCCAGTTCTTGGAGCAACCTTGGCCACCGATAGGCGGGCCGCCCGTTTTTCATGGTCCCGATGAAGCGGAGGCAGCAGATAAACATCCCTGCATAAGGATACCATGGAGAAGCTCGGAATCAGGCGGAGGCAGCTGCAGAGCAGCTGCACCGTGTTCCATGGAATCGTACCCGGCCTCTCCTGTTCGCCGATTGGCAAGATCTTGATAGACGTCCTCTTTGGAGACAAAGATCACTTCCGCCGAGAGCCGATCTGGTTCGAGGTGGTGGATTTGGAGAGCCCGTACCACGCACTGCTAGGTCGGCCTGCTCTGGCCAAATTCATGGCGGTTCCCCACTACGCCTACCTCAAGATGAAGATGCCGACTTCGGGGAATCGACCGTTGCCGGCGACTACAAGAAGTAAATCGTCACCAGGCGGCCGAGAGCGATCGGCTGGCCGAGTCTTTGGTGATCGCAGCCGAAGCGGCTCCTCGATCGCGTCGTGGCGATGGCTGGGAAGCAGCGGAGATGTCGCCCGACCCCAAGGAGTCGGAGGCGAAGGATCATTCAAGCCGCTAAAGAAACCAAGAAGATACCCTTGGACCGGAGCACCACGAGAGGTACGCTGTCATGGGCACAGCCTCGGCAGCAAATAGGAAGGCGAGCTCGTCGATTTCCTCCGTGAGAATCGGGACATCTTCGCGTGGTACCCCAAGGACATGCCAGGTGTACCGACGGAATTCGCCGAGCACAAGCTACATGTCAGGCCGGATGTGAAGCCCGTCAGGCAGCCTTTGCGCTGCCTGTCCGTAAGAGAAAAGAAGAGTAGTGGAGAAGAGATGGCCGGCTTCCGCAGCGGCTTCATCATGGAGGTGTTTTTTCCGGAATGGTTGGCCAACCCCGTACTAGTACTGAAGAAGAACAAGCAGTGGCGGATGTGCATCGACTACACCAGCCTCAACATAGCCTGCCCGAAGGATCCGTTTGCTCTGCCAAGGATCGATCAGGTGATAGACTCCACAGCCCGATGCGAGCTGCTGAGCTCTTGGATGCATACTCAGGATATCACCAGATCAAGCTGAATCCAGCAGACAGACTGAAGACCACATTCATCACGCCGTTTGGAGCCTTACGCTGCAGCGATGACATTCGGCTTGAGGAATGCCGGCGCCACCTTTCAGTGTTGCATGCAGAAATGCCTCCTCAAGCAACTCGGCAGGAATGCCCATGTTTATGTAGATGATGTGGTGGTAAAGACAGAGAAGCGTGGGGCGCTGCTAGAGGATCTCAAAGAGACCTTTGAGAATCTGCACGATTCCAGATCAAGCTCAACCCACGTAAATGCGTGTTGAGTCGGCCGCCAGCTCCTTGGTTTTCTGGTCTCCGAACGCGGCATAGAGTGCAACCCTGTGAAGATCAAGGCCATTGAGAGGATGGAGGTACCCAGCCGACTGTTGGACGTGCAAAGGTTCACCGGCTGCTTAGCCTCAATAAGCCGTTCATCGATCAATTTGGCGAAAGCTTCTGCGTTGTATCAATTGATGAAGAAGACCACTTATTTTGAGTGGAACCACAAGGCAAATGAGGCATTTCTCCAACTGAAGAAGATGCTGACGACTCCCCCTGTGTTGGCGGCTCCGACTCCCAAGGAGCCCATGATCTTATACATCGCCGCCACCAGCCGGGTAGTCAGCACAGTCATTGTAGTCGAGCGCAAGGAGGAAGGCAAGGCGCCCGGTCCGAGACCAGTATATTACGAGCGAGTAATGTCGACCTCAAGCGTAACTACCCTCACTACCGGAAAGATGTGCTACTGGCGTGCACTTTGCCGCCAAGAAGCTGAAGCCCTACTTTCAAGAGCATCCTATCACCGTGGTGCACCGCCCACTCGCCGAGATCATCGGAAGTCGAGATGCTTCGGCCGAGTGGCCAAGTGGGCTATCGATCCGCTCCCTACACCATCTACTACCAACCTCGCACCGCCATCAAGTCGCAGGTCTGTGCCGACTTCCTCGTTAGTGGGCGAGACTCAATACTTGCCGCTGCGCCCGACTCTACTCATTGGCGGCGCATTTCGGCGGCTCCAAGATGCGCTCGGCCTCGGGCGGCGTCGTCCTCACCTCCCCAAGGCGACAAGCTCAAATCGTGCTGCAAATCCACTTCGCCGCCTCCAACAACGTCGCCCGAATATGAGCGCTCATCCATGGGCTCCGGCTTGCCAAAGAACTTCGGCATTCGCTGGATCCTGTGCTATGGCGACTCCGACTTGAGTGGTTCAGTGATCATCCCGCGGCCGGGACGCCAAAGACGCAAACATGGCAAGCTACCGATTCTTGGTGCAGCAACTCAGCGGATATTTTGAAGGATGCAAATTCCTCCACGTACCAAGAAACGACAACGATCAAGCAGATGCATTGGCGCGAGTCGGCTCCACTCGCCAGGCGATACCTTCTGGCGTCGCCCTTCAGCGCCTCCTCAAGCCGTCTATCAAGCCTTCACCAGAATCCGACTCCATTTTCGTGCCGGCTCCCCCAGAGATAGTCGGATCCGACTCCAAGACCCCAGCAAGCGACCTCAAGAAAGCCACAGTCAGCCCGGGGACTGCGCCAGTCGGCCCGGGGACTGCGCCAGTCGGCCCGGGGGCTGTGCTAGTCGGCCCGGGGACTGCGCCAAGTCGGCCTAGAGATCCCCTCAATTCAGCAAGCGGCAGCGGAGTCCAACCCGCCGCCTCCCAGCCCAACCACCCTTGTCCAAGTCGCTGTGGTGGCAGTCGAAGAGATAGCAGCACCTTCATGGGCGCAGCCCATCCTCAAGTTCCTAGTCAACAAAGAGTTGCCTGCAGATGAGACTCTGGCTCGGCAAGTACAACGCCGAGCGGCAGCCTACACCATAGTCAACAGAGAGTTAGTCAGACGCAGTGTCACTGGAGTCCACCAGCGCTGCGTAGAATCAGAGCAAGGCCAAGCAATCCTCAAAGACATCCATCAGGGCGAGTGTGGTCACCACGCGACCTCGAGGGCTTCGTGGCCAAAGCCTTTCGGCCACGGTTTCTTTTGGCCGACGCCTGGAAGAAGCTAAAGAATTAGTCAAGAAGTGCAAGGGGTGCGGTGTTCGCTCCAAGCCCCTTGACCGGCTTCTGCTGAAGACAATCCCCATCGCTGGCCCTTCGCAGTTTGGGGCCTGGACATGAGTGGGACCTTTCAAGGCGGCCCGAGGCGGCCTGACTCACTTGCTCGTCGCGGTGGACAAGTTCACCAAGTGGGTAGAAAGCAAAACCCATCAAGAAATTGAGCGGGCCCCTGGCGGTGACCTTCATTGCCGACATCACGGTGCGATGCGGCATACCGCATAGCATCATCACGAACAACGGCACCAATTTACGCCAAAGGCGCCTAGGCTCGTTCTGCGTGGCGCGGGGCATCCGCCCGGACCTGGCGTCCGTTGCCCATCCAGATCAAGCGGCCGGTGGAGCGAGCCAGCGGCCTCATCTGTCGGCATCAAGCCTCGATTGGTCGAACCACTCGGCGCTCGGCCGGCTATTAGGTGGAAGAGCTGCTGCCGTCCTCTCGGAGTCTGCGCACAACACCGAGCAGATCAACCAGCTTCACCCGTTCTTCCTGCGTCTCACGGTGCGAAGCCGTCATCCCGACGGATATACAATTCGACTCTCGAGAGTCTCTATGTACACCGAAGAGGAGGCTGAAGAAGCACGCCAAGGCGGCGTCGACCTCTTTGGAAGAGGGGCGGCTGTTGGCACTCGGTCGGTCCAGCATCTACCAGGAGAGTCTGCGGCGATACTACAACCGCAAGGTCAAGCCAAGATCATTCCAAGAGGCGACCTTGTGCTCCGGCTGATTCAGAGAACAGCGGCCAGCAGACAAGTTGTCGGCGCCTTGGGAGGGTCCCTTCATCATCGACAAGGTGCTAGGGGCAGCGCCTACTACTTGATCGGCCTTTCGAAGCCTCGAGCACGCAAGAAAGACGACTCTGGCAAGAAGCAGGCGCCCGTGGGCATAAATCTTCTTGAAGATTTTCACGATTGATCAGTATGTATCACGCTACCCCCCTCTTTGTATTAAGTACTAAGACTTTAGGCCCCGAGGCGAGCTGGGGACTGCCTTTGATTATCTGTATGATATGGATCTCGCTTCCGAAATGCTTCCTCCTTTTTTATCATACTGTCTGGCACCGGGTCCGACTAGTCGGCCCGGGGACTCGCCTCCTTGTGCTATGAAATGCTCCCTGAGTTCAGACAAGTAATGTGTTGCGCTCAAAGCCGTCTCCTACGGAAAGCCGCAGCTCGCAGAGCGACTGTCGGTAAACGGGGGGATAGAAAGAGCGAGCGCGCACATGAAAAATGGCTAAGGACTTACGAGCCACGCATAGCTCAAGCCGGCTCCCAGTTTCCCCCTACTGAGCCGACTCGCGAGCAGTCGGCTCATAGTTTCAACCTTTATCAAGGACGACCGACTTTCGAGAGTTGGCCTGTCGATCTCCAGCCAAACTTGCTACGGCGTTCTAAACGACTAAGTACTTGCCTCCTAAAGTAGCTGGCGCTTGACCCGCGGCAGTCCATGAGCGGCTGTCCGATTAACAAAGCGGCAACGAAGGAAAGCGGCAAAGGAAAAAGTCTAAAGAACCAAAGCAAGGAAAGGCGGAAATTTGATAAATATTTACATAAGGCCCTTGGCGAATACACCCATGGTGGAATTGTTATAAATGACAAGTTTTTAAAGAACAAAAAAGCAAGTAAAGCTAATGCACTCTAGGGGCGGCCTCCCGAGCCGGAGGGCGGAGTGGCAGCGGTGTCGGACGTCGAGGCGGTCGGCCGGGCGGTTTCGGCTTGGTGCGCCAAAGAACGATCGCTGGTCCTTTCGAGGCTCGTTCTTTGGAGGCACGATCAAGCTGAGGCTGGCCGCCTTGCCCGTGTTCTGGCGCCTCCTCCTCGCCTCCGATCCTCCGACTCGCCCTCCCCTCGGTCTGGAGCCGATTTCCTCCCGAGTCCTCCTCGTACCACAGGTGCATCGAACCACTCGGCGGAACCTCCTCGCCGTCGGCAGTCGCTCGGGCACAAAGACCTTGGTGTCCGTGTACTCGGCGATAGCCGCCCATGGCTCGACAAGGCGCCTTCCACGGCCCCCAACTCGGCACAGGCCTCTGGCCGGAGCGGCGTGGTACCACCCTTGGCGAACTCCAGGGCCGGCGTGCTCCGTCACGGGCGAGCCTCAAGCTTCAGCGACCGACGGCGACCTCGGCCGGTCGGCCGTCCGGCTGGCGGTCGCGAAGAGCGGCACCTCCGGCCACAGGGCGGCAACAACAAGCGGCGCCGCGTTGAAACGGCGCATCAAGCGGTGGGCAGGGCGGCGAGCCCCATGCTCCAGGCTGCTCGTCGATGGTTCGAGGCGTTGGCGGCGATCGCCGCCCTGCACCCTCCGCTCCTCCCGATCCGCCTCGATGGCGGAGGGGCGGCTGCGAGTGGCCAGGAAAGAAATACGCAAAGACAAGAAAAGGAGCGATTAGAAAAACCGAAGGCGATCGACACGAGTCGAAAAACCAAAGAAGAGAAGCCAGGAGTTACCATCGACGATGTGCTCGAGCTCGTGATAGCCGGAGGTCAGCATCGCCTCACGGTCGGTCCAGGCGGCCCGCTCCATCGCGAACTCAGCTAGGAGGGCCTCCTCCCGCGACTTGGCGTCCTCCTGTGCTTTCCGAAGCAGGTCCTTCTGCTCGGCCAGCTGCGTCGCCAGAAGGTCGTGCTCTCGAACGAGCTTGTCGCACTCCTCCTCCTTGGTGCGACGGGCGGTATTGGCCTCGTCCAGTTGCCCTTGAAGAGCGGCATTGGCGTCTGAAGCTCAAAGAAAGACAAAGCATCGTCAACAAGGAAGGTCGCCGGAGATCCGCCCGATTTGCTTTCGGCGATCGGCCCGAATCTCGGGGACTACAGCCATGGTAGCTAAAGCGCGCCTTGAGAGAAAAAGAAGGAAGGTCGCCAAAGAGATCCGGCCCGACTGCTCAGCAGATCGGCCCGCATCTCGGGGACTACAGCCGCTGGTCGCGCTTGTGCGCGCCAAGAAGGAAGAATCAGCTCACCTCGACTTTCCGCCAGATCGGCGGTCCGCTTCTTCAGCTCCTCAACGTTGCGGTTGAAGGCAGTAGCGTGGAGGTTGTGGTACTCCTGCAAGGCCGGCAAAGCAAGTCAGCCTTCGGAGCTCGATAGAAGGAGTTCCGAGCCGCCTGCTCAGCAGCCGACTCCGAACTCGGGGACTACACCCAGTGGGTGCGCTGGCGCGCTCCCACAGAAAAAGACAAGAGACCAAAAGGAAAAAAAAACAAAGCGTACCCGGACGGAGGTCCGCGAGGGCGGATCGTCTTGGTGTAGAGTTGAGGCGTCGCCTTCTTTGCGCAACTTGGTGAGCGTCCAAGCGCTGGTTCAGCAGGCGGTGCCGCCTTCACGCACCCAGCCGGTTGCACGGCCGGAGGCTTCAAAGCATCCAGTTCGCCATGCAGCGGCGTCGATGGGCCCCGAAGCCGTGGCGAGCTCGTCCTCTCGACCCCGCGGCGTGTCGGTCTGGCGACTGGAGAATCAGCAGCGTACGCCAGCGTCGTCGCAGTTGGCGGATCTGCGGAGTCCACCGCTGCTTGCCGTCGGCCTCGAAGACGGAGGCGGCGGAGAGTGGCGGAAGCGCGCGTGGGTGTCCGAGCCCGGCGTCGTCGCCATCCTCCGCGAAGGTTTGCGGTGCCGTCCTCCCGGTCTGCCCGTGAACTTCGAAGCGGCGGCGCTGGCAGCAGCGGAAAACGAGCATCGCAGCTTTCGGCGGCAAACGGCATCCTCAGCGTCCCGCCGCGCGGCGCAGCCATAGCCTCCTCCGAGATGCCGCCGGGCGTTGGCGGACCGCCTTCTCGCGCCTTCTCGAGCGGTCGGCCTCCTCCTCCAGCGCTTCTCCCACGCGTTCGTGCCGTCGCCTCTGAGGTGGCGGTGGGATCAACCGCCCGCGTATTGGCGGACGTCGGCCCGACCCCTTGGCGGAGGCACGGCGGCTCTCTCAGAAGGGAAAGGCGCTGGAGAAAAAGGGGAGAAGTCGAAAGATTCAAGCAAAAGTCGAAAAAAACAAAGGGTAAGAGACTCACGAAGAAACAAGTGGCGGCCTTTTCACTTCCTTCCGGAAGCGGTTGGCCTTCGCGGCCGCCTCCTCCCGCTTGGTCGCGGCGGCGGTTCCCCTGGGCTTCTTCGACCTGCCGCCGGGCGCACTCGGCCCAGCGTGACGCCTTTTCATGCTGGCCTGGTTGGAGGGGCCGGCTCTCGGTTGACGACGCGGGACGACTTCCGCGTCGATGTCGCCCTCGGGCCAGTCGGCGAAGGTCGCCGACAGCTTGAGGCCGCCGTCTTCCTCCTCTCCGCCGCCTTCGGCGTCGGCCTCCAGCGCCGCGGCCCCCAAGTCGGGGTCGTCGATGTCACTGACCTCGCGGTCGGGGACGTACTCACGCGGCTCTCTCAAGGCGCCGGCAGCGGGCGCCGTGAGAGGATTCTGCTCAAAGATGCCAACAAGATCAGAGTTTGAAGTCGGATAAGCGAGATCGAAATGCTGAAAACAACTTACCCTTGGCGGAGGGTTGTCGCTTGATGCGGCTCCTTGCCAAACTGCCACTTTCGTCGGTGAACTTGCGGTGGGCGATGAGGTTCACCATGTTCGCCACTTCTCCATGGCGGTATGTCCTTGGTGCACAGCCAGCTTGGATCGTGTCGGCCGCTCATCGGCCAGATGAGGTGGGCAAACCTTAGGCGGAAGTACCGCGCGCCTGAATGGCGCTGCGAGGAGATCGGGCGATGAGCCTCCGAATGCGTCATGACTTCGGGCGCACACCAGCGCCCGACTCCGGAGGGCGGCGTCTTGACCGATGGGACCAGCTAAGCGGCCGCCGGTCAGCGGCTCGAGTCGGAAGGCGGCAAGTTGACCCGATCGCCGTCGGTGGCGGCGTTCTTCACGAAGTAAATCGTCGTCGCCACATCTTCACCGACTTCACCAGCGGGATGGGCGGAAAAGGGTTGTCGGCCGTCGTCGCGCCCGCGTCGCGATTTAGGTGCCGCCTTCGCGCGGCGTGCGGCAACCTGAGTGCCGAGCCAAGAGAAGAACTCCCCACAGCTCGAGGTGGGAGAACGCCGATGTAGCCCTCGCCGAAGTGTGGAAGCGGAGAGAAGCACCACCGCATTGGGGGTGAGGTGGTGCGGCTGCAAGTTATACAACTCGAGGCAGCGGAGGAACCCGCTCGCTGGGAGCCCATCCAGCGCATAAGATGCGGCGGAAGATGACCCGCTTCGCCGCCTACCGGCGCTGGGCGGATCTCTCCGCGGCCTTGAGGGCGGGCCTGCGCAAATCCGCTCGGGAGGTGGCGGGTTGGCGAAGAACTCGATGTCCTCCGCATCACGCCCGAAGCCATCCCACTCGCCCGGGCGCGAGGCGAAAGCGGGCGGAGGAAGAGCTCATCGTCGGCGAGGAAAAGCGACGGCGAAGCGCGAGGAAGAAGCAAGACAAGAGGCGGGGAGGTAGTGCGCGTGCTGTGCCGCCACTCCCTCTGCCTATTTATAGCCCGGGCTGAAAGCCCGAGGCGGCGTGGGGATTGCTGCGCCCACGACCCACGACGCCCACGATTAACTTGCCGAAGTTACTGCCCGGTAACCGCGTGGGGATATGCCAACCGCCCTCGGCGCAGCGGATCACTCGGGAGCGGTAGCGGTAATAGCGAGCCCCGCTGGCGGCCCGTCCGTCACGCTAGCGTGGGCGGCAGGCTATCGCCCCGCGTGGCGTCATCGCGACAGACCATCTCATAGATGGCAGGGAAGCGTAACCCGTACGCCGCTGGTTCCCCGCCATGACTTGCGAGCGGCGGCTCCTCACGGGGCCAGGACGACTCCAGCGAAGCGGCCCAAAGACGCAGCGGCCGAATCTCAGAGTCGGCACCGCAGAGACTGAAACTGCCGAGGCCCCACGAGGCGGCGCCCGCCGGGCCTCGCCAGCTTCGGGGACTACTGTCGGAGTAATGGGCCATGGGTAGGCTGACCCAGGACCCAGGATCTTTCAAGACATCGGGGCAGGCCGCGCCCCTCAGCCGAGTCCCAGCTAAGCGACCTTCGAGAAGGCCGAGTCCCAGTGGCGACCGAGAAGGCCGAGTCCTAGCAGGCGACCTTCGAAAGCGAGTCCCGGTGGCGACCTTCGAGAAGGCCGAGACCCATGGGCGACCCGAAAGGCCGAGTCCCAGGTGGCGACCTTGAAGAAGCAGAGTCCTCAGATGGCGACTCGAAACTAGCCGACTCAGGGCTGCGACCTCTCAAGGCCGGCATTGTGAGAGTCGGCCCGACCTTTCACAAAGACCGATCTGAGGTACAGCCCCATCGTGGCTGTCCCCTCGAGACCCACAGGGAGGAAGGCATGGCTCTGATGAGCAGCGTCTGCCGGGAGATCTCCGATGGGCGGCGGCACTATCGCCATGCCTCCCTTAACTTTCTCAACCAAAGTCTGCGAAACCTTTGTGCCTGACAATGGCACACGTCACGACCCGAAGATCGCGGGCCCCTGTGAGTGAGATAGAAGAAGATGGCGGAGAGCTCAAGCGCCTGCGGAGCCGCCTCTCCAGTCGGCCGCCTCCCGGCCAGGCCCCTGAAGCCATAAACCAGATTGGGCCGGGAGTGGCGGCGGTGATCGCCCTAACGAGGGCGGCACCTTGTTCCCACGACCTTGGCCATGAGCCTCGTCATCGGGGAAGCGCTGCCGCGTGTTACTGCACTGTCCATGGACCGCCCGGTCCCGGCGGGCCCGAGCAGCAGCGAGGCAGGGCAGAAGAGATGACGGCCCAGGAACCACGCCGGATCGGATTACCATTGTACCCAGTATGCCTATAAACCCAGGCGCCCGTGCAAAGGTTCGTACGATAGGTTTAGACACATAGCGAGCGAGAAAGAGCTAGCCTTGCTCCTCCCCTACCCCCAAACAGCTCGAGGAGCACCATTGTACTATCACCCCATAGTGATCATGCGGAGACCCATGAGCAGCGAAGGGTGTTATCTCCTCGGAGAGCCCGAAGCTGGGTAAGATTAGCCGGCGTGCAAGTCTTCGCCTCATCCGTTTCGAGCACCGTGACGTTCTACTCGCCCCCCACCATGATAAGCCACCCGTTGGCATATGTCGCATCCAACCCCCGACACCAGGTAATATGGCAATAACTCATGATTAATCTGTTGGGTTCCCCTCCTAATTTATGTTATGATGCAGTGTCGAGACACTCTTCACTATCAATAATACAAGCCTGCCAAAATCACCATCTGAATCTATTCAGTTTCCTGTGTCTCGAATGCAACGAAAAAATGTATGTTTGTGAACCAATTAATGGCTAAAGCAATGATGGAAATGGTGGAGGAATCAGTGGTGCAGATTCGTGCGCAACAACAACTGATCAATGTTTTCAGAGACAGTGTAGCAAAGCAGCAAGAAAACTTTCCCACATACTTATGCGTCATCCGTGCTGAGGTTGCAGATTGTGACGTTGTAGATTGTTAGGTTCTATTTATTTATTTCCACTGGCATCAATCTTTGATTGCCCAGTGGATGTAATTTCCTGTAATATATGCTCGATGTGCAACATTTTTCCCTGTATGTCGTACCTTTGCTTGATTGGTTTTGGTCTGTGCATAATTGCTCGTCGTAATGTGCTCAAATTATCTAAATTGGCCTAAATACATGTACGAACTTTAGTGGGCCCATTAAGTTAATGGGTCGTTACTAGGCCGAAAGTTAATGGTCGACCCTCTTACCTCCCGAGTCGTTAACACGCCGACATCGAAGCGGGCAATAGGTGGGCCCATTTGATTTCATGGAATTAGATTAACGAGCCGTTACTAATTCGGGTACATATGGCCCAACTATACTGTGGGTCTTTAGCAGGCCGAAAGAGACAGCGGGCTTGTACTGGACCATGAAGAGCATGGGCCGCTAAGAGGCCTAAAGTCGGGTCGTATTGTAAATGGCCCAACTGTGTTGTGGGCCTTTAGTAGGCCGAAAGAGAAACTGGGCTGGTATTGGACCATGAAGGGCATGGGCTGTTAAAAGGCCAAAACTCAGGTCCGACTACAAATGGCCCAACTCATTTATGGGCCTTCAACAGGCTGAAAGACACATAGGGCCGAGAATTGGCCCAAGACTTAAATGGGTTGCTAAAAGGCCCAAACTCAGGTCGGACTACAAATGGCCCAACTGATTTATGGGCCATCAACAGGCTGAAAGACACACCAGGCCAAAAATTAGGCCAACACTTAAATGGGTCACTAAAAGGCCAAAAGATGTACATCCTGAAAATTGGTCCATCCCTTGAATGGGCCGTTAACAGGCCGAAATCACATCAGGGCGATATTGAGCCAAAATATATAGTGGGCTGTTAATGGGCTTGATCTGATGATGGGCTACAATGGTGTCAAATCATTAATGGGCCGTTGTTGGGCCTAATTGGCAAATCTGATATGGGTCGTGGGCTTAAATGGACCTGACACAAGTAGGGCTTATATGGGCCGGCCTGCTAATTTTTACTCGGCCGACATTTTTCACCAGAATGGGCCACTATTGGGCTGTGCCATGTGTCGACCTATCATAGGCGCCTCCTGTCTAATGAGTGGATGACATCTATCCCAACGGTGAGGCAACACGTGTTTCCTCCGGCGAATGATGATTTTACACATGGAAAATCCCCATTGGTCCGGGCTGTTAACAGGTTATCAGATCAAAAACCAGACCCGATAGCTTAACGACGTTCCATTGCGGTGGATGCCACGTGTCGGTCACCCTTGACGAAAGCACGTCTGTGACACGCGATTATCATCATGGAAGTGGACACTTCCGTGATGATAATTTTGGTAATGTCATGGAGCACTTCTACGACAACACAGGTATGACTATCTTATTCTATAACAAAATCGTCATGGATGTACATGCATGACAGAAAACGTGACCTACTGTGACAAACACGTATCATCACGGAAGTGTATTTTTTTGTAGTGCTGTGTGCACTAGCAAAAAAATTAGTCCATACCTGTTTCTGTCAACAATCTCCAAAACACAAGGTAGGCTGATATTGCACCAACACACGCAACACCTCGTTAGGAGTACCTAGACACAAAATAACAAATACTTGCACCCAACACAATCAAGGGGTTGTAAATCCCTTTGCGGTTAATTGCAAGGATCAACTATCGTAGTGATAGATAGATAGATAAACAAAAACATAAAATAAAAGAAAGAAAATAAAATTGCAGCAAGGTATTTTTGGATTTTAACATGTGATAAAGATGGACCCAGGGGCCATACTTTTCACTAGAGGCTTCTCTCTTGAACATAGATATGGTGGGTAAACAATTACTGTTGGGCAACTGATAGAAAAGCGAATAGTCATGACAATATCCAAGGCAATGATGATGTATACAGGCATCACGCCCGAGACAAGTAGACCGACTCCTGCCTGCATCTACTACTATTAGTCCACACATCGACCACAATCCATCATGCATATAGAGTATTAAGTTCATAAAGAATGGAGTAACGCCTTAATCAAGATGACATGATGTAGACAAAGTAAATCCAATTAATATGAATAAACCCCTTTGTTTTATCCTTAATGGAAATGATACAAATACATGTCATGTCCCCTTCTATCACTGGGATTGAGCACCGCAAGATCGAACCCATCACAAAGCACCTCTCCCATTGCAAGATAAATCAATCTAGTTGGCCAAACCAAATCAATGGACCGGAGAGAAATACAAAGCTATAACAATGATGCATAAAAGAGTTTAGAGAAGACTCAAATAATATTCATGGATAATCTGATCATAAACCCACAACTCATCGGATCCCAACAAACCCACCACAAAAAGGATTGCAGTGAATAGATCTCCAATAACATCGAGGAGAACATTGTACTAAAGATCAAAGAGAGAGAAGAAGCCATCTAGCTGCTAGTTATGGGCACGTGGGTCTATGGTAAACTACTCACACATCATCAACGGGGCAGCTAGGTTGATGTAGAAGCCCTCCGAGATCGACCCCCCTCCCGCAGAGTGCTGGAAAGGCCTCCAGGTGTGTTCTCGCGAGAACAGAAACTTGCAGCAGTGGAAAAAGTGTTTTGGGTGGCTCTCTATTGGTTTTATGATTTTAGAGAATTTATAGAGGCAGAATTATGTCAAACGGAGCAACGGGGGCAGACAAGGCACCAGGGCATGCCCTGGTGGCTCGTGGACACCCCTTTCCGCTTCTGACTTCCTCCCAAAGCTTCTAGTGTCTCTTATGTCCAGAAAAAACAGTCA